>OY725339.1:35925152-37192007 GCA_963243735.1 Neocrepidodera transversa
GACTTCCATCTGGAAATGATCTTAATCGTTTCAGGGACCTCATAATGGATATTCCATCTTTATCTCGAAAATTTTTTTGAGCTCGTTCACAATACTTTCCCTTCTCGGATGGTGAGTCGGGAAAAGAAAGTATCTTAAACAACCATTACCAATCTATGACCCGTGAAATTTAAATTTAATTACTTAAACTTAAAAAAAAATTCTATCTGAACTTAAAAAATACCCCATATTGGGCGTCATTTTAAATTGGAATGTCCTTATCTTATCCCAATATAAATAATAATTGAAACCTTTTTAGTTTTCGAAGAAAAAAAATCGTATAAAACGGTTTTGTCCATCCGTCTGTTAGAAGTCTATCAACTTAGCAAAGCAACTTCGGAAAATTACATCGGTATCTTATTAGTAATTTGCCGTTAATTAGTTGTCGAAAAATAAATTTTGCCGCTCTTTTTTTTTATTAAAAATTAAACGTCTTGCTATCTTGATATCAAGTTAGCAAGACAACTGCTTAAAAAAGGACGATATGAAAAAACTAAAAGCTGGAGAATTTGCCGCTTTTTTGCCGTTAATTAGTTGTAGAAAAAGAAATTTTGCCGCTCTTTTTTTTTATTAAAAATTAAACATGATATCAAAGTTTGTTAAAACCAAGAATATTGTTAAAAATCAGGAAAATTACCAAATATTATCAAACAATCAGAAAATTTGTCAAAAAACCAGAAAAATTATCAAAATAATCATAAAAATTTGCAAAAATCTTCCAGAAACCAGGAATATTTTCAAAAATAAGAAAGATATTGTCAAAATTAGAAAAATTGTCAATAATCGGTAAAATTTTATTAAATAGCAGTAAAACTGTAAATAACTAGAACTATTAAAAAAAAAACTGTTAAAAATCAGAAAAATTGCAAAAAATTATCAAAAAAATCAAAGATTGTCAAAACCAAGAATATTGTTAAAAATCCGGAAAATTACCAAATATTATCAAACAATCAGAAAATTTGTCAAAAATAAGAAAAAAATCAAAAAAATCTAAAACATTGTCAGAAACCAAGAAAATTGTGAAAAATACGGAAAATTACCAAATATTATAAACAGAAAAGTTGTCAATAACCAGGAAATCAGTAAAATTTTATTAAATATTAGTTCAACTTAAGATTTAATAATACCATCGAAAAAATAATGAATCGTACTATAAGTGGGAATTTTTTCAAAATTTTTAAGCAAAAATTGTGAGCGTGAGAAATGGGAGAGACCAAAAATGAGGTATCTAAAAATATCCTCACAGTTGTGGTCTCGCCCTATTGTAACAAACACAATTTTTTATGTATTTTTTTTTAAATATTTGCATATATAGTATATTTTTTCTTTTTCTATCTGCAGTTAGCACTTTTTAATAACGAAGACAGTTTTTTTCCGGAGCTAAACAAAATGTAACTAGTAATTTTAATTCAAATTTTGTTTCTAAGGCCAGAAAAGACAAATTGTCCGAAAAATGATAATATTAACTTAATACCATTAAAAAGAGAATAAAACATACTATAAGTGGTATTTTTTTCAAAAAATTTAAACAAGAATTGTTAGCTTGAGGAAAGTCACAATTTTTTATCTAAAATTTTAAAAATATTCATAAATATAGTACAGTTTTTTCTTTAAATATCTGCAAAGACTCATGGATAGAAACGAAATTGGAAGATAAAAAATTAAAAAACCTAGCAATTTTTTTTACAATTAATTGGCTACAAAAAAGGCGGCAAATACTGATATCGTCATTATTTACGCAGTTGTTTTGCTAACTTAATATCAAGTTAGCAAGATGTTTAATTTTTAATATTAAAAAGGGCGGCAAATTTTTTCCCACAACTAATTAACGGCAAAAGGCGGCAAATTCTCCAGCTTTTAGTTTTTTGATATCGTCATTATGTCAAGTTAACAAGATGTTTAATTTTTGAAAAAAAAAGAGCAGCAAAATTTATTTTTCCACAATTAATTGACGGCAAAAAAGCGGCAAATTACTAATAAGATACGGATGTAATTTTCCGAAGTTATACCATATAGTATACTGTAGTATATAAGGTATATACCGTTATAGAAATTTATTTTCGAAAACTCAAAATCACGGCAAAAATTTTGCTGATTTTCATTTGTTTAAATATCAAATTCAATCAAATTATAAATTCCATTAAATCAAGAATTTCCAAATTGTTTTATTATTAATAACAACACAAATACAAACTATAAAATTTTAATACACATAAATAATTTTTCAGTTTTATACCACAAAAAAAATTAGATCTGTAATTTTCTAAAGGTACACAATGTATGAGCTAAAAAAAACTAAATCGTGCTAGTCGGCAATTTTGAATGAGCCGAGCACCCGAAAACTTACAACCTCACTCAATAACTCTTGCGGTCGCAAGTTTTTGGTGGGCTCATTCAAAATGACCGACTGGCGGGGAATAATTTTTTTCTGGTTTTTATGGAACCACCCTACTGACACAGGGTTACATCGGGCCCAAAAGTACTGTCAGGCCCCCAGCGTTACTCAATAACTGCTGCGGTGGCAAGTTGTCGGGTTCTGATAGTACCCAAGATGACCGACCAGCAGGGAGTAATTATCCTCACTTCCAGGTCCACTTTCCCGACTTTCGGATCAACAGCATTCCTCCAATTGGGTCTCAATTACCAATCTTAAGTTAGTTCAGGCCTAACTGTTAGCAAATTTCACTGAGTGTATACGTTGATTATTATAGAAAATATCAGACAATTGCTTTTTTTTCTAAGAACGGGGTGCTCTCACATGTTTATGGCCCTGTTTTTTTGCTGGCTACTGCTTAAGGATGGGTTTTAGGCGGAAAATGACACACGTAAACTTTAGTCTAAAATATGTTCATCTTACTTCACACAGGTCAAACAAACAAAAGCAAATATATTGAAAGTTAAATTAAAAATATGTTTATAAAGGTTAATTCTTTGCCATAGGATGTTTTTTAATTAAATTCTTCTACAAATAAAATCACAAATAAATCTTAAAAATCGTGTAAATTATCGTATTATTTTGTATATTAGTTTTTGTTAAAATAAACTAAAAAAATTAAATTCTAATATAGGCATAGAATATCAATTTTCCTCTAGTTTGGTTTATCAAACTTGTTGAATAATAAATTAATATGAAAGTTCTGTGCGAAGTTAACTATAAATTAACAAATGATTCCAAATAAAACATGGCTGCTTGAGAAGGCGGAAACTACTGATATTTTAGATATTCACTAACATACAGCATATATAAAGAATATATATTGTAATGAATTTAGTATGATCTCAATTTGGGGTGAATTCTAAATAAATAAAAAAAATAATAAACATTACAAAAAAAATAAAGAAAACTAATTTAATAAATGTCCTTCTATTCGCCTTTCACTCCAATCTTCTGCACCTATTTTATCTCCTACCTTGATCAATCACTTCTAAATACCTCTTCTTAACCTGACTTCCTGATCTCCGCTTTCCAATTATTAAATCTCTATACTCCTTACGTTCTTTTACTATTGGTCCTTTTCTGTTAGTTGCTTTCGCTCATAAACTTTAATACATTTTTTTTATTTTTAGTTGAATAACATTTTATATTTTATCAGTGTATGATTTTTATTTATTTTTTTCCATCATTCCATAACTTTTCTTATAAAAAACCATCAATGAACATTCTGACAATTTTCGTAAAAAAAATCTGATGTGGCCAGCACATGACCTTTCGCCAATTTTGAATCAAAAATTTACACGTTAGCACAAAAAAAGTATGAAAAAAATTTACTTTTTTTTAAAATCTGGCAACAATGGCAAAAGTTTTGAAAATTTTAATGATACGAAAATAAACTATAGTGTATACAAAATATATGTGTAAAACCTTATTGCCATTTTGTTTAGTAATGGCGTCATCACTCATAGCAACTGCCACTTCCGGTTGTCCGATTGGCACCAAAATCTAATCAGATCTAAGCTAGGGTATCAGAATCCTGTACGCAAAATTTCAAATTTTTTAATTCAGTAGTTTTGAGTTATCGTTACTAAAACATCCATCCACACACACACACACACGCACACGCACAAGCACACGCACCCAGGCACACGCACACGACTTAACACCAAAATTAGCAAAGCTCCTCTCTTCGGTCATTCAAATCAAAATCGCTTACAAAACGGTGTTAACTATCAACAACATTTTTTCAAAAGTTAAGGATAAAGGCAATCTGGTTTTGCACTCAGATGTCGTGTAGTGTATTCCCTGCTCTAGTTGTGACAGTGTTTATCTCGGGCAAACTTCCCGTAGGCTTAAAGATCGCTTAACTTCACACAAAAGCGATATAAGGTTGCCCCCTGAACGATGCGCGTTGGCCGAACATGTGCGCTCGACAGGGCATGTGACTGATTTTGAGAATGTTACCATCTTAACTGAAGAGAGACACTACTCTCGAAGGCTTTTGCTCGAAATGGTAACATCTACCAATCGGACCATTGTATGAATAAAAAGTCTGACCTTAACAATCTGAGTACGTCTTTTGCGTATCTATTACATATGGACAAATATTTGGAAACTTATGATGTACACGACTTGTCCATTGTGTCTATTTAGCAAAATGTTTTTCTAATGGGTAAGTTTGTGCATATAGCCCTCCGTTCATTTAGATTGGACATTTATTAGGTATTGGTTTTAATTAATATATTAAAATAATTTTTAAAATCCTCATTGACTTATAGGTTAATTTTGATGACATTACTCGTCTTTGTCTGTCACATAACATGGCCTCTTTCCAACAAGGGCGTACAGCCTCATTAGCTGTACACTTTGTCACCTCTCCCAACTAGGGTTTATAGTCTCATTAGCTGTTGGCCTATTACTCCTTTTTTAACCCTATCCTTTTTGTTGTGTGGCTTTCAAGGAAGAGACCGTCCGTCAAAATTTGGCGCTAAAATTATAAAATCAAAAAAACGATGGACAAAAAATTTGATTTAAATTTAATAGCATACAGCTTTTGGCTTTTAAATTTTTATTATTTTAATAATTTTAACAAATACGTTTTTAAACAAAAATCTTTTAATAACAATTTTTATTTTTTAACAAGTTTACAATGCTTTATTATGTGGACGTGTTTTTAATCTGTATTTTATCAATTTTTATTTTTACAACTTGTGAAGGACAATCTCACTAGGGGTATGTTTTTTTTTCTGTAATATCCCATTTATTGTACCAATTTATTGCTCATCACTTATAGCTTCCCTGATGATGAGCGTAATCATGCTCGAAAGCTTGGAATAAAAAACCTAAAAGAGTATACTTTGTTCTTTTATTCTTGCTGCTCCCCAATATTCTACTTTACTTCGTAATCACACAGCAAATACTTTCAAAATCTACAGGGTGTTCCGATATTCGACCGACAACGCTTTACAGGTGATAGCCCTTAATAAATGATGAAAAATGAGTTAGGTACTAAGATTCTTAGTTTGCGAGATACAGCTGGTTACAGTTGAAAAATTAAAATAAATTTTTTGCGATATTTCACCTACCGTTTTAAATTTTTTGTTCAAACTTGGCAGTCGATTAAATTTTTAGATGCTTGAAAATTTAACAAAAAATATGGTTGTCGTACTTCATCCAGTGGCGCACAATAATGGGTAGTGGTAACTTCGGCCCCCCCTATTTTTTACGACACTGTATAAATCGATTTTTTTTCCATTTTATTTAAATCTTTGGTTATTTATGTTACAAAAAGTTATTAACTTTTGTTGCGTTAAAATCAACAATTTTGGAGATATTTGACTTTGAAGAGAAGTCTACAATTCGTCTTTTCTATCGTCGATGTTAAAACTGGATTTGTTCATTTACAATAAACAAATGTCTGGACCTAATATATGTAATACAAATATTTAGAAAATAGTTCATCATTGGTCAGAAATTTTTGACAATACCATATCTTAAATATACAGGGCCGTATTCTATTATTTGACATTAAATTTCAGCACCTGCATGTTTTTTGACTGGCATAAATACAAATTTTAATGAAAGGATGTTTTAGTATAATTGTAAAGATTCGATCGACTTACCTGTAAGGAAGATCAATCTCAATTATTCGAGCATCGAAGTTCTTCTATGATAGATTTGGTAGGTACATCTTTTTGTACTATCTACGCACAGTGTTAAAAGAATTCGGCTAATTAAGCTGGTCCCCCCTTTCGTCGCCCCTCATTGCTCACCGCATTCCTCAGCCGGGTCCACTAACCAGTTCATTTTTTGGGCTGAACAATCGCACTAAGCGGGTACTTTAAGGTGGCGGGAGGGTTCTATCATAGAAGAACTTCGATGCTCGAATAATTGAGATTGATCTTCCTTACAGGTAAGTCGATCGAATCTTTACAATTATTCTTCGCATCTCCGTTCTTCTATGATAGATTTGGTAGATGTTTAGAGTATAATATATAAAGTGCGATTAAGTGAAACATTTTATTGAAAAAACAATTTTAATATAAGCATATAAGAAGATTCGTTTTTTTTTTTTTTTTTTTTTTTTTTTATAAATTATAATAACAATTTTTATTCATATACATAACATAATAACATTAAGTAGTGAGAGTATTATTTATAATACATTTTGCGAAATTTTCAGCATCCGAGCCTAAGGGCCTGTTATAAAAATTGGCAAACACTAGTGAATTCTTTGTCCAGCCTGCGGTACTTCGTATTACGTCTATATTTAAGCCTAAGCGATAAGCAGCCGATGTTGATGCGTGTCTCACGCTATGACTGCTAAAAACTGATATATCTATTCCGCTTTCCTGTAGAATTTCCTTTACCCATCTGCTTATAGTCTGAGTTGAAGCAGTATGAAATGGTTTTTTGTGTGATAAAATAAGGTAGCTCTGATTATCTTGGCTGATACGGAGTGGTTTGGTAATCTCTAGGTAATGCTTAAGAGTCGTTGCAACACACAACTCCGGATGATCTTTAAAATAGGGAAAAACTAAACAAGGCTGTAATCGGCCTGGTCCTGAAGTTTTGAGCCTATCTGAAATTCTAATTTCTACTTTTTCGGAACCTAATATGATATTTTCCAAGGCAATTTTAGATATAGTCTGGACTCTTTGGGCGGTTGTTAGTAGTAAGAGAGTTACTAGCTTTAATGTTAAGCTCTTTAATGTGAGCGATTCTAAGGGATACAACTGGGCTAGTTTCATTAGAACCTGATGGGGATCCCAAGTTGATGAATACTTGGGTTTTGATGGATTTTTATTATATGCGCCCTTTAGGAAGCGTTTAATAGAGTCTACATCAGATTTACGAAAATTTAGTATTAATGAAAGTGCTGACCTATAAGCGTTCAACGTGGAGTAAGAAAATCCTAAATTGGAAATTTCTAACAAGAAACATAATAGTGTTTCAAGATTATAAGTATAAGGACTAATAGATTGCTTTGCGCAATATTCCCACCATTTTTTGTAACAGATCGAGTATTGTCTTTGAGTATTAATGGATATTGAATTTATCATTGTCGAAACGACTGAGTTCGGAATACCTCTTAGTTCGAAAGATTTCCGCATAATTTCCCGGCCACCAGGGAAAGAGTTTTGTGGAGAGGATGTTTCTGCCTGAAAGGTGAAATAACTAAATTATCCTTTGGGTAAAAAAGTAAGGGTTTTTCTATCAATAATTCTTTAAATATTGGAAACCAAGGCTGCGTTGGCCAATTTGGAACTACTAAAATACCTGTGGCTTTATCATCTCTAATTTTTTCCAGAACTCTATGAATTAAAGAAAATGGTGGAAATGCATAAAAATTTAATTCCTTCCAGTTTATCGTGAAGGCATCAATAAACAACGAATCGGGATCTGGTCCCCAAGAAATATAATTTTTACATTTTGTGTTAACCCTTGTTGCGAAAATGTCTATAAAAGGACGCCCAAAGGTTCTGGCAATAGTGCGAAAAACGTTTTGATTTAACTCATATTCGGTGTCTATTGATGTAATCCTTGATAAAGCGTCAGCTCTGGTATTGTCTTTTGTATTAATATAAGACGCAAAAATATAAATATTTCTGTGTTCACACCATTTCCATATAGCTCTAGAGATTTCGTTTAAACTTTTATATTTTGTGCTACCCATTTTATTAACGCAAGCTACAGCTGTTACATTATCAATTCTTAACAAAATGTTACAATCTGTTTCTAGCTTGGCTAATGATTTTAATGCGTATAATACAGCTAGAAGTTCTAATCGATTAATGTGCTTAGCAGCTTCTTCCTTACTCCAGAAACCTCTAGCTTGTTTACCATTAGAATACGCACCCCATCCTGAATTAGAAGCATCAGAAAATATTTCCAATTTAAACGATTTCCTTAGAAGATCTCTTTTTTGATGAAATATGTTATTAAGCCACCAATTACATTCATGCTGCAAATATCGAGGAATAACCATCTCTTTATTAAAATTCCAATTGTTCACCTTTAAATTTTTTAATTTAACAATTTCAAACGGTTTAGTATGTAACCAGCCGTATCTTGTTGCTGGAGAGATAGATACTAATTTTCCGATGAAGGAAGCAAAAAATCTTATTGAACATTTTTGCTTAAACATTAGTTTGTGGATGGATGTAATGATTTCTTGTGATTTATTCTGGGGTATTTGCATTTCCATTTTTTGAGAATTAAACATAAAACCTAAATACTGAATTTGTCTTGTTGGTATAGTTTGGCTTTTTTCAAAATTAATTACAAACCCTAAACATGATAATAGATTGATTGATAAACTAACATATTTGCAGCACTGTTGGTAATCATTGGCCAGAATTAGAATATCATCTAAATATATAACTAGTTTAACACCCCTTTCTCGTAAATACTGTGCCACAGGCTTTAATAACTTCGTAAAAGTAAAGGGAGCAATATTCAAACCAAATGGAAGACAGTTAAAACTCATACAATTGATCCTGAAATTTAAATCTAAGATATTTCCTATAATCTTTATGCATTGGCAAAAGAAAATATGCATCTTTTAAGTCTAAATTTGCCATATAACAACCGGGTGTTATTAACTTAATCACTGTTCTATAGTCCTCTAGTTTAAAGTGTTTAACCGGAATAAATTGGTTTAAATCTTTTAGGTTTAATATAAATCTTTGCTTTCCATTTGGTTTTTTAACTAAAAAGTATGATGAGAGAAATTGTTTTTTATGGAATGTACATTTTGAAATTGCCCCCTTTTTTAATAATTCGTTTATTTCTGATAAGCAACGTTTTTTATTAGAAGCCACAAATTTCTTACAGATATGTTGTTTGGGTATTTCATAAAAAGGGATTCTTACCCCCCTAACCCATTGAAGTATTTGAAAATTATTCGTGATATTTGTCCAATTTTTTACAAAATATTGTAATCTACCAGCGAATTTTTTATTTACCTCTATTTGTAAGGATACCTCGTTCTGCGGTAACTCTTTTTCGTTCGGTCCATCCATGTATTTTGTGAGTCCTTCTGCGGCGTTTTCCAGTGTCGAGAACTCTGCGGAATCGCTCGCTGCTGGACTTGCCCCCCTCCTTTTTTCATTCTGGCCTTGTATTGTTGGCGCGTGAAGTTTAAATTCCTGGATGATGAAGTCCCTGGCTGCGCAAAATCGTCTTTTTTAATTTTTTTAATATCTCTCATAGACTTTTTCATGGCTTGACAAGATTTTACCTTCTCCATAAATTCGGTACCAAATAGGTAATCGTCAATGACACTTTGACGCGCTGCCCACTTACTATCTTCATTAATTATCGAATTTACATCATATTTCCTTTTCACGGAGATACCGTGATGAACATTAGAGAAAATCTGACCTGCATCTGCTAATTTCTGTAGTAATTCTTCAGATAATATTAGGTCCTTCTCTGGGGTATTCAACCTTTTGTCAAGTATGGAACCAATGGCTGCTAATCCTGCTGCTAATTGATTTTGAAGGTTCGCGAGAAATTTGTCACTTTTAGAGCCTTGAGGTGTAAGTAAAGACTTTATTTCCTCATTCATTAAAGGTGCACGAAGAGCAGTACAATTTTCGGGTACAGCATATTTTTGCTTCAGATCATTTTGAATTTCTGCAGAGATACCCTCTCTTAAATGTGTTGTCCATCGAATCACAAGTTCTTCGTGTAGTTTGGGTCCAACATTAGTTGGGATATTTGGATTGTCACCCAGAATATTGAGAAGGTCTTTTTTGATTGGGCTTGGTGCATTTATTACCAATTCTGATTCTTCTGGTGGAACAACCTCCGAATCTTCATCTGAGCTGGACCAGTCGTGAGATTCTGCAATAATATGTGGAATATTTGTAAATATACCCTAAGAAATAGGCGATAGTTGATTTTATACATATGTACATCCTGTACCTAATTTTTATTTTTAAGATCGTGTCATCCTATATACATACTTCATAAGATATTAATTAACAATTCAAGGAAAATTTAAATTTTCATGAGGTGTTTAGGTTAAAAAACCTAATTACAGGAGACACAAATTTTAAATCATATTTAACAGTCTATTTTTCTTTTTATAAAAAGGCATTTAATACGGTAGGTAAAAACCCAACTATTAAATCTACTTTCCGTATAAAAAACCATTATCTGGTGACGGAAGATCTGTATTAAATTTTGTTTTACCATTTTCATTTTATTCGTTTTTATAAAATAGTATTTTGTGTTGTGAGTAAAAACCCACTTTTTACTACATTCCGTATAAAAACCATTATCTGGTGACGGAAGAACAGTATTAAATTATTATTAGGTAAAAACCTAACGAAAATCTAAATAGCTAAAAACTAAACTTTCTTGTGATATTTAGATTAATTTTGTAAATACCGCTAACAACAGTAATTCGTATTTGTATTATTTATTTGACAATTAAAAAATCCATATAAAAAAATAAGCCAGTTTTCCTACCTTCGTATGAAGACGAAGAATCCGAATTAATCTTTCCCTCTAAACGTCCCATCTTCTCTTTTAGCCGGAAAAGCTCTTTCATCAGTTTTCTCTTCCTTGATTTCGGCATTTTTCACGTAAATACACTTAAATTAATTTTAACACCGTACGCAAAAGCACAATAAAATGAACTGGTTAGTGGACCCGGCTGAGGAATGCGGTGAGCAATGAGGGGCGACGAAAGGGGGGACCAGCTTAATTAGCCGAATTCTTTTAACACTGTGCGTAGATAGTACAAAAAGATGTACCTACCAAATCTATCATAGAAGAACGGAGATGCGAAGAATAATTAGTGAGGAATAAGAATACAAAAAACTGTTATACATTAAATTCATAGTAACTGTTCAAAATGTTGACCGTTCACTCCACAGCACTTCATACAACGTTTTCTCATGTCAAAACGCACTCTTTGAAAAACTGTTGGGTCAAACTATATAAGGGCTGCAGGAAATATAAGAGGGAATAAGTTTTATTTAATTATAATCAATCAATGAGCGAAAGGTCAAGACATAAATTAGTACAAGTTTTTGTAAGAATGCATTTTTCTTATTAGTATAAATGTTTATTTTAACTCGAATGCTGATTCTCCGAAACACACGAATTCCAAATTTGTAAACATCCAGGTCATAATTTTCAAGTAGAGAGCAGACCCGTGGGTTTTTGCCTGAATAGATAAGAACCACTTTTTCAGTATATCGACTACTTTTAGTTAACAAACATGTATCGTTTTGTGTTGTGTGTTAATGGATTTAATTTTGGTGAGTTTTTCACTGGGCAATTTTATTATCATTTAGTTTGGATAATTTCCATCTTATTAATATTCATTTAAAGAAATGATGGTGGGTTTTCACTGAGCAATATTATTATTTATTTATGACAATTGTATTGTTATGTATTTATGGCAATTTTATTACTATTGATTTATGATGATTTTATCATTGCTGATTTTAAAGAAATGAGAGTTCTTAACTTCGACATAACGATAAAAAGAATGTTGATATTCTCGTACTTATGCTTTTGATACAGTTATGTGAATTATTTAATATTTGATTGTTTATTGAAGCACTTTGCGTGATTCTGCCCCTAGTGCTGGTAGAAGGATATTTTGTGAGATTCTGCCCCTAATATCCTTGGTATTTAAATGATTAGAGACACTGTTGCGTGATTCTGCCCCTCAGTGTAGGAACGGAGTACTCTGCGTGATTCTGCCCTTAGTACTCAGTAGATGTTCCATTGGTTAAGCACTTTGCGTGATTCTGCCCCTAGTGCTGGTAGAAGGATATTTTGTGTGATTCTGCCCCTATTATCCTTGGTATTGAAATAATGCAAAATACTACCCCTCAGTGTATATTGATTAATATTGTTCCATTGGATTGTTATTTAGATAATTAATACTTATGATGTTCTTATGGATTTATTAAAGTAAAATTAAAAGGAGAAAATGGTATCTACGAACGTTTAAATTATATTTGATTACGATCTGAATGAATATGATAATGATTGCTCATATGTGTCTTTTATTTATTTTCAGATGTGTCATCTCGGACCTCATATTAACAAAAGAGAAAAAAATAAATAAATAAAGATTAAAAAAAATATATATGTATTCACAGTTATTAAGTTGTTAAAATAAAATATTTATAATTTCAATTTCTTAATTGTCTTTATCAATTATTATTTGGGCCACTCTTTACATTTTATTTAATTATTATAACCTCATCCCAAGAAAACAACAAAATAAAAAAATGTATATATTTTTTTTACTTGAACATCTGAGTGCTAGTTTTCCCGCCTAAACCCCCGCCTTAACTTGTCTGATATCATTGTACTTTATTGTCGAATTATTTTTTCTTTTTGTAAAATATTTGGTTTCTTTCGAAATAAAACACTATTTAATACTTTACTGTCGCTAGCTCGATATCGAATGAATTCATCCTCCCCCGGCCACCGGCAGATTTATTTATTAATCATCCAACTTATATAAATACATGAATCATTATATCTCAATACAGTACACTTTTAATTGTAAAAAAATATCCATCTTTTATCCTCTTTTTCTTTCGATCGTTATTAATGAACTAATTAAATTCAGTTTCTTCTCTTATATGACTCTTGACAAATACAATATAATTTTTCCGAATCATGATAAGTTATTTTAATCATATCCTTTAATTTGTGACTTAAGCTATACGATAAAATAATTACGTTATCTCAAAGGTTTTTAAATTATTAATAGAATTTGCCGATACAAAATTGGTGTTTTTTTTTTGTTAAATTCCATTTAGTAGATTTCTCCGGCAATGCATAATCGGAAGGTGCGAGAGTATAAAAATTTAATTAAAACATTCCTTTAAAATTAAAAGCTGTAGAAAGCACATCGCTAAGCTTTATTTCTTTTTCAATGCCCGCCGCCGTACACGAAAATTATGCTGTACGCTACCGTAATTCGGCGGTTTTTCATTTTCATTTTGAGGTAGCATAGAAAGTGTTTTTAATACATATATAATACAATTTTAAATCTGTAATATATGAGATATATATAATTTGATGTTGTTACGGGTTTACAAATAATTAAATATAAAATTTGAACACTCATACTATTGGAAAGGTTATACCTAAAATAAAAATAGAAGCCAGCTAATAGTTTTTAAAAGTATAATAGTTATACTTACTGACGATAAAATTCGAACACACATACAATTGGAAAGGTTGTACGAAAAATTAAAATAGAAGCTAGCTAATATTCTTTAAAAGTATAATAGTTATACTTACTACTTTATTTCATTATCTTATCAGGTAAACTGGTTAACTTCAATATTTCAGTAGACAAGCTAAAATTCTTGGATCCTAATATTATTTTGAAAATGTTTTTATGTTTTTTTACTCATTTTATTTCTAAAAGATAAATAAAACTGGTCATAATAATAACAATAACTTGTGTTTACCTTTTAACTGTTAAGTTTGACAATTTTCAATTCTCTTCTTTTTCAATTTCTATCTGAATCTTCAGAATCTACATTTTTATAAAGGTATAGGCCCTAATTTAAACTTCTGGATCCTTTTTTCTTCTTAAAACTGAGTGCTGGATTTAATGCATGGTTAAATATCTATTCTTGATTGTTCTGCATTTTCTAATCATTTTTAAAGAAAATATCTACTACTTCAACACAAGTATAAAATTTCAATCCGTTTGAAGTCACTTTTTGTGGAATTTCCTACTTGTGTCAAAAGGACACTCCACCTTCAGTAAGTTCGATTTTGCAGCCATATACTTTTGTAAGAATCTTCTACCATCTTATTTGTGATCATTCAGATTTGTTCTGTACGTTTACCTGATGAGTTATCCACTCACCTGTTCTGACATCAGTTCACCCCATTACTTTTATCCTCAATATTGATAGGTTGCAACTCCACCACTGGTCAACCCATTGGAACATCCTTCTGGATTTTACGATTGGTTCTACCACCAGGGTACTGCGGCACCGAACACCAAGTAAGATCTTTCCTTTTTTTGCGATCTCCATACCAATATTCCAAGATTCGAGTAACACTGGCACCTGGAAATAGTCAGACTGTAACGCCACTTCGTTACGGGTCACTTTGGCGCCTTAGTCCAGGTTTCGGATTGCCTCGGGCGCCACCTTCCGTTTATAGTGTGAAGGCCACTGCACAGGCAGCTTCAGTGGAGGAAGAAAATACTCCAGGGGTCGTTATGGTATCGACCAAAATCACTGGCGGCCAGAAGGGCGGTCTTTACTTGCCCTACTGGGTTGAATACCTGGGTATATTAGCTGCTGGAATGAAACAAAAATAAGTTTCAAGAAATAAAAATTTTATTTATACGAAATTCTGGCGAAGAAGAAAAAGGTGTTTAACGCTCTCTAGCGGTGATGTCGGACGGTAGTGGCACGTCTCCTAGGCTGGCGTGGTCGGATTGACGGTTCCTTACTCTGTTACAATAGGAATTGGCTTCGCTCTTCGCTTTCTTCAGCTTGACCTATCTCTAAAGGTCGACGGACTGCACTGCTACTCCAATTGGGACGGCCACAGCAAGTTTGACTTCGGGCTGCCACTGCAGCTGCCGACAACGGTTTGAATTACCCTACTCGATATGAACTTGGGCATCTAAGAAGAACAGACGAGAGTGTCTTCATCTGTCGGGCGGAGGTTCAACTGGTACGACTGGCCTTTTATTCGATGCTTATCTCATAATTTTAAGTTAATTCTACTCCAGTGCCGTGTGCGATTTAATTTACATATTTTAATTATTACGGAAACAAGGAGCTTTGTTACAAGACTGTAGAGAGTTCATATTTATATTTATTTTATATTTTAATCTTATGCAATATATTACATTGCAAATGCCTAATTTACTACTGTGCACCAGGTAGTACTACCCGGGGAAAACTCACTTTTGTAACTCTTTCTTGGTTATACATTTATCACGGTAAAAAATAAATCCATAATTTATTTTGATGAAATCACTCGTTGTCAGTTCCACGTCCTACTCTCTGACAAATCTCAAACTTGAGCCAGCCATTGGCAAGACTTCTTAACTCACACTAAATGAGTGTTACAATATATTATTAGAAATATTTTTAAGTAGCAGAAATTCGTATATAGGTAATATTTGATCGTATATAGGTAAAACTAAGTGTCACATACAGATTCTACGCACATGTAAAACTATTGGCCAACGATCGTATAATTATTTTGCATCTCTAATTTTTAATTTCTTACCTGAAATATACAAGGTATATATTATAATGATCTGTATTTTCAATATAAACCAAAAATTTTGATATTTTATCTAAATTTTTTGGTGGGTTCTGATCTAAATAATAAAAATCATAAAATTTAACAAATATATAAATAGTTAATTAATTTTTTAATATCCTGTTCACAAAATGAGTTTCCTCTTTTTTGAATTCTTCCCTCTACGTTGATGATTCTTCCGCTTCCTACTAAAAATTTCTTTTTGAGTCTTCCAAAATTTTAAATTTATTTCCCATTCTGATTTCAAATATTCACATGATTTACTGGTCCGGGTCTTTCATTGGCTTACCATTCTTTTCTTATGAGCTTATTATAATACTGATTTTTATATATAAAATTTTGTTTTTTTTTCTGATTAAACTTGTAGTCTTTATAATATATTTTTATTACCATTCCTTCTCACAAAATAAATATAATAAAAATAAAATTACAATATTGACAATGGTAAAATCTTATGACTTTTTCTATTTATTTCGTCCCTAATTAATTCAACTTTTTTCAAATCATTTTAAATTACATCATTATATTCAACTATAAAAACTTTCGAATATAATTTTATAATACAAACTTCTTTACTTCTTTACTTATACCAATAATAAATTAACTTCTATGATTGCATTATAATATATACCATATTAACTCCATTAATCTTTTCAAGAGCATTTTTAAAAATTTTTTGTTGTTGACCGATCGAGGTATGATTAACACTTTAATAGATAACATTTAATAATTTTAATATTCGCTTTATTCCTTATAAATCCTCATTTAACAATTATGCTTAAAAATTGATATCAATTGAATATTGTGTACTATATTCAATTTAAATAACGAGTAGAGCAACTATTGTGTTTTAGTCATCAGCTCTTAGGCAGACATTTGCCAAACCTATGCGCAACCTATGGTTTTCAGTAGGGAATTGGCAATCTGTCTTGTTGAACAGCTGGTGGCCTTATGCATAGTAGTAAATATTGTTAAAAAAATATTTTCAAGCATGTAAATAAGAATGTATATTTATTTGTTATTTGTTAATCAATAACTTTATTATTATTATTATTATTTTTAACTTGACAACACTTGTCGATGGTGGAATTTTAAATAACTTTATCGGAACTATGCAAAAATTTATTTTAAAACATATAAATAAAATATTCCGTTTTGACTTTAATACATAATATTCTTTCTATTAACAACATTCAGTAGGATATAGGTTGGAGTAGTACCGCTAGATTTGAATGCGCGTTGGAAAGAGGAGAAATTCACTTTTCATTGAATCGTCCTGCAATTCAGTTGCTTATTGTAAAGACCATAATTGTGTATTTATTAACTTTAAATAGGTCATCATTCATTGTCGTGTGGTAATCTCGGTCATTATTTAAGGAGCATAATAAAAGTCACATCCGTCCAAAAATCCCAAATTACTGCCTGCATGCAATACTGTAAAACGTTTACCCTCTGAATGTAATTGGCATGCTCTTTTTATCAGACTCGAGTACCCATTGACGAACGGATCCATTTCTGTATATCCAAGTTTCGTCCAGGTACACGAATCTGATATTTTCGTTAGAATTTGTCAATTCTATAAATTTAATTAAAAATGAAACAATGAGTTTTTCTTCGGTTAAAATTTCCCGCCCATTAATTTTCTTATACTTATTAATTTTCTTATACTTATATCCAATATATTTTAAAAGCCGATATTTTTAAATAAAACAAAGACGTAAATTTGGCGGACCACCCGATCCTCCTCAGTAGATAGTGGCACTACTCTTTATTTTAAAATGTTGAAATTATTTTATAAAGTGATACAATTACACACCAGGATTAGGTTATTGTAGATGCTTGTTAAAATTTCTATTTTTTTACGTCTTTCTATAAAAAGTGTTTTCGAAACTTTAGATCATCAAGATTATTCAAGATTATTCTAAAATGCTCGAAAAATTTAATCAAACATTAATGAGTCTAATTTTAAAATTATAATCCCGAAGACACTTTAAATAAAATGTTAGTATTTATTCTTATAATTTTTTTCAAAATAAGGTTTTTTTTTTTTAAATAACGTTTGTCCTTTTAAAAAATTAAAAGGCATCTGATTTAATATATTAAAGAAAAATATTAACGTCATAATTACCAAAGAAAAAACAAAATTTTGAGAAAAAAAATTTACTGAAAATAGTTTAAAAAACTAACTCTCGTTTTTGTTGATAGATAAAACTTTATTTATTAATAAAAATTAAACACCATTTACATTATACAATTTTCAAAGACCCCCTTCATATATTCTCGCCAAATTTACTCTCTAACTCGACCTAAATTATCGCTCGCTAAACTTAACGTTTCCTGGAGATGAAAATACTCCCTGCCTGCACCTAAATAACAGCAATATCTGTAATGATAGCCATTAAAGGAAGAGACCAAAATGGCCTTTGCTAATAGGAAAGACAGGCAGGAGTGGATAGCTTTTCGACGCTAACATATCCCCGACACTCAACGATCTTAATTGTTTCGATTTGGAAGTAATATGATGAAAAAGAAGAGATAATCGAATTTATTGAGAAACAGCACTTTAGTTTCCGAAACACTCAAGCTCTTTTGAAATTGAAGTAATAGTTGGAAATGAGTTTACAACGGACCTAAAATAATCCTTGAATATGTTTGTAAAAGTATTAACATGCTTTCGTTGCTTGCACTAGAACTACTAGCTACAATTATTTGGAGTGTATCTTGGTGCAAAAATAAACTTTTTTTAATTGGAAAACCCTGTACATTTTTTATTTGCCTCATGTAAAATTAATAAAAATTATTCTACTTCCAGGTATATTCAAAATATAAATTTTCTTAAAATTAATGTAGGTAAGCTTAGAATATAAGTCATTATTTAACATCTAAAACAGTGTATATTCTAACCCGTTCATTTAATAATAGTATATTATGCAACGATAATGTAATGATAGCCATTAATACACGAGCATGTTGCAGGATACGAAACGAGCTGCAAGCGAGTTTCGTATATAACATGCGAGTGTATTCATGTCCATTACATGAAAGTTGCATACGCTATTTTTTCTACTCCCATTAATAAACGAAATTCAAATTTTCAAATTCAAATTTATTTATTCTAGGCATACAATAATAACATAAAAATGGGTTTGTTACAATATATATGCTAAGACAAACACCCATCTTTAAACGATGCCTAGGCAGGTTTGCCCGTGCATGTCCAAGATGAGGCTTGTCCAGCTAAACAAATATAATAATATACCATAAGGGAGACAGGATTTCATGATGGAGATTCGATTGGTATGGTATTTATTCAAAGTTTAATATTGTAATAAAAGTCACACCATTATATTGAATAAATTTTTTTTATCTCATTTTTAAATTTTTCATGTTTATTTATATTTTTTACTTCAAGTGGAATGGAGTTATAGAATTTAAGGTAAAAAAATAAAAATATCCTTTGTGTAATGGCTTTTCTATATGCAGAAATGTAACAGTCCTTATTAACAGTTGATCTAGTGAACAAGGTATTGTTATATAAATAATTATTTCTGTTTTTATGGACTCTTACTATGCATTGGTAGGCATAAATTAGATTAATGTTAAAAATACGCGTTGCCTTATAAAGTAGATCTGTGGAATAGAGCTTGTTTTTTTTAATATAATTTTTATAATTGCATTCTGTGTGATTTGTAAATGACTTAAATTGCTATTAAACGTGCCGCCTCATATTACTATACCGTATCTTAAAATAGATTCAATTAAGGAGTAGTAGATTATTATTAGATTTTCTCTTGATAATATGTCTCTCAGAATATACAGCCTGTGCTTAAGAGTTCTTAGGCGCTTACTTACATTAGTTATGTGTTCAGTCCACCTTACATAGACAAATATGTTCTTTAGCACATTTAAATTTGTGCAGCTTCAAGTAAAAATTAGGTTAAGGTTGTATACTGACTGTAGGAGTAAAGGTCATAAATTTTGTTTTTTTTACATTTAAAGTAAGTAAGTTGTGGTCTAACCAGATTTTTAATTTATTTAAGTCACTTTCTGCTACAGTTTTTAAAATATCCCAGTTTGTTCCAGAGAGAAAAAGTGCTGTGTCATCTGCATAACATATTAAACTGGAGGTAAGGTTTTGGATTTTTACGATGTTATTTATATATATTAAAAACAAAATTGGACCAAGCACAGTTCCTTGAGGGACTCCTGTTTTTACTATTAATTTTGAGCTAAATTCATTTCCTATTTTTACTGTTTGTACCCTATTTCCAAGATAATTTTGAAGTAAGTTTAATGTTGTACCTCGAATTCTAGTGATCCATGGCCTAATTTTCCTATTTCTGTTCTCAGTAGAACGTTTAGTTTTATTAGATTTATTTAAACAAGTTTGTATTTTATCTAAAAACATATTGTAAGCGTTTTGCGAGTCAGTTGTACTTAGTATATCATCCCAGCTTTCTTTACTTATTAATTCATTAAATTTATAAATATTTAAAAACTTACACTCCTGGTTCTTGTAAGTATTTATTGAATTCGCAGACGAATCTGTTATAAAAAGAAAAGGTCTGATCAGTTATATCTGACTTAAACACAATTGATTCGATATTAATGTTTTTAGTATTCTCTGCCATTGATCTTATAAAAATATGGTCAATACGAGATGACGTATTGATTGTTACTCTGGTAGGTTTATTTATATACGATATAAATCCATTGGAACTTAAAATATCTAAATAATTGACTGTATCATCACAATTTATTTCATTTATATCGATATATTTATCACCAATATAAATTTCAAGACATTCCTTTTGAAAGGAATTAAGATAGAGCTCTAGATCATCAATGTATTGTTTTTGTTTCAGTAGAAGGGGAGCGGTAAGATGCAGTAATACCTATTTTTTTGTTACATAATATTTTGTTTGAAAAACATTCAAGTAGCAAGAACTTATTTCTATTTCTTACCTTAATCTGCTTGTTTGCTGAAATATCGTTTTTTGTGTACACTATAACTCCTTCACACTTGTCAATATGTGATTCATTATAGAGTAATGTATAATTGGGTATATCTTTAATATTTTCTATGTAAGATTCTGATAATACTATTACGTCAAGAAATTCTTTCGCCATATCTATCTAAGCCATCATCTCATCAAAATTTTTTTGTATGCTTCTGATATTAAAATGTATGATACCTACACCATTTCTGCTGCTATCGTCCCTCTCCCACAGGTAACCGTGAAAATTATTACATATTTTGCTATTTACTTATAACTAGTATTACAGGTAAGGGGTTAGTTTACACTGTTTGATTAAATAAAGTATAATTTGTCAGCAGAAGAGTTTCTCAAGATTTTTTAAAAAAAAAATATAATTTGTTAGAGAAGTTTTTCATAGTCCCTGCTTTAATTTTTTTGAACCGATCGTTCCTTAACATTGAAATCCATTCGGCAAGGTTTTTCTTTTTTTCCAGATTGTTGTAAATTAAACCGCTATAGATCCAGCACCAAACATTATAATCGAGGTCGTTTTTAAATTCCGTTTGAAAAATTTGTTTTGGATCTCCAGTGTTATCGCATACTTGAAATTTTTTTTGAATATGTTTCTTAGCCCATTCCCAGATTTCTTTTGCGTTCTCGCAGAGTTGAATACGGTGCTCTAGATCTTCCGGTTTTAAGCATTTTTTGCAAATCCCTGTATCTGTTATACCGTGGTGAACTGTTTTTGTACCGACTGCATAAACTACGTTAATTGCCTTGTAGACAGATGATCGCCATTTTGAAGGGATATTATTGTTATCCGTGATTTTCCAAATTTGTTTCCAGTTTAGATTTGGATGTTTTTGTTCAATTGAGGGCACGAATTTAGAAGTTTCGATAAACTGTTTGTACAATAATTTGGTGCTGCACAATACGTGCGGGTCCCATATGAAATTTTGATCATTAATGATCCCTTTGCATTTTTTAAAAGCAAAATGCACACCTAGATTAGGGTTTTCGAATATTTTGTTGAGTTCTGATTTATAATTTATTTTGTTTATAATGTTGCTCCATGAGTGTTGTTGAGTTTTTATCAAAAGAGATAGAGCTTTTAGTTCAAAGTTAATTAACTTTGGACCACCTGATTTCAACGGCAAGTGCAATTGTTGTCTGGATACTCTGTAAAGTTGTCCTTGCCAGATGTATTTCGCTGTTATTAGAACAATTTTTTGTGCGAATTTATGCGTGACAGGCAGAATTTGGGATATGTACCACGCCTTAGACAGAACATACATATTAACAAATTTAGCTTTTTTTTATTAAATCCAGATCTCTTATGTAGTTGGTTTGTATGATTGTATTTATATTTTTAATAATTTTTTCCCAGTTCGCGTGAATCGTGTCTTTGAAGTTATTACAAACGTACATTCCTAAAATTTTTAATTTTGTGTTTATTGGAAAGCCATGAATACTACCTATTAGCGACTTTACCCAAGGGTAGATAGTAAGATTTTTCTATGTTGATTTTCGCGTTAGATGCTCGTGTATAAATTTTTAAGATAGTATTTATGGTTTTTACCTCTTGGCTGTTTCCGATAAAAATTGAGACATCATCTGCATATGCTGATATTTTTTGATAAATACTGTTAATTTTGAGGCCGGGCACTGAAGCATTACAAAACCGTATAAAGGGTTCAATCGATATGACGAAAAGAATCATGGACAGAGGGCAACCTTGTCTGACTGAAGTTTGGATTTTAAGTTTTTTGGATAAAAAGCCATTAACCATAACTGCTGTGTTTGCTACAGTATAAATATTTTTTACGAGTTGCGTAATTTCTTTGTGAAATCCCATGGCTTCCATTACTTTCCACAAATAATCGTGGTTGACCCGATCAAACGCTTGATTGAAATCTAAACTAAGAATGCCTGTTTCCATGTTTCATTCTTTTTCATATTGTATAATTGAATCCCTGATCAGTAAGAGGTTGTTAAAAATTGATTTGTCTTCACAACAATTCTGTTCATTACCTAATATCTTAGGGGTTATTTGTTTAAATCTTTTTGCCAAAATTTTCATTAGGATTTTATAGTCGCTATTTAGAAGTGCAATTGGTCTCCAGTGATTTATTTCAAAGGGGGATTTAACTTTTGGAATAAGGGTTATGACCGCTTCAGAGAATTCTGGAGGAGGTGGTTTTGCGTTTTTAAGAGCAATTGCTTCGCGCTCCAACACCGTCAAAACGTTTAAATTTCATGCATTTGGTTTTAGTGATAGAGAATACAATACTGAATAAATTTCACTACTTTTTGTTTCGTAACAAAGAAAAGGATTAATCTACAATTTCGTCGAATTTTTTTTTTGAAAAAACCAACCATTTCGCTTGGGAAAAAATATAAGGTTTGGTGAAATTATTAAAAATAATAAAACTTTACCTTATAATTACTATATTAAAAATGTATTATTAAAAAAAAGAATTCGAGCAATCTGCAGATTCATCTTTCCTTAATATAATGCAAAAAACAAATTAAATATCCAATTCGACATGAGCTTCTAATCACTAAAATACTAGATATCGTTCTGTCTCTAAAATAGTTATAAATAAGACAAATATTATCCCTACTACTTAATCCGCAATTCTTTGATTAGCCGAGGTTCGTAGAGTCTCGGTTTCGATCGGTTTGCCGAGGACGTTATTTAAAGAACAGAGTCGGACTCCAAGAGTTAAATGAAATAGCAAATTTTAATTGAAACCAAACGAAGTAATTTTTAGAAGTAGTTGTAGTTTTTGAAATATATACAGTGTGTCCCAAAAATAAAATTCTTGGAAGATGTATACGGTATGTCTCAAGCTGGGTTTTTTAGGAATACATTTTCTAAATAGTTGTTATATAATATTTGTCTTTAAAAGATTTTTCCTTTTCAGAAAATCTCTTAGTTTATACCAGTAAATGTCCCAAAAAAAACTTCTTGTGAGATATATACAGTATGTCCCAAAAATGAAAATTCTTCCAAGTTGTATACAGTATGCCACAAAAATGAAAAATCTTATAACAGCATGTCAAAAAAATACAAATTCTTGTAAAATGTATATAGTATGTCCCAAAAATGAAAATTCTTATAACAGCATGTCCCAAAAATTGAAATTTTTGTAAGATGTATACAATATGCCCCAAAAATAAAAATCCTATTAGATACAGTATGCCACAAAAATTAAAATTCTTATAACAGCATATCCCAAAAATAGAAATTTTTGCAAGATGTATACAATATGTCCCAAAAATGAAAATCCTATTAGTGGTATACAGTATGCCACAAAAATGAAAATTCTTATAACAGCATGTCCCAAAAATAAAAATTCTTGTATGATGTATACAGTATGTCCGAAAAATGAAAATTATTGTAAGTTGTATACAGTATGCCACAAAAATGAAAATTCTTATAACAGCATGTCCCAAAAATAAAAATTCTTGTATGTCAAAAAAATACAAATTCTTGTAAAATGTATATAGTATGTCCCAAAAATGAAAATTCTTATAACATCATGTCCCAAAAATTGAAATTTTTGTAAGATGTATACAATATGTCCCAAAAATAAAAATCCTATTAGTGGTATACAGTATGCCACAAAAATGAAAATTCTTATAACATCGTGTCCCAAAAATAACAATTTTTGTAAGATGCATACAATATGTCCCAAAAATGAAAATTCTTGTAAGATATATACAGTATGTCCCAAAAATGAAAATCCTATTAGTGGTATACAGTATGCCACAAAACTGAAAATTCTTATAACAGCATGTCCCAAAAATGAAAATTCTTGTAAGATATATACAGTATGTCCCAAAAATGAAAATCCTATTAGTGGTATACAGTATGCCACAAAAATGAAAATTCTTATAACAGCATGTCAAAAAAATACAAATTCTTGTAAAATGTATATAGTATGTCCCAAAAATGAAAATTCTTATAACAGCATGTCCCATAAATTGAAATTTTTGTAAGATGTATACAATATGTCCCAAAAATAAAAATCCTATTAGTGGTATACAGTATGCCACAAACATTAAAATTCTTATAACAGCATGTCCCAAAAATAGAAATTTTTGTAAGATGTATACAATATGTCCCAAAAATGAAAATCCTATTAGTGGTATACAGTATGCCACAAAAATGAAAATTCTTATAACAGCATGTCCCAAAAATAAAAATTCTTATATGATGTATACAGTATGTCCGAAAAATGAAAATTATTGTAAGTTGTATACAATATGTCCCAAAAATGAAAATCCTATTAGTGGTATACAGTATGCCACAAAAATGAAAATTCTTATAACAGCATGTCCCAAAAATAAAAATTCTTATATGATGTATACAGTATGTCCGAAAAATGAAAATTATTGTAAGTTGTATACAGTATGCCACAAAAATGAAAATTCTTATAACAGCATGTCCCAAAAATAAAAATTCTTGTATGTCAAAAAAATACAAATTCTTGTAAAATGTATATAGTATGTCCCAAAAATGAAAATTCTTATAACATCATGTCCCAAAAATTGAAATTTTTGTAAGATGTATACAATATGTCCCAAAAATAAAAATCCTATTAGTGGTATACAGTATGCCACAAAAATGAAAATTCTTATAACAGCGTGTCCCAAAAATAACAATTTTTGTAAGATGCATACAATATGTCCCAAAAATGAAAATTCTTGTAAGATATATACAGTATGTCCCAAAAATGAAAATCCTATTAGTGGTATACAGTATGCCACAAAACTGAAAATTCTTATAACAGCATGTCCCAAAAATGAAAATTCTTGTAAGATATATACAGTATGTCCCAAAAATGAAAATCCTATTAGTGGTATACAGTATGCCACAAAAATGAAAATTCTTATAACAGCATGTCCCAAAAATAAAAATTCTTATATGATGTATACAGTATGTCCGAAAAATGAAAATTATTGTAAGTTGTATACAGTATGCCACAAAAATGAAAATTCTTATAACAGCATGTCCCAAAAATAAAAATTCTTGTATGTCAAAAAAATACAAATTCTTGTAAAATGTATATAGTATGTCCCAAAAATGAAAATTCTTATAACATCATGTCCCAAAAATTGAAATTTTTGTAAGATGTATACAATATGTCCCAAGAATAAAAATCCTATTAGTGGTATACAGTATGCCACAAAAATGAAAATTCTTATAACAGCGTGTCCCAAAAATAACAATTTTTGTAAGATGCATACAATATGTCCCAAAAATGAAAATTCTTGTAAGATATATACAGTATGTCCCAAAAATGAAAATCCTATTAGTGGTATACAGTATGCCACAAAACTGAAAATTCTTATAACAGCATGTCCCAAAAATGAAAATTCTTGTAAGATATATACAGTATGTCCCAAAAATGAAAATCCTATTAGTGGTATACAGTATGCCACAAAAATGAAAATTCTTATAACAACATGTCAAAAAAATACAAATTCTTGTAAAATGTATATAGTATGTCCCAAAAATGAAAATTCTTATAACAGCATGTCCCATAAATTGAAATTTTTGTAAGATGTATACAATATGTCCCAAAAATAAAAATCCTATATGTGGTATACAGTATGCCACAAACATTAAAATTCTTATAACAGCATGTCCCAAAAATAGAAATTTTTGTAAGATGTATACAATATGTCCCAAAAATGAAAATTCTTGTAAGATATATACAGTATATCGCAAAAATGAAAATTTTTATATACAGTATGTCCTAAAAATAAAAGGTCCTGTAAGATCTATACAGTGTGTCTGAAGTTGAGTTTTTTAGGAATACATTTTCTAAATAGTAGGTATATATTATTTGTCGTTAAAAGATTTTTCCTTGTCAAAAATCTTTTGATGTTTTTACCTACAGTACGTCCCAAAAAAAAATTATTGTCAAATGTATACAGTTTGTCTCAAAAATGAAAATTCTTGCAAGTTGTATACAATATGCCACAAAAAATTAAAAATTTTTCGATTTTCTATTCGTCATTTAGATTCTTCTTTCTTTTCATTAGAAAATATCGTTTATTCCTTAGCCCCATACTAAAAATAATCTCAACAATACTTGGCTTGAAAATTTCTTGAGTCCGTATTTTAAAAGTCGACACAAAACACCGTGGTTGAAGCGCTGTTAAATAAAATATAAAATGTTTACGTGAATCGCCTCGGTCGCTTAAAAAATTGTGGTGGGAGTCTCACAGGAGAAATTTCCCCTTTATCTGAGATACGGTGCACGAAGCAATTGCTGTATTATATTAAGAATTTTGGTTAATTCGTCTCCTAGGACATCAAAAAATATTTGGTAAAATTCATAACTTATTCCATCCAACCCTGGTGTTTTCTTTTTTGCGACTTCGTTAAGAATTTGTGCAACTTCATTTTTTTCTTTCTTTTAAAATACTTTTATTGTCTGCCTCTGTAAGTTTTTTATTCAAGTGCCTAAATAAGCACGTTTGGTCACGCTCGTTTACCTGAGTAGGTTGGAAATTATCTGTAAAATGTTTGGTTATACTATTCAAGATTTCTTTTGAGGACGTTAAATTTTCTTGCTTCTCATTTTTAAATTTTGAGATTATTGAGACTTTATTTTTCCAATATTTGATTAAATCGTAAATAGTGTAATTTTCATTGAATTGGTCTTTGTTTTTATTGTCGAATTTTTCATCTAAACTTTTTTGTTTAAGTTCGAGGATAATGTTTTTGATTTCACGAATTTCGTTATAAACATTTTTGTTATTGTTTAACTCCGCGTATAAATTTATTAAGGCACCTTGGTAAAATTCCATTGTTCTTTTTTCATCTAACTCGTCTTGAATTTCAATGTTTTTAAAAAAGGATTTTACTTTTTTCTTAAAAGTGTAAACCCACCATTTGACAAAGTCTTTTTTATAATAGTAACTTTTCTTTAGTTTGTCAATGTCATTTTTAAATGTCTCTATAATGTTTTCCCTAAGTGTTGTTTTTTTGATTTTCCAGTACCCCCACCCATGCTGCAAGCTCTTTATTGACGGGAAATTATTAATGTTTATCGCAAAAAGAAAAGCAGAATGATCAGAAAAAGCTACTGGTTTAATTTCAGCTTTGTGAATCAGCTCTTTGTGTTCTTTTGATATGTATGCTTTGTCTATTCTCGTAGCACAGTTGTCACGTACATATGTAAATTCTATTTTATTTTTATGCATAATATCCCAAATATCTAGTAAGTTTGCACTTTGAATAAGATTTTGTAAAGGTTTGCAAATTGTAGTAATGTTCTTAGAGTCTTTTTGTTGTATGACACAATTAAAGTCTCCTACAAAAATGACAGGGTAATTAAAATTAAAGTGAACAAGTATTTCGTTTTGGAAAAAATTATTTCTGACAGTTGTATTCTGGGATCCAGAGGGTGCATAAATGTTAACGTATTACAAGGGAACAAAAAATAAATAAATACGACCTGAGTTCATTAATATTCGTCATCTTCTTCTTCTTCATCATTAGAAAGATATGTTACTTCTTTATTTGTTCCTTTCATAGGGTCGTCTTCATTTCCATCATTTTCCGCGTCTTTTTCAGTTGAAGCTGAATTTCCTAACGTTTTTAAATTGATTTTTAATTTTGGTACTTTCTTTTCTTCCATACTTGAACTTATTTGCGTTTGCAGTTTTTACTTTTTTTATCTTTTGTTTTTGTTTCGTGGGGTTCCTTGGTACTTGTGCCTCGATTTAGAGAGGGATCTTCAGTGTGTGTCGGGATGCTTCCTGAGTCCTGGGCCCAGTCCATTTTTTGGATCATCGTATTTGGCGATATAGACCTCTGATTTGCTGGTGCATGTATGAGTACATCGGCAGTTGTGTGCGCGAGTACATTTGGAACTTGGAAATTTTCTGACATAATGTTTCTGTTTTCTTCCATGCGTTCTTGCCCTGAACTTCCGACATAGTCGATTATTGCATTTGCGTTAAGAGTTTTTAGTACGTGTGCGTATGACATCCCCGGATCAGGATATGAGCTAAATGGATCTGGAGATCTATTTTCCGGTATTGGAACGTCTTCTGATTTCCATTAATCTGTTAGCAGGTTTTTTGGGACAGTCTTTTCTGACATGCCCTGGATTATCACAGTACATGCATGTGCGTTCTTGATTACGGTATGTTACCAGCGAAGTTATGCCTTCAATTTTTACATATGAAGGAATTTTAGTTTTCACTATTATTAGAATCGATCTAACTCCACTTTCAACATTGTATAGATCTTCACCAGACCAAACTTCATTTTTAATTACTTTTATTTTCCCATATTTACCAAAGGTTTCAATTAATTTTGAGTTTCTCATTTCTGGTTCAGGTGGAAAGTCAAACACTCTGATCCACGTATCTTCTGCTTCTTCAATTATATATATTTCATACTCATTTTCTTCGTCGCTGTATATTAATTTTTCCTCTTCATATTTTTGCATTGCCTTTTTCATTAACCACTCGGATATTAATTTTATGTAAACTTTAGATCGAATATGATCAACTTGGATGCATAACACTTGATCTTTTGTAAATACGAATTTTTCCTTAATCCATCGGTGTAAATTTATGTTAGATGGTTTCTTGCGAACGTTTTTAAAATCCAAAGTAATTGTATTCTCTCTGCGGACGACCATGCTGATAACGAACAACCGGTATTTTATAGTGTCACGTCTGTTTTCTATGAGATACAAGACGGTACTGCTTCGACATGTTCGTCTATTGCATCTAACAATTAAAGCATGAAAACAAATACATATAGGTCAATAATTTGGTGCTTCGTAAAAAAATAACATTAATACTATAATTACAGGCAAAAAAAATATAATTTTTTTTTTAAATGTTATCTGCTAAAAAATATCAAAAATTCCAAAAAGATGAGAGAAAAAAAATAACAAAATTCAGCCATTACTGAAATATTTTGAGAAAATCTGACTTACATTTCATGATTCTAACAATATTGTCTTTGTTTACATAAATTTTACCGTTTGAAGTCCATGTATTTTTTAACCCTATTTTCCAATTGAATCGTTAAGAAGCTGCATTCTAATATTAGTTAGGTCTTCCCGTATAACCACTCCTTTACCCTTCAGCAGCTTTTTTTAGAATAAATGTTTTCTTTAATTTCAATACTGTTTAGTTTTAAGAAGATACTTCTTGTGTTCTCTTCATTTTTTTTCCAATCCTGTATGTTACCTTAATATCTTCATCTTTAAGAATTAAACCCATTTTTGACTTTAACAAATTTTTTAGTTCAGTTCTAGCCTCTTCATTTCCTTCTTTTGAGTTAAAAATTCTTAAATTTCGGTTTCTGCTTTTTTGGTCTAGATAGTCTAATTTTTCTTTTTATTTTCGGTTTCAATAATTTTCTTATTCGCTTCTGTAATTTTATTTAACAGCTTATTATTTTCTATCTCTGATTTCTTTTTCAAGTCCGCCACTGATTTCTCGATATTTACAAGTTTATCGTTAATAGTTTTTTTTATCGCAGTAGAAACTTGGACACTATTTCTTTGGTTAAATTGTCACTTTTTATGGATTCGCTTACCGCTTTAGTGACAACTGCCTCTATTTCATCTTTCATTTCACGTGTTATTACCATGTTTATGACTTTTATAACACTATCAGTACCCAGAGGAAACTATTAATTAATCACATTTACTTTTTAAAATAATTAAAATGCTGTAGAAACTTGAAAATTTCAAATAATTTCAGGAGCACCAAATTTTGCGACCTATTCGGTAATCACCATTGCCGTAGAATGAAATGAAAATACATATTTATTTCAAGACTTTTATATGTTAAATTATCTTAAATGAAAAGGAACATTTTTATAACAATGAAAGGAAATAATTTTTACTTACTTAATACATATTGCCTATCTACCATTACAGGTGTAAGGCTAAACACTTTTTTCACAACATATATTAATTAGCACTTTTTATCACAACCTATATTAATTAGTAACCTTTTTAGTATATATTAATAAATCGAAGAGGTTATCCATATCTCAAACGTGGTCCAAGTATTTTTTCAAATAAATAAAACACGAAGTCAGTACCACCAGTACCACATGTAATATATTAAAAGGATGATAACAGGCGACTAGTTTCGGCTAAATAGCCATCATCAGGCCTACAAGGTTCGAACAATGATTAGTTTAAACTCATTAAATATAAATTGAAAGTATAGAACTTACCAAACAAGAATAGTATTGGAGTTACATAGTAAAAAACATAAAAAATTTAATCACAACCGCGCAGTTGTTAAATCAACATAATATAAAATTGTTGTGGTGGTGGTGGATTTCCTAATTCAGTTCGAATTAATATTCTTCACGAAGTCCCAATTAGGAAACTACTTATGACTTAAAATTATAATAAAATGAGGGTGAAAAAATTCCACATTATGGAATGTTGGGTAACAAGTGGCTGTTACCGGCGAACAACATTATATAGTAAACAAAAACACACCCTTCCAAAAAGGGAGGCAGAAGATTAGAGTGTAGTGAAAGTGGTATCAGACCACATATTATTATTATTAAATACAAATTTTAAGACGCGAAAGCAAAAGTGAGTACCATGAGGCAACACGACCATGTCAAGATGGAAGAAATCTCGAATGACATTGACAATTGACAATGACAGTGACAAAAGACAATGACAATTGACAATGACATTATTATGTATTAACAATTAGCAAACCTGGAGGTGAAAACATCTAGAAAGAAAAAGTGAGGTTAAAGAATTTTTGTGATAAGGAATAAGAAGGAAAAACCTAGGAGGCAAGAATAACAAGGTAGAAAGCAGAGAAGGTTGTGGAAAAGATCAAACCGAAACTTCAAATAATTAAATAATGTCTTTGAAATTGTTAGCTAAAATTATATGGTTTTCTTTGGGACCCACAACAATTTTATATTATGCTGACTTAACAACCGCGCGGTTGTGATTAAATTTTTTATGTTTTACTTTCCCGGACCCATCAAAGGGAAAGTAAGGTGAACGAGCAAAAAAAAAATTGAGATAGCGATGGAAATATCCATTTTGAGGTCCCCCAAGAAGATTGAAACCATTTCCAGCGTATGGTCTGTCTGTGTGTCTGTGTGTAATCTTCCACGATAACTGCCGAACCGTTCGTTTGACCAATCAAGCTGAAATTTGGTATGGAGGGTCCGTGTATGCCTAGAATGCGACAATTAGATTTTGGTCTAAATTGGTACAGCAGAAGGTCCTCAAGACCGATATTGATTAAATACACATGTAACAATTTTTTATTTTTTTAAATTTTAAGGACAAACAATACACTTTAGTGCGAAATATTGTAGTACAAAGTTTTAGAGAACAAAATTTCCTATAACTTTTGTTTTAAACTTTTTTCAGAATTTCCCAAAGTTGCGCCACTAGAGGGCGCGTAAAAGATGTGCATGTATGTTTTCTCTAGTTTTTCTTGATTTTGAGGACAAACAATACATTTTAGTGCAAAATTTTATGATACAAAGTTTTAGAGCATAAAATTCCCTACATCTTTTGTCTTATGATTTTTCTAGAATTTCCAATAGTTGCGCCAGTAGAGGGCGCGTAAAAAATGTGCATGTAGGTTTTTTCTAGTTTTTCTTGATTTTGAGGACAAACAATGCATTTTAGTGCTAAATTTTCTGGTGCATAGTTGTAAAACATCAAATTTTCTTTAACTTTTGTCTTTAACTTTTTATTGAATTCCTCATAGTTTCGCCGCTAGATGGCGAGAAAAATACACATTTAGGATTTTCCATTTTTTTTAAATTGGAGGTAAATTATGCTCTTTAGTGCAAAATGTTTCAGTGCAAAGTTGTAAAGCATAAAATTTTTTTCCCGAATTCGCAATAGTTTTCACACATGATTTTAGGGGATCATAATTGTAGCAGTATAATATACAATGTGTGCATGCGCGGTTGTGATTAAATTTTTTATGTTTTTTACTATGTAACTCCGATACTATTCTTGTTTGGTAAGTTCTATACTTTCAATTTATATTTAATAAGTTTAAACTAATCATTGTTCGAACCTTGTAGGCCTGATGATGGCTATTCAGCCGAAACTAGTCGCCTGTTATCATCCTTTTAATATATTACATCTGGTACTGACTTCGTGTTTTATTTATTTGAAAAAATATATTAATAAGTTAACCATTTTTCTTATCGATTTTAAACAATTTAAAATATTTTGACAGCTGTCAAAATAATTGTTAACTTCGCTAAAAAATAACTCGATTCTATTCGCTGAAAAATTTGTACTATCAAAATAACCGCCTACTTTGCTAAAATTAATTCGATTCTATTGGCTGAAATAGCTGTATCTTAATGAAAACCAGTTTGATAATGAATCTCATTATGAAAATGGTATTAGTCTTTCAATTAGCGTATTATAAAATAAGAATAGAAAAATTATATTAATAAATAAATACCTTAGTGATCCTTGTATAGGGAAAGTTATCCTCTAATTTATAAATTACAAACATTACAATCGGTTAGACATAAATTCATCTAATTGAATGTCAGTAGGGATTTAATTAAAATAGATATTTGATTTCCGGGTATTTTATATTTTATACAAAATTATGAAATGCCAACTAAGAGAGAAATAAAACAAAATTAGTATAATGTGGGATTGAAATGCCAGAATAGACACAAATACACATAAAGGATTGGGCTACAGAGGATTATACGGCCAAACGAAACAAATAGAAATAGGAATATTTATAATATAAGCGGCAGAGTCCTGACAACCCAGAGACTTGAAATTTCGAGTATATGCTCTGTTCATAACAGCGAAATTTTGATTTTAAGGGAAAGAAAAGGGCGAAATAAGTTGCTTACATAGAATAAGTATATTTATATATTGACGCACTTACTCGAGAGGGTAATGGTATTAGGGAAAAATAGATAAGAATAGGAAAAAAATGGGATAAAATAGGGAAAATAGGAAAATAGGGCAAAATTTGGAAAAATAGGAACTGCTAGGGACAAATAGGAAAACATAAAGAAAAAAGGAAAAACTAATAAAAAACAGGAAAAAATAAAAATAAATATGAAAAAAAGGAAAATAAAAAAAATAGTGAGGATAACAGAGAAGGATAAGGGAAAATACGGTAATTAGTTAAAAGTAGGGAAAATAGTGAAAAATTGGAAAAAACACGAAGAAATAGGGCAACAAAGGGAAAATACGGATATTAGCGAAAAATGGTCAAACATACGGGAATAGCGTGGAAATAAAGAAAAAAAGGGAAAAATAAAATAGGAAAAAAATTGATAATAATAGGGCCAAATACGGACAAATAGAGAACAACAGAAAAAAATGATGAAAAACAGGAAAATTTGAATAGTAAAGAATATTGAAAAATAGGGAAAAATGGGGAAAAACGGGAAAAAATAGTGAAATACTTAACAATAGGGAAACAGTAGGGAAAACGGGAAAAATGAGAAAAATAAAACAAAGTAGTGAAAAACAAGTATAAATAAGCACAGATAGGAAAAAATGAAGACAATAGGAAAAGCTAATGAAAAACAGAAAAAAATTGAGAGAAGTAGGAAAATAGAAAAAATAGAGAGAAATAAGGAAATATAGTGAAAAAGTTGAAAAAATGGCAAAATAGGGGAAAAATCTGAAAATTTGGGAAAAATATGGAAAAACAGGGAAATATCGGGGAAAATAAGGAAAAAAGAGAAAATAAGGAAAAAAGGGAAAATAGGAAATAATGAAGATAAATGGGAAGAAACAGGTAAAAATATTGAAAAACACGAAAAATGTAAAGAGATAGGAAAAATAGGAAAAAATAGGGATAAATAATGAAAAATTTGGGAAAAATACCGAAAAATACGGGAAAATAGAGAAAAATAAAGATAAATATTGAAAATAGGGAAAAATAAGTACAAATAGAAACAAACAACGAAAAATAAGGAAAATAGGATAAAATAATGGGAAGCTAGAAAAACAGAAAGAGTCAGGAAAAATGGAAAAAGTGGGAAAAAATATAGAAAACAGGGGAAAATAGGAAAATTTTGCGAAAAAATAGGAAAAAATAGTAAAAAACAGAAACAAGTTAGAACAATAAAAATGAAATAGGGAAATTATAGAGTTAAATAGAGAAAAATTGGAAAAGATATGAGAAAATAGTCAAACATAGGGGGAAATATGAATAGAGTAAAAATAGGAAAAAATAGATAATAATAGGGACAAATACGGACAAATAGGGAAAGTGTGAAAAAATAATGAAAAAACAGGAAAATAGGAAAAAACAGGAAAACATATGGAAAGGGGGGAAAAATAGGGGATAATGGGAAAAAATAGGACAAAATATGGAAAAATAAGAGGAAAAGTGGAAAAATAGGGAAATTAAAGAAAATTAGGGAAAAATAGGAACAAATGGGAAGAATGAGAAAAAATGAGACAAAATAGGTAGAAGCCAGAAAACAGAAGCACTTCGTAGCAAAGTATTCAGCTAGTAATTATATATAGAGAATGAGCTAAAACAACAAGATAAAAATATTTCTGTTCTTCCAGAAAGACCAGTAATAGTATATTCAATACCAAGGGACTAAAGTGCATCTTAATCCCGAGCGTGAAAATCACCCGAGGGATTAAAAGACAATTTTGTACTGCGAAATTGCGACTTTGTCTCATTTAAAATGTTTTAGAAAAAAATCGTAAAAAAATATATATATAAAAAAGCTTACGACGATCTTGTAAAATGGTGTTGGAGAAAAGAAAATTAATTGGATCCGATAAAATTTTCTTAATTATTGAAAAAAGTGCCTAGAAATGGTAAATTTGAAATTAATCAACAAACCCAAATGGTTTAATTTTAAATGAAGTAAATAAAATATCGGTGCAGCCAAAGGACATGTATTAGAAAAGAAGAATAATTGTTAATGACATATTAAAGTAATGAAAGAGAAGAAAGAAAAGTTGAGGTTAATTCGTACTTAAAGAACAGTAAAAATTTGAACAAACTTAGCGAAATCGAAAGAAAAATACACTCGAATTGCTTGCTAATTAGTTACCACAGAAACGATTTAATTGCTCATACCGATCACGAGAAATCGCGAATACCGTTAGCTTTATATAAAGGTAGCGGGAAAATTTGAACAAACTTAGCGAAATCGAAAGAAAAATACACACTCGAATTGGTTGCTAATTAATTGCTAATTAGTTACCAAAAAACGATCACGAGAAATCGCGAATACCGCTAGTTTTATACATATAATGGTAGCGGAAAAATTTGAACAAAGTTAGCGAAGGCAAAAAAAGTACACTCGAATTAGTTGCTAATTAATTGCTAATTAGTTACCAGAGAAACGATTTAATTGCTCATTCCCGTCACGGGAAATCGCGAATAAAGCTAGCTTCATATAAAGGTAGCGGAAAATTTTGAACAAAATTAGCGAAATCGAAAAAAATACACTCGAATTAGTTGCTGATTAATTGCTAATTAGTTACCAAAGAAACGATTTAGTTGCTTATACTGGTCACGAGAAATCGCAAATGCCGCTAGCTTTATTTAAAATTTGAAGAAACTTAGCGAAATCGAAAGAAAAATACACTCAAATTAGTTGCTCATTAGTTACCACAGATACGATTTAATTGCTCATTCCAGTTGTAATGCTCTTTGCGTCGCCAAGCGGCCTTTTGGCGCCTTTGTCCAGGTTTTGGGTTTCCTCGGGCGCCACCTTTCGTTTTAAATGTGAAGGCCACTTGCACGGGCAGCGTCAGTGGATAAAGAATACTCCAGGGATCATTTATGGTATCGACCAATGCGTTTTAGGCTTTTTACTCCACTGGGTTGAGGACCTGGGTATTCGCTGCGTTGCTGGTGATACTCGTAAATATGAAAAATAAGTAAGAATAATAACAAAAAGTAAACTACTAAAAGGAATAATCTCTGCGCGATTTTTCAAGACTACGGCCCGCTTCCGTCAGTGGAAGAAAGTCCGATTCGAAATTTTTTTTTTTCAACGAGTCGGTCTTGACTTACACAACACCTTAATGGAAATCAGAGGTGGAAGTCTGTAAGGGTATTGAATTTAATCGTTAACGAGTTATTCATTTGTTAGTTTTCGTCAGTGACGTATATTCCATAATCTGTAACACACACTGATATAAAGGTAGCGCGTTTGACACAAAATTAATTAAAAGATGGGAGAGGAAAAATCACTGCGCGATTTTCAAGACTATGACCCGTTTCGGTCACCGGAAGAACGGACATCGTACTTTGTATTATTAAAAAACACACATATCAAGATGTAATAATAATATGTATGTTGTTTATATTAAACTCAAGATCATATTTATTTATCGCCAAAGTGGCTTAGTGGTCTAAGGTAAGGAATTTGGAAGCGATAGGTTCAAGGTTCGTTCCCCAATACAAACATACTTTTTTTTATTTTTTCTAAAATTCGTTTTTTCATTTTTGCAATTGTTTGATACTTTTTAATAGAAAAATTTGCCTTTTTTCCCAAAATGGGAATATTGATATTAAGCTTATCTGTGTCAAAAACAGAAGATTATCCATACTCAAATTTGGTAAAAATTATTCAAAAAATAATAAAAAAACCACAATCATATAATTAAGAATCTTAAACGTGAGGTAACATGTTTCGGCCATTCAATGGCCATCATCAGGCCTATAATACAAAAAGTTACATTAAAGAAACTCAAAAAAAACATAGTTTACTAGTTGTTTACAGAAATTGTTTAAACAAGTATAATATAGATTAAGATTCTTAATTATATGATTGTGGTACAACTATGAGTTTTTTATTATTCTTTGAATAATCTGTGTCAGTTGGTTGGGAAGAAAAATAATTTTTGAAGTGGTAATTTATAAAGAAATTCTAAAAAAGGGAATTTTGAGAAATAGGGAATTCATTGAGCTAGTTACTAAAAAAAGAACAAAAAGAAAACAGGTAAAAAATATGTCTGGAAAAAAAGCAAAGAAGGAAAATGCTTAAAAAAGGACTAAATGTGTTAGATTGCTGTCTTTAGACAAGTCTAGAGAGTAGTTGTAGATGCTGTCTTTAGATACGTATTGTTACTAAAAAAAGATGTTGTAACGAAGTTAATTAGTTTCCTATATGTTTTTTATCTCGCCCTGTTCCTTTTATTTTTATTTCATTTTTCTACCCGGTTATAAATATTTTGAGGAATCCGTTTTCTTTATTTTCGTTGTTAGTTAAATAAATATTCACAACGTGCCGTTTACCTGAGAACGACTCGCTTAGCCGGCGCGCGCTTACCTCCTACCTTTCGAACCGCGGAGAGATGGTACCGATGAGGTCCAGACGGCATTGTCTCGAGAAATGAAATTCAGTTCACATCGAGCAACCAGCCGCAGAAATCGCCTACTACAGTGAGCACCGAAGATACCGGCCGAACCGTAAGATATTATTAAGTATTAAGTATAATTTTGGTAGAATTCTTCTAAGTCCAAATTTTGATTAAAGTAGAAATTATTCTAAGTCGTAAGATCAGTCCGCGCACGCCTGTCTCCCTCAAAATCCGATTAAGAGTAAAAGTAGGATAATATTAGTTAGTTCGATTTTGATTTAATATTTTGAGTGGCAGTTGAAGCCGAGTAACCGACAAGAGCAGCACGCCGAGGAAACAGTCCGAAGGAGTATTGGTGAGACATTGTAATTTTATGGTCTTGTTTTGATTAGTTGTATTATCAAAGTTCTATTTCACCGCTAGGAATTTTTGTACCGAAGGGAGATAAATCGACAGAACATACCTGCACTGAGTTTTCATAGGGTATTCTCTGTCGACGCGTTGTCTGGAATATTAAATTCTTTTACTGTTAGAATATATTTGTATCATAGATATCGAAAGGGAAAATCCGCAGAACGTACCTGCACTGAGTTTTCATAGGGTACTCTCTGCCGACGCGTTTTTCTGATTAATTTATTCGTTTGCCGTATACACATATTTTTTATTTTATATACCGAAAAGGAAAAATCGGCAGAACGTACCTGCACTGAGTTTTCATAGGGTACTCTCTGCCGACGCGTTTTTCTGATTAATTTATTCGTTTGCCGTATTCACATATTTTTATTTTATATACCGAAAGGGAAAAATCGCCAGAACGTACCTGCGCTGAGTTTTCATAGGGTACTCTCTGTCGCCGCGAACCTTCAATTTAAGTCAGTATAATTTCTTGTGTTTTGCTTCCGAGTCGAGGAAAATCGCCAGAACATACCTGCACTGAGTTTTCATAGGGTATTCTCTGCCGACGTGTTAATAGGGGAAACTAGGGCAATGTCATTATCGAAGTAGAACTTTGACCGCGGTAGTAGAAAATTTTGTGTCCGCTTTGCTTATGAATTGCACGCGTTGTCTCACTACTCGTTCACCGCCGCCGTTCGCTTTCGCTTTGTTTTGACTCGCACGCCCCTCCCCCGCTTTGTTTGCTTAAGTTATCCGTCTCGCACCCCCCTGTAGATATTGCTAGCTAACAACACTCGTTGCACGCCCTTCCTCTTCCCCTTTCCCGGTATCCTGTACGATAACTTTTTTGGAGAATAAAGATAATTATTTTATTATTTGTCGTTTTCATTTTTTTTATTCTTATTTTTTTTCATATAATTCCGAGTATCACCATCCCAGTAACGAATACCTAGGCACCATAACGGCCCCTGGAGTATTTATTTCTTCACTGACGCTACCCGGAACTAGTGGCCTTCACACGTGAAACGGAAGGTGGCGCCCGAGGCAATCCGAAACCTGGACTAAAGCGCCAAATACCGCGGGACGACGCAAAGAGCGTTACAATGTATTAAATCTGTTTGATTGCCATCTTTAAACAAATGTAGAATACATTTCTAGATCTTGATCGCTGATAGGATAGTTTTAATTAAATTAACGAAAATGGCTGCTCCAGGTATGGGGGCCTTTAAGCTGGAGTAAGTGGAGTAATAAAAATTAGACATGGCTGGCTAATAATAAATCATTAAGTCATCGACGACGTCATTAATTGTTTATCCAATCTTGTCTGTGTATAATATGTCTTTTCATGTTAAAACAAACGTAAAGAATACCTCGGTCGGTTGTTAAGCTTCTCTGTAGTCTCTCTTAGCTATTTCACATTTTATATTATATACAATGTGTCCATCTAAGTTCGCAACCTATGGGAAACTTTTTTATTATGAGTTTTAAGAAAAAAAAATATTTTTCGTAAAAAGTTCTGCCAGTTCTAAAACTGAAAATGCAACCATCAGATAATAGATTTTTTGAGTAGTATACGGGGTGCGCCAAAAATTATAAATTTTACTAAAGGGTAAAAGTACGCTTACTTAAAAAATACAGAAAAATGATATTTGTTAAACTTCTTTAAAAACAATATTTACCTCCAAATATAAAATCATAGCCTCCCATCTCCAAACCATATTTTTTCTAATTTTTTTCTTGTAGCAAAGTTCGAAGTGAACTGAGACATAAAATTAGTTTCCACAAATTATTTTAAGCTTATTTATTGGTCTTTAGTTAAAATAATAAATTTAATCTAGTTTAATATGCTCATTTTTTAAAAATACGTTAAAAAGATAAACAATTGTGTGTTTTCTTTATGCAAAATTAGTATTTTACTCTGTAATGGCATATTAAACTAGGTAAAATCATTATTTCAAATAATAGCCAATAAATAGGTTCAATAATGTGTGGACTAATTTTATATGGATTAATTCACTTCAAACGTTGCTACAAGAAAAAAATTAGAAAAAATATTGTTTTCAGATAGGAGGAGGTGATTTGAGATTTCTAGGTAAATATTGTATTTAAAAAAGTTTTCTAAATAACATTTTTTTATATTTTTTAAAATAAGCGTGCTGTACTCTTGAGCCAAATTTATATTTTTTAACTCATCTCGTATAGGGGTCAAAAAAGTTATTATTTGATGGTTGTATCTTATGTTTTATACAATGCAGAACTTTTTTATGGAGAATAACTTTTTTTGGTAAAATTAATAAAAAAGTTTCTCATATGGTGCGAACTTAAGTGGACACCTTGTATATTAAACTGGAACTACTATTTGTTATTTGAATTTCCAAAGTAGGTATATATTTATGAAAAACCTTTAAGTCGTACATTTAAATTTGCCCTAATCAATTATATTGAATTGAATTATACATACTTTAATATATAAAAAATTATTTTTAAAATTAATAATTATTTCTAATTATAATCTTACGTATATTCAACTCAATTATTAAAATAATTTATAAAACACTTATCCACCGATACGTATTTTTGACATTTGGATTTAAAGGTTAAAATTCGTTAGCTAACATAAAAATGATCGGTTGGGTTGGAGCTACCGAATAAATTCGTTAGCAAAAATGCGACACTACCGAGTTACATAACTTACTTTGTTTTCATTCAAAATGAAAATTACTGACGTATGTTAGACAGAGTTTACAGATTGTCAATATCTGAAAATTGAGGAAATGTTAATTTCTCGTGAGACTCGTAAATAGTTTAGTTTTGGGCTTAAATAATAAGAGTTAGTTGCCCAAAACAATTAACATTGTAATAAATTAAAATATTATGAGTATTATGTTTAAATTAGAAAAACGCCAATCGCGCTACCTTTATCTGTATGAGTTAGACTACGGATTATTCGTCACTGACGGAAAACTAACAAATGAATAACTCGTTAACGAACAAATTCAATACCCTTACAGACTTCCACCTCAGTATCGACAAATTTGCTTTCCTTATCGAGATATCTCGAATAGAAGTGTCACTTAGTAGTTTTTGAATAAAAACCGATAGCCTAAAGAATTTTCCGGATCGGCCGTACCGTTCTCGAGTTGTCGTGCGCACAGACATCCATACATCCACACAGACAGACTTTTTTTTTCGCGGAAAATCATTTTTTTCCACGTTTCATGACATTTTAAGTCATTTGGAGCAAAAAAAAATTTTGAGATTTTTGCACGATTTCAATACTACGGTTTGCCATACTTCACCATAGGTGAAGTATTGGCGGGCCGTAGTAATAAATAAAAATTCAAGTGGTACGGTAAACAGCTTTATTACTTAACTAAAATAATACAGGAGACATGAAAGAGGGAAAAGGAGGGCGTGCAACAAGTTTCAATACCAAAGTATTAATTGCGGGGACTACATACAAGTTATTTAAGCGAGTCAAGCAGGGTACATACAAACTAGAGCAAATCACGCGTAAATTCACGGTCAAAGGAATACCGGAATGACGAGACCAATCGTAAGCGCACCGATCCGCAATATGCGACCGATTTAAATCAAAATCTTGTTTTAGAATTTCCCTATTGTCCCTTGACGGTTAGTACGCGGTGACGGATAGTGCAAAAGACATAGGAAGCACTTTCTGTCGGTTCTCCTACTTAACGCGGGTCATAGCAAAATAATAACGAAAAATTAATCTAACAATTAACATTCAATACTTAATAGATATTATGTATCACCGGTCCTATCCTGATTCGAAGATCTCGTGGCAAGTGATATATAATATAAATAAGATATCTGACGTGTGCCACGGCTTTAGCCCCCACTTTTTTGTCTGCCATAGCTTATTTTATATTTCTCCACGACCATTACTGAATGTATGAATTCTGAAATCATTTTTAATAATAGAATGTAAACATTCACACTCTAGAGTCTGAATATGTATTCTATAATACTTGCCTCTTATGCATTTTGCATGTATTTTCATTCTTTATCAAGGTAAAGAATGGATTTTCTGTAATCGAATTAAACAATATCGATTGCCATGGACTTCAAAAGTGTCAGTGTCAGATATAAAATCGTGACGGTAATAATTATTTTGGAGAAAATATAGTCTGTTACTCGGTTAGAATGAAAAAATTCGACACTCGTGGTTCCTCACACTCGCTTTCGCTCGCGTTCGGAATTTTCCACTCGTGTCGAATTTTTCATTCTAACCTTGTTACAGAATCTACTATTAGATATTAAAACAAAATAATAATAATTTATATACCTCGTGATATTTTTTGGAGCGCTCTGCCAGCATGTTAGCCCCTAGCAAACTGTCTGTCAATATCTTTCCGCGTTTCTTGAATATAAAAAAATGCTTTTTTCGTAATCAGAATCGGTGTACCATATAATTTTTTTTACATAAAAATTTGACATATTTAAGCGCACGCCGCCTTAGGTCCCAGCCTCGCGATGGCAGGCAAGCAAATTTATGTTTGGCTACACAAAAGGTTTATTTTTCAATACAAATTAATCGTGTACCTTATGGATACATTTTGTATGTATTAGACTAATTCATAATCTTTTTACCGATACAATTTATTTTGCAACTGTCGAACCAGCTATGTATTCTTCTTCCATTGTTAATATTCGTACAGATCGCTGTTTTGACTAAACTATGTTATCGGGCTGAATTTATATTTAAGATTCATTAACAACGAACCTTCTAAAATTTAAGGTTACAAGAAATAAATTAAAAAATTGTTACATTATTAAAACATAATTTTGATACAAACAAAAGTAGTTTTTTCCTGATTTATATTTTTTTGTCTTATTGTGCGGGACCCTTAAATGTTTATTTCTCACACTAAATTAATAAAAATATAAGCGGAAGATGTAAGCAAATTATAATTTTTCGATCCCTTGTTAAAAACAAACGGCAACAATGTAAAAACTTTCGAACTTCATCAAAAAATTTACTCTCCTTCGAGTTTTTACGAGGACCCGGATGAAAGTATGATTAATTAAAGTAGGCTATGAAATTAATTGAATATTAAATCGAGAGAGAGAGAAAGACAGAGATAGAGAGAGAGAGTGCATCAAACTTGGTTCTTAATTAATCCGATGTCAACATGGGAGTCCCGTATCCCGTAACTCCTGATGGCATCCATACTAATAATAGGGCGAGAATTGAAATTTATGTTAGTTGAAATGCCGGGGAAACTGTGCACAACGTCAAACATTATTCGATTTTCCGATTTTCCCCGGGAAATGGCGTTACTGATGACGGACGAAAAAGAAAAATTGTGTCACTGACTTCTATGAACGCGATGCAAATTCACACATTGGATATATACAGGGTTATTAATTGAGAATGACGGCCGGAAACGTGAAAATGATAAACAGTTTAGTATTTAGTCCTATTAAGGGATGTGCATTTTCGATAAAAATCTCAAAAGATGACAACAGGCGGTGACGGTACTCACTTTATTATATTTTAAATCCCGATAAGATGTTATTTGACGTATAGATATAGGAGATAACAAAATAAAATAACGGTTGGGACTGACCCGGAAAACATACCGTTATACACCTCCAATAGTCAATAAAAAAAATGTGTACAAAGCGAACAATTTTTCTACCAAGTCATCAGGTGAAAAAAGAAAATTTTTAACAACAACGATAAAAGTGATACATTAAACCATTTCAAAATAATAAAAATTGTGAAAAAAATTAAATTAAAGCAATTTGGATTCAAAGCGAAAAAAATATGATCGGTAGTAAATACTAAATAATTAAGGCATTAAGACATTAACGAAACTAGAAGGATTGGAAAATATATAAATAACAAAGACCGATACTGGCAAAATTAATAAAGTAAAGAACTAAATTTTTTATACAAAATTTATAATACAAAAAAACAAATTCAAAATAATTCAATGTGTTTCTTAGCTTTAGTTTCTAGTTGTTAATTTTTTAAATAAACATTAATAACCAATATTTATAAATCTCTAAGGTTATCGATATTTCAAATGTGGTCCAAAGTTTTAAGGAAATAAAGCACAAAGTCAGGTGCCACAAATATAATAACAAAAAAGTACTATAGCCGTCAACTAGTTTCAGTCACTGACCATCATCTGACCCAAAGATTCAAACGTTCACAATTAGTCATGAAAAACATTAAATTAATAATCAACCTTATCAATATTAAGTGTACTTACTAAACGAGGAAAATAATTGATCATTAAGAAACTAAGTAAGTTAAATTAAATTAAACATAATGGTAGTCGAAAAGTATTAAAGAAATTTTTTAAATTGGAAATATTATCGAAATAAAATGTTTAAAAAAAATACAGGTTGCTCCCTAGGGGGTTGCAATAATTAACCGCATCTAAGGATCAGCATCCCGGAAAAAATAAAGGATAAAACAAAAATATCGCCAACCTACATGGGTGATCGAAGAAATAGACCACCCGGTGGTCATTATAGTTAAAACCGTGAAAACATTTTTCAATAATATAATATGGGAGAAAGTCACTACGAGCCAAAACACACTCTGACCGCCAAACGGCGAAAGGAGAAAATGACGCGACAGGTGATAGATGACAATGACTAGGAAATTACCATCCTTCGCGCTACAATATGGAGGGTAACAACAAATTTATTAAAATATCTAACATATTATTAAATAATGGCAATAAAGGTGCCGAAACATAAGATTACACGAGTTAACATACATAATTTATATCATATGCCTAATACAATGACTTATGAAGACACCATGTCTACTAATATATTTAGCACAGTAGAGTTATTTTCCAAGGTTTTTTTTACAGTATATGTTGAATCTGATCCAAATCCTACTCAATTTTCGTACGAAAAAACAATACATCTCTCAATTTGTACATTACGACTGTCAAACATATGTAACGCTCTTCGCGTCGTCACGCGGTATTTTGGCGCGTTAGTTCATTTCTTTCATTGTAAATTTATTGATCGATTGGGCACTTTAAACAAAATATGCCCGCCAAATATCATGAAAATATACCGTGTGGTTAGAAAGTTATGAACCATGCAAGAAATTGACAAAATAGATAAAACACTCTGTATCTTGGTTATTAAAGTAGTTAGATCCATTAAATATGGCTTTTTTGGGATCACCTAGGCGTCCTCTATCTGCAGTTAACGTATGTCACTTTCCCAATGAAACACACTGTATAGGAATTTCCTTAACTTCGTTATACATATTTGAAGCCATAAGTAACTTAAAATCTAAATTATCGTGTGGCCCAGATGGAATTCCTTCATTCATCCTGGAACAGTGTGTATATTCTCTCTCAACTCCACTTTCCTTTTATTCAATAAATCGCTGTCTAGTGTCACATTCAACGATATGTGGGAACGTAGCTTCATTTGTCCTACCTTTAAAACTGGCTCGAAGGAAAAAGTTGAAAACTATAGGAGAATATGCATTTAATCAGATATTCCTAAAGTCTTTGATTCCCTTGTTGTCAAAATATTAACGAATGTATGTAGACCTTTGGTGAAGAGGTAAATCTGAAGGGAGGGGTAAAATATCTTGGGGTAATGCTAGACCCTAAACTTACCTGGAACTTTCAGATTCAAAAAATACATACGAAATCTACTTTAATGATAGCTAGACGCAAGTATGAAAAAACATGGGGGCTCAATCCAAAAATTGTACATTGGTTGTACAATATAGTAGTGCAGCCCATGGTAACATATGCATCTCTGGTCTGGTGGCCAAAGATAAAACAACGGAACGCTGTCTCCAAATTGGGCAAGACTTGCCTGCTTGGGAATAGCGGGGAACATATAAACAACACCCACAGCTGCTTTGGAAACTCTTCTTGACCTCCCACCATTACAATACGTTATAATGGGGAAGGCTAGAGGACTTACCATTCTATGAAGGAAATCATAGACTGGAACACACTAAGCTAGATCATGTGGGAGGCAACATGCTTGGCATGAGGTCAGACCACATGACTGATAAATACAGCTTCAACAAAGATCTGAGAATAATAATTAAGAATCGGAATGAGTTGAATACAAGCACAGATTTCAGGACAAACCCTAACGGAATTACCTGGTATACAGACGGGTCAAAAACCAAAGGGGGAACTGAAGCTGGTATATACTGCGAACAGAATAAGTACCAAGAGAGTTTCTCTCTAGGAAAATATACCTCTATATTCCAGGCAGAACCCGCGAGGGAAAAATAATCATAATCTACTCAGACAGTCAAGCTGCCATTAAGGCCATAAGGAGCCCAAAGGTGACATCTAGACTGGTATGGGAATGTGGCGAAGAACTTAGGGAACTGGTGACCCACAATAAAGTAACTTTATCGTGGGTACCAAGTCACAAAGGTATCGCTGGAAAGGAAAAGGCTGACTAGCTCGCAAGAAGCGATGGGAGTACCAAAACGTACGTTTAGGAACCATATAAAAAACTGAATCAAGCGAAAACACAAATTATACTGGAACAATGTAACCGGACTTCTACACGGGAAAAGTTTATAAAAGAACCGTCAAAGAACGTAACTGAAGAACTGGTTTCAATGAGTAGGAATCAACTACGAATTACCACAGGGCTCCTAACGGGACACCTTCCCACCAGAGAGCATCTAAACAAAATGGGGCTATATAACGGCGACCTTAAATGCAGACAATGCAATAAGGGGACCGAGAATGCACTCCACATACTATGCAACTGTGAGGCGCTGGATCGCAAAAGGCAAAGAATATATGGAATACCAAAAATGGATCCAGAAGACTACTACAAACAGCGATTAAAGAACCTGTACAAACTAGTACAGGGAACAAGGTTGATGGACTGGGTGCAGTAGACAAAGAGACGGGAGATAACACAATAAGCCCACGAGGCTGCAGTGAATCCGGTTGCAAAGAACGGTCCCGGACAAAAAAAAAGACCTTTGATAATACCAGAGAAAAAAAAGACCTTTGATAATACCAGAGCAACATGGGTTTATATCTGGACGTTCCACTGTATAGAACTTATTGTACTATCAGCACTACATTACACAAGCTCTTAAAAAGTCTGTAGAGGTCAATGCTATCTACAAAGGCTATTGACAGGGTTTGTCATAAGTTGCTGATTAAAAAATTATTAGACATTGGTATTACTGGTAAAATGCTAGAATGGGTAGTTATCGAATTGGTCGCTCTCAATCAGTTAAAATAAATAGGACTGTTTCTGAACCTCTTTTGGTGAAATCTGGTGTACCGCAGGATCCCATTGCGGGCCTTTGTTGTTTTGCCTCTTTATCACCGATATCTGCTGATGACATGAAAACTTTCAAGGTTGTTAAGAGTATCCATGATGCTAATCTTCTTCAGAATGATCTAAATTGCATTTCTGATTGATGTGTCGCAAACTGTCTTAATCTCAATACTTCGAAATGTTTCTCAATGGTGTTCAGTAAATCTCGTTCGCCAGTTAATTTTGGGTACCATTTAAATAATGAGATTTTGGAAAGCAAACTGAAGTGTAAAGAGTACACCATAATATAATGTAATACTACCTTAAATATACCCATCAATTAGAAAATCTTCAAAATAAATTTCTAAGGCTTATAAACGAGGTTTAGACGTGGGCGAATATAACTATAACGATGTAATGAATATATTATATTTATCTAGTATCGAGGATAGACGAAAAATTGCTTCGTTACTTTATCTGTTTAAAATTGTCTCAGGTGTCATTGATTGTCCGGATATTCTCTCCCTTATATCTTTTAACGTTCAACGCAGGTCCACTAGGCAAACAAAATTATTTGCTGTTCAGAATAGGAAATGAATTAGTCTATGAATTAGTCCATATTGTTTATTGTTCTTTTTACACACAGAAAATAGAAACATGTAAATGGAAATACAAAAATTATCAAAATAAAATAAAATAAAATAAATCAATTATAAAATATAAATTTAGTGATATTAATAATATATTAGAAATACCAATCTGTAATAATAATATTAATAATATGGTAGTAATATAAGTGTATATTGTATATTAGTTGTAAACTGAATTGGGGTTTACCCGTTTATATAAACAAATAAATAAATAATCTATAGAAAAGGTTATGTAAAAAAAAATTAAAACAAAAATGTAAGTTAATTTCAATGTATACGCTTGGTTGAAATTCGTTAGAGGCAAGGCAAGAAGAAAGAAGAATAAAAGTAAAAAAGAGAAGAAGTGGTTGACTGGTAACAGGTGATTGGTGGGAAGAAAAAGGAAGGATTATTTATTTAATGTTTTACATGAGTAATTGTGAACGTTTGTATCTATTGACCTGATGATGGTCAGTGACCAAAACTAGTTGCCTGCTAGTACTTTTTCGTTATTAAATTTGTGGTACCTGACTTTGTGCTTTATTTCCTTAACAATATTTATTTTTAGTTTATACAAAATTGATTGTTTATATAAACTCAAAACAAACAAACATTGAATCTGCCAAAAAAAAATGTACATTATTTGGTCGTAAGAAAAATGGTGTACATCACTTAGGCGAAAGTGATTTTTCACACATGGCTTACGCATCGTGCAACAATATTTCCCACGCGTATGAAAAATATCACTTTCCGCACACGAAATGTAATATAGTATTATTTATTTATTTAAAACTACTATACAGAGCGATTCTTTCTAATTTCCAACGGTTATTCATTACAGTAATAAACTATATTAGGTATGTGCGGAAAAGTAAAAATCAGCTATATTTTGTTTTTGATGTAATAAATTATAATCACCCTTTATCTCCGACGGTAGTAGAAGTTTTCGTCTACCATTTACACAATTTCCCTGCATAATCTTCAAAAAGTAAAAACAAAATACAATATGGTAGTGAGATATTTTTCTAGTTTCTCCTTAAATCTATTTATATTTTTCACAAACAACCCCAGAGAACAAGCCTGATATATTTTCCTGTAGTTAATCCAATTTTACCCTTGAATTTAATTACGTGTACATAGTGAGCTAAATTATTACTTTTAATTTAAAAAAGGTGGATGTTAATCGCTCATAGCAGAAAATTTCATAAAGTTTTATCCGTCGGTTTACCTGTGGCATATTTATGATGTTATTACTTACATACAGTGGCGCACTTATGGGTTAAACAAGCAGGTTAACAAAATGTGTATTATATTCATAAAAATAAGTATGATTAAAACAAAATATTGTATTTGATGGATTTTAAAGTATTTTAGTCTTAAAAATTCAATCTAGAGGTTTTTATTTTTCTTTTCTCGTATCCAAAAAATACTATTTCCATGGATTATATTTGTCTTTATAAAAATAAATTTGAATTGTCTTCAATCTTAAGTTAATATTATTTATAAATTAAATGTTTCAATTCATAATTAATTTCATATGAACTAAATTCTAAGATGAGATCCCACTGGATTTACAAAACGTGCGATTCAAAGGCTTTGCAACAAAATATGTACTACCATGGTTTACAGCGAATTTTGTAAATCTCCTTGACGTCATTCGCATCCGCTTATCTTTAGATGTAAAGAGAGTAATAGCAGAAATGGTAACGAAGAAAGATATAGGAAAACCGACAATTAAATATTGTTTGTAAGCTGTGATCCAATGAGGCAGCAATGAAAAGCACGAAAGTGAAATAACTTATATTTATTGGTACAAAAAAGGAACAGTTAAAATAATGGAATCTTTGAGTAGATTTACTGTTTTTTTCTTTTCTTTGACCTTCTTTTTCTTTATCCATTTTACGATACACTATAATTTCTATCATTTAATTTTTTTTTTTATAAATTTGGTATTTCCTTAACTTTATTATTAATTACGTTGCGATTAATTGTCTGTTTAATATATTCTTAATGTTTATTTGCAGAGCTGCTTTAAAGCGTTGGGGTCATCCAACTATAGAAGCTGAATTGCATGATACAGTTTCTGAAGAAGTAGTAGCCCCTGATTGCTATAACGTTATCCCTGATTGTGACAACGTTATTCAACCAGAAATAGAATCAGTTCCTAATATTTCCGAAGGCCAAAAATTTAAATTGGAAGGATTGCGAATTATTGACATTGCGTCTTTCTAACAGCAAATCAAGAATTTCGAGCATATGCCTTATTTCAATTGTTCATTAAAATGCGGTGACATTATCCATGAAATAAAAAGAGGTCTATGCTCTACATTTACAGTAGTTTGCAATATGTGTGGTGTTAAAAATGATCTGAAAACAGATAATGTAGACACCATAAACACTAATATGGCTGCCGTATTGGGTAGGTATTTTTTAACATAATGTAAAATCTAAAAAATAGTGTATAAAGTATGCTACGTTGATACGAAAATTCAATTGCATTATCATTTTTTAAATCTGATATATAAATAAAAGAAACAGTCTGTACATGTATGATATTTATAGATCTTTTTTGACAGGGGCTACTTCAATTGGATGTGTGGGTACTCTCAATTGGAAGAGTTGTTGGCCATGTTAAATATTCCTGCCATGGGTCAAAAAACTTATCTTAAAAAACATAAAGAATTGGAAGTAGTTGTGGAGCAAGTGTTATTGAAACAGATAAAACTTGCTGGTGAAGAGGAATTTAGAATCGCCAAAAATAATGGAAATGTTGACAGCGATTGATACCCTTGCATAACAGTCAATGTAGATGCAGCTTGGAGCAAAAGGTCATACAAAAGCAATTATAATGCCTCTTCGGGAGTTGCAGTTATAATTGGAGAGGTCACTAAAAAAAAATTTATATCTTGGAGTAAAAAATAAATTTTGCATAGTTTGTGCGAAGAATAACAGTAATACCGTACCACATCATTGGTGTGCTAAAAATTGGAAGGGAACATCGACCGCAATGGAGATGGCTATTATTGTGGAAGGATTTAAAAGAAGCCTAGAGATGCATAGATTAAAATACTCAAAACTTGTTGGGGACGGTGACAGTAGTGTAACCAAAAAATTGTTAGATGTTAAACCATATGGAGCTACTTTAGTTCAAAAAATAGAATGCGTAAATCACTTGTTAAGAAATTTTTGTAACAAGTTGAAAGAAGTTAGCAGAGCAGTCAGAAGCCCATCGACGTTATTGATGGTGCCATTAAAATTACGAAGAAAACTGGAGAGTACACACTTAAAAATGTGTGCATCTATAATCAACAATTGTAAACATGATCTATAAAATTTGTTTCTGGAATGGGCACAGAATCAATTTGTGTATGAATTGTCTAGCAAATTGTGTACTACACTTTATTGGTTTTTAATTTAAAAGTTTTGTATTATTTTGCAATAAATTTTTGATTTTTTATACATGCTAAATAGAAATAATTTTATTAGATTTGTGAAATTAGTATCAACAATTGTTTGACAAGTAAACACATTGTGGTTATTATTATAATAAACTTTTTGAACACAAAGTACACAAGTATATGATTTTTATACACAGGATTGTGTAGTATATTCCAACAGTATATTTTTTTATTTAATTTAGACTGTAGAAATTTTACACAAATTAGGGTTAATACTTACATAATTTGTGCAATAAATGTGAATAGGGTGTGTATATTTTAACACATTTATGTATACTTATGTAGGGTTAGTAAAACCAATACCTTTATCTTTTAACACAATGCTGTGTAGTTTCATTAAAATTGAAATATGCTTTTTGTACATATATTGTTTAGAGAAAATCTATAGAATATTTGTTTAATAGTGTTATAATTTGTATAAAAATCATAACTATATTAGAAATATTTTTACCTACCAAGAAGAGGTTACACATTTTTTCTGAAATTGGAAAAAGATTAAAAAAATGCCAAATTAATATCATAAATATTTTTATTTTATAAAACGAAAAATATCCATGTGATCACAAAAATAATACAACTTTTATAACCAAATATTTAGATTGTGTATTTGAATAAAAAAATCAACAAGAACAAAAATACTAAACTATATTAGGAATTAAAACACTAATAAATGTTTATTAAAATATTACTACAAGAATTATAGCAAAAATAACTGCCTTATGTGTAAAACATAGTAAGTTGCATAAATCACAATGACTGCTTAAAGTTCAAAATAATATACTGGGTAGTTCGTTAATTACTAGATTTTCGAAAGAAATGAGAAAAATCGACAAAACACTGTGTGTGTCTCTATATTAATTACGTGAAACCCATTAACCATATGTTTATAGAAATATCTTTGTCTCTCCTATTCTCAGTCACCGTTTGTCTATTTATCAATGAAACACCCAGTATATTGGAACAAACTTACAATAAAAACTTAGAATTATAGCATTAAATTTGACTTCATTTAGTAAATAGGTACTTACATTGATTATATCAGGTATTGGTAAAATTTTATAATATAATCCCACTGTTGCCTTTATATACAAATAGGCTTTACTGGCTTGGACCGAGCTCTACTTCGATTTCATCATCGGTTACGTAGACTAGTAGATAGTACTTGAACAATTGCTGCCTCCGAAAAAATAAATTGATGAGAAACAGCCTAAAAAAACATTTCTTTAATAAAAATCGATAAAAGTTCTCATTTATAAATACCTCATTCAGTTGAACTTCCTGATCATTTATTTTAATCCTTAATATCAGATTAGTTTCTTAATGTGGATTTATGTCCTATTTTCGAAGATCTTGTGGTCAATTAGATTCTCTTAAATTATAATTAAAAAAGGTTATTAAATAAATCAATAATGAAAATTTCTTATTTACTTACATATTTGCCTATCTGTAAAATGTTTTTCCACTTGCTCATAATTTATTCTAGGGTATCAAATCGCAAAACAAACTAACACAGCAAAAGCAAACGACTGAGACATTGAGATGGTCTAAGAGCTGTTATGTTGCCACATCGCGCTAAAAAATCGTGATGTGTATTTTAATTTATTTTGTAGATGATTTTTGAAGCGTGTTTTAATGATATTTCGACAACAAATGTGTAAATATACAAGTGAAATAAAAATTGTCTACCTATTGGGCAAAATTAATTGTTTTTACCAATTGTATTAATTCCATTTCTTTACAGATATTATTTCTATAAAATATCTTGTAAGTAATTTGGCAACATGGCTAGACTAACGACAAGTGGCCAGAAAAAGGCGCCATTTTTAGCGCGTCTGTATTTCTACACAATTGTGTATCAAACATACTCAATATATATTATAATTTGTGTGGAAAAAATATTTATTTGCTGTTGAATTTTATTACCAGATTTCTAAAGATTTTTTTAGGGTAAATGTTTATAAATATACACAGTTTCTGGTTAAAAAGAATCCAGACTTCCTGTGTATTAAATATGAACAACTTTCTTATGAAAATTACACATTATCACGTACACAAAACATATGAAAATTTTTACACACAGCTGTAATATAATTTCGAACAATTCTGTAGTGTAAATAAACAAATTTTTTTACACAGCAAAGTGAGAAAAAATACATGGGTATTTTTCTGGGTGTAGCATTATAAGATTTAGAATTGCAATTAAAAAAGCTGCTGAACATTGGGCTAGTTCAAATCTAGAATTTTCTGAAAAATTGGTTAAATTTAAAAATGATGCTTTAAATAGCATTAACCACATATTTGGAATGCACGACAATTGCGGCTCCTACTGTAACAAAAAGAGAAAATGAAGAAAATTTGATTCCTGAACTGACTTTTTGTGGTTTCAAGCAAGATTTAGTTAATGCGATGCATAGAGTTCTTTTAAATTCATCTTCATTTTTAATTAATAAAACCAATAATTCTGCAGAAATGTTTAACAGTCTAGTAAATAAATTTATTGGAGGCAAGAGGGTATGTATATATCCTTTTATATGTTATAAAATAATTTATTTTGAATTAGTTTTTTGTTATGTCTAATTTTACAAAAGATCTTTAAATATTTAAACCTAATTAAAAGTTCATACTGAAAAAAATATATCTAAAATATATGTATATATTTTTTTGTCATTTTCAGATAAATTTTTCGTTCAAGGCATCTTACCAAACGAGATGTCAATTAGCTGCGATTTCTTATAATTGCAAAGAAATGTATTTGCAGGAATTAATAAGTGCCACAAATAATTCCATAGGTTATTATTCTTCAAAGTTTACGACATCTGAAATTTGAAAAGAGAGCGAACTCGAAAAAATAAAAAAAAGAAGAATAAAGACAACTACCGCAAAAGATGCGGATGAAGATTACGGAGCACTACAAAAAGAAATATTATGTAGAAAAAATAAATTGGCAAAAATGTTGAAAAAAACTGAAGAACAAATTATAACACTTCAAAAAGAAACTAGAGGGCAAGTTTAAATCCTCTATGGAAGCAGGAAAGAGCCTTTAGAATAACTGCATCGAACTTTGGACTACTTTGTAAAAGAAGAAAAAGTTGTTCCGACAAACTTATCAAAAATATTTTATATAGCACATTTCGTGGCAATAAAGCTACTAAATAAGGCCAAGATCATGCTGCAATAGTGGCCATTTATGGATTTCACTGGATTGGAGGTAGAACCATGCGGTTTGTTTGTAGGGAGTGGAGATGAATATTTTTTAGGGGCCAGTCCAGATGGCATAATAAAAGTACAAGAAACAATAGTGGAAATTAAATGTCCAAAATAATTGGAATTTACTTCTGTAGAAAATGGAATAAAAGAAAAAAAAAAACCTTCTTAAAAGAAGATGAAAATGGACAATATGCGTTAAAAACGAATCACAATTATTATTACCAGATTCAGGGTCCGATGCATTTATCTAACACAAAGTGGTACTATTTTGTAGTGTGGTCTCCTATAGGACCCCTACACCTATAAAAAATTTCTAAAGATGACAACTTCTGGAATAAGTGCATAAAGGATAAGGTATCGTCGTTTTACTTTTCTGCACTTATTCCAGAAATTATAAAAAATCCAGTGTAAACACTTTGAATAAATTTATTATTATTTTTCTGCCTTGAAACTTTGCATTTTCATTTACTGTTTTATTATTTTAATTAAAATAACTTATAAACTATTCAAGATAGGACAAAAACACTTCAAGTCTTTATTATTATACGTTAACCAATGAATAATTAATTTTAAATTATTTATAAAAATATCTCGAAAAAAATTTTGTTCGAGTGTTTCAACTAAGTTATATTAAAAAACTAAAAAATGTTTTTCCTTAAAAAACGACAGATGATTATTTTTAAAGCTTAATTTAGTATTAAATAAAATTAAACAGCAAAAATTAATTTGTTTATAACAAATTGTTTATTAAATAAACAAATAAATTTTTTTTTTCGAATATGAAAGGTCAATAGAAATAATGATTTAAAAAAACCGGTTCCTTAATTTTAATATGCATTTTTAAGCAATAAAATTTTTTTAAGAAACGATTTTTTTCTTAAAAATCATAATTTCTATGGCTAAATTAATTAGCAAAAATAATTTTCGATTATCATAGATAATGCATTTGTTTATAACAATAATTTGGAAGATCAATTTTTTTTTAATTTTTCCAACGGGAATCTTTTCTATAGCCTTCAAGGAATGGATCCAAGAAGTAGAAAATATCTTTTGTTTTTTGTTTAAAAATTGTCACGGTTTTTATGTAAATTTCAAACTAATAAAATTTTCTTCTTTAGCAGTAGCATAACTAATAGAAAAATTGCAGAAAAAAAATTTTTGCGACGGATTATTGATCATTCAATATTTCCAAATGACGCCTAAATTTTTTCATTTCTTATATAATACTCACATTTAATCGGTGCAATAATTTTTTTTTGTAAATTATTTATAACTTTTATAATGTTTTTCGGTCCTTCTTAATAAGGTCCGCAAAGTTTCTAAATGCCATTCCGAATCGATTGATACCTCAATCATAATTTTCGGTGAAGGAGAACAGAAATTCGATAAAATGGACTTATAAACACTATTTTCAAAGAGCAGAAATTATTTCAACGTGATGTTTTACAGCGAGTTAATAAAATTCAGAATCTGCAAAGATTAAAACTACCTGAGTCCCAATAAAATAATAATATCTCGAATTTCTATTTCTGTGCACCCGCACCCAATCCCATCTCTAGACCCCCACCATCTAAACATTTTCGGGTTTCGAAACAGTTGAGACACGGCGTCTTATTACCCGATATACTTTTTAGACTACGTCAGCACTGTAAAGGTCGCGGTCCATCTCTTTTAGAACTATGTGGGTGCTTCCTACGTTGAATGTATTCACCTTAAGCTGTTTTAAGTGAACTAAGTTTTCAGACGAGTGACTTTAATTATTAAAAGACTCTATATGTAAAAGGGGTTTTAAAAGTACATAAACATGTTAAACAATATAAACAATTAAGAGGTACAAGATGTCGGTGGCATTTTATAAAAAACATATCTTAATTTTTTATTAATTCCTACGGACCGAGCAAAAGTGTCGAGATGGGCTAGCTTAAAAGAACTTTCATTTTTGGGACATACTGTATAGTCTTAAAAACATCTTTCCGAAAAATATCGTTTAAAGTTAATCAGTATATACTATTTAGAAAACGTATTCCTAAAAGCTCAAGTTTAGACACACACAAGAATTTTTATTTTTGGCACATACTGTGGGCACCTTACAAGAATTTTCATTTTTACGACATACTATATACAACTAACTAAAAAAGATTATTTAAATTAACCAAATTTTGTTTGAACCAAATAAATATGTTATTTGGAACAAGGCTGTTTGTCTAAATATCCAAATGAATGATTTTGTTGAATGAAATAAATGTGATCTTGATTTCAAAAAAATGTGTTAAATGAAAAAAAAATGTTTTGTTGGATGAGAAAAATGTATCATTGACTGCAAAAAATATTTTCTAGATTAAAACAAAAGTTTAGTTAAATGACGAAAGTGTTTTCTTGAATGAAAGAAATTTCCACTCCTTTCAGTTTAGCTCTAGAATATTAACAATGTTTATTATTTTCACATAATTTATTCGAACTATTAGACTGAGTACTAATAACACTGATTTACATTTTTATTTATGCAATTTACTTTATTGTTTACTACTACGAAATAACAATTGAAATGAGTGATATTGCTTCGTTAAGTATTTTAATGGTTATTAAAATAACTTCGTAAACCTACCTATAGTTTGTAAAAACATCTCAAATCTAAAAAAAGCGTTAAAAGTGCATTGGTAATGCTTATGAAACTTAAGTGCATTGGTAATGCTTATGAAACTTACTTAACCTAAAATAGCAATATAAAGAAGTACTTACTGAAGCATTATTACTTACTGAAGCATTATTAACAGGTATTTTTCTAATTTTATTTTGTCTAAATATCCAGATATTTTAATTTTCAAACACAAATCTCAAATAAGAATCACGTTGTAGCACAAATACGAAACTTAACCAAACATGGCGTGGTCGGATTTTTGATCTGATCAGGTAGGTACATCATGTTCAGACTCTTGAACGCTTGGGTTCGAATACTAACCATGTCTACTATATTTTAATTTTTTTTAAACAAATTTTTACTATTTTTATTGTACTTTTTTTTTAATAAGATGTAATTACAATGCATAAGTAATTTATGTTTGATAACGCAAAATCTCATATTAGAAATATTTTTATTAACCCTTTAGTCGCAGATAAAGCATAGTATTCAAATCGCGGTAATGGTAATAACTAATTTGATGAATTACAGCACTCGTCATGGCTCGTGCTACAAATTTCATCGGCGTGAATTATTACCTTCATAACCGCTCGCCGAATAATCAATTATTATATGTTGTAACGCACTTCGATCGTTATGGATCACATGGGCGCCTTAGTCCAGGTTTTGGATTGAAGGCTACTGCACGGGCAGCTTCGACAAGACCCTTAGAGGCCAGAAGGGCGGTCTTTACTTGCTCTAATGGGTTGTCAACTGGATATTATTAGCTGCTGGAATAAAACAATAAAATTCAATAAAACTTTAATTCATACCAAAATTCCGGCGAAGTAAAAGGTGTACAACGGTTCTTTTCTCGGACGGTACAGGCCCGTATTCCGGGCTGGCGTGGCGGTCGATGACGGTTCTGGACTCTGGTTATAATTGAACTGGGCTTCAGCTTGACCTCTCTCTAAACGTCGTACTGCCACTGCTGTTCCAATTGGGATGGCTACAGCAACTCATACTTCAGCCGACTTCGGGCTGCCACTGCAGCAAACTGAGATCGACTCCAGCTGCCAAATACCAAAAGGTCGGCTGGATATAAGAAACAAATACGAGAGTGACTCCATCTTTCGGAGGGAGTTTACAACTGATACGGCTGGCCTTATACTCTAAGCATCTCACATTTGAATAATTTTAAGTTAATTCTAAATTTTAAGTTAATTCTACTCCAGTGCCGTGCCCGATTTTTTTTATATATTTTAATTATTACGGAAAAAAGTAACTTTGTTACAAAGTTTTATAGAAATAATTTTTTAGTCGCTTCGACTCTAATAACTTACATTAATGACCAAGTGGAATATAATAATAATAATAATAATAATAATAATGTCTTTATTAACCAACGTTACATAGTACAAAAATAGAACAAAAATAAGAACAGGAAAAATGGTTATTGGTTAAAAGGCGCAAGATCAGCATAGCTGTTCTTCCTCAAGAGCCTGAATATTTTTAAATTAAACTTAAGACATAGTTATTTAACAAGATCAAAAACATATAAAAAAGAAAAAAAAATAAAAATTTTTTTTTAAAAAAACCTGAAAATTTAGTATCTGCCTATACCATGAAAAAAAAAATAAAAAAAAACAGTTACCTTATATACCACATTGGTCGTTATAAAGCATTTGAAAAACTTTACATTTAAATTTATTGATATTCATATCCTTAAACTCTTGCGGTAGTTTGTTATAATTTGAAACCATATGGAATCGAAATGATCTCTCAAATATCGCTGTTCTGTGTTGAGGAATAGAAATAGTGTTTTTGTGCCTAACATTGATATTGTGAATATCACTTCTGTATCGTATTTTATTTAACAGATAAGGGGGTTTTCCTGTTTTAATAACTTTGTGGAATATGGATAAGGAATGTAACTTTCTTCTATTCTCCATAGATAACCAATGATTATAAGCGAGAGTATGAGATATTCGATCATATTTTCTTATTCCAAAAATTAACCTTAAACAAGAATTTTGTAATCTTTGAAGCCTCTTTTTATCAAACACACTCAAACATGAATCGTAAACATAATCGCAATGATTTGCATGAGAGAGCACCAATGCATCACATAGATTACTTTTTAGTTTAGAGGTTAGGACATGCCTATTAGGATAAAGAACTTTAAGTTTTGCATAAGCCTTTTGTAACACATACGAAACGTGGTCAGAAAATCTTAGTTTTGAATCAATGATGACTCCAAGATTTTTAGTTTTTCCTACAGATTTTAAAACTTGATTATCTATTTTTAATGTTATTTCGTCTGAATCTAAATTACCAAAAGGTATGACATACGATTTAGAAGCGTTTATTACGAGATCATGGAAGGTCGAGGTTTGAATCAGTGCTGCTAATTCTGTATTAATTGTATGCTCAGCTTGATGTAAATTAGTTTAAAAAAAAAATGATAAACTTGAGTATCATCAGCGTATCTCTGAACCCTTATATTTAGTGCTGACGTAATGTTACTGGTATATATAGAGAAGAGTAACGGTCCAAGAATTGACACCTGCGGTACACCTCTTTTAATAAAACCTACGTTAGATAGTTGTCCTTGATAGAGTACTTGTTGAGTTCTGTCCTTAAAGTAGTTCTGAAAGAGATCAATTGCCGAATCACTTAAACCAATGAATTTCAGAATGACAAATAACAATTCATGACTTAGCATATCAAAAGCTTTGCTGTAATCCAACAAAACTAGAGCACCGCACCTGTACCCCAAAGTTTTTTTCGTCAATTTCGATGAAATAGACAATTAAATGCATGTAAAAAGTAAACAAAACTGAAATCTCAAGTTTTAAATGAGTTTTATTTATTGCAATATTATAAAAAAAATATAATTACTGACATTTATTACAAATGTAGTGAGCTTTTGAATTCTCTTTGCAGACGTTTTTATTGCACTTGAAGCACCGATTCCGACTCTTCTTATCTCTTTATCTGTCACAAAGATGACATCTGCCAATTTGAGGCATAGCAGGATTAGGATTTACGGGTTCTTGAGTAACTAGTTCCGGGACGACAAGCTCTATGTTCCTCTTAATGTTCAATTGCAAATTTTTATTGGTGGTATTCCTTCGTATTATGTTGCTCTTCCATAATTCCTTTCCCAACTCTAATAAAAAGATTATCCTATTATCCAGGTTCCCTTTTTCCCAATCTGGGTATCTGTTCATCCAGAGTTTGAAGGCATTGATTCCACCAATATCTAGAAGATGGTAAAACATTGCCATTGGCCAACGGTTTCATTTTCGTTGGGTCGTGTACTCTTTCGCCAATTTATCGCTGGTGTCCACAGCACCTTTAGTCTTATGATAATGTAAAATAATGTGGGGTTTATAGTTAAAATTTTCTTCTCCAACTTGGTCGTCTTTGTGCTCAGCAACTTTCTTTTTCGGGACATATGAAACCATAGTTTTATCTCTCATAAATGCAAACATACTTGAGAATTCTTTTTTATATGTAGCAGGAAGCAACTCCTTCGGTATAAATGTTTTGTTTTTTCTCAAAGTACCACATAATGAAAGATTCTTCTGTAGAGGTTTATCAGCTAATTCTAAACTTGTGAAGAAGTTGTCTGTAGTTATTCCGTGGCCTTGAGGTAAATGTTCCACCAAGTCCAGAACAATTTTTTGACAATGGTCCTTTTCAGATATGTTGCCTACCTTACCTAGAACAAGTGATGGCCGTGAAAACGTGTATTTAGAGAGCAACGTAAAATAAACTTACCTAAATGTACTTGCATATTGACGGTATACGCTGTACAACAATCTGCCAGTGCCCACATTTTTAAACCATATTTGTCAGGTTTACTCTTCATGTATACTATAAATGGAGATCTCCCACGAAAAGGAACTAATTGTTCATCGACACATAAGTGCTCCCTTGGATTGTATGCATTTTTGCAGTTATTGACGAAATGATCAAAAACATCGCGGATTTTGGCCAATTTATCCGTTGCTCTCCTTTCTGCTCTAGTCGCGAAGTTATCAAAACGTAGAAAGCATCTGATTGAATCTATTTCGAGACATTACAGCGGATATTACTGGTCGACAAAATACAGGATCCTTGCTCCAAAGGATTCTAATAAGCTCCTTTGAGCTCTAAAGAGCCCTCCAAATAAACAATAGAGCGATAAAAGCATCAATTTCCTCTTCTACAATAGGCACAAATTGTACATTTTTATTTTTATACCATACTTGGGCTTTTCTGTTTGTTTCAGTGATAATTGTATTTTTCATTTCCTGATCAAAAAAATACACAGAAGGCCTCTCTTTTACTAGTGAAACTTGAACTGTAGGGCGTTAGTCCTACTGCTACCTTTTGAATAGTATATTTTACCCATTTGACCCGTAAGTTATATGGAATTTTAGACCACAAAGTTCCATCTTTCGCTTTATATACAGGTTGATCACATAACACATCGTTAGTTCCGGCCGAATCCTCCAAATCATTTCTTTCAGGATTATTCTGTTATGATATCATCCACTTCCTCGACTTCTGTTATAAAATCATGTTCTTCAATATCACTTGCAGTCTCATTTAATACACTATCTATAAAATAATCATCCGATTCTATTATTTCTAAGAGTTGTGCTTCAGTGAATCCTTTTTTTTGCAGTCATATTTCACGTAAAATAAATATTATTCGTTTACTATAAAAGCACTACTTGCTCCGAATAAAAACAAACTGATTTTGCCCGTCGACCCGACAATAATCAGTGGCGGTATCAAGGATGAGGACGCGAAAAATGAAAAATAACTGCATGTTACTAGGCGGGGTACACGCATACCCCACTCGATCTCTATTGGCGGTCTTTTTTCTGCATACATAGAAGACCAACTGGGGTGCCGAAAAACCCCATGTCAAAAATTATGTCGTAAATCGAAAACTAAAGGCAGGAACAGCATAAACAATTTTGATAATTGCACCTACAACAATGATTTGAAGATATGGAGAAATTGATACAAATTTTTTCCATCAAGTTACACAGACAAACATCTCCCTGGGGTAACACTTGGACCCCACTCGGTCTTATGAAGGTTAAAAGGATTAATGGACATAAAAGTCAGCACAATAAAACAGATTTAAATTACTATAACCATTAAATTAGTAAAATCTTTTTTTTATTGATAATTATGAAACATAATATATTTAGAACTATTAGATATCCGAAATGGTTAAATGAATAAATGGACCTTTTTACTTCAACTCTGTTAAATTTTTCTTTTCAATTTAAAGCCTTTCGAGAAATGTTAATACCTCTTTTAAATTATTAATAATATCTATTACTATAATCCCTTGAAATATTATAGGGGTAGTTCTTGTAGTATGTAAATCGGGAAAGTTTAGTAAATAATATTAGTCTGATGAAGTTATTTTATAACGAAACATATTAAACATTTTTATATTTTTGTAAAAAGCCTAAAACGTTGTTTTATTTATAAAAATACCAAACTTTTGTCATCACACTCGTTATAAAATCAATATCATATATTCAATATTGAATTACGGTGGCACTATAGGTTCAGCTGTTAAAAGTCGCAAAAATTGTGGCAGGTGTTTGAATGACAGTTTGCCCGAGCACAAATCGAACAGCAAATATAAAATGCAAACATTGTATTGATCTCTTTTTGTCTCTATTCAGTCTGTTTCGGCTGTTATTTAATTAATACTTGTCCATATTGTTACCGTCAGTTTTAACAAACTGCTTTTATGTATATTCATTACAAGGTGGACATTGAAAAGAACAAGGTTGATGGGCAAAAGAAATACAAAATATAATTTTTTGTTGAATTATTTTGTGATACTATTAAGTGATTAAGCTCAAAATTATAATGACTTCATGTCTTGGCTATAATAAATTTTGAGTTATTTATTAGTCAAGCGTGATTTATCTAATCTGATTTAATATAAGGGCGCCATACAAATACTGGTTGTTTTTTTTGATGCAATAAAAAAACCGAAATGAAAATAAAAAACTATTATTTTACAATAACTCAAATCCGTTTTATATTTATTATTATTTATTTGTCAAGTTTTATGTAGAATGTAGCACGTCACAAGAGGTGCTGCTTGTTCTCCCTGGGTTCAGACTAATAGCGTGTGCTATGGGTCCTTTGTCTCAAATATAGACAGAATTTAAGTCCACCATGATATATGTGTCCAACAATGGGCGCAGCCCTTTTTCAGCATTAAATTAAATTAAAATTGTTATTTTGTTTTAAAAATTTCGTCTTTAAGATTTTTTTTTTGTATTTTTTCGAAAGGTTGTAGTTTTTGAGATATTTTCAAAATACTAGACCACTTTCTACTTTCTCAACATAACGAAATTGTACTACAGTTCTATCAATTTTACTGTGGGAGATAAATTGCTTGGATTAAATCCATATGCCACAGAATATTTTATTTAAATTTCTTGTAAATTTATATTGATACGTACACCAAAAAAAATTTAAATTAAATAATATGTATTTTATTCATAACAAAAATATTTACCTCTTTTCCTACTCAGTCGGTGGAGCTGACTTCTTTATCTCAGTGTAGGTTCATAGGCACTTTATTATTTGATGTAGATAAGTATTAAGTTATTAGATTATTTTTTTTAAATATTTAATTACTATCATCAACAATAGTAATATTTTTAATTAACAATAACCATTTTATTAGCAGTTTTAATAATAATTCTAGTAACACTTATAAATGATCAAACAGTTTTTTTTAATCAAAACAAATACCTTTGTATAAATTTTTTTTTATTCGAAAAAATTTTATGTAAATTAAAACTGGTTAGTATCATATGCAATTTTATTACAAATACCTATCTATTAAATTAATTAAGTATGAGCTTTCATCAATGGATTTATCCAGTAGGAACGAATATATTGGTTTTATATTAATGAATAAATAGCTTATAGAACCTAGTTGCTTATGTTGATTTTCATTGTTCTTACAATATTGTTGGAAAATTGTTATTTTATATTATTGTGTCCTTTTATATTGTTGTTACCTTATATATTGTTGTTGTTACCATTAGTTTGGATATGACTTTTGTTTTTGAGAAAAAATAATAAATAGATTTTGTCAGAACCTTTTGTCACCGAAAGTAATTTTTTATATCTTGACCATTTTAACATCGGTCTGCATCGACTAATTTCTAATTATAGGTCATAATTAGAAATGTAGTGAGTCGATTTATAGCCAAACACTATTTCATGAATATTTATTATTTCAATATTAAACAATACACAAACTTCAGAACATAAATTCAAAATTAAAAGATAATTGTTCTCTATCACCTAACTAGCCCACCGGCCAATCTCATCAAGATGGTCAAGATATAAAAAATTACTTTTGGTGACCATTTTAACATCGGTCTGCATCGACTAATTTCTAATTATAGGTCATAATTAGAAATTGCAAAATATGGCGACCGTGACAGGACTCGGTGTTGATGGAATAGAAAAATTGATGAAGGCGTTAGATTGGCAGAGGACGTCTTTCGACAAAATATACGAAATTATTTCGAATCAGTTTCCACTTGAACACCATGACATCGCCGAGGTTCAAGGACATCTGCAGCTTCTCGAGCAAAAATTTGATGCATTGTCTGTACTAGATAAGAAGATCTTCGATTGCCTCATAGAAAACGACTTAGAAGATATCGATATTGATGGTGAGATGGCAAAGGCCGATCAGTATCACTGTCAGTTTAACACGATCAAATTTAAGGTAGAAAATTATTTAAATTCAGTAACCGTTAGGGCCAATAGTAGTCGATCTAATTCTTCTTTTCAAAGTAAAATACTCCTACCAAAAATTGAATTCAAAAAGTTTGGAGGAGATGTACAAAACTGGTTGATTTTCTGGTCCCAGTTCCGTAGGATTCACGAGGATGAAGAATTAGAAATCGAAGACAAATTTTTCTATCTTAACCAGGCAACTATACCCAATTCTAAGGCTAGACAAATTGTAGAGAGTTATCCTGTAACTAAAGAAAATTATTTCAAAGCTGTCGAGAGTCTAAAGTCACGTTTTGGACGTGAAGATTTGATAATAAAAGTTCACGTTCGAGAGCTTTTGAAATTAGTTTTAAATAATCATAATTTTAAGTCTAGATTAAGTGATTTATATGATCAAATTGAAACCCAACTTTTTTCTTTAGAAACACTCAACGTCACTTCTGATCAATGCGCTGCAATGTTGTTTCCGTTGATAGAATCATGCTTGCCAGAAGACCTTCTTCGAGTTTGGCACCGAAGTTCTTTTTTCAAAATTTGATTATCCTTTAGGCATATACTTAGTGTATCATGACATTTATTCCATTCAAGTCCCAATATCGAAACTAATTTAATTGGTTCAGGTTTAATGTCGCCAATGATAGTATTTTCCCAAAGCCGAAGATCAAATTTGGCTTCCTTCATCACTTCTTGAGATTCTTTAATAAAGTTTCGCAGTCCTTCTTCTGAATCCACGCTCGTAACACAATTAACTACATAAAAACTGGGTAATAATTTCAAGATTGTGTTTACATATTTATCTTCTTTAAGAACTGATTCTAAATGGTACTTTATTACTGCTCCCAAGAGGAAAGGACTGCATGTGAGACTAAAAACAACCCTTTTATGTCTATAATGAACAAGTTCATGTTTTCTATTATACTAAAGAAACCTCAAAACGTCAAAATCTTTTTTCTGAAGTTGAATCTGAAGAAATGCTTTTGTGATATCAGATATTACGCCGATTTTTGACCATCTAAAATTCAATAGTATAGATGGTATCAATTTTATTAAGTTTATCCCTTTTTCCAAACAATTATTTAGAGGTAATTCTTTTGCTTTGCTGAAGCATCAAAAACTGGACGTAACTTTGTAGTCAAACTACTCAACTTAACTACATGTCTGTGAGGCAAATAATGTGTAAGAATCTCACCTAATTCACCAGAAGGAACGTCCTCTATTATTCCTAATTGCAACCATTCCTCAAATACTGTGTTATAGTCATTATAGTAGCCGTCTTTATCTAACTTTTTCATAAGAACATCCAATCGACATTTTGCCATCTCGAAATTGCTAGGCAAAGGTGAATGACCTTCTACAAAAGGGAGAGCGACTCTATAACGTACATCTTCATCTCTTGAAACAGTATTGGAAAAAAATTGAAAAACAGCAGATTCATGTTCTTCCTTAGATACTTCCTCATTAGGATCGCTTATACCAATAAGATTGAGGTTCCACATATCAGAGAGACAGAAAGATTTATTGATCATCGACACAGAAGACTGAAAAAATTGAGATTGAAAATAATTTTTGACTTTTCCCATAAGTGTCCATCCTAAAGGTGTCTGAAAAGCAACTAATCCACATACTAATCTATGACTAGGACATGACAAGAAAAAACCGGCTAAATCAGCTCCAATAAGAAGTTCAATAGGACCATCTTTTGTGTCAAACAACTTTATATCCAGGGCCTGAAACTCTTCCATTCAAGGCCCTTCGTGAATGAAATCAATGTGACTACAAATTATATGTTGATCTAAGACATCGAAACTACATGAATACTTCTTATCAAGACTTTCTACAACAACATTATAACATTTATGATGAATAACTTCTGACTCAAAACCCCCAAATAGTGAATGTAGAACTTCCTCTGATCCTAATACTTCAAATCCCATTGAAATAGCAGTCGACTTTCTAATATAAGACCAATGAGAACCTGAATCAATAATTGCTCGAACTTGTCGTTCACAATTTTTACTTTTTAATGTGACAACCAATGTTAACAAGAAAACTTGAGTAAAAGAAGTATGATTCGAAAGATTTTCTGTAACTTGAAGGACAGAATTAGAACTGATTCCAACATTTTCGGAAGTCTTAGTCACTGGTAAATGAGAGCACATGACCAAAACATGTCTTTCGCCACAAGATGTTAATAATTTTTTACGTTCCTCAAATGCAAGTTTTAGGGCATTTGGACAATCCACACCGGTGTGTTCTTTTTTACAGAAAACGCATTTTGATGATTTTCCATTAACTAATGTAGCACCAGTAGGTATCCAATTAGAAGAAGATGTAGAATTTTTTTTAAATTTGGAATTACTGAATCCTGCAGTTGCAAGCGATATTCTTCCTTCATTTTCCACTTCTCCTTTCATAAATTTCATCAGTTGATCTAGACGTTTTTTCATAGAATCAGAAGCACTAAAAAAAGAACTTCGGTGCCAAACTCGAAGAAGGTCTTCTGGCAAGCATGATTCTATCAACGGAAACAACATTGCAGCGCATTGATCAGAAGTGACGTTGAGTGATTCTAAAGAAAAAAGTTGGGTTTAATTTTGATCATATAAATCACTTAATCTAGACTTAAAATTATGATTATTTAAAACTAATTTCAAAAGCTCTCGAACGTGAACTTCTATTATCAAATCTTCACGTCCAAAACGTGACTTTAGACTCTCGACAGCTTTGAAATAATTTTCTTTAGTTACAGGATAACTCTCTACAATTTGTCTAGCCTTAGAATTGGGTATAGTTGCCTGGTTAAGATAGAAAAATTTGTCTTCGATTTCTAATTCTTCATCCTCGTGAATTATATATTAGAAATTAGTCGATGCAGACCGATGTTAAAATGGTCAAGATATAAAAAATTACTTTCGGTGACAAAAGGTTCTGACAAAATCTATTTATTATTTTTTCTCAAAAACAAAAGTCATATCCAAACTAATGGTAACAACAACAATATATAAGGTAACAACAATATAAAAGGACACAATAATATAAAATAACAATTTTCCAACAAATATTAATTAATTGATAAAATTCAATAAAAAGTAATTAATATATTTTGAAAGTGGCGCTGCTTCTTGACCAATAATTAACGTTTTACTTTCTACAGCATTGCCAAGAATCTAGCTTTGTTCGTTTGTAGAAAAATTTGACATACTTCTTTCCTTCTTTTAATCGTAACAAATGAGAACGAGAGTTGCCAATTTTATCGATATGACAACATAGCCAAATATAATCTGTTTCAATTGGGCCACGTCACAAGCCACTATAGCCCCGATATTCAAATTTTAAGAATTAATTACAGCCGTAGGATCGGTCTCAGAAGGGCTGGACCCGGTGCAATGTGTTATGGTAGGCCAAAAATTATAAAATAAAAATATTAAAAAAAAAAACTGGAGTCCATTGACTCACAATGAATTAAAAATAACAAAACCATCTCGAATACTAGTTATTTTATAACATATAAAAATTAACTATTCACAGTTGGCAATATCTCAAGAATTATGTTTGAAAGAATTCGCAAAGGGCAATGGGCATTTTTATAGGGTTTTTGGATCTACCCTCAAGACCAATGAGGTGTATGTCATTATAAAGGTATTTTTACATAGAATGATAAGTTTAATTCAAAAACATATCTTTGGCATCGCAGTTGTGAGTTATTAGTGATTTGAATTGATAGGATTTTTAAGCTGTGATATTTACTTCTTTTATTTACAGGGTATTAACACATGGCTTCGCGCCAATATTAAGCTATAACCTTTTGAGTATATTATTCCAGGTTAGTACTCAAGTTCAACCTTCCTTTCTTCTTCCAAACCACCTTTGTAATGGGCGATTCGAAACTGGGCCAAGAGTCAGGTATCAAATTGTAACAAAGTTACTTTTTTCCGTATTATTTAAAATATATAAATTAAATCGCGCACGGCACTGGAGTAAAATTAAATTAACATTGTGAATAAAGGCCAGTCGTACCAGTTAAACCGTCGCCAGGCAGATGGAGACACTCTCGTCTCTGCTTCTTAGATGCCGAAGTTCGTATCGAGTAGGGCAATTCAAACCGTTGTCGGCAGCTGCAGAGGCAGCGAGAAGCAAGACTTGCTGTGGCCGTCCCAATTGGAACAGCAGTGCAGTCCGTCGACCTTTAGAGATAGGTCAAGCTGAAGCCAACTTCAATTGAATCCGGATTCCAGAACCGTCAGTCCGACTACACCACGCCGCCAAGCCAATCGACCGTTACACACCTTTTCTTCGCCGGTTTTTGGTAAAAATAAAAGTTTTATATATTGAATTTTATTTGTTTTGAGTTAACATCCCAGCAGCTAATACCCAGGTACTCAAACCCAGTAGGGCAAGTAAAGACCGCCCTTCTGGCCGCCTGTGATTTTGGTCGATACCATAACGACCCCTGGAGTATTTTCTTTCTCCACTGACGCTGCCCGTGCAGTGGCCTTCACACTCTAAACGGAAGGTGGCGCCCGAGGCAATCCGAAACCTGGACCAAGGCGCCAAAGTGACCCGCAACGACCGAAGCGTCGTCGCAAAATATTAAAGTATAGGAAAGTGTGCCCAGACCCAACAATTGCCCTCCAGTGCATATAGGAAGCTGGGCTCAACTAATTACATAGATAGATAATTAAGGAAAAAGTAGTACACAAAATAGTTTACTTAAAAATATATTAATATAGGTAAGTTACAAAAAGAATACATAAACATATTCTTCATAAAGTGTTCTGCATGTTCTAAAATCTAAAACACAATCATCAGATATCAATTTTTTCAAGTTGTATAAGAGTTTTGTCAAAAAATATGAACTTTACTCAAGAGTAAAGTATGTAAAGTACAAATAAATTTGACAACATCGAAAAATGTTATTTAAAATTACAACCATTTACATTGAAAAAATAGGTTTTGTGCTTGTTTAATATTGTTTATATTTTGTAGAAATACATTTAAAAAATCAATACCTTTTTAATGTAAATGGATTTAATTACATATTTGAACTTTTTAAGTTAATTTTTTTAGTTTTTAGTTCTGATAAACTTTTTTAAATAACATTTTTCGATGTTAAAGTTACTTTACCCTTGAGTAAAATTCATATTTTTTGACAAACCTCGCATACTACTGGAAAAAAATTGATATCTGATGATTGTATTTTAGATTTTAGAACATGCAGACTTTTTATGAAGAATTTTTTCCAAAAGTAAATTATAAAAAAGTTTACCATATGGTTCCAACTTACTGATACATACTGTATATAAAGCATTTAAAATTTTTTAATATATATGTAAATTATAAAAAGAATATATCCATATATATAACATTGTCGTGTCGCTGACTGACTGACTGACTGACTGACTGAGAATCAACGCACAGCCTAAACCAGATTTAATCGAGACGTGAAATTTTCAGGGAAGTTTCCTTTGATAGTGTAGGAGAGTACTAAGAAAGAAATTTTGAAAATTTGTACTATAAGGGGTTCAAAATGGGGGTTAAACAAATATTGACCCGCTCGAGTAAGTGCGTCAACCAAAAACTTTCAGGGTGATTCTTTTAGAGGGGAGTGGCTCTCCCCCCTGAGCGAGTGCAAATATTTTACTTTCCCGACCCACCTCCGAGAAACTAAAGTATTGTGAACGAGCCAAAAAAAATTTTTGAGACAAAGATGGAAATATCCGTTTTGAAGTCACCTGAGATGATTAAGACCCTTTCCAGATGGAAGTCTGTCTGCCTGTCTGTGTGTATTCTTCTACGATAGACGTTTAATCCGATTGAATTGAAATTTGGTATATGGGTTTAAGTTACAGGTCGGAAGAACTCATTACATTTCGTAGGACATCTGTCAAAGGGAAGTGTCACTATCAAAAAATGACAGATGCAATATATCACGGAATTTGACATGCAATATGTCATTAGAAAGCCCTTGAAAAACTCTATTCAGTCGAAATTATTTGTCCAACTGTCACCTGTCAAAAATAAAAAAAAATTAACATTAAATATCTGAAAAAGTATTAATCCGATTGAGCTGAAATTTGGTATGTAGGTTTGGGTTAGCCGTCGGAAGAACTCATTTTGTACGATATCTGTCAAACGAAAGTGTCACTATCAACAAATGACAGATACAATATGTTACAGAATTCGACTTGCAGTATGTCATTTAAAAACCCTTGAAAAACTCTATTCAGAACAGTCAAAATTATTTCTCCAACTGTCACCTGTCAAAAATAAAAAAGCGGTTGTGCCGCCCCAAAACTTTCCCAACGAGTATTTACGAATACTTTTTTAGATATTTTTAACATTTTTTACAGTTTTTTTTTGTTTTTTTTTTTAGAATTCTTATCATTTTTAGCTCATTTTGCTTTTCATGCATTTTTTGGCACCTCTTTGAATATTTTTGTATTTTTTTTTGTATTATTTCCATTTTTGTATTCTTTTTACTTTTTGGGGTTTTGTTTGCATTTTTAACGGTTTTTAGCATTATTTTAATTTTTTCAGCATTTTTTGACTTTTTTGGCATATCTGCATTTTTTTTATTTTTTGGCATTTTTTGCACTTTTAGCATTATTTTACTTTTTTAACTTTTTTTAGATTTTTTGGCATTTTTTTTTATTTTTAGCATTTTTTAGCATTATTTTACTTTTTTTGAGCATTTTTAAACATTTTTTTAGATTTTTTTTGGCATTTTTTAACATTCTTTACAATTTCCGTTATCACTTTTTTTTTCTCTTTAGTTTTTTTAGAACATTTAACATTTTTTCGCTCATTTTTTGCTTTTCATTTATTATTGTGCATTTCTTTGTATGTTTTTGCATTGTTTCCACCTTTTTTTGTTCGTTTTTTTGCATTTTTTTTATTTTTTGGGTTTTTTTTGCATATTTAGCATTTTTAGCCTTTTTTTACTTTTTTTCAGCATTTTTAACTTTTTTTACTTTCCCGACCCACAGGACCCACCTCCGAAAAGGGAAAGTATTGTGAACGAGATAAAAAAAAAAATTCGAGATAAAGAGGGAAATATCCATTTTTAGGTCACCTGAGATAATTAAGGCTATTTCCAAATGAAAGTCTGTCTCTTTGTCTGTCTGTCTGTCTGTATGCCTGTTTGTCTGTCAATCTGTCTGTTCGTCTGTGTGTATTCTTCCATGATAGAGGCCACACGTTAAATCCGATTGAGCTGAAATTTGGTATAAGGATTTCGGTTACTCGTCGGAAGAACCTATTAGTTTTTGTACGACATCTGTCAAACGGATGTATCACTATCAAACAATTACACACGCAATATCTCACAGAATTTAACTTGCAATATGTTATTTAAAAGTCCTTGAAAAAATCTATTCACAACAGTCAAAAGTATTTCTCCAACTGTCATCTGTCAAAAAAAGGTCAAAATTTGAAACTCTAACAACCGATTTTTTTTCTTTTTTTCAGCCTCTGTAATAACTTGATTCTCCAACTTCCTTCCTCTCTTCATTGCTTTACTATCAATTTTGTTTCCTCGCATTAAAGTTTCTACCAATGATCTATCAAAAGTTGTACAGTGAGCTGCTTCATGTAATTGGGATGCTGTAATCCGCCCATATCGCATTTCATATCACAGAGGAGATTCACTATGGTTTGCCGTGGCTTTTACAGTTAATTCACAAAGCTCCCACGTCATGTATTCAGTGCAGTATTCCAAAAATATGTTAGGATTTTTTCTATCCTTTTCGTATCTTATTGCAAGGGAATGGAGTGACAAAACAGCTGAGCCATGAGGAGGGCTTAACGATGTTATTAAAGTGCATTTACTTTGCACTCCAGCTTTGATCACATTAAAAATTTAATTGACGATACAATATTCGAGCGTCTTGGATTTTTCCAATAACAATCTACTGCCGTTGGTGATGCTTCTTCAGAACGTCTGTGTAACCACCAGATAAAAGCAGCAACGTGTTTACACCCACCTACGAACTAAAATATAAAGTAACAACTTAGCCTTCGCTTTTACCTAATGCAACACAATCGTGACATTCAGCACTTTCAATTTCCTCTTCATCCTCCGTGATTACAACAGTAACAACACAATCTTTGTTTCTGATTTTATGTTCAGGACAAATTTTTGCTTTAACGGTGAACATAGAACCCTCGCGTTTCAGTTGCAAGAAACCTGTTGCACCATCTCCATAATTTGCTCGTGTAGATCTTAAAAAATAGATAAATGCAAATATATCATCTATAATATTCCTTATAATTAATAAAAAATACTCAAAGGTTGCTTATTGTTAATAACATTAAACTCATTGCAAACGTTGCAGATAAACTTTCTTATTTATCTAATAGAAAAGTATCATTCCATTTATCACGGACTTTCATTGCCTTTTTGCCTTTCCTGTGTGCCATCACTGGTGGCTTTTTGCTGCTCTGCTCCCTCACTCCTAGGCTATATCGCCTTTCTTGGGTCTCATCTTCTTCCTTTTTGCGTTGCGCATTTAGCAAGATTTCTTTGATTACTTGCCTTTTAGCATTAATATAATCAACACCCTTTTCGACGTGTTCTTTTAGCTTTCGCCTAGAGCCTTCTCCCAGATGAGCGGCTTTTATTTCATCATCGGTGAGCTTGTCTACTTCCTCCAAGAAATTGACAACCACCTTTAATATATTTGATGCTTGCTTTGATGCCTTAACATCTGATGTTTTTTTCTTTAGGATTGATGTTTGATCCCATGAGCAGCTAGAGTTTTGACACTATCCAGTCAGAGTCCCGCTTGACTGAATAGGGCTATATACAGCGGGGTGCGTCTGGCGTCTCGAGGTTTGGTGCTCTTAAAACCGAATTTCCCCCGGCCATCCATCTATAGGCGGCCACCCACCAAATATTGGGGAAATTTTTATAGTGGTTTTCGTCTACGCAGATCGGGCAATTAAGCCAAGCTCCCCGATCCACATAATTCGGTATACCTTTCACAGGCCTTACCCTTGCGAATGGGTCGTTGCTTCATCATATCGTTTGCGGTATGTGTCGTGATCTTGTCAGCGGTTGGTTATTTGTTAGGTAATATTGGACGTTTGTAGCACTCATAACGCCTTATTCACCAACAGACCAGTTCTTTCATATATATGACGTCTCTGGCCTTCCCCTATCCGCAACCTCGGGACGCTCCCGATAGGTTGCTCAATCTACTACCCTTTGATATTGAATGGCAGCGTTCAGGAAGTCGAAGTTTTGGATAAGCCGTAGCCGGTCCTCGAAAACTCACTAAACCTATAATGGCCAAGCTGCGAAAATGTCTTACTTCATAACCTGAATTGATCAATGTAAGGGCGATTCGGATTTTATCTAGTTAAGCAATTTTCCAATGATTTTGTGTCTAATAGCATTTTTGACTTCTATTAAGGTACTAAAATAGATTTTCATTACCACATCTTTTATGAAGAAGTAAATACAAGCTAAGGATAAAAGAAAAGGTACATCTGGTATTTTAAGTGTGAATTGGCCTAAGATATACTTTGAATAAGATCAGAACATCAACGCATTTGTCAAAAATGGCCATATAATCGGGTATTGATTTAAAAAAAATTGCAATCGAAAATCTTTATAATGGAGTAAAAAGTTTTACTTTTGAGAAAATACTCGAAAAAATAGCTCATACTAGTTTTATTGGATGAAACGTCGGTACTTATTCAATAAGGACATAGTCGAAATCTTTAGATAACATTTTTACCTGAGCAATGGACTGGTTATTTATGAAAAACCTAAACAAAAATATTTGTATACTTTGTTCAGTAACCCCTGGCACCTACGTCACAAAATAACCTACTTTCAAGGTTAGGTTTTTTTTAAGCTAGGTTTTCATAGCGATTAATACCAATGTGGACTAAAAGGAGCAACGCTTTTTTATCTTATTTATATAGAAAATAATTTGATAAATACTTAATACGTAGAGCGTCATAAAAACAGATTGTAAATATGAAATACTATTTTTTTCTACTGTTTACGATTTTATTGATACGTATTATTCTACCTACCTCACAAACTGTACTTAAGGGCAAAAGGGTCTTTCCGATATCTTTTCTCCCATTTTAAATAATCAACTAAGTTAAAAATGAACTGCTTTTCTTTCTTACCTCAAATGGTATCAAAATCCAAACATACTTAAAGTTATTCAAGACATTCACTTATTTGATTTATTGAGATACAAAAATATTTTACATGATATTTAGTCTGTTGCGCCAATTATTAAATATCTTAAAGAAGACTTTATAAAACATTTTTTCAGTAAAGACAAATTGATGAAACAAGAACAGACCTACGGAAATCGACTAAAATCGTATACAGAGTCCTCCCAAAATCAGATAATTTACACTGACTTTAACAATCACTCAGATTACAAAATATTCGTTTTTAAAAAAATAATAAAAATAAAATTAGTATCGTTGCAAAGAAGTTAAAGAGCAAAAGTTAAGAAACGTAAATAATAGTCTTGTTTAATGCAAGAAAAGCTGTTCGAAAAAGAGAGTGATAAAAATATTGGCAGCATTTATTTTGCGTTGTCAGAGCAGTTTCTTTCAAAATAAATGCCCTGAATGTCGACTTCTTATTGATACAAAGTAAATCCAATAAGAAAGCGACAGCTATTGCCTTTTCTTACAGCCGAAGCAGATTTTCTAAAGAAAAATAAAAAAAAGATAGGACTCCACGGAGTAATGAAAAGAAAAATATCCAATTACCCAAGTTTTAAACTGACCTTATTATTATTTTTTTTTATTTTGTTAAAACTCTTTGGAATATCAATCATTAATATAATGAGGTTTGTAAAATAAAATATTATATTGTAACATAAAACAAACTCTGGAAAAGAATTTCTATTCTGAGTCATTCAATACACTTTTTCCTTTTACGAAATACACCTCTATGTCAAATGATCTTCTCAATAGACATCAAACACTTCTCTCACAAGAAATTTTCCTTCCACATACTGACGGACATTTACTCCTCAGCTTCTTTTCCTATTGATAATCTAGCTCGAAGAATCATATATAATTTTCAGTTAATTTAATTTTAAAAATGAAGAATATTCACCGGTTGTTGATAACGATGTGTAAACTGTATTTTTGTTTAAAAATTTAACCTGGTAGTTATTATGTCAAGTCTATTTGCTTATTTATTTAATTTTTGTAAATGAAAAGGATCAGATTACTGTAAATAAATTTTTCACAAAATCCTCAGTATTAATTTCGTTTGGATGTGTGTCTGTTTTGATGAAAGCATTATAACTCTCGAACGAAAGCTCAGATCGAGTTCTGCTTTTCACTTTACCAAGCTAGTTTTCTCCAGGTAAAAACCCTATTCGAGTAGGATCGGGCTCTTCTGGTACCCACCCAACGAGAAAAATTATTTTATAATTTGTGGCTTATACATATAACAATTTTATTTTAATGTTGATTTATTGGTGTTTCCATTTTATTTGCATTTATTGTCAAACAATTTAGTTATCGTTAAACCTAAAAGGATTTATTTACCAAAAATTTTATAATAATTATTTTAAAGTTAATGTAAACAGTGTGTCCCTAAAATATGGAACAAATTTATTGGTTTCTAAACTTCATTTTCAAGAAAACCCGTACATTTTTAATTTTAAAATAACATTTCTTGTCCAAATTGTGAAAGTGATTACGTCCAGTGTCGTCGTGGTTACGTAAAACATTTTTTTTAAATTGAAAGAGAGGCCATGTGACACCTCGTTTGGAAGACATTTCAATTCTCTAGAGAGATAATGTATAACTTTCTTTGAAAGCTGTCTTTATTCTGAATCAATAGTGCAGAATAAATACACCTTTCAAACGAAGTATTGCATAACCTTTATGAAATACAGCACTAAATATTCCACTATTAGAGATAATATGAGTGTTTTTGACAATCCTAATATATTGGCTTCTGGGGTTCAATCATTTGAGGGGTGAAATGTAGGGCGAGTATTATTATTAATATTATTATTATTATTATTATTATTATTATTATTATTATTATTATTATTATGTAAAACAGCTACAAACTAGTAAAAGAAATAATCTCTGCGCTATTTTCCGTCAGCGGAAGAGAGTCCGATTAAAAAATCGGAATAATTCCAATAATTTTTTTTTTAATTTTTCAATTTTTTCAAGGAGCCCGATGCGATATGAATATCAATCGACGCGTCTTGACTTGCACAACACCTTAAAAGAAATCAGTATCGACAAATTTGCTTTCCTTATCGATATATTTCGAATAGAAGTTTCACTTAGTAGGCGGGATCCTCTGACCCAAAATAGCTCATCTTCTGATCGAGCCTTTCGTTTTTGAATAAAAACCGAAAGCCGAAAGAATTTTCCGAATCGGCCGTACCGTTCTCAAGTTATCATGCTCACAGACATCCACACATCCACACAGACAAACTTTTTTTTATTTTCGCCGAAAATCAGTTTTTTCCACGTTTCATGACATTTTAAGTCATTTGGAGCAAAAAACAATTTTGAGATTTTTGCACGATTTCAATACTACGGTTTGCCCTGCTTCACCAAAGGTGAAGTATGGGAGGTCGTAGTTGTTGCCCTACTTCACCAAAGGTGAAGTATGGGCGGCTGTAGTAATTATCTCATATTGAAAAAAAAATTGAAATCCTGCTAGAAGTACACCATTCATATGTAAACCAATACCATTTAGAAATCAAGCACTAAATGTTGAACTATTAGAGATAATCTGAGTGTTTGACAATCCTAATATATGTAAAACAACTACAAATTATCTCTTATATTAAAAAAATAGAAATCTTGCTGTAAGTACACCATTGATATGTAAACGATAAACATTTAGAAATCAAGCACTAAATGTTCCATTATTAGAGATAAACTGAATGTTTGACAATCCTAATTGGTGTAAAACAACTACAAATTATCTCTTATAATAAAAAAAGAGGAATCATGCTATAAGTGCACCATTGATATGTAAACCATCACCATTCAGAAATCAAGCACTAAATGGTCCACTATTAGAGATACTATCAGTGTTTGACAATCCTAATATATGCAAAACAACTGCAAATTATCTCTTAGGCTAAAAAAATAGAAATCATGCTATAAGTGCACCATTGATATGTAAACCATCACTATTCAGAAATCAACATACTCCCACCTTAAGTTTTCTATTTAGAGAAAACTTAATTATATGACAATCTTTGAGATTGTCGAACCTGTCGGCCGTATCTTGTTTGTACGATCTTATTAGTGTCACATGTAATTTTGGGTTTTGTCGATTTTTGCTTATTTTTGTTCAATTGCACATTTTCTTCTATGTTTTCAACCTCCAAGGGAAAAATCCTTTGAACCGATCTCAACACGCTGCCCTCTGCCGTCTTGACTCGGACTAATCTAATCTTTCCATCTTTTTCAGGGATAATTTCTATTATACGTGCGAGTGGCCAGTCAAGTCTCTTTGTGTTATCATTTCCAACCAAAACGATATTTTCCAATTTTAGGCTTGTTTCTTTAAACTTCTTACTCCTTAACAAAAGTTTTCCCAGATATTCTCTTCTAAACCATTTTTCGCAAGTCGGTTTTTAGTTTTAATCGGTGTCTTCTTTTCCTGTTTAAGCTGTTTCCATCAACAAAATCTAAGTCAGGCACTTCTTTAATATCAGACAAAAACATTGCTGGTGTAAGTAGAACAAGGTCACTGGTATCTTCTGAAGTTAAAGGTCGGGAGTTTAATATGGCTTCACAATCACAATGTAAGAAGATCTTCGTAGTTTAAACAAGCTTTTCCAAGAACTTTTCTGAGGAGCTCTTTAACTAAACCAATTAATCTCTCCCACCATCCTCCTCACCAGGCGGACATAGGCGGGTTCAATTTCCACAAGATCTTCTCCGTGGTGCCATACCTATTAATTTTATTCCAATCCAATTTTGCGAAAACGTTTTCAGTCCCAATAAAGTTTTCACCATTGTCGCTGTATATGACAGATGGTCTACCTCGTCTTGCAATGAATCGTCTTAGAGCCTGCAAAAAAGTTTCTGTTGATAATGACGACACTAGCTCTAAATGAATTGCTCTAAACACCGTACGGGTGAATATGCATATCCATGCTTTTTCTTCATTTCTTATAAATATCTGCACCAGTTACTTCAAATACGGTAGCATCTTTGACACGATCTTTTGGAAGTGGTACTGGAAAGGAATCTACACTTTTACTGTATTGTCGACGACAAGTAATACATGAATGTACGACTGTTCTAATTGATTTTTGTCCTCCGAGTATCCAAAATGTCTCTCTCAAAATGCTCAGCAAACCTTGAACTCCCACGTGGTAATGTTTAACATGAACGTCCAAGATCAATCTTAAAGACAACTGGGTGCTTAGCCGGTAAGACTGCAGGAAATCTAAAATAATTGGTATCCGTACGTTCCGTAATTCTGATTTTTAACCTTATGATACCAGCATCATCTAAGAAAGGTACTAAAGAAGCTAGACTTTCATCGGAGATAGAATCAAATGTTTCTTCTTGAACTAGCCTAATAATTGTTATTTTAGCTTTTTCCCTCTCTACTGTATCTAAAAGGCCATATTTCATATTACTTCTAGCCTTGCAATTGTTGATAAAACGATAAATCCATCCTAACAAATTTACAATCTTCTGGTATTTAGAGAAATATTTATAATATCACGTTTTATCTTCCTTCTTTACAAACAACGCATTAACTTTAGGTGTTCTTTCTGCAAATACGGAATCTTCATTTACTTCGTAATGCTGCTCGATCCAATAATTAAAATCCTTTCGTAGCCAAACAGGACCCTCCCACCATCTCGACTCCAATAATTTTCTTACAGAACAACCTCGAGATGGTAAATCTGCTGGATTCATTTTTGTTGGAATGTGATGCCAAGAATCTTTATCGGTAAGTTTTCGAATTTCTTGAACTCTATTCCAAACGAAAGTCTTCCACTTATCAGATCGTTTAATCCAGGAGAGCACGGTGGAACAATCAGTCCAGCAGAAAACAGGCAAATCTTGAATATTTAAACTTTCTAAAACGGTGGACAATAATCCAAGTCCTATTGTAGCCATTAATTCCGCACGAGGTATTGTTAACATTTTCAAAGAACATACCCTGCTCTTTGATAAAACTAAATTAGTAGTTACGTGTCCCGATACTTCACTTCTTAAAAATATTGCAGCCGAATACGCTTCTTTGCTACTATCACAAAAAAGATGTAGAGAATTTTTACCTAGTTCCAACTGTTGTCTTAGTAGCCATCGAGGTATCGTTACTTCATTTAGTATGTGCAAATCTCGAACCCAGAGTAAAAATTCCTGTTTGATGTTTTCGGGAACAAAAGAATCCCATCCAAGATGAAGCTTCCACATTCTCTGAAGAATTAATTTGGGATACAATAAGACAGGAGAGCAAATCCGATTGGATCAAAGATACGATTTGCAATAGAAAGTATTATCTTCTTAGTGATCTTTTCTAAATTAATGTTTTGAAGACCTTCTAAAATCTAATTTTCCTTCAGCCATTAATTCAGTAGATTTTTTAATAAAATATTCTAATTCTTCTCTGTTGTTTAGACTTGTGACACAGTTATCAACGTAAAAACTTGATAAAAGTCTCTTAATAACTTCTTCAGAGTTGTCTGGGGACAATTTAAGCACTTCTTCTAAATGAAATTTAATAACAGCTCCTAATAGAAAATGACTAGAAGTTATACCAAAGACTACTCTAGTATGACGAAAATAAACAAGTTTTCCATCTTTGTTGTACCATAAGAAACGAAGAAATTTTCTATCACTTTTGTGAAGACCAATTTGGAGAAAGGCTTTTCGTATATCAGAAACAACCCCAAATTTACATAATCGAAATTTAATTAAAATAGACGGTATTAGAGAAATCAAATTAAGACCTTTTTCAAGACATTGATTTAGAGAACGAGAATATTTTTCATTGGATGAAGCATCAAACACGGGTCTAAGCTTAGTAGTGCTACTAGAAAGTTTAACAACATGTCTATGAGGTAAATAGTAAGCTTCTGCTCCTAATTCATTTTCAGGTACATATTCTATAATTTCTTCTGCCTTCCATTCTTCTAAAACATTATTGTACTCTTCGTAGAAACCATCCTTATCAAGTTTCTTCATTAAAGAATCCAAGCGTTTTTTTGCTGATGTGAAATTGTCTGGTAACGGGGGATGTCCGTCAATCCAAGGCAAAGACACTTCATATCTGCCGAACGAGTCTTTTGTCACAGATTTCAAGAAGATTTGCATAATTTCTTCTTCTTTCTCTTCTTTAGTTTTCAATGAGACAGGGTCTGTTATCATATATAATACAACGAGTGACATCTTGACTATCGATAATCCCATAAGTTATTTCACGAAACGTGTTGTCAAATATTAATTTCACGAGTCCGTAGGACGAGTAAAATTATAATTTGACAACACGCTGAGTGCATTAACTTATGGGATTATCGATAGACACGAGTTGTATTCAATAGATTATATCACGAATTAATGACATTTTAAAAATTTGACAGATCAATAATTTACATTTACAGTACAACTGTCTCGAAAGAAACATGAAGTAACCAACATAGCGGGTGACATTGAAATTTTCAGTTTTCCTAAGAGTGTCCAACCTAATAAAGTTTCCATTGCCACTAAACCACATGCTAGAACTTGTTTTTGGCCCGTAAAGAGTAGTCCTGCAATATCTGCACCTATAAGTATTTCGATTGGTCCATGAATGACGTCAGTTAATTTTATTCCCAAATCTCTCAACTCATTAGTCCAAGGTCCTTGTTTGATAGAAATGATGTTAGAACAGATTATAGACTGGTCTAATACCTCAAAAGAACAAGCATAGGAATCATTCAAATTACGAGCGGTTATTCTGTAACAGGAATGATTAATATTTTCTGTGATAACCAAATAATCCATGATTTAGACATTCGGATCTTAATTCTTCAAGTTCTAATTGTTTGGCTAAGTTTTTACTAATAAATGATCTTTCTGATCCGGTATCAATAATAGCTCGTATTTTCTTCAATTTGTTTTTATTTGTTACCTGGATAATTAATGTTTGGAGAAAAACTTTGTTAAAAGTTTGGTTTGATAGATTTCCTACTGAAGAGGAACAAGACTCGTTAACTTTTTCAGTTGCATTGTACAAGCTTTCTGTTGGTACTGGTGCTACTGGAGAGGTAACTTTATTATAAAGATGTGGCTCAGATTTAGGAAACACTAAAGTGCAATGCTTACCTTTACAATGTTTGCATTCTAATTTATAAGCGCTGCGACATCTTCGTGCTATGTATCCAAACGTGAGACATAAATGGCAACAACCTTTTTTGGACAGCTTTTCCTTTCGTTCTACTAACGTTAACTTTAAAGCCTCATCACAAACTTGACTAGGATGATCTTTCTTACAAAAAATGCAATTTGGAACAGCTCTGTTAAACAATCCAGATGATGTCGGTATCACTGCAGTTTCTCTCAAAGATTCTGATTTCTTCAATTTATGAAAACCAAAACAAGTTGTAGCTAAGGATATCTTTAATTCGTTTTCTACTTCTCGCTTTAGAAATACCATTAATTTATTAAGTCTAATTCTAAGATGATCTTCTGATGAAAATTCTCGGTCTCTCTGCCAAACACGTAGAATATCTTCGGGCAAACATGACTCGATTAAAGGATAAAGGCACATGTAGCCGAAGTTACACCTAAGCTCTTTAAAGCACGTAACTGTCTTTCTAGTTTATCATAGAGTTTACTTAAGTTGTACTTATTGTTCAAATTATGGAAAATCAGCTTTATTACTTCTCTTACATAATCTTCTACCCGCAAGTCATCTCGACCACAACGTGATTTCGGGCTTTCGATAGCTTTAGCATAGTTTTCACTAGTTGGTGGGTAACTCTCTACAATAGAAAGAACTGGAGACTTAAGTACCGTTGATTGTATTAAATATATGAATTTATCTTCTTTCTGAATTTCGTTATCTTCATGAGTTTGAACTGACTCCAGAAGTATAACCAATCCTTAATATATCCATTAAACTTTTTAAGTTCGATCTTCGGAAAATTAAGTTTCTTTTTATTGTACAAGGAAGTACTTTGACTAGTTAATTCAGCGGCAGACTCTCTTCTAAGAAGTTGTTCAACTTTACATTTCAGCTTTTCAAACTTTTGAAAGTAAGAATCAGCCTTTTCGATCTCGGAATCTACATCTATCTCTACAGATTCATCTTCTAACATATAATCAAATATTCGTTGATTTACCTCGATCAAGGATTGAGATTTTTGTTCAAGTACATGAAAACTTCCTCGAATCTCGAATAAATCCCTATTAGGTTCATTAATAAGACTACATATATTGTCATAAATTCGAACAAAAGATGTTCCGTGAGCATCTAGAGCTTTGACCAGTTTATCCATCTCGACTCAGGAAATAAGGAACTACAGCTTCAGAATAATTCGTTAATACGGTGCCGTCCGTCCTGTCACGGTCGCCAAAAATGTAGCGTATTCGTCGTTTACCCAACGTCTACGTCTAATGTGAATGAACTGGAAGTCTTCAGAAAATATCTTTTTATTTTTAACCAATGACAATAGTATCGTTATTAGATATATACTATATCTAAGGCAAAAAGGAGGATCGTAAAAGCAGTAGGAACAAAACCTAACGTAAGTCATGCTGTGAGTGCACCATTGATATGTAAACCATCACCATTTATAAATCAAGCACTAAATGTTCTACTATTAGAGATAATCTGAGTGTTTGACAATCCTAATATATGTAAAACAACTACAAATTATCTGTTATAGTAAAACAATAGAAATCATGCTATAAGTGCTCCATTGATATGTAAACCGTCACCATTTAAAAATCAAACACTAAATGTTCCACTATTAGAGATAATCTGAGTGTTTGACAATCCTAAAATATGTAAAACAACTACAAATGTTCTCTTATGGTAAAACAATACAAATCATGCTATAAGTGCTCCATCGATATGTAAACCATCACCATTTATAAATCAAGCACTAAATGTTCCACTATTAGAGATAATCTGAGTGTTTGACACTCCTAATATATGTAAAACAAGTACAAATTATCTCTTACAGTAAAACAATAGAAATCATGCTATAAGTGCTCCATCGATATGTAAACCATCACCATTTATAAATCAAGCACTAAATGTTCCACTATTAGAGATAATCTGAGTGTTTGACAATCCTAATATATGTATAACAACTAAAAATTATCTCTTATAGTAAAATAATAGAAATCATGCTATAAGTGCTCCATCGATATGTAAACCGTCACCATTTAAAAATCAAACACTAAGTGTTCCACTATTAGAGATTATCTGAGTGTTCGACAATCCTAATATATGTATAACAACTAAAAATTATCTCTTATAGTAAAACAATAGAAATCGTGCTATAAGTGCTCCATCGATATGTTATCCATCACCATTTATAAATGAAGCACTAAATGTTCCACTATTAGAGATAATCTGAGTGTTTGACAATCCTAATATATGTATAACAACTAAAAATTATCTCTTATAGTAAAATAATAGAAATCATGCTATAAGTGCTCCATTGATATGTAAACCGTCACCATTTAAAAATCAAACACTAAATGTTCCACTATTAGAGATTATCTGAGTGTTCGACAATCCTAATATATGTATAACAACTAAAAATTATCTCTTATAGTAAAATAATAGAAATCATGCTATAAGTACATCGTTGATATGTAAACCATCACCATTTGGAAATCAAGCACTAAATGTTCCACTATTAGAGATAATCTGAGTGTTTGACACTCCTAATATATGTAAAACAAGTACAAATTATCTCTTATAGTAAAACAATAGAAATCCTGATATAAGTGCTCCATTGATATGTAAACCATCACCATTTAGAAATCGAGCACTAAATGTTCCACTATTAGAGATAATCTGAGTGTTTGATACTCCTAATATATGTAAAACAACTACAAATTATCTCTTATAGTAAAACAATAGAAATAATGCTATAAGTGCACCATTGATATGTAAACCATCACCATTTAGAAATCGAGCACTAAATGTTCCACTATTAGAGATAATCTGAGTGTTTGATACTCCTAATATATGTAAAACAACTACAAATTATCTCTTATAGTAAAACAATAGAAATCATGCCATTAGTACACCATTGATATGTAAACCATCACCATTTGGAAATCAAGCACTAAATGTTCCACTATTAGAGATAATCTGAGTGTTTGACAATCCTAATATATGTAAAACAACTACAAATTATCTCTTATAGTAAAACAATAGAAATCATGCTATAAGTCCACCATTGATATATAAACCATCACCATTTAGAAATCGAGCACTTAATGTTCCACTATTAGAGATAATCTGAGTGTTTGACAATCCTAATATATGTAAAACAACTACAAATTATCTCTTATAGTAAAACAATAGAAATCATGCTATAAGTGCACCATTGATATGTAAACCATCACCATTTAGAAATCGAGCACTTAATGTTCCACTATTAGAGATAATCTGAGTGTTTGACAATCCTAATATATGTAAAACAACTACAAATTATCTCTTATAGTAAAACAATAGAAATCATGCTATAAGTGCATCATTAATATATAAACCATCACCATTTAGAAATCGAGCACTTAATGTTTCATTATTAGAGATAATCTGAGTGTTTGACAATCCTAATATATGTAAAACAACTACAAATTATCTCTTATAGTAAAACAATAGAAATCATGCTATAAGTGTACCATTGATATGTAAACCATCACCATTTGGAAATCGAGCACTAAATGTTCCACTATTAGAGATAATCTGAGTGTTTGACAATCCTAATATATCTAAAGCAACTACAAATTATCTCTTAAAGCAAAACAATAGAAATCATGCTATAAGTGCACGATTGATATATAAACCATCACCATTTGGAAATCGAGCACTAAATGTTCCACTATTAGAGATAATCTTAGTGTTTGACAATCCTAATATATCTTAAACAACTACAAATTATCTCTTATAGTAAAACAATAGAAATCATGCTATAAGTGCACCATTGATATGTAAACCATCACCATTTGGAAATCGAGCACTAAATGTTCCACTATTAGAGATAATCTGAGTGTTTGACAATCCTAATATATCTAAAGCAACTACAAATTATCTCTTAAAGCAAAACAATAGAAAGCATGCTATAAGTGCACCATTGATATGTAAACCATCACCATTTGGAAATCGAGCACTTATTGTTCCAATATTAGAGATAATCAGAGTGTTTGACAATCCTAATGTATGTAAAACAACTACAAAATATGTAAAACAACTAATAATTCCCTGCCTAAATCCTTTAGACCGATCAGCCTTACCTCGTTCGTACTAAAAACTCTAGAGAGAATTATACATAGGCATATTAGAGACGGGAACTGCAGGGAAATTCCCCTCAACCCCAGACAATATACCTACCAGGTTGGCAAATCTACAGATTTGGTGCTAAATAACCTCGTAGGAAAGATAACCCACTCTTTACAGCATAAAGAGATTGCGCTGACAGCTTTCCTCGACATTGAAGGGGCGTTCAACAATGCCCTGCCTCAATCCCTTTACGCTGCACTTCTGCGAAGGGGAATAAGCAGACTAATCTGCAATTGGATTAAATGCATGCTTGAAAATCGTTTTGTCACATCATCACTGCAGGAGGAGACTATCAGATTTAGGGCGGCGAAGGGGTGTCCTCAAGGAGGAGTGCTGTCTCCACTTCTTTGGTCACTCTAGGTCGACCCCCTACTGGACAGGCTCTCCCAGCTGGGGGTGGATTTTCAATGCTATGCCGATGACCTTTTAATAATGGTTAGAGGCTTATTTGAAGAGATTATTTCCAATATCCTTCAGGAAGCTCTTAACATCGTATAAAGATGGTGTGAGGAGGAACAGATGTCTGTGAACACCCACAAAACGGTAGTAGTTCCTTTTACATAAAGGAGGAAGCTTGATAAGCTACGTCATCCAATTTTGGAAGGCGTAACCATTCCGTTTGCGGAGGAGGTAAAATATCTGGGGATTATCCTTGATAGAAAACTTACCTAGAACTCCCATCTGGAAAGAACAAACAATAAAGCCAGGGCATCGCTATGAAATATCAGAAGGGTATGCGGCAAGTCGTGGGGAATGAACCCTAAACAGATTTACTGGATTTATCAAACGGTGATAAAACCAATGGTCACATATGGCGCAATGGCCTGGTGGACGAAGGGGCTCCAGTCTATTGCGGCGGCTAAATTATCTGGACTACAGGGATTAGCATGTGTGGCTATTACAGGCGCTATGTCATCTACCACGACAGCGGCAATGGAAATATTTCTGGGTCTTACTCCTCTCCATATATTACTGGAGCAGGAGGCCAGAATGACCTCCTATAGAGCCATGTCGGTGGCAGGTCAAATTGAGGGGGAGAGGCTATGGGACCACTCTGGACTGCTGCGAGAGATGAGTACTCACCACACTCTCGGAATGGTTTCGGATGTGCTCTCTCCCAGAACTCACATACAGAAGTCCTTCAACGTCCTTCTTCCGAGAAGAGACGAATGAGAAAGGGGGGAGATCCTCTTTCCAGGGACGGCTTACGTACTGTACACAGATGGTTCAAAGACCCCAAGTGGTGTTGGAGCCGGACAGAAAACCGAGAGTTGACATCACAGTAAGCCTCGGCAAGTATGCTACCATCTTTCAGGCGGAGGTTTTCGCTATAGAATTGTGTGCAAGAGAGTTGGCAAACCATCATCTTGTCAACAAAAGTATTTATATTTTATCAGACAGCCAGGCAGATTTAAAAGCACTGAGCTCCAGCCTGCTGGACTCGAAGCTGGTATGGAACTGCATCGAATCCCTGGATCGCATTGCTACCAGTAACAGAGTAACCCTATTCTGGGTACCTGGGCATGAAGGGGTGGAGGGCAATGAGAAAGCCGACACCCTTGCGAAAAGAGGTGCAGAATCCGAGTTCATTGGACCGGAACCATTTTTTGGCATAGCCAAAAGCAATGCCAAAGACACTATCTGAAAATGGGCCGAGAGGAAAACTCTCCAGCACTGGAAAGGTATTCCTGGGCTAGCTCACTCTAAGGCGTTTATAGTCAAACCCTCAGGTAGCACCCTATCGCAGAACCTAGAATGGAGTAGAAGTGATCTACGCATCCTAATTGGACTGCAGACAGGGCACTGTCGTCTGCAGTACCATCTGAAGAAGCTCGGTCTGAGTCAAACATCAGACTGTCGCTTCTGCAGTGTGGAAGACGAAACGGCGGAGCATATTTTATGCTCCTGCCCTGCCCTGGAAATGAATAGGCTTCGTACGTTTGGTTTTGTACAGCTGGAGCCTACCGACTTCAAGGAAGCTTCACCTAAATATACCATAGACTTCGTAAGAAGGTGTAGATTGTATGGTGAATTATAGCCCAAAGGGGTGAGCCACAATAGGCCTCTGTTGGCCGCAGTGGAGGGGCGAGCAGACGCTCCACTCACATCGAACCTAACCTAACCTATAATAATTTATGTAAAACAACTAAAAATTATCTCTTAAAGCAAAACAATAGAAATCATGCTATAAGTGCACGATTGATATATAAACCATCACCATTTAGAAATCGAGCACTTAATGTTTCATTATTAGAGATAATCTGAGTGTTTGACAATCCTAATATATATAAAACAACTACAAATTATCTCTTATAGTAAAACAATAGAAATCATGCTATAAGTGCACCATTGATATATAAACCATCACCATTTAGAAATCGAGCACTTAATGTTTCATTATTAGAGAAATTCTGAGTGTTTGACAATTCTGATATATGTGAAACAACTACAAATTATCTCTTATAGTAAAACAATAGAAATCATGCAATAAGTGCACCATTGATATATAAACCATCACCATTTAGAAATCGAGCACTTAATGTTTCATTATTAGAGATAATCTGAGTGTTAGACAATCCTATTATATGTAAAACAACTACAAATTATCTCTTATAGTAAAACAATAGAAATCATGCTATAAGTGCACCATTGATATATAAACCATCACCATTTAGAAATCGAGCACTTAATGTTTCATTATTAGAGATAATCTGAGTGTTAGACAATCCTATTATATGTAAAACAACTACAAATTATCTCTTATAGTAAAACAATAGAAATCATGCTATAAGTGCACCATTGATATATAAAACATCACCATTTAGAAATCGAGCACTTAATATTTCATTATTAGAGATAATCTGAGTGTTTGACAATCCTATTATATGTAAAACAACTACAAATTATCTCTTATAGTAAAACAATAGAAATCATGCTATAAGTGCACCATTGATATATAAACCATCACCATTTAGAAATCGAGCACTTAATGTTTCATTATTAGAGATAATCTGAGTGTTAGACAATCCTATTATATGTAAAACAACTACAAATTATCTCTTATAGTAAAACAATAGAAATCATGCTATAAGTGCACCATTGATATATAAACCATCACCATTTAGAAATCGAGCACTTAATGTTTCATTATTAGAGATAATCTGAGTGTTAGACAATCCTATTATATGTAAAACAACTACAAATTATCTCTTATAGTAAAACAATAGAAATCATGCTATAAGTGCACCATTGATATATAAAACATCACCATTTAGAAATCGAGCACTTAATATTTCATTATTAGAGATAATCTGAGTGTTTGACAATCCTATTATATGTAAAACAACTACAAATTATCTCTTATAGTAAAACAATAGAAATCATGCTATAAGTGCACCATTGATATATAAACCATCACCATTTAGAAATCGAGCACTTAATGTTTCATTATTAGAGATAATCTGAGTGTTAGACAATCCTATTATATGTAAAACAACTACAAATTATCTCTTATAGTAAAACAATAGAAATCATGCTATAAGTGCACCATTGATATATAAACCATCACCATTTAGAAATCGAGCACTTAATGTTTCATTATTAGAGATAATCTGAGTGTTAGACAATCCTATTATATGTAAAACAACTACAAATTATCTCTTATAGTAAAACAATAGAAATCATGCTATAAGTGCACCATTGATATATAAAACATCACCATTTAGAAATCGAGCACTTAATATTTCATTATTAGAGATAATCTGAGTGTTAGACAATCCTATTATATGTAAAACAACTACAAATTATCTCTTATAGTAAAACAATAGAAATCATGCTATAAGTGCACCATTGATATATAAACCATCACCATTTAGAAATCGAGCACTTAATGTTTCATTATTAGAGATAATCTGAGTGTTAGACAATCCTATTATATGTAAAACAACTACAAATTATCTCTTATAGTAAAACAATAGAAATCATGCTATAAGTGCACCATTGATATATAAACCATCACCATTTAGAAATCGAGCACTTAATGTTTCATTATTAGAGATAATCTGAGTGTTAGACAATCCTATTATATGTAAAACAACTACAAATTATCTCTTATAGTAAAACAATAGAAATCATGCTATAAGTGCACCATTGATATATAAACCATCACCATTTAGAAATCGAGCACTTAATGTTTCATTATTAGAGATAATCTGAGTGTTAGACAATCCTATTATATGTAAAACAACTACAAATTATCTCTTATAGTAAAACAATAGAAATCATGCTATAAGTGCACCATTGATATATAAAACATCACCATTTAGAAATCGAGCACTTAATATTTCATTATTAGAGATAATCTGAGTGTTAGACAATCCTATTATATGTAAAACAACTACAAATTATCTCTTATAGTAAAACAATAGAAATCATGCTATAAGTGCACCATTGATATATAAACCATCACCATTTAGAAATCGAGCACTTAATGTTTCATTATTAGAGATAATCTGAGTGTTAGACAATCCTATTATATGTAAAACAACTACAAATTATCTCTTATAGTAAAACAATAGAAATCATGCTATAAGTGCACCATTGATATATAAACCATCACCATTTAGAAATCGAGCACTTAATGTTTCATTATTAGAGATAATCTGAGTGTTAGACAATCCTATTATATGTAAAACAACTACAAATTATCTCTTATAGTAAAACAATAGAAATCATGCTATAAGTGCACCATTGATATATAAACCATCACCATTTAGAAATCGAGCACTTAATGTTTCATTATTAGAGATAATCTGAGTGTTAGACAATCCTATTATATGTAAAACAACTACAAATTATCTCTTATAGTAAAACAATAGAAATCATGCTATAAATGCACCATTGATATGTAAACCATCATAATTTGGAAATAAAGCACTAAATGTTCCACTATTAGAGATAATATAAGTGTTTGACAATCGTAATATATGTAAAACAACTACAAATTACCTCTTATAGTAAAATAATAGAAATCATGCCATTATTACACCATTGATATGTAAACCATCACCATTTAGAAATCGAGCACTAAATGTTCCACTATTACAGAAAATCTGAGTGTTTGACAATCCTAATATATGTAAAACAACTACAAATTATCTCTCATGGTAAAACAATAGAAATCATGCTATAAATGCACCATTGATATGTAAACCATCATAATTTGGAAATAAAGCACTAAATGTTCCACTATTAGAGATAATATAAGTGTTTGACAATCGTAATATATGTAAAACAACTACAAATTACCTCTTATAGTAAAATAATAGAAATCATGCCATTATTACACCATTGATATGTAAACCATCACCATTTATAAATCGAGCACTAAATGTTCCACTATTACAGAAAATCTGAGTGTTTGACAATCCTAATATATGTAAAACAACTACAAATTATCTCTCATGGTAAAACAATAGAAATCATGCTATAAATGCACCATTGATATGTAAACCATCATAATTTGGAAATAAAGCACTAAATGTTCCACTATTAGAGATAATATAAGTGTTTGACAATCGTAATATATGTAAAACAACTACAAATTACCTCTTATAGTAAAATAATAGAAATCATGCCATTATTACACCATTGATATGTAAACCATCACCATTTAGAAATCGAGCACTAAATGTTCCACTATTAGAGATAATCTGAGTGTTTGACAATCCTGATATATGTAAAACAACTACAAATTATCTCTTATAGTAAAACAATAGAAATCATGCTATAAGTGCACTCTTGATATGTAAACCATCACCATTTAGAAATCGACCACTTAATGTTTCATTATTAGAGATAATCTGAGTGTTGGATATCCTAATATATGTAAAACAACTACAAATTATCTCTTATAGTAAAACAATAGAAATCATGCTATAAGTGCACCATTGATCTATAAACCATCACCATTTAGAAATCGAGCACTTAATGTTCCACTATTAGAGATAATCTGTGTGTTTGACAATCCTAATATATGAAAAACAACTACAAATTATTTCTTATAGTAAATCAATAGAAATCATGCTATAAGTGCACCATTAATATATAAACCATCACCATTTAGAAATCGAGCACTTAATGTTTCATTATTAGAGATAATCTGAGTGTTTGACAATCCTGATGTATGTGAAACAACTACAAATTATCTCTTATAGTAAAACAATAGAAATCATGCTATAAGTGCACCATTGATCTATAAACCATCACCATTTAGAAATCGAGCACTAAATGTTCCACTATTAGAGATAATCTGAGTGTTTGATAATCCTAATATATGTAAAACAACTACAAATTATCTCTTATAGTAAAACAATAGAAATCATGCTATAAGTGCACTCTTGATATGTAAACCATCACCATTTAGAAATCGAGCACTTAATGTTCCACTATTAGAGATAATCTGAGTGTTTGATAATCCTAATATATGTAAAACAACTACAAATTATCTCTTATAGTAAAACAATAGAAATCATGCTATAAGTGCACCATTAATATATAAACCATCACCATTTAGAAATCGAGCACTTAATGTTTCATTATTAGAGATAATCTGAGTGTTTGACAATCCTGATGTATGTGAAACAACTACAAATTATCTCTTATAGTAAATCAATAGAAATCATGCTATAAGTGCACCATTGATCTATAAACCATCACCACTTAGAAATCGAGCACTAAATGTTCCACTATTAGAGATTATCTGAGTGTTTGACAATCCTAATATATGTAAAACAACTACAAATTATCTCTTATAGTAAAACAATAGAAATCATGCTATAAGTGCACCATTGATATGTAAACCATCACTATTTAGAAATCGAGCACTTAATGTTCCACTATTAGAGGTAATCTGAGTGTTTGACAATCCTAATATATGTAAAACAACTACAAATTATCTCTTATAGTAAAACAATAGAAATCATGCTATAAGTGCACCATTGATATATAAACCATCACTATTTAGAAATCGAGCACTTAATGTTCCACTATTAGAGGTAATCTGAGTGTTTGACAATCCTAATATATAAAACAACTGCAAATTATCTCTTATGGTAAAACAAGAAAAATCATGCTATAAGTGCACCATGGATATGTATACCATCACCATTTAGAAATCGAGCACTAAATGTTCCACTATTAGAGATAATCTGAGTGTTTGACAATTATAATATATGTAAAACAACTACAAATTATCTCTTATTGTAAAACAATAGAAATCATGCTATAAGTGCACCATTGATATGTAAACCATCACTATTTAGAAATCGAGCACTTAATGTTCCACTATTAGAGATAATCTGAGTGTTTGACAATCCTAATATATAAAACAACTGCAAATTATCTCTTATGGTAAAACAAGAAAAATCATGCTATAAGTGCACCATTGATATGTATACCATCACCATTTAGAAATCGAGCACTAAATGTTCCACTATTAGAGATAATCTGAGTGTTTGACAATCCTAATATATGTAAAACAACTACAAATTATCTCTTATTGTAAAACAATAGAAATCATGCTATAAGTGCACCATTAATATATAAACCATCACTATTTAGAAATCGAGCACTTAATGTTCCACTATTAGAGGTAATCTGAGTGTTTGACAATCCTAATATATGTAAAATAACTACAAATTATCTCTTATAGTAAAACAATAGAAATCATGCTATAAGTGCACCATTGATATGTAAACCATCACCATTTAGAAATCGAGCACTAAATGTTCCACTATTAGAGATAATCTGAGTGTTTGATAATCCTAATATATGTAAAACAACTACAAATTATCTCTTATTGTAAAACAATAGAAATCATGCTATAAGTGCACCATTGATATATAAACCATCACTATTTAGAAATCGAGCACTTAATGTTCCACTATTAGAGGTAATCTGAGTGTTTGACAATCCTAATATATGTAAAATAACTACAAATTATCTCTTATAGTAAAACAATAGAAATCATGCTATAAGTCCACCATTGATATATAAACCATCACCATTTAGAAATCGAGCACTTAATGTTCCACTATTAGAGGTAATCTGAGTGTTTGACAATCCTAATATATGTAAAACAACTACAAATTATCTCTTATTGTAAAACAATAGAAATCATGCTATAAGTGCACCATTGATATATAAACCATCACTATTTAGAAATCGAGCACTTAATGTTCCACTATTAGAGGTAATCTGAGTGTTTGACAATCCTAATATATGTAAAACAACTACAAATTATCTCTTATTGTAAAACAATAGAAATCATGCTATAAGTGCACTCTTGATATGTAAACCATCACCATTTAGAAATCGAGCACTTAATGTTCCACTATTAGAGATAATCTGAGTGTTTGCAATCCTAATATATGTAAAACAACTACAAATTATCTCTTATAGTAAAACAATAGAAATCATGCTATTGATACACCATTTATATGTAAACCATCATAATTTGGAAATAAAGCACTAAATGTTCCACTATTAGAGATAATATGAGTGTTTGACAATCCTAAAATATGTAAAACAACTACAAATTATCTCTTATAGTAAAACAATAGAAATCATGCTATAAGTCTACCATTGATATATAAACCATCACCATTTAGAAATCGAGCACTTAATGTTCCACTATTAGAGATAATCTGAGTGTTTGACAATCCTAATATATAAAACAACTGCAAATTATCTCTTATGGTAAAACAAGAGAAATTATGCTATAAGTGCACCATGGATATGTATACCATCACCATTTAGAAATCGAGCACTAAATGTTCCACTATTAGAGATAATCTGAGTGTTTGACAATCCTAATATATGTAAAACAACTACAAATTATCTCTTATTGTAAAACAATAGAAATCATGCTATAAGTGCACCATTGATATATAAACCATCACTATTTAGAAATCGAGCACTTAATGTTCCACTATTAGAGGTAATCTGAGTGTTTGACAATCCTAATATATGTAAAACAACTACAAATTATCTCTTATAGTAAAACAATAGAAATCATGCTATAAGTGCACCATTGATATGTAAACCATCACCATTTAGAAATCGAGCACTAAATGTTCCACTATTAGAGATAATCTGAGTGTTTGACAATCCTAATATATGTGAAACAACTACAAATTATCTCTCATAGTAAAACAATAGAAATCATGCTATAAGTGCACCATTGATATGTAAACCATCACCATTTGGAAATCGAGCACTAAATGTTCAACTATTAGAGATAATCTGAGTGTTAGACAATCCTATTACATGTAAACCAACTGCAAATTATCTCTTATGGTAAAACAATAGAAATCATGCTATAAGTCCACCATTGATATGTAAACCATCACCATTTAGAAATCGAGCACTTAATGTTCCACTATGACAGATAATCTGAGTGTTTGACAATCCTAATATATGTAAAACAACTACAAATTATCTCTTATAGTAAAACAATAGAAATCATGCTATAAGTGCACCATTGATATATAAACCATCACCATTTAGAAATCGAGCACTTAATGTTCCACTATTAGAAATAATCTGAGTGTTTGACAATCCTAATATATGTAAAACAACTACAAATTATCTCTTATAGTAAAACAATAGAAATCATGCTATAAGTGCACCATTGATATGTAAACCATCACCATTTAGAAATCGAGCACTAAATGTTCCACTATTAGAGATAATCTGAGTGTTTGACAATCCTAATATATGTGAAACAACTACAAATTATCTCTCATAGTAAAACAATAGAAATCATGCTATAAGTGCACCATTGATATGTAAACCATCACCATTTGGAAATCGAGCACTAAATGTTCAACTATTAGAGATAATCTGAGTGTTAGACAATCCTATTATATGTAAAACAACTGCAAATTATCTCTTATGGTAAAACAATAGAAATCATGCTATAAGTCCACCATTGATATGTAAACCATCAGCATTTAGAAATCGAGCACTTAATGTTCCACTATGACAGATAATCTGAGTGTTTGACAATCCTAATATATGTAAAACAACTACAAATTATCTCTTATAGTAAAACAATAGAAATCATGCTATAAGTGCACCATTGATATATAAACCATCACCATTTAGAAATCGAGCACTTAATGTTCCACTATTAGAAATAATCTGAGTGTTTGACAATCCTAATATATGTAAAACAACTACAAATTATCTCTTATAGTAAAACAATAGAACTCATGCTATAAGTGCACCATTCATATATAAACCATCACCATTTAGAAATCGAGCACTTAATGTTCCACTATTAGAGATAATCTGAGTGTTTGACAATCCTAATATATGTAAAACAACTACAAATTATCTCTTATAGTAAAACAATAGAAATTATGCCATTAGTACACCATTGATATGTAAACCATCACCATTTGGAAATCAAGCACTAAATGTTCCACTATTAGAGATAATCTGAGTGTTTGACAATCCTAATATATGTAAAACAACTACAAATTATCTCTTATAGTAAAACAATAGAAATCATGCTATAAGTCCACCATTGATATATAAACCATCACCATTTAGAAATCGAGCACTTAATGTTCCACTATTAGAGATAATCTGAGTGTTTGACAATCCTAATATATGTAAAACAACTACAAATTATCTCTTATAGTAAAACAATAGAAATCATGCCATAAGTACACCATTGATATGTAAACCATCACCATTTGGAAATCAAGCACTAAATGTTCCACTATTAGAGATAATCTGAGTGTTTGACAATCCTAATATATGTAAAACAACTACAAATTATCTCTTATAGTAAAACAATAGAAATCATGCTATAAGTCCACCATTGATATATAAACCATCACCATTTAGAAATCGAGCACTTAATGTTCCACTATTAGAGATAATCTGAGTGTTTGACAATCCTAATATATGTAAAACAACTACAAATTATCTCTTACAGTAAAACAATAGAAATCATGCTATAAGTGCACCATTGATATGTAAACCATCACCATTTAGAAATCGAGCACAAAATGTTCCACTATTAGAGATAATCTGAGTGTTTGAAAATCCTGATATATGTGAAACAACCACAAATTATCTCTCATAGTAAAACAATAGAAATCATGCTATAAGTCCACCATTGATATATAAACCATCACCATTTAGAAATCGAGCACTTAATGTTCCACTATTAGAGATAATCTGAGTGTTTGACAATCCTACTATATGTAAAACAACTACAAATTATCTCTTATAGTAAAACAATAGAAATCATGCCATTAGTACACCATTGATATGTAAACCATCACCATTTGGAAATCAAGCACTAAATGTTCCACTATTAGAGATAATCTGAGTGTTTGACAATCCTAATATATGTAAAACAACTACAAATTATCTCTTATAGTAAAACAATAGAAATCATGCTATAAGTCCACCATTGATATATAAACCATCACCATTTAGAAATCGAGCACTTAATGTTCCACTATTAGAGATAATCTGAGTGTTTGACAATCCTAATATATGTAAAACAACTACAAATTATCTCTTATAGTAAAACAATAGAAATCATGCTATAAGTGCACCATTGATATGTAAACCATCACCATTTAGAAATCGAGCACTTAATGTTCCACTATTAGAGATAATCTGAGTGTTTGACAATCCTAATATATGTAAAACAACTACAAATTATCTCTTATAGTAAAACAATAGAAATCATGCTATAAGTGCATCATTAATATATAAACCATCACCATTTAGAAATCGAGCACTTAATGTTTCATTATTAGAGATAATCTGAGTGTTTGACAATCCTAATATATGTAAAACAACTACAAATTATCTCTTATAGTAAAACAATAGAAATCATGCTATAAGTGCATCATTAATATATAAACCATCACCATTTAGAAATCGAGCACTTAATGTTCCAATATTAGAGATAATCTGAGTGTTTGACAATCCTAATATATGTAAAACAACTACAAATTATCTCTTATAGTAAAACAATAGAAATCATGCCATTAGTACACCATTGATATGTAAACCATCACCATTTAGAAATCGAGCACTTAATGTTCCACTATTAGAGATAATCTGAGTGTTTGACAATCCTAATATATGTAAAACAACTACAAATTATCTCTTATAGTAAAACAATAGAAATCATGCTATAAGTGCATCATTAATATATAAACCATCACCATTTAGAAATCGAGCACTTAATATTTCATTATTAGAGATAATCTGAGTGTTTGACAATCCTAATATATGTAAAACAACTACAAATTATCTCTTATAGTAAAACAATAGAAATCATGCTATAAGTGCATCATTAATATATAAACCATCACCATTTAGAAATCGAGCACTTAATGTTTCATTATTAGAGATAATCTGAGTGTTTGACAATCCTGATGTATGTGAAACAACTACAAATTATCTCTTATAGTAAAACAATAGAAATCATGCTATAAGTCCACCATTGATATATAAACCATCACCATTTAGAAATCGAGCACTTAATGTTCCACTATTAGAGATAATCTGAGTGTTTGACAATCCTAATATATGTAAAACAACTACAAATTATCTCTTATAGTAAAACAATAGAAATCATGCTATAAGTCCACCATTGATATATAAACCATCACCATTTAGAAATCGAGCACTTAATGTTCCACTATTAGAGATAATCTGAGTGTTTGACAATCCTAATATATGTAAAACAACTACAAATTATCTCTTATAGTAAAACAATAGAAATCATGCTATAAGTCCACCATTGATATATAAACCATCACCATTTAGAAATCGAGCACTTAATGTTCCACTATTAGAGATAATCTGAGTGTTTGACAATCCTAATATATGTAAAACAACTACAAATTATCTCTTATAGTAAAACAATAGAAATCATGCCATTAGTACAACATTGATATGTAAACCATCACCATTTGGAAATCAAGCACTAAATGTTCCACTATTAGAGATAATCTGAGTGTTTGACAATCCTAATATATGTAAAACAACTACAAATTATCTCTTATAGTAAAACAATAGAAATCATGCTATAAGTCCACCATTGATATATAAACCATCACCATTTAGAAATCGAGCACTTAATGTTCCACTATTAGAGATAATCTGAGTGTTTGACAATCCTAATATATGTAAAACAACTACAAATTATCTCTTATTGTAAAACAATAGAAATCATGCTATAAGTGCACCATTGATATATAAACCATCACCATTTAGAAATCGAGCACTAAATGTTCCACTATTAGAGATAATCTGAGTGTTTGACAATCCTAATATATGTAAAACAACTACAAATTATCTCTTATTGTAAAACAATAGAAATCATGCTATAAGTGCACCATTGATATATAAACCATCACTATTTAGAAATCGAGCACTAAATGTTCCACTATTAGAGATAATCTGAGTGTTTGACAATCCTAATATATGTAAAACAACTACAAATTATCTCTTATAGTAAAACAATAGAAATCATGCTATAAGTCCACCATTGATATATAAACCATCACCATTTAGAAATCGAGCACTTAATGTTCCACTATTAGAGATAATCTGAGTGTTTGACAATCCTAATATATGTAAAACAACTACAAATTATCTCTTATTGTAAAACAATAGAAATCATGCTATAAGTGCACCATTGATATATAAACCATCACCATTTAGAAATCGAGCACTAAATGTTCCACTATTAGAGATAATCTGAGTGTTTGACAATCCTAATATATGTAAAACAACTACAAATTATCTCTTATAGTAAAACAATAGAAATCATGCCATTAGTACAACATTGATATGTAAACCATCACCATTTGGAAATCAAGCACTAAATGTTCCACTATTAGAGATAATCTGAGTGTTTGACAATCCTAATATATGTAAAACAACTACAAATTATCTCTTATAGTAAAACAATAGAAATCATGCTATAAGTCCACCATTGATATATAAACCATCACCATTTAGAAATCGAGCACTTAATGTTCCACTATTAGAGATAATCTGAGTGTTTGACAATCCTAATATATGTAAAACAACTACAAATTATCTCTTATTGTAAAACAATAGAAATCATGCTATAAGTGCACCATTGATATATAAACCATCACCATTTAGAAATCGAGCACTAAATGTTCCACTATTAGAGATAATCTGAGTGTTTGACAATCCTAATATATGTAAAACAACTACAAATTATCTCTTATTGTAAAACAATAGAAATCATGCTATAAGTGCACCATTGATATATAAACCATCACTATTTAGAAATTGAGCACTTAATGTTCCACTATTAGAGGTAATCTGAGTGTTTGACAATTCTAATATATGTAAAACAACTACAAATTATCTCTTATTGTAAAACAATAGAAATCATGCTATAAGTGCACCATTGATATGTAAACCATCACTATTTAGAAATCGAGCACTTAATGTTCCACTATTAGAGGTAATCTGAGTGTTTGACAATCCTAATATATGTAAAACAACTACAAATTATCTCTTATAGTAAAACAATAGAAATCATGCTATAAGTGCACCATTGATATGTAAACCATCACTATTTAGAAATCGAGCACTTAATGTTCCACTATTAGAGGTAATCTGAGTGTTTGACAATCCTAATATATGTAAAACAACTACAAATTATCTCTTATAGTAAAACAATAGAAATCATGCTATAAGTGCACCATTGATATGTAAACCATCACTATTTAGAAATCGAGCACTTAATGTTCCACTATTAGAGGTAATCTGAGTGTTTGACAATCCTAATATATGTAAAACAACTACAAATTATCTCTTATAGTAAAACAATAGAAATCATGCTATAAGTGCACCATTGATATGTAAACCATCACTATTTAGAAATCGAGCACTTAATGTTCCACTATTAGAGGTAATCTGAGTGTTTGACAATCCTAATATATGTAAAACAACTACAAATTATCTCTTATAGTAAAACAATAGAAATCATGCTATAAGTGCACCATTGATATGTAAACCATCACTATTTAGAAATCGAGCACTTAATGTTCCACTATTAGAAATAATCTGAGTGTTTGACAATCCTAATATATGTAAAACAACTACAAATTATCTCTTATAGTAAAACAATAGAACTCATGCTATAAGTGCACCATTCATATATAAACCATCACCATTTAGAAATCGAGCACTTAATGTTCCACTATTAGAGATAATCTGAGTGTTTGACAATCCTAATATATGTAAAACAACTACAAATTATCTCTTATAGTAAAACAATAGAAATCCTGCTATAAGAGCACCATTAATATATAAACCATCACCATTTAGAAATCGAGCACTTAATGTTTCATTATTAGAGATAATCTGAGCGTTTGACAATCCTGATGTATGTGAAACAACTACAAATTATCTCTTATAGTAAAACAATAGAAATCATGCCATTAGTACAACATTGATATGTAAACCATCACCATTTGGAAATCAAGCACTAAATGTTCCACTATTAGAGATAATCTGAGTGTTTGACAATCCTAATATATGTAAAACAACTACAAATTATCTCTTATAGTAAAACAATAGAAATCATGCTATAAGTCCACCATTGATATATAAACCATCACCATTTAGAAATCGAGCACTTAATGTTCCACTATTAGAGATAATCTGAGTGTTTGACAATCCTAATATATGTAAAACAACTACAAATTATCTCTTATTGTAAAACAATAGAAATCATGCTATAAGTGCACCATTGATATATAAACCATCACCATTTAGAAATCGAGCACTTAATGTTCCACTATTAGAGATAATCTGAGTGTTTGACAATCCTATTATTTGTAAAACAACTGCAAATTTTCTCTTATGGTAAAACAATAGAAATCATGCTATAAGTGCACCATTGATATGTAAACCATCACCATTTGGAAATCAAGCACTAAATGTTCCACTATTAGAGATAATATGAGTGTTTGACAATCCTTATATATGTAAAACAACTACAAATTATCTCTTATAGTAAAACAATAGAAATCATGCCATTAGTACACCATTGATATGTAAACCATCACCATTTAGAAATCGAGAACTAAATATTCCACTATTAGAGATAATCTGAGTGTTTGACAATCCTCTTATATGTAAAACAACTGCAAATTATCTCCTATGGTAAAACAATAGAAATCATGCTATAAGTGCACCATTGATATATAAACCATCACCATTTGGAAATCAAGCACTTAATGTTCCACTATTAGAGATAATATGAGTGTTTGACAATCCTAATATATGTAAAACAACAACAAATTATCTCTTATAGTAAAACAATAGAAATCATGCTATAAGTGCACCATTGATATGTAAACCATCACCATTTAGAAATCGAGCACTTAATGTTCCACTATTAGAGATAATCTGAGTGTTTGACAATCCTAATATATGTAAAACAACTACAAATTATCTCTTATAGTAAAACAATAAAAAACATGCTATAAGTCCACCATTGATATATAAACCATCACCATTTAGAAATCGAGCACTTAATGTTCCACTATTAGAGATAATCTGAGTGTTTGAAAATCCTGATATATGTAAAACAACTACAAATTATCTCTTATAGTAAAACAATAGAAATCATGCTATAAGTCCACCATTGATATATAAACCATCACCATTTAGAAATCGTGCACTTAATGGTCCACTATTAGAGATAATCTGAGTGTTTGACAATCCTAATATATGTAAAACAACTACAAATTATCTCTTATAGTAAAACAATAGAAATCATGCTATAAGTCCACCATTGATATATAAACCATCACCATTTAGAAATCGAGCACTTAATGTTCCACTATTAGAGATAATCTGAGTGTTTGAAAATCCTGATATATGTGAAACAACCACAAATAATCTCTCATAGTAAAACAATAGAAATCATGCCATTAGTACACCATTGATATGTAAACCATCACCATTTGGAAATCAAGCACTAAATGTTCCACTATTAGAGATAATATGAGTGTTTGACAATCCTAATATATGTAAAACAACAACAAAATATCTCTTATAGTAAATCAATAGAAATCATGCTATAAGTCCACCATTGATATGTAAACCATCACCATTTAGAAGTCGAGCACTTAATGGTCCACTATTAGAGATAATCTGAGTGTTTGACAATCCTAATATATGTAAAACAACAACAAATTATCTCTTATAGTAAAACAATAGAAATCATGCTATAACTCCACCATTGATATATAAACCATCACCATTTAGAAGTCGAGCACTTAATGGTCCACTATTAGAGATAATCTGAGTGTTTGACAATCCTGATATATGTGAAACAACCACAAATTATCTCTCATAGTAAAACAATAGAAATCATGCTATAAGTGCACCATTGATATGTAAACCATCACCATTTGGAAATCGAGCACTAAATGTTCAACTATTAGAGATAATCTGAGTGTTTGACAATCCTATTATTTGTAAAACAACTGCAAATTATCTCTTATGGTAAAACAATAGAAATCATGCTATAAGTGCACCATTGATATGTAAACCATCACCATTTAGAAATCGAGCACTAAATATTCCACTATTAGAGATAATCTGAGTGTTTGACAATCCTAATATATGTGAAACAACGACAAATTATCTCTCATAGTAAAACAATAGAAATCATGCTATAAGTGCACCATTGATATGTAAACCATCACCATTTGGAAATCGAGCACTAAATGTTGAACTATTAGAGATAATCTGAGTGTTAGACAATCCTATTATTTGTAAAACAACTGCAAATTATCTCTTATGGTAAAACAATAGAAATCATGCTATAAGTGCACCATTGATATGTAAACCATCACCATTTAGAAATCGAGCACCAAATGTTCCACTATTAGAGATAATCTGAGTGTTTGACAATCCTAATATATGTGAAACAACTACAAATTATCTCTCACAGTAAAACAATAGAAATCATGCTATAAGTGCACCATTGATATGTAAACCATCACCATTTGGAAATCGAGCACTAAATGTTCCACTATTAGAGATAATCTGAGTGTTTGACAATCCTCTTATATGTAAAACAACTGCAAATTATCTCTTAGAGTAAAACAATGGAAATCATGCTATAAGTGCACCATTGATATGTAAACCATCACCATTTGGAAATCGAGCACTAAATGTTCAACTGTTAGAGATAATCTGAGTGTTAGACAATCCTATTATATGTAAAACAACTGCAAATTATCTCTTATGGTAAAACAATAGAAATCATGCTATAAGTGCACCATTGATATATAAACCATCACCGTTTGGAAATCGAGCACTAAATGTTCCACTATTAGAGATAATCTGAGTGTTTGACAATCCTCTTATATGTAAAACAACTGCAAATTATCTTTTATGGTAAAACAATAGAAATCATGCTATAAGTGCACCATTGATATATAAACCATCACCGTTTGGAAATCGAGCACTAAATGTTCCACTATTAGAGATAATCTGAGTGTTTGACAATCCTAATATATGTAAAACAACTACAAATTATCTCTTATAGTAAAACAATAGAAATCATGCCATTAGTACACCATTGATATGTAAACCATCACCATTTGGAAATCAAGCACTAAATGTTCCACTATTAGAGATAATCTGAGTGTTTGACAATCCTAATATATGTAAAACAACTACAAATTATCTCTTATAGTAAAACAATAGAAATCATGCTATAAGTGCACCATTGATATGTAAACCATCACCATTTAGAAATCGAGCACTTAATGTTCCACTATTAGAGATAATCTGAGTGTTTGACAATCCTAATATATGTAAAACAACTACAAATTATCTCTTACAGTAAAACAATAGAAATCATGCTATAAGTGCACCATTGATATGTAAACCATCACCATTTAGAAATCGAGCACTTAATGTTCCACTATTAGAGATAATCTGAGTGTTTGAAAATCCTGATATATGTGAAACAACCACAAATAATCTCTAATAGTAAAACAATAGAAATCATGCCATTAGTACACCATTGATATGTAAACCATCACCATTTGGAAATCAAGCACTAAATGTTCCACTATTAGAGATAATATGAGTGTTTGACAATCCTAATATATGTAAAACAACAACAAATTATCTCTTATAGTAAAACAATAGAAATCATGCTATAAGTCCACCATTGATATATAAACCATCACCATTCAGAAATCGAACACTTAATGGTCCACTATTAGAGATAATCTGAGTGTTTGACAATCCTAATATATGTAAAACAACAACAAATTATCTCTTATAGTAAAACAATAGAAATCATGCTATAAGTGCACCATTGATATATAAACCATCACCATTTAGAAATCGAGCACTTAATGTTCCACTATTAGAGATAATCTGAGTGTTTGACAATCCTAATATATGTAAAACAACTACAAATTATCTCTTATAGTACAACAATAGAAATCATGCCATTAGTACACCATTGATATGTAAACCATCACCATTTGGAAATCAAGCACTAAATGTTCCACTATTAGAGATAATCTGAGTGTTTGACAATCCTAATATATGTAAAACAACTACAAATTATCTCTTATAGTAAAACAATAGAAATCATGCCATTAGTACACCATTGATATGTAAACCATCACCATTTGGAAATCAAGCACTTAATGTTCCACTATTAGAGATAATCTGAGTGTTTGACAATCCTAATATATGTAAAACAACTACAAATTATCTCTTACAGTAAAACAATAGAAATCATGCTATAAGTGCACCATTGATATGTAAACCATCACCATTTAGAAATCGAGCACTTAATGTTCCACTATTAGAGATAATCTGAGTGTTTGAAAATCCTGATATATGTGAAACAACCACAAATAATCTCTAATAGTAAAACAATAGAAATCATGCCATTAGTACACCATTGATATGTAAACCATCACCATTTGGAAATCAAGCACTAAATGTTCCACTATTAGAGATAATATGAGTGTTTGACAATCCTAATATATGTAAAACAACAACAAATTATCTCTTATAGTAAAACAATAGAAATCATGCTATAAGTGCACCATTGATATATAAACCATCACCATTTAGAAATCGAGCACTTAATGTTCCACTATTAGAGATAATCTGAGTGTTTGACAATCCTAATATATGTAAAACAACTACAAATTATCTCTTATAGTAAAACAATAGAAATCATGCCATTAGTACACCATTGATATGTAAACCATCACCATTTGGAAATCAAGCACTAAATGTTCCACTATTAGAGATAATATGAGTGTTTGACAATCCTAATATATGTAAAACAACAACAAATTATCTCTTATAGTAAAACAATAGAAATCATGCTATAAGTCCACCATTGATATGTAAACCATCACCATTTAGAAATCGAGCACTAAATGTTCCACTATTAGAGATAATCTGAGTGTTTGACAATCCTAATATATGTGAAACAACTGCAAATTATCTCTTATAGTAAAACAATAGAAATCATGCTATAAGTGCACCATTGATATATAAACCATCACCATTTAGAAATCGAGCACTTAATGTTCCACTATTAGAGATAATCTGAGTGTTTGACAATCCTAATATATGTAAAACAACTACAAATTATCTCTTATAGTAAAACAATAGAAATCATGCCATTAGTACACCATTGATATGTAAACCATCACCATTTGGAAAAAAAGCACTAAATGTTCCACTATTAGAGATAATTTGAGTGTTTGACAATCCTAATATATGTAAAACAACTACAAATTATCTCTTATAGTAAAACAATAGAAATCATGCCATTAGTACACCATTGAAATGTAAACCATCACCATTAGGAAAAAAAGCACTAAATGTTCCACTATTAGAGATAATCTGTATGTTTGACAATCCTAATATATGTAAAACAACTACAAATTATCTCTTATAGTAAAACAATAGAAATCATGCTATAGCACCATTGATATATAAACCATCACCATTTAGAAATCGAGCACTTAATGTTCCACTATTAGAGATAATCTGAGTGTTTGACAATCCTGATATATGTGAAACAACTACAAATTATCTCTCATAGTAAAAGAATAGAAATCATGCTTTAAGTGCACCATCGATATGTAAACCATCACCATTTGGAAAAAAAGCACTAAATGTTCCACTATTAGAGATAATTTGAGTGTTTGACAATCCTAATATATGTAAAACAACTACAAATTATCTCTTAGAGTAAAACAATAGGAATCTTGCTATAAGTGCACCATTGATATATAAACCATCACCATTTAGAAATCGAGCACTTAATGTTCCACTATTAGAGATAATCTGAGTGTTTGACAATCCTGATATATGTGAAACAACTACAAATTATCTCTCATAGTAAAAGAATAGAAATCATGCTTTAAGTGCACCATCGATATGTAAACCATCACCATTTGGAAAAAAAGCACTAAATGTTCCACTATTAGAGATAATTTGAGTGTTTGACAATCCTAATATATGTAAAACAACTACAAATTATCTCTTAGAGTAAAACAATAGGAATCTTGCTATAAGTGCACCATTGATATATAAACCATCACCATTTAGAAATCGAGCACTTAATGTTCCACTATTAGAGATAATCTGAGTGTTTGACAATCCTGATATATGTGAAACAACTACAAATTATCTCTCATAGTAAAAGAATAGAAATCATGCTTTAAGTGCACCATCGATATGTAAACCATCACCATTTGGAAAAAAAGCACTAAATGTTCCACTATTAGAGATAATTTGAGTGTTTGACAATCCTAATATATGTAAAACAACTACAAATTATCTCTTAGAGTAAAACAATAGGAATCTTGCTATAAGTGCACCATTGATATATAAACCATCACCATTTAGAAATCGAGCACTTAATGTTCCACTATTAGAGATAATCTGAGTGTTTGACAATCCTGATATATGTGAAACAACTACAAATTATCTCTCATAGTAAAAGAATAGAAATCATGCTTTAAGTGCACCATCGATATGTAAACCATCACCATTTGGAAAAAAAGCACTAAATGTTCCACTATTAGAGATAATCTGTGTGTTTGACAATCCTAATATATGTAAAACAACTACAAATTATCTCAGAGGAAAACAATAGAAATCATGCTATAAGTGCTCTATTGAAATGTAAACCATCACCATTTAGTAATCAAGCACTAACTGTTCCTGGATAAATTTCACTGGAATATTATCCAGAAAATACAAAATAATTCATATTTCTTTTAAGATTAGTAATACTAATCTTTCAGTTCATAGTAATGTCTATCATTGTATATTTTAAAATCTTAAAATAGATTTAAACTCAACACAAGAGTTATTCCGTCTCTCTCTCAGATGTTTTTTCTGTCCATTTGCAAAATTCCGTTAACAAAAACAAAATACATAAGCGACCGTTGCCATGCAAGCAAGCTTATCTTTCTCTCATATTATCCCATCATTATAAGAGACAAAAAATATAGATATATTTCTTCCCGCTAAGATTCTGAGACATTATAAGAGACAAAAAATATAGATATATTTCTTCCCGCTAAGATTCTGAATTCAGGGCTATTTGGAGACCACGTTTCATGTCTCCGACCAATAAAAAACCAGGCACCCTCCTCTCCGCTAAAATTCAGAGCGGAATCAACCTCCCGCTTACCGACTGTAACCAGATGCAGTCGCATTCAATAGAGCAAAAAAGTTTCTTCAAATCATTAAAATGATGCATAATTAACCACACCCAAAAAGTTTCTGAGCTTTCATAACAAGAAAAAATGTAAATAGTTTTTTACAGTGAGTGAAGTGATGAGTAATATTTGATTTCGGTTTTATAATTTAAATTAATGTGCCGCTTTATGATTTTTCTGTTCATGTTCGTACTTGAAACAAATGGAATAAAAATTACATTCCTATTTCAAATACTGTTTTTATTTTGGTTTAACTCCTACCTAAAGAGTTTGGTCGTTCGATGTCTTAAAGAAAATCTAAGAATTAAAAATAATGCTCGCAGTCTAGTGTTCTTTCAACATTTATGAATACCAATATTCGTAAATCGTTTAGTTCCACTTTTAGAGATAATCTGAGTGTTTGACAATCCTAATATATGTAAAACAACTACAAATTATCTCTTATAGTAAAACAAAAGAAATCATGCTTTAAGTGCACCATTGATATGTAAACCATCACCATTCAAAAGGAAAATCTCTCAATTATTCAGAGTCAAGGTTAATCAATGTTGACTCAAATAAAGTCGCAATTTTGAACCCTGGAAACCCTATAGAAATTATTTCAAAACATATTCTCCGAACCGAATTTCAAGACGTCAAAAACTAAAAAGTATAAACCAAATTCTACAAAAAGAAAGTTCATATCTGATTCTAGTTCGGAACCATTTGTTTGCAAAAAATTAAAAATGTAAAACATTAACTGTCAGTAGATAGAGCGTTCATTAACTTTAACAGTTCTGTAACTAAAGACAATGACGTTTAGATTATGATAATTGTACAAAAATTCAACTTGTAAAGTTTTATTCTAAACATCATTGCCTTTACTTTCTGAATATTTATTGTTAATGAACGTTCTATCTGCTGACAGTAAGTTAGATAAACCAAAAATATAAAAAGTAAATTCAATTATTCATAACTAATTTAATAGAAATAATAATAGAGAAGCAAAATATTCTCAAACATCAATCTAACTTATATAAGTACCCATATTTTTAAGACCCCCTATTTGTTACCCTATCCTATAATCAGTAAGATAATCAACCACCAAAAGAGCCTTTTTAAAACAAAATAAAAATTGGCTGTGTCACCCCAGAACTTTCCCGGCTCGACCGTAGAGAATAGGATTAATTTAATTACAAAATACTATAATAATAATAATAATAATAATAATAATAATTCTTTAGTTTCCATAGGACAATCATAATTGTATAGGATTTGTCAATATAAATATAAATAAAAAAAAAATATAATAGTAAAACTTAATCCTAAACTAAAATTATGCTAGACACTACAAATACACTAAAAACACATTAAAAGCCTTTAAATCTACAAATTTTTAGCCAATAATAATAATAATAGTAATTCGTCAATTTAAATGCAAGTAAGGAAATTTACAATTGTTGACAAAATTCATTTAGAGTATAAAAACATTTTTCTAATAAATAGTTTTTTAAGCTTTTTTTAAAAATATTAACATTTATTGATTCCTTTATCAACGTAGGTAAGCTATTAAATAGTCTGGGTCCAATATAGTTAGGTGCACTAGACGTTGATTTCAACCTGGAAAATGGCACATGATCACCAACTTGTCGTGTGTTATAAATGTTTTCAACAATTACAAATTTAGTTTTGTTTTTATAAAAATATAGGCACATTTCAAAAATATAAAGTGATAGTAGTGGAAGAATTCTATATTTTCTAAAATACGGTCTACATGATTCTCTCTGGGAGATTTTAGCTATACATCTAATAATTCTTTTTTGTGCAATAAAGACTTGTAAAGCATTACTAGAAGTACCCCACAGGCATAAACCGTATCTAAGTCTTGAATCAACCTGTGCAAAGTACACCATAACAAGTTGATGAGCTTCTAAAACGGATCTAAGATTAATGAAAAGAAATTTTAACGAATTAATTTTTGGAATCAGGTGATTGCAGTGAATTTTCCAATTACATTTTTCATACAAATAAATTCCCAAAAAACGAACACTTTCATGCGTGCAATTCAAATTCATGTCACCTACACTAATATTAAATTCATCAATATTATGCCAATTGTTAAATCTAGTTACATCTGGTTTTTCTTTGTTAAAAAACAAATGTAGGTAATTAAGGTAGTAACAAATTATACGTAATATATCAGAACTGAAGGCTTTCAGAATGTTTAAATTTGAAGACGAAGTTAAAACAGAAATATCATCCGCGTATGCAACGTAAAAATTGTTAAAAATATAGGGGTTTATATTATTAACATACAAAATGAATAGTATAGGCCCTAATATGGATCCCTGAGGAACTCCCATTGATATATCTAAATAATCAGAGTTAATGGTAAATAATGATGTTTCTTATTTAATGTTTAAAGAGACATATTGTTTCCGATTTTTAACAAAGATAGATATCCAATTTAATGCAACGTCCCTGTTCCGTACGATTCTAGAACTGACAGTAACATATCATGGTTAACACAGTCAAATGCCCTGCTGAGATCACAGAAGATAGCAACAGGACACTCACCTGCTTCAAGATATTCTATCACCTGATTATAAAAGGAAATCATTGCCGTTGTTGTTGATCTGCCACTGCAAAATCCTATTACATTAAATGAGTGTAAAAATGAAAGTAGGCGATTAAGAAAGGCATATTCAAGAATTTTAGAGAAACTACAAGGAATGGTTATTGACCTATAATTTTCTAAAGACGATTTATCTTTTTTTTTAAACTGGAATAACTCTTCCTATCTTCAACTGTGAAGGAAAACATCCGTCCAGAAATGATCTATTTACTATAAAAGTCAATGGAGCTGATATATCTTCAATAACTTTTTTTAACAAAAAACTTGGTATTTCATCTACACCATATGATTTTTTATTTTTTTATTTAAAACTTAATAACTCCATCAATTCGTTTGGACAAAACGGTTCTAAATATATATAATTTTTATTTCTAGGGGTACTTGTAACATTGCGAGCCTTGTCTACTTTTATATTATTTACTAAATCAACTGGAGCCTTAATAAAAAAAATGTTAAAATTTTCCACAATATCATACGGATCCTTTAATACAGAGCCCCATTTATTTTTAAAGTGATATGAGATTTAGATTTATTTGTTAACTCTGATACTACATTCCAAGAAGATCCAATCATATCATTGGAATTTAATATACGATTCTGATAATGCATTTTTTTCTTAAAATTTACTAGACGAGAATGTTGCCTTTTAGAACTCAAGTTCTAAGTTAAAATTAGAGTTCAAAATCTTTAACGAAAATAGATCTTTAAGCTTTCTACTTGATTGTATCACTTCTGCATCAATCCAAACTTTTTGATTCCTTTTTATTGTAGTTTGACGTTTCGGGAAATGTAATTCAAAGTAATACAAAAATATTTTATAAAAGTAGGCAAAGGACTCATCGAAATTATGAATTTCATACATATCGGACCAATTTATATTTGCCAGAACACGTTTAAAATTGAGAATATTTTCTTCGCTAAAATTTCTTTTCATTGTATTGGTTTTTAAATTTTTAGAATTGTTAATGAAATCAAGGTCTAAAAACACGGAACGGTTGTCAAAAAAATAATTATCAAGAACCCAACAGGCAAAAACATATTTTTGAGAGCTTACAAATAATTGATCGATTAAAGAGCATGAATATGAGATGACTCTTGTTGGCCAATTTACGGTTGGTATAAGATCAAAGCATTACATTAATTTATGGAACACATTAAAAATAGCGAGCCAATGGTGAATACGTCTACCGAATTGATATTTCAATGTTGATAATGACATAAGCTGCACATGCGTACGTTGTATATCACACTGCTGCAATTATGATCTCCTAAAAGTATGTGTGAAAACTATTGGGAATGGTGAGTTCAACTTGAAATATTAGTCCATCTTTTTTTGCATTATTTGAGAAAAAAATGAACTTCTTTTTATGAAAAAATCGTTTTTTCTGTTTTTTTCTTTAATTTAACATGAAAAAATTGATATTAAAAAATTACTGCATCTATGCAACTTGTAATGCACCTACGTCACTTATGTGCAATAGCTGCAGCATAATATTAACGTGGGCCAGTTTCTCTAAATAAAATTGATGTTTTCAAATATAGATGACGTTTGCTTATAAAGTGTCGTTTGGTCAATTTGTTTTTAATTGTGTTTACTTTTACCTTTGTTTACGTATCTTTACAAATACAAATAAACACAAGAAATTATCAACATCAACCAGCTCTACAGAGTACAAACTACAAGAGTGACAGTGAACTATGCAGTAAGCAGACGCGGACGCGACCTTTCACTTAATCAAGAACGCTTGTGCCCAGCACTTATGTACCAAACAGTAAATTATTACCTGATCTCATTAAAATAGTCGTTTTCTTTATCTAACACCGGAATCTAATATCTATTTATCTCTCTCGATTTTGAATGCGAAATCACAGTGGATAGGTCCAAGTTTTCATCTTTATCCAATTATCATATAATGGTTATCTCCATCTTTGTCTGTTTAAGTCAGATTTAACAGATGTTTCTTATTCGTATTCTCTTCTTTACACATTTGAAGTTAATGGCTTGACGGTAATTTCATTGCACATAAGTGACGTCACGATCGTAATGGCGGTATATTTAAATAATTAGAAATTTGAATTTTTAAATTAATTTATTCAAAAATCTAGCTCAAATTACGGTAGATAATCAAACCCAATGGGTTCTATTTGATCAATTCTAACTGTTAATAAAGAAAAAACGTGAGTTTATATTTTTGTTAAATTCCCCATTCGGGAAAAATTTTCATACAACAGTTGTAGGGAGTTTTATTCATTAGAACTTTGCACTGAAACATTTTGCACTAAAGTGCATAATTTACTTTCAATTTTAAAAAGATGGAAAATCCTAAATGTGTATTTTTCTCGCCATCTAGCGGAAACTAAGAGGAATTAGATAAAAAGTTAAACAGAAAACAGAAAATTTAATGCTTTACAACTTTGCACAAGAAAATTTTGCACTAAAATGCATTGTTTGTCCTCAAAATCAAGACAAACTAGAGAAAACCTACATGCACGCTTTTTAGGAGCCCTCTAGTGGCGCAACCAATGGAAATTCTAGAACAGGTTTTAGACAAAAGTTGTGCGGAATTTTAGGCTCTAAAACTTTGTCCTACAACATTTTGTACTAAAGTGTATTATTTGTCCTCAAAATCAATAAAAACTAGAGAAAACATACATGCATATTTTGTATGCGCCCTCTAGTGGCGCAACTATTGAAATTCTGGAAAAAGTTTAAAATAAAGGTTATAGGGAATTTTATGCTCTAAAACTTTGTACTACAACATTTTGCACTAAAGTGTATTGTTTGTCCATAAAATTTAAAAAAAATAAAAAATTGTTACATGTCTATTTAATCAATGTCGGTCTTGAGGACCTTCTACTGTACTAATTTGAACCAAAATCTAATGGTCGCATTCTAGGCATACACCGACCTTCCGTACCAAATTTCAGCTTGATTGGTCAAACGGAAGATGGAAGATTACACACAGACACACAGACACACAGACAGACCATACGCAGGAAATGGTTTCAATCTTCTTGGAGGACCTCAAAATGGAAATTTCCATCGATATCTCGATTTTGTTTTGCTCGTTCACCTTACTTTCCCTTTGATGGGCCCGGGAAAGTAATAGAAAAACAAAGCCAATCAAATATACAAAAAAAAAAGCCAACGCCCCAGCGATAGCTAATTCCAAAACCTAGAGTCGTTGAGGTCATAACAGCCAATTTAAAACAAAAAAAAAATATAAAAACAATACTCTTGTACAAGGGATAATCTCTGAGCGATTTTTCAAGACTACGCCGCGTTTCCGTCAGAGGAAGAAAGTCCTATTCGAAAAATGGGATTTTTTCCAATAAATTTTTTTTTTTTCAATTTTTTTTCAACGAGACATGCGTTTTGGATATCAATCGATGCATCTTAACATTCACAACACCTCAAAAGAAATCAGTATCGACAAATCTGCTTTCCTTATCTCGAATAGTAGTTTTACTTAGTAGGCGGGCACAGGATCCTCGGACCCGAAATAGCTCATCTTCTGATAGAGCCTTCCTTTTTTGAATAAAAACCGATAGCCGAAAGAATTTTCCGGATCGGCCGTATCATTCTCCAGTTATCGTGCACACAGACATGCAGCCATCCACACAGACAAACACTGATAGAAGAAAGCTACAAATTTCTCGTGAGTTCTGTCGTTACGAATAAAGACTTTATGCAACTAATAGTGGCAAAATAACTACCTTAAAATTACGAGACAAAAACAATAATTATTAAATTTGTAATCTCTATATTGTATCTTGTATATCCCTGTATATTTAATTTTTGAAAAAACGTAGTAGTATATCAATGTATATTTAATTTTTGAAAATGTTCAAACAATGTAAATTTAATTAATTTTTTAAAGGAAAAAACAGTAATATCCTATATATTTAATTTTTTGAAACATAGTACTATATCCCTGTATATTAATTTTTTTTAAAACAGTCAAACATAATTTTTGAAAACGGAAAAGAATGGTCCCGGTTCAAGTTAATGATTTTTTGATATATTATGTTTTTAGGTATTATGAATAAATTCTGAAGGTTTTAGGGAGATTGTATGTTTACGACCAGAGATACGGTGTCCCAAAAAATATACACCACATATTTTAGATCTTACGAAAATAATTGATATAATTGATAATTTTCTTTTAATTTTTGGTACGAAGTTGTGCCAAGTATTATAATATAGGGTCATCAAAATGTTAAACAATATAACAATGATTATGATATTATACAAGGTGTCCCAAAAAAATATTAAAAATAAAAATCTTATGTCTTGATAATAATCTATATCATCTATATAATGCTAGTAAGCTAATAAGTAATTGATTGTATAGGGTGTTCTAAAAGTATTCAAATGTTAACTAACGTTATTAAAGTTCTAATAATTGTATTAAATACTAGCTTTTGCCCGCGACTCCGTCTGTGTTGATGTCGAAATACATAAAAGTTTATTTTCTGTACCCGTTTACTTCACCCCGGTTTTTCAAACTTTCATGCCTATTTTTTCACCTCCAAGTGGAATTACTATATCAAGTATTATATCAAATGCTAGGTCATTGTTTGCAAATTTCTAAACCATTTCTTTTATAATCTTGTTTTTTAATAATTTTTCAGTTTTAACAAAAACTGAAGTACATGGTTGTTTATTTATCAAAGGAAATATACATACTAATTTTTAAGCGCCATATTTTTTGTGTGGTTTTCTGTAACCTCTCCCCTTCATTTTTAAAAATACATTTCTTTAGGAGAATCTACGTATCAATTTTCAAGCGTCTATCACCAGTTATAGTTTTCGAGATATTCAATATTCAATACAATATTCATCACAGAGTTTAAAAAGTAGGGTAAGGAAACAGATATAAGAAGGAAACTTTTATTTATTCCAACATCAACGCGCACGATTTCGCGGGCAAAAGCTAGTGCTCTATAATGTGCTAATTGTGATGAAACTAAGCAAATTTAGTACATCCATAAAAACTAAACACAAAGTGTCTGTTAAGGGGTGACACCCACCTCTAAATTGACGTACAATTGAAAAATGCTGGAATTTTTTTTTTTTACTTTTTTAAGTAAGTTCAAATGAAGGGAGTCGTAAAATTAACAAAAATTGGGGGGTGAAAACTACCCCTTAATCGCTAGAAAGTCCGACTAACTCGTAGATATTGATTTGAGATAAATAATTTATACTTTCTCTCCTATTTGTAATTAAATTACTTGGAGACAAATAATAAAAATATTTGCACTCCCTCAGGGGGTGAGCTACTCTCCTCTAAAAGAATCACCCTGTATGTTTTGCTTTCCCGACCCACATCTGAGAAGATAGATTTTGAGGTCACCTGAAATGATTGAGACCATTTCCAGATGGAAGTCGGTCCATCTGTTTGTGTGTATTCTTCCACGATAGAGGCCACACGTTTAATCCGATTGAGCTGAAATTTGGTATATGGATTCGGGTTACCCGTCGGAAGAAGCCATTAGTTTTTGTCACTATCAAAACATGACGGATGCAATATGTAACGGAATTTGACATGCAATATGTCATTTGAAAGCCCTTGAAAAACTGTATTCAGAATAGTCAAAATTATTTTTCCAACTGTCACCTGTCAAAAAATAAAACATGTCAAAATTTGAAACTAACATTAAATATCTGAAAAAATCTTCGTGGATACTCGTCGGGGAAGTTTTGGGGTGACACAACCGATTGTTTTGTTTTTGTTTTGCCCACTTTTTTTTTTTTTAATTTTTTGATTAACTTTTTTGTCATTTTTTGTTGCTTTTTTACACCTTTTTTCCTTTTTTTTGCCTTTTTACGCCTTTTCGCCCGGTTTTGATTTTTTTTTCTTTTTTGTCTTTTTTGCCTTTTTTGTTGCTTTTTTACCTCTTTTCGCCTCTTTTTGAATTCTTTTGCCATTCGGCTTTTATTTTCATATTTTTTACTATTTTGACGTTTTTTGCTCTTTTACCTCTATTTTGACTTTTTTGGACATTTTTGATTTTGTTTTTACCCTTTTTTCCTTTTTTTGACCTTTTTGCCCGTTTTAAAACTTTTTGATGAACTTTTTGCCTTTTTGTTGCCTTTTTACTCCTTTTTGCCTTTTTTTCCTTTTTGTCTTTTTTTCCTTTTTGCATACTATTTTGCTTTTTTTTTACTTTTTCGGCGTACTTGGTTTTTTCCCTTTATTTGGTATATTTTTTGGGCTTTTTCAAAACTTTTTTTGCCTTTATTTTTCCTATATTCTGCTTTTTTTTTCTTTTTTGGCGTATTTTCCTTTTTCCATTTACTTTATCTTATTTGGCCTTTGGACTTTTTGCTGATTTTATTTCTTTTCCCTTTTTTTTGCCATTTTGCCTTTTTTTATTACTTTTTTGGCATATTTTCTTTTTAGTTTTTGAGCTTTTTTGACTTTTTTTGTCTTTATTTTGCTTCTATTTTGCCTTTTTGTTGTTCCTCTTTTATCTTTTTTGTTTCTTTTTTATCCCTTTTTGCCAGTTTTTGCTTTTTTTTACTTTTTATTAACTTTTTTGGCGTATTTTGCATGTTTTCTATTTACTTTATCTTATTTGACTCTTTTTTTGACATCTTGTTATTTTTCCCTATTTTCCTTTTTTTTGTCCAGTTTTTTTTTGCATTTTTTGCTTTTTTTATTATAGTTTTAATTTATGCTGAAATTTAGCAATTCTCTTTCATTTTTAACAATTTTTTTGCCATTTTTTGAAATAATTCATTATCTTGTTGGTATTTAGGTGACATTTTAAGTAAATTTTGTCGTTATTCATTTTAATTAATTTTTGTGTATTTTTTGCAATGTTTACCCATTTTTGCTAGCGATTTATTTCATTTTTACAACATTTTACTTGTCTATTCAGAAATTTTGTATTTTGTAATTAAAATAATCTCATTCTCCACACCTGAGCAGATAAAGTTCTGAGGTGATACAGCCGATTTTTTGGTTGACGCACTTACTCGACCGGGTCAATATTTGTTTAACCCCAATTTTGAACTTCTTAAAATGCGAATTTTCAAAATTCCTGTCGTAGTGCTCCCCTACGCTACCAACGGAAACTACCCTGAAAATTTCACATCTCTATCATCTCTGGTTTAGGTTGTGCGTTGATTGTCAGTCAGTCAGCGACACGACAATTTTGTATATATAGATAGATATCGGATTATTATTTGCATGTGAAATAGTATCCCAATATCAAATTGTCCTCATCCATATTTGTATTCCGTATTCTAAAGTGTATACATATTTGGTATTTAGTAGCATTTTGAAAACGTAAATGAAGTATATGATGAAGTAGATGGAGTTCATTATTTGCTTCGTTCACCATGCTGAATGGTATCCTAAATGTACAATATGCGAGTTTTATCTGCTATATTCTAAAAGTAAGTTCTTTTAAATAATCGATGTCTAATCTAGGAAATTATAAGTCAAATTCGGGATTTATAAGTCATAAGTCTCCATACCCCTGTTCGCCGACGCAACTAGGGCGCTTCGATTCTAATTTTTAATTAATTAGGCAACTGAGCTTTTTATAGGATTGAATGAGCCAGTTTCAGGTTAGATCCTTCCATTAAAATTGATTCTCGTTATCTGTTTAGAAGTGCACCAGCAATTTGATAAAAGTCACCAATATTGAGTAAGTGAAGCATGTGAACTATTTTCTGGAAAAATATATAGACTGATTTAATATGCCCGTTTCTAACCTCAATAATCCATCTTGCTTTAGTAATTAGTTTAGATGCTTTTGCTTCTTCTGTATTTAGCTGAGTTGGGCCGCGTGGAAGTACTGGAAGCATTTTATAATCTATACCCAATTGAACCAGAAGAGGCAAATATCCGTATATCCACGGTCTACGATAACAATGCCCCCAGGTTGTAACCATTCTCTGAGATGGTTTTTTATGCTCTCAGAAAAATATGGTGCCTGGATGTCTAGAATGTATCCATCTGGTGCGACCAAGAGTGCAGGTTTCACCAAATGATGATGTTTGTAGACTGAATACGATTGCCTGAAGTTGGTGCTTTTTGGGGTGTATCAATATATATCATCAATATAAAGAATAACTTTAGGATTATTAGGTTCCGGATTATACAATGAGCTAGAAAATTCCGTAACATGCTGGGTTATATACTGATTCCTACTGATTGCACCCAACCCTATATTTTCTAGAACAAAACTATCCATTAAAGATTTTTTTACATTAGCTAATGCTAAAATCACTGATGCTCTGCTTGTGTATGCAAATATTATTTTTTTAAATTAGTCACTTTGGTTTTGTCGGAGTTTGCAAAGAAATGCCAATAAATCTTTTTATTGAATATACTTAGGTATATACAGGGTGCGCCAATTATTTCCACTTGATCTCTAGCACCGAAACTAAAAGAGATATCAACAAGATTTTTTGTAGGGGTAGATAGGGTCACTCAGACTACAATTTTGAAATATTTTAATGTATACAGGGTGGCTAATTTTTGTGGAATGAAAATTAATTTGGTTTTTTTAATTGAACACGTATACGATTATGTCTTCTGATTCTACTTAATATTAGTTATTCCTATTTTAAGCAGATTTAATGAAAAAACAGCACTTTAGAAATATTAGCACAGAAACCACATTTTTTTTAAAAAATCCTCAAAAAAGCTACTATGATGAACTATGATGTAAATGAAACATGCACCTATCTCAATAATGACACATCTTCACCTGTTGCACAGGGTGTTTGCCGATGGCGTGCCAATAGTCTAGTTTTCAAATGGCAATAATTTAAATTTTTCAAATGGGACACCCTGTATATTTTTCTTCAGTTGGAAGCTCTCCCTAATACACATTAAAAAAATATAGGGTCTTGCACATCTAACTTTACTATTTACTTTAATAATTGACGTTAAGTGACAAACAACATATTTTACGCAATTTTTAATAAGTACAAAATTTTACAAAGTTTAATCGTAAGAAAACTACAATAGTGAAAGTTAAACTTTATAATAGGTGTTTAAAATGTCTTCCATTTTCATCTATACATTTTCTTGCCCTTTCTTTCATTGATTTACGCACATCTCTTAGCATTGCAGGGGTCACCTGTCTAAATGCTGCAGTAATTCTTTCTTTCATATTTTCTTTTGTGGTAACCTCTTCTTTGTAAACAATATTTTTAATAAAACACTACAAGAAAAAATCGCAAGCTGTAAGGCAAGGCGATCTAGTAGGCCAATTCATAGGTCCTCCCCTTCCTATCCAACGATCCTGAAATTCCCTATTTAACCAATTGCGAACATCTATTTGGTAATGATGTGTGGCATCATCTAATTGAAACCACATTCCGTTGCGATAGTTTTGAGGCACATTTTGAAAAAGATTTCTAAAATCAAATTCTAAAAAATTTTAAAAAATAGCTCCATTTACAGTCCCATCAAAGAAATAGGGACCAATTACATAATCACCTATTATTCCCGCCCACACATTCAAAGACCATCGATACTGTGACGTGGTTCTAAATAAATGTTCATTGTGGTCCGAATAATAATGGAAATTTTGTCTATTTACACTTCTTATGAAACGTGGCTTCGTCGGAGAATAAAACTTTGTTTAAAAAGTTACGCTCTGTATTTATCTTGTTTATTAACCATCTACAGTATTCCACTCTACGCGCGAAATCACGTGGTAACAATTCTTGGTGAAGCTGGATATGATAAGGGTGATATTTATTCTTTTTTATTATGCGTCTAATTGTGGTATTGGAAATATCTAACTGATTGCTTAATTGCCTTGTATTAATATTGGGATCTTCAACTATACTAATCATTACCTTATATTCGTTGTCAATAGTAACAGCTGTAGCCTCACGTGAGTGTTTTTCATACTTGACGGTTCCTGTTCTATCAAATCTATTCTTTAAATTCTCAAAAGTATCCTTTTGTGGATGACTTCTTTCTGGGTATCTTTGACGATAGACCCTACTAGCAAGAAACGCATTTTTTTGACATTCACCCAGTATCCATAGCATATCAATATTTTCTTGAACACTATAATTCTTATTAAAATCCATTTTTTATACACAATACCGATTAAATATAGTAGACGTGAAAATTTTATGTTGACAATTAATGCCATAACAAAATATACCTACTGTCATTTTCATAGGTAACTTGATTTCTTAATAAAAATTGTGTAAAATTTGTTGTTTGTCACTTAACGTCAATTATTAAAGTAAATAGTAAAGTTAGATGTGCAAAACCCTATATTTTTTTAATGTGTATTAGGGAGAGCTTCTAACTGAAGAAAAATATAACAGGGTGTCCCATTTGAAAAATTTAAGTTATTGCTATTTGAAAACTAGACTATTGGCACGCCATCGGCAAACACCCTGTGCAACAGGTGAAGATGTTGTGTCATTATTGAGATAGGTGCATGTTTCATTTACATCATAGTAGCTTTTTTGAGGAATTTTTTAAAAAATGTGGTTTTTGTGCTAATATTTCTGAAGTGCTGTTTTTTCATTAAATCTCCTTAAAATAGGAATAACTTGTCAACGACGCGTCGGATTTACAAATACAAAAAACTACCGTAAAGCTAATATTAAGTAGAATCAGACGACATAATCGTATACAGGGTATTCAATTTAAAAAAACCAAATTAGTTTTCATTCCACAAAAATTAGCCACCCTGTATATATCAAAATATTTTAAAATTGTAGTCCGAGTGACACTGTCAAACCCTACAAAAAATCTTGTTGATATCTCTTTTAGTTTTGGTGCTAGAGATCGAGTGGAAATAATTGGCGCACAATGTATATATTGCATTGCACAATTTCTATGATTTCTTATTTTTCAATCAGTTCACGTACAAAATGAAATTTGACATCAATGTGTTTTGTTCGTTTGTGAAACTGTGGATTATTAGCTAATTTAATAGCACTTTGATTATCAACTCTAATGTCGATTGTAAAATTTTGAAAAACTTCCAACTCTTTTAAAAAAATTTCTTAAAAAAAACTGCTTCTCTACATCCAAAAGATTCAAATTCACCTGCATTAGTGTACCCACTTAAATTTAATTTGATAGGAGTACCTTCCACCTTTTTGAAGACTATTGTATAATTCTTAGTTCCATTAAGATACCTCAATACCTTTTTTACTGCAGTCCAATGGTCACTTCTATAATTATTTAAAAACTGGCTGAGATAGCTTACAATATATCTGGTCTTGTATTTGTAGCTAAAAATAATAAACTCCCTATTGCTTCTCGATAAGGAATATTCTTACTTATCTTATCATCTAATAATATTGCCAACATAAACACAATGATCTGAATTAGTTTGCCTAAAATTGTACTTGTTCAAAAAGTTTCTGAACTTTCTGTTCCATACAAACTTCGATTAAGCCTGCATACTTTATTATCCTCATCAAAACCTTGCGGTTGTCTCATAAATATGGTTTCTTGTAGTTCTCTATACAGAAATGCTGTTTTTATGTCGAATTGAGCCAATTCTAAATCTTCTTGTGCAGCTATAGCAAGGAGTATACAAACTGACTCGTATCTTACTACCGATGCAAAAGTTTCATGGTAATCTGTACAATACTTCTGTGAAAATCCTCGTGCTTTATATTTTTCATTTCCAGTTATATCCGTTTTTATTCTATATACCCACTTGCAGTCAACCAAACTGGCGTTTTCTGGATAATCTACAAGAGTCCAAGTATCATTTTTCTTTAACGTGTCTATCTCGTCTTCCATTGCCGCATACCATTTTTCAGAATTTTCACTTTGTATAGCTTCTTCATAAGTATCTGCAGCTTCAATATTTACGGCCATTGCAACATAATGATCAGGTGGGGTAATTTGGCTTCTATCTCTTAAATTATATGTTCTAGATGTACCATTTTCTACTATTTCAGAAGATAAACGATCCTCATTATTACTGTTTTCCGTACAAATTTCTTCTTCTTCGACTTCTTGGCGTATACTTACTTCTTGTTCATTTTCTTCATTTCCAAAAAATATCTTTAAGTTAACTGTTTAGTGTGTTCCCTCTTGGAAAATTTGATTTTCCTTATTGAAAGTAACATTTGCACTAATATATATCTTTTCATTTTCAATGTTCCAAAGACGATAATTGGGGGATTCTTTTTGATATCCTACAAAGACCATTTTTTGGCTTCTAGGTTTCCATTTCTTCCTCAATTATTTAGGAGTGTGCATGTATGCTGGACATCCAAAAACCCTTAAATGTTTTATAGAAGGTTTTCTTCCAAACCATTTCTCATGTGGTGTACAATTAGAATCTCTTTTACATATAGTTCTATTCAAAATATATACAGAAGTGTTTATTGCTTCAGACCATACCTTTTTTATAAAGAATAGAACGGGCACTCTCGCACATAGTTTTAATTTCACGTTCTGCCATCCCATTTTGTTCGTGTGCATATGGAGCTGATGTCTCACAAATTATTCCTCTCTGTCTACAAAATGACTGCATTTTTTCATTTATAAATTTTTTTCCGTTGTCACATCTTAATACTTTTATCATATTACCAGTTTGTCTTCTTATCATAGCTTCAAATTCTATAAAATTTTCGTAAACTTCTGACTTGTGACGCATAAAGTATGTCATTCTGTAACCAATAGTATGATCTTTGAATACCAAGAAATATTTGGATCCACTAGGAGATTCAATGTTAGAAGGGCCACATACATCAGCATGAATAAGTTCGCCTTTATTTTTTAATCTTATGTCTCTGGTGTGGATAAAACTTCTTCGATTCTGCTTTCAAAATTGACAAGATTCACAAAAGAAATCAGAATCATCTTCTAGAAAAGCTCCTTCCACTGCGTTGTTTATAATGATCTTCTATACTTATTGTTTGTTAATGTGACCCAATCGTTCATGCCACAATTTCAATCTATTAATAGAGGTAGAATTGCATTCAATAGTATCAACTTTTAATAACATTTTAAACATATTTACATTCCGAATTACAATACATGATATCTTTACCTTAGCATCAAAAAATTCGCAACGATCTTTATGAGCTATCATGGTATAACCTTTGTCAGTTATAAGTCCAACTAATAAAAGATTTCGTTTCATAGTTGGAATATATAAAACATCTTTGATAACTTTATTTTGCCATTTACCATTAACATATGTTAGCTTCAATATCTGCGAAAAGACATGTGAACACTAGCACCAGAATCAGCTAACCATAAATCTGCATCTTCATCACCTGCATTTTTGAAAAATTCTGCACTGCATATCAAAGCGTTTGCATTTTCATTATTAATAGTAGAATGACAGTAAGAATTTGAATTATCATATTTTTCTTTGTTCTTAGATCACCTCTTTCTGCATTCTTTCCACCAGTGGCCAACCTGCTTACAATAGCCACACTTCGTATTTTGTTTTTAAGTATGGATTCTTTTCTGTTTATCTTCTTTATTTAAATTTATTGTTTGTAATTGTAGTGCTAAATTATCATCCTTTGTTTCATCAGTAGACAACTTTTGTTCTTCTTTTAAAAGTCTAGCAACCAAATCTGTTAAGGTTTGTTTTGTTGGATCTACTGAATCCCAAGCAGTCACCAGCATTGAAAATTTGGAGGATAAACTATTGATAACTTTTAATATGACCGCAAAATCTGATATATTTTCATTCATATCTTTTAGTTGCTTAATTAAAGTTTCTCCTTCAGAAATAAATGTAGCTATCTTGTGTTTAGGATTCATTTACAATTCATAAAATTTTTGATAAACTATGTTTTGAAACTTCAGTTTTCTGCTCATGAATAGTAATTAATTTCTTCCACATTTCTCCGGCAGTTTCCCAATTAACCAATTAAGATAGCTGATTTATATTTTTAGAAGATAAAAATATAACCATAGCTTCATTATTTTTCTTTTCCCATAGTTGCAGCTCTCTGGCATTGCCTTTAGTATTTTCTGGTTTTTCATAATTAATTGCATCCATTAATTCATTAGCTTTGAGTGCAATGGACACGCTGAACTTCCAAAGTTGAAAGTTTGTTTCATCACACTTTACTATTCTATGACTTAATTCACTTCGAGCCATTTTAATATATTTTTTCAAACAAATATACGCAATTTCCTCCTACTTTCTTCAAAAGCAGATTAACGCAGTGGAAGCGTGCTGGGCCCATAACCTATTGAATATCTTATATATTGCATTGCACAATTTCTATGAAAGAGAGGTTTTCTGATGTATATTTTTTATTGACAACTATTTTATATCAAAAATCAACATATATAAACAGACGCACACATATATGATAGCACAATATTAATTTTAATGAAAACTAGTTCAACACTTTTTCAAAAATACGACGGTTAAATACATCCCCTCTTTCAACCACGTTACAAAATGCAAATAAATCAATAAACCGTTGTTTTATAATTGATAAAATATAAATCAACTATTCATCTGAGAAACTATTTTCGTCAGTAAAAGACGTCTTTTGAGAATTTGATGCTTTTTCCCGTAAGTTTTGTAAAAATATGGATAATTGTATACATTTAAGGTAGCAGCATTGGTAGAACGTAGATATTTCTTAATAAAAATAGATTAATCCGACAGTCACTTCAAAATCTGTGAATATCATAGTCATGATTACATATTAAACATGTACTATTTCTGATTTGTCTCAAAATGTCTAGTTTAAAACATTCAGGATCGTTTCCTAACTAGAGTTTGTTTAACCATCCTTTGCCGTTACGTCATAATCGGTGACGTATTCTGCTGTTTTACGTTTGTCGTATATTATTTGAAAGTTATTTTACACATAACCTTAAAATATAACTAATGGCATATGTTAAGGATTGCTCTCAATGACCCATGTTAAGGTGTATTTGTATTAATAAATTGGTAATCCCGAAAATAATATTTTGCTTTATGGGTTGCGTACCTTTTTACATAATTTAGTAATTTTTTTAACTTGGAACCTCCGTTTTTTTAACCGATTTGTTTCAAATATCTAGTTTGAGGATATTTAACGTCCCTTTGCATGATTTTTGACTAAATTAAAAAAAATACGGATGATAGAATCTTGATTAAATGGCGAATTAAATAATATAAAAATACGATTATATTTTTGAGGTGAACCCAAAGTTTATTTAAAATTAGATAGAATAACTACTCATATTTGTAAAAATTGGTGTAGTAATTATTGTCTGTATCATTGTGAGAAATACTTTCGTAAGTATTCCTAAAAATTGAAAAAAAACACATGTATTGGAGAAAACAAGCAATAAATAAATTTATTTCTGAAAAACTCCCAATACAAATAGGAAAAAATAGTATCTTTTGCACTCTGACCATACCATCTCCATCGCATTATACTGGCAGTCATAGGGTGGAAGACGTAAAACCCATGACCATGTTTTAGGGCTAGTTCGTCCATTCTGAATAAAATAAAGAATCATGAAAATTGGCAAACATATGAAATATTTTAAAAACATGCTCCGAAAATATAACATCTATATCTTTTTTCTGGTAAGTGCCTTTTTATTACATCCCACAGTTGATCTTTCATAGCAAATTTTGGATAGTGAATTTGCTTCTCCTCGAGCCACTCCACCCAGTGATTGCTTCGTTCAACTTTAATGTGGTATTTTCTCGAGAAGTCCGCAATGATACGATGCATTGTCCATGATTATCAATGAAGGCTCAGACAAGTTTGGCAATAGTTGTTCAGTAAACCATTTTTTGTGCCATCCATTGAATCATGATAATCGCCCGATTTACTACCCGACTTGAAAACAAGACTGATATTTTCCACAAAACCTTCCCTTCTCCTTTACTGAAAATCCAGGTTTCAACTAAGACTATTGGTTTCAATGAAAAATGGTCATTTTGATTTTTTGTATACTCCGGCAAGACTTGTATTCTTTTTTGCCTAACTGCAGATTGCTCTATTAGATATTTTCGATTTGATATTGAGCATTTCCTCCACTTAAATTTCAGTTATTATATAATTTTTTGTAGGGATCTAATTGTGACGTGTTCTCCTGTTGAAACAAAATAAATAGGTTGAAGCTTGAAAATTACAAAATAAAAATTGAATATGCACCTACCTGCAGAATTGTAGTCTTTATCTGTTTCTATTCCACTAGTAACTATTTTTTGAACGGTTCTAATAGATATGTCTAGGGCATCAGCAACACGCTATAAAATTCAATAAAATCAAATCAATAAATACTTACATTTTGCATAATATAGGTAGATACTTACGTTGTAGACTGCATTTAATGGTAAAAGTGGTTTTTCATCTCTCTCTTTCTCTTGAAAAGTAATTAATCAACTTCAAAATTAAAGTTTGCTCTCTCTCATTATACCGGGAAGGCATTTTGACAATGAAAAATTAATTAAAAAAGGCGAAAATAATCAAAAATACTCAAAAAATCAAAATATGACAACTTAACTGTCAAAAGTACTAAATAATCGACATTAGTTAAGAAATACGTTAATGACGTCATAATTCCGTCAAATCCATTTCATGATGGAGAGATCAAGATAGATTATGTATGACGCAACGGCAAAGGATGGTTAAACAAACTCTAGTAAACTTCTGCGTTTATGGGTATGTTACAATTTAAGAATATGTTCTCATGAATTTTATTGGTTTTGTTATGAAATTCTTTCCTGCGTCTTATGGCAATTTGTCGTTTTTAATAATAAATAATAATCCGATGTATTTAATATAATTAGTAGATCTTTTAATGGCAGTGAATACTTTTAGAACACCCTATTCAATCAATTACCATTAGTATATTATTACCTAAATGCTTATGAGCATTATATAAATGATACAGATTATTGTCTAAACATATTATAGATTTTTATTAAGATTTCTACTTTAATATTATTTTGGGACGCCTTGTATAATAAAATAATCATTGTTATATAATTTCAAATTTTGATTACCCTATATTATAATATTTGGAACAACTTCGTACCAAAAATTAAAAGAATATTATCAATAATATCAATTATTTGCGTAATACCTAAAATATGTTATGTATATTTTTGCGACACCGTATCTCCGGTCGTAGACATACAATCTCCCTAAAACATTCAGAATTTAGTTGTAATACCTAAAAATATATTATATCAAAAAATCATCAACTTTAACCGGGACCACTTTTCCCGTGTTACCGGTACGTTGCCCTTTATGTTTTTAAAAGGAAAACATTTGTAACGAATGACCTGTATATTTAATTTTTGAAACATAGTAGTATACCCCTGTATATTTTTTTAAATGTTCAAACACTGTCAATTTAATTACTATTTTTAAATACGGAAAAATATAATAGTATACCCTGTATATTAAATTTTCCTTTCCCGGGCCCATCAAAGGGAAAGTAAGGTGAACGAGCAAAAAAAATCGAGATATCGATGGAATTATCCATTTTGAAGTCCCCCAAGACGATTGAAACCATTTCCAGCATATGATCTGTCTGCGTGTCTCTGTGTCTGTGTGTCTGTGTGTAATCTTCCACGATAACTGCCGAACCGTGTGACCAGTCAAGCTCAAATTTGGTATGGAAGGTCGGTGTGTGCCTAGAACGCGACCATTAGATTTTGGTTTAAATTGGTACAGTAGAAGGTCCTCAAGACCGACATTGATTAAATACACATGTAACAATTTTTTACTTTTTTTAAATTTTAAGGACAAACAATACACTTTAGTGCAAAATGTACAAAGTTTTAGAGCATAAAATTTCCTATAACTTTTGTTCAAACTTTTTCTAGAATTTCCAAAAGTTGCGCCACTAGAGGGCGCGTAAAAAATGTAGGTTTTCTCTCATTTTTATTGATTTTGAGGACAAACAATGCATTTTAGTGCAAATTTTTCTTATGCAAAGTTGTAAAGAATAAAATTTTCTTTAACTTTTATGTTTAACTTTTTATCGAATTCCTCATAGTTTCGCCGCTAGATGGCGAGAAAAATACACATTTAGGATTTTCCATTATTTTTAAATTATGCTCTTTAGTCCAAAATGTTTCAGTGCAAAAGTTGTTAAGCATAAAATTCCCTACAACTATTGTATGAAAATTTTTCCCGAATTCCCAATGGTTTTCACACATGACTTTAGGAGATCCTAATTGTAGCAGTGTGATATACAACGTGCGCATGCGCAGCTTAGGTCATTATCAACATTGAAATATCAATTCGGCTCGCTATTTTTACCTCTCGCCCTTCAGATAAGAGAGGTATAGGAATCATGCTAAAAATTGGGTAGTGAGTTTTCAATTGATAAACACGTTTTGGGGTCCCTAGAATACGATTTTAATATTTTCGCGATGATGTCTGTGTGTGTGTGTGTTAGTGTGTGTGTGTGTGTGTGTGTTAGTGTGTGTGTGTGTGTGTTAGTGTGTGTGTGTGTGTGTTTGGATGGATGTTGTAGTAACGATAACTCAAAAACTACTGAATAAAAAAAATTGAAATTTTGCATACAGGATTCTGATACCCTAGATTAGATCTGATTAGATTTTGGTGCCAATCGCACAACCGGAAGTGGCAGTTGCTATGGGTGATGACGCCATTATTATACAAAACGGCAATAAAGTATTACACATATATTTTGTATACCCTATAGTTTATTTTCATCTCACTAAAATTTTCGAAACTTTTTCCATTGTTGCCAGATTTACAAAAATATAATTTTTTTTCATACTTTTTTGTGTCAACCTGTAAATTTTTGATTCAAAAATGGCGAGAGGTCATGTGCTGGCCACTTCAGATTTTTAATGTAATGCTTAGTATTTTGTAATTAAAATAATAATAATAAATAACATATTCTCTACGGTCGAGCCGGGAAAGTTCTGGGGTGACACAGCCGATTTTTTTGAAAATAATCAAATTTATAAAATTGACAAACATAATTTTTGAAAACGGAAAACAATGTAAATTTAATTATTATTTTTAAATGAAAAACATTGTAACGAATGACCCCTTTTAATTAAAAATTAAAAAATAGTATTATTTTCTCATTTTTAGTAAACTTTTTCAAAGCCCTACTTATGATATGCTCTGTATTTATTTATAAGTATGTTTCATTTGAAGCTATTTAGGCAATGTTTCTGTAATTTTTATAAATAAAAACTTACCAAATACAGCATTATTGATCAGCTTGAATATATTTTCCAAATTTATTTTTGGCCCCTTTTTTTTTCAATTTTGTGTTGAGTTCGATGTCACTTTTAAGCCAAGGACTCTGCTTAAATTTCAAGACTTGATTGGGTGAGTGCCTGTCCATGGGCTAGGTCCTAGGAAAAGTCTTAAATTAGACTAACACAAAACAAAATCTGCTTTTAGTGCGTTAGTTTGAGTTTGAATAATAATATATTCTTCAACAAGCATCGTGTCGGAATATTAATTCTCGTGAATAATACCCATCATTCTATGCGAGTTAAAGACCATACTTTCTCCACGGACTATGCAAGAAATTACATACCTAAATCATAGTTTTTATCACAAATCTTTAATTGACACTTAAAATATTAAACTTTGACGTTAGTGTATTTGACATTTCAAATAAGATGGCGACATATTAGAATGTTGATAAGATGCGATTGGTTAGTTATTTTCAAATCAATGTGATTTGTGTCGCTATTAATGTAAATTCTAGAAATCAAAGGATGTGATTGGCTAATTTAGCATGGCCTCTTGAATTTATTCTTCAGCTAGTTACAGAATGTATTAACCCATATGTATAAACATTGAAAATATATGTTGTATATACCACTGAAAATTTCATAAATTTATTTTCAACCCATTAGAAGGCTTCTTTTTGTTTACGTTGCTTATAGCATAGGAGTAAAGGAGCATGAAATTACACTGGAAATTTTTTGACTATATTAAAATTACATTAACTATCAAAAACCGTCATTGTCCTGGTATTTTTTTAATATTACGGTGTGGAATTTTATTAACTTAATGGAATTAATAAGCGATAATTTTTATGAAAAAAATGAAGTGCCTTATATATATTCGCTGGTTGCAGAGTGCATGGTGGGGATAAATGAAACGATCCAAGCGCTCGTAGTGGTCAAAATTCCGTGAAATCATGCTCTTGTCATAAATAAACACGTCAAAATTAAAAATAAAAATGAGGGGTAATCCCACCCAACTTTCCGAACACTCCTAGTAAAGTAATTGTTTAATCTATTATTTTAGTTTTTCAGCATCAAAATATATTAATAAAATTAGTTTACAAAAATTAAAAAAAATTTCATTTTTCTAAAAAATTTTTTAACTTTTTATAATTTTGTATAATTTCTACAAGTATTATTTTAAAATTATGAAATATTTCACACATAATGTACTTTTGATCCCTTTCGGACGTATTTATTTTGTTTATAATAATTATAATGTTAAATTCGAAGATACTAAAATATTTTCCAAATTTAGAGTTTTATATTACCTATCGAATGGTATTAATCCAATTTTAATATCTTTAATATTTTTAAACTTGTATTAAGTTTCAAAAAAATTATGAATTCCAATTATTTGAATAAAATTTTGAGAAAAATTATAATTATAGAGTTTTTTTACTACAAATTTAAGGGTATTTCTTTTTTAAATTTTTAATAGTAATAATAACCTTAAAAAAAATAAAACCTATTTTTGAATAATTTTAAAATCAATAAATAATTGATATCTCATTCAATTATATTCAAAATGGGAAACAGACCTTTTTTTAGGTTTTCTGGATCAAAATGCATTAATAAAGTTATTTTAAAAAACTAAAAAAAAATCAAATTTTGTGTCAAAAATTCATTGAATCCATTGAATTGTTTTAAATTTTTAAATTTTTTGCTATAACTTTTACAAATATTATGTAAACATTATGAAATAATTTACACACATATTACTTTTGGATCCTTTTCGGATATGCCATTTACTTTTTTTATCTATTCTATACTTATTGATAAAACAAAATTACAAAAAAATTTAAAAAAATTCTTTATTTTGGCTATAATAATTACAATTCTAAATTCTAAGAAACTAAAATACAATTTAGAGTTTTATATTATCTTTCGAATGGTGAAAATCCCATTTCAATAACTTTAATATTTTAGAAGTTATTCAATTTAGTTTAAAATCGTAATATAATTTTAAATGTTTCTTAGCCAATTTTTAAAAAATTCCACAATTTTTGTAATAAAATTTTGAAAAAAATTATAATTATAAAATAATTATTTCAACTTTAAAAATATTTTTTTTTAAATTGTATATTATTGTATTATTGTATATTATTAAAATTTAACTAAAAAATAATAATTTAATACAGATAAAAATTGCTTAAAAATTAAAATAAAAACTAGCGGCGAAACTATGCGGAACTAGAAAAAAAAGTAAAGACAAAATTTGTAGAAAATTTTATGTTCTACAATTTTGATTAAATGTAATTTTTTATAAAAATTCATAGTTTTGTCTCAAAATCTAAAAAAGTCGCAAATGTCTATATACATTTTTTTCACGCCCTCTAGCGGCGAAACAATGATTAATTCAAAAAAACAGTAATGACAAAATGTGTAGACAATTTTATGTTCTACAACTTTTGTATCCCTTTCATGAAAATGCATTATTTTGGTTATTTAAGAAAAATATAAAAAAAATTACTTTTTGATAAATCTGGCAACAGTGGCAAAAGTTTTTAAAAATCTTAATTATTCTGAATTAAACTATAACGTATAAAAAATATATGTGTAAAACTTTATTGTCATCTTGTTTAATAATGACGTCATCACTTATAGCAACTGTCACTTCCGGTTGTCCGATTAACACCAAAATCTATACAGGTCGTCTCCTTGCTACCCTAAATAAATATATATGAAATTTCATCTGGATCGATTCAGCCGTTTAGACGCTATCGTGTTCACACACACAGACACACACTCAGACACTCACACACAGACACACACACACACACACACAGACACACGCACAGAGAGACATCATGCTAAAAATGGTAGCATTGGATTCAGGTGACCTCCAAAACGTAAAGATTCGTTAAAATCTGGGTATGGTCAAAATATCATGATCGCAATACTTTCCTTCTATACAACTTTATTGTTCGGAAAGTAAAAATGGTTCATAATAGTTGTTGTGTTGTTAATTGCAAAAATACAGAGAGAAATAGCAAGTACAAATTTTACACATTTTAAAGATCTCGTTGGAAATTAGAGAAAAGAAAGAACTGGATAAATGCAGTTAGGAGAAAAAAGTAAGTAATGTATAACCTACGTCTGTAGCATGCTTAATTAGACGAATGTGTGTTTTATTCTACAATTATTCGATGTGATTCAATACCTTTTGCCACTATATCTCAATTCTTTCACATTTTTAACGTGACCAACCGCGACAAGTTGCTTCCCTTTGTCCATCGTTTGGGGTTGAAATGGTATTTGATAAGTAATTGACTCAAATCCGGTTTGGTTAAATAGACTCAAATCCGGTTTGATTGAATAATTACTCATGATCGCCTAAAAATTATTTAACAAAAAGTATGATAAATTATTGTGACTGAGAATCTAGCAAATATTCATAAATTTTTATTATTCTATCTGCCCTTAATTATTTGTTTTGATGTCACTGATTTCCTTAACCTAAGAATCATAGTTTTTGATATTTATTTACATGTTTTATACTTACTTTGTTCATCACAACACGTTTTACTGAATTTTTTCTTTCAAAAATATGATCACATTTTTTATTTATATGCTTATAAATTCTAATAAGATTTTTTTATAACGAATTTTTATTTTTTATACACAACTTACATACTTCTCACAATTGTCGAGCATGATTTTATGCAACCATCAGATGGCGTTTTCGTTGCGCTCCCTGCCAATTGGCAAAAGTCACTCAGAATAAAATCAAAATACATTTTGTTGCTAACTTATAATTTTATCAACTTTTCTTGTAAAAATATAGTGCGTCATATTTAACTAAACTCATCGAAAATATGTTTTTTTAAGTTTCATTTTGTAATGTCAGATGTTATGGTTGAAAACGGATTATTGTTTTTAATGTTCTAGTGGAGTCATTCTACGGAAAAATAAGGCGAGGTTCGTAAAAATTTGATATAGCTAAGCCACAAGGCCAAAAAGTTTCGTAATTGTACTAAAAATAAGATGTCGTGATTTTTACCAGGATTGGTTTGGGAAAACCACCCCTAAAAACTGAAAAACAGGTTTTTGAGGTATTTTTTGGGTCGATTTACTAGATTTATTTTTTTTTTGAACCCTTTAAACTTCTAGCTGAGATTTGCGAGTTGAATCCTTTTATTGTCAATGATTGAGGAACCTTCAGTCCAAATTTGGAGTGGCTGCGATCATTTCTCCCCCCAGAATAGACACATATTATATTAGAATAGCTTGTTATTTATGAAACTCTTTCTCTTTTTTTGAATGGGTTCCTTGAATAAAAAAAAATAATAAACATTACAAAAAAAAATTAATTAAAATAAAATAATTTGGCGCCCAAAAAATTTTTTTTTCTTCGGTTCTTCCTTTTTTTTATTCTATATCCTGTCTACTTTTTCTTCACCCCTCCAACTTCAACCCTTGCAACACTATTCCTTTTTCTAATCAGCTTCGTCTATTTATTTCTTAAATGTTTATCCTATATGGGCTGCAAACTTTCTGAAATTATTCAACTATATTCTTTCCATATTCCTCATTAGTACTGTATATTCTTGAAAAGTCCTCTTTATAATTTATGTTAAAATACTTCTTTACATTAATTAAACTATAACTGTTTTAAAGGACCCCGCAAAATCCTTATGGAAATTGACTCTCGGTGGATTTATTTTAATTTTTGATATGATGTAGTCCATGGAATTCTGAACATATGTTAACATTGTGTCAACCCCTAAATATGAAGAGTTTTTCTGCTAGGAGAGGCTTAAATTCACATATTGCCCATAACGGAATATTTATTTTTGAACACAGGAAAAATATTTTGAAATTTTTAATTCTAGTTTATATTGCATAATAGTATTCTTAAAAAAATATATAACCTCTACCCCACATATTTAACCCCAACCCCTATTTATAGAAATAAAAAAATATTGATTGCGGACTCACTTTAAAAATTATGAAGAAATGTTTTAATAAGTTTAAAATATCGGTGGATTTTGCTGAATTTTTAGTATGATATAGTCCATTTGATTTTGAACAAAAAAAATATATAACTTCCACCCCACATATTTAACCCCAACCCCTATTTATAGAAATAAAAAAATATTAATTGCGGACTCACTTTAAAAATTATAAAGAAATGTTTTAATAAGTTTAAAATATCGGTGGATTTTGCTGAATTTTTAGTATGATATAGTCCATTTGATTTTGAACAAAAATTGATTGGGTGCCAATCATCAAAAATGAAAGGTTTTTGTGCTATAGTTACATTCACACTTTGCTCAAAATAGACCATTTAAAGGCTGGAACAATATTTTAAAATGGTTCATTCGGTTTTGTCACATATTGTTCATTTTGGATAAAAAAAAATATATAAACTCTCTCTTTCACTACCTACCTATTAAAGCAATTTATTCGGTAGGGGCCAAATTCATAATTTTGTCTGAAATATGTCGATATTTTTATTTGTGAAGAAACCCAAACATTTAAAAAGTGTTATTAAAAGCGTCGCGTGTCACTATAATATTATTATTTAAAGATTATTATCCCCTATGCCCCACCCATAATTAAAAAATATTATAATGTCCCGGTTAAAGGCATTCCAAATCTAGTGTTTGCCGAGCCTGGTAAAAATTGAGTAGACTGGTATATTAAATATTGCAATTTATTCTCCCTCTTAGAACATCGTCCTATTTAAAAAAGACATGAATAGTTTTTTCAAAAGGAGATCTAGTTGACTTACGTTTTAAATATTTGTATATTTCAATGTATTCGTATTAAATATTGCAATTTATTTTCTACACTCTAATAACTGTTAAACCATCTAAAAATATTATTGCCATCTTTAAAAATAAATGGTTCTATAAGCAATAAATTATGAATGTAACCCCTTGTAGGTGAAAAACTGTTCATTTATATGGTGATTGGCACTTAATCAATTTTTGGTCAAAATCAAATGGACTATAACTATAAAATCAAAACAATCCACCTATATTTTGATCTTATTAAAAACTTCCTTATGCTTTTTGAAAGAACCCAGCAATTACTATTTTTTAATTATTTAAATATGAGAGAGGGTAGCGTGCGGTTATAATTTTTGTACAACAAAGAATTATTCAATATAAATTAGAAAAAATCATATAAAAATATGGTTGCCGTCTTAACAAATAAATAGTCTATATGAGTACAGTGTGAATGTAACCCCCTCTAGCAGAAAAACCGTTCATTTTTGATGATTGGCAACCGATCAATTTTTGGTAAAAATCAAATGTACTATATCATACTAAAAATTCAGCAAAATCCACCGATACTTTGAACTTATTAAAATATTCCCTTATATTACTTTCCCGGACCCATCAAAGGGAAAGTAAGGTGAACGAGCAAAAAAAAATCGAGATATCCATGGAAATATCCATTTTGAGGTCCCCCAAGATGATTAAAACCATTTCTAGCGCTTGGTCTGTCTGTGTGTCTGTGTCTCTGTGTGTAATCTTCCACGATAACTACCGAACCGTTTGACCAATCAAGCTGAAATTGGTACAGTAGAAGGTCCTAAAGACCGATATTGATTAAATGCACATGTAAAAATTTTTTACTTTTTTTAAATTTTAAGGACAAATTATATACTTTAGTGCAAAATGTTGTAATACAAAGTTTTATAGCATAAAATTCCCTACAACTTTTGTTTCAAACTTTTTCCAGAATTTCCAATCGTTGCGCCACTAGAGGGCGCGTAAATAAAGTGCATGTAGGTTTTCTCTAGTTTTTCTTGATTTTGAGGACAAACAATACACTTTAGTGCAAAATGTTGTAATACAACGTTTTAAAGCATAAAATTCCCTACAACTTTTGTCTTAAGCTTTTTCCAGAATGTCCAATAGTTGCCCCACTAGAGGGCGCGTAAAAAATGTGCATGTATGTTTTCTCTAGTTTTTCTTGATTTTGAAACAATGCATTTTAGTGCAAAATTTTCTGATTCGAAGTTGTAAAGCATCAACTTTTCTTTAACTTTTATGTTTAACTTTTTATCGAATTTCTCATAGTTTCGCCGCTAGATGGCGAGAAAAATACACATTTATAATTTTCCATTTTTTTAAAATTGGAGGTAAATTATGCTCTTTAGTGCAAAATGTTTCAGTGCAAAATTGTAAAGCATAAAATTCCCTACAACTATTGTATGAAAATTTTTCCCGAATTCCGAATTGTTTTCACACGTGATTTTAGGAGATCCTAATTGTAGCAATGTGATATACAACGTGCGCATGCGCAGCTTATGTCATCAACATTGAAATATCAATTCGGTAGACGTATTCACTATCGGCTCGCTATTTTTAATATGTTCCATAAATTATTGTAATACTTAGTATTTTGAAATTAAAATAATAATAATAAATAACATATTCTCTGCGGTCGAGCCGGGAAAGTTCTGGCGTGACACAGCCGATTTTTTTTTGAAGTGAGTCAGCAATTAATATTTTTTTATTTCTTTAAATAGGGTTGGGGTTGAATATGTGGGGTGGGGTTTATATATTTTTTAAGAACACTGTTATGCAATATAAACTAGAATAAAATATTTCAAAATATTTTTCCCGTAAGATAAATATCATAAACGAAGTGATAGAACATAACGATACAAAAATGGGATCAGAATTAACGGAATTTAAGAAGATAAAAATGAAAATGTCATGAATATCACACTAAATTTTTTGAACACTTTAAAGGTAGTCATAGTGCCGCCTGACATTGACGATATGTTCAGAATAGGCAGTAATGATGAAAAGAGGAACAGAAGAACCATTTTGCTTAATATATAGCATAGCTACATACAAGAAAAATGAGGTTTTTAATCCGAAAAAAAATCTTACTGGGAGTAAGCTAATATCTACATATAAGCTAATATCTACATACAAGAAAAATGAGGTTTTTAAAGCAAAAAAAAATCTTAAGAATACAGGATATTTGAAGATTTATCTAAACAAAAATATGAACTACTCTAATTAGCTCAGAAAAAATTATTGAAAGTACTCAATTATTTCTTTTCTGCAAGTAAACTTGAACTGTATACAAATAGAAAATTGTAACAACTACTGTAAACTTTATTTTTATAATCATCTATTGACATTAATCAAAATAGAATTATTTATTTTTATAAACAAAAGAATTAACTCTAATCACGAATGCTCAGATATTTTCAACAAAAATATGGCCGTAGATCAGTATAGAGAGCATCAATGGTAAAGTATACGCTCAAGAATATGTGAGAAAAACAATCCTTCGCATTAAAAATCTGTAAAGTATCACAAAGGTTCAATTTTAAATAGGTATCCAACCTGGTTGACTTTTTGTCGTTGTTTTTTTTTTCTTTTTCTTTTTAAGTTTAAGTGTTACTTCTTTATCGCTATCTTTAGTTTAAGTTTGAAATAAAATGTAAATAAGTATATTAAAACAATTTTCATTTGATGTGTTAAAGAATTCAATTTCCTCTTTATTGCTATTTAGTTTTTTAATTTCTTGTGATTCTTGACACAATAATGATCCTCTTATATGAATTTGTATTACCATCGTAACTCATGTTTTCTTGCTTTTATTTATTTTTGCTATTAATACTGAAGATAACAAGTACGCAAATCATTTAATTTGTATTATGTTTGGAGGACGAAAGTTTATTATAAAAATAAAATTATTTTTCCGCTTCATGAAAGGTTATAAATTTTCATAGTTTATTTGGAGCTTGATTTTAACTTACAAAGCAAGCACATCGTAACTTATACAATTTTTTACAACTTATTTCTCTTTTTTGAATTTACTATTTTTAATTTTTCAATTTTTATACTGTATTTACTATTTTTTAGGATTTATGCTTTTTATCAGAACTGTGGGGAACTGCGCACCAAAGTCGCTCAATTTAGTAAGAAGTTGTTAATGGATTCTTATGATATAGTTGTCTAACTGAGATCTAGTTGTCTGGAGATATTTACAGTGGGGATTTTGTGGCGGTAACTATGTAGTATATAGAAAAGATAGAGATTTTGAGCTATCAGGAAACGGAAGATCTTCACAAATTTTCATTGATGATAGTGAGACTATATTTGTAAAAGTCAATATTTTGGGGAAGCATTTAATAATTAACTCTACCTATATTCTGCCTGGCTCAAATTCTCATGTTTATATTGAGTATGTAAATATAGTTGTTCGTTACTTTCATTCGCCACCAATTTTGATAAAATTTAGGAATGGGGACGTATTGTGTAATTTTTTTAAATTAGGACCTTAATAGTCTGTTATCAAATTTGCCTACAAAAATATTTATAATTTTTTTAAACCTCTATTATATTTAAAAAAAAAAAAATTAAAAATATCTACATTAATTGATAATACTGTTAAGAGATGGCAGTATATACGAATTGAATTCCTTATTAAATAGAGGCCAGATGTAAATATAGGAAAAGAAGAAAATTGTATTGATTTTATTTTCGCCGTGATTAGCAGTACATCTTATGTACTTGTTTATATTGTACATCGGAAAATAAAATAAACTACCTAATTTTTACATCTCGAACTTTGGGTACTATATAAATCAAACTAGTTACCATGTCACTATTTTTATGAAGATTTTAGGAAGTTAAAAAGTGAAATCTAATAATCATTATTTTTTTAGTAGAAAAAACTTCTATACAAATCAAACCAGTTAACAATCACTATTTTTATGTGGTTTTTATGAAGCTTAAAAAATATTAAAACATAAAGAAAATGGCGGTACTGGGATGAAACTCCGGTCCTTTTACACCGAAACAACGTTACAGAAATATTATCAAACTTATCAAGCAAATGCACAAACATACTTCTATACTTTGTAAACGTAGTGAACGGCCGAAGTACAAAATAAATGCGTACGTCTGATGTACTGCTAGACACAGCGTTTTGTTTTTGACTTTTCTGTATAACATAACCTATTATTTTAATGTTTATGTGCCGCCTGTGTTTCGCTTTTTTGGTTAAGTAATACTCGACAGATAAATTATACCTTGTCATGCCATCTACAGTACTTTAAACAAATTAATGTAGCTAACGTCACTTGAAAATTTTGAAAATTTGTTTATTAGTAATCGTAGTGTTTCAAAATTAACCAAGCCTAGTTTGTTGTAGCTACCGCACCACACGTCCCCATTACAATATACCTTATATAAATGACACTGCCTATCAATTTACTGATCTTAATAAAACTACAATGAACATTTCTTTTCTTATGGCCCGATATAATTTAAAATCCCTAAATTAATTTCTTAAATGAAAATTTCAAGACTCTAGATCTCTATTTTATGTTGATTTACAAGTAGAAGAAGAAATATGGTGACTGACGATGATAAACATTCTGCATTTCTTATGCAAACGAAACTCAACAAAAATAATCATTATCAGGGGGTATCAAATAATTTAGAAAATAAGTACAATTTTGGAAAAGCTGATTTTTTACTATTTTATGAATTGTTAAAGAATTTCAGCTGGAATAACCCAGGAAACTTTAATAAAGTTGACGAGTGCGTGAAGTATTTTTATCAGGTTTTTTATAATATTATCGACTTGTGTGTTCCAAAATATAGCTTTAAAACTCACACTCAACGTAAATTACATCCTCCATGGTTCACAGATGAAATTAAAATACTAATTAAATTCAAAGAGTACTTCAGAGAAAAAATTAGGGAAGCACATAAATTATACATTAATAATGTGCAAAATGGCTTGAAAAATGACCCATCGTTATTTTGGAAATTTATTAAGGCGGCGTTAGCAAATGGATAAGCATAGGGAAATTTTTGAACATATAAGACGGACTATTCGGGCAAGAAATATATTCGAATTTGCTTTTATAATGTTCTAATGGTATTAAATCAGTTCCTGAATATATTTAAAAGTGAAAAAAAATAAGAAAATGGAAAAAAAATAGAATAATGAAAATTTAACCTCAAAAAAGAGGCATCAAAAATCGCTATAAAAACTAATTGAGGAACTAGATTATGTTTCCATTAGAGATGGCACATAAGAGATATTTCATTTTCTGCTTTCATTTACAAGTCTTATATGTTCAAAAATTTATAATTTGAACCATAGAACATCACCAAAAATACATCAGAAACCTGTTATTCTGTCAATTTTACAGTTCACGTACTTTTGTATAGATGCGCCACCTGCAAAATAATTATTTTGGGGTATATAATGCATATCTTCGTAACGCAACGTTGCCGTCATATTTTTAAGTAGCAGAAAAAGGAAATTTTATATTTTAATAGAAAATGTATGTCTTTATTCCAATATTTTTAAGATGCTGCTAAAATTACTATTTTAGTATAATGCCTACCTTATGAAAACTAGGTTTCTGTTAGAATTAAAATTATGGTGACTAGATTTCAAAGTTCGAAATTCGGGAGGATATTTTTAATATAATTTTTACAAATAAGAAACAAAACTGAAAAAAAAAAAACAAAAAATCATAAAAATGAGAAAAAAACGAGAAAAAATTGAAGAATCGAAAAAAAATTAAAAAAAAAAAACAGAAAAAGTCGAAAAATCACATACAAAAAGAGACAAAAAAATATCACAAAAACCGCAAAAAAACCGCAACAAAATCATCAAAAAAATTGACAAAAAAATCGCAAAAAACCGCAACAAAATCACAAAAAAAATGACAAAAAAAGCGCAAATTATCACAAAAAATCAATGAAATAAAAAAAATGACAAAAAAAGCGCAAATTATCACAAAAAATCAATGAAATAAAAAAAATGAGAAAAATTAGAAAACCAAGTTAAAGTTTTTAAAAATATATTTAATACAATCAAACCAACTCCCGTTAGAATAAGTAATTCAAGGGGAGAAGAAACAAAACGGATTATAAAAATAGAACAATGAGAAAAAAATGAGGAAAAATTAGAAAAAATCGAAAAATTAAAAGAAAATATCGGAAAAATGAGAAAAAAGCGAGAAAAATCAAAAATCATCTAAAAAAAACCATAGACAACCAAAAAATCGGAAACAACTGTAACCATAAAAAAATGAAAAATTGAGAAATAAATTGCAAAAAATCGCAAATAATTGCATAAAATTAGAAGAATAAGAAAAAATGAGAAAAAATTAAAAGACAAAAGAAAAAAAATAGAAAAAGAAAACCAGAACAATGATAAAAAATTATAAGAAAAACAGAAAAAACAAAAAAGTAGAAAAAATCTAAAAAACTACAAAAAAAACAGAAAAAATCAAATAAAAATCATAAAAATGAGAAAAACTAGAACAAACAAAAAAAACACTTCTATAAAATAATTACAAATGATATATACAAAAAATCTAAATAAGATAAAATTCATACTGCAAAAAAGAGAGGGTTAAAAAAATACAGAGTGTTCCATTTAAAATAATTTAATTTTGGTGCAGATCTTTTTATTGAGGCAACCTTACCGTTTTCAATATAAAGACCAACGCGACGCGTTTATGGTGCTCCGCCCTGTATATTTCATTATACGGTTTTAAATAGAGATTAACAATATATAATTATTATTAAGGGTTGAAAATTATCTTCAGAAAAGCCATATTTCCAAAAATAATTATGATTTAAACGTTTGCAGCAAAAAATGAAAATAGTTAGAAAAATGTTGTTTGCATTAATGGAAAGAGGAGAAAATTTCCATTGGTTTGAATATTTTTTGACCAATTCTACCAAAAAATAAGTACTTAACGAAGGGTTGAAAATTATCTTCAGAAAAGCGGTATTTCCAAAAATAATTAATGACTAAAATGTTTGCAGCAAAATAAATTAAACTTAGTATCATTCGAGTTATTAAAACAGTATTAATTTTAACACTCTGTAGAGGCTAAATCAGTCATAGCACAAATTAAAACTTGACATTTTTTTTACTTTTATTAACACAAACAACATATAAAAATTTCATTGACTTCCACCGAGGGTCAATTTCTTAACATTGCGTGTCATCGACCAAAGTTGGGTATAAATCTATGTACCCATGATCCACTTACACTCGCTATACAACCGTAATAACAATAGTAATAAAATAATTTTTTTGCAAAAAAAAATATCAAAAATAGCGTCCCGAATTTCGAACTTTAAAATCTGGTCTTCTAATTAAAATAAGACAAAATTGAAAAATTAGGAAAGTAAGTAATTAATTTTAAAACAAAATTTTATTTTATTTTTTGGATATTTACATTTTAGCCCTTTTTGGTGATTACTTCTTAAATAATCGTTTCCTGATAAAATTTTTGTAACTAACAAATAATTTCGAGTAGACTTCTGGTACTGAAAAAAATCATAATATAAATCAAACCGAGGTTATTTATTTGGAGAAAAAAATTTAAAAAAAAATTGTTTATATATACAAATCAGGCATAGATTTAGATAAAAATATTGAAAAAAATATTAAAAGATACCATTATTCACAGGCGAGATTATATATCGGTTTATAGGTCAGTAATGTCATAAAAATCTTCCATTTAGGTACTTGATGGTCACTAAAAATTAAAACCTTCGGCGGTCGTTACATCTGGCAACTAGCAAGTATTGCTGGAGGATGATAATCATTTAAATTTTTACGCAGAAAGTACATCTTATCGCCATTTAGTTAATTATTAATTTTTGTTATGAAAACCGTGGGGTGCTAATTACGTCTTATGGATAAAAGGTTTGATAATGCTTTAGATTCTCACTTTTTAATTAACAATAGGGAAGTGCTAAACAAAAAGATAATCTCTGGAGAATTTGCGGATTATTTTTGATCTATTTATGATACTGATTCTACATACAAAATTGACAGTACAAATACAAGTGAGAATCACATTTTCTCTCAAACTATTCATTTTAGTAGTATAAGTTTAAGTGATTTAAAAAAAAGCATTTAAAAAACTGAAACTTAAACGCACTGCATGTCCTGATGTAAAGCATGTAAAGACTTTCTGACATATCCATTATTAGTAATTTTTAATAAATCCTTAAAACCCATTAACGCCCACGGTATTCGATTTTAAAAAGTACAATTTTTTTTTCAGAAATTTATTGAAAATGTAATTATAAACAAAAAATTAAATGTAAGTATATATGTCAAAAACAAAACTACATGTACTCAAATGAGTACAATGGGATCTACAGATAAATCAAGAAGACTACTATGTGGATCTTCTATTGCCAGCTGATAATAGGTGTGTTTTGGTTCTAATTTAAGAACAGTTCGACCATGCGCATTAGGTTCGGAGTGTTTTGGTTTTATCAAAATCGATTCGGAACCAGTCATTACAAATAATTTTGTGTTTTGGTTCGTGTGTAAATTTATTCCAGAACGGTTATCGAATCATACAAACAGTACTTGGTCGACGATAAGAATATTTTTAGGATTTTCAGTGCACACATGCGTATTGTGATTGTGATTGTGAAATATACTACCGCGCAAAAACTGATATTTAAAAACTATTTAAATATATAATTATAAATTATTAAAATATACAGTGTGTCTGAAAAAGTTGGCAACAAATGGGAAACTTTTTTATTATTAAGTTTAGGAAAAAACGTCATTCTTCATAAAAAGTTCTGCAAGGCCTAAAACCCAATATACGATAATCAGATATCGAAATTTTCCAATATACGAGGTTTGTCAAAAAGTATGAATTTTGCTCAAGAGTAAAGTACCTTTATTTTCGACAATATCTAAAATTGTTATTAAGAAAAGTTGATTAGAATTGAAAACTACGTTTAAATGTCTAATTACAGCTATCTACGATGAAAACCAGGTTTTATTATTGTTTACAATTTCTTTAAGATCGAAAATGAACAAAAACTAGGTATCTAAATTATTGACCTGTACAAAATCAAGTTGCTGTGGAAATGTTTTGAAACATATCTTATGCCAGTAATAATTGTACTTTTTTAAATACTAGTAAAAATGCCGTTGAAATTAAGTCTTGAAGAGAAAATTGAAATTGTTTTAATTGTTGGAGATAACTACAAAACTTATAGGGAAGCTGCCATACAGTAAGTAAAATAATAAAAAAGTTCAAGTGTTCCGGAAATGTTGAGAATAAATTCAAAAAGAAACATGAGGCATGGGTTGCTACTGAAGAAATTCAAAATCAAGTAATGCTCTCAGCAATAGAAAATCCTAAAGATTCCATAAGAAAAAGGGCAGCTTTACTTGGTGTGCGCAAAGACGTAGTTGCAGGAATATTAAAAGCAAACAAATTTAAACCTTACAAACCCCAGTTCACTCATACCCTAAAAGCAGGAGATTTTAATAGAAGATTTGAATTTTGTGCTTGGTTCCAAGGGGAGTTAGAAGATAATAATTATATGGCACGGTGCATACTTTTTTCGGACGAGGCAACGTTCACTTCTAATGGGGTAGTCAGCTCACAAAATTGCCGTTGGTGGAGTGATGTTAATCCTAATTTCACTGTCCAAACTCGTGACCAATACTGTTTTAAAACAAATGTATGGTGTGGAATTTTTAAAGATAGAATAATTGAACCATTTTTTTTTCGAACTAATATGAATGCTGAACGTTATCTGGAATTTTTAAATAATGAGATTCTTGAATTTCTTCATAACCTACCAATAATGGAAAGGCAACGTACATGGTACCAACATGATGGAGCAACCTGCCATAGTACAAGAAATGTTCGAGAATGTCTTCTACAAATTTTTAACGGAAGAGTAATTGGAAGATTTGTGGACTTTGCTTGGCCTCCAAGATCTCCGGACCTGACCCCCCTAGACTTCTTTTTATGGGGATACTTGAAGCAAAAGGTATACCTTAAAAGACCGTTTGAAAATATTGATCATTTAGAAAGAATAATTAGGGAAACATGTGACGGTGTTACTCCAGATGTTATTAGAAATGCAATAAAAGAATTCTCTCGAAGAACAATTACCTGCTTAGAAAGAGACGGTGGATATGTTGAGGCGTACGTGCAGTGAGGGAAAAGTTAATCCGGATTCTTCTTTTTCATGCATGTAATGTTTGATGTTGTGTTTTGAAAATAAATGATTCTAATTATGTATGCATTTGTTTACATTGTATTATTGATAACTCGTGCAAAACAAAGTCAATATTTATAGCAAAATTTGCAATGAGAAAATGAGTGATGTAATCAGTAAGTGCACATGAACATAATTTTTAATTTCTATCGATATCTTGAAATTAAATTTGAAGCACTTTTCTCTTATTGATTATAATGTGGTGTAGAATACTAGTAAACAATAATCAGGAATAAAATTTGCATTTAGTGATGTACAGGGAAAATCAAAAATTAAAGTGCTTTTAAATTTTATTTCAAGATATCGATAGAAATTAAAAATTATGTTCAAGTGCACTTAATGATTACACCACTCATTTTCCCATTGCAAATTTGCTTACTGACAACTTGATTTTGTACAGGTCAATAATTTAGATACCTAGTTTTTGGTCATTTTCGATCTTAAAGAAATTGTAAAAAATAATAAAACCTGGTTTTCATCGTAGATAGCTGTAATTAGACATTTGAACGTAGTTTTCAATTCTAATCAACTTTTCTTAATAACAATTTTAGATATTGTCGAAAATAAAGGTACTTTACACTTGAGCAAAATTCATACTTTTTGACAAACCTCGTATACGATTGGAAAATTTCGATATCTGATTATCGTATATTGGGTTTTAGGCCTTGCAGAACTTTTTATGAAGAATGACGTTTTTTCCTAAACTTAATAATGAAAAAGTTTCCCATTTGTTGCCAACTTTTTCAGACACACTGTATATTTATAAATTATCAAACAAAAATAAAAAGCAAATAATTGGGAATTAAACCATTGCTTTTTAAACCAATTGTATTTTTCCAAAATATTAACATTCTGAATAACTTACCGGTTTCCATATTAAATTATTATTTTTTTATATGCTAAAATAATAGAGAATTTTATGCTATGAATGCTGAATAACCTATAAATATAAAATATTCTTCTATTTTTGTAATATAAAATAAACTAACTCAACAGAGGCCAGATAATAAAAAAGAAGATTTTAATTAGTGTTTTAGTTTTCGGTTCCTAGAATCAGTTCGGAATCAGTTTAATAAATATATACCACTACGCAACTTGTTCTGCGCAGTTCTCAAATAATTTGCGAACAGTTGTAAATACGAAACCAAAACAAACCTATAGTCTCCACCCGTTTACAACACTCATGTTTATAAAATTTGTGAAAAGTACCCACCACCAGTTCTTTGCTCTAATGGCGATTCGGTAATTATTAAGTGCCTGGTCGTGCAAGTCCATACCACCCATGGAATTATTATAACTTTTAAATAAACCAGGTTGGGATATCTCCACTTTTGTTTTTCCTGTAGTAGACCAACGTTTTTCCTGCGCCAACAGTTCCATTGAATCATAATTTGTGCCCATTGTTACAACATTGTTGTCCTTCCATCGTGTAAATAAGATACCTTTCTTTTTGTCAAATTGATGTTTATAATAACCTCTTTCTCGTTTTGAAATTGTTTGGGACATGTTAGCGGGCTTTTTTTTGTTCTATTGTCTCTGACGGTTCCAGTAGCTCGAACTCCTTTTTCTTTCAATTGTACAAGTTGATCGTAACTAGTAAAAAAGTTATCAAAATATAAGTTGTGGTCTAATATGTAAGCAAGTTTTGTTGCCATATCAGGTACTACTTGTCATCCCAATGGCAACTTAGATTTTTTTTGACGGCATCTTTGGCCCCACAGTAGATGTTAGCAGCATAACAATAACTAGTTCTTGTAGCCAAATCTAATTGGTTTGCTTTTTATAAATTGTTTGCTGAAATGTCGCCCAAAAAAATTAACCATGGATTCATCAATACATAAGTCTTCGTGAAAAATAACCCACTGTTGGACGTTTTGGTTTAGTTGCATTAGCAAAGACCAAAGTTTCACCATTTTGTCTTGTGCTGCTATGGTTTTATCGCTAAAGTGAATGTAACGTTTTATTTCTAAAAATCATTCCTAGACATAGCCGAACATACAAACTGAACTGTTACATCTTCGTCAAGATTCCAGTATATCCTTTCACTTGGTAGTTGATGATATCCTGTAAGTAATAGGATTCCAAAAAATATTTTTATATCCGCTCTAGATACAAAGAAACCACGGTTGTTTTTTGGGAAGACTACAAATTGGTCTGAGTGACTATCTGTCAGTAGATAGAACGTTCTTTAACTTTAACGGTTCTGTAACTAATGACAATGACGTTTAGATTGTGACAATTGTATAAGAAATCAACTTGTAAAGTTTTATTCTAAACGTCATTGCCTTTACTTATTGAGTCTTTAAAGTTAAAGGACGTTCTATCTACTGACAGTATATGTTCAAATATGTCATCAGTGAACAGTATTTCGAATATCTCAACTTCATTTAAGTTTTCAAGTTCGTGTTACTACGGCCCACCAATACTTCACCTTTGGTGAAGTATGGCAAACCGTAGTATTGAAATCGTGCAAAAATCTGAAATTTTTTTTTTGCTCCAAATGACTTAAAATGTCATTAAACGTGGAAAAAAATGATTTTCCGTGAAAAAAAGTCTGTCTGTGTGGATATGTGGATGTGTGCATGTGTGGATGTCTGTGCGCACGATAACTCGAGAACAGTATGGCCGATGCGGAAAGTTCTTTCGGCCATCGGTTTTTATTCAAAAAAGAAAGGCTCTAACAGAAGATTAGCAATTTCGGGTCCGAGGATCCAGGTCCCGCCTACTAAGTGAAGCTTCCATTCGAGATGTCTCGATAAGGAAAGCAAATTTGTCGATACTGATTTATATTAAGGTGTTGTGTAAGTCAAGACGCCTTGATTGATATCCATATCGCAACCGGCTCGTTGAAAAAAAAAATGAAAAAAAAATTATTGGAAAAATTCCCATTTCTTCCGCTGACGGAAACGGGCCGTAGTCTTGAAAAATCGCGCAGAGATTATTCCTTTTACTAGTTTTAGTAGTTATAATCGATCAATGCATTCTGTCGTTCCTACCATACTAATGTTTGTCGGAGCTGTTGTCCATTTGGGAGCAGGTAAATTTTTTTTGTTTGGCCCACTTTCCAATCTAAGTGACAAAGGTACATTATCATTCACGTCGCCTTCTTCATCTGATGAGTACCGAACTTCAACTTCTCTCACAATATCGTCAGGTAATTCAAAATTCTTATCTAAGATATCGTCATCTTGAATGTCTTTTTCATCAGGTAAAATATCTTGGTCTGGAGGTATAATAACAATATCCACTTCAGACTGAGAGGTAGAAGCACAAATGTCTTCTAAAGCTGATGGTAGGTACTTATATCTCTTGCCATAGAAAGAACGAACATCAAAAGCTTCGAAATCATTGTTGGAATTCATATCTTGAATTTAGATAGTTACATACTTACACCTTTTATTTAACTCTTTTGTGTCAATAAAAATCATTTGATTGCCAAAATAACTTAATAATCAAACCTTACCGTCAATTAATAAAATGATTGCACACCTTTCAAATATCGTACGTGTTCAAACATGAAAGAACTAACGAAAATAAACAAAAGTTAAATTTTTATCAAATGATTTGATATTTAGGGGTATTAGATTTCTTGAAAATTATGAAAAGTTGAAGCTATTATATACAAGATGGCACTATTAAGTCAATTTAACTACTTTACTCAAATAAGAACAATGGACGGTAAAGAGTTAAAAAGCGGTGTATTTCCAACGGAATTTAAGGTATCCAGACTTACGCCTATCTTTAAAAAAGGAGACAAGGCCAATATCGAATATTATAGACAAATAGCTATACTTAATTGTATAGCAAAACTGTTTGAATTCAGTATTTTTGAGAAATTGTACAACTCTTTTCAAAACATTGTTGCTGGTGAACAACATGGTTTTTGCCGTAAAAGGTCAGTGGAAACGAATCTCTTAACTTTCTCGAACAAAATTTCAGATAACTTAAGATACAGATTACAAGTCGATTGCATTTACACTGATTTCTCAAAAGCCTTCGATAAGGTAAACAATGACCTACTATGGATTAAGTAATCAACTTCTTTATTTTGTATCTACAATTAAGAGCGCAATTTGTCATCTTTGGGGGAGAGGAATCTCATAAATTTTTAGCCAGTTCAGGGGTACCAGAAGGTTCCAATCTGGGACCACTATTGTTTGTAATTTTTATTAATGACCTACCTTCAATTGTTTTATCACATAAACTAATACATGCTGATGATTTTAAATTTTTTAAATCAATATCAAATATTAATGACTATTTAGACCTACAAAATGATGTTGATAAAATCTTTCAGTGATCAATAATACAATATCTCCAAATGCAAAGTTATCACATTTAATAAAACCAAGAATACCCTTAACTATGTCCATAATAGGTGGGCTTGAACATGATTTAAATGCGAAGTTCTAGCACCACGGATTTTCTTTCGGCATTCGATTCCCGGAGTTATAAGAATGCTGGAAAAAAAATTCCACCGTAAGCCTTAAAGCCTATTTAAAAAAAAAGCCTTTTTTCACGAGGAAAGATCCAGTGTTCGAGATATCGACATTTTTGTACCTTGTGCTCACTTCTAGTTGCCAAACATCCCCAATTTGGCATAAATGATGTTTTCCTATCAGTTTTACACTAGCACGCAAACATTTACAAAACATATTTTTGAAATTGCTCCTTTTACTAAGGCCGGAGATACTCTTTGGCGATTCTAGAAACACGTTAAAATAGAAAAAACTAGAAAGAATTTTTTTTCATTCGAATGAGTTTTGCGCTAGTATGTCAACAAGCGAGAGTAATATCTTTTATTTCCATCCTTGTCTGATTTGCGGGGTCATCGAACTATCACCAACCCCCACCCCGGATTATTTGTTTACGTTTTGTTATACTGTAGATCGAATGATCAATGTTATTTGCGTAATTAGTTACAAGTTCAGATAGTCTTCGACCCTTCGAAGTGAAGTTGTAATTGTTCTCCTCGAAATTTCTTGTGAAAGTATGGACAGAAAATCAAAGGATCATGCAGGGACCCATCAAGAAAATCGGGCGCGCATATGTTTTCTCTGTCTGCAGAAGAAGAATCAAATGGTCAAAATCAGTGGTGTTTTACGTGTGAATTTAAAAAAATGTGTGAATTATGCTGAACATGATGAACGTTTTCCCAATGTTTCACGTAGCGCTTGCAAAATTATCGTATATCGGTCAGTGAAGTGTGAAACTATCGAAAAAATAGCTCTGCCGGACTATACAAAGTTCAAAATTTTGGAGAAGAATATTCGGGCAAAAACTCAAACGCTATGCAGTTGCACATTGTGTGAATTGATACGATTGGTATAACTTCGCCAAAAAAATGACAAGAACAAAAAGAAGAGGAGCAACAAGTGCAAAAAATGTGGTGAAGCTTATTCGGTAGGGAAAAAACATTTTTGTACCCCAGAAAAACACTTCCCGAGTTTCAAAGAACATGTAAGTAACTCGCTTCCCCTGAAACAGAGAGGACAATTGGCGTGTTCTTTAATAAAGGACATAGTTTTAAATGAAGACACAAATTCTAGTACCTCGAGCAATGAAACCGCTACATTATCTCAGCTCCACGGAAAGCCACTCAACGTCGAATTTACCCCGAAACTAAAAAATGAAACTACAGGTTTCCGCGGGAGATGTTTGTAAAATAGCCACAAATTATGGCCTGTCCAGCAATGTAGTTCAGGGCATAGCAAGAGACTTACGCGTTGGCTCCCAAAAAAGAAACCTGTTTGAACCACATCTGAAGATGAACCTTGCTACATACCGCCACAGACTAGATACATTTTTTGATTTCAAAAGTTGCCCCATAATAACATCCAAAGCTGGCGAGAAAACGACCTCTACAGAAATATTGGCATTTTGTACAGATGTTGCAGTCTTATACAGCAACTCGAAGCAATGATAATCCCCATTTGAAGTTTGGCATTGATGGTGGGGGAGGTTTTCTCAAGATTTGCCTTTCAGTGCAAGAACCTGATTCTGCTATAATAGACGGTCGACAAAAGGATTCCTGAGTCAAAAAAGTATTTGTCCTGGAAATAATTGCAGGTACACAAGAAAATCACGAAAATGTGAGAATGTTATGGTCTCTCTTACAGATTAATGATTTTGAGGGCACAATTGCGACCGATTTGAAACTCGCATATTGGTAGGAATCATGTCTCATGACAGTAGCTTTCCCTGTACTTGGTGTTTCGCCTCGAAAGAAAGTTTGGACACTTTTGGGGAGAGGAGGACTATACACAACTGCCAAGAAAATTATTTAGAATGGGAAAAAGCCAACTTCAAAAAGACCCTTGCAAAAAATTACAAAAATTGCTCGAATTTACCTGTTCTGTCTAGAGGCACGGATGACTAAAGACAGATTATTGACATCATTGCACCCCCTGAATTGCATTTAATTCTCGGAGTAGTGAATACGCTTTATAATCAGATGAAAATGCAGTTCGAATTTGAATCTTTTGAGTGGACCAAAAGGTCCAATGTCAGCCACGAATTTGTACATGGGGCCCCTGCATTCGCGGGTAATTCATGCAAATTGCTTCTAGATAAAACTGATGTTTTGCAAAATTTATGCAGACCTGGTTGTCTGAATTATGTGAAATGTTTGCGAGAATTTCGAGCAGTGGTGGAATCTTCTTTTTCAATCTAACTACAGAGAAGCAATGGACAGATTTAAAAGAAGTTATCTAGATCTACAGATCAGTGTTACTCCAAAGGTCCATGCTGTGTTTTTCCATGTACCAGAGTTTTGCGCTAAAACAAAACAAGGAATGGGGTTTTTTAGCGAGCAGGCCATGGAATCAGTCCACCGGAGCGTGGGACAAATTTAAAGTAAAAAAATATCATCCAGATTATGGAAGTAAATTACTGACCGCACTCCGAGAATATAATAGTGTTCATTTATAACTTGTGACTCAATAGTTGATTTGTTTAAAAAGCCAAGAATTTCGTTTTCTGTACTACTATTCTTTACTTCAGACATTAATTCACAATTATCAAACTATTAATTCTTGTACAATCATTATTTAAACATTTTTTTTCATTAAAATTATCAGTTCAATGATCAAAATTTCAATTTTTCATCATTCCTTTTACCGTCAACAGGTGCGTGCAGAGTTTTTTTGTATGGATCCAGGAAAAAGTTTGTCTGTCTTTGATCTTCCGTTGGGGAGTTTTTGGATATCACATTTTTACCAAATTGAGCGTGTTTCAAGTCCAAAAATGAATATTTTTCTATCTTTGCATTATTCATTGAAAAAAGGCGATTTTTTTAAAATCGGCTCTAAGGCTTACGGTGGAATTTTTTTTCCAGCCTTCTTATGACTCCGGAAATCTAATGCCGAAAGAAAATCCGTGGTGCTAGAACTTTGCATTTAAATCATATTCAAACCCTATATAGTTTTACCTTATAATGAGCAAATACTATATGTGACTTAGGTGCGACATTTCAAAGCAACTATAAATTTGATGAGCATATATTGTTAAAAGCCCATACAAAATAATGGGGTTTTTGCAACGTTCAATGAAATAATTTTCTAACATACTATACTTTTGATGCAATTGTGCGCAGTAACCTAGAGTATGCATGTATAATATGGAACCCTACACAGATAAATTTGAGTAAGCATTTGGAAACTTTACAAAATTAATTTATAAGATACAAAATATATAACACTAATCCAGCATTTACTTCATACACATCATTTGGACAAGAATTTTGTATAGTAAAATTGGAAAATAGACGCATTCTAAGATTATTGATGTTTTTATATACAAATTATTAAATGGTTTAATTGATTGCCCTTATTTACTTAGTCAAATTAACATATATGTTCCATTAACAGGGTTTTGCCCTCGAAAGGTCCTATTTCAAGTTTATAACAATATAAACCTATAGAAAAAATGTGCTACTATTACAATAGATATGCAGAAAAGTTCAATTTGGTGGTTAAAAATATTTAGTTATACAGGGTGTTTTTTTAAAAAGTTTCCACCCCAGATTTAGGCTTACCCAATAATTTTTGGCAAAAATGGCGAGACACGTCGATTTTTGATTTGAGGGGGACAAAATTTTTGATAACAAACATCACTCTAACGTCAACCCCTTTCACCCCTCGCCACTCAACTTTAAAATTTAAGGGAAAAGGTAATTCAATGCAGAATTCACATCACTAAGTTTAATTTTTTTACTACCCCCCTGAACAGAAATACAGGGTGTTTTTTCCTACCCTCACTTTACTCTCGCACAATAATTTTTGAGAAAAATAGTGAGACGCGTCGACTTCTGATTTAAAGGAAACGAAATTTTTGACAAAATTTGTCGCTCTACCTTAATCCCCTTCACCCCACCCCGTAACATGAAAATTTGAATGGGCGATACACCATGTGTGGCACATCAGAGGAAAGGTAATTCAATGCAGAATTCAAATCATACCCTTTGTCCACTGCTAGGACAAAAAAACATTACATAATTTGTATCAATAATGTTATCAGTTTATTGTTAGGTATTTAAAAGAAGGTAAAAATAAAAAAAAATTACAGCAATTGCTCAAAATGTTGTCCATCGTGTGCTAAACAAAAGTCAAGTCTGTCTTGGAATTCTTGCCTAACATTTTGAAAAATTTCCCTATGAATTAATTTTTTGCTAGTCGGCACTATTAGGGTACTTTTTAGGAACTTGTTCGTTTATTTTTCTGAATTATCAGCAATTCACTTTTTGTTTCTACAAAAAATAAGAGTACCTTTGGCGAAAACCAACCTATAAACTCACTTGTTTAAAATTATTTATCAAATAAACATTGAAAATGATCTACACTAGAGCACAGAGAATTGAAATGATTTTCATTTACGGATCCGCGAACAGATGTTCGAGAAGAGCTGCTACTCTTTTTAATGAAGAACATCCTGGTTTGCAAGTAAGTCATACTTACATTAGAAACTTGTTATGAAGTTTGAGGAAACTGGATCTGTACTAAATAAAAGAGGACGGCAGTTAGGGTATTGGACGAAGTAACAGAAGTCGAAGTTCTGGGAAATTTTGCAATAGAACCAGCATCTTCTCTTCGCAAAGTAGCCTCTAATACTGGACTTTCAGTTTCATCAGTTCGACAAGTATAAATAATAAATATCGACCTTACAAGATGCAAATCCATCAGCAACTTCATGAAGATGATTCGGATAGAAGAGTTCAATTTTGTGAGTAAATGCTCGCATTGATTGATAACATATAGTTCAAAATATTTGTTTTTCGGATGAGTGCACATTTTTTCTTGACGGGTTTGTGAATAAACATAATTGTCGTTACTGGAGTGACAACAACCCTCATGGTTTTGTTTGTCAACATGTTCAAAAAATTAATGTTTTGGCTATCATACTGGGCGATAAAATTATTGGGCCATTATTCGTAGATGGGAATTTAACTGGTCAAAAATACCTAGAAATGCTAGAAATGACCATTGGCCCGCTAAATACCCAGGAGCTTGAAAATCAGGTAGATGAAGTTAGAAATCCTGCTCTAGATGAAAATCTATTACATTTTCAACAAGATGGGGCTGGTCCTCATTATCATTTACCAGTCAGACTATGGTTAGATGACCATTTCCTACAACTTTGGGTCGGTAGAAGAGGAGCAATAGAATGGCCTGCGAGATCTCCAGATTTGAGTCCTTGCAATTTCTGGCTTTGGGGTCACCTAAAGTCAGTAATTTACAAAACTGATCCTACATCTATTGATGACCTTCGGGTACGAATTGTAAGAGAATGTCAATCCATTACTAGGGAAATTTTTCAAAATGTTAGACAAGAATTCCAAGACAGACTTGACTTTTGTTTAGCACACGATGGACAACATTTTGAGCAATTGCTGTAATTTTTGTTTTATTTTTACCTTCTTTTAAATACCTAACAATAAACTTATAACATTATTGATACAAATTATGTAATGTTTTTTATCCTAGCAGTGGACAAAAGGTATGATTTGAATTCTGCATTGAATTACCTTTCCTCTGATGTGCCACACATGGTGTATCGCCCATTCAAATTTTCATGTTACGGGGTGGGGGTGAAGGGGGTTAAGGTAGAGCGACAAATTTTGTCAAAAATTTCGTTTCCTTTAAATCAAAAGTCGACGTGTCTCACTATTTTTCTCAAAAATTATTGTGCGAGAGTAAAGTGAGGGTAGGAAAAAACACCCTGTATTTCTGTTCAGGGGGGTAGTAAAAAAATTAAACTTAGTGATTTCAATTCTGCATTGAATTACCTTTTTCCTGATGTGCCACACATGGTAAGTTCCCTATTTAAATTTTAAAGTTGAGTGGCGAGGGGTGAAGGGGGTTGACGTTAGAGTGATGTTTGTTATCAAAAATTTTGTCCCCCTTAAATCAAAAATCGACGTGTCTCGCCATTTTTGCCAAAAATTATTGGGTAAGCCTAAATCGGGGGTGGAAACTTTTTAAAAAAACACCCTGTATAGTGGATCTATAGTTAAAATTAGTTAAAATATAAGAGCATGCTATCTTCTAAAAAAAATCATGTCTCGTAAGAATCAGGAGTACTTATGTCATAATGTTTGTAACAAAAAATCAGTGACTTAATCCGGTATCCCTATCAGTTCTGCAAAGTGGAGTATAGTAATATCTACTTTCTTTTTATGTAATTTTATTCAAGTTGTAAAATAACTTTTTTTTTCTTTAAACAGGAACATGTAAAAGGCTATAAACCTGTTTGTTTCTTACAATAAATAAATAAATGATATTCCCTTACATGTATGTGAAAAGTTTGGCCAGTATGGCACAAGCCATTCCGGTACCCGTCCCACAACGATCCATAAAAATCAAATTCTTAAGGGATAAACTTTTTTATACCGCAAATTAAAACAAAATTTATTTCAGATCATGTATAATAGTATTCTCCATGTATTTAGTGCCAATGGTTCACTGCAGATTTAAAAAAGTAGGGTATGGAAATTATTAATAAGGTTGTAGCTTTCTCAGTAGAGAAGAAAATAGTTGTTTGAATTACTGATGGGTACCAGTACTTTTAGGTTTTTAAAAAAAAATACGGAAATATATTTTCATTTAAGTAGTACTATTGAATGTTTTTTAATTTTTTAATGGAACTGTGTTATTTTTTTTATTAATTGAAAATAATGATTCATGAACTATGTAAAATAAAATAAATAGCACAGTTCCATGAAAAAAATTCAATAGGACTCCTACGGAAATGAAAATGAAAAAACCTAAAAATATCCATCAGTAATTCAAACTATTTTTTTTCTCTACAGATAAATCTACAATCTTACTAATAATTTCCATAACCTACTTACTAATTTTCTTATAACGCATTCATCTGAAAACTAATTGCAGATTTACCGGTAGTCATCGGGTATTTTATCTCAAGAAACGGAACGTTACGATTTCAGTTGACAATACTGAAATTGCAAGAAAAATTAACGGTTTTATAGACTACAAATCTCGAGAACGAAACTTTTGTTTGTGGAAATATTTATACTTACACATTGGAATAGGACATCTCCTTTTTTTGAATTAAATTTAAGAAGTAATAAAGAAGATATTAATCATTTAGTGTAGTTGTGTTTATGACTGTTTTGACAAGTTGTGATCACCAATTTTAAAGGTATACAAAATTAATTTTCGAAAATATTAAATCTTAAAAATTTATAATTCTCGAGAATTTACGATCTAATACTTAGAATCTGAAAGAGACTGAAAGAACGTTGTATTGATAAAATTGAAGACTTAAAATATAAAAATCTGAAAGAGATTGTTCTATTAGTAAATGAAATAATTAAATAAAATTTCTAATATTACAAATTTGTAACAAATTATTTATTAGTAAATGAAATAATATTTAAGGTGATCACTGGGTTTGTTGGAGGTACAAACATTAATTTAGTAATTTGGAAAATCAGCAATCATTAGAATAAACATATCATTTTAAAATCCTCCCAATGTTGCCAAATGATGGCCAATAATAGAACTTTAGTTTAGAAAAAAACATACTAACTACCTATTAGTTGAAAATAATTTATATAAATTATACTATTTTTATTAAAAATTAATTTTAATAAAAATGTGGACTAATTAAATTGTTTATTTTGCAATTTAGACATGGTGAGAAAATAAAAAAAAATAATATTGCAACTCAGAAATTATTAAGTTTAACATGTTTTTAACTTAACTATTTGTAACTAATCTGCAAATATACTGTTTAATAATATGGATACCTGTGAATTATGAAATATTTTCCATTGAAAAATACCTTGAATGGATTGTGAGAATTTTACTCCAAATTCTGAAATTGGTAATAATCCGTTCTGAGGGATCACGCGATTTAAAAAAAAAGTGGATCTTACTTATTTTGGTCTCCTGAACACGAATCGGAAATAAAAACGTGGCGCTCTCAAGTAGTTTCGGAGATACAGCCCTATTTTGTTCACTATTTGACAACTCCAACTTCTGTTATTGAAAACACACATTTAATTTTAAACAGGTCACTAAAGTTGGGTTAATCAGCTGATAATAATGTCTGTTATTTTCACAAACTGTATTGGAATCAATGTTAGCAAACGTGACGACGAGATTCTTCGTTTGACTCATTTCGGTTCTTGCTGTATTTTCGAATTCAAATATGAATAATTAGTTGACACAAGAATTTTTTACAGTTGTTTTTCAACTATATTTTTAATTTTAAATAGTGAGACATAGTTTGAAAAATATTCAAGCTAAACAAATTTAGTATCATTGTGCAAAATAGAAAATCACTTATTGAGTTTTTAATAATAATAGGAGTATTTTTGCGAGTAATTACATGTCCCCTATGTAATTCTTATTAGAAGAAACCAAAAAAAAAAAAATTAAGAAAATATGCCATTTTTCTAAATCCGTCAGAAAAAATACTTTTTCCTAAGGACGTATTGGTATCCAGAAAATGGCAATATTTGTCAGCTACTTCCTTGAGCTTCCTCATCCTAGATTTTATTTTATACATATGGAACTGGAGAGTGTTGAGAAGCAATTTCAGACTGCAGCAATTAGTGTAGAGAGGTAAATAAAGGTACTTCGTATAATAAATGCAAATTAATTTTAATAATTTATTTTAAGGTCTGTATGAAGAAATATTACCGAACTTGGTGGTGAGGGGAACATTGTGGAAATTGATGAAGCTAAGTTTGTTAAAAGGAAATATAATAGACAAAGAATCATTGAAGGGCAGTGGTTGTTCGGGGGATTAGAAAGAGGGTCTAAAGAAGCATTTTTGGTCCTTGCAGAAAATAGAAATTCAGAAACCGTCATTGAATTCATTCAAAAATGGATTCACCCCGGCACCACTATAATTAGTGACTGCTGGAAGGCGTACGACAGACTGACCGATGAAGGATTCCACAATTTCAAGGTTAACCATTCATACAACTTCGTTGACCCTGGGACTGGTATGTTCATTTTCTGTATTTCTTAACTATTATAGTATTATAACTATATCGTAACTTACGCAACTTTCAAACGTTTCTCTTTCGGTACAAACCAGTGCGAATCTTGTCTCTTATTATAGGTTTGTTCCAACTTCGATTTCTGTACCGTACATAAACTAATTTTTAACTCGAAACGAAACTGTTTACTGCGCAACTCTAGTTAATGTATTATTTGATAATCGAAAAAGGTTAGAACGGATCTTGAGAAGCGCCTATCTGTAGCTCTGCGTGCCGTGTTAGTTCATATTAATGACCGGTTGGTGGCACTCATAAAAATTGAATTCCCGCTATTTTTCAACTTTTTATGGATAAAAATTGTGGTTAGGTTCTCTGATTCTCGCTTGCGTGTTATCAAGTTGATTAAAGCTTCTTTTATTTTATAAATATTTGTTATTTATTTGTATTTCTCTTATTTAATTTAATATATACTTTTATTGTTCATTAATATGATTGTGTGTAAAATTTGTTCGAAGATTTTTTCTAGTAAATCATGTTTAAATCGACACATTAAAAATGTGCACAACATAAAAAAGACTCAAATAATTAGCTACGAATTTACAGCGTTTAATTCGAAATGTTTTAATTGTGCTAATTCTTTTAAATATATAAAAGATTTACGTAATCACTTACAGGATGAACATAACTTCAAATTAGAAATAATAAATATTAAATTTAATAATTTTCAAGGTAAGTATTTAAAACATAGGTATAATTTAATTTAAATAAAATTATATTTTTTAGATTTTGAAAACTGGTTGGAGGACACAAATAAAATAGAACATACCGAATATGTTTTAACAAGGGGTAGCAAATTACAAAAAACAGATGATAGTATGGCTAAAATTTCATATTACAATTGTAATAGAAGCATAAAAAAATATGGTAAAAGAACCAGCGTATATTAATTAATGTTAATTAATTTATTCTATTAATTTGTAGGTCATGTTATGAATGATAATGATAGAAAAAGAGTATTGAAGATGCAAGGGTCAGAAAAATTGGATTTTTCTTGTACAAGTCAAATAAAACTGACTCAGTGTAACGAGGAATGCTTTGTCATATTTTATAAAAATCACTATAATCATGAAAATGAAGTACAGCATTTGCATATTTCAAAAAAAGATAAGAACAATATTGCCACCAAATTATTGGCAGGTGTTCCAGTTTCCAAGTAAGTAACACATAATATAAATATTAAAATTAAATAATATTTTAAAAATCTATTGTAGGATTCTTGATCAAAATAGAGATCATATTGTTGAAAATGAGATTCAAAGGATTCATTTGTTGACAAGAAAAGATGTTTATAACATTAAAAACTCATATGGAATAAGTTTGTCTGATGATGGAAGAAGAAATAAAAATGATCAGTGTAGACATGTGGGTCCAGGATCAATTAAATTATGATGAAAATTCTGTAATTTATTATAAAAAAACAGGGTATTAAACAGGATGACCTCGGCCAAAATGACTTTTGTTTAATTATAATGAATAAGTCACAGCAATTTATGTTAAAAAAATTTGGTGAAAACATAATTGCCATTGATTCAACACATGGACTTAATGGTTATGATTTTGAACTTACAACCTTAATGGTTATAGATGAATTTGGCGAAGGATTTCCTGGTGCTTGTATGTTCACAAACAGAAAAGATACAAACATACACTTGTTTTTTTTTTCACTAGGCTTAAAGAAGCCCTTGGATGCACAATTGAGCCAAAAACTTTTATGTCTGACATTACAGGGGTATTTTTTAATGCATGGCAACATGTTATGAACACTCCTTTACACCAACTATATTGTGCTTGGCATATTGATAGAGCATGGCAACAAAATCTGTCTAAAATAACTTGTCCACAGAAAAAACAGTGGGTCTATAAAACTTTAAAATATTTGCAAGGACTTACTGATATTGAACAATTTAAAGTTAATTTGAAGAATACTCTGCAAATATTTTATACAGATCCTGATACTGTAGAGTTTGCAAAGTATTTAAGTAATAATTATGGTGCCAATTATAGACTTTGGGCACTTTGTTATAGACAAGATTGCGGAATTAACACAAACATGCATCTAGAATCAATGCACAAAACAATAAAATATTTTTATTTAAGAGGAACAGTTGTGAGAATGTTGGATAAAGGTCTACATGCAGTTCTGAGATACATTCGCGATAAAATCGTTGAAAGGGTAATAAAAAAGACAAAAGGTAAACATACAAAATATCTGGCTACAATTATTGCAAGGCATCGTCTAGCAATTACATCTGCTTTTCATCTAAGTGAAAATGAAAAAGATAATTTCATATTAGAAAATAATGATAAAAAATCTGATGTGGCCAGCACATGACCTCTCGCCATTTTTGAATCAAAAATTTACAGGTTGACACAAAAAAGTATGAAAAAAAATTCTTTTTTTGTAAATCTGGCAATAATGGCAAAAGTTTCGAAAATTTTAATGAGATGAAAATAAACTATATGGTATACAAAATATATGTGTAAAACTTTATTGCCGTTTTGTATAATAATGGCGTCATCACCCATAGCAACTGCCACTTCCGGTTGTGCGATTGGCACCAAAATCTAATCAGATCTAATCTAGGGTATCAGAATCCTGTATGCAAAATTTCAATTTTTTTTATTCAGTAGTTTTTGAGTTATCGTTACTACAACATCCATCCAAACACACATACACACACACACACACACACACACACTAACACACTAACACACACACACACTAACACACACACACAGACATCATCGCGAAAATATTAAAATCGTATTCTAGGGACCCCAAAACGTGTTTATCAATTGAAAACTCACTACCAAATTTTTAGCATGATTCCTATACCTCTCTTATCTGAAGGGCGAGAGGTAAAAAGATAAAGGTTTATATGCTGTTATAAAAACAAATAATAATATTTGTTGTGAATTGCAATGTAAATTCTGCAACATCTGTGTGCACACTTTTCAGTGTTCTTGTCCTGATTATTTTTTACAAAACACCATATGCAAACATATCCATTATGTTGCACTTCGTAACAAACCTCTTGTAGAAGTAAATGAAAATTTAGATGGAAGTAAAGAAGTTGAAGTGCATTTAGACACAATAAAAAATATTAACATTGAGAATTGTAATAACATTAAAGTAGAAGATATGCAAGCTAAAGTCTTTAAATTATTATCCAAAATATCAGAACAAGTAACTCATTGCTCAAACATAGAAGCTCTACAAGAATGTTCCAGCTATTTAAATAGTGCAACTCTTATTTTAAATGTTGAAACTAATCCTATCCCCTTACAAGATACATCTAAATTGCAACCTGCAAATAAAAAAATTGATAAACAATTGCACTTTTTCTCAACAAAAAAAAAAAGGAAAAACAAAATGACTTCAATTAAAAAGCCCGATCAAGATGAAGTAAAAGTTATTTTAGATATGATAAATTCTTATCCTCATACAAGTACAGATGTAAATAATGACCATAAATATCTTGACTAAAGAAGATTTTGCTACATACTTTAAATTGTTTGTATTTTAAATTTATTTATATACCTACTAATTCCTTATATTCTGTATTCAGTGTACTCTGTTTACAATTTTTGGCCTTTTTATAAGTTTACTTAACTAATTACTTATTTGTTTCTACGTATTTTTTTATTTATAATTAATGTATATAGGTATTATTGTAATTTTAACTTTGGCACAGTAGTAGGTATTTTTTTAATTTTAAATCATACTATTAATCTTAATTATAATTTTAATGTATTTATTTGTTTTTAAAATATATAAAAAATTCTTTTTTTATGAATACCCAATGCATATATTTTATAAATTATATTATTTCACAGAAAAATCTTTTAATAATAAAAAACAAGCATATAATATATATTTTCATTATAATAAAAACAGTCAATTAAAATCTAGACTATAGATCAATTTTTTCTATAATATAAACGTCATATATTGTTATTACAACTGTTATTAAATATCACCCTCTAGGTTATATACAAAAATAAATAATTATATATTATTTATTTCTAATAGTTTACGAAACTGATTTTATTTACATCGTGAAATTGACTTTCAAACGGTAATTTTAGTGAAACGCGTGCATAATGGTGTTTAACAATTTTTGAAATACCCGCTTTTTAAGCGAAGTCTACAACCTTTATCCAAAATCACAACCGGCATGCTGCGCTCCGGATAGCTGCTCCTCGGATCTTGTACTAAAATCTGACTGTAATGCGCCTTAAAAAAGAAGAACAGAAAAAGCAAATGAGAAAAAAGAAGAGGAGAAAAAAAAAGATTTTGCTTATGTTTATATATATTTTCGTTTTGTCTCGGTTTTTTATTTTATTCCACGAGGGGTAAAAAAATGGAAAATATTAATGGTGAGTTTGTTTGATAATGAAGTAGACATATCTTGTAATTTTTTATTTATTAAATTAGTTTTAGAAGAATACGTACTATTCCCATCAACTTCAGCAGCCTCCGTTCCAGTTCCAGTTCCTGATGCAGTTCAAGTTGATTTTAAATGGTCAGTTATGGAGTCGAAAATATTACTGGACATATAATACAATGACTTATACAAAAAAGTTGGCACTTCAAAGTGTAAGAATGTTAAAGAAACATCCATAGGAAGAAGTAAAAAATTTTTTGAATATAAAGAAGAATTTGAAAAGATTTTCGAGAAAAAAAGAAATATACAACCAGAAATATTATTAGAAAATGAATATGAGATACCCCTAGCCCTAGATCAAGAAGCAAATATGATACCGCAGCGGACTAAAGCAACCGAAGAAAAACCTGAAGCAAAGTCAAAAACTACAGTAAAAAAGAAAATAAAAACCGCCATCGAACAAATGAGGGAAGACGGAAAAAAATTTTACGATAATAAAATTAAAATTGCGAAATAAATCAAAAAAACTAGAAGAATATAAAAGAAGAACAGACATTATAAAAAATAAAAATAAAATATTGGAAGGAAAAAATTGCAATTATAATTGCATTTATAAATGTTAATGTTTTTTTATATATTTATTCTTATTTATTTTTAGGTTAGTTCAGAGTTTGTTTTTGTTTAAAATTTGTTTTTGTTAAGAATTTGTTTCTGTTCAGATTTTGTTTTTGTTCAGAGTTTGTTTTTGTTTAAGTTTATTTTATAAAATAAAGAATAGTTTATAGGATTTATTTTAATAAAGTTACATTGGCAAATTAGTACATATATTATTTCTAACGTTAACTGCATTCAGTTCCTCATCACTGTCATCTATATTGGGTGGGTCTATGTCTTCTATAACATCTTCAAAATTAAAATTATCTTGAATAGCAATATTATGCACAACACAGGCTGCTCTAATTAAATGAAGGAATACTCCTTAATTTCATATGGTATAGCTGTCGAAACTTTTGTTTCAAAATTCCGAAGCAGTGTTCTATAATATATTTGGTTTTCGACAGTTTTACATTATAATTCCTTTGCCTTCTGGCTAGATTTCCTCTATAACTATAAGGTGTCAATAAATTTTGCTTTAAGGGATAACCACTATCAACTAATAAAAAATATCTTCCACATCTTCGCTCCAAATTATTTCCCAGGCGAGAGTTTCGAAAAACTCTCCTGTCGTGGACCGATCCTGGATAGCCAACAAGCAAGTCAATAATTTTATGATTATGGTTAGACACTGCCTGCGACTAAAGTAAAATAAATTATTTTGCATATATTTATTTACTTGTACTTCTTTACCTAAATTGAATAATAACCTTTACGATTAATATATGACTCAGGATCATTATAAGGTTTATCAATTTTTATGTGGCATCCATCTATTGCTCCAATTACATTTTGAAATCCCACCTCATTGAAATGTTCAGCCAAGATTCGTTTTTCTTCCTCACTAGGCCATTTGATAGATTTTGGAGATAAATTGCTTAAAAAGTTTGTCATTCTGAAGAAGTATATGGCTCACTGAACTTTCGCTTATATTAAAGCGATTAGCAACACCTTTAAAGCTACAAGTTTGATGTCCAATGTATCATAAGAAAACTTTAACCTACAAGATATAACTGACACAGATCTAAAAAATTAAGAAAATTATTGTAAATACGTACTTGGTAAGTAGGAGGTATCTTACCATAGTGCCAATTTGATTGTTATAATTATTGCTCTCCTCATACATTTGGGAAATATTATTAACAATATTTCTCGATAAACGAAAATGTTTAAAAACTCTTCATCCGAGTAAGGGGGTACTATTACTTCTAAAATGAATATTGAATTAATTACATTTTAAAAACAATTTTACATTTATTATACCTAAATAATGTTCATTTCTAACTCGAGGTTCCATTAATAGCATGTCGTCCTCGTCAGAATCGTCTCTACTCATTTCACTCAGTAAAGAAAAATCACTATTGCTTTCAAAATCACTCATTTTTAATAAAATAAACAAATACAAGGAAAAAATAACCAAACTGCGTTACTTCCCCAAGATCAAAACAAATACAACAATTTTGACAATCTGCGCATGTCAGTCCAAACATATACAACATTCTTCTGTGTACGGATTTGATCGTTCACCGGTCGTACAATGTTAGGTTGGAATACAAAAGTAAACGGTACAAGAACTATCAATTATTCGACTGGAACAGTGTGTAGATATAGCGCATGCGTCTGATCGTAATATTGCAGTTTTCTCGCGGAATGGAACAAACTTCTGTCGCACCGTACTTATCTGATTTAAAATTCTTAGTTCCTAATACTCAGTCTATCGAACGCATGTGGCGTGATGTCAGAGCTGGCGTACCAAAATATGGATGTCGAAAAAAGTATTTTGAAGGATTTCTAGCCTAATATTTTTTCAAAAGGCATATCCGACCTAGAGATCCCATGGAAGTATTTTTGAACGTGGCAAAAGGAATGTACAAAGAATAATATTCGGGTAGTTTTTCGGAAGAATTTTTATAAATTATATATCTTTTTCATTGGTTTCTTTTTGTTCCTTCTAATAAATTGCTATTTTAGATATTTATATTTTAAAGTTTCTACATTAAAACTGACTTCAGAATTACATAGAGGTCATGTAATTACTGTCAAAAATACTCCTATTCTTATTAAAAACTCAATAAATGATTTTCTATTTTGTACAATAAATGAATTTTTATTAGCTGAACTTTGTTTTGCTGGAAATCTGATATGAAAAATTCATATGTATAATGACGGCCGGACACGCGCAATCATGTTACTACTGTGTCTACTGTTATGTCAAGTTTAAATAGTGAATATGGTAGTAACATGATGTTACTGCCTTATCCATCATGTTGTTAAATTTAAACAGTGGACAAAGTAGTAAGTAACCTGATGTTACTGCCTGATTCACCATATTGTCAAATTTAAACAGTGGACATAACATGATTGCTAGCTTCCGGCTGACATTACGCAAATCCGCGCGCCATGTTACTACTGTGTCTACTATTTTGTCAAATTCAAATAGTGAACAAGGTAAGAACATGATTGCGCGCAAATTTACGTAATGTCGGTTGAACGTGCGCAATTATGTTTCTACCTTGTCAAATTTAAATAGTGGATAAGGTAGTAACATGATGTTACTGCCTCGTCCACTATGTTGTCAAATTTAAATAGTGGATAAGGTAGTAACAAAAATGCGCATATTTCAGATTACTCTATAGCAATCTTAGATAACGTATGCTGCCCTAGATACGGCATCATGTAGTATTTTGTTGGTAGAAGACATGTGTAATGTTGACAGCGTACTCTGAGTCGGTTACTGATTTGTCATTGGTCAAACTACGTCGATAGTGATTTCTCATTGATCAAACTATGTCGAAATTTGAAAAAAGCGAATCAGTGACTGAGTACTCTAGACCCCCCGGACCTACCAAACAAGTAACCTACATGCCGTATCTAGCATAGCGTATATGATCTAAGATAGCAATGAATCAATCATATGATCAAATCATAATTAATTGATGGAAACGATGAACTTCGCTCTTCCGAATTCATTTCAGCAAGAATGAAAATCTGCCGAGAATTAGTTGCAGATGCATATATTCAAAAATGTACTCAAAGTGCAGAAAAACTGGCGGATCTAAAGTCGTCCAATTTTTTTTTAAAAGAAACCTAAATTTTGTGTGTAAAATTTTAATGGATAGTTAGATTCTAAAAATGAAAATAGGTGTCACTACCCAATAAACACACGTACGTGAAATTCTCGTTTTAAAAATGTTTAGAAGTTATTTTAACGTTATACGTTGAAATTTCGACGTATATTTTTTAGTTTGTTTTAAGACGCAGATATGTGTACGTAGTTGTGATTTTGTATTGGACGTATTGTAAAAACACGTAACAGTAATATTTTAGTCGAATGAAGGAAGTTATTTCAACTATCTCATATTAACTGCAGTGAATGCGGTTGAAAAAAACGGTCCCGGACAAAAAAAAACGTACTCATATACGTTGTATAAATAACTTTTTGCAGCTTACGTTTCTCAACCTTTTAAATAGCGTCTGTAAGCAATGAAAATGGGGGAGTTTTGGTCGAAATGGTATCGTCATCTTAATCTTCTGATTCTAAGGTATATTTCACGTTGTTTAAATATCGTAGATCATCTGACGTTTATCAACTGAATAAATAACTTAGTCAATAAACTAGAGATAGTGTTCTTTTGGTTGAATTAATAATATACTATTAGACATTGTTTAAATAATGTTTTGCTCATCATGTTTTTTCTACTGAGCCGGTTCGCTTTGATGGCTTGTATGCCAATAAGTGATTATGTATCAACCTACGATAGATGGTGTTACTGTTTGTCATTTTTGGTTTACTTAAAAATAGTTGGGGTATACAGAGTTGGTTTTTGAAACTGAAACTTCTGACAAAGTGAAACTGATGTGATGATTCCTATATGGATGAAACATGTATGCTAATGGTTTAAATGTATAATTTTCAAAAACTTACCCTCTCTGTCTTGACACCTGAAAATGTTACCTCTTTCAACGTTCAATTTACTTTACCAAAAATATGTTATACAACGTAAATAAATCCTAAACAACCATTCAACCATTTAAAAATGGTTTAGGTAACGTAAAAGACACCTAAATACAATACGTAAAATACACCCTTTATTAAACGTTAATATTACGTTAGTAAATACAGTCTAAACAATAGATATGGTAAAGTTAAAATCGAGTTACTGAATATGGTCAAGTAAACGTTGAGAATTTGGTTAAAATTAACGTTGAAGTGAGCGACATTTGCCCGAAAAATTAACGTTCCGTCTTGGGTTATTCTGTCACTTTAAAAAAACGTTCATGTGTTTATTGGGTATTACCTTGAAGTTAACACTTTTTGAAATACAGGTCTCCAAAGTTTCAAAAATGGATTAGACGTTTAATTTGTAAAGACATAAATGAAAGTATTTTTTATTTTGTACAAAAAAGTTTATATTAAGTGCTCAAATCGAAATCCTTCCATTACTCGATAGTCAGCCATTCTTTGGGGCGATTTCCAATGATGTCCAGGACCCAAAACTTGGCAACAGCGCATTTCCGCAAAGTTTCAATTTTATAACAAGATTCACATTGAATAGTATAAAATCGACATTGAAGCGCATTTGCAAATATTGAAAACCATACTTAGTAATTAAGATGCAGAATTATAATATTCAATTTCTAAAATTTTCATAAATCTCTCAATAATAACTATCGTCTATAACTTGGCAACAACGCATTTTCGCAAAAAAAAATGGTGCCATTTGATTCGTCTAAGAACCCAAGATTGTGATGTTCTTTTTTCCATAACAGATTTCCAGTAGTTTCTAATTTCGTAACTAAACATTTCTGCAAACTTGGACGTGGATTTTTGTTTACAAGTTACCATGGTAACGATTTCCATGATAACGGTTACCATGACAACGGTTTCCCATAACTGATTTCCCTTAATCCAAATTTTAACCTTACATTTATTATATAATCAGGTCATAGCTCAAAGTATACAACTATATCATGCATTACCCACGAAGTATCATCTACAAATATTTTCGTTAAAAAAAAAATTGCCGTCCTTAATTTTATGATTTCATTCAGAAATAAAAAAGTTATCAAGAGAATAGTAGGTTTTTCATTTGATAATGGAATTCAAAAATCCAACAAGAACCGACAGGAGTCAAACGAAGAATCACGTAATCACGTTTGCCAACATTGGAATCAGTATGTCTGTCTGTCTGTCTGTCTGATATCTATTACCATTTAAAAGATATGATTTTTCAATATTTTTAATTTTGCCGCCATTTTCTCGGTAACGGTTCGTTCGACATCAAAACTAAAAACACTTTATTGCATACTTTTTCGTCCTAAACAATGATCTGAAGTCAGATTTGAAATATCTGGATGTTACACACGCACACACAAACATACAGAATTAAACATTCCAAGACAGTTTGTGAAAATAACAGACATAATTGTCAGCTGATTAACCCAACTTTGGTGATCTGTTTAAAATTTAAATTAAAGTGAATTTTTTGAAAAATAGTGTAACATGTAGGACATGTTTGCATAATTATACTAAATTATTTTTTTAAATTTATCAAATTTATTCCAATTTAAAAGACATTTTGTAAATTCAATAATTCTATTAATCACAAAATTTATTAAGAGCTGCGCGATTTCAAATATTTAAATTTTCGTTCCTAGTCACGTGACTTTATGACGTATTTCCACTTGCTATCACGGGCACTAAATTGAATACGAAGAAACGTTCATGATTCTTTTTCGCTTCAGTTGATCTCAGACGAGATAGTTATTTTATTTTGAGAAACGTGTTGTGCTAATTAGTGAACTTTGCAGAGTTATACAGGTATTAACATTTTTATTTCTCATCTTATATAGTATTTCTTTTATCAATATCCATGTATTTTGTATAATTAAATCAGGAAATTTTCTATTAAACTTTAAACAAAATGACGAACAGTCCATGCCGGTATTAAATTTTCATGTTCCATATTATTAAACTAAATTTTCTTGTTTTCAAGTAATTTATAATGAATGCCAGCATGTAAGATCTAAAATTATAGTTATTCATTTTTTCATTTTCTTTTGTTAATAAATTTCAACTACTTGGAAATTTACTTTTTAAACATTTAAATTTAATTTAATTTTTTTTATCTCTAATTTTTTGTTTCTATTCCTCCTACAGGAATATAATCAAAGTTTACTTTTTGGCTGGTTTACCTTTTTGCCTGGTTTACCAATCTTCAAAAGTGCATATGTGATCAGCTAACCGGAAAGTCAGCTCACCTCAGACACCTGTAACTATTTTTTTTCCTGACGGAAAACTACCGGTAATAAGTTTGATTATTATACGAATGTGTAAAATGGACCTCAAACACAAATTTAACTTTACGTATCCTGAGATAAAGGGACAACTTTTCTTTTTTTTTAATAAATATATGGCATATTTTCTCTAACTAAATTCCAACTTCATTTCATTCTTTTAAAACACAAGTTTCTTGTTGTTTGTTTTTAGAGACTTTTATATTATTCAAAAATAAACTGGCGCCCATTAAAATAACCCTTAGTTGAAGCATATCCTACACAATCCCCTAAATAAACATAAACTGTATTCAGGCATGAACGCCACCCCTTTAAGAGTTTCAATATAGGAACAGATATTTATTATTATTATTTTTAAATACTTTCATATCAATAAGGGTAGGTTACCCGTTGCAAATTGGCGCTCAACAACGTGGTTTACAGTATTTTATTAGACTGTGTAGATATGTTAGACAAGGTATTCTCCATCTATATTTAATTTTTTTACTAAATTTTGTCACCATTTTTACTACAATTTTTTTTATGTAATATTTTGCTGAGTTGTGCATATTGTGGTTTTTTTCTTGTTTTCTATTTTTTATGGACAGTATTTGAAAATAATTGTATATTAGAAACTTAAATAATGTTGCTTTATTTTCGGAAGTCTGGCATATAGTTTAGTCACAGTATTTATATTTTGCGAAATGTAATTTATGCCAGCTGTTTACCGATAAGAGTTTTTTGTCGCCTTTATTTTGAAAACAAACAGAAATAGTTTTGGGTTTGCTTAAAATACTACAGAGTTGAATTTTTTCTGGTTTTATGGATTTCCTATCTACAAGGTGGACCAAAATTGTCGAGCAATACTTCTAGGGGTGATAGAACACATAAAAATAAGTAATGTTTGTCTAATGAACCTATGTCCAAAACCGCTTATTAAGGGTGCGACAACGCCTAGTAAGGGCTTAACGATAATTGGTTTTTCATGAATATCATTCGAGAGGCGTCCCATATAATATTCAAATTTTAGGTAGTACGCTATTTACGTATTTTGTCTTGATTCTTAGATTTCACCAAGGGTAGTTTTCAAGGGGTGAGTTACCCTTTTTTAGACATTTTTTTTTGTTATCAACTGTTTTGGAAAATGCATATTAAAATAATATTTTCGGAAGTTTTTTCTTTAAAATAGGTACTCTTGATGTATAATCCAAAAATTTATCGTTTAAAACATATATCTAAAAAGCGGTAACTTATCCCTTGAAAACTACCCTTAGTGAATTCGAGGAATCAAGACAAAATACGTCAAAGCGTATCTTAGTACCCTTAGGTACTACCTAAAATTTGAATATTGTATGGTACCGTTCTCGAATGATATTCATGAAAAACCAATTATCGTTAAGCCCTTTCTAGGGGTTGCCGCACCCTTAATAAGCGGTTTTGGACATAGGTTCATTAGACAAACATTACTTATTTTTATGTTGAAGAATATCGTCATCACTAACCAAAACTGCACTTTTTAAAACACTCTACGTACGGTTCGCTAACTACGTTAGCATCATCAAGAGTCGATGATAAACTAAATAATAGAACTACGATCTAGCTATTTATACCTACCACCTTAACGCATGAATGCGATTCTGCGCTAAGTGTGGAGGCTTTCTCCAATCATTTGGAAAAAGCCCGCCAACCTTATCTAATTAAACTGTATAGTGGACTAAATGAAATAGGTCCTTTGTCTTTATTTAAGCTATTTTTACATTTAATTATTTCAACACTTTCAAATGCATCCAACAACCTTTTGTTGGGTACATTTTTAAGTAATTTTACATTATCCACACTAATTTTATGATTATGACAAAAAGCATGTTCAGCAACAGATGATTTCTCTGTGCGACCGTATTTCAAATGTGCCATGTGTTCTTTAAATCTAGTTTGTATAGATCTTCTGTTTGGTCCAACATACTTTTTGTCACAATCAGAACAATTTATTTCGTAGATTCCACTTTTTTCCAAATGACTTGTTTTATCTTTTGGGTTGTTTAGTATACTTTTCAAAGTGTTGTTTGATTGAAAAACTACCCTCAAGCCTGATTTGTAAAAGATCATTTGTAACCCTTTAATAACACTTCAAAAATGTGTAAAAATGTGTAAAAATCTTGTTTTCACAATCTTTGTAATAAAATTTTGAAAAAAATTATAATTATAAAATTAATTATTACAAATTTAAAGATATTTTTTTTAAATTTTTGATATTAAAATTTAACTAAAAAATAATAATTTAATAAGGATAAAAATTGCTTAAAAATTAAAATAAAAACTAGCGGCGAAACAATGCGGAATTCGAAAAAAAAAGTAACGACAAAATTTGTAGACAATTTTATGTTCTATAATTTTGATTTTTTGTAAATTTTCATAAAAATTCATAATTTTGTCTCAAAATCTAAAAAAAAGTCGCAAATGTCTATATACATTATTTTCACGCCCTCTAGCGACGAAACTATAAGGAATTCAAAAAAACGGTAATGACAAAATGTGTAGAAAATTTTATGTTCTACAACTTTTATATCCTGTAATTTTTCATAAAAATGCATTATTTTGGTAATTAAAAAAAAATATGAAAAAAAATTACTTTTTAATAAGTCTGGCAACAATGGCAAAAGTTTTTGAAAATTTTAATCATTAATAATTAAACTATAATGTATAAAAAATATATGTGTAAAGGTTTATTGTAATATTGTTTAGTAATGACGTCATCACTTATAGCAACTGTCACTTCCGGTTGTCCCATTAACTCCAAAGTATATTCAGGTCGTCTACTTGCTACCCTAAATATGTATATAAAATTTCATCTAAATCGGTTCAGCCGTTTAAACGCTATCGTGTTCACACACACAAACACACACACACCCACACACAGACATACACACACAGACATACATCATGCTAAAAATGGTATAAATGGATTCGGGTGACCTGAAAACGTAAAGATTCGTTAAAATCTGGGTAAGGTCAAAATATCATGATCGCAATACTTTCCTTCTATACAACTCTGTTGTTCGGAAAGTAATTAGTGTGGATAATGTAAAATTACTTAAAAATGTACCCAACAAAGACAAAAGACCTATTCCATTTAGTCCACTATACAGTTTAATTAGTTAAGGTTGGCGGGCTTTTTCCAAATGATTGGAGAAAGCCTCCACACTTAGTGCCGAACGTGAAGGTGGTAGATATAAATAGCTAGATCGTAGGTTTAATATTTAGTTTATCATCGACTCCTAATGATGCTAACGTAGTTAGCGAAACGTACGTAGAGTGTTTTTAAAAAGTGTAGTTTTGGTTAGTGGTGACGAATTTCTTCAACATTGTTGAAAACCAAAGGTTCCAAATTCCCAATTCAAATATTTTTATGCGCTCTATCACCCCTAGAAGTATTACTCGACAGTTTTGGTCCACCTTGTATAATTATTATTTGATAACATTTTCAGATTACAACATTCAGAAAAATAATTTTTGGCAACAGTAGTTTAATTAGTTTTTTTTCCGATAAACAACAAAAATTTTTTTCTGACGTTTCGGTTCTTTTAAGAGAATGTTTTGAAACCTTGTAAATTGATTGCGAACTTGCAGTATCGGGTCATTTTTTCTTTAGAGTTTTGTAGGAAATTTTAAAACTTATCGTTTTATTCCAAGTAAATTATAAATTATATTTTTTCGAGACTCGGGTTACACTACAAGTGTTTTAATTTTTTTCCTTTTCGTATAAAGGCCCTTGCACGTACATTTACACAAGAAATAAGCAGTTAAAAATAAAAAATAAAATTTGACAGATCGTTATCACTCCACGATTAGTTATGTAGCAAGGCACGTTAAAAAATTAAGAAATAATACATATGAAATAATTTTTTCCGTAAGGATGAAAATTTTATTTCTGACCAATGAAAAACAGTACTTTGACCATTTGGCATTTTGCTGCTAATATATTGAGCTATTGTATGTATCTATTTTTGTGGGTTTGTAGTTTCTTTTTAGTTGTAGAATAAAAATAAATATGAGTGAAGATCACAGTTATACTATAGTTATTATTTAAACGACGAAAATACAGTTCAATGAAAAGAAAACTGAAAATGTCTCTGAACCATCTACTAAGACTGAAATACACTTAAGTAACACTAACTATCTACAATTTCTCCATCTTTTATTTTTCTTTTCTCACTTAATAATAAAAATCCTCGTACCGTGAAGGTCCTTTTTATGCCTTGATTTTGATATGTACAAATAAAATTACAAAAATATTATGTTATGTATAATATTAATAAAGGTATCTGACAGTTGATTTATGTTTGCACGAATGCCTATTTCAAACGAGTGTAGGTTGACAAAAAATAATTTTTATAACTGCTTATTTTTATTTCTTATTTTTACTGCTTATTTCTTATGTAAATGTACGTGCATGTACGTATGGTGAAGATGATATGTAAGGGAAATGATTTAATTTTTTTTTATTATGTAGATTGTTACTGGGAAAGCCTTAAAGCATATTATTTTATAATGCAGGCTTCACATCTTAAAACAGATGAATTAACTTACGAGTTACGGCTTCGTGATACAGATACTTCGGGAACAGTTGACTCAAAGAGGCGTATATCTGTATTGGCAGGACTTTTAGCGCAAGAAAAAGGTGATAGGAGTTTTTCAGAACAAATAAATAATTATGCATTTGCGACAGATGTCACTGAAATCAAAGCGACTTTGGCGGATTTAAAAGATTTAATTACTTTTTTTCCTGCACAATTAACGACTCTATTCACAAAATAATTATAGAATTATTTCGCGATTAGTTCATGTATCGGGTAGAATCAGTAGGGTTAATATCGATGATGAGGACGACTCCTCAACACAGAAACAATTAAAAATAACACTTAAATTTAGAAGCCGATTTGGACGCGAAAATTCCAGGTAACGTCACGAATTCTTCTAATAATACGAGCAATGCAGAACCATCGACTTCGTATAACAAAAATGCAGATATTCATAAATGGAACTTATTTTTTGATGGTACCGGTTCACTGATTTTTTAGAGCGGGTTGAATTATTACGAATATCGAGAGGTGTTTCGGAAAACGACTTATTTACCAAAAGCTGTGAGTTATTTAAGGGTTCAGCTCTCAGCTCTAACTTGGTTCATGATAAATAAACATAAAATAAATTCGTGGGCTCAATTAGTAAATAAATTAAAAGATGATTTCTTGCCCTCTGACTATCAATACGAATTAGAACTAGAAATTAACAACAAAACACAAGAAAGGCAAGAAACCGATTCCTTTTGTAAATTTCGGGCAAAGATTAGGTATAGCTATACCTAATCTTTGTTGCGGGGATGGAAAGGTTATTTAATAGACTCGATATTGTTCCAACAATACGATACAGACCAACAGCCAGGCACCTCACATACTACCCAGACGCAACGAAAAAACAAAAATTAAATAACTTCACTTCAGTATCCGATTGGCAAAATTATTTAAAATTCGTAAAGTTTTTTTTGGAAGTATTTTCTAACAGAGCTGGGTAATTACATGTACTTTGAAAGTAAGTACAATTACAAAGTTAGGAATTATTAATTACTTTTGTAATTACTTTTCTAATTACTTTGTGGTTTTGAATTTAAAAAAATACCTGATAAAATTGAAGAATCTTTACGTTTTGAGGTCACCTGAATCCATTTATACCATTTTTAGCATAATGTCTGTCTGTGTGTGTGTGTGTGTGTGTGTGTGTGTGTGTGTGTGTGTGTGTGTGTGTGTGTGTGTGTGTGTGTGTGTGTGTGTGTGTGTGTGTGTGTGTGTGTGTGTGTGTGTGTGTGTGTGTGTGTGTGTGTGTGTGTGTGTGTGTGTGTGTGTGTGTGTGTGTGTGTGTGTGTGTGTGTGTGTGTGTGTGTGTGTGTGTGTGTGTGTGTGTGTGTGTGTGTGTGTGTGTGTGTGTGTGTGTGTGTGTGTGTGTGTGTGTGTGTGTGTGTGTGTGTGTGTGTGTGTGTGTGTGTGTGTGTGTGTGTGTGTGTGTGTGTGTGTGTGTGTGTGTGTGTGTGTGTGTGTGTGTGTGTGTGTGTGTGTGTGTGTGTGTGTGTGTGTGTGTGTGTGTGTGTGTGTGTGTGTGTGTGTGTGTGTGTGTGTGTGTGTGTGTGTGTGTGTGTGTGTGTGTGTGTGTGTGTGTGTGTGTGTGTGTGTGTGTGTGTGTGTGTGTGTGTGTGTGTGTGTGTGTGTGTGTGTGTGTGTGTGTGTGTGTGTGTGTGTGTGTGTGTGTGTGTGTGTGTGTGTGTGTGTGTGTGTGTGTGTGTGTGTGTGTGTGTGTGTGTGTGTGTGTGTGTGTGTGTGTGTGTGTGTGTGTGTGTGTGTGTGTGTGTGTGTGTGTGTGTGTGTGTGTGTGTGTGTGTGTGTGTGTGTGTGTGTGTGTGTGTGTGTGTGTGTGTGTGTGTGTGTGTGTGTGTGTGTGTGTGTGTGTGTGTGTGTGTGTGTGTGTGTGTGTGTGTGTGTGTGGACTTTTGAGACCTTACGGGGACAATTTCCGAAAAACGCTTATGGTTGTGAGGACCGTTTTTCTTATTGGGACATCAAGCCGGTCTTCATAAGAAATTAACCTGATTTTTGTAATCTACGTCGTTTTTGGTCTCAAATGGTACCTATAACATTAAAAAAATATTTGGTCCCCATAAGTAATGTGTCAGGTGGATGAGGTTCTTATAACATACCTGAAGGGGGCGCCGTCATCTATACACTTTGTGTGTATTAGGCAATGATATTGCATTGGTTGTAAAGACCATGTATTCACAATGTGTTTAATTTTTGCTTAGATTTTGACTTCACATACTGTTGATCTCAGTGTCTTCAACGATCAATATTGGTGTGTACGAAATTAGCCCCATTTTTCGAATTTTGGCATTTTGAATGTTGTTAAAATTGTTGTAGGTTTATAACAAAATGTTACAGAAAATTATTTCTTAAACTAAGTAATACCATTATTTTTTTTTCGAAATATTTTTTGTTGTACTAGATTGTTCTAGTTGTTCTTAACATTGTTCCAAAATTTCATGTCTTAAAAAAATATTTCAAGTTCAAAATCAATTACAGCCATTTAGAGCTAGCCCTCCATTATTTTGTTTCGTAAATTTTTTTGTTATATCAGATTGTTTCAGTTGTTCTTAACATTGTTTCAAATTTTTGTGTTTCAAAAAAAATATTTCAAGCTCATAATCAATTAAAACCGTTTAAAGCTAGCTCGCCATTATTTTTTTTCGAAATTTTTTTTTGGTGTACTAGATTGTTTTAGTTCTTAAGAGAAATTGCTTCGTGCACTGTATCTCAGATAAAGGGGAAATTTCTCCTGTGAGGCCCCCACCACAAATTTTTAAACAACCGAGGCGATTCACGAAAACGGTGACCGGACATTTCCCCACTAGAATAATCCCCACATGATAATTCTCCACAGAAAATTACCCACAAGTAGAAATACCCACACGAAATTTGCCCACATAGAAATTTGCTTACACAGATAATTCCTCACAATAGATTTGCTCACAATGATATTTGCTCACAATGATATTTGCTCACAGTGAAAATTTATTGGTAATTATTCAATAGTTATTGAGTTTAAATAAATATTAATTAATTGATAATTATAATCTTCTGATGAAATTTGTGTTGATCGGTGTATATCGATTAAGCATAACTTAATAATTAGGCAACGAAAGTATTAAAATAATACAATTTCATAAATAGAATTCTCAAAACTTGCTAATGAATTTTCACAATGTAATTATTAAAATGTATTTAATATTTTATTGTACTCATTCAAATATCTTTGTAATTTTTAAACAAATTAAAGTGTCCGAACGCATACATATAAGTATATAAAATTTGTGCTCATTTTGAAAAAAAAAAAATAGAAATATAAGAAACGTTTAGTAGAAATTTAATTAAACTTTGTAAAAAAAATATTTCTATAATTGCTTTTGTATAAACTCAATAACTGTTGAATAATGACCAATAAATTTTCTCTGTGAGCAAATATCATTGTGAGCAAATATCATTGTGGGCAAATTTATTGTGAGGAATTATTCATGTGTGCAAATTTCTATGTGGGCAAATTTCGTGTGGGCCTTTCTACTTGTGGGAAATTGTCTGTAGGGAATTATCATGTGCGGATTATTCTAGTGGGCAACTGTCATGGAACCCACGAAAACATTTTATTTAACAGCCCTTCAACCACGGCGTTTTGTGTTGACTTTTAAAATACGGACTCAAGAAATTTTCAATCCCAGTATTGTTGAGATTATTTTTAGTGCCGTTAGTTTCGCGGTGTTATTTGTGGATTTTTTAAAATTTTTCTTTTTATTGGAAAGTATGGGGCTAAGGAGTAAACGATATTTTCTTAAGAAAAGAAAGAAGAATATAAATGGCGAATAAAAATCGAACAATTTTCAATTTTTTGTGGCATACTGTATACAACTTGCAAGAATTTTCATTTTTGAGACATACTGTATACATTTGACAATACTTTTTTTGGGACGTAGTGTAGGTAAAAACATTAAAAGATTTTTGAAAGGGAAAAATCTTTAACGATAAATAATATATACCTACTATTTAGAAAATGTATTCCCCAAAAAACTCAACTTCAGACACACTGTGTAGATCTTACAAGACTTTTTATTTTTAGGACCTGCTGTATATAAGAATTTTCATTTTTATACTATACTTTATAAAACTTATATTTTCATTTTTGGGACATACTGTATATATCCTACAAGAATTTTTATTTTTGGGACATGCTGTTATAAGAATTTTCATTTTTGTGGCATACTGTATACAACTTACAATAATTTTCATTTTTGGGACATACTATATACATCTTACAAGAATTTTCATTTTTGGGACATGCTGTTATAAGAATTTGCATTTTTGTGGCATACTATATACAACTTACAAGAATTTTCATTTTTGGGACATACTGTATATATCTTACAAGAAGTTTTTTTTGGGACATTTACTGGTATAAACTAAGAGATTTTCTGAAAAGGAAAAATATTTTAAAGACAAATATTATATACCAACTATTTAGAAAAAGTATTCCTAAAAAACCCAGCTTGAGACATACCGTATACAGCTTACAAGAATTTTATTTTTGGGACACACTGTATACATTTCAAAAACTACAACTAATTCTAAAAATTACTTCATTTGGTTTGAATTAAAATTTGCTATTTCATTTAACTCTTGGAGTCCGACCTTGTTCTTTAAATACCGTCCCCGACAAACCGATCGAAACCGAGACTCTACGAACCTCGGCCAACGAAAGAATGACATTTTAAGTAGTAGGGACAATATTTGTCTTATTTATAATTATTTTAGGAACATAACGATATCTAGTATTTTAGTGATTAGAAGCTCATATCGAATTGAATATTTAATTTGTTTCTTGTATTATATTAAGGAAAGATGAATCTGCAGATTGCTCGAATTCTTTTTTTTTAATAATACGTTTTTAATATTTTAATAATACATTTTTAATGCAGTAATTGTAAGGAAAAGTTTTATTATTTTTAATAATTTCACCAAGCTTACATTTTTTTCCAGGCGGAATGGTCGGTTTTTTCAAAAAAAATTCGACGAAATTGTATATTAATCCTTTTTCTTTGTTACAAAACAAAAAGCGGTGAAATTTATTCAGTATTGTGTTCTCTATCACTAAAACTAAATGCATGAAATTTAAACGTTTTGAAGGTGTTGGAGCGCGAAGAAATTGCTCTTAACATTATTTCAAATTTTCGTGTTAAAAAAAAACCATTTAAAGCTCTAAAAAAGTAAGCAAAGTACAAAATAAAAAGTGTCTGCGAAAAGATTTTAATAAAACTAGTAATATGTATTTATATTAGTCAATAAAAAGTTTTCTTTTCCTTTATTTGAAATTTTGTATAGCAGTCTTACCTTAAAATTTTTGACAATTTGATAAATTCATATGATAAAAAAAATAGTCAGCCAATACAAATGAGGATCGTGATCAATTTTTTTTTCCTTACACGTACCTAATTAATACGATTATATCACTCATAATGTAATAATGTCCTATATTGTTACTTGATTAATAATCGATAATCATTCACCATATACTGAGTAATAACTGATAATCACACTTTGGTACTTTTAATGTTGTTATCTTTGTCATTGCTTTTGTACTGTAAATGTAAATTATTGAGCTGTCAAATTTTTAAACTGCCATTAATTCGTGATATAATCTATTGAATACAACTCGTGGTATCGTGTCTATTGATAATCCAATAAGTTAATGCACTCAACGTGTTGTCAAATTATAATTCCACTCGTCCTGCGGACTCGTGAAATTAATATTTGACAACACGTTTCGTGAAATTACTTATGGGATTATCGATAATCAAGATGCCACTCGTTGTATTATATATGATAATATTTTCCTTAGGATTAAAACTATAAGGAACAATATTCAAAATAATGGAATAATCTGATAGAAATGGAGCAATGCTAAGAACAACTAGTAAAACAATCTTGTAATATAAATAAAAAATTATGGGGGTCAGCTCTAAATGGTTTTAATTGATTTTGGGCTTGAAATATGTTTTTAAGACATAAAAATTTAGAACAATGCTAAGGACAACTAGAACAATAAAAAAAATCGGTTGTGTCGCCCCAAAACTTTCCCGACGAGCATCCACGAATACTTTTTCAGATATTAATTGTTAAAGTTTCAAAATTTGACATTTTTTATTTTTGACAGATGGTACTTATTGAAATAATTTTGACTGTCCTGAATAGAGTTTTTCAAGGGCTTTCAAATGATCTACTGCAAGTCAAATTCCCTGACATATTGCATCTGTTATTTTTTGATAGTGACATTTACACTTGACAGATGTCATACAAAAACTAATGGATTCTTCAGACAGGTAACCCAAACCCATATACCAAATATCAGCTCAATCAGATTAAACGTGTGATCATGGAAGAATACACACAGATAGACATACAAACAGACAGACAGACTTCCATCTGGAAATGGTCTTAATCATCTCAGGTCACTTTAAAACGGATATTTACATCTTTATCTCGACAATTTTTTTCAACTCGTTCACAATACTTTCCTTTCTCAGAGAGGTGGGTCGGGAAAGTAAAATTTCAAAAAAAAAAATTAGGGGCTAGATCTAAAAGGTTTTAATTAATTTTGAGCTTGAAATAATTTTTTAAGGCATGGAAATTTGGAACGATGTTATAAATAACTAGAAAAATCTAGAACAACAAAAAAAAACTTGGAAAAAAAATAAGTTGGGGCTATACTGAAAGATGACTAAGAATTTGGAACTGTTATGATTTATGAAGGTAGTATTGACTAACTAAAGAAATTTTTGTCTATTATAGGCCTATATAAGCAAATTCTGCGGTCCCAGTAAAAGCTTTTATCTCCGATAAATGTGTGAACGCATATATATCCATTTGTCTTTTTCTACCTTAACTTAGAAAATCTATATATGGTACATTATTTAGGATTTAGGCGCTTCATAAGTCTTAAATTGGGGGTGAATAATAATTAATTAAATCATTTTAAGGAGTTGTTTGGGGGTAACCCACCCTTATCACCATTAAGAGCTTTTTTGTCCATCGGCCGATTTTTAAAATTTTTGTTTCATTTTAAAACTTTTTTTACTCTTTTATTTTTAGAAATACTAAATATTTTTCGAAAAATGTTAATACAAAAATAACTTTAGTTGACCATGCATTTGTCAATTAAATTTAACAACCAGCAAATAATTTTTGATAAAATCGATTTAAATCAGAAAACATAATAACAAAAATTAAGCAAACACATTTTAACAAATTTCTTTAAAGAATTTTGTCGAAAATGATCTCCATTCTCTCATTTTGGGCTGCTATTATTGGTAATGGAACATTGGTTCATGCATAATGGAACACCACCTCATTTTAGTCATACCGTTAGAGACTTTTTAAATTTCCAGTACCCAAATAAATGCGCTTAAATAATATACGAAATATAGATTTTTTAAGTTAAACGGTTGCAGAGATATTAATTTTTTTTTCGAAATTTATCTCCCTACTTTTGGTCTCCGTAACTCCTTAAGGGTACAACTTGGTATAGAGGTAAGTTGCGTTAAAACATCATATTTTGGGGTTCCCAACATGTACCTATTCTGTGTCGGTACTTAAGCGAAACACACCCTGATTGATAAATTGGTGTTATTCATTTGGTCCCAGTGGTCAATTTTGTCAAGGGGTTTCCGTAATCCTACCGGTCTTTGGGCTTCAAAGTTTTAAACTGAGGTGGTCCTTTTGGGCACAGTGGCTATCAACTATAAAGTAACTAATCCTTTTTAGGGTTCCGTACCCCAAAGCGTCGAAACGGAATCCTAGTGCTCTCACTCGCGTGTCCGTCCGTCCGTTTGTCCGTCCGTTTGTCACACCGGTCTAGCAGCTAAACCGTTGGAGCTAGAGTCTTCAAATTTTCACAGTATATGCGTCTTGTTGACTCAAAGCCATAGAAATTGTATTAATTTTTTTTAAATGTTTTCAAGGGAGGCTCCCATACAGCCAAAGTGGGGCGCAAAATTTGGCCTACCCTATCAAGTGAGGTATCGTTGTTTAGAGCTCATTCAGTAGATGTTTCAAAAAGTTTGAAAAACGTAGGCATGACAAGCCGCCAAAGTCAGCATTTTTTACAAAATTTTGTTCCGAAGTATTTTTAACTTTCCATTGACCTATGAACTTGAAATTTGGTGATAATGTTTATTGTTATGTATATTTTACCAACAAATACCAATATATTACTAAATATAATTTTTTCATTAACATTCCCTTATTTTTAGGGTTCCGTACCTTTGTATTTATGCCAATTGTGATATTCGATATTTTATTATTTTTATCTGTGCAGTCGTATAAGTTCCATTAAAAAACGCATTTTTCATCTTATAAGTTTTTTTCTATCTTTGTCGGCTACGCTGATATTAACAAATTTGTTCGTTGTATTTCAAAATTTGCTAATATATCTAAGTATATATGCTGATTGTGTCGGACTTCAATGAAAACCATTAGCCTAACCGTGAATAATTTTATTTAAACTGTATCTAGGAATTAACCCACAATTCAAGAGATTACAAAAATATTATTTAAAATTTAAATAATCCTACTTCATTTTTCTAGAACCCTTAATACCGCTCTCGTGTCCAGAAAGGCTACATCTTTAGAAGAACAAAAGATTAAATTCGGTTAAAACTGACCGTTGTGCCGAAAAGGGCTCCACCCTAATAAATATATAGAAAAGAATAAATTAAATAAAAGCAGTAAAAAAATTCAAAGCATAAATTCACAATTAAAATTATTTATTTATTTTGTAATGGACTAATCCAGTGATTTTTTTATATTTTTATTTTATAATTTTGGCTTACCATAACACATTGCACCGGGTCCAGCACTTCTGAGACCGATCCTGCGGCTGTAATTAATTCTTAAAATTTGAAAATTGGGGCTATAGTGGCTTGTGACGTGGCCCAATTGAAACAGTTTATATTTGGCTATGTTGTCATATCGATTAAATTGGCAACTCTCCTTCTCATTTGTTATGATTAAAAGAAGGAAAGAAGTATGTTAAATTTGTCTACAAACGAACAAAGCTAGAATCTTGGCAATGCTGTAGAAAGTAAAACGTTAATTATTGGTCAGGAAGCAGCGCCAATTTCAAAATATATGAATTGTTTTTTATTAATTTTTATTAATTAATGAATATTAGTAGAACATTGAAAATCAACATAAGCAACTATGATCTTTAAGCTATTCATTCATTAATATAAAACCAATAAATTCGTTCCTACTGGATAAGTTCATTGACATTTTGTTACATATATTATGTAAGTTAATTGATTTGTTATATTTAATTACTATTCGTTTTTATTTAAATATTTTTTATTTCTAGTTAATTTTATTATTTATATTTTTTTTAATAATTTGTCCTATAAACAATGTACATTTCTATGGTATATTAATAAATCTATCTTTTCTAGATAAAACTTTCTTATTATGTTGTGGCTATAAACACCTTGAATAGGCAGATTCTACATTTTTCTTATTTTTTTTATTTTAACTGAAATCGAGAGGTTTTATTATTTAAAAACGATCAAAAAAAATTGAGCGCCATTAATGCTTCGCCCTTTGCCCGCTGCTGCGCTGTATTCACGATACAAACACATCTACTGTTTTTAGTAGATTTTTAAGAAAAAGGAGGGTGTTTAATAGAATTTTAGTAGATTTGATAATAGGCAGGTTTTTTTTAACTGAAATCGATATATTTTTTTATTAAAAAACGATAAAAAAAAATGAGCGCAAAATATTAATATTTAAGTCCTCTGTAAAATTTAGTAGATTTTTTAGATTTTAGTTTAAAACTATATTTTATCGCTATCTATCTATGGTATATATAAGACGAGTGTCTCATTGCAGTAACAATATTTTGTATCATCCAAATATGACACGTGATTCGCTTAAATAATAAGTAATACACAGGCTAGTTTAGATAGACTTCTTTTAATAAAAATAATACCTTTTTTTGCTTTTTATCGTTATATTTTACTTTTCAACGTTATTAAATATTTTTTTTAATGTTTTCTTAATACACAGGCTAGTTTAGGTTGTCAAGACTTCTTTTAATAAAAAAATACATATCCCCGGGTAGGTAAAAAGTATGTACAAAATATTTTTACTGCGATGAGACAGTCGTGATTTTGGTAGTTTATTATTGAAATGTTGGTAGAATACGGTTTATTGAAAAATATTTAATCAGGTTGAAAAGCAAAATATAACGATAAAAAGCAAAAAAAAAAAAGATTTCCTGTGTGCGGGATTCGATCCCGGACCTATTGCACCAGTAAAAAGCACTATTCCACGCTTCTACTAGAGCCCATACTTACGTTTGTTCAAACAACTTATTTAAGCGAATCACGTGTGACGTTTGGATGATACAAAATATTTTTTCTGCAATGATACACTCGTCTTAAATATACTATAGATAGATAGCGATAAAATATAGTTTTAAATTCAAATCTGAAAAATCTACTGAATTTTACAGCTGACGTAAATATTAACATTTTGTGCTCAATTTAATAAAAAAAATATTGATTTCAGTTTAACAAAAATGTCGAACGTACTTAGTATCAATTCTACTAAAATTCTACCATACACCCTCATATTTCTTAAAAATCTACTAATTAAGTAGGAAATTTACTAAAAACGGTAACCCTGTAAAATGTGTGTGAATACAGCGCAGCAGCGAACCAGGGGCCAACCGTTCATGGCTAATGACGTCACACGGTCTAGTCTCGCGCACAATTACCGTTTTCCAGCCTCTCGCCGATCGTTGATTTTAAACTGCTTACAGCGGACGTAAATTTTAATATTTTGGGCTCAAATTTTTTTCGATCGTTTTTAAATAACAAAATCTCTCGATTTCAGTTAAAAACAAAAATGTCGCACCTGCCTGTTATTATAATTCTTATGGGAACAAATACACACTAAAGAATAAACTGTCTGAGTATACCGTTCATATACGGACCGTGCAATAATATAATACTTTTGGGAAAAATACACACAAAAAATAGTATCTACGCACACGGTCCCTATGAGGACCATGTAAGAATATAATACTTTGAGGTACCAAACACGTACATAAATAATCAGCAAGCTAGATCTAATATTATTTAAAGAACCTTGTACAAAATTTAAACCAGATTAATTAAAATTCGTTAGTCGGAGTTTAAAAAACAAATTTATGCTCTCCGCGTCAAAAAGCGCGTGTTGAAGTTATTTAAATTAAACCGATCTTTAAAGAGCTCCAGTTCCCTGCATTTTTCGATAAGGTGATTTAAGTCAAATCGACATAAAATTTGCTCTAGATTTTGCAGTTTTCTTTGAAAAGCATTTCTGGACACTCTGTATACCTACATAATCACGCTGTGGACGCATTTAAGTCAGTTACTCAAATCACAAATTTGAACAAATTTGAATATTTTTAAAACATAAAATGCTAGTAGTGAAAAAAATGCTATATATGAGCCTTGGTAGAAAATTGTGTTCCACTAAAGACCTCGAAACGCCGAGAAACGGAGTTGGCGCATAATTACTATTGAAAGTTAAAAATGTCACTGTGAAATTAGCCATCCATTATTTAATAAAAACGTTAAAAATATAGACCATAGAATAAGAGTCATATTTTTGCCATAATTAATTAAAATAAGAAAAGATTAAATATTTATTCAAATTGGCTGTCAGTATAAAATCGTTATATAGGAGATACAAGTTAATTAGGTCCTCATAACAAGAAATCTTCAAGTCCTAATACGTATGAGCTTGTGTGGAGACCTCATAGGACATGTTACATAAACTATTGTGTGTATGTTTGATGTACATATATCTTAATATCTTACGAAATATGGAGTGTATATTAAAATTAGATTAACTGACGCTTACTTGATTGCAATGGAAAAGATTCTAATATTAATTAAGCTTCTAATAACTTTAGAAATGGTGGTCCTCGTAACGCAGATGTAGAACCGGAAATAGGGCTCGATCGGGCTCGGTCCTCGTATTAGTACAAAAGTCCGTATAGGTGTGTGTGTGTGTGTGTGTGTGTGTGTGTGTGTGTGTGTGTGTGTGTGTGTGTGTGTGTGTGTGTGTGTGTGTGTGTGTGTGTGTGTGTGTGTGTGTGTGTGTGTGTGTGTGTGTGTGTGTGTGTGTGTGTGTGTGTGTGTGTGTGTGTGTGTGTGTGTGTGTGTGTGTGTGTGTGTGTGTGTGTGTGTGTGTGTGTGTGTGTGTGTGTGTGTGTGTGTGTGTGTGTGTGTGTGTGTGTGTGTGTGTGTGTGTGTGTGTGTGTGTGTGTGTGTGTGTGTGTGTGTGTGTGTGTGTGTGTGTGTGTGTGTGTGTGTGTGTGTGTGTGTGTGTGTGTGTGTGTGTGTGTGTGTGTGTGTGTGTGTGTGTGTGTGTGTGTGTGTGTGTGTGTGTGTGTGTGTGTGTGTGTGTGTGTGTGTGTGTGTGTGTGTGTGTGTGTGTGTGTGTGTGTGTGTGTGTGTGTGTGTGTGTGTGTGTGTGTGTGTGTGTGTGTGTGTGTGTGTGTGTGTGTGTGTGTGTGTGTGTGTGTGTGTGTGTGTGTGTGTGTGTGTGTGTGTGTGTGTGTGTGTGTGTGTGTGTGTGTGTGTGTGTGTGTGTGTGTGTGTGTGTGTGTGTGTGTGTGTGTGTGTGTGTGTGTGTGTGGACTTTTGAGACCTTACGAGGACAATTTCCGAAAAACGCTTATGGTTGTGAGGACCGTTTTTCTTATTGGGACATCAAGCCGGTCTTCATAAGAAATTAACCTGATTTTTGTAATCTACGTCGTTTTTGGTCTCAAATGGTACCTATAACATTACTAAAATATTTGGTCCCCATAAGTAATGTGTCAGGTGGATGAGGTTCTTATAACATACCTGAAATGGGCGCCGTCATCTATACACTTTGTGTGTATTTGGCAATGATATTGCATTGGTTGTAAAGACCATGTATTCACAATGTGTTTAATTTTTGCTTAGATTTTGAATTCACATACTGTTGATCTCAGAGTCTTCAACGATCAATATTGGTGTGTACGAAATTAGCCCCCATTTTTCGAATTTTGATATTTTGAATGTTGTTAAAATTGTTGTAGGTTTATACCAAAGCGTTACAGAAAATTATTTTTTAAACTAGTACCATTATTTTTTTTTCCGAAATATTTTTTGTTGTACTGGATTGTTCTAGTTGTTCTTAACATTGTTCCAAAATTTCATGTCTTAAAAAAATATTTCATGTTCAAAATCAACTACAGCCATTTAGAGCTAGCCCTCCATTATTTTGTTTCGTAAATTTTTTTGTTGTATCAGATTGTTTCAGTTGTTCTTAACATTGTTTCAAATTTTTTTGTTTCAAAAAAAATATTTCAAGCTCATAATCAATTACAACCTTTTAAAGCTAGCTCGCCATTATTTTTTTTCGAATTTTTGTTTGGGTACTAGATTATTTTAGTTGTTCTTAAGAGAAATTGCTTCGTGCACCGTATCTCAGATAAAGGGGAAATTTCTCCTGTGAGGCCCCCACCACAAATTTTTAAGCGACCGAGGCGATTCACGAAAACGGTGACCGGACACTTCCCCACTAGAATAATCCCCACATGATAATTCTCCACAGATAATTCCTCACAATAGATTTGCTCACAATGATATTTGCTCACAATGATATTTGCACACAGAAAAAATTTATTGGTAATTATTCAATAGTTATTGAGTTTAAATAAAAAATAATTAATTGATAATTATAATCTTCTGATGAAATTTGTGTTGATCGGTGTATATCGATTAAGCATAACTTAATAATTAGGCAACGAAAATAATACAATTTCATAAATAGAATTCCCAAAACATGCTAATGAATTTCCACAATTTAATTATTAAAATATTATTTAATATTTTATTGTACTCATTCAAATATATTTGTAATTTTTAATCAAATTAAAGTGTCCGAACGCATACATATAAGTATATAAAATTTGTGCTAATTTTGAAAAAAAAAATAGAAATATAAGAAAGGTTTAGTAGAAATTTAATTAAACTTTGTAAAAAAAAATATTTCTATAATTGCTTTTGTATAAACTCAATAACTGTTGAATAATTACCAATAAATTTTCTCTGTGAGCAAATATAATTGTGAGCAAATATCATTGTGCGCAAATTTATTGTGAGGAATTATTCATGTGAGCAAATTTCTATGTGGGCAAATTTCGTGTGGGCCTTTCTACTTGTGGGAAATTGTCTGTAGGGAATTATCAGGTGCGGATTATTCTAGTGGGCAACTGTCATGGAACCCACGAAAACATTTTATTTATCAGCCCTTCAACTACGGCGTTTTGTGTTGACTTTTAAAATACGGACTCAAGAAATTTTCAAGCCCAGTATTGTTGAGATTATTTTTAGTGCCGTTAGTTTCGCGGTGTTATTTGGGGATTTTTTTAATTTTTTCTTTTTATTGGAAAGTATGGGGCTAAGGAGTAAACGATATTTTCTTAAGAAAAGAAAGAAGAATATAAATGACGAATAAAAATAGAACAATTTTCAATTTTTTGTGGCATACTGTATACAACTTGCGAGAATTTTCATTTTTGAGACATACTGTATACATTTGACAATACTTTTTTTTGGAACGTAGTGTAGGTAAAAACATTAAAAGATTTTTGAAAGGGAAAAATCTTTAACGATAAATAATATATACCTACTATTTAGAAAATGTATTCCCTAAAAAACTCAAATTCAGACACACTGTGTAGATCTTACATGACTTTTTATTTTTAGGACCTGCTGTATATAAGAATTTTTATTTTTATACTATACTGTATACAACTTATATTTTCATTTTTGGGACATTTAAAGCTCAAAAAAAGTAAGCAAAGTACAAAATAAAAAGTGTCGGCGAAAAGATTTTAATAAAACCAGTAATATGTAGTTATATTAGTCAATAAAAAGTTTTCTTTTCCTTTATTTGAAATTTTGTATAGCAGTGCTAACCTTAATGTTTTTCACAATTTGATAAATTCATATGATAAAAAAAACAGTCAACCAATACAAATGAGGATCATGATCAACTTTTTTTTTATTACGTACCTAATCTTGATCATAATATTTTCCTTAGGATTAAAACTATAAGGAACAATATTGGAATAATCTGATAAAATAGTTCAAAATGTTTACAAAAATATTTAGTATAACCTAAAACACTAAAAAATAACACAAATCAATTCACAAACTGTAAACTCTTTAATGTATGATTTTAAATTATCCTGCTTGAAAGTACGCTTATCGAATTTCTAGAGGACGATGTCAACAAAAGTTAACTAGATGTTGGCTTAATAAAAAAGGATAGAATGCCCTCTCTATATATATTTACTCTGAGGTTCAAACGACATTTTGCAAGTCAAATTCCGTCATTGTTTGATAGTGACACTTCCGCTTGACAGATGTCATAAAAAACTAATGGGTTCTTCCGACGGGTAACCCAAACCCATATACAAAATTTTAGCTCAATTGGAATAAACGTGTGTCCATTATCGTGGAAGAATACAGACAGACAGACAGACTTCCATCTGGAAATGGTCTTAATCATCTTAGGAAATTTTTTTTTATCTCGTTCACAATAATTTCCCTTCTCGGATGTGGGTAGGTAAAGTAAAATTTCGAAAAAAACATGAGGGGGTAGCTCTAAAAAGTTTTAATTAATTTTAGTACAACAAAAAAAACTTGGAAAAAAAATAATGGGGGGCTGGACTGAAAGAGGACTATAAGAATTCGGACATGTTATGATCTATGAAGGTAGTATTGACTAACTAAAGAAAATTTTTATCTGTTATAGGCCTATATTGCTTTTCTTTTTCTTAGATACAAATTCTGCGGTCCCAGTAAAAGCTTTTATGTCCGATAAATGTGTGAACGCATATATATCCATTTGTCTTTTTCTACCTTTTCAAAAGGAATAAACATTTTTGTATTTTTATGTAGTTATAATCTCTTTCACTATTGCTTTCACTCGCGTGTCCGTCCGTCCGTCTGTCACACCGGTCTAGCAGCTAAACCGTTGGAGCTAGAGTCTTCAAATTTTCACAGTATATGCGTCTTGTTGACCCAAAGCCATAGACATTATAAAAAATATTTTTAAATATTTTCAAGGGAGGCTCCCATACAGCTAAAGTGGGGCGCAAAATTTGGCCTACCCCATCAAGTGAGGTATCGTTGTTTAGAGCTCATTCAGTAGATGTTTCAAAAATTTTGCAAAACGTAGGCATGAGAAGCCGCCAAAGTCAGTATTTTTTACTTGTTCCGAAGTATTTTTTAACTTTCCATTGACCTATGAACTTGAAATTTGGTGATAATGTTTATTGTTATGTATATTTTACCAACAAATACCAATATATTACTAAATATAATTTTTTCATTAATATTCCCTCATTTTTAGGGTTCCGTACCTTTGTATTTATGCCAATTGTGATATTCGATATTTTATTATTTTTATCTGTGCAGTCATATAAGTTCTAGTAAAAAACGCATTTTTCATTGTCGGTTACGTTGATATTAAAAAATTTGTTCGTTATATTTCAAAATTTGCTAATATGTCTAAGTATATATGCGGATTGTGATATTTTATATTTTATTATTTTTATCTGTGCTATTATTAATTTTGTTAAGACACTCATTTTTTGTCTTATAATTTTTTTTTCTTCGTCGAACACACATGAGCCAGGTTATTTTTCATTTCACTTCTATAAATCTTTTTACCAAGTATTTTTGACTTATTAGTTCGATTAAAATTTTATAGTCCTTTAATAATCCTGCCTCTGCATAGCTGGCTTATATTCTATATTTGGTACGGAACCCTAAATGTGACCGATTTGTTCAAAGTAATGTTTTTAAGAAAAAATAATAGGAATAACTTCACTGATTTTTTTAATTTTTTTTTGAAATAAATATCCTCCATTTGATTTGTATGGTGAAGATTTTTTTTCTCCAAATAAATAATCTTGGTTTGGTTTGTATAGTAAAGAATTTTTTTTCTCAACAGTAAAAACACAAGAGCTTTTTTTTATCGGATAAATTTTTCTTTGTAACGAAAAATTTTGCCAATCAGCAATTTTACGAGAAAAATCTGACATGGAAAAATCGCGAGACCGTAGGTCGAGCGATTTTTCCAAATGTTAGTTTTTCGAGGAAAATTACTGATGGAAACATTTTGAGTTTAAATGAAATTTATCCTTAAAAAAAAGCTTTAGTGTTTTTTGGCAAGATAAATTAACGACACAATATAGAATGAACAACAACAATAATTATCTATATTGATACAATTAAATTATTTCAATATTACTGTTTTTTAACAATTTTTATTATGTTATTATTCATCTTCATTATTTTATTATTCAATATCAACCAAACAAATAATTTTAACAGACCCAACTAAGGTTAAAGTGACGTGCCGACGCGATTCACAGCTACTAGATATAGTCTGATTATGAGGAACATGCATTTTTATCGCGAGGAACAGGCATTTTTATCGCGATAAAAATGGATGCACCTTTTTTATCGCTGACAAACTGACAAAACTGTCATAACTAAATGACACATTTTATATAGGAGTTAATTTATCCAAATAAAAAACAATGATTTGACAAAAATGTTTAAACTATACCTAAAACAAATTAAAAAAACTCATAATTAATACAAAACAATATGAAAAATCACAAGAATTATAAAAAACGCCATAACAAATTTAATAAAACAATACAAAAATAACACACTTTCAAGGTGTCAATTTATTAAAGCAGTTTTGTATTATTATAAAAATATAATATGATTTTATTCGTTATTTTATATATTTTTAGTGTTGTATTTTTGTAATACCTAGTATAATTTTTTATCGGTATTTTATGCAGCTCCTTTATATTTGTTAGTGTTGTATTTTTCTAATCTTAAATTCTAATATTTAGATTTGAATTTAAAACTATATTTTATCGCTATTATCTATGGTATATTTAAGACGAGTGTCTCATTGCAGTAAAAATATTTTGTATTATCCAAATGTGACACGTGATTCTCTTAAATAATAAGTAATACACAGGCTAGTTTAGGTAGACTTCTTTTAATAAAAATAATACCTTTTTTTTGCTTTTTACGTTAAATTTTACTTTTCAACGTTATTAAATGTTTTTTTAATACACAGGCTAGTTTAGTTAGTCAAGACTTCTTTTAATAAAAAAAATTCATATCCAAGGGTAGGTAAAAAGTATGTACAAAATATTTTTACTGCGATGAGACACTCGTGATTTTGGTAGTTTATTATTGAAATGTTGGTAGAATACGCTTTATTGAAAAATATTTAATAAGGTTTAAAAGTAAAACATAACGATAAAAAGTGAAAAAAAAAGATTTGCTGTGTACGGGATTCGATCCTGGACCTATTGCACCAGTAACCAGCACTATTCCACGCTGCTACTAGAGCTCATACTTACGTTTGTTCAAACAACTTATTTAAGCGAATCACGTGTCACGTTTGAATGATACAAAATAGTTTTTCTGCAATGATACACTCGTCTTAAATATACCATAGATAGATAGCGATAAAATATAATTTTAAATTCAAATCTGAAAAATCCACTGAATTTTACAGCTGACGTAAATATTAATATTTTGTGCTCAATTTAATAAAAAAATATATTGATTTCAGTTTAACAAAAATGTCGAACGTGCTTAGTAGCAATTCTACTAAAATTGTACCAAACACCCTCATTTTTCTTAAAAATCTACTAATTTAGTAGGAAATTTACTAAAAACGGTAACAATGTAAAATGTGTGTGAATACAGCGCAGCAGCGAACCAGGGGTGAACCGTTCATGGCTAATGACGTCACACGGTCTAGTCTAGTTTTCCAGCCTCTCGCCGATCGTTGATTTTAAACTGCTTACAGCGGACGTAAATTTTAATATTTTGGGCTCAATTTTTTTTTGATCGTTTTTAAATAACAAAATCTCACGATTTCAGTTAAAAACAAAAATGTCGCACCTGTCTATTATTATAATTCTTATCGGAACAAATACACACTAAAGAATAAACTGTCTGAGTATACCGTTCATATACGGACCGTGCAATAATACAATACTTTTGGGAAAAATACACACAAAAAATAGTAACTACGCACACGGTCCCTATGAGGACCATGTAAGAATATAATACTTTGAGGTACCAAACACGTACATAAATAATCAACAAGATAGATCTAATATTATTTAAAGAACCTTGTACAAAATTTAAACCAGATTAATTAAATTTCGTTAGTCGGAGTTTAAAAAACAAATTTATGCTCTCCGCGTTAAAAAGCACGTTTTGAAGTTATTTAAATTAAACCGATCTTTAAAGAGCTCCAGTTCCCTGCATTTTTCGACAAGGTGATTTAAGTTAAATCGACATAAAATTTGCTCTAGATTTTGCAGTTTTCTTTGAAAAGCATTTCTGGACACTCTGTATACCTACATAATCACGCTGTGGATGCATTTAAGTCAGTTACTCAAATCACAAATTTGAACAAATTTGAATATTTTTAAAACATAAAATGCTAGTAGTGAAAAAATGCTATATATGAGCCTTGGTAGAAAATTGTGTTCCACTAAATACCTCGATACTCCGAGAAACGGAGTTGGCGCATAATTACTATTGAAAGTTAAAAATGTCACTGTGAAATTAGCCATCCATTATTTAATAAAAACGTTAAAAATATAGACCATAGAATAAGAGTCATATTTTTGCCATGTTAAATTGAATAAAATAAGAAAAGATTAAATATTTATTCAAATTGGCTGTCAGTATAAAATCGTTATATAGGAGATGCAAGTTAATTAGGTCCTCATAACAAGAAATCTTCCAAGTCCTAATACGTATGGACTTGTGCGGAGACCTCATAGGACATGTTACATATCTATTGTGTGTATGTTTAATGTACATATATCTTACGAAATATGGAGTGTATATTAAAATTACTTTAACTGACGCTTACTTGATTGCAATGGAAAAGATTCTACTATTAATTAAGCTTCTAATAACTTTCGAAATGGTGGTCCTCGTAACGCAGATGTAGAACCGGAAATCGGGCTCGATCGGGCTCGGTCCTCGTATTAGTACAAAAGTCCGTATAGGTGTGTGTGTGTGTGTGTGTGTGTGTGTGTGTGTGTGTGTGTGTGTGTGTGTGTGTGTGTGTGTGTGTGTGTGTGTGTGTAAGTTTTACACATATATTTTTTATACGTTATAGTTTAATTTCGAATAATTAAAATTTTCAAAAACGTTTGCCATTGTTGCCAGATTTATCAAAAAGTATTTTTTTTCATATTTTTCTTAAATGACCAAAATAATGCATTTTTATGAAAAATTACAGAATATGAAAGTTTCTACACATTTTGTCAGTACCGGTGTTTTGAATTCCTCGTAGTTTCGCCGCTCGAGTTCGTGAAAAAAATTTTATATAGACATTTGCGACTCTTTTAGATTTTAAGACAAAATTATTGATTTTTATGAAAAATTTCATAAGATCAAAATTGTAGAACATAAAATTTTCTACAAATTTGGTCTTTACGTTTTTTTCGAGTTCCGCATAGTTTCGCCGCTAGTTTTTATTTTAATTTTTAAGCAATTTTTATCTTTATTAAATTATTATTTTTTAGTTAAATTTTAATATTAAAACTTTAAAAAAATGTCGTTAAATTTGTAATAATTAATTTTATAATTGCAATTTTTTTCAAAATTTTATTACAAAAATTTTGAATTTTTTTAAAAATTGCCTAAGAATAAGAAACATTTAAAATTATATTGCGATTTTAAACTAAATTGAATAACTTCTAAAATATTAAAGTTATTGAAATGGGATTTTCATCATTCAAAAGATAATATAAAATTCTAAATTCAAAATGTATTTTAGTTTCTTAAAATTTAGAAATATAATTATTATAGCCAAAATAAAGACTATTTTTAAAAATTGTTGTAATTTCGTTTTATCAGTAACTATAAAATAAATGAAAAAAATAAGTAGCATATCCGAAAAGCATCCAAAAGTACTATGTGTGTAAATTATGTCATAATTTTAACAGAATATTCGTAAAAGTTATAGCAAAAAACGAAAAAAGATAAAACAATTCAATGAATTTTGACAAAAAAATTTGATTTTTTTTTGGTCTTTTAAACTAACTTAATTAATGCATTTTGATCCATAAAACCTAAAAAAAGTCTCTTTCCCATTTTGAATATAATTGAATGAGATATTAATTATTTATTGATTTTAAAATAATTCAAAAATAGATTTCATTTTTTTAAGGTTAATATTAATATTCAAAATTAAAAAAAAATACCCTTAAATTTCTAGTAAAAAACTCTATAATTGTGTTGTTTTTCAAAATTTTATTCAAAAAAAATGGAAGAATTCATAATTTTTGTTTTGAAATTTAATATAAGTAAAAAAAAATTGAATAACTTTAAGAATATTAAAGATATTAAAATACCATTCGATAGGTAATATAAAACTCTAAATTTAGAAAACATGTTAGCCCCTTCGAATTTAACATTGTAATTGTAATAAACAAAAATTTTAATTTTTTTGTCCTTTTGTTTTATCGAAAACAGTAAAACAAATGGAAAAATTAAATAGTACATCCGAAAGGGAACAAAAAGTATATTATGTGTGAAATATTTCATAATTTTAAAATAATACTTGTAGAAATTATACAAAATTATAAAAAGTTAAAAAAAATTTTTAAAAAAAATTAAATTTTTTTTAATTTTTGTAAACTAAAATTTTATTAATGTATTTTGATGCAGAAAAACTAAAATAATCGCTAAAACAATTACTTTACTATGAGTGTTCGGAAAGTTGGGTGGGATTGCCCCCTCATTTTTTTAAATTTTTATTAATGGATGTGAGGGAGGAAAAATTTAGTATGTTATCCAAGTCCAAAATCCATAACAAATAAGTAACAAAGAATCAAAGTAGAATGTAGGTAGAGTAATTTAAAAAAATCGGAATAGGCAACTTAATAAAAAAAAATCATGTCAGCATTTAAAAATTTATTAATTTGAAAAAAAAACAAATTGGTGTAAAACTAAACTTATAATAGATTTTTTACTTATCAAGTAAACAAAGAACGACTAACGATTTGCGAGGTCTGGTTAATTCACAATATTATATATTTATCTTATTACTTTTCATTACAACTAGCTTTTCGAAATTGCTGTTACTTAGAGCATCTCTTCTGGGAGCGTTGACAATTGTCGCAAAAGAGAATAATCTCTTTAAAGGCCCGGAAGAAGGAAGTGCTGTGTAGTATTTAAAAAATACTTTTTTTAAAAATGGGTAACTATCTAGCATGATGATATTTTTCTCAAATCATTAAGGTACTGCAGCACTTCCAATTGTACTATATTTTTGTTTTCAACAGAAGCTGTTACATCGTCATCAAAATCGAAGAAATCTTCGTTTGAAATGTCTTTGGTCCGTTCTGTAGAATGTGAAGCCGGCTCTACATCGTGTTGCAATATTTCACATTCAGCTATTACAAGCTGCTTTAAATCTTCTTTGCTTAATGCAGCTTTTGTCTCTACTATTCGAAACTAACGTAGCTTAAATTCTGGATCAGAAATTGCACCCAAAATGGCATAGCGATCTTGTAATGTCAGTAGTTTTTCAAATCTTTTTTCTACACCTTCAATTGCAGTATTCAACAATATATTTCCACAATATTTGTATGTTTTCGCCTTTGATTTATTTAATTTATTGGAGAGAAATTATCCTAGGCAAAAGAGAACCATAAAATATATTGGTCTCAGTTTGCAAACTATCTAGTGTTTCTGCTAAAGGCTTGGTAATTTCTCAGTATTCTCCGAGGTAAAGAAATTCATAATCTGTAAACGATTACAGCTGTAATTTTTGAAGAAGTGTAGATAATTTTTTCTTTTCTGAAATTATTTGATTTATACTGTCATATAATGAATTCCATCTAGTTACATCTGGCGTACTAAATGTTTGAGCCAAATATGATTGGATAATTTCCGCACTCTTGGGCCGATTTGTTTTTTCCACAAATCTTTACACTTTCCAATACTATGTATATGTCGATAGCGAAGACTAACATTACGTTCTATAATATTATGTATATCCATTGTTATAATTAAATTAATTGTGTGACTAGCACAACTTTTATGTTGTGATAATATTATATCAGAATTATCGCCGCTTACGTTGGTTTCCAATGGATCTTATTTTTTCTTTGAATTTATAAAACGTCACATGTTCATTTATTTGTCAAATCGTTTTTGGCCAAGACAATTTGACACATTAACATTTGTTCAATTACTTTATCACATACAGTCGGGCCAGCGAATGATTACCCGTGCGGCATCAATAATATTCAAACGAAATTAGTCGAAAAGATTTAATCAAAACAAAAACTGTCTTGTGTTCACAATCAACGTGCCTACTGATACCATGTACGTGCAAATATTGGCTTTTACATTAAATTACTAAATACCTATTATATAAATTTCGTTATATTGCCTAAAAACATATTTGGAAGATATTTAAGTATGCAATTGAAAAATATGTGGGTTTTAAGGAGATATAAGAACTAAACTCAAATTTAACAATAAAATATCAAAGCAAAAAAGGATTTAAATATGAATTTTGTTTTGGTATAATGTAAGATACAATAGATAATTAGAATTTTGCACTTGTATTATTTACTATGCATAATTGGTATTTTGCACTTTTATTATTAATAAACAAAGCGTGCTAATAGCAGCTACACAAGGTGATTATAAAAATATTTAGGGTTCAAGAAGTTTACCGATACCTTGTCATCTAGCAATTCAATAAAGAAAGTGTTATTATTACTATTTTTATTATTTAAAATATATAAAGCCTTTCATATATGTCATAATATTTGAATACAAAGAAAAATATATTTTTTACATGTACAACTTAAAAAATACAAATTATTCTTCATCGTCACTTTCAGAATCCGATTTTTCACCTAGGTTTATAATTATTTGTTCAACATCTGTGTCACTTAAATGTTGCTCTCGCTCATAATATTTTTCAAAGAGTTTGTCAGTATGTCTCACACATTTAGCCCATACTTCAGCGTTAGACTTTTCTAGAACGTTTCATCACTATATCCATCACTGCCAATATATTTGTTATAGTATGTCTTTGCATCAGCCCAAATTAACTCGATAGCATTAAACTCACAATGATAATAGTTAATGGTTCATGGCCATGTTCTAGTAGCAATTCATCAATTATATATATATATATATATATTTTCTTTTAGATTCATTTTTGCACATTGCAGTAATACTGGTCTTTTAAATTTTTCATCAAAATTAATATTATTATCTTTAAGCCAAGATATTATTTCAGCTTTTTTTGTAGAAGTCGAAGGTTGTTTATTTTGTATTTTGCTGTGATACGGTGCATTGTCCATTACTATTAAAGATGGCTACTCTAAATTGGGAATTAACTGTGTTGTAACCCATTTGCTAAAAATCGCACTGTTCATTTCTCCGTGATAATCTAAAGTTAAAGATTTTGAACAAAACAGTAAACTTGCTCCTTGAACAAATCCTTTCGATGAACCAGCATGAACGCTTTTGACATTATTATCTTGCCAAGACATTGTTTTGTTTCCTTTAGAATAAATCCACGTTTCATCTAAAAACATTAATTCCTTTGCATAAATATTTTCACGGTTTTCCATATATTTACGAAAAAAACATGCTCTTTGTGATGCAATATTAGTTCTTTCAACTAAGGCTCTTCAATTATCATCCTTTTTAAGTTTAAAACCCAGTTCCTTCAATAGGATGCTTAAAGATGATCTTGAAGTAGAAACTATTTCTTTATTCCTTAGTTCATTATTTAAACTTTTGAGAGTAACATGTTTTTTTAAAAAAAAATTGATTTAGTTTTATGTGTCTAATATTAAGTGAGTTTACTAATTTTCCTCATACATAGTATATAATGTATTTCGTACTGCCATTTTATTTCCTTCAGGTAAATCTGTAGTCTTCAGTTTCAAACGAGGCATATTTTTTCCAGGGGAAGATAAAATGGGATTATTCTCTTTCCTTTTCCTAATAGCATACACTGTTTTACTTGATATTTTAAGTGCAGCTGCTACTCGCTAAAATACATTTAAAAAGCTAGATTTTTCTTATTTTATAAGTTGAATATTTTTTATTTACCTCTTGAACAGATGACAGTTGTTCTAAAGGTCCTCCATTCCTTTTCTCCATTTCAAAGTACTCGCATAAGTTTAAGACAAACTGCTGCGCTCGTGTCTTCAGAGTTTTTCCAGGCATATTCTAAAAATAAGTAACGATAATAGTAGTTTGTACAACAAGTGCGCAAAGCGTCACTTTTCCCACGAGTGCAGAAGTTTGTGGCTGGAGCCGTAGCCGAGTGCCGCAAATCTAGCGAGTGGGAAAAGTGCTTTGCGTACAAGTTGTACACAATATTTTTTCCACAACCACATTTATTAATAAAAGAAAAACAGTAACTTATATAGGTATTTTACTTAAAAAATAATTAAAAAATGACTATTGAATATAGAAAAATTAATTTGTTTATAATTTATAAATTAAAATAAATAATCAAATAAATAGTTTACTTACTTTTAGTTTCAATTTCAAATTTGAACTCCCAGAAATTCACTATAATGTTAAACTGTCAAAAAAAGTTGACAGGTCATAGCTGTCTGTGTTTGACGTTTCCGTGGGGAAAAGTGCCATAGCGCGTACTTTTCGCACGCTGAATTATTACTTTTCCCACGGATATCAAAGAAATTAAGAAAAGGCCTGCTTTGCGTATAAAAACTTGTGTAGAAAAGCGTGTTTTGCATAGTGGTTGTAGAAAAAAACATTTTGCAATACCAGTTTTAGCGTATTATTATTCAGCGTGCTTAGGTTTTGATATTATCTTTCATCTAATTCATTTTAAAACGACTCGTAACCGTAGGATTAGTCACAATGTCCAAATGTAAGGTTAATGTGTTCATTGATAAAAAAATATACTTACTCTAAACTGAAATATAACAATAAACTAAATTAGCCCTTAAAAGAACTGTTTTTAATTAGAAAATATGACTTAAAAACGAAGAAAAGGCACAAAAACTGAGAAATAAAAGTACAATAACAACTAAGAATGACAGCATTGACAGCTACTAAATTAGTCAAAGAAAAGCTATAAATATTACAGCATGAATTAATAAATAACGTCATCTTATGTTTCTGTCTTACTTTATTGTGTGAAGTTGATCTAAAGTAAATTCCAACGACGTACTTCTTAGATGGCATAGACAATACTTTATAGTTTATCCTTTTCTGTTTATTGTAAAGGAACTTTGATAAGATATAAGACGGATATCTTTGATATTGTCGTGTATCCGTGACGCACGGGTAATCATTCGCTGGCCCAACTGTATTTGAGTATCTTTTTCACATACTGTTACAATTTTTCACTGTACGTATCTTACTGATTACTGTTCGAAATTATGTATTATTCATTGTAACTTTTACTGATTATTGTTAAAATTCAATTTGTTAACTGAAATTGTTTATACGTTTTTCATTTATGAGACTTTTAAATTGATTATTTGCCTACAAACATTCACTTCAATTCATTTGATGCACTAACGGTCTGTGCGAGACAATTTTGAGTTTAATCAGCGTGTTCTCAGTTCTTTGCCGATTTTTCCGGCAATAATTTTATAGAAATCAGTGAAGTTGTCGTTGTACGTGTAGCCACACATTAACTCTTTGTGGGTCTTTTGATCAGTGCAAACGGCCAAGTGAGTTTACGGTCATTAACTGAAATTTTTCTGTTTTCATGTGAAACGTTTTTGGGAGAAATTAGCTCATTCACTGCAACGAAAAAAAAGAGCTCTGTGAACGCTGTTGAAGACCACTCACAACGAGGACCATCCCTTTGGCAGAACTTGCACTCCACTGCTAGGACACAGGCTGCTGCTGTCAAACTCCAGGTAGCTCTTCCGGAATTTGAAGTCCCAGCTGTCGCCTCCGGAAGATTCTGGGTAAACCATCTGAGCCCTGAAACTTTGCAGAACGTTGTAAAGTTTTCTTTTAATCAATGATTTTTTTTTCAATTAAATTCAGTTTATTTTTACCTGTTTCATTTGATTCCTTTCCAGGAAATTAGTTTTCTTGTTTGATCAACAACTAAACCAGCAATTTATTTAGTGGAGGATTAACTTGTCGGCATCCTTCAGACAGACATAATAGGCAAGTGGCGCTCAGGCAATTCATTTATTTTGCAATATTATTCAAGATTAATTTTAACTCACTTATCAATCTCGAGTCAGAAATTAGAGCTATCTATTCATTACCAATAAATTGTAACTCGAGTCTCATGCTATTAAAAACTGGTTACACTTCTGGTCCCGAGATTTCAATAAAATCTATCTCCATAGCTTCATTTTCATTACCTTCTGGGTTCTCCTCAAAATTAACTATGTCTTCATTTCCTTCTTGAATTTCATTAAGATTTAAAAAGCTTTTATAAAATTTGATGCAGTATCAGTTACGGTAGCAACCATTTTTTCGGGATTAATAAAGTATTTGTCGTACAAAGTTTTCAATTTGAATGCAAATTTTTATGATCATGCGTGCCTTTAAAATATTCACAAGATAAAGATACTGATGTTCTGGAATAATCTGGATTAATTCAATGACGTGTCACGCCCAAAAAGCTTCTCTTTTCGTCAACCATATATCTGCGATAGTACATACAAATTTTTGATTCGAAATTTTTTTTTTATTTCAGTTACATGCTTATTATATAGGTCGTCTAACCGTTTTATGACAGTTTTTCTTGTCATAACTGTTAAATTTGATTATTGAAATATAGATTAATAAATCAGTAATTGAAATAGGACTAATAGTATTTATTATGAAGTTTACTATTCTGCTATCACTCATTTTGACTGGTAAATTTTGATAATCTCGAAACTTCCCCCAATTTTGTGGATTTGGTTTGTTTAGCACTGATAGAAATTTTTCTTTTTTTTGATGTTTTCATTTTTTTCTCTTAAGTAGGTTTCATATTCAGACTTATGTTTTCGTTTTAAATATTTTAAAAAATTTGTCGTTGCACCTTTTGAACCCCTGATCTTTTTACCTGCTGTCATACAAATTTGGCACTGAGCTTCAATAATATGTTGGTCGTTATTGGTAATTTTGAAATATTTTCCATTTAGTATAGCATAGTTAAAGTCAATTTCAACTTCAACGCTTTGTTCACTTGATGTAGATGCTGCATCGACATTTTTATTTTTAACAACACTACTTTGGTTTGAGGAATCTTGTGTAAAAAAATTGAGTATGCTTTTTTGCTATTTATTTCTTCCCTCGTCAGTATTCGAATGGTAATCGGGATCTTCATCGGACGAATTATGAAATGGATCATCATCTATGTCGTCGTTTGACATTTTTTTCCTAAAAATTCTAAAAAATGGCATTACTTTTCAAAATTTCGAAAAATGCCTAAGGAAAAAGTTGCTTATTTTTTGATTTTGTAGAGGGTGGGTGATATTATTATTATGTTAGCATCTGTTAAAAAATAAATAATAGCAGGTACTTATTTAATATGTATATATGTACTACATATTACCTTAAAACACCGCCGTATCTAACTTAATATTACCTCTATTAAATTAATAACTTTTGTTATTATTTTTGTGGAAATCGTAAAACGTTGTTTTATTTATTTAAATTTAATAATCGATTTTCATCAAGTAAAAGCCGACACAGTTAAATCATATGTTTATATCTAAATGTCTATCGTAATGTAATATAAAAATATAGGTATACTTACTATTATTATCTGTAGTCAAACAATAATGGGGACTTCAACAAAAATATAACCTCACATTTTTTCTTTATTAACAGTTAGAATTGATCAAATAAAACCCATTGAGTTTAATTTTCTACCGTAATTTGAGCTAGATTTTTGAATAAATTAATTTAAAAATTCAAATTTCTAATTATTTGAATATGCCGCCATTACGATCGTGACGTCACTTATGTGCAATGAAGTTACCGTCAAGCCATTAACTGCAAATGTGTAAAGAAGAGAATACGAATGAATAACAGCTGTTAAATCTCTCTTATACAGACAAAGATGGAGAAAACCATTATATGATAATTGGATAGAGATGAAAACTTGGACATATCCACTGTGAATTCGCATTCAAAATCGAGAGAGCTAAATAGATATTAGATTCCGCTGTTAGATAAAGAAAACGACTATTTTAACGAGATCAGGTAATAATTTGCTGTTTGGTACATAAGTGCTGGACACAAGCGTTCCTGATTAAGTGAAAGGTCGCGTCCCCGTCTGCTTACTGCATATTTCACTGCCACTGTTGTAGTTTGTACTCTGTAGAGCTGGTTGATGTTGATAATTTTCCGTTTTTATTTGTATTTGTAAAGATACGTAAACAAAGGCAAAAGTAAACACAATTAAAAATATTGACCAAACGACAGTTTATAAGCAAACGTCATAAATTGTAATTTTTATGTCTTAGACACTGAACAAGAAATAAGATATAATAGAGCACATGTACGAACAAGAAATATTGTCGAAAGAGTTTTTGGTGTGTGGAAACGAAGATTCCTAGTATTGCACCGAGATATTACAACTAAACTGAACACAGCTCAAGCAGTTATTTGTGCAATAGCTACGTTGCACAATATTCCTGTTAAATATAATGATAATTTTAACTTTGAAGAAATTGATGATGACGACATACAGGTTAACCAAATTGAAGCAGTCCGAAATAATGAACGGTTAGGTTTATTTTTTAGAAATAATTTTATTTCTAATAATTTTTAATAAAAAAAATATAAATAATAATTCAGACTTTTTTTATAACATTCCAACTGTAGTTCAGCTAATTCTGCCTCTGCTTCAGCTTTTCTTCTGTTAGCTGTCACAGTTTTTAATTGCTCCATTTCAATGCCTAGTCTAATTTCATGTATTTCCAATTGTTGAGTAATGCTGTCATCTATTTTCTTAACCCGTAAATTGGCCTCGCTTTGAAGGGCAGCGTTTGTAGCCGCCTTCATTTTTCTGTCTATTGAAAAAAATCATATGTAAAAAGAGAAAAATTATATATGAAAATATTTACGTTTTGCTGATGGTGTGGATGCCACACTTGATGTTGGATTTGCTGAAACAGGAGAAGGTACACTTTAAATGAAACAATTTTTTACCCCAAAATTCTTTTAACGAAAAAACTTGTATAATTGTTCAGATGAAAGATCATATTAGCAGAGGGCTTTCAGCAATATGCCACATATCTTTCAATAACTATACCAAAGATTTTTCTTTAAAACAAATTTTGGGATATTCAACACTTGTACACAGCTTTAATAGTATATTATTCAACGAGCATATAATGATGGCTATTATTCACAAGGGTGTAGTTTACGACACGAGCCGCAGGTGAGTGTCGTAAAACACCCGTGTGAATAATAGCCATTATATACCCGAGTAGAATACTGTACTTTGTCCACGACTGTTAGATATGTATTAACAAACTTTTATTGAGGCAAACATTGATGGAATATTATTTTTAATATTTATAGCATAACTAAAAAGAATATTAATATTATATAACTACAATTTAACATCAATTATTTATGTTAATAGTTACATTTGAAAAATTTGTTAAGTTAATAGCAGAAATAGGATTAACGTCAACATTAATATTCTGATTATTAGTTGAAATTTTTGATTATTGGCATAAGAATTAGAATCATTTACTTGTATGGAGCTTGATATTTACTTCTGGCGGTGCAGGTGTTAAGCACATTTCATTTTCACTATCTAAATAAATTATTTTATTACAATTTAGTAAAAATTTTAATAAAATATTCTGTAGTCAAAAGTTTGACATTTCAATTTAAATTATTAATTTGACGTTTAGATGACAGTCGCGGCTTACTAATAAAATGGATAAAATTTATAATCGTTATATCACAATGGCTAAGCATAGGAAGAGCGGTGATAAAAAGTAGTGAATAATGATTATTCGCTGCTAATAGTGTATAATATATACCATTTTAAGTTAGAAAATTCTTCAAAAATGGCTTCAAATCTAGTTATATATATATACATTATTGTAATAGTATATTCTTTAACAAGTATATAATGAGGGCTATTATGCACAAGAATTAAAATTCCGACACGAGCGGTAGCGAGTGTCGGAATAATTAGAGTGAATAATAGCCATAATTCTATTCGAGTTAAAGACTATACTTTCTCCTCGACTATACAAGAAATTATATAATTCTAAAATTATAGTTTTTATCACAAATCTTTAATTGACAATTGACACTTCAAATATTGAACTTTGACGTTTGTGTATTTGACATTTCAAATAAAATGGCGTCTTATTAATGCCCGTATTTATAGTCGAAACTCAATCTCCGACTTGAGTCGTGCTTGGCCAAGCTCTACTCAGAACTCGAGATTGGATGCATATTATAGTCCGATCTTCGTGAATTCTCGGCGAAGGAAAGACTCAAGACGAATCTCAAGTGTAAACTTAAAAGTAATTAATTTTTCTATATTGGCCAACATGAAAAATTTAAAAAAAGAAGAATTACTTTAAAATTGTTTGTGTATTTTATGACAATTGTGACCCATTTTCATCCCATTTGTCGTGGATTTTGATGTCGTAACGCTATTTTGAATATTTTCTTTATTGTTTGTGTGTGAATTTCGGACTTTTTTGGACTTATTAGAATTATTTTTATAAATTAAAATTGTGATTATATAAAAGTAAGCACATTCTTAATTTAAATAAAAATTTATTACTTGATGTCGATAATTATATCAAAATTTACATAAAACAATTTGTTTCAGCCTGAAACATTATGATATTTTGTCTCTTTTGCTGCTGGCTATTGGGTATATATATATATAAATTCTCGCAACCGCTCAGCAATACATTCTGAAACCCTTTTTATTGTGAAGGAAACAGTCGGCTGGCTTATGCCCCGTAGATCTCCACTGACCAGCTAAAACAATTTTTTTATCATTTTCACAAGATACTTATTCAAAATAAAACTTACTTGAAAATTTCCAGTAGCACAATATCGCAAACATGTTAATAATTGCAATAGTGGCGGAATTGGTAACCTTTCGCTAAATTTGTATGTATCTTTTTGGAATCCTATCGTTTGGCATATTTTCCCCCACATAATTAAGAAATTCCAAAAAATCCTCGTGTTCTCTATAATTCATTTTCACTAATCACTATTAAAATTTTTATTCTATTACAAACACAATCTAACCACAAATAACAAGACAAATGTCAGAAACCGCGTCTCAAGTCGAGCTCAAGACAGGTCGCAGGCTGTCTTGAGCAAGACTCCACTCGCACATGCGCAGTTGAAGCTTTTCTCAAGCTGTTGGTCTCGAGATTCGACTATAAAATACGTTCTCGTCTCAAGGCGTTCTCAAGCTCGAGCTCGGGCTCAAGTCTCGACTATAAATACGACCATAAGATGTTGATAAGATGCGATTGGTTAGTTATTTTCAAAGCAATGTGATTTGTGTTGATATTAATGTAAATTCTAGAAATCGAAGGATGTGATTGGCTAATTTACCGTGAATTCTTAAATTTATTCTTCAACTAGTGGAAGAATGTAAATTCTAGAAATCGAAGGATGTGATTGGCTAATTTACCGTGAATTCTTAAATTTATTCTTCAACTAGTGGAAGAATGTATATCATTCTTCCACAGAAAATGTATTCAGAATTAACTTATTAGTGGTGGAGAAAAAATATTTTAATATAAGAAAAGCATTTTTTGTATTACCTTATGTTGATGGTAAAACCACATCTACTTTAATGATATTGCTCTTAACATCCAAGCTCTTCATGGCGACTCTTGAAGTTGAAGCAGTTTCTGCAAATTAAGTCAGTTGTAAGAACATATCATTTCGTTGATCATATTACTTACGTGAAGATATTTCAGCGCTTTTTTCAAATTCAGCTGTTGTATCCCAAGGACACTCCAGCGTATAATCTGCATGTGGATCTGCCGCATCCACTGCTTCCATGACTGGGTCCAGATTTTCTTTAGGTTCTGGACCTTCACCAGTCAACAATCTACAGTATTTCAACTCCGTGGTGGCTTTACTTTTTCTGAAAAACACTTTTTTTAACAACCTTTTCCATATATAAGGATATAATTGAACTACACACCTTTGTGTTACGGCTTGTCCGAAATAAAACCACAAAATATCGAAAACGAATTTATTAACACCTCGCGGTCGTTCTTTCTAACTCGTACTGGTTTTATTTTACTAAAAACGAATGATTAATTATTATATAAATGTCAATGAATCACAATGAATCAGACTCGTATGAAAGAACGAAAGAAAACAATGATATGATATATTTATAAATATCGTAAAGAAATAATTAATAATTACAATATAATAATCAAATACAATAGAATTAAATATAATGATAATATAATAAATATAATAGTCCGTTACATTTGCTTTAAATTGCTCCACAACTTCTTTAGTTGTCCCGCAGTTCTCCTAGCGGAGATTAAACTTGATTGTGCATTGTACTCTTGGGCTAGAGTCTCCCATTCCTGCTGATTTAGTTGAACAGTCGTAGCATCGGTTCTTTTGTTTTTCAGCATTTTATGGGCGTCTATCAATGATGCCAGCAGCAGTTTTTCTTTCTCTGTATATGGAGTTGTTTTATTTCCTCCTGTAAAGTCTAATTTCAAGAAATCTATTTCAAAAATAACGTGAAATTTACCTGTACTCATCTTCTTGAATCGTAAAACAAAAGCAAATTAGACTAATAAAACCTGAAACAAATTTTTTAATATACATTTTGGGCTATATAATTGAAAAATGTTCTTACCTTTAAAACTGATACTAACAACACTCTAAGGTTAACTCCTTAACTATAAACTAAATGATACCTGAAACAAATTGATTTATGTAAATTTTGATATAATTATGGACATCAAGTAACAAATTTTTATTTAAATTGAGAATATACTTACTTTTATATAATTACAATTTTAATTTATAAAAATAATACTAATGAGTCCAAAAAGTCCGAAATTCACACACAAACAATAAAGAAAATACTCAAAATAGCGTTACGGCATCAAAATCCACGACAAATGGGATGCAAATGTGTCACAATTGTCATAAAATAAACAAACAATTTTGAAGTACTTCTTCTTTTTTAAAATTTTTCATGTTGGCCAACATAGAAAACCTAATTACTTTTAAGTTTACGCTTGACATACGTCTTGAGTCTTTCCTTCGCCGAGAATTCACGAAGATGCATCTAATCTCGAGTCCTGACTAGAGCTTGGCCAAGCACGACTCAAGTCGGAGATTGAGTTTCGTCTATAAATACGGGCATTAGTGGACTCAATTTTAAATAAATTGAGAGATGCAAAATATCTCACTTCTATAGACATCCGTAAAGCTTTCCTCAGCTAAACCTAAAACAGCTTTCTCCATTTTTGGCCTAGGTAGTTTTGAATATAAACGTATGTATTTTGGTTTAAAAAATGCTCCTCGTACGTCTTATGGACCGTGTAATCGACCCATATATTTTACCGTATTGTTTTGTTTATCTACATGATATTATTGTTGCTACTCCAACTTTTGATTTACATGTAGAAATTTTAACTAAATTATACTACAGACTTCAGGAAGTCGGTCTAACGGATAATATGGACAAATGTGAATTTTTTAGAGATTCTCTTAATTATCTTGGATTTGTTGTAGACAAAGGCGGACTTAGAATCGATCCCAATAAAGTGTCGTCTATATTAAATTATCCAGTTCCTAAAAATACTACCGAAATCAAAAGATTAGTTGGGTTGATTAGTTGGTACCGTAGGTTTCTTCAAATTTTTTTTTGTGTTTGCTCTCCTATAACTAATCTATTGAAAGGTAGGAACAAAGAGTAACCTATTGTTTGGACCTCTGAGGCGGACAAAGCTTTTTTAGAGATTAAATTGCTGCTAACATCTAGCCCCATTTTATCTAGTTCCGATTATTCTAAACATTTTATTATTCAAACTGACGCAAGCGATACCGGTCTTGGAGCAATTTTATATCAATAGTATGATGGTATCGATCATCGAGTGGCATATGTCACCCGTTGTTTGACTACTACCGAAAGAAAAATGACTTCTACCGAAGAGTTACTTGGTGAGATTTTTGGGATTGAAAAATTCAGAGGCTATATCGAAGGTACCACATTTGTTTTAGAAACAGATCATTCCTCTTTACACTATCTTTATAAATTGTCTAATCCCAATGGTCGACTTGCTCGTTTAGCCCTTCGTTTGTCTCAATTTGATTTTACTATCAAACACCGTAAAGGTTCTACTATGTTGGTAAGCGATGCCTTATCACGAACCGCAAATGAAATTTCTGTCTTAGATGTGTCTACTTTCAAACCAGACCAATGGTATCGATCTATGATAAACAAAGTTCAGAATAATCCTGATAAATATCCGTAGAGTTGAAAATAACATTTTCTATAAACATGTCTTTCATCTATTCCACTTGTCAGAAATTTAAGTAATTGGAAAATTGTTACTCTCTGGTAACCGTATGGAGACTCTTATGCCCGTATTTATAGTCGAAACTCAATCTCCGACTTGAGTCGTGCTTGGCCAAGCTCTACTCAGGACTCGAGATTGGATGCATATTATAGTCCAATCTTCGTGAATTCTCGGCGAAGGAAAGACTCAAGACGCATCTTAAGCGTAAACTTAAAAGTAATTAGGTTTTCTATGTTGGCCAACATGAAAAATTTAAAAAAAGAAGAATTACTTCAAAATTGTTTGTGTATTTTATGACAATTGTGACCCATTTGCATCCCATTTGTCGTGGATTTTTATGCCATAACGCTATTTTGAGTATCTTCTTTATTGTTTGTATGTGAATTTCGAACTTTTTTTGAACTTATTAGAATTATTTTTATAAATTGAAATTGTAATTATATAAAATTAAGTATATTCTTAATTTAAATAAAAATTTGCTACATGATGTCGATAATTATATCAAAATTTACATAAAACAATGTGTTTCAGCCTGAAACATTGACATTTTGTCTCTTCTGCTGCTGGCTATTGGGTATATATATATAAATTCTCGCAACCGCTCAGCAATACATTCTGAAACCCTTTTTATTGTGCAGGAAAGAATCGGCTGGCTTATGCCCCGTAGATCTCCACTGACCAGCTAAAACATTTTTTTTATCATTTTCACAAGATACTTATTCAAAATAAAACTTACTTGAAAATTTCCAGTAGCATAATATCGCAAACATGTTAATAATTGCAGTAGTGGCGGAATTGGTAACCCTTCGCTAAATTTGTATGTATCTTTTTGGAATCCTATCATTTGGCATATTTTCCTCCACATAATTAAGAAATTCCAAAAAATCCTCGTGTTCTCTATATTTCATTTTCACTAATCACTATTAAAATTTTTATTCTATTACAAACACAATCTAACCACAAATAACAAGACAAATGTCAGAAACCGCGTCTCAAGTCGAGCTCAAGACAGGTCGCAGGCTGTCTTGAGCAAGACTCCACTCGCACATGCGCAGTTCCAGCTTTTCTCAAGCTGTGGGTCTCGAGATTCGACTATGAAATACGTTCTCGTCTCAAGGCGTTCTCAAGCTCGAGCTCGGGCTCAAGTCTCGACTATAAATACGACCATTAAACAATTTCACGATGATGTGGCAGGTAGCCATTTAGGAATATCTAAGACTATTTACCGAATTTCTGAATTGTATTATTGGCCTAAGCTTAGACAAGATGTGTGTCGTTATATTAGGAGATGTCGTATATGTGCGTCATGTAAAACGTATATGTGCGTCACGTAAAACGAACTTGCCTTATGGGTACTTACAAAAATATATAATTTCCTTTTAAATGGATTTCAGCTGACATAATCGGTTGTTACCCACGATCCAAATTGGGCAATAAATACGCGTTGGTGGTAACCGACTGGTTTACAAAATTCTGTCTTGTGCATCCTATGCCTAGTGCTACCACATCAAGTATGTAATCACATGGAGATAACCAATAAAGTAATTGTAACAGCACTTTGCTGTTATATTCATGAAAATCACAAAAATTGGGATCAATATATTCATCAAGTAGCTCAGGCCATTAGAACAGCTCAACATGACGTCACGGGATATACTCCTGCTTTTCCAAATTTTGCTCGAATAATACCGTTATGAGGAGATCAGTACTGCAAAATTTGAAAAAATGCGGATAACATCGTGACAGTTGAAAGCACATCTAAACGTGTGGAAGTTGTTAAAAATTTACCAAAGTTATTTGTCGATATTAGGAAAAAATTAAAGGAGGCATACGACAGAAACGCTAAATATTATAACCTCAGAAAGATTGATATTGAATATCATGTTGGCGATCGTCTTTGGAAAAGGAATTTTATGTTATCTTCTAAAATTAACGATTTTGCTAAAAAATTTGTACCTAAATATGCACCGTGTATAGTACATAAAGTTTTGTCTAAGCATGTTTATAATCTGAAAGACCTTGATGGAAATGATTTAGGTAATTTTCACGTATCTGATCTCAAAGCTAATTTTTCCGATATGGACGACAATTTACCGGAAGATAATGTACACATTAATGACGACACAAGGATATTAATAGTAATAACACGAATCAAAATGTTGTCCTTTTGTTTTTATTTTTGAACAATTTAGTTGTGCATATTAAATTGAATATGATAAAATTCTGGTCTAAGATTTATTTATTTGTTTTTCTTTTATTTTTTAGTCATTTTATATTATTTTTGTTCATCTTTTCCTTTTCCATCTGTTAAAATTTTTTGTGGTAACTGCAAATTCCCGGTGAAAGAATAGGAATTCCACTACACAGCTGAACCGTAAAAGGCGATTGAACGTGTCTATACTTTAACCTTCTTCTTTTGTTTGCTATTTCTCTTCTATCTTTATTCTATGTATTTCTAATCTTCGAAATTTAGCAATTTTATTGTATTTAATTTGTACTGTTCTAGGTATATGTCGTATATGTTCGGCTTATATTTTTTCCATATTTTTCAGTGTTGAATATTATAGTACTTTCTAACTTTTCAGTTCATTTTTCTCACTTATATTAAATTCTTATATTATCTTTTTTCTCATCTTTCAGTTTTCAGGTTGATTCATATAACATAACGTGTTTGGATTATTTGGGATTGGCCACTCTTGTCCTCATAGTAAGCCTTGAAGTTAATATTTACCTATAGAATGGTAGTTTAATTGATTTGTGCCTTTGGACCGTACATGAGATTTTGATTAGTCAATCCTTATTGTTCCTTGTCAGAGAACACCCTATATATCTTCGTTTCTTTTTATTTTTTCGTTTTTTTTTCATTTCAAGTAGAATTTTATGAATTTGATTCAAATTATTTCTATTGTATTCTGAACATTTTCACTAGTAAAGCTTATTGTAGTATTTTAAGGTAGTTTTACCGCGTTTGCTAATGTTTTTATGGTATTTAACGATAAATCAGAGATCCTTGTTTTCTTTTCAAAATAAAAAAAACTTAGCTTCTTTAAGGTAGGTTGTCTTGTTTTCGTACGAAAGCTCTTTTTGTCAGCTGTCCTCTTCTGAGTTGTCCTATTCTTCAGAGAACAGGAAAAAAAACTCCTTGGACCCGGCACTTGACCACTGTCCAATTGATTGAAGTGGAACAGCAATATAAAACCCCAAATAAAAACCCTAAAAGTTCACATAACGTAAGTTCCGGATTAAAATCTTATAAATTACCAGATTTCGTGGTCTCTGTTATTGAAAAAGAGTATAAAATAATGATATATCAAAATAGAAACATGAATTTTAAATCAAAATATGAAATACAAAAATATTTAAAATGAATTAAATTTTAAGACAATTTGTAAAAACAAATTAAGAATTAGATTCTCTTTTTCGTATATAGACACAGAAATCAATAATTTATGATATATGATAAGATATGAACTTTTAAGTAAATAAATAAAAAATATATACCGGGATTTATAGAATTAAAAATAAAATTACAAGCGTCGAATTAATTAATAACGATCTCAAAGAATTTTTGGTGAAAATATAATATAATATAATAAAACTTACCCTATAAATAAAGGGGAAACAAGAAAGACATCTTTAGTAGAAAACACTGGCGATATAAAGATATACAAAGTCTACTATTTGTATTAAATAGATAAAGAAAAAAGGAAGGTTCTTAGCATGGGTAGGCATTTTTATAAGAATGCCAAGAGAAGAAATAAGAAAGGGGACATCAAGCGAATATGAAACTATAAAATATACAGAGTAGAGGAAGAATGAAAATACAGGGTGGTACAAAAAAACGTAACACGTTGTGAAGTTTAAGAAAGTATCCATTACGGAGAGTTACTTTCAGGGTATGACATTGGGGGGTGTTGCATTCATGGATAGAATGTTCCTACGGGTTGCTATCGCTTTTTCGTCAAAGGTGGGTGCAACACTACTGTGTTTGTGCCAACATGACTGTGATTACTTTGTGAGGATTCATGACGGTATCGTAACAAAGTTTAAATTCCAAATTATTTCCTGTATTTTTTCTTCCGCGTTAGCCTGACAGAGCTATATCTCATTGAGTGATGTCTCGACATCTCTCTGGTAAACCTAAAATAAAAATTATTTTCTTAACGTTTTGGCATTTTTTTTTGTCTCGAGTCCAGGTGAAAATAACGTTTCGGAAATTTTTACTGTCCATTGTTCGGAGAATTCTCAACAGCTTATGCATGGTATCGTGCGATAAGAAAAAAATGGGAAAAAAAAGGAAAGAAAAAAACCTTTTTCTATTATTAACCGGATGAACCGAATTTCTTTGCAAAACTTCCAAGAACGTATCAGGGAATATTTGTAGAGTTATATTAAAGAATAGTTTTCAACAACGAAGCAGTTAGTTTTAAAAAAGGTTTTTCTACTATTAAAAATAAATCTTGATGGTCCTTCGACCGGATTTTTTTAAAACCCTTAAAAAACCGTATTAAGCAAAATTTCTAGACTCATATTAAAGACTAATCTTCAATTATCACCAAATACATTATTTTTAAAAAAATTGGACGGTCGAAAATGAAGATGATCTCCGCCAGGAACAAAATCTGAATAAATCGAAAACAATTAAATGAAATTAAAAGAAATCCGAGAAAAATCGACAAGAAACGACAAATAGATCGGAACAATAAGAAAAAAAGGTTTTTCTATTATTAAAAATAAACCTTGATGGTCCTTCGAGCCGGATTTCTTAAAAACCCTTAAAAACCCGTATCAAGTAAAATTTCTAGACTTATATTAATAAAAAATCTTCAATTATCGCCAAATACGTTAGTTTTAAAAAAATTGGGCGGTCGAAAACGAAGATGACCTCCGCCAGGAAGAAAATCTAAAGAAATCGAAAACAATTATAGGAAATTGAAAGAAATCGAAAAAAAAAACGATAAGAAATGACAAATAGATCGGAACAATAAGAAAAAAATGGGAAAAAACCGAAAGAATTTAAAAAAAATCAAAACATAACGGAACAATAAAAAAAAACACAGAAAAAATCGAAAAAACCGGAAAATCGAAAAAACGAAAAAAAGCAGTCTTCAGATTCCTAAATTGACTTACCTCTAAACGGCCATATAAGGTAAATCGAACAGACAATGTACCAATACGTAAACAATCTTATTTGGAGTAATAAGCTTTCCCCCCTCCCCAATGGTTACAAACATGATAATAAAAAATATACAATTAGTCCCAAGACTGAAATAGGTAGATTTAAATAAAGAAAATATAATCCAAGCAACAATTATTCGTGGCAGTAACATTCAAAATATAAATGTTTTCGATAATAAAGTTAATACTTTATACTGGGCGCCAAGTAACTTGAAACCATTTACTAACCGGTTCTGCGCCTCTTGATTATCACTTGTAACGCGGACAGATGACAGGCGTTAAGTCAAAATAACCTTCAAAACAACACAGATTTGTAAACAGAATAACACAGTTTTTTTATTAAGGATGGCGTTAAATAAGGCAATATAATTACCCAAGGATGGAATTTCTGATAGAAAATAACCGAGAGAAAGAACACATTTTGGCGAAATCTGCTTTAGATAAGTTTTGGTTAGGGTAGCTAAAGTAAGGTTAGGTTAGGTTGCGATTTTCCATCTTTCGCGATGTTACTTCTGGAGCTGAATAAGTTTGTTGTTGATTTTCGGAATAATGCCAGTAAATGTTGATGAATTTATTCGATCCTTTTTACTTCCCTATTTATGTTGAGGAATCTATGGAATTAGAGTTTTTCTTATGATTAATTATCATAACTAATTAAATCTTTGTGTAATAGGTATATGTTTTGTATATAATACTTTTATTTATGTGATTACTTTCTTCAAGATTTATTTTGTAATTTGGTATTTGAGTGTATTAGGATTTTGGTACACGCACAGACATTATTTCGGAAATTTGACTAGGCTCCACAATTTTTTCATGCTGTAACTTTGGCTTTGGGCCACATATTCGGATAAATTACGGTTGAGCCACTGTGAAAATTGTATATTTTATATTTTGTAAGTTTCATTCATTGTTTTTTACTTACTTATTTTCTACCTGCTTTTTGGATGAATGTCAATGCTTAGGTGCATTTTTAGCTTTATCCTATGGCTACTGTGGATGCTAACGAGCGCTAAACTAAAAATGTACTTGTTTGACAGGTCCACCAAAACAGTATTGTTTTTTCTATATAGTAAATCATACTTTAAATTATTTTGTATATATCGTGCACATAGTTTGTTTTGTTTTTACTTTCCCGGACCCATCGAAGGGAAAGTAAGGTGAACGATCAAAAAAAAATCAAGATACCGATGGAAATATCCATTTTGAGGTCCCCCAAGAAGATTGAAACCATTTCCAACGTATGGTCTATCTGTGTGTCTGTGTGTAATATTCCACGATAACTGCCGAACCGTTTAACCAATCAAACTGAAATTTGGTATGGAGGGTCGGTGTGGGCCTAGAATACGACCATTAGATTTTGGTTTAAATTGGTAGAGTAGAAGGTCCTCAAGACCGACATGGATTAAATCCACAGGTAACAATTTTTTAATTTTTTTAAATTTTAAGGATAAACAATACACTTTATTGCAAAATGTTGTAGTACAAAGTTTTAGAGCATGAAATTCCCTACAACTTTTGTCTAAAACTTGTTCTAGAATTTCCAATAGTTGCGCCACAGAGGGCTCGTAAAAAACGTGCATGTAGGTTTTCTCTAGTTTTTCTTGATTTTAAGGACAAACAATGACTTTCAGGGCAACATTTTCTGGTGAAAAGTTTTAAAGCATCAAATTTTGTCGAATTCCTTATAGAATTTTCCATTTTTTTAAAATTGGAGGTTAATTGTGTTCTTTAGTACAAAATGTTTCAGTGCAAAGTTCTAAAGCATAAAATTCCCTACAACTATTGTATGAAAATTTTTCCGGCATTCTCAATAATTTTCACACATGATTTTAGGAGACCCTAATTATAGCAGTGTGATATACAACGTGCGCATGCGCAGCTTATGTCATGTTTGTATAATTATACTATATTATTTTCTTAAATGTATCAAATTTATTCCAATTTAAAAGACATTGTATAAATTCAATAACTCTATTAGTCTCAAAATTAAATTCTTTAATTTATTAAGAGCTGCGCGATTTTAAATATTCAAATTTTCGTTCCTAGTCACGTGACTTTGTGACGTATTTCCACTTGCTATCACGGGTACTAAATTGAACACGAAGAAACATTCATGATTCTTTTTCGCTAGAATCGTATGCTTCAGTTGATCTCAGACGAGATAGTTATTTTAATTTGAGAAACGTGTTGTGCTAATTAGTGAACTTTGCAGACTTATACAGATATTAACATTTTTATTTCTCATCTAATATAGTATTTCTTTTATTAATATCCATGTATTTTGTATAGTTAAATCAGGAAGTTTTCTATTAATCTTAAAACAAAATGGTGAACAGTCCATGCCGGTATTAAATTTGCATTACAGTTATTCATTTTTTCACTTTCTCTTGTTAATAAATTTCAACCACATGGAAATTTACTTTTTAAACATTTAAATTTAATTTATTTTTCTTTATCTTTCTAATTTTTTGTTTCTATTCCTTCTACAGGAATATAAGCAAAGTTTACTTTTTGACTGGTTTATGTTTTGGCTCGTTTACTTTTTGGCTCGTTTAATATTTTTGTCTGGTTTACCTTTTTGCCTAGTTACCAGTCTTCAAAAGTTCATGTGATCAGCTAACCGGAAATTCAGCTCACCGGAAAGTCAGCGCACCACCGACCGTTACAACACCTCAGACACCTGCAACTATTTTTTTTCCTGACGGAAAACTACCGGTAATAAGTTTGATTATTATACGAATGTGTAAAAAGGACCTCAAACACAAATTTAACTTTACGTATCCTGAGATAAAAGGACAACTTTCTTCTTTTTTTTAATAAATATATGGTATATTTTCTCTAACTATAGATTGTTTCATTTTGTTTGGCGACAGAGTATATTTGAAAATTCCAACTTCATTTCATTCTTTTAAAACACAAGTCTCTTTTTGTTTGTTTTTAGAGACTGTTAAAATATTCAAAAATAAACTGGCGCCCATTAAAATAACCCTTAGTTGAAGCATATCCTACACAATCCCTAAATAAACATAAACTATATTCAGGTATGAACGCCACCCCTTTAAGAGTCTCAATATAAGAATAGATATTTATTATTATTTTTTTTACATACTTTCATATCAACAAATGTAGGTTACCGTTGCAATAGTAGTTTTTTTCCGCTACAAAGTGTTGAAAACAAGTAAATAAAGGCATTTGTTGTGTTTTGAAAATAATAAGGTGTGTGTTTTCAATAACAGAAGTTTGAGCTGTCAAATAGTGAACCAAATAGGGCTGTATCTCCGAGAGCGCTACGTTTTGAATTCAAATTTGTGTTCAGGAGACCAAAATACGTAAGATCCACTTTTTTCTTGAATCTCATGATCCCCCAGAACGATGTATTACCCATGGAACTGTTCCATGATATACTACATCTCTCGTATTATTTCTGAAATTAAGTAATAGACTGACGAGACTGCCAACTTAAGTAACACAACAGAACTCGGATTTTGCACAGGGTGCTTGGAATTTTGGTGTTTTGAAACGATACTTTGAGTTGTTAAAAATAATTAATGTGCTTAAGCTCAAATTATATTATGGGTTTGTTCCACGAATAGAATTTGAAATATATCAGAAGTAAAATATTAAATAAAAAAAAATTTTGGACGCCAGTCAGTTGATTTTTTGATGTGATTAGAAACAATTGACAAAAAAACTATGATATATAACAAAATCCGTCCTTTCTTTTTTTTGGGATTAAGGAAATTAAACTCAAATGAAACGTTATATTTGTTTATTTAGCGATAAATCAGAGATCCTGGTTTTCTTTTCAAAATAAAATACTTAGCTTCTTTAAGGTAGGTTGTCTTGGTTTCGTACGAAAGCTCTTTTGTCAGCTGTCCTCTTCTGAGTTGACCTATTCTTCAGAGAACAAAAAAAAACTCCTTGGACCCAGCACTTGACCACTGTCCAGGTAATTACAATTTATTGAAGTGGAAACAGCAATATAAAACCCCAAATAAGAACCCCTATAAATAAAGGGGAGACAAGAAAGAAATCTTAAGTAGAAAACACTGGCGATATAAAGATATACAAAGTCTACTACTTGTATTCAATATATAAATAAAAAGGAGGTTATTAGCATGGGTAGGCATTTTATAAGAATGCCAAGAGAAGAGGGCGATATGACGCGAGGAAATAGGAAAGGGAACATCAAACGAATATGAAACTATTAAATATACGGAGTAGAGGAATAATGAAAATACAGGGTGGTACAAAAAAACGCAAGAGTTTAGAGTTTGATGTAGCTGTGAATATCCACGTCTTAAACAGAAACCTATCCATTCGGGAGGTACTAGTATACTGTAGGGCGATTCTCATTCAACATTTTCGGGACGTTTCGAGCGATTCGCATGCAAAATCGCACTCGAAAGCTCTCGAATATAACTGTCAAATTTACTCGGGGCATCTGTAGGTACCGAATTCAGTGAAAGCGCGCGAAAAAGAGAAAGTGGACAGTAAGAAAGTAATAAATAAGTTTGTAGCATATTTGAAAAAATGTCTTTTAAAACCAACGAGAGCATATTTTGAATTTTATGACTGAGTATAAGTAGCTGGCAAATGGAAGACTGTTGCTAATGGCAAAGATGAGTTTAAGCGATTATGGACAAATTTAACTCTAAAATCAGTGCTTAGTTTATGGCGCGACAACAACTGAAAAGTGGCAAAAGGTGGATTATTTTTATAATTTATCTAAAGAAATTATATTTCATTGTTGACCTGAAAATTAATTTTCCTCTAGACTTTGTACCATTATAAAGTAAATATTAAAAAAAGGCCGCTGATATAAACAGGCCTCAACTAGGGGCTGGAGGTGATACACCCATTGATAAAAAATTATCCGAGTTGGATAACTGTTGGGTAAAACATTTTCTATCTTGTTGCCTCAATATTTCATTAAAAGTGGGTAACATTATAACGATTTCCGAAACTTTTAAAATATCCAAATAATTATTGTTTTGGTATACGGGGTAATATGATGTTTTTAGTACTTCGGCACGAAAAATTAACTTTAACAATAAACACTAAAATACTAAACTATATGCAACACGAAATTTATGAACCTAACGCTATGAAGACGTTTTAGTCTTTTATCCAGACGTAATCAGAATGACATTTTTCATTAGCTACTGAAGAAGTATTGTGAAGTATAACAAAAGTGACTTGCAAAAAATAAAAAAAGAAATATAACATATCATCTAATTTTGGTGCATGAATCCTTCAAGTAACATAAGTAACCGTAATTATTTAAACAGTCCTATGGCTGCGAAGATATGTTTATGACAAAAAGTTTTATTTAAATTAAATTTTTGGGGTTTTTCTTCCCATTTTTTTACTTTTCCTATCTTTACCCATTTTCTTCTTTTTTTTTGTTTTTTTCCAATTTTTTATTTTATTTTCTTCGATTTTGACTAACATTTTTCGATTTTCTCAAATATTACCCCTTTTTTCCATTTGTTCCAGATTTTTCCATTTTTTTTTGATGATTGATGATTTTTATAATTCTTTATGATGTTTAATGATCATTTAGCATTTTTTACTAAATTTTACGATTTTTTACGCTTTTTTACGATTTTTTACGGTTTTTTACGATTTTTTACGATTTTTTACGATTTTTTACGATTTTTTACGATTTTTTACGATTTTTACGATTTTTTACGATTTTTTACGATTTTTTACGATTTTTTACGATTTTTTACGATTTTTTACGATTTTTTACGATTTTTTACGATTTTTTTCGATTTTTACTTTCCGAACAGAGTTGTATAGAAGGAAAGTATTGCGATCATGATATTTTGACCATACCCAGATTTTAACGGTTCTTTACGTTTTGAGGTCACCTGAATCCATTTATACCATTTTTAGCATGATGTCTGTCTGTGTGTGTGTGTCTGTGTGTGTGTGTGTGTGTGTGTGTGTGTGTGTGTGTGTGTGTGTGTGTGTGTGTGTGTGTGTGTGTGTGTGTGTGTGTGTGTGTGTGTGTGTGTGTGTGTGTGTGTGTGTGTGTGTGTGTGTGTGTGTGTGTGTGTGTGTGTGTGTGTGTGTGTGTGTGTGTGTGTGTGTGTGTGTGTGTGTGTGTGTGTGTGTGTGTGTGTGTGTGTGTGTGTGTGTGTGTGTGTGTGTGTGTGTGTGTGTGTGTGTGTGTGTGTGTGTGTGTGTGTGTGTGTGTGTGTGTGTGTGTGTGTGTGTGTGTGTGTGTGTGTGTGTGTGTGTGTGTGTGTGTGTGTGTGTGTGTGTGTGTGTGTGTGTGTGTGTGTGTGTGTGTGTGTGTGTGTGTGTGTGTGTGTGTGTGTGTGTGTGTGTGTGTGTGTGTGTGTGTGTGTGTGTGTGTGTGTGTGTGTGTGTGTGTGTGTGTGTGTGTGTGTGTGTGTGTGTGTGTGTGTGTGTGTGTGTGTGTGTGTGTGTGTGTGTGTGTGTGTGTGTGTGTGTGTGTGTGTGTGTGTGTGTGTGTGTGTGTGTGTGAGTGTGCGTGTGCGTGTGCGTGTGCGTGTGCGTGTGCGTGTGCGTGTGCGTGTGTGTGTGTGTGTGTGTGTGTGTGTGTGTGTGTGTGTGTGTGTGTGTGTGTGTGTGTGTGTGTGTGTGTGTGTGTGTGTGTGTGTGTGTGTGTGTGTGTGTGTGTGTGTGTGTGTGTGTGTGTGTGTGTGTGTGTGTGTGTGTGTGTGTGTGTGTGTGTGTGTGTGTGTGTGTGTGTGTGTGTGTGTGTGTGTGTGTGTGTGTGTGTGTGTGTGTGTGTGTGTGTGTGTGTGTGTGTGTGTGAACACGATAGCGTCTAAACGGCTGAACCGATTTAGATGAAATTTTATATACATATTTAGGGTAGCAAGGAGACGACCTGTATAGATTTTGGAGTTAATCGTACAACCGGAAGTGACAGTTGCTATAAGTGATGACGTCATTACTAAACAAGATGGCAATAAAGTTTTACACATATATTTTCTATACTTTATAGTTTAATTTCGAATGATTAAACCTTTTTAAAACTTTTGCCTTTGTTGCCAGATTTATCAAAAAGTATTTATTTTTCATATTTTCTTAAATAACCAAAATAATGCATTTTTATGAAAAATTACAGGATATGAAAGTTGTAGAACATAAAATTTTCTACACATTTTGTCATTACCGGTTTTTTGAATTCCTGATACTTTCGCCGCTAGAGGGCGTGAAAAAAAATTATATTGACATTTTTGTGACTTTTTTAGATTTTGAGACAAAATTATGGAATTTTATGAAAAATTACATGGTATCAAAATTGTAGAACATAAAATTTTCTATAAATTTTGTCTTGACTATTTTTTCAAGTTGCGCACAATTTCGCCGTTAGTTTTTATTTTAATTTTTATCTTTATTAAATTATTATTTTTTAGTTAAATTTTTATATTAAAAATTTAAAAAATATATTTTTAAATTTGTAATAATTAGTTTTATAATTATAATTTTTTTCAAAATTTTATTACAAAAATTTTGGAATTTTTAAAAAATTGGCTAAGAAATGTGAGATTATATTACGATTTTAAACTAAATTGAATAACTTCTAAAATATTAAAGTTATTGAAATGTGATTTTCACCATTCGAAAGATAATATAAAACTCTAAATTTTAAATGTATTTTAGTTTCTTAAAATTTAGAATTGTAATTATTATATACAAAATTAAGAATTTTTTTGAAATTTTTTGTAATTTCGTTTTATCAATAAGTATAAAATAAATGAAAAAAGTAAATAGCATATCCGAAAAGGATCCAAAAGTTCTATGTGTGTAAATTATCATAATTTTAATATAGTATTTGTAAATGTTATAGCAAAAAATGAAAAAAATTAAAACAATTCAATGGATACCCATGAATTTTTGAAAAAAAATTTGATTTTTTTTTAGTTTTTTAAACTAACTTTATTAATGCATTTTGATCCAGAAACCTAAAAAAAAGGTCTGTTTCCCATTTTCAATTAAATTGAATGAGATATTAATTATTTATTGATTTTAAAATTATTCGAAAATAGGTTTGATTTGTTTTAAGGTTAAAATTAATATTAAAAATTTTAAAAAAATTACCCTTACATTTGTAGTAAAAAACTCTATAATTGTGATTTTTTTCAAAATTTTATTCAAAAAATTGTGGAATTCTTCATATTTTTTTGAAATTTAATATAAGTTTAAAAAAAAATTGAATAACTTTAAAAATATTAAAGATATTAAAATGGAATTTATACCATTCGATAGGTAATATAATTAAAATGGAATTTATACCATTCGATAGGTAATATAATTAATGTATTTTAATGCAGAAAAACTAAAACAATTACTTTACTAGGAGTGTTCGGAAAGTTGGGTGGGATTACCCCCTCATTTTTTACGGTTTTTTACGGTTTTTTACGATTTTTTACGATTTTTTACGATTTTTTACGATTTTTTACGATTTTTTACGAATTTTTACGATTTTTTACGATTTTTTACGATTTTTTACGGTTTTTTACGATTTTTTACGAGTTTTTACGATTTTTTACGATTTTTTACGATTTTTTACGATTTTTTACGATTTTTTACGATTTTTTACGATTTTTTACGATTTTTTACGATTTTTTACGATTTTTTACGATTTTTTTCGATTTTTTACGATTTTTTACGATTTTTTACGATTTTTTACGATTTTTTACGATTTTTTACGATTTTTTACGATTTTTTACGATTTTTTACGATTTTTTACGATTTCTTACGATTTTTTACGATTTTTTACGATTTTTTACGATTTTTTACGATTTTTTACGATTTTTTACGATTTTTTACGATTTTTTACGATTTTTTACGATTTTTTACGATTTTTTACGATTTTTTACGATTTTTTACGATTTTTTACGATTTTTTACGTTTTTTTACGATTTTTTACGATTTTTTACGATTTTTTACGATTTTTTACGATTTTTTACGATTTTTTACGATTTTTTACGATTTTTTACGATTTTTTACGATTTTTTACGATTTTTTACGATTTTTTACGATTTTTTACGATTTTTTACGATTTTTTACGATTTTTTACGATTTTTTACGATTTTTTACGATTTTTTACGATTTTTTACGATTCTTTAAGATTTTTTACGATTTTTTACGATTTTTTACGATTTTTTACAATTTTTTACAATTTTTTACGATTTTCTACGATTTTTTACGATTTTTTACGATTGTTTATGATTTTTCACGATTTTCTACGACTTTTTACGATTTTTTATGATATTTTACGACTTTTTACGATGGTTTGTAATTTTTTACGATTCTTTACGGTTGTTTAAGTTTTTTACGATTTTTTACGGTTTTTTACGAGATTTAACGATTTTTTTCGATTTTTTACGATATTTTACGATTTTTATGTTTTTTTTATAATGGAATTTCTTCGTTTTACTTATATAGTAAGTTAGTTTGTTTTGTAAATTAGATATTATAAATTTTATTGTCGAATTGTAACATTTTTAGGCTTGATGATGGCTAATTGGCCGAAACTAGTTGCCGTTTTTATTAAATCATTGTGGTACATGACTTTGTGTTTCATTACTTTTATCTCTTTTTCTTGTTCCGTCGTGCTCGAAAAATCGCTCGTGTTTTAAACACCTTTTCATCCACTTATACTTTAATATACTATTATTAACCTCGGCAGTTTTTTTAATCTTTTGAAAGGCATTACATCGGCTACGAGACTGTGTTGACTGCCCAGCAATCTTTAAATGACGGCATCCGTACGATTCCCATAAGAAGTTTGATTCCAATGAATGCCTTTATTTCTGATGGGGAAACATTGATCGAAGATCCAGCAGTCAATGTAGAGTAGATATTGGATTTTTCTGCTATCTATTGGGTAGTTGAATCATCCCATTACTTTTGAAACTATTTAAGATCGGTATGGATACGAGGCGGAGCTTTATATTCGTTGCCAATAGGAATCTGACTCTGTTGAAATTCTTCTTTCTTCCATTTATAGTTGACTCTATCAGTATTTTTTCGTATACGTTTTTTGATATTGAAATTGAAGCAATATTGGATAATGGCACATCGTCATCTCTACTCCAGTCTTCTTCATCAAGATCATTCTCGATGGGCAAATGAGGCAGTGAAACTTCAGGTTCATAATCAGGATCAATATCGCTGAAGTCTATCTCTTGGTCAGACGATGATCTAACATCAGAAATTCGAGTATCTTCAGGCGGTACCACTGATATATACTCTGCAGCTCGATTCCTTCGACCCTAGAAATTGGAACAACCAATTATAGAATTTGAAATATATCATAAGTAAAATATTAAATAAAAAAATTTTTTGGACGCTACTCAAATTGATTTTTTGATGTAATTAGAAACAATTGATAAAAAACTACCACATATTTCAAAATCCGTCCTTTCTTTTATTTGGGTTAAGGAAACTCAAATTAAACGTTATATTTGTTTATTTTACGATAAAAATTTCAGAGATCTTTTTTTCCTTGTTTAAAAAAAACTTGTCTTGTTCTTGAGGTTTTTCCTTATCTTCCTTCTCGAAAGTAAACTTAGATAGCTTGGTCCAAAAAGAACGTAGTCCCAAAGGAAAAAAAAATGAAGTCCAAAGGAAAAACCCTAAAAGTTCACATAAAGTAAATATAAGACAAAAATCTTATAAATTACCAGATTTCGTGGTCTCTGTTTTTGAAAAAGAATATAAAACAATGATAATATTAACACGAAATACATAAATTTTAGATCCAAATATGAAATATAAAAATAATTAAAATGAATTAAATTTTAAGACAATCTGTAAAAACAAATTAAAAAATAGATTCTCTTTTTGTAAAACGAGACACAGACATCAGATAATTTATATTGTTATAAAAAAAAATAAGATATGAACTTTTGAGTAAATATAACAAAAAATATATATACCGGCCATAAAAAGTATTAAAAATAACAGTAAATAAAAGTTAAATGCATCGAAATAATTAACAATGAAGGAAAGGGATTTTGATGAATATATAGTATAATATAATATAATAAAAACTTACACTACATAAAGAGGGGAAGAAATAAAATTTTCAATTTACAGCACAGACGATATATGTCAATTTGTTTTACTGAAGAGGCAAAGAGAGAGAGTTGGTAACATGGGAAAGACATTTTATAGTAAAACTTAAAAGAGAGGGAGATCTAGAGAAGGGGTATGAAGCGAGATGAAATCAGCTAGACTGAGTAAAGGAATAATAAAAATACAGGGTGGCACAAAAAACGTAACAAAGGTATATATTACATCATTTTATGAATATCTGATGTTATGGGCATTGTCTACTAGACGATACAAACAAGTCAGATCAAGTGTAAGTTGGTAAAAAACTCATGTATCTAAACTAAATATCATAGTAATAACATTAAATATATCTGATTATCTGGCAAAATGCAAAAAAACAATAAGATTCGAATGATAACTGTGTTATAATCGATAAATCACTTACTTTCTTTAAGTTCGGTGGTATCGCCATGGCTACCTAATTGAAAATGTGAATTCTAAAATCTTAACGCTTTGGAGCAGGCACCCCCACCAACTTAATACGCTTCAACGCTTGTGTATCTCGCAGTGCGCACTGCCGGATTCTTCGCAATTTGTACGATATTCGCTAAGAAAATTTTTAATAACATTGTATTGCATGGGATTCAGTTGCCGATTAAGGGTTAATTAGGAGTGAAATATGCACGTACATTTTTTAAATAACTAGTAGATGTAGATTATAATATATGTTACGGGCTAAAATTCTTTAAGCATTAAAAGCTTAGGCCAAATTTTAAGTCTCCTAATACTAACCAGATTTGGTAGATTTGGTACCCATGGACTTAAAAATCTTAAAGGCCTTTCGTTAATGTGACATTTGATGGATTGAATTCCCTCCTTTTTTTTCTCTTAATTTTTTGGTGCTAACCTGATTGTAGCATGTGCTCATAAAATTAACCGGTAACTGATTTAAATGCTTAAAAAAGAAATAAATGGTTGAAGTGTTTCTTAAACTATATGGTATAATACTGCACATCTTTTAAGGTGGATATATGAAACACTAACCTGTAGGAAATCACTCGTAAGGTCATCCAACATTCTGGGTAAGTTTTTATGTCTAACTTATGCTCGCTTTCTGTAACTCTTCTCTCCAAAGTTGTATACATGTATATATTTTCTCTTCTAGACCTTCTTTTGTTACTTACCCTTACATCAAGAAGGGGGCACAACGAGAACTTGATGATTTGAGCGTTTCCCAAGCGCTACCATCTTGCTGTCTCACATTAATCTTAGGGCTTACCTGGTTTTTAACTTCAAATCGTCGATAGTATTTAGTATATTTGATAAACATCTGATATTAATTATAGATCCTAACTTAGTATCAAATAGATTTTTGTAAAACAAGAGCACGAGACTCCTGTTTAACCTAAAAAGTAGGGTTAGGATTCTGAGAACGATTTTTAATTTAATTAAATTTGTATATTAACATTAATAGTAGATTTACCTGTGAACGATTAGTACTAATTGGCCAAGCATATTTGTAATAAGTATTACACTCGCACGCGTGCACCCCATTTTAAAATATTTCATCATATAAATTTGACAGAATTAGTTCAAATGTAACAATATTTTCTAACCTGGGTAACGGGAACATAAGGGTCGTGTTTACTACTCCAGCAGCCGTGCATAAGAATTACTCTTTTATTATTTTTTTTGTTTATCATATTTACTTTTGTTTACGTATAAAAGGTTAAAGAAAGGACCTAAGTAAAGTACCAAATAACTAACAAGCGAATTTTATTAAACCCACACCCCTTTTACCGTCATGGAAAATGAGCCAGTAGCATATACAAAGCCTAAGCATTATTAGAAAACCTATCTTTGTTGATTGGAAATTCTATAAGCATTTTTTTTACAAAAGCAATTACAAGAATTATACAGTGTGTCTACTTAAATTGGCGACTTAATGGAAACTTTAGTATTTTTACGAAAAAAAGTAATTCTTTATAAAAAGTTCTGTATGGTCCAAAATCTTAAATGGAACCATCAAATGTTACATCATGATTTTTCCTCAACTTGAGTAGGCACACTGTATTTATTGTGACGGGCTTTCTTTCTTCCAAAGAGATTTGCCGTCACTATGACACCCACGACTTCGGTATTTGACTAGATTGCCTCGGGCGAAAGATTTTTGGGATGGTTTACTCCACTTACTCTCGATCTACTGCCTCAAGAGCACCAGGGTAGCAACAGATGGAGGTTACAGTAATTCCAGGGGTCTGTTGTCGTAGACTGTTTAGCGATGCACGGTGTAAAACAGGCTTTAATTGATTCACAGCGCCGAACCTGAATTTACAGGTTGCCTTTGTTAAAATAATTTTTTTTAAAAATTGCAAATAACTATTTATTTTTATAATTACTAACTCATACCTATGCTTCACTAACTACTAACTACGTATAATTCTACAAAATGTACGTGAAAATAATTATGCAGTGGTAATGGTGAAAATGAGATATATCCAGAAAACGTTATTAGGCAATATCAAATAGGTTTTCCGTTGTATTTGTGTCTGAAATGCAACTATGCCAGTATTAAAATATATAAATCAACATTAATGAAATTAATTTTTTTTTTTTTAAATAAATTGTACGGAATTCAAAAAAATAAACAGCAAAATTACTGATCTTCTAAATTTGGTTCAGTGTTCTCTGAATAAGAGGCCCCCTATGGTTCTGCTCTATGCAGAGACCACTAGGGCGATATTCCCGAACCTCTGAACCCAATTCCCAAAAATCAGCTTTCCACTTTTAATTCGAACCGTTTCGGATAAACAGCCGTGTATGTCCCTGCTCTATGCAGAGGACACCAGGGATATCACTCCAAAACCTTCGGACCAAAAGAGTTTTAGATTTTATTTGTTTTAAACTTTATGAGTTTAAAACAAGTATGAAATATTTTATTTACACAAATAAGCAGGAAATAAATATATTGCCAAATAAAACCTCAGTGCAGTCAAATGATATTTATTGTTTAATCAGTAAAATAAAATTGCACAAAAAATAAAATATTCTTACCTTTGATAAGAAACAAAAAAAAACAAAAACGTACACAAATCAGTTCGGTCGGTCGGTATTAATTTGAATCGACACCAACAGCAGTAGAAGAGCAGAGAGACAAGAGACAAGAGATTTTAGCGGCTCCTGGCCTTTTTAACAGTTTTCCAAGCCCCACTTAACAAAGGCCCCACTAAATCAGAAAATATGCGCGATCGTCCACGGAATCCACGGAACTGATTTGTTCGGTTTGTCTTAACAATTTACAAAATTAAAAATCCAAAGAAGTAGGGAATCCAAAGAAATAGGAATTCCAAAAGAATGAATATTTTGTATATATGTTAATAAATTAAGAGGGGTGTCAATAATTCAAAACTAAAACAGTTAATACCCTAAAAATAAAATTAGTTAAATAATAATAATCAAAAAAAAATAACTTCGTTACATTATTTATTTTTTGTTCCTTATCCACACATGCCTAATTAGCCTAATTAAATAAATAAATAATTAATAAAATATAAAATATATCAATGAGAAAATAAGTACAGGTTGTCCCACGACGATTAAGGCAAGCAATATCTCGGAACTGAGTAGTAGTACACAATTTTAATTTTGCGGTTATATATTATACCAAATGTTACAGCTTTTCTTATTAATATGATATTCAATGAGCTTTTTATTTTAGGTCACCTGATATCAGATTCCAAATTATTATTAATCTTTATATCTATAATCTGTAATTGTCAGAAAAAGTAGATACATATTTATTTATACCACTAAAAAAACTATTTTCTAAATAGGAATATTCTTATCACACTTTCTTTTGAGATGACTATTTTATAAAATACGCTCACTGTATTAAAACTTAATAAACCAGTCCACGTTAATTACCAGACTTGACATATCAGTAAGCCGGCACTCTTCTTTTGAGTTTTTCTAATTTGTGGAATTGTATATTAATTTCAATTAAAAGTATATTTGTATTCTGCAAGGTTCAAGTTAAAAGGTTTTTGAATATTGATATTATACCAGAACCTATTTCACAAAATATAGGTCACACAGTTAAACTCAAAAGGTAACACTTATCAGAAGACGCTAACATACACTGTTACCTTTTTTTGTGCAACCCTGTATTTTCATTATTTCTCTACTCAATATATTTTAATTTCATACTCGCTTGATATCCCCTCCTTATTTCTTCGCGTCATGTCCAACTCTTTTCTTGGTATTCATATCAAATGTCTTTCCCATGCTAATAATGTTCTTCTCTTTGCCTACTCAGTCAAAATAACTGACTTTATATCGTTCGTGTCGCTTACTGAAGATTTCTTCTTTTTTCTCCCCCTCATCTTGTAGGGTAAGTTTTTATTATATTATATTATATTTTCACTAAAATTCTTTGATATCATTATTAATTATTTCGACGCTTTTAACTTTTATTTACTGTTATTTTTAATTCTATTAACGCCGGTATGTATTTTTTTTTTACTTAAAAGTTCATATCTTATCATTTATAATATTATAAATTATCTGATGTCTGTGTGTCTCATACAAAAAGAGAACCTATTTTTTAATTTGTTTTTGCAGATTGTCTTAAAATTTAATTCATTTTAATATTATCATTGTTTTATATTCTGTTTCAAAAACAGAGACCACGAAATCTGGCAATTTATAAGATTTTTATCTTATATTTACTTATGTGAACTTTTAGGGTTTTTTTCCTGGGCTAACAAGTTTTTTCATGGGAAAGAAAAAGTAAAAAAAACTCTGGAACCTCATTGTTTATGAAATAAATATAACGTTTAATTTGAGTTTAATTTCCTTAACCCGAAAAAAGAAAGGACGGATTTTGAAATATATAATAGTTTTTTGTCAATTGTTTCTAATTACATAAAAAATCAGTTTGACTGGCGTCCAAAACTTTTTTTATTTAATATTCTACTTTTGATATATTTCAAATTCTATTCGTGGAACGAACCCATGATATAGCCATTGAGCTTAATCACATTAATTATTTATTATCAACAAAATAAAGTATCCTTTCACAAATTTGGCGCCCAACGCACACACACACACACACACATGCACAATAAAGGTTGAACGTCCATACATGGTCGATCGACACAGTCGGTATAATGTGGACGCACCTTAAGACACTAATTTATTGTTACTTGCTACCTAGTGACCCACTTCCGTCTTCGACTAAACTGAACTGCAGCGAAATTGTAATGACTAATTTGAGGTGATATACTCATATTAAATTTGCTTACATGATGGTAATTTCGATTATGTATTTCATGCATGTATAAGATCTCGTTATATATTAATTCCGCTTCGTCTAAACTCAAATGTCGTGACAGTTGTGACATTGCGTTTTGATAATTTGTAATTTAAGCTGATTACGGTCCTGAATTTGTCTTTTAGTTGTCCATATTTAGGTTTATTTTATAGGTTTGTTAGGTTTGTATTAACTTTCGATAAATAAACAGAAAATTAATAATATCGCAATCCCGTCTGTCTGTGTGTATGTATGTGTCTTTCAACACGATATCTTCGGTTTTAGACATCGTACTGGATATACAGGGTGATCCAAATTTAATTGAACTCTATTTGGGTTTCTTAAACCGTTATATGTTACGTTTTTTTGTTCCACCCTGTCTTTTCATTATTCTTCTATTCAATAGATTATAGTTTCATACCCGCTTGATATCCCCTTCTTATTTCCTTGCGTCATGTCCTTCTCTTCTCTTGGTATTCCTATAAAATACCTTTTCCATGTTAATAATGTTCTTCTGTTTACCTACTCAGTCAAAATAATCGACTTTATATCGCCTGTGTTGCTTACCGAAGATTTCTTTTTTTCTCCCCCTCATTTTATAGGGTTTTTATTATATTATATTATATTTTCACTCAAATTCTTTGATATCAGTATTAATTATTTCGACGCTTTTAACTTTTATTTACTGTTATTTTCAATTCTATTAATGATATATTTTTTTTATTATTTACTTAAAAGTTCATAACTTATCATTTTTAATATTATAAATTATTTGATTTCTATGTGTCTCTATGTGTCTCGTACAAAAAAGAGAACCTATAATTTGTTTTTACAAATTGTCTTAAAATTTAATTCATTTTAATTATTTTTGTATTTCATATTTTGATCTAAAATTCATGTTTCTCATTTTAATATTATCATTGTTATATTTTCTTTTTCAAAAAACAGAGACTGGTAATTTATAAGATTTTAATCTTATATTTACTTTATGTGAACTTTTAGGATTTTTTAGTTCTGTTATTCGGGACGGTTTTTTTTTTCTCTGGGAAGTTTTAACTCTGGACATTTGGTTTTAACTAAGCCAAGAAGTTTTTCCTCTGGACAGTTCGTTTTGCCTGGTCCAATAAGTTTTTCCTCTGTGCACCTATTCTTGAAAATCAGAGAGTAGAAATTAAAATAGAAAATAACCCTATTCTTGAAATATTTCGATGGAAATATGTGGGACTTTTATTCTCCCAGGGAGTGTAAAATTTCTATTGGTCATTAGCGAGTGAAATTTGTAGGGAGTAGAAATTTGTTTGAAACATTAACCTAACTATTTAATCTGTCGGTCCGATTTATTTTGTTTGTATTTCGTGTCTTTATTTTTTTGAGTTTTGCTGTTAAGTGTACTAATATAATGGACAATTTTAATGAATTATTGATATGGAATAATCTCTTGAACCTGATTATGGAATCTACAATTTGATAACATAGGGGAAATAGAGAGAGTTGCTAGAAATCCAGATCTTTTTATTGCCCGACAAATACAACAAAATATAATTTTAAATCATTTTATTAACTAATGTTTATTTTAACGTAGTCATATATAAATGATATTTGTTTTTTGTTATATATATATCCCTCAAATAGTGTAAAAAAAATCAAAAAATCAAGGGGTGTTAGTACTCCTAGAATTAATAGAAAAAGTTCCCATAAGCATAGGTCGTTAAATGCACATTAAGGGAGTTTTGAAAAAATTTTTTTTATTATAAGTTTAAAAAACAGGATAAAATTTCGATTTACATGATTAGTTTAACACCCCGCAATTTTCATAAAATTGTATTAACCTGTGAGCAACCAAAATAATTTACCTTTTTCTCAAATTAATGTTCAGCAAACTGTTTACCTTCAATTTTCTCGAAAACGATTACTCTAAGCGACTTGCAACAAGAATACCTTTCTGAACGATAAAAGCATGTAGATTTTAAAACCTGTACCCGTTTTGTAAAAAAAAAAAATTGACGATGTTCGTTTTATTTAAGTAAACAATTTGTTAAAACAACGTTTCGTCTTTGAAGGGCCACCCTCAATTATAATCTCACACTAGTTCAACTGCTGCTGTCGAAAGTTTTCTCTCAGATTTTACATCTTATAGTTTTTTTGTGTTGATAAATTAGATGAAGTGTTTTTAATATAACCTTTTTAACGTAGTTTTAGGTAGTTTCTCTCTGAAGGAAAAAAAGCAGCTAATGATACGGCTCTGTCCGTCTGTCGCATCTTTTTCCCAGGAACTATAACAGATAGCGACAAACGGTCAACGGCTATAAATTCGGCACATCTTGAGTGTGTTCATAGGCGAGTTTCAGGTTTCTACGACTTTGTTACGTTTTCTTGTGTCACCCTGTATTTTCATTCTTCATCTACTCTGTATATTTTATAGTTTCATGTTCGCTTGAATTTCCCTTTCCTATTCCTCCGCGTCATATATTCTCCCTCCATCTATTGGCCTTTTATATAAATTACCATACCGTGTTAAGAACCTGCCATTTTATCTATTGAATATCTATTTAATATCAGAAATAGACTTTGCATATTGTTGTATTATTTTTGTATTGCCAGTGTTTTTACTGAAGATTTCTTTCTCGTCTCCCCTTCAATTTAAGGGGTTTTCTTTTTGGCGGTTTTTTCTGGTTTCACTTGGGGTTTCTGAAAACTTTTCGCTGTTCCAACATTTGACGGTCAAGTTTGCCAGATCCAAGAAGTTTTTTCTTCTGGACAAGTGGAACAGGACAGCTTACGCCGACAACACCAAGACGCTACCTGAAGAAGCTAATTTTTTTATTGAGGGAAAAAAAATCTCTGATTTATCTATAAAATAAACAAATATATCGTTTAATTTGAGTTTAATTTCCTTAACCAAAAAAAAAGAAAGGACTTATTTTGAAATATACGACAGTTTTTTTGTCAATTGTTTCTAATCACACCAAAAAATCAACTGACTGGCGTCCAAAATTTTTATATTTAATATTTTACTTCTGATATATTTCAAATTCTACTCGTGGAACGAACCCATAATATAATTTGAGCTTAATCACTTCAATTATCTTTTACCTTTTTTATCGTTTCAAAACCGATTTACTAACCTGTACTGGAAGAGATACTTCCGGTTTTAAAAATAGCCATTTCGATATTAAATTGACCGCTGAAGCCATAGAAGTATTCAGATTTGCGCCATCTCTTACACTTTTTGGGATTATTTGTAAATCTCATGGGTCAAAAGTTGCCCATGACAACTATGGTAAGTTGCCTGGATCTACCACGGAGATATGCCAGTAACTACCATGGAACTATTTTAACATCAACTAGATATTAACGATTAACATTTTTTTAAAAATTATTTATTTTTGTATATAACTGAATAACGAATTTTAAAAAAAATGTACATCATTTGAAAAAATGTCGAAAAAGAATAATTTGTTTTTTTTTGTTGCTGTTGATCTTGAATCTTCTCTTGTTTTTTTCTCTCTTCTCTTTTCCTGGCTTCTTGATTTTTGTTTCGTTTTATACAAAATAAACGTGACTCTAATGGATCACTCTGTATCCTGAAATCTTTCAAAAAAAAACTGTGTCATTCTGCCAACTATCTTTTGCGAACGAATGACAAAATAACCGATCCTAAAAAGTCAATTTGATCATTTGTCAATCATCATTTTCAAACGATATAACTAATAACGTCATAAAACAATATTACAAAAATTATTAACATTTATGTCGTCGTCTAGGTACGCCCGTATAAATTTTACTAACGCGGTTTGTTAAAATCTTAAATTCTATTATCTCATTTTTTTTCTATGGTTTCGAAGTCTCACTTTTTAATATTGTTAAAACTGAAGTTTCTTGAAAACGTTTTTTTAGAAAGAGACCGAACGTCAAAAATAAATTTATTTTTCTGGTAGCTTTGAACTCCAACAACAATTTTTAAATTTAGTTATGTTACAAAAAGAAACATATAGATTATAAAATTTCGATTTTTTACGAAATTAATATGTAAATGATTAAGAACAAAATAAGCATTTTGAATGGTATTAGGATTTGAGTGCAAATATTCTCTGTTGTGTGGGTTATTCGCGATTGCAACGGTGGAGTTAGAGAACTTTAGGAATTGTTCTAAGGCCTTATCGCAAAGCACAGCCCTTGCTGGTCCTTGTCCTTCGTAATCGCGAAAAGCAGATGTTACACATCGAAATACAATACCGTATGTTTATATACAAAAGAATATAGTATACCAATAATAATATCAAAAAATGTTTGCTTATTCAATATTAGTTTAGTACTCCCTGTTTAAATGTCTTGCGCATAAAAACAAATATTATCATTAAAATTTTTTATTTCGTTTCGACCATAATAATAATAATCATAATAATTAATTTATCTCTTCAGCAATCTCATCAAATATATAATTAATATATCGGTAGGTAATTTATATTAAATAAAAGACTATATTTTTGCCTTGGTTCGATGGTTATGCGGTTTAAGACACGGATTTGAAAGCAAAGGGTCGTCGGTTCGAATACCCAACCTTGTTAAATTGTTATTGTTTTTGCTGTTTTAGACTTCTAAACCCTAAAGCGTAGAGAAGGCTTAAGCTCTGTCTTTATGTCTGTCTGTCCGTCCGTCCGTCTGTCTGCCTTTATAACTCAAAAACAAAAAGAGATAGAGACAAACGATCAACAATATTAAACCCAGCATACCTAGAACAGCTCCCAAATAGATTTTTATGACTTCCTGTTTCAAAACTAGTTTTACAAACCAGAGCCGGAGGTGATACTACCGGTTTCAAAAAAAAGCATTCCGACGTGGAATTTAACGCTGAATCGATATTTGAAAACAGATTTTAGATATCTTTTATGGTTCATGAGATAGTGCGTGTTTAGAAGTCGTCACGTGCCTGCGCGCAGGCGCTTCTGACTTGTTTTTTTTTAAGAAGGGTGTGTTAAATTTCATTTTACCGTTATGTTAATAAATTACAGATTTTTTTATACAGGGTGTTTGAAATATTATTACATGTTTGTAATGTTTAATCCATTGCAATTTCTAGTAAGCTAAAATATCATGATTTAATACTGGTTTCATAATATTTTCTATTTAAGATAAGATAATTTACATTAAAATGAAACAAAATGTAAACAATCCGGTTGATTTCATTTTGAATTGCCAAAAATTCTAATAAATTAGCAATTTCAATATAGAATTGAAGTAGTAAACCATTCTGCGCAAATTCCAAAGGCACATCTTTAGATTCAGTTTTTACGCTCTTTTAGAATATAGAAATAAACATTTTAAATTCAGGAATACAGGGTATTGTTTTAAGGATGACCTTTGTACATTTTTTGTGAAGTCGAACCTGGATTTTGTTTTTGAAGAATGTGTAGCTCAAATATAAAAAAATATACAGAGTGGATCGTAAGTTATAGAATATTAAAGAAATAGACAAAATAGATAAAGCACCCTATATGTCGGTTATAAAGATCGCTAAACGTAGCATATGATAGTTATTTAGAATCACCTAGATGCCCCTATCTGCAGTTAAGGTATGTCCCAATGAAACTCTATAGTCGATATTGTTGAAAAAAATATTTATTGCTAATAATACACAAAAAGTGTGAACATTTAGGAGAGTGGTGCAATTTTTTAACTTTTGGACTATTTTAATAAAAATTAAGAGGCACAACAACTTTAGTATAAAAAAGGCGCGGCAGAAGAACTCATTTCCACACCACCCATAAAAAAGGCGCGGCAGAAGAACTCATTTCCACACCACCCAGAAGTAGAGCTTTCGGCGTTTTTTTTACGTGATTTTCATTGGGCCTATTAATTTTATTAAAATTGATTGTGATTTAAATCTTTTTGTTGACCTTTCAACGTCGGTATTGTCTCCAGATTGTGTTTCTGTCGTATTTCGGTCTAGTTATCGATGTAACCCTTCTCTATCGTCTATAAGGTCGACATCGATATAATTGCTCAGGGAGTTTGTGCATGAATCGATACTACAATTTTCACAAATCAGCCTGTATTTTAGTCCATCTTTTTGACAGCCGCAGGCTACTCCACAGCCCATTTTGCATTTAGAAGAAATTGTTTTTAATAGTAACTCTGAGACTCGATGCTAAGTGAGATATTTTCAACCCCCATTTTGTTAGCTCCAGTTCTATTCCGAGCCATTTTTGTACTTAGTATAACACACCCAATGAATGCCGATATATACCGATGATTCCAATGGTGGTAATGTTGACGTACTATTTGTTTACTATAATTTTGATATAACACCTGCAAAAGCTGCGCTACTCTCCTAATTTTTGACACTTTCTGCTTATTATTAACAATAAATAATTTTTTTCAACAAAATAGCATGAAAATCGACAAAAACACAAAGATCAATATGGTGGTCAGTTCCCATAATTAACGTATGGGCAAGAATGTGATTTCTGATCTGGAATTTTTTTGTTGACAAAATCTTCAGTGGCACTTTGTTGGAATGCATAGTTTCAAAAATTTATTCTATATACCCCAACTATTTTTATGTGACACCAAAATGATAGATAGTCACGCCATCTATCGTATTGGTTGATGGGTACCAACCGGGCAGTGCGTTTAGCAGAATACAATTCTGTAAACGCGTCTCCAAGTACAACTTGGATTGCCGTCAGATGGAGTAACCCATCAACCATCATAATGCCTAGGAGGGGAGCGGGCACCTCTCAATAAAATCAAAAACAAATAGAATAAGTTTTCGAAACTGTACATTCCGACCATTACCATACATGTTTCATCCTTATAGGAATCTTCAGTGGCACTTTGTTGGAATGCATAGTTTCAAAAATTTATTCTATATACCCCAACTATTTTTATGTGACACCCAAATGATAGATAGTCACGCCATCTATCGTATTGGTTGATGGGTACCAACCGGGCAGTGCGTTTAGCAGAATACAATTCTGTAAACGCGTCTCCAAGTACAACTTGTATTGCCGTCAGATGGAGTAACCCATCAACCATCATAATGCCTAGGGGGGAGCGGGCACCTCGCAATAAAATCAAAAACAAATAGAATAAGTTTTTGAAACTATGCATTCCGACAAAGTGCCACTGAAGATTCCGATAAGGATGTATGGTAATGGTCGGAATGTATAGTTTCGAAAACTTATTCTATTTGTTTTTGATTTTATTGCGAGGTGCCCGCTCCCCCCTAGGCATTATGATGGTTGATGGATTACTCCATCTGACGGCAATCCAAGTTGTACTTGGAGACGCGTTTACAGAATTGTATTCTGCTAAACGCACTGCCCGGTTGGTACCCATCAACCAATACGATAGATGGCGTGACTATCTATCATTTTGGTGCTAAATAGATTGTTCTTTCGGAAACGTTTTAATAAAATCTAGAAATAATTCTTATATGTACAACAAGTGACAATTTGTTAAATTAAGTAATAGCCCGCCAGCAAAAAACGTTGAAAGAAGAAGAAGCTGCAGGGAGACTGAGAACTATAAACAAAAAATAATATTTTCTCGCTTTACGCTGGAGAAAATCAAGTTAAGAAGTATACTAAGGTTAGGGAAAAAAATAACTTTATCCAAAATTAACACGATTTTCGAACATTCCTTCTGTTACTAACTTTCTTTTATCTAGTAATCCCAAAAATCCTCTCTTTCTGTTCAAATTAATAATTAAGGGATTTTTCTGTGTTTTCAGAATCTTCTTTTGAACATTAGCAATATGTAGAAGAAGCTTCTAGTTCAAATACACTTTTATATCATAAAAAGTTTAGAGACCTCACATATTTTTCTGGAGAACTAAAAGAATTTCAGATATTCATAAATGAATTTTAGAGGAATATGGATAAGGTAAATTTCAAAAATGGTTTAAAAATTTTAGAAATAAACTTTGTCAAAATAGAATAGATCATCCTGTCACTGATGGATAAACAAGAAAAAATCTTTCTAATAAAAGAATATTGCTTAGACACTTTTATTTTTTTGTCAAAGGCATTGAACAATATGGTTACAGCAATGAAACATGTCAATGGACATTTATATTTGACAACCACTGAAAAGCTTTTAGTAGTAATAAAGTAAGTTCGGTAGAAATAAAACTCCAAGTCATGTACCACAATATAATTAAACAGTAGTTTAGGGCGCAACTAGTTTTCTGTCCGTTGTTTATTCTACTGGTCCTACTGGATCCTTTTATAATACTATGGCTCTTGGGGCTTCTCCTTAGCGTTTCCTTCTCAGAACCAACATTTTTGGTAAGGACACGTGCATTGCACGAACTATTTTACTTCAATTCAACAAGTGATTTCCGTCTTTCCGGTCTTGTTGCTGCTGGAAGAACAATATGTTCTTTCCTTATGTATACTTTCATTTCACCGTTAATGTTCACATGGCACGACGCAAGTGCCCTTCGTGAATCAAAAAACAAAGTTTTTTCCTAAAAAAACCTTTAATTACCTGTCTTTTAGACAGCACCATTAATTTATTTAAAAGAATTTTTTCGTTTGTCAAATTTCATGTACCTGTTCTCCCATCCCCAGCCCCAGCGAGATTGGTTACAGGTATGAGTAAAAATAAGAAGAAGAAAAGAAGAAGAGTGACAAATGACTAACCAAAAGTGAAAGAAGAATGACTGAGGCTATAAATTGTAAACAACCAAGGGATTTGATTAATTAGTAAATTGAAAATGAATTAAATTAAAACGGATCAAAATGGGTTGAAAAATTAGGAGCTAGTTAAGGGATGTGGAGCTGTTTAATTTATCGAAGAGGAAGATATGATTTTCTTTGGATCCGATTTGGTCATTGAGGCATGTGTAATTACTGTTATTTTTTCTTTTGTCAAATTTCATGTACCTACTATCACACCCCCAACCCCCACCCTTAAAAAATTTGTAAATGTTTAAACGTTTGTTTATTCAATTATAATTCTTTTTAAATACAAAATATGGTAGGTTAAAAAATTCGTCGATTGTATTGTACGAAAATTGTTTTGTTACAAACCAGGTAATTTGTTTCTAGGCCCTCATTTATTTATATTATGATACATGACTTGGAGTTTTATTTCTATTGAATAATTTGACCACATTTGAGATATGGATGACCTCATAGAATTAATAATATAAGTACTTCAAAATTATCCGATTATACCGTCGACCATATAGGTATACTAAAGAGACGCTCCTTGTGTAGATTATAGCTACACAATTTTTTGTACCCGACATTATTATACAAGGAAGGGGAAAGGAACGAGAATGTTATAGAAGTATAGTTCTCGTAAACAATATTCGCCTAGAGTAAAGAGAAACGAATTTAGTACGAGATATCATGAATTATTCAATTTTAAGTAATTATCTAGTTAATTTTATTTAAGTAATTATCTAGATATGTAAGACATTATTTATTATGTACTACTAGTCACATTCATTTATTTTTCAAAATAACAATTTTTATTCGCAATTTCATATAAAAATCTAAAAAATATTTTAATTCATTGTATAAATACCCAGGGCGGCCACCATACTATTTTTAATTGCTTCGATAGATTCGCTGTGTTAAATTACCTAATATGCCACGTTGACGGCTTGTGCTCATCCATTTGATGTTGTAGTAACGATAACTCAAAAACTACTGAATTAAAAAGATTCTTATACCCTAGATTAGATCTGATTAGATTTTGGTGTCAATCGGACAACCGGAAGTGGCAGTTGCTATAAGTAATGACGCCATTACTAGACAAAATGGCAATAAGGTTTTATACATATATTTTATATACACTATAGTTTATTTTCGTATCATTAAAATTTTCAAAAATTTTGCCATTGTTGCCAAATTTACAAAAAAGTCAATTTTTTTCATACTTTTTTGTGTTACCGTGTAAAAATGGCGAGAGGTCATGTGCTGGCCACATCAGATTTTTTTACTTTCCGTCGCCAGTTTCTCGGTAACGGCTCGTTCGACATCAAAACTGAAAACACTTTATCCCAGCTAACATTTATAGTTCCGAAGACGTAACGGCTACTAACCTAGTAACTACAAAGGTTACGGTGACCGTTCACCGCTACCACCTAGTTACTAAGCTGCTATGTAAAAATTACCAAAGTGGGGAATGATTTTCAGGTAACCAAGTACTTCCAGACTAGTTATTGGAACTTCAATCGCCACTATTACTAAAGTCACAAAGTAGTGGCAGCCTGGTTATTTCTACGTAGCAGCATAGTAACTGCTTCATCTATATTGATCGTGGGCGTGTCCTGACTCTTTCTTTTAAATGTGTATGAATTTATTACCTCTCGCCCTTCAGATAAGAGAGGTATAGGAATCATGCTAAAAATTGGGTAGTGAGTTTTCAATTGATAAACACGTTTTGGGGTCCCTAGAATACGATTTTAATATTTTCGCGATGATGTCTGTGTGTGTGTGTTAGTGTGTGTGTTAGTGTGTGTTAGTGTGTGTGTTTGGATGGATGTTGTAGTAACGATAACTCAAAAACTACTGAATAAAAAAATTTTAAATTTTGCATACAGGATTCTGATACCCTAGATTAGATCTGATTAGATTTTGGTGCTAATCGCACAACTGGAACTGGCAGTTGCTATGGGTGATGACGCCATTATTATACAAAACGGCAATAAAGTTTTACACATATATTTTGTATACCCTATAGTTTATTTTCATCTCATTAAAATTTTCGAAACTTTTGCCATTGTTGCCAGATTTACAAAAATATAATTTCTTTTCATACTTTTTTGTGTCAACCTGTAAATTTTTGATTCAAAAATGGCGAGAGGTCATGTGCTGGCCACATCAGATTTTTTTTTATTTATATTCTTGTTTAGATGATATGATACATAAATAGATATCTTCGAGACAAGTGGTTGACTTTGTTGCTTTAAAGTAATAATATAGTAGGTGTGATAATATACTTTTATAATAACATGTTTAAAGCTATTTGGGGATATATTTGTTAAACAAATAGTAGTTTACTGAGTGAAATATTAAAACGCTTCGAAAAAATTTCGATTTTAGTTTTTTCGGAAAAAAGATAATAATAAAATAATATTAAAACAAAAAGTGATATTAAGCACTCACAAAGTCACAAATTGATATTAATTTCCACTTTTTGGATGCTGAATTTATTTTAAATCAATGAGAATTCTAAAATTAACCAATTTTTTATGTTAAAAAAATGCATATAATATTTAACCTAAAAAATATGGCCGAATTTTAAGTTGTGACTATGAAAGAGAATAATACCACTTCAAAGTAATTTTGCCTTTGCCTTTAGTAACTCTAACTCAAAATATTGTCTATTAAAGTAAATGTGACTTTAAAGTCAATTTTGAAACTATGCAGACGTTACTATAAAGTAATTGCTACCACACCATTACCTTCAAAATAGTGACAAATTGTGTAATCATATCTGCATTACACTATGAAGTGACAATAATTACTTTAAAAGAAACACACAATTCTCCTGCGCGCTTTTTTGGCCACTGTGAACTCACATATACCACTTATGTGTTACTTTGGAGGTTCATAACATAACCTCAAATAATTCGATCTGTTGAGCAAAATTCGGTGGCTTTTCCTCATATGCTGATGAGGCAAAATCGTTAGTCTGATGTTCTTCATAATCTAAATCTGTTATTGTTTTGTCTCCTCTGAAAATTGTTCTTTTTCTTTAATGTTAGATGGGTTAGAGATAATATTTAAATTTTGTATATTTTGCCTTCTGAGTGATATTTTAATTGTTTTAATTTTCTATAAAAGTGGTCGAATGTCTATAGAATTTCTCGTTATTAATAATTTTCGACATATTTTATACCACAATCAATAGTAAATAAACTCGGTATACGGTTTACACTCATAATGTAACACTCTTTTTATGGTAAATAAATGCAAATTGTATAACCTAATTGTTTGTTCTGAAAATTTTGCGAATGTAAAGTAGCAAAAACTTTGTAGTCAATATTAGCAGTAATTGGGTGTCGAAAGTCACAATACCACGAATATATTTAGTTGCCGCTACTTCAAAGTATATCTTCAGGTAACATCTACTATACACCGACAATGATACATTGCCGTTTGATCATTTGATTAACAAATCTTTGTGTGTGAATCCCAGGAACACTTTTTGTCAGCTTTTTGTACAGACAGGGAATATAGTTCTCATTTTTATTAAAAGAAATGGCTGCAGCTGTACACCGAACATTATATCCTCCTTTTACTGCAAACTTGATTCTTTTTCCTCCAACAAATTTGGCTACGATTGAATTGTATGTCTCTGCAGCATTATTGGTAATGTTTAACAATAAACTGTGACTGTTTTGAAACAGTCTATTACCAGCAGATATAATGTCATCCATTAGTCCACATTCATCCATTTCTGGCACATAATCTCTGTTATTTTGTTCTGTTTTACAAAAATATTGTGCACAGTTTAAATGATTTCCAAATGTGTGGTAAGGAGAGTTTTTAATGTCTGCTTCACGTTGTCATCAATCTCACTGGTATTTTTCTGTGGTAATTTACAGCTGACTTAATTTTTATCTCCGTAGGGGTTCTATCATATATTTTTTTTAATGGCACTGTGCTATTTTTTTATTACAGAGTTTTTGAATCATTATTTCTAATTAATAAAAAAAAATTGCACACTTCCATTAAAAAACATTCGATAATCGGAAATGAAAATTAAATTCCGTTTAGAGAAAAAAAAAACCTTAAAATACTGATACCAACTATTTTCTGCTCTACAGATAAGGCTACAACTTATGAACTAATAATTTTCTTACAATACATTCATCTGACGCGGCCATTTTGAATAAATTAAAAAAATGTTCTTATCTCACTTATTTTTTGGAATTTTTTAAATCTGAAAAAACTGTTGTACCTACTTGGAAATTTATGCTTAATGAGAAAGCATCAAAAAAATATAGTTATTTTATTTAAGAAAAAAAATCGGAAGTGATATTTTCATCACTATTAGTCTAAAAGTAGCCCATTATTGTCTAATTGATGTGCGCCAAAAACCTAATTTTTAAATTAAAAAACAACCAAAATATTGGGGGCGTACATTGACTTGTGGCTACCCGGTATAGACATATAAACCAATAGGTAATATAGAAATATTCAATAATATAATAAGTATACTAAATCTTACAGTTTGATTGAAACAGAATCTGATTTTTTCTTATACGATAATTTTCCTTTTCCCATTTAGGGAGGGGCGTGACATTTAGGGAGGGACAAGCATTTCAAGAAAACAATTAGGGTGGTTTGTTATTAATTAACTTATTCAAAGGATTTTTTAAATTATGATAGAAGGAAAAACCCAAATTTTAGAACAGCGGAAGCAATGGTAGTTAACGAAAATTTTATTGGGTTAATAAGGATATAATCCTGGTTGAAGTGACCATCGTTCCAAGAAGGATATAAATTTAAATTAACATTATCCCCTTTGAGGAATATTTTGAAAATTGTTCATGGTCTTCGACTCGAGTAATTAGCAAAATATTTATGTGCTCACACATAAATTAGACTCCCATGAAATTTATCAATAAAAATGATATTCGTAGGTATCATTCGAATTATATTTATTTTTCATTAAAAAAATGTCTAATAAAAATAGTTTTACCTTATGCTACACGATTTTTCTTTCATAAATAATTCCACAACACGTAAAAGATAATAGAAATAAACAATACTAAACTTTTAGAATCAAAAGGGCGAGTTAGACCCTGACCGAATCACTATATATTTGCCCATCCAAGTAGCTCGTAGCTGTAGGTAGAATAGAAAGAGCGAGCGATTTTCACTAGTTTCAAATAAAAATATTTTTGGAAAACGCCTGCCCACAAAACTCCATTCATTTTTGATTTTAGCAAAAACTTGTAAATAAAAAAAATATTGAAAAAAAATTAGCTACAATCTCTAGTTTTCCAAAATTTGATATCTGCAAATTGATAAAATTTATTATTAATTTTTAATTTTTATTTAAAAAACTAAGATGTTAAAAAAAAATTTAAAAACTAGAGATTGTTAAGTTTTTTATTTTGAATCTCTCAGCAAAAAATGAAATGTTACCGATGAAAAATAACTAAGATATAAGGGAAGAGCTAAAATAGTGTACCGCGAAAACAGCCTTAACTTACATGCTACTATAAATATAAAGTTATAATAAAGACCCAGTTAAGTTACTAGCAGTTGTTACTTGTTAGTTAAAATTACTTTGTAGTCGCATTATAGTAATTTCAATGGTTTCCGCTACTATAAGGTGGTGACTTTAAAGTATAAATTACTTTAAATACATTTTTTAAGTAAATTGTGGCTTATTGTAACTTCGTTATGGGAGCTTCTAGAGCCGTAACTACAAGCGACACACTGAGGGTAACTGTTACGATTTAGTGACTGTATCATTAGGAATATAAAGTAATTGTTACATTAAACGGGCATTTATAGTTATAGCTTCTACACATTTACTAAATGAAAGTAAAAAATACTAAAGCAATAGTAATTTTGACTCTCGATGCTAGTTGGGTATTGGGTAGTTGGGTATTTCGTCCGAAGCAAGAATCTAAACTCAGATTAAAAATATCTTGATGTTCCACACAAAGAATTATAGATTCCAACACAAACTCGAATCAGTTTGTGAAAATTAATATCGTTTACAACTTGACAATACACTGAGAATAACAAACATAAATCAAGTTGCTGCCAAATGGTCTAAATTCCGGGTAATGTAAGGATAATTAGAATTTAAATTAATTATAAACACTCTGAAAATTCTGGCAACCTGGCAACATTGAAAGGCTATCTTCGATGAATAATGTTGGGCACAACATTCGACCATCACTGTGTGCAACTTGCCGTGTGGCGACACCTGTAGGCTGAAATGTAAAACTTTGTCCCGTACAATCAAAATCAAATGCAAGCATTTTGATATTTAAAAGATAAATATAATATTAAGAACTGGTTTTGAGGAAATAACGTATGTAATAAAATTCAAACAAATGCCCCAATAAAGAACGGTGCAAAACTAGCATTTGGTCACATATGCTCGGTGAAGGAGAAAATTTAACAGAAAATAAAAATAATAACTGCGAAATATGTGCCCTAACTCAGATTGGAAATTCGATTTCGAAAACTAAACTTCTATGATAATTTTACTTTAATAAGCTGACCACAGAAACCGGGTTGTGACAAAGCCGAAATTTTAAAATTTTACTTATACATATAGTTTAATCGCTAGAAATTAAATTAAAATTATTATTTATAAGTAGGTAGGTCAGTTATATTAAATAAAAGATTATATTTTTTTAATGGTGCTATGTTATGCGGTAAAAGACACGGATTTGAGAGGGAAGGGTCATCGGTTCGAATCATAATTTTGGATAATTTTTATTCAGAAAACCTAAAAAAATAATCTGTTTTTTATTTTTAATGAAATATTAATTAAAGCGAACCGTAGGTAAAAACTGTTTGTCGTGTCTCGGATTAAAAAAATTGTCCGCGAAAATTAAACTTCTTCGGGTGATTCGAAATTAATTTCGCGGATTTTCTGAATAAAAGCTATCCACAAATATAATAAAAAAAATAAAAAAGTTACTTGTTGAAAAGAAAAACTAACAAGCATTGGGATCCGAACCGACGACACTTTGCTTTCAAATCCCTGTCTTAAACAGCATACCCATCGAACCAACGAAACAAATGTAGTCTTTAATATAGCTTACGTACCTATACATTAATAATAATTTTAATTTTTCCCCGTTAAACTAAGTCAAATTTTAAAATTTCGGCTTCGTCATAACCCGTTTTATGTGGTCAGCTAACTGCAGTAAAATTTCATTGTCATAGAATCACTGGAAGGAGTTCAATTTCGCGGATAAAGTTTTTAATCCAATTAACAACAAAGCTCACATAATTTTACCTTCGGTTCGCTTTTTCTGTGTTCACATTTGTATGGACTTTAAGGAAACCGATAAAATTTTGTACTGGGACTGTTTAAACTATTATTCTGACAGCCCACGACACAACATATTTCTGCTGACTTCGGCGAGCTTTCCGTATTGTTTTTGACATTTTGGTCCGTCTAAAAATGTTCGGAACAAAAGTTCAGGTACTGATCACGGCAAGCGCTAGCATGGGCTGCCAAAATGCCTTCTCGCACACAAAGCTAAAACTACATAGACGGGCCTTGCGTATAATATATACACAATCATTTGTACACGACATTTTTTAGACGGGGAAGGGGGAAAAGGTACGAAGTCATAGAAGTCCCATTCTGACGGGGTCACAAAGACATTTTAAATGCTGTAATAAAACATCTACCGCACAATTTATTTATTGCTAGATAAACTTGAAAAACATTTTGAAAACAAATAATGCAAAAGCTACAAATGGAAATACCAAATTTATTAGAAAGTGTTACGTCTATGTAGACATAACCTCTAACCACATTACCTAAGAAATGATCGATGTACCACTTTATTCCATGATTTTTTACACACTACACACTTCCGAACCATTTTTTAAGTCTTCAAAAGCAAATGAAGCGTAAAAATATCAAATAACAAAAAATAATTTCATTTACAACCTGAAAATTTATTTAAAATGACAAGATAGATCACGTTGCTGCCAAATGGTCTAAATTTCAGGCGATTTAAGAGAAACTCGCATTTAAAATATTAGTAATCACACTGAAAATTCTAGCATTCTGGCAACATTGAAAACTTGTCTCCGATAAATAATGTTGGCCACAACTCAAATATATGCAAGGCGCGTCTACGTAGTATATATGTGTTACATTCGAGTTGAAACTCCACGGAGCGAGCAGGGTAGGAGTAGTGCAGAGTTCGAGTTACTATAGAGTTAATCGATTTACACATGTCACTGAGGAAAAGAACATTATAACATAACCTCAATATATGGTATTTACTTAGTTTTCTTTATTAGGTTCTGATTATCAGATCACAACCTTTCATCTAGTGTTATCCTTACTTCGTTTGGATCACAGTTTGCTCGTAAGAGTTATGATTTTTTAAAAATACCTAACTAATTTAATTATACCCAACCTTCACGTAATTTTCAAAAAAGACTTTCAGTTATGTTACCCTTTATTCCTTTTCGTACCTATGCGCTTACACGCATTTTTAGTTAATTTGTAATTTTTGGCACCAACCAATACTCGTTCTTAATTTCCTTTTTATTTGGTAAGTTTTCCTTAATTGTGTTAAATAACAATTTTCGCTGACACTGTGTATTACAGGCCTGATGAAGGCAGTTCTGCCGAAACTAGTTGCCGTTTCCCCATTTATGTCCGTTTAACAACGTTTGTTTTTATTAAATTTGTGGTATTTGATTTTGGATTTTATAACTCAATTAATTTTAAGGTTAAGATTTTGACAATCATAGAAAGCTCCAATTACCCTATCCGAAGGTCCAGAGTGAAAAGAGATTGATCTTATTGCTACCCCAAGTCCAACTCGAATGCTACCGAGGCTTACACCGATCTTCAAATCGAACACGAAACCACAAATGGAGTTAACTCGGAGTGAAAGGAGCATCATCTCGAATGCACCAATGGTCGAAGGGCACAACCTAACGATACGCAAGGTGCGTTTATGCGTTGGGTGCAGAGTACATGGTGGGGAGAACTGAAACGATCCCAGCTCTGGTAGTGGTCAAAATTTTGTGAAATCACGCTCTTGTCATGAGTAAACACGTCAAAATTAAATATAAAAATGGTTCATAATAGTTTTAGTGTTATTAATTACAAAAATACAGGAAGAAATAGCAAGTGCAAATTTTACACATTTTCAAGGGCTAGTTGGAAATTAGAGAAAAGAAAGAAATGCAGTTAGAAGAAAAAAGTAAGTAATGCATTACCTAGTTATGTAGCATGCTTACTTATACGAATGTGTGTTTTATTCTACAATTATTCGATGTGGTTAAATAAGTTTTGCCACTATGTCTCAATTCTTTCACATCTCTAACGTGATCAGCCGCGAAAAGTTGCTTCCCTTTGTCCATCGTTTAGGGTTGAAATGATATTTGATGAGTAATTGACTCAAATCCGGTTTGATTGAATAACTACATTCATCATCATGGCCTAAAAATTATTTAAGAAAAAAGTGTGATAAATTATTGTGACTAAAAATCTAGCAGGTATCTATAAACTTTTATTATTCTATCTGTCATGAATTATTGGTTTGAATGTCATTGACTAACCTAACCTAAGAATCATTGTTTTTGATATTTATTTACATGTATTATACTTACTTTGTTCATCACAACACGTTTTGCTGAACTTTTTCTTTCAAAATATAATCACATTTTTTATTTTTATGCTTATAAATTCTAATGAGATTTTTTTATAACGATTTTTATTTTATACACAACTTACATACTTCTTACAATTGTCGAGCATGATTTAATGCAACCATCAGATGGCGTTTTCGTCGCGCTGCCTGCCAATATAGTACTTCAATCCCATGTGATTATCCTATGAAAGTAGATATTGCAAATAAAATCGTCCTGATTAAACATTACTATTTTACAGAGCTATTAGGTAAAGAGTTTTTGACAATTGTCACGCGAGATTGAAATTTTATTGCAACTACTTTATGGTCGAAGGGTTATTACATCGAAAACTTTTTGCATACTTATAAAGAGTGGAAGTTTGACAGTTTAACCAATCCGGCTGTGAATGAAGAAGTTTACCATTTTTATGAATGAAAAATTTAGGCAAAACTGAACAAAAGTCTGAAAGTGAAATTAAGATATCTCAAACCATGGAAAATTAAACATTTTACAGTTTCGCTTTGCATTAATAATTTTGTTCCGTCCGATTCAATGACCTGACGTCACCTCTTCTAACTAGTGTATGAGACGAGATTGTAAACAACGTACCGTGCTTCTTTATTCTCGTTATTCCTCTCATTTATTGTGTTATGTGGCAGTTAATAAATTACGATGACTGAAATTAAAAAAGTCATACATGCGTCAATGGTGTCGTGGTATTAAGATGTCTAAAAATCATGGTGTTTCCACTTATACCTGTAAAAGTTTGGGTCAAAACTGGGAGATCTCTACCTACTTGATTTTGACTGATTTTTGAGAGATTACTAAAGTTTCAGATTCAAAATTTTAGATGGCGCATACATCGCTCATAGGAAACTGTAATCACAGATCGCATAGGGTGCATTTATAATCTGGTACTGAATACAGATGAATGCTCGAATCTGCAGCTTTACACTGTCCACACAAAATGTGAGAAACTCAGCGAGGACTCCAACAATTCTATACAGCGCCATCTTACAGAATTCTGCGATAAGTTCTATTGAACGCAACAGGTGGTACTCCCAAAAAGTTCGAAACAAAATCGAATCAGTGGATACACCAGGATTTTTAGACATCTTACGTGGCATAGAACGCTCCTTTCAAATTATACCATTTTGTTCTTGCGATTAAAAATCGTACGATTTTATATCGTGTGCATTGTGGTTTTACATTGGTGCGATTTTTTGCTGTACGAGAACGTTAGTTGCATTGCACATCAGTTCTCTGGAGACTACAGCTATAGAAATTGTTGTTTTGAAACGTGAAAAAATTATTCCCTCATTAATTGTATCGACGCTGAAAAAGGCAATATCCATCAATTAGAGGTGAGTGGAAGTGGGGTTAGAATAATATAAATATAATATAAATGCTCACTTCCGACAAAATTTTATCAAAATTTAGTTTTGCGTTTATAAGTTATAAGCCAGTTTAACATTTTTTTTTCTTTGTCGAAATTAACTTTCTTCATATTTTATATGAAGGAGGAATTCTGCTTCAACCGCTATACCATCGGAAGATAGAATAATATAAATGCCCACTTCCGACAAAATTTTATCAAAATATAGTTTTGCGTTTATAGGTTATAAGCCAGTTTAACATTTTTTTTTCTTTGTCGAAATTAACTTTCTTCATATTTTATATGAAGGAGGAATTCTGCTTCAACCGCTATACCATCGGAAGATAGAATAATATAAATGCTTATTTCTAATAATATATTTGTTAGAATTGACATTGGTGTTCTATACATTCTACAAATTAATTTACTTTTAAAGAATAATAACATTGTTCAGAATTTCTCTTAAATATTTTTTTTATCGGTAAAAAATATTCTGGGCCAGTCCGAAACTGGTAAATTATTTTACCTTTAATATATATTGGTTCTTACTCTATTAATCTTATTTTTGTTTATTAAATAGTGAAATACAGTCCTGACGCTTCGGCCGCTAGGTCTGGCCGCCAGCTTCAGCTTCATGGGTTGTTCTATATATTATTTAATAACCTGGGAACCGATTACCGAAAGTTTTTCAACTACTTCAGAATTTCACTTGGAACCTTTGGCGAACTGAACGGCAAACTAAAGGATGTTCTTCAAAAACACACAATTTAGAAATTGTATACAACCTGTTGAAATGCTGGCTATGACTTTAAGGTAAAGCAAAACCGTATTGATCTCTGTTTTGTTATTTTAAGTTATTTTTTATTTGTTTATTTTACTTCGGGCTACTACTGCTACTGCAGCTATACACATAAATGCCACACAAAGCAACGCTTGTAAACAATACTTAAAAGTATGTTTAACAAGAATGGTTACTTTATTAGTTAATTCATTTTATTACAAATACAAAATGGAGTAGGTATATTTAAATGTATGATTATATTAATAAAAAAGGTATTTACAAATCAAAAGAATCCGAAAATATAGACTCGCCAGAAGGTGTAGACGGACTACAAATATTTTCACTTTGTGGAGAAACGATGCTGCTGAAGTCATGGTACTGCGATGCTAATTGCGTGTCTGATTATATTAAAGCTGAATTGCGTAATATTATGTTGGGAGCTGGAGTTGATTTAGAGGTACATATAGGGGGTGATAAAACGATACTAGTCAAGGCCTAGAAATTGAGCTGAAATCTTTTGACCTGGGTAGTGTTAAAGAGTAAAAGTAGGTATAGGTATGAGTGTTGATCGGGTGCTGGTGCGGGTGTTTGATGATGAAAAAGTGGAGGAGGCTGACACATATACTGGGGTTGATAATAAGAGGGCATGAGTGATTATTTATTGTTTGGGGTTGAATAATTGCTACCTGTATTCTGATTATATTATCAATTACGTTTAGCAGTACCGTTTGAAACTAAAGAAAAGTACTTTCGTTAAATTTATTTAAGTGATGAATTAGACTTTGCAAAAAAGACATTTTACTGCACGATTTTGTTAGCTTAATAGCTTTTAGAAGTTTTAATTGTACTTCTGGTTTCTTGTTTTAGATGAAGGTAGACGTACAATCGTGGTATTGGGGGACAGGGGTAACCTCAGTAGAACTTCTAGACTCCCCATCTCCTTCCACTCTATTCTTCAGTCTTTGATTAATTTTGAGCTCTAAACTACTAATCGTATCGTAAATATTGTATAGATTATTTAAAACTTGTAATTGACCTAAGAACACATACTTTTTTAGTTTTTTGGCCTCTAACCCACTTTTTTACGCAGCTTAACCTAACCTTGACTGAGGTTCGATTCAGTTCGAATGCATCCCTAATTCTGATGGTTTTTTCATGCCAGTGCATCTTTTTAATTTAATGGTTGCAATATATTTTAATTAATTTAAATATATTAATGTTTCATGATTAAAATCGTTGGATAAGCATCTTAATGATCGTTATTTATATTTTGGTTCTAAATCAAGTCTGCACACGTTAGTTTTTTCTTACAAAAATGTAATCCAATAAAACACCAGAAAGGGTCTCCACCTGTAGTAGACATGAGGAGAAAATTTTTAAGAGTCTATTATAATAATGAAAAAAAAGGACCAGATAAAAAGCCTTATGTTTTTATTGACGAAACATGGTTTTTTTCTGGCGGATCAGTTGGACGATTATGTCAAGTCTTTTTATAAGCTTATCTCTAGGACCAGGGAGTTTAAGAGAGATCGATTAAACAATTCATTTTTATTTTTTTTTAAGATATATCATAACTTGAATTTGGAATTTGGGACATTTAGTTTTCTACAATGTTGAAGAATATGGTCACCACTAACCAAAACTAGACTTTTTAAAACACTCTACGTACGTTTCGCTAACTATGTTAGCATCATCAGGAGTCGATGATAAACTCAAACCTATCATCAAATCCTAATGATGCTAACATAATTAGCGAAACGTACGTAGAGTGTTTTAAAACGTGTAGTTTTGGTTAGTGATGACGATATTCTTCATCAGATATATTATAGTTCATGATGTGGAAAATAAGGGATCCAAAACTAGAGACTATCATGATGATATGGATTCAGATATTTTTGAAGATTTGGTAAAAAATGATTTGTTGCAAAGTTTGGAAATTCCCTCCATAATTATCCTTGATAATGCGAGTTGCCATAGCCGTCAATATGACAAATGGCCAGCAAAATCCTGGAAAAAGGGATAATTGCAAGATTAGTTGAAAAAAACTGACAAAAAATATATTGTAAACGATTTAATTAATGAAGCTGGTCATGAAATACTTCGTTTATCTGCATAATAACGAAGATAGACGTTAGTGCCTTTTTGGCGTTCAATTTCAATCAATAATAACGAAGATATACCATAATGCCCATTGCGTCGTTTTCACCGTTCAATTTAGACCAATAATAAAGTTTGCGTGTGATTATTCTTTGTGTATTTATTCTTCACCACAATTTAAATATATCGCCGTTTTCCGCGTTCAATTTAGACTAATAGTAATGGAGATATTGTTACGGTTTCAATTTTTATATTAACTATTTTCTTTTAACATTTTTTTAAATTCATTTATTTTAATGAAAAGTAATAGCCTGCCTTAAACCATTTGGATCTAAAAACACATTTTTTTATTAATTAAGTTGTTTAAATACCTTTATTTTAATAGTTAACCTTCATTTGTTTATTTACAATTAGAAGTCATTCTTCAGGTTGTCACCTAGTCTGGTTCTTCTCTTGCTTTATGGCCAAAAGTCTACTAGCTAACTAACCATTAACACTAAAGTCCTTAAAATTTTGACTTATCTCTTTTGACCTTTATCTATCCTTTTTTTGTGGCTTTTGATGGAACATGTGCCTTCCTTAAAATTACGAATTTTCGGATTTTCTAAGCCTAGAAAAGAACAAAAAGAAAATTATTCAAGTTAGATTCGCCCTAAACGAATCTTCAAGAGAATTATTCACCTATTTGTGGATTTTGTGGGAATCTAATATATCTTTAAGGCCACACGAGATATCCGGTAAGTCATCATTTTTATTCATCCTGGAAGTAAATTAACTTTTCTTATTGTTTTCTTTAGGCCTTACTTACTTACTTACTTACTTGCATACTTAGTTATTTGTTTCTCTGGTTAATATCTTCCTTATTGGTCCTGATCGTCTTCAAACGAATCCTGCATCGATCAACACTTTTAGTGGCTCTTCGCCTTGGTCCAGGAGACACCTAAGTGGTTACCAACAATCATCCTCATAGTTTACTTCTACCACCAGAGGATTGCTGGGAACCTACGTTAGATCTGGATGATCGCCACCATAATTTCATAGATATACACGAACACTTCGGAAATCAAGTAAGAGCTTTCCATTTACCTTGGTTTTCTGGATATACTTTGGCTACATCCACCCAAGATATTATTCTAGAATTATTATAAGCTACGCACAAATTTGATTATTTGTGAACTAATTGGTGCCAATTGGGGATTAACGCTCTATACTCATATATATTGTTTTTTTTACCAAATCTTTAAAAGGATTAAGGTTTAAAAAAAAAGTGTAGCTAACAATAAACTTATACGGGATTTCTTTAATTGCATCTTTTCCTTGGATATACGGAGACTTATAACCGCTATTCGTTGTGACTGCATTGGTTTTTTTTTTGAATCCACCCACTCTCCGGAGCAAATTAAATTTAAAATTGAGCTAGCTGAAATTAAACAATTATAGTCAACGACAAAAGAGGGTAACAATATATGCTAGTGCCCTTATGGCGTTGAATCTCAATCTACTATGTTCATTATTAAATTAATAAAACCTCAAGTCAACGTTATCAGAACCGCTAGCCGGCATTATCTCTAAACTGATAAGAGCGATAACTGGTGACCTTGAACGGCGTGAAAATTGCCAGAATGAACCTTAGATTTTCTTCTGGAGATTTACATGTAAAAATGAGGGTTTTTGCGGTAGAAGTCTTGCAGCACCTTTACTATTGGGATTTGTCCGATGTGAGCAAAATATTAAATATTCATCTGATACAATTCTTAAAGCAAACGTTGGTGCTGCTGATCATGACCTTCCAGTATATCTTCACCATGATCCACAAATAATGGAAATAGAGTATCATACATAACCCCAATTTTTTAATTTGAAATCCATTTTTCTAACCAGTGATATGGGTAATCCTTTGTGGACTAGGACTGGGAATACCACGTTAAAAAAACGCGGGAAAACTACTTCTAGGGTGGTGTGGAAACGAGTCTCATCTTTGTTAATTTAAAAACCAACATAATCTAAGATCTAGAAAATACCTCCACACCTACTTATTAAGTATATATAATTTCCAGTTTTTTTTGGAGTACTTAAATATACCTTTTCTAACATTTATTTATAGAAATGTTTAGATATAAGACATGGATTTATTGAATAGGATTCTGCTATTGTATTCGAATTTTTGAATATATTTCAATAAATAAATAAATTGTTGTAGTTCAGTATTTTTTTATATAAAGACTAGAATGGTTAGGTTAGGTTAAAAGTGTTAACCAAAGCTAAAAAAAATTTTTCAAAAATATTAAAGTAAACCATTTGTTTGTAAACAATTTATAAATAAATAGCCTTAAAAAATCTTATTACCCACAAGAATTTAATCCTTATTTCTAATATAAAAACAGGTATATGAGAAAAAAATTTAACATCAATTTTACGATTTTTCATTTTTTGTTAACTTAGAAAACTCGTTTTAAATAATATAAATAATTTTATAGCGTCATCTTATTGAGTACACTCATAGAGAATACTCCAAGAGGCGAAAAATTTTTAGGGTGTTTAATTAAACAATTATCGAGCTTTCAATGAAGACAGAGGTATGAAAGAAAACAGTTAATTAACAGTAGGCTAGCTGTTTGAAAAATGCATTTCATATTTTTTTTTAACGGGACTTTCTTTCTTTAAGTGTTGAAATGACACCATAATTTTTTCAAATTTTTAAATCGATATTTAGTGCTTTAAAAATTTATTTTAGATGCGGTAGTCACAATAGATTCGGAGTAATCATGCCGAAAAGGTCGCGCAGAACCCTATTTTCAGCACCTAATTCAAGTTATAAATATTAGAGCTAGAGATTCTGTAGTCAGGTTTTTTTTTGGAAATTTCCTCCTCTTTAAGGATCTTTTTTGCAATTCTAGCTATCTTGTATAGTTTTTAAGTTATCATCAAAAACTAAAATGGTTTTTTTTCCGTCTTTTGTTAATAACAATTACAATTTTTATTTGCAGGAAAAAATCCACATGACGCATTACTTAGAATTGCAATCCGCGTCGAATGAGCCATCGCTCATATTTTTCCTACCATTCTAACTATTTTTCGTAGAAAACTCACTTCTCGACTCGACTATTGCTATAATTCAATGGTTTATCAACAATTAATAAAAAAATCATTGTTAAAGATCATTTTTTCAGTTTTCTCAATTTTTGAGCATCTTTTCAAATGGGAACTGTAGAAAAAAATGCGCACCCGGAGAACTTAATGATAAAATTTGGCCATTCAACTTTTAATTCGAAAAAAGGTGTTTCTGACCGAAAAAATTAATATCTCAAAAAAAAATTATTTTTTTATCCGATTTATTTTTTGTTTATTAAAGGCATAAAAGCGAATACTTCTACAAAATCAAATGATTTTTGCGAAAATAAGAAATAAAAAACTAAAAAAAAATTTACATTGAATTTCCTTATTTATCTAGGAAATTTTGAGGTTATAGTCAAAAGTGACCTATAAAAAACTTGTAGGTTTTTTACAAGCTACAAATTTGTTGTTGATTGTGTAATATCCTACCCCGCGGCCCTATCAGAATAATAAATTTTCTTGAGTATATTATTTAAATGTAACAGTTTTTTAAGTTACCTTATATATTACACTTATACTGAGTGAATGTAAGAGAAAAAAGGATATCCAAAACAACATTGGTTAAAGAACTAGAAGTCGTAACACTTCGAATTAACACTAAATAGGTTTTCCGTAATCACTTATGGCACTTTAAAGTAAACCTGAAGAAATCCTTTTAAAGGTTAGAATTGTTCTCCATCAACTATACTAAAGGAAAAGCAACAAGTAATCATGCAGAAAAGCACAAGAATTCTATAAAAAGTCGGTTCAAATCCATACCAAAGCCATCAAGAATAAATTAGGTTATGTTTTCATATATCTTTGATCTCACGGCTATTTTGTTTGCTAAAATACATATATAAATGTCAATTAAATGGTATTTATATAATAATAATATGAATTTATCTACTTTCTTATAAGATTGATGCAAACGAAGACAGTTGAATGTGAGTTTACGTCAGAACCCCGAAAAAGTATAAAAGACAGGATTTCAAGCAGAGAAATCCACTGGCTTCGGCAATGAGGTCAGGATTTCCTATTCTCCAATCGAATCCTCTTCCTAAACCCCGTCAGTGATGGATAGTAGTACAGTCGGAACTGTAAACTTCGCGGGTCTGGCGAAGTACTCTCTATCAGTAACACCTTGGCTATATCCTTTCCTAGTTTTTCCAGATATGGCATCCTCCACTCCCCTCGCTCCGAGTTATTACGCGGAAATGGCATACTCATCCGAAACGAAATCCCTTTCCTTTCTCACAACCTTCCCCCTCAATTCAATACCCTAGATCTGTGTGCGATAGATGTCAGGATTGAAAACACCCACCACGACCTTTATTTCATACTACAACCACTTCCGACAAATTCTCTCTGCCACCCTCCTGGAATACTTCTCTTCCCTTCCTCGAGCTCTTCTTTTTAAAGACCTAAATGCCATAAACACACATTTTGGCGATCATCCCTCCAATGTGGATGATGTCCGTCTTTCTAATTACCTCATAGACCTCTCCATCTTCAAAATCCACAACACCTCCACCACTTTTATGGGACACCAAGGAAGCTCTATCTCCTACCACATCGTGCTCACCGACAGATGCAGAGATCATGTCGGAGATAGATGCTTCATTGGAAACTTTATAACCTCTGACCACCAAACCCTTATGGTTGAAACCTCCCTTTTTGGTCCAATACCTCCCAGATCAACCCAATTCCAATTCAGATCCTACAAAAATACAAACTGTCCCATTTTCCAGAAAGAACCATATCCGATAACCTTCCCGAAAATCATATCCTTGACACAAACCTAGACATAGATAAGCTCGATATTTCCATCAGTAACACCATCTCCCAAGCTCTTGATGTTGCTGTTCCCCAAATCACTACAAATACATCCCAAGAATCTTTTTCCCCAAATATACTCACAAACATACGGCGGAAACGTCAACTCTATCGCCAATTTGTTAGAACCGAAGATCCAGTCCTTAAAACACGTATCGTTAAGATAAGTGGGATGAGGTCACCTCTGACCTTGTTCATAGGAATGGGTCTAGGTTCTGTTACAAATTGGAGGTACTCACAAGACAGAAAACAAAAACACACTCACCTTATTGACGGACAATCACTATAAACTCTTGCCCAGAAGACCTCTGCTTTCAAACACTATCTCCAAAACTCTCTCATTAATCCCCATAATCCCAACTTCAATCTCCAATTCCAAGATGACACGGAACTCTTACTTGAAGACATCGCCAAACTCCCCATCCACCTATTCAAAATATCCTACCTTCCCTGGCACCTCCCTTCAAATGAAATATATAAACATACTAATATACCCACCATAATTTCCAGATTCAAGAAGGTCCAGAGAGGATACATCGGGAGAAGACTAGACAGCACCAATACCGACGCCCAAGAAAATCTAAGGACCAAATGAACACTTGAAAGAAACAGACGAACACTCACACGGAAAAAAATCCGATACTTAGTATACGAAATTCATATACTTATTAGCTGAATTTCATATATCCGACGTGACAGAAGAACGAACTTCTAAAACAATCCGACGGAGTCACCTGTTCCAAATAGGCTTTGGTAAGCTGGAAATAAACTACTTTCGTATATTCCCAAACAACCGGGCTAGAGGATCAGATACTCTTGGCATATTAAGCTAAAAACCCCGTTCTACTAATTTAGTACACTGGGCAAGTGAAAATAAAAATCTTGTCATATAAAGCTTATAATCTCGTCATATTAATCTAGTAGCCTCGTCGTATGAAGCTCGCAGTCTCGTCATATGAAACTAGTAATCTTGTCATATAAAGCTAGCAAACTTGTCATATGAGGCTAGTGATCTCGTTTATCTGGCCGAAATTGATCTGTTCTTATAAATACAGAGTGATTCTGGGGGAACGGACCAAAATCTAATAAGTATATTCTACACATAAAAATAATTTATAAAAAGAATTTAACATTATAATCATAAGTTTTTTAAAGTATTTTCATGTGTAGAATGTACTCATAGAGTTTGGTCAGTTCCTCCCGACTCACCCTGTATATAGAAACATAGGTAAGTACATAAATATAGCAGATGAATGTAACAAAAAAGAAATCTTTAAAAATATTTATTGAACCATAAACTCTTTGAAATAATCCTTAATCTCCATTATTGTTAATAAAATTAAAACAAAAACAAAACAAACATAATAGTTTTTTCAGTAACTTAAACATATCTGTAAAAAATGCTGAACCTACCTAATATTTTATTAAACAGGCGTTTCTTTTACTTTTTTTTATAACAAATAAGGAACTTAAAAAACAAAGTATAATATATACAGAGTATCAGTAATGTTTCTCATTAAAGGGTAGGTCTATTTGGAGAACTGATGGAAAAGTTGATTATTTACGATGTGATCTTCCTTCCTAGTTTTTGAGAGTGCAGCGTAATCAAGTCTACGACACTGGCATCAACCTCGATATATAAATTGATCACCTTGTACATTTGCAGATTTTCAAAATGTCCATTTGATTTTGCAGCTTCCATCAATTGATTTTTTCAAATAATCTTCGAACAAAAAATAAAACATATTTGATTAACATTCTAAAATTACTCACTTTGTGAAAAAGTAACTCCCTATTTTTCTTACTCCCTTCTGTTGGAAAAAATATTAATTTGATACCCCTTTGAATTATATTGAATTTACAACAAGTTTCTACTTCACTTTTATCAATATTGTTAATTTTTTGGCCAGAATTTCTTGACAGAATATTTTGTACAGGAAGTTATTTATTTTATTAAATAAATATTTGAAAATTAAAAAATAATTTTAGCAAATACTTCCTATATTACAAATTTTGTGAAGAAATTGAACTGGGATAATGTTATTTTGTGCTGTACTCATCCAAGACACGTTAAATGTATTCTTCGTCTAAATTCAATGTCTCAAAAACTTTTTCATTTTCAACGATTCGGGAATATAATGTAATGTTCATAACATATCAGTCTCCGAACACTACCAATTAACAAATGATTCCAATTGTGGAAATGAGGCGTTGACCCGACTCGTATTTGATTCGTATATCACCGTGCGCGTCCGGGACAAGAAAATTCAGAGAGGATTCTGTTTTAGAATAACAGAAGATAACCTTAAATTTCTGTAAATCTTCCGTTCATCTGACGAGAATATAAGGAGAGAAATTTCCTGTAGGACTGAGCATATAATGCGTATACAATGTATTTTTAAGTTGATATACCAAAAATCTGCCTTCAATATCTGCCTTTAGTATCTGACAGGGGTTCTGTTTCAATAATAGAGAATATTGGAATTTTATATACCTGATACAGTTTGGAGTCATTTTTTTCGGTGCAGCAAAAAACCCAAGAAGAAATTCAAGCCCAACCTCACGATCCTTAGCGAAGCAAACAAAGATATAGATCTCCCGGACGAGCTTCTAGATCTATTCGAGAATTTTCATTTAAGCATTAGATGAGCTCGACTGACCATCACCGACGCCGAAGAACAATGCTCCCACCGCTGTGAGCCTCTCCTTCCGGGAAGCTCGTAGGTATCATACCAGTTAATACCTAAGAAAACATCTTAAGTCACTAATCTCTTTCATTTTTCCCTGTATCCCTGTCTCGTACAGCGGGGTACAAGGAAACATCACTCAAAAATAACGACAGATTACCGAGGAGGATTTATGCCCCAAAAAAAAAAAATTACGATAAGTTGATCGGCTTGCTTATATTGTACTATGTAAAGCTATGGATGAATACGTAGATAAATAAAAATATAGTTATCATTTGTTTACAAAATTCGGAACGCCAACCACCGACAGGCATAAAGTCACAACGATCGTTCATTTTTGCCAAACTTATTTTTAAATTTTAGTATTTACTAAAGTATAGTTCAATAAAGACACTTTAAGTTGCTTAAATGATTGTATTAAATTTACAAAAGTTTAATTTTGAAATTTATGCTATCAGTGACAAAAATAATCCGTAACAGTAATACATTAGTATATTTAGTTTAGTTTGCCAATTCATATATAATTTAATTCGCCATTTGGCAACTGCGTACAATAGGGCATTCATTCAAATGACGGATTTTATAGTAAAATATAACGACCATCTTGCGTTATATGTCAATTGGAATAATCGAACTACGTTAGATAAATATGGTTAAACAGGTCAAGTGAGCAAAAAATTGAACTATTTAAATCAAGTTTTATCGTTTCACAAATAAGTTTATTTATATTAAGATTAGATTTCTGAACCATGGGCGTTCGTACATGTCTTTGAGAAAAAATAATTGGATAAATTTCACTGGAATATTATCCAGAAAATACAAACTAATTCATATTTGTTTTAAAATTAATAATATAATCTTTTAGTTCATACTAATGTCTATTATTGCATATTTTAATATTTTATAATGTAAAAATAGATTTAAAATTAACACAATATTATTCCGTCTTTATCTTAGACTTTTTTCTGTCTACTTGCAAAATACGGTTAACAAAAATAAAATACATAAGCGACTGTTGGTATGCAAGCTTATCTTCCTCTCATATTATCCCATCATTATAAGAGACAAAAAATATAGATATATTTTGTTCCCGCTACGATGCTTAAGTCAAGGCTATTTACATACTACGTCACATGTGTCCTACCGATAAAAAAACACCAAGTAAAAATTCAGAACACACTCATCTCTCGTATCCAGATAGTGAATTAATTCAGTCATGCATTTAATACAGCAAAAAAGTTTCTTCAAATAAGTAAAATGGTGCGCAATTTAAACAGCACCCAAAAAGTTTTCTGATTTTTCATAACAAAAAAATGTAAATAGTTTTTACAGTGAGTGAAGTAATTGAGTACAATTTATATATTCATGTTTCAGTTTCATATTTTAACTTAAATGTGCCGCTTTATGATTTTTCTGTTCATGTTCGTACTTGGAAAAAATGGAATAAAAATTACATTCCAATTTCAAATACTATTTTTATTTTAACATTCATATTGGTTTAACTTCTACCTGAGAAGTTTGGTCCTTCGAAATCCGAGAATTTATTTTATTACGGTCGGGGTCTAGTATTCTTTCAACAATTATGAATACTAATATTCATAATTCGTTTAATAATTTTATTATTTATTTTTCACTGAAAATATCCCGTAAATTAATAGTATATGGAAAGAGCAAAGATAATGTTAATTTAAATTTAAAGATAACTTGATAAAAAAATAGATGAATGTTCGGTATACAGGGTGGCGCACCCTATACGCGTCGGTCTTTATATGGAAAACGGTAAGATTTTATGACAATGGTGTATATGAGTACAATTTAATATTATTTTGATTTATACAGGGCGTCTCAATTAAAAGATGTATACCATAGTTATATTAATTTAAATGAAACACCCTGTATTTTATTACATTTTTAGATTAGTCCTGAGAAGCTGATTGTAAAAACCTGTTACACTTATAATGTTAATTTATTAGTTTTGAAGATAATTGAAAATCGCATTTTTTCAACTTTTAGTGATTGCTCCGGTCAAACGGCGTAAAATCGAACAAAACGGTTTACATATCCCTATGTTAACTTTTTGAGTTTTATTTGGTGACATAAGAACTAAATGTATACAGGGTGATCAAAATTTGCGTACTTTTATTAACCTTGTATACATTTTTTCATATACTACCAAGTAGTAGATTTTCAATTGTCTATAATTTCAAAACTATTAAGTTTACATTATAAGTGAATGAGGTTTTTGAAATCAGCTACTCAGTACGAATCTAAACATATGAAAATACAGGGTGTTCCATTAAAAAAAATATAACTATAGTGCAGATCTTTTAATTGACACGCCCTGTATGAATCAATATAATTTTAAAGTGTACTCATATACTCCATATATAACCTGCATTAAACATTTTTCATAAAATCTTACCGTTTTCTATGTAAAGACTGACGCATATAGGGTGCGCCTATTTAATGTTCTTTCATATTTCCAGTAAATATTGAGAGAAGAAATATGTGGTATTCCCTTTTAGGATTTGAATGTGAAAAAGTGCTTCCTAAATTTGCATACATTTGATCAGATTATTATAATAGTGACGACTTTGTTTATAAGCGTACTGGTGTTAACTTTTTGAACACATATGCAAATAAAAAAGCACTTCAACCATATATTTTTCAAGAAACCATTACAAGGTAAGATTTATCAAAATAAGTATACCCAGTAAACCAAATAACGCAATTTCAACGTTGTTACAATAATACATTGTGATTCCGTTACATTTAATTAAGATACATTTAATGTTACATTAACGTTGTTACAACTGCACTTTGTGCCGCTTTTTAATATTGAATTGTAAACGTTGTAAATTGAAATATTAGAAAAATGTTTAATGGATGTCACATATACATTTTCTTAATATTTTATTAACATTGCACTGACGTTTAATTAATATTTATTGGTGATATTTAATTGATATTTATTTGTGATGTTTAATTAATATTTATCTGTGTTGTTTCATTAATGTTAATTTATGATATTTAATTAATATTTATTTGTGATGTTTATTTAATATTTACATCAAATATATATAGAGAATGGGCCATAATTAATGGGACAAAGAGTAACCAGACATTTGAACCAAAATATGAGAATTGGACCAAATATGCCTTAATAAAATGTTGCTGCAGAAAAAGATACAGTGTGTCACAGCTTTTTATAAATTGTTAATAATTTTTTTGACATAGAGGTGTATTACTTTAGGTAAGGAATATGATTTTATTTATTATTTTACATTTTGATATAAGGGCGCCACATGAGCGATACCTGATGATGAAATTAGGCCCTTACTTTTTTAAAGAAACTTTTTGATAATTTGTTATACTTTTTTGAACTCAACCGTTTTCGAGTAAAACGCCATTAATAATGGGCCATAAAATAACTGGAGAATCCTCATCTTAAAATATAAAGTTTTAACATAATACACATAGACAAAATGTGCTTTGTCTTACCGAGATACAGGGTGTTTTTAATTTTGAAATAAAACACCCTGTATCCGTGTAAGGAAACTCATTTTATCAGAACGTTTCGTTAAAAAAGTTCTGGCCTAATTTCGTATCGCTCATATGGTGCCCCTATAAAATGTATAATAATAAATAAAATCATATTTCTTACATAAATACCTCCCTGTCAAATTTGGTAACAAGTTATAAAAAGTTGTGAAAATATTGCCAAAAAATAATTTTTTTTCCACTTTGACACCCTGTATCTTTTTCCACAGCCAGATTTTACTGTGTTATATTTGGTCCAATCCTCATATTATGGTGCAAATGGTCTGTGGTTACTCTATGTTCCATTAGATATGGTCCACCCTGTTCAATAGGAAGTTATCGCCAGACTCGTCTAGTAACAATAATCGACTCCATAACATTGGTGATCTAAAAAGTACTTAAATAATAAAACTAATTTTATAATAATACTATTTTATATAAATAAAAATAACTTTTTTAAACATACAAGCAAAAAACTCATTAAAACATTTTCATTAAACTTATTTTAACAGATTTCTTTTTAATCTTTGATTAGCAAATCGCAGCCACTCCATCACTCCTAATTCAAAACTTCTATCTGCGGTGTCAGGAAAATTCTATCAGAGCGCCTAAAAAGAAATTCAATAAAATATATAAGTTCTACATAAAGTAATACATTAATAATATAAATATCACTCATTTTATATTTTTCTGGTAATTTTAATGGCATTTAAATTTCTTTAAAATATCTAAGTTTAAACGGCAGTCATGCGCATTTGAAGAATGTCAATAATTGTAGATAAAAATGGTCAATAAGCATAAAACCATAAAAGTCAATAAGCATAAAACCATAAAAGTAGTATTGGGCATCATATATAACACAGGGGAAACAGAATTTGCTAAACCTTCTTAAAAATAAACTTACTGGCAAATGTTTTCGTTATGGTCTCCTACCTGAAAATTGTTTTTCTGGCCTGTCCACTAACACTTCATGGCAAGTTCGTCGGAAAACAATTGATTAAAACATCTCTTTATTAAATTCTTGTAATTAGATTCTCCAATGAAAACAAATTTCTTCTTCTGCAATCAATAAATAAGAAAAATAATCTACATATATTTTGTGATTGAGTTACTAGAGTTTATTAAAAACAAATGTTTCGACTTTCGGCCATTTGCTGTGAATCTAGCTACATACACAACATGGACATAAAGTTTTCATGTTGATTTTAGAAATACAAATAATTATTTATTCACTTACTTTAGCTTCGCTCGGCCCAGAATCACTAATTTTTAATGGATACAATACAATAAACCAAATCAACACAAATCATTACAGCTCACAACTCACAACCCAACTCCAAAGTCCAAATTCAACTGCCATCGGCCAAGCACCCACACCTACTCACCATAAAAGAAAAATGCCACGAGGCAGACAAATGTAAGGTTAGGTTGAAAATAAAAAAACTATTATTCATATTATTACCATATTAGAATAACATTAAATTGAAAACGTTAGAAAGTTTACTTTCAAATAACATTAATATTATGTAGCATTTTTACAATGTTAATTAAGCTACATTACAAATACGTTCTATAAAAATAAAAAATAAACGTTTGATTATCCATATTATTACTACATTATAGTAATATTAATTTGAGGACGCTACAAAATCTACTTCTAAATAATATTACATAATGTTGTTTATATGTAGCGTGTTTTTAATGTTATTTAAGATACAATGCATATATGTTCTCCAAACGTTAAGAAAAAACATTTGATTACTTACATTATAACTACGGTATAATATCATTAAATTGAAAACATTAAAAAATTTAGTTCCAAATAATATTATATAATATTAGAGTTATGTAACGTGTTTACTGGGTATACACATGTACATAATTTTATAATATATTCATGACTAAAATCTATTTTTTTAAGAAATGTTTTACTTATTTTATGGTTCCTCCTCGATAGTCTGCAGTGTGGAAGATATTACAATACTGTAATGAATTTTCATTAATTAAAAGCCTACACAGTTAAACAGCATAACTAATATTAATGAACTATATATTCCTTTTCCCTTGTGTTACAAAAAAAAATGATGAAAAGTTCTACCGAGCTTCTCAACTATTTAGTAATTACATGTTTATTGGATTTTCGTTGTATGTTATACTGGACTGTATTTACTTGCACTATATTTATTGTATTAATGTAATTATTGGTATTTGTGTTCTCGTTTTGTCTCTTGGGATTTATATATGTCCTCTAGATATATATAATTCTGTTAATGGTTAAAACAAATATTTGAAATTTTACTGTATACTATAAAACTTTCTTTCTTTTAACTATTAGCTGTAATTAATATTTTGATGATTTTTTAATAAAATTGTATTTTTTCCTGTTTTATTATCATTATTATTACTTTTTAAGTAATTTCCTTTTTATTCTCAAGCAAGAGATTAATTTTTATTGTCTGCAATTTTAAGTATTAATTTTCGCCCTATCGAAGAAATTTACCCTTAATCGTTACGCCCATGTATATGCTTTTAAAAGCGACGCCATACTCACTCCGACACATCCCCGCTCCTACTTTCTCCTTTCCTCTCACCTCACCTGGCTATGTTTAATGTTGGCGTGTACACAAATAGTAAGTTAGGAATGAGTCGATGAATATTAGAAGAGCAATGTTTCAAAATGGGAAATTATATTTATAATAGGAAATATGTACATATCTATTGAAAAATGTAAATTAATGTATGGGATATTATATTAGTAAATACTGTTTTATAGGTAAAATGTCATGGTAGAAATAGTAGGGTATCATGTTGATATAACCATTGGTAGATATATATAGAGGTACAGGTCCGTTTGTATTCCAACTAGCATGGGTAAGTCAGGTGATATGTAAAGTGGATTTCGGCCATCGGGAGGCATGCATAAGAGGTACAAGCTCGTTTGGTAACACTACTATCATATGTAAGTCAGGTATAGTTCTTCCATTCTCAGTTTGAGGACACGTGCTACTATAAAAGTCACAAATGATTGTGGGCGACATGCCGACAACGGGCGTGTATATAAAATTTGTATAGGGAGAAAAATGAAGTAATAAAATAAAATCATTCCTTATACAAAAAAATTGTACAGTTTCTTATAAGACGGCGCTATTTCAATACATTCCATCATTATATCATCTCGAAATGCTATTTCAAATGGTCGCCAAAACGCCATTCTGATTGTACAAACCTTAATAAACTAGTATTAACACACACTGCCCCTATAATACCCTACTTGAGGGTGACACTGTTCGTAGAAAAGTTATGATCAATTTTTCCAAGAAGTGGTTTTACGATAGCAACAAACCCTTAGAAACTACTGTTTAAAAGATTTATAACCCATTGTATTTATCCGCAAAGACCGGCTGTTGCCAAGTTACCAACATTTTCATGCATAAGGCGAATTTTTATATTTAACGTGAATTTTATCATTGGTGGAACTAATTAATTATAATATAAAACTAATACACTTATATCTATATATTTACAAAAAAATACACTATCTGTCTAACAGCGTCACTAACTAAAATTTTACTGGAATAACGAGAACGATTTTATAGTAAGGCTAAGAAAGAATTTTAGAAAATAAATGTGACAACCTCGATTGATTTCAGCCTCCTCAAACTGAGAATGGAAAAACTATAATATGTATGATGAGCAAAGATTTTTGATTTATACTCATTGTGCAGGTCCGTTTGGTAACACAACTAGCATGGATAAGTCAGAAGGGCTGTATTTTGTATATTTTCTGTTTTTTGGTTTTTCTATTATCAGAAAATGTAGTTTTAATCATAGACATCGGATGAATAGATTAGGAAACACAAGTGAGGTTGATTAATAAATGACATGTTGGATTAACAAATACATTGACATAATAAGAGAATTAGACATGTTTTTGTCCCTTATTAGAGTTTTATCACATTATAACTGTGTTAACGTTGTATTTGTTTTACAGGAAGTTTAAAATCATATTATATGCTACTAATATTTTTTTCTTTACGTTATAGGTATATGATGCTCTATGCAGTCAATTATGAACATAGAAACTTCATTTACTCATAAATAATTTTCTCTGTTACAGAATTATTTTACTGATTTTATATTAATATATTTATTGTAATGAAATATTCTGTATGAGTTATTTTTATAAGTTAATTATTATTTATTTGTTAAGAGGTTTGAATAACATAAATATTTTTATGATTTTTGGAATTTTATAAACGGGGTTTATTGCTAAAAGTTTAATTTTAAAGCATCTATTGAGAATAATTGGTGTATAAAATATTTAAAATCAACAATTGTGGAGTATAAAAAAAATCTTAATTGTATTATCATATCATTATAATATAAATGATTATTATTTGTATAATAATTTAATAGAGAGAGTTAAATTTTGGAAAGAATATTAAAGTAAATTTTTGCTGTTTATCAAAAGTGATTAAAAAAAAAATTATTCATTAATCAAGTAACAAAAAAATTTAATGTTGGGGAGACGACAGTTGAATAAAAAATAATAAACAAGTCAATTTTTTGATACACAAAAATAAAAAGGTTATTGTAAAAATGTTAATACGGTTTTTGTAAGAGAATTTATGGAATGATGGAAAAAATAAATAAAAATTATTAACTGATAAAATAAAAAATATTATTCAATTAAAAATAAAAAAAGGTATTAAAGTTTATGAGAGACATAGGAAAGCAACTAAAAGAAAAGAACAAATAGTAAAAGAACGTAAGGAGGAGTATATACGTGTAATAATTGAAAAGCGGAGACCAGGAAGTCAGGTTAAGAAGAGGTATTGAGAAGAAGTGACTGGTCAAGATAGGAGATAAAATAGGTACAGAAGATTGGAGTGAAAGGCGAATAGAAGGACTTATATTAAATCAGTTTTCTGTATTTTTTTGTAATGTTTATTTTCTTTTTTTATATAGAACTCACCCCAAATTTATTTTGAGATCCGAAAATTCATAACAATATTTATCTTTTCAAGGCATTGGATCTGCTCTGGCATGGTTTATAAAGGCAAGATATAAAGGAAGAGGACATCCTTGATACGATCATGGTCTAAGATATAGAGGGTGTAATATTAAAAAACTAAGCCTAACTAACTAAATTAATGTTTGAATTCATTTATTTAGAGAAAGATCCATTGTATTTTAAATTAACCAGATATATTCGGATAACTGATGAACTTGATTAAAAACTAAAGTTTTCTTTCAGCGCCATCTATAACCAATGATGTTAAATAAAACTCGTTTGTCATTTCGACAGTCTAGAAAGCCAGTTGGCGATATGAGATTTATTATTGTTGCCTATGTACAACGGGAGAGACCTTACCAACGTCACTCTGAGGGAACCCCTTACGGCGTGGGCTGTATTTCACTATTCAATGGTGGCGTTCTCATTTCAATGCAACAATGCCTGGTTCGCTGCCTCTTTGCCACTTCATGGTGGGCTCTTGTTGAGACTGCAGTTTGTATATACCAACGATCTACCGCCCTTCTGGTGGAGTTCTCCTTAGAGACCTGCCTAGACGCTTGGTTCTGCAACTCTTCCTCATCAAGGAAGTTTGTCTAAGTCGAGACCTGTCTGAGGTATGGTATTTCCTCTACTCTCGGTATTATCATTCTCTGTTTCAGCAGTTTGGACAATATGATAATACCGGTCTTATAAGACCCGCAACAGCGCCTAGTCCGTTCGCCTCCTGCCCTTACGGTGGGGTTCTTGCAAGACATGAGCTGTAGGGATATCGACTACATTCTTATCGATTTTCACAGGTATATAGTTGACAACCGACGTTATGAACATATTCAGTTTCGTATTATTAAAGTTATATTGCTAACAGTTGGTTATAGTACTTAACAGGAAGTACATAAACAAAGTCAATGGATTAAATATCAGTAACCTCGTTAGAGAAATTACAGTTTAAAGGTTTTATTTCACGATCCTTGCCCTTTGATAGAGCGTTGCATCCAAATATTAAAACTATATTACATAATATGGGGGCCACTCTATATAATACTAGACGATCAAAACGTGCCAAAATTAAAAAGTTTAGAATCAGGAAATGCTTCCTTTTTCTAAAGATGACTCGGCCTGGGGTTAGAACGTCACAAATGTTTTTTGATACAACCATTTTTGACCTTCTTTAGCCACCCCCAAATAAATGAGACCAACCCACAAAGCGTCATTTTAACTTTCCCGACCCACCTCCGAGAAGGACCTAAAAAAAATTTGGATGCATCATTCACGGCGAAGGTCCATGTTTGTCCGGGACCTGCGGGATCCCTGCGCAGAACACTCCTTTTTAGAGTATTCAGGCCCCGGTTCATAGTGCGTAGCACCTTGAAAACCTGATTCCCCTCCTGTGTAGGTGCGCCAGCATCCTCAGGGATAAAGACCGCGTAAGATCATTTCCAGATGGAAGTATGTCTGTCTGTCTGTCTGTCTGTCTGCCTGTCTGCCTGTCTGCCTGTCTGCCTGTCTGCCTGTCTGCCTGTCTTCCTGTCTGCCTGTCTGCCTGTCTGCCTGTCTGCCTGTCTGCCTGTCTGCCTGTCTGCCTGTCTGTCTGTCTGTCTGTCTGTCTGCCTGTCTGCCTGTCTGCCTGTCTGCCTGTCTGCCTGTCTGCCTGTCTGCCTGTCTGCCTGTCTGCCTGTCTGCCTGTCTGCCTGTCTGTCTGTCTGCCTGTCTGCCTGTCTGCCTGTCTGCCTGTCTGCCTGTCTGCCTGTCTGCCTGTCTGCCTGTCTGCCTGTCTGCCTGTCTGCCTGTCTGCCTGTCTGCCTGTCTGCCTGTCTGCCTGTCTGCCTGTCTGCCTGTCTGCCTGTCTGCCTGTCTGCCTGTCTGCCTGTCTGCCTGTCTGCCTGTCTGCCTGTCTGCCTGTCTGCCTGTCTGCCTGTCTGCCTGTCTGCCTGTCTGCCTGTCTGCCTGTCTGCCTGTCTGCCTGTCTGCCTGTCTGCCTGTCTGCCTGTCTGCCTGTCTGCCTGTCTGCCTGTCTGCCTGTCTGCCTGTCTGCCTGTCTGCCTGTCTGCCTGTCTGCCTGTCTGCCTGTCTGCCTGTCTGCCTGTCTGCCTGTCTGCCTGTCTGCCTGTCTGCCTGTCTGCCTGTCTGCCTGTCTGCCTGTCTGCCTGTCTGCCTGTCTGCCTGTCTGCCTGTCTGCCTGTCTGCCTGTCTGCCTGTCTGCCTGTCTGCCTGTCTGCCTGTCTGCCTGTCTGCCTGTCTGCCTGTCTGCCTGTCTGCCTGTCTGCCTGTCTGCCTGTCTGCCTGTCTGCCTGTCTGCCTGTCTGCCTGTCTGCCTGTCTGCCTGTCTGCCTGTCTGCCTGTCTGCCTGTCTGCCTGTCTGCCTGTCTGCCTGTCTGCCTGTCTGCCTGTCTGCCTGTCTGCCTGTCTGCCTGTCTGCCTGTCTGCCTGTCTGCCTGTCTGCCTGTCTGCCTGTCTGCCTGTCTGCCTGTCTGCCTGTCTGCCTGTCTGCCTGTCTGCCTGTCTGCCTGTCTGCCTGTCTGCCTGTCTGCCTGTCTGCCTGTCTGCCTGTCTGCCTGTCTGCCTGTCTGCCTGTCTGCCTGTCTGCCTGTCTGCCTGTCTGCCTGTCTGCCTGTCTGCCTGTCTGCCTGTCTGCCTGTCTGCCTGTCTGCCTGTCTGCCTGTCTGCCTGTCTGCCTGTCTGCCTGTCTGCCTGTCTGCCTGTCTGCCTGTCTGCCTGTCTGCCTGTCTGCCTGTCTGCCTGTCTGCCTGTCTGCCTGTCTGCCTGTCTGCCTGTCTGCCTGTCTGCCTGTCTGCCTGTCTGTCTGTCTGCCTGTCTGCCTGTCTGTCTGTCTGCCTGTCTGTCTGTTTGTGTGTATGCTTCCACGATAGAGGCCACACGTTTAATCCGATTGAGCTGAAATTTGGTACGTGGGTTTGGGTTATACCTTGGAAGAACCCATTAGTTTTTGAACGACATCTGTCAAACGGAAGTGTCACTATCAATAAAAGACACATGCAATATGTCACGGAATTTGACTTGCAATATGTCATTTGAAAGCCCTTGAAAATCTATTCAGGGGTGCATTCGATAAATTACTCTGAGAGTTGGAGTTAACCATATGTCAAATATGCGGTAAGTTAACTCGGATTGACAATACCTATCGAACAAACAAAGAGTGAGAAAAAGTAGGGTTCATGTTTGATTATTTTTTTTAAATGAAGGAAATAGAAATGGATCCACAGTTAAAAATGAAATTATTGTTAGCCGCCGACAACCTAGCTAGAAATATGTTTTCTGCAACAATTCGGATGTATGAAGTAAAAACTTTTCTTTAGACTATCTGTCAGTAGATAGAACGTCCTTTAACTTTAAAGATTCAATAACTAAAGGTGATGACGTTTAGAATAAAATTTAACAAGTTGATTTCTTGTACAATTGTCACAATCTAAACGTCATTGTCGTTAGTTACAGAACCGTTAAAGTTAAAGGACGTTCTATCTACTGACAATAAATGTATAATATAATCAACATGATTTGTTTGAAGGATGAAGGTTCGGATCCTGAAGTGGAATTACAATATACATGTATGTCAACAAATAAGGGGCCCTCGAATTACACCTGTTCGTAATGTAAATTTTGCGTTTCATGTTTGTTCCATTAATAAAACATCTTTGTTATTCACTAAACATTTGACTTGCATTTTCAAAATCTCGAGAGAAGTCACCATCACCAATCTAAAAACGAAAACAATCTAACCTCACCTCCTAAAACTCCCAACTTTTAACATTTATTGGCAGACAGCGCATGACGAGTAAATTTTACCCACCTTTTTAGTATAGTTAGAAGAGTTAACTATTTAGAGTAAATAACTACGTGTTTTCGAACGATACGTGTTAGGTCTTTTTTACTCGACTCTATGATTCTCGAACAGACAATTTACTCTGAGGGTAATTTATCGAATGCACCCCAGAACAGTCAAAACTATTTCTCCAACTGTCAATAGTCAAAAAGAAAAAATGTAAAAATTTGAAATTTGAACATTAAATATCTGAAAAAGTATTGGTCTCTGGATACTCGTCGGGAAAGTTTTGGGGAGACACAAAATCGATTGTGGAAAAATGCATTCTTGCTTGTGTTTTTTTTTAATTCATATGCGAAAAAATGCATTTTTTCTTTTTTCCAAATTTGATTGTTCAAAATTCGAGTGTGGAAAAATGCATTCTTGCTTCTATTTTGTTTCAAATTCGTGTATGAACAAATGCACGTTTCCTTTTTTTTTCAATTTCGAGTGTGCGGTTTTTTTTTCAAATTCGTGTGTATATAAAAAAATGCATTTTGACTTTTTTTTCTAATTTTTTGTGGGAAAAATGCATTCGTGCTTTTTTTTCTAAATTCGACTGTGGAAAATGCATTCTTTCTTTTTTTTGTGGAAAAATGCATTGTTGAGTTTTTTTAATCAAATTCAGGTGTGAAAAAATTAATTTTTCTTTTTTCCCATTTCGAGGGAGTGCGGAGCCATTCTTTCTGTTTGTCCCAATTTTTTATGTGGAAAAATGCATTTTTTTTTCAATTTTGAGTGTAAAAAATGCATTCTTGCTTCGGTCTTTTTTTCAAATTCGCGTGTGAAAAAATGCATTCTTGTTTTTTCCCAATCCATGTGTGAAAATATGCATTTTTGATTTAGTCTTTCAAATTCATTATTTTTAATTTCAAAGACGGAAAAATGCATTCTTGCTTCGTTTTTTTTTTCAAATTTGTTTGTGAAAATATGCATTTTTGCTTTTGTCTTTCAAATTCATGTGTGAAAAGAATGCATTTTTGTTTTTCTTTCAAATTCAAAGACGGAAAAATGTATTCTTGCTTCTGTTTTTTTTTCAAATTCGTGTGTGAAAAAATGCGTTTTTACTTTTTTTTCTTATATTTTTTGTAAGAAAAATGCATTCCTGCTTTTTCCTCCGAATCTATGTGTGAAAATATCCATTTTTGCATTTATCTTTCAAATTCATGTGTGAAAAAAATGCATTTTTGTTTTTTTTTCAATTTCAAAGACGGAAAAATTCATTTTTGTTTGTGTTTTTTTTTTTTCAAATCCGATTGAAAAAAATGCATACTTGCTCCGGGCTCGTTGCACGACGAATTTTTGAAATAATTGTTATATCGTTTTTTTTAATAAAAATATCTTTACTTTTATTCAAAATTGAAAATACCACAACCTAAACAATGCAATTTTAAGATTTAAAGATGCAATTTTAAAACATACATTTTTGAAAGGTTTGACTTTCTTATTGTTTCCTCTATATCTTTTTTTACATTTTTAAACTCTTCATTTAGCAATGGCCCTTCCAAGACAAAACGTTGTTTTAAAAATTATTAAGCGTTATTTAGCATCCAATATTAAACCTTATAAAGTTTTTGAAAAATTATTTGTCAAACTGTCACCTGTCAAAAATAAAAAAATTTCAAAGTTTGAAACTTTAACATTATATATCTGAAAAACTCTATGTCCCTGGATAGTGGCCGGGAAAGCTTTGGGGCGACACAACCGATTTTTTTAAATGTTCCTTGTGACCCCATTTATTATTACCCACTGCTAGTGTTTGGATATCCATTAAATTGCATGTACTTATTTATAAAAATGTATCTCGACTGCACGAATTATGGAAATGAAAATAATGTAAATTTTTGATTGGTCGAGTTACTCCAGGTATTATCAAAAATTATCGGGGTAATATCACTAGAGCTCGGGTTTGGCCGAAGCTTCATTTCGAGTATTTACTTTCATTATTATTAATTCAATATTATTAACATTTATATTAAGCTTATTCCTGATGATGCTAACACAGTTAGCGAAACGTTCGTAGAGTGTTTTAAAAAGTGTAGTTTTGGTTAATTGTGATCATATTCTTCAACTGTAACATTTTTATTTTCCCTTTAAATAAATTAAAAAAATATTACTTTGTTGTACATATTTCTAATTTGCCCTGACGCGCCGTCTAGTACAGTGCGTTTGTTTGGCCATGTTTATAAAATCATTTCCGTACGCTTTTAAATGTATCAACCATGTATAATAATTTGTAAGTAGGTAGATACGTCTACGTTTAACTAATCAACATTTTTATTTAGGCGTTAACAAGGTGTTAAATTCGGAACGCTGCTTTCTAGGTTATTTTGTAACGGTTGGCGACTTTGATTTGGTTTTGACACCTTTGGGGTCGTTCGTTGGAATGTCGGAGGACAGTGACACAAGTTTTTAACGAAACACAATTTTCATTTAATTATTAAATTTTATTTCTCTTCGATGTCGAGTTGGTGCTATCTATGCACATTGTGGTTAGTGTTTCTGTTCCTGCCAGTGGTGGTTCCTCCTGTTTGTTTCAAACACATTTTTTGTGCTGTTCTTATCTTGGCAAGATGGATTCTTGTCTGCACGTGGACCCGGTTTCGGAAAACCCTCTCAAGAGGTGAGTTTTAGGTTTTATCACTAGTGTAAAATTTCTGTCAGAACAACACACTTATTATTTCTTTGTATTAGGGTTTTTTATTACGGATTCCATCAACTTTAATTCCGTTGAGGAATCGTTCCTGATTTATATTGAAGGTGGTTTCTACCACAGCTTTGTCAAACAGCCTGGACGGCTGAACTTTGTGGAAAAGTTTCTTCTTGAGCTGATGTCTCCCGTACAATTCAAGTTTTACTCTTTGTTGCAGCAATGAACCTGATTGGTGTTCTTCCAACAAAGATACCTACCGTTACATATAAGTGATGTTCTAAGGACCTGGTATATTTTTTTTATTTAATATTTTATCTTTCACAATGTTTATTGATGTTTTTGACACATATGTAGTTATATCGCAAACACATTTTCATTCCTATTGAGTACTCAATGAAGGATACATAGTCATAAGTAACCCTATGTCTATGACTATTAATTAGGAATATTTAATAAGAACCGTAACCTATGTTACTATAATTACCATTTAATATACAACATAATTAATGACTTAATTGTCAACGACAATTAGTAGGTATACTGGTTACTTATATTAATGTAAAGCAATCGTCGTAAAACCATTTAAGTTACAACCTTGTAATATTAGATATTTTCTCATGTTAACCGATAACAGATAGCATTGTGATATATACATTTTTTTTGGGATCTTTGTACAGTCATTAAATTCATATTTGTGAATATTTTTGTATTATTTCGCATATATTTTTATCACTCCTCTAGGTAGTTTTTATAAAAGAGTTGTTGAAACTAAAATATTATAAACCCAGTCTAGGTTTCTGAATTTTATCCTGGGTATATCACTTTAAATTCAACAAACCAACACATAATAATACCTTTAACATTTTAAAAATTCAGTGGCGCCCATCTTTATTTATCCTATCTTAATGTCAAATATGTTTTAAATTAAACTACAACAAAATAATAAAATTTGCAAACATCGAAATATTTCTAAAAAAAAAATACAAAATTCTTACCCACTCCATAATGCCTCTGACGGTAGAGCTGCCGTGCTGTAGTTGACCTATTTATTCCATTAGGAATTTTTACGTTACACAACATTATTGAAAATCAAAGGTTAGAAATTCCCAATTCAAGTTGACGTGGAAATGGATATTTTTTCTTTGATGACATCCTTAATATAAGGTATCTTTACGTTTAATTGCTTAAGTACCATGATGCATTAGCTAATATACAAAGAATTTTTGATTGGATAAGTTGAATTATCGATATGTTGATCGGCTTGCTTATTACCATAGTACTATTCTATAAACACATACTGGTTTAATTATTGCTTTAAACTGTAATTTTTGTCTCAAAACAAAATATTACACACAGGAAATTATTTTGTATATTGTCATAAATTTATTTTTTACAAATTATTCAATTCTATTTAGTAAAAGATTTAAAAATACAGTATATTAGATAGTTTGAAGCGAAAAAGTAATAAGATAAAAAAGCAATACAGAGAAAACACGATCGGTAGCCCTAATATACAAGTGTAACATATGTTCAACACCATTCCAGAGTAAACGTATCGATCTTTTAAAGTACATATAGTCTCGGTAAGCCATAACATACATATATATAACAAAAAAAAACAAATAGAACTGCGGCCGCCTTAGATTGCCCCGCTCTTCTCGATATTAGTTTGGAATGTTTTTAAATCAAGACTGAAATGGGAATATTGAAACAAGCATTTATATAGTGTGTTTACTTATTTGATTACAAAGAGGACCTTCCAGTAAACGTGCAAAACTTTTAATTTCCGCGAGAAAAATAAGTAATAACAAGATATTTTGACGGTCAAGTTTCACTTCACGTTAATTTTAAAGCATTACTTTGGTTATTATTTCAGTTTTTTTTTAATAATTAAACAAGTTACTAATAATATCGGCTATACCAAACTATTTTTACTTTTCCGCTAAATATACCATATATACAATATAAGGTATATAATGCAGGCGAGATAAAATTGCGGATAATCAAAGATGATTTAATTATTGACCTAGAACTACCGTCTAGTAATAATTTTTTCTACTCCTATTTTATAATACGCTAATTAAAAGACTAATACCAGTTTTATAATAAGATTCATTATGAAACTGGTTTTCATTAAGTTACAGCTCTTTCAGCCAATAGATTCGAATTATTTTTAGCAAAGTAGGCGGTTATTTTGATAGTACAAATTTTTCAGCTAATAGAATCGAGTTATTTTTTAGCGAAGTTGACAATTATTTTGACAGCTGTCAAAATATTTTAAATTGTTTAGGAAAAAAGGTTAACTTATTAATATATTCTAAAAAGGTTACTAATTAATATATGTTGTGGAAAATAGTATATTATTCAACAAGCATATTATAAAGGGCTTAACGATAATTGGTTTTTCCTGAATATCTTTCGAGAGGAGTATCATACAATTATCAAATTTTAGGTAGTACCTAAAGGTACTACGATACGATATTTACGTATGTTGTCTTGATTTTTCGAATTCACTAAAGGTAAATTTCAAGGGGTGAGTTACCATTTTTTAGAAATATTTCGCAGCCGTTGCCCATGGTAACGGCCAAAAAAGCAAAGGTCACGTACAAATTTCACATTTCTATGCAGATTATGATATTCATTATATTTTCTCTTTGTCGAACACACATTCGCCAGGTTATTTTTCTTTTCACTTCTTTAAATCTTTTATCTATTTACCAAGTGTTTTTGACTTATAAGTTCGATTAAAATTTTAAAGTTCTTTAAGAATCCTGCCTGCATCTGCTCAGCTAGCTTATATTCTACATTTGGTACGGAACCCTAAATGTGCGAAGTCCGACACGCACTTGACCGATTTATTTGTATTTCTTTCTATTTGATTAGTCCAATTAATGCTTTCTCCTAACTTTCGTGAAGAAACTGAAAACTTGCGACAGCAGAAAACAAACTATCGAACCGCCATCCGAGCTCTTCCAGACGATCTGATTAGCATACGATCTATGATCGTGTTCGTTGCAAATTTTTTTCCTAACTTTCGTCATTTCAGTATCAACGATTTTATTTTAAATCTTGATTTTATTATTGGATGGTTTTCTTTATTTTTGTGAAAAAAAATTACAAAAAATTATCGTTACCTCCTTACTTTCGTTAAGAATCGTGAGACAGCGAGGAAACGGGACGTTCGGAAGTATTCATGGAGCGACCGCTACAACCGAATTTCGTCTACGACCGGCGATCGGGCTCATTCAGTGTTTTCTCCACACTTTCGTTATAAAAAAATTGCAATTTTCGACTTCCGTCAAGACATTTAACGACATTTGCGACAACTATCGAATAGCAGATAAATCCTTACTAAGATCGCGTTCTTTTTAACTTTTTCTCCTAACTATCGTTATTTCAGCATCAATGATTTTAGTTTTTTTAATTGTGATTCTATTGTTAATGATGTTTTCCTTTATTTTTGTAAAAAAAATCTTTGTTAAAATAAAAAAAACGTTCTCCTTAGTTTCGTTAATAAATTCAAATCTTGCTATTATAACATTAAAACGAACGACGGAATCGCCACATAAGCTTTTTCCAGCAATCCGTAGAGCGTACTGTCCAAGATCGCGTTAGTTTCAAATCTTTCTCCTCACTTTCGTTCTTTTTAAGTAGCATCAAATTTAGTTTAAATTTTGATTTTAACGTAAAGTCGCATTAATGCTATATTTTTTATATAGTATTTTTTACTTTCCCGACCCACCTAGAAGGGAAAGTATTGTGAACGAGCTAAAAAAAAATTCAAGATTAAAACGGAAATATCCATTTTCGGGTCCTCTGAGACGATTAAGACCATTTCCAGATGGAAGTCTGTCTGTCGGTCTGTGTGTGTGTGTGTGTGTGTGTGTGTGTGTGTGTGTGTGTGTGTGTGTGTGTGTGTGTGTGTGTGTGTGTGTGTGTGTGTGTGTGTGTGTGTGTGTGTGTGTGTGTGTGTGTGTGTGTGTGTGTGTGTGTGTGTGTGTGTGTGTGTGTGTGTGTGTGTGTGTGTGTGTGTGTGTGTGTGTGTGTGTGTGTGTGTGTGTGTGTGTGTGTGTGTGTGTGTGTGTGTGTGTGTGTGTGTGTGTGTGTGTGTGTGTGTGTGTGTGTGTGTGTGTGTGTGTGTGTGTGTGTGTGTGTGTGTGTGTGTGTGTGTGTGTGTGTGTGTGTGTGTGTGTGTGTGTGTGTGTGTGTGTGTGTGTGTGTGTGTGTGTGTGTGTGTGTGTGTGTGTGTGTGTGTGTGTGTGTGTGTGTGTGTGTGTGTGTGTGTGTGTGTGTGTGTGTGTGTGTGTGTGTGTGTGTGTGTGTGTGTGTGTGTGTGTGTGTGTGTGTGTGTGTGTGTGTGTGTGTGTGTGTGTGTGTGTGTGTGTGTGTGTGTGTGTGTGTGTGTGTGTGTGTGTGTGTGTGTGTGTGTGTGTGTGTGTGTGTGTGTGTGTGTGTGTGTGTGTGTGTGTGTGTGTGTGTGTGTGTGTGTGTGTGTGTGTGTGTGTGTGTGTGTGTGTGTGTGTGTGTGTGTGTGTGTGTGTGTGTGTGTGTGTGTGTGTGTGTGTGTGTGTGTGTGTGTGTGTGTGTGTGTGTGTGTGTGTGTGTGTGTGTGTGTGTGTGTGTGTGTGTGTGTGTGTGTGTGTGTGTGTGTGTGTGTGTGTGTGTGTGTGTGTGTGTGTGTGTGTGTGTGTGTGTGTGTGTGTGTGTGTGTGTGTGTGTGTGTGTGTGTGTGTGTGTGTGTGTGTGTGTGTGTGTGTGTGTGTGTGTGTGTGTGTGTGTGTGTGTGTGTGTGTGTGTGTGTGTGTGTGTGTGTGTGTGTGTGTGTGTGTGTGTGTGTGTGTGTGTGTGTGTGTGTGTGTGTGTGTGTGTGTGTGTGTGTGTGTGTATTCTTCCACGATAGCAGCCACACGTTTAATCCGATTAAGCTGAAATTTGGTATAGGGGTTTGGGTTACCCGTCGGAAGAACCCATTAGTTTTTGTACGACATCTGTCAATTGGAAGTACCACTATCAAAAAATGATAGATGCAATATGTCACGGAATTGGACATGCAATAGGTCATTTGAAAGCCCTAGAAAAACTCTATTCAGAACACTCAAAATTATTTCTCCAACTGTCACCTGTCAAAAATAAAAAAATCTCAAAATTTGAAACTTCAGCATTAAATATCTGAAGAAGTATTAATCCGATTGAGCTGAAATTTGGTATATTTGTTTGGGTTATCTGTCGGAAGAACCCATTAGTTTTTGTAGGAGATCTGTCTAACGGAAGTATCAGTTTTAAAAAATGACAGATGTAATATGTCACGGAATTTGACTTGCAATATGTCGTTTGAAAGCCCTTGAAAAATTCTATTCAGAACAGTCAAAATTATTTCTCCAACTGTCACCTGTCAAAAATAAAAAATGTCAAAAGTTGAAACTTTAACATCAAATATCTGAAAAAGCATTCGTGGATACTCGTTGGGAAAGTTTTGGGGCGACACAACCGATTTTCATTTATGGAAAAAATAGGACAATTTATCGGTTTGTTCCTTACTTTCGTTAAGAATCGTGAGACTGCGAGGAAACGACCGATCGGAAGGATTCATCGAGCGACCACTGCAACCGGATTCCGCCCATGGCTGGTGTTCGCGCTCGTCCAATGCTTTCTCCACACTTTCGTAATTTTTAGTATTACATATTTTAGACTAAATTACGAATTTAATGTTACGTCGCATTAATGTGTTATTCTTGATTATTTGTTTTTAAAAAATCTGTATAAAATGAAAAAAAATCGTTTCTCTTTGCTTTCGTTAAAAAATTTAAATCTTGCAATTATAACATGAAAACGAACGACGGAACCGCCACGAAAGTTTCGTATTGTAGAAAACATTATTATTTTTTATTAAACACAGTACTAATTAATTTTAAATTAACAAATACTTACCTATATTATTTAAAATAAATATTAATTGTAATTGTACAGATTGTATTTATACTTGTATTTACTCTAGAAGTTGAAGCAACAAGATACTGAGATATCACATCAATGTCAGACATACTTGCGTTTTGTCAAGAACTGTCAAAATATTTTGTATATTCAAACATTGTCATTTCCATAGCAGCTGTGATTTTGTTAATGAAATTGAACCGCTGTTGATTTTAAAGCAATAATATATTTATTGACAATGATCTAATTTCATAATTTTAACGATTGCATGAAAAATAGTGTGTATACCACGGCCGAGAAACTTTTTGGCGACCTCAAGATTATCTTGCCTCGGCCGCAAGCGGCCTCGGCGATGATCTTTCTTTCGGTCCGCCAAAAAGGTATTTCGCGGCCTAGGCATACAAATAACTATTTTTTCCAATACCAGTATTAGAAGATGTCATTATTTATGCTGCGTTCGAGTCGAGAAGTTAAATTTCTCTCCTACAAGTAGATAATTTTTGAGTATCTACTAGTAGTAGATAATGAAAACAATTGAAGACTGAACGTGATGTCATAGGTAGGCGATCTTAGAAAATCTTTCAAATTAATTATACACAACTGTCATTGCGTTTGTCAATATAGTTTTTTTTTGAATTATAAAAAAATTCGACAGCAAATAAGCTCTTTATATTGAATTCCTATATTTTTAAAGTAAATTTTCACACTAATGAAATAAAATAGAGGTAAGTAATTCTTAATCAGATATATTTTCGTTTGAAATAGTTTAAGGTTATATAATAAATGCTTTGATATTAATTAGTGCTATTTATGCAATAATACCTATTCTAAAAGTAACCTAAAAATCAATTTAATAGTTTTTTAAATCTAAGTATCAAATGAAACGGATTCTTCATGTTTTCATTGCTACTTGAAAGTTTTAAAATTCACAGTGCAATTAGCATAATGAAATGTCAATTTAATTTATTGAATATTCTCACTCAATTGTTTTCACAAACTGCTTCTTTGCCGTTAAATTAAAATATTTACAAAAAAAAATCCAAAAAATATCATTGTAAAAATGATTAAATGTTCTAGTAGTGGAAAAAATAGTATATAAACCACGGTAGAGAAGATTTTTCTCAGCCTCGCCACTTATTATCCCTCGATGCAACGCATCTCGGGATACTAATAATCCTCTGCTGAGAAAAATTACTTCTCGACCTTGGTGTATAATATAATATTATTGTCAATTAAATGAGGTACATGAAAAATATTTTAATAACTGCTCATAATGTCTTACTTCCTCTTGTATACACAACTGAAATCTTATTTTTAAGTTAGGAATTAACCAATTATCGTTAAATCCTTTCTAGGTTTTTTCGCACCCTTAATAAGCGGTTTTGAACATAGGTTCATTAGACAAACATTACATATTTTTAGGTGTTCTATCATCCCTAGAAGTATTGCTCGACAAGACGACCAAGATTTGCTTGTTTTTTCGTATTTATTCGTACTTTTCCTATTTTGTTCTATTTTCCTTATTTTCTTTATTTTTCCATGTTTTTTCTTATTTTTCCCAAATTACCCTGTTTTTCCCAAATTTTCCTATTTTGCCCTATTCTTTCCTTTTTATCAAATTTTTCACTGTTTTTCCCATATTTTTCCCCTATTTTCTCTATTGTCCGTTATTTTTCACTATTTTTTCTATTTTTCCTATTTCTTTCTGATCAGTCAGTCAATCAGTCAGGACTTTGCCGCTTATATTATAGATTTCGGTTAATAGTATATGATACTACCAAGGTAGAGAATAATAGTATATTATTTTTCGCTGTTGTCCTACATGATTATTCACCCTTCTTTCATACCAACTCGCACAAATCACACAGATCCGAACAAAAAACGTTATCTATGTATGACTAATATCTCGAACCGGTGCCGATATCGACTCATTGCTTTGTTTTGTGTCAACTTGTACAGTGAAATTTTTAGTGTTCGTTAATTTAAATACTGAAAAATGCCGAAAAGACGTAGAATAATAGATTGATTTACTGATTCTTCAGGAAATGAAGGTGAAGATGTAGCTAATACAAAAGAAAAGGTCAGGAAAACGATAAAGAAAAATGCAAAAAAGAATAAATACAGTGTCCTGTTAAATCAGTTGAAAGAAATGCAAAGGAAAATTGAGAATAATTCAGATTCCGAATGGGAAAGTTCTGGAGAGCAAACAGTGATTTCTTCAGGTATGTAAAGTTTTCAGACATAAGAATATGGGTGGTTACCCAACGATTATATTTCATACAATTAGTATGGACAATTTTTTTCTTACTTTTTAATATATGTTCAACCAGTGGACCAACGAATTTAATTCATACAATTAGTATGACTCATTTTTAAACAAGGTTAGGCAGTTGCCGAATCACTAAAATATTGTGACGAAAAGACGTGGCATTTGATTTTAATGCTTTTGTCTTTCAGGAAGTGTGGCAGAAGAAATCGAGGAAAGTAAAATAGATGATAAGGTACTCGAAGCTTCGGGAACAAATCCAACTTCTTCAAAAAAGGAAGGAGAGGATGTTCATGAAGAAGTAGTGATTAGATGGAAAGATTACAATGGCCTTGATAAAGAAATAAGGGAGGAGTTACTGAAAAAATATCCTGTACCTAGGAATTGTGACAGTTTGAAAGCACCAGTGTTAAATCCTGAGCTCGAAATATGTGTGTCCAAGGAGGTAAAAACCCAGGATTTTATAATGTCGCAACTTCAATCACAACTGGCTTCAGGTCTTTCAGTTTTGGCTCAAGTTATGACCAAAATGATTAAAAATTCTGACCAATCAAATACTGATTATTTGGGAAAACTTGCAGACTCTGGGCAAATAATTTGCAATGTACATAATTATATATCTAGGCATAGAAGGTTTGCAGTAAAGCTCTATTTAAAAACTGAAATTTCGAAAGCAATAGAAAATTGTCCAATAGATGAGTTTTTATTTAGTAAAAATTTTTCTGATTCGGTGAAGGCTACTCAGGCATTGAAAAAAGTAGAGGAAGATTTGAAGAGAACTACGGGAGGATTATACCATAAACACCAGGATTACAATAAACCAGGTCCATCAAGAATTCGGAAACAAAAAGAAGAAGGTTCTTTAAACTACAGACGAGCCTCATACAGAACCAAGAAAAAAGAATACGATACAAGGCAAAGAATAATATTTCCGAGGAGTCATCTGGACAGCAGGAAAGTCAGTTTCAAGAAGTACTAAATAAAGTAAGTTCACACAATTGCGCAGGATCTATTCAGAAATGTTTGAGTAAATGGACGGAAATAACTAATAATGTTAAAATATTAAATTGGGTTAAAGGCATAGTTATTCCTTTGTCAAAAAGTCCAAGTCAATTACGTAAACCAGTTGTAAGAATAGCGGAATGTGAAAAATCTAATTATAAAATAGCCATAAATGATTTGTTAAAAATTGGAGCCATTAAACCTTGTAATCACGTAAAAGGGGAATTTTTATCATCATATTTTTTAATAAAGAAATCTAATGGCAAATATAGATTTATATTAAATTTAAAAAAACTTAATAAATTTATTGTTCCTCCACATTTTAAAATGGAGGACTATAGGACAGTTTTAAAATTAATGTCGAAAACTTGTTGGTTTACCAGTATCGATTTAAAAGATGATTATTTTTCATTGTCAGTTATCAAGAAATATCGAAAATACTTAAGGTTTAAATTTGAGGGTATGTTATATGAATTTAATTGTTTACCAATGGGGCTTAATATTGCACCCTATATATTTACAAAGATAATGAAACCATTATTAGTTAACCTAAGAAGTAAAAATATAATTTGTACTTATTATTTAGATGATTTTTTGTTTGTTTCGGATACGAAGAAAGAAGCAAAAAATAACGTGCAAGTAGCTTATAACCTCTTGAAAGATTTAGGCTTTAGAGTGAATTCAGAAAAAAGTGAGTTTTTTCCCAAACAACAAATAATTCATTTAGGTTTTTCTTTTAACAGTATTGATATGAGTATATCCTTGCCGTGGGAAAGAATAAGAAAGATAAAACATTGTTTACAAAGAGTAGTTAAAAAGAAAGTACTTAAAATTCGAGACTTTGCAAAAATAATTGGAAGTTTAGTGGCGATTTGTCCAGCGACTAAATATGGTTGGATTTATTTGAAAAGATTAGAAAGAGCGAAAGCTAAAGTTCTGCACGCTTGTGGGGGATATTATGAATCTTGTATATTTATGTCAACTTCAATAAAAGATGAATTAAACTGGTGGTTAAAGAATGTAGATAAAGTTAAAAAAGATGTAAAAACAAATGACTTTGTTCTTGAAATTGGATGGGGCGCAAAATGTAAGGGACAGGGTATTAATGGGTTTTGGAATGAACAGGAGAAAACCTTTCATATAAACTATGTAGAAATATTAGCGGCCTACAATGGGCTTAGAGCATTTACAAAAAATATATACAATAAAAATATATTATTGAGAGTTGATAATACCACAGCAATTGCATGCATAAATAAAATGGGATGTACACGATTTAAAAGGCTAAATGAAATTATACGACAATTGTGGTTATGGTGTCAGAATAGAAATTTAACGGTTTATGCGTCGTATGTAAAATCGTCAGAAAATATCGCTGATTTAGAATCTAGAATTAAAAGCATCGGTACAGAATACGAACTAGCTGATTATGCCTATAACAAAATTGTGACGATTTTTGGTTTACGGAAAATTGATCTTTTCGCTAGTTATCTAAACCGTAAATGTGAGAGGTTTGTCTCCTGGCGTCCGGACCCAGAATCAATGAGTGTTGACGCTTTCACGATACCCTGGAATAACTATTTTTTCTATGCTTTTCCTCCATTTTCGTTGATTTCAAAAGTATTAGAGAAAATAAAGGTGGACAAAGCATTAGGCATAATGGTAGTACCAAATTGGCCTAGCCAACCGTGGTATCCAGTTTTTAAAAAGATGTTAATTGAAAAGGATATTAACTTGTCACCAAATATAAATTTGCTTCTTTCTCCTTTTAGGGAACCACATCCTTTATACGAGCATCTTACCCTGGTTGCCGGGAAGTTGTATGGAGGTCATACCTGAATAAAAATTTACCAGAAACAGTTATTCCTGTCTTGTTGGCTTCTTTATCGCAAACAACAATTCGACAATATGACAATTGTTTAAAGAAATGGTGGTCTTTTTGCATGACTCAAGAACTAGATCCGTTTAATTATTGCATTAAAAATGTATTACAATATTTTTTTAATGGTAAAGGAGACAGGAATATCTTTTTCATCGCTGAATACACATAGAGCTGCCTAATCTTTAATATTAATAATCCCCGAGAAAGATCAAACAATTTACAAAAGATTTTTTAAAGGAGCATATAATCAAAATCCGTCGATGCCGAAATATAGAGCTACTTGGGATCCATCCCCAGTTTTAAATTATCTGTCGAAACTGTATCCTTTAAAAAATCTTTCTGTCAGTAGATAGAACGTCCTTTAACTTTAAAGGTTCTGTAAATAAAGGCAATGACGTTTAGAATAATACTTTACAAGTTGATTTCTTGTACAATTGTCACAATCTAAACGTCATTGTCATTAGCCACAGAACCGTTAAAGTTAAAGGACGTTCTATCTACTGACAGTTTGTCTTGAAAATTTTACATATAAATTGGTAGGTTTACTAGCATTAACATCTGCTCATCGGGTACAGACTTTTTCAAAAATCATGTTAAAAGATATACACGATACCGGAAATATAGTAGAGATTCGTATTTCAGTATTTCAGAAAGAATTAAAACATCAGGGTACAAAAAGTTACAACCTTTATTGGTATTCCCTGTGTTTGACTCAAATCCTGAATTGTGTTTAGTAAAAACTTTAAGAGCTTATCTAGCAAGAGTTGCGTTATTGAGACCATCGGGAGAAGCCAGGTTACTAATATCGTGGAAGAAACCTCACCATGCCGTAACTTCTCAGAGTATTAGTAGATGGATCAAGAAGGTATTACAGATTAGTGGCATAGACACAAGTAAATTTTCAGCTCACAGTACGCGACATGCGTCTACTTCTGCTGCCCTAAGAGCAGGTGTTAATGTAGAAACAATCAGATCAGCTGCAGGGTGGACTCAGAGATCTACGGTTTTCAATAAATTTTACAATAGAACCGTTACAAATAATCAGGCAGAGTTCGCTCGTTCAATAATTATGCAAAAAGTGGATCAATAAGATTTATAAATATGTTTAGTTATTTGAAATGCAACATGTGTTAAACATGTTTCTATTTTTGTTTATTTTATTTGTATTGGGTTTATAATAATTTTTTCAATATATGGGTATTACTTAGATCGCTTTTTACTCTTTAAACATCTACAGGGTGAATAATCATGTAGGACAACAGCGAAAAATAATTAATAGATTGATCAACTTACCTGATAAGGAAGATCGATCGAAATTATTTGACCTGTTGTCCGTAATGATTATAACCCTCCCATACCTTAATAATAGCCCAGTGTGATCTAAGTTTTTTCAGTCAAAGCAATGAGTCGATATCGGCACCGGTTCGAGATATTAGTCATACACAGATAACGTTTTTTGTTCGGATCTGTGTGATTTGTGCGAGTTGGTATGAAAGAATGCATACTACAGGGTGAATAATCATTCCGGACAACAGCTCAAATAATTTCGATCGATCTTCCTTACCAGGTAAGTCGATCAATCTATTAATTATACACCAAGGTCGAGAAGTCATTTTGGGATAAATAGAAAAAAATAGGGCAAAATACGAAAATTTTTGAAAAATAGGGTAATTTGTGAAAAATAAGAAAAAACATGGAAAAATAAGGAAATTACAAGATAAATAGTCAAACCTATTGGAAATTTGGGGGAAAAAAGAGAAAATAGAACAAAATAGATAATAATAGGGGCAAATAGGGAAAACCGGGAAAAAATAATGAAAACAGGAAAAATAGGAAGAAATACAAAAGAACAAGCAAATCTTGGTCGTTCAGGTACTAAAGAGATTCCGTAGCAAAGCACGGGTATTCAGCTAGTAATAATTATTTCCAAAATTCTAACACTCATGTTAAACTGAATTTTGTTTTTGAAGAACTACATTCGAATCGATATAGCAATTCGAACCTGATATTTTATTTTTGAAAAAACCAATCACTTTGTCTGGAAATTACACATCTTTTTTCCTATTTAACTGATATGGCATCTACTGGGGTTGACGATATCTCTGTATACGCAAATTAAATCCGGTCCCTGTATTACATTCCTCCTTAGGTTATTTCTGGTGAAATAGTGTTTTTTCATTTCGTTATCTTTTTCTGTACCCAAATTTGTTTCAATATTTTCCATATTATGTAAGTTTAAAATAGATTGTCCCATCTCTAATCCAAAATTGCTTTATCCTTTTTAAATTTGACCTTTAATTTGTAGTTTTAATAATATTTCAAATCGTCCAAACAAAGGCAATAGGGAAAAAAACGAATGTTTTTGCTTTATTTCAACCTGAATTTAATTCGAGTCGAGATTAGCATTAAAAAAGAAGCAACGTGTCGAGGTTTCAGTTCATGCGCAGTTTTGGGGTTTCAAATTTATTTTGAAGTTTTTTTCTTCGCCCCTTCGGGGATTTGTATTTGAAATCCATTTAAGCGTTTTATCTGTTCAGTTGGAGTTAATAGTTAACTTTTTGGGAATATTTTGATAAAACACTTTCTCGTTGAGAGTATTCGAATCCAAGTGCTGTTCATGAAACTCCACCCCGTTTGGAATTAAGGGTATGTACTTATTTCGTTTTACTAATTTTCGTTATTTTCTATATTGTGGATATTTGATTTTTTTTTAGGTCGGTTTTTTTGAGGATTGGATATTTATTGTAGGGTTACATCATTTGAAGGCCTTTTATCACTATCCAGCCGTATATTGATAATTTTTATTTAACGGCCCTGGTAAGACAAATATTTTTATTGTAAATCTTTAATATCTGTTATTTTGTAACCGGCAATTTAATTAATTTTGTTTTACGTGCCTATCTCAACAGTTTTAAGCCGATAAATTGGTTTTCCTATTAATAATTAATTATTTTTCTGCAATTTTAATTGTTCCATAAGATAGTTAAGAAATACTGATAATAAGAAATTTTGATTTTTGTTCAATAATTATATTAACATTTTCAATTGGGTATTTGCCGGTAAATTATATTTATGGGATGGAAATTAATTTACTCTTTTTTAATAATAATCATTTACATCTTTGGTAATTGTACTTTGAAATTTTAGGGTTCTTGGTTGGGATTCAGATTTCTTTGGATAATTTTATTGATCGTCCTTTTGGGACTTTGGGACTTTTATAATTTTTTGTTGGAAGGATCGTAAACTGGGCTATTAGCGTACCGATAGCAAGGTGATACCGTTGGAGACAAGTAAGTCGAATTAGTTTTTTTTTTATACCTTTTTCTAATGTTTAAGTGCTATTAATTTCTATGCTTCACATTATAAAATTATAACGCTTGATATTAGCGCGTTTTCGAGGTTAATCTGTTTAAGTATTATTTTTTTTTATATATTTACCTTAAGTATGTGAGCGGTAATCTAGTGCTTATTTTTTTTGCATATTTTACTTGGTCAAGCCTGCGCTAGAGCTCTAGCGATGCTTCTGCTTCATTTTTGATTAACGGTATTTATTCATATGTTTACTCCTAGAATCCTGCAAGATTTAGTTTTTCCGGACTATTATATATTTTTTTTTGCTTATTACAGTAAAAACCTTATTTCTGATTATGAAATGCACACAGACCTTTTTGTATGTAATTTTCGACGTTGTTAGATGGTAATAAAATTGGGTTATAAAATCTTATTTGGTATTTGTTTTTCTTTTTTGGTCACAACAAAATGGTGCAAAAGTATGTTATAACACAAATAAAACTGAACTGGAAACAGCATATTTCGTTTGCCTATCAGTTGCGAGAAGATGTCTATTAAATTTATTGTAGAGCACCGCTCTGTTCGTTGTTTTCTTCTCTTGACACACCTTAACATGTCATTAATTGTAAAAATAATGAAGAAATTGTATATATCGTTTGGAAGTAAACGCCTTGTATACATATCCCTTAACCACTAATCGACAAATATTCCTTAATATTTTCACAACCTGCTGAGCGAGCCTCCGAAACACATTCATCCGAAATATGCGAACAATCTCGCAACATTCTAGCCATTATTCGCTATATTATCGCTTTACCCATACCCGGACTGCCGAGATTAAACTATTTTGTTAGTTAACAAAACACGTGCAGTGTTAGAAAGCACAGAGAGTAAACAGCGTTTCCAAAGACGACACAATAAACAATTAAGCTTTTCCTCCTCTATAGTTTGAAAGTCAATGCTCCAAATAGTTTTCGTTTTTTAATATGTTAATTATAATTGAAATACGAGTTTAAATAACATTATTTAACATCATTTATCTGGACTTATTGTTATATTCTATACTAATATCATCTAGTTCACCAAAATTAAAAATGGTGGTCGTTAAAGTGATCTTGGTTTTTGGAAATAATTAAGCTTCTACTTTACAAATCATTAAAAATTTGTTACAACATTAGGATTGATTCCAAAAATCCCACTTAAAAAATATGTAAAAATAGAGACAATTTTTTTGGCACTGTATTTTAGAGAACATAAATAACAGCTGTAGTATAAATTTTGTATATTTTCATGTGTATTTTTATCTACAAAGTGTTATTCTTGGTCTATCTAGATTGATTTTGCAAAAATATGGCTTGCTAGAGATATTTTAAAATATTTTAAATGTATGCTTTTCTTTGGTTTGGCAGATTTCCTTTGGTAATTCACCGCATTTTAAGTAATATATTATTTTATAAAAATTTCTTTATTTTCTTTAATACCTGTATGGATAGTTACGTTTTTTTCATAAATTATCCCTGGTTTAGAGCTGTATCCATTACACGTTACATCTTCTCTGGGCTTGTATAAGGCACTCATTGCAATTAATTTCTTTGCGATCTCAAATTCTATAACTCTTTTGGTAGCAGCTATTAACATTTCTTCTCTATAGTGGATACATCTGCTATTCTAATACTATTTTTTTATTTTCCATTTACAATATGCCGTAATAAGCTTCAGTCATCAACTGAGATAAAATTTAAGAGCTCTTTCATGCGAAGATACTGTATGCAAGATACGCGTATCCGAGATACAGAATCGCTGTTGAAAACTTGGGCTGCAGTATCGAATTCACGTATGACTTCAATCAGTACTAAAATAGTCGCAGTGGGAACAGTTAGAAGGCGTATTTTGTGGATTCATCCGATACTACAATTAAGAGAAACCAAAGGAACTTATAATATTCTATATAATGACCTTATGGTAAGAAATAAGTAGACGATTGTTTAGAATTTATTATTTTTAATAAATGTAGTTTTAGTACAAATATACAGGGTGTTATTGAAATACACGTACATATTAAAACTGGGTATTGCGCAGATCCCCACTGAATGTAGAAAAATATTATTTTTTGAAAATACCCCTTATTAAGGGAGTTATTAATTTTTGAAAATTAATTCTAAAACAAACGTACTTTACTGATATGTTGAGGATGACCTATATAAATTAGGTTTATTTACCTATTTTAAACATCAACAGTAATTAATATGCAAGTTTTTGTCAGATGATAAGAAAACTAGTCTTGTAAGAAATAACCATGTTGCCAAGATTTTCGAATTAATTTCTATTTCCGAAGACTGGTTTTTACTACCCTCGTTATCAAAAAACTAGAATATTTGATAAATGATTGTTTTTAAACTATACATTTTTGAAACTATAGATTATTAAAATTTTAGTTGATTTACGAATCTGGCTAACACGAGCGCGTCATTTCCAAGTTGGTAAAAAGTGTTGTTACGATTACTTTTAAATATTTTTTTACGATGCCACTATTTACGAATATTGAACTAACCGATATAGTGCTGGTTTATGGGGCAGCTGGAGAAAATTCTCGGCAAGCACAAATCCTGTATCGCGAACGGTTTCCAAATCGGAAAATTCCGGACTGTCGTACGTTTATTTCAACTGATCAGCATCTAAGAGACCATGGAAAATTTGAGAGTGTCAATGCAGATCGAGGGAGAACAAGAACACAAAGAACATTGGCGGCCGAAGAAGAAATATTGGAAGCTGTTGAAAACCGGCCTCAATTAAGTTGTAGAAGACTAGGTCTTGAAATTGGAGTGTCCTCATTTGTTGTGTGGCGGACACTTAAAGAACAAGGTTTACATCCTTATCACATCCAAAAAGTCCAGGCCTTATATCCAGGTGATGAAGAAAAGAGAGTGGAGTTTTGTGAATGGATGATTCAAAAATGTGTTGATATTCCTGATTTTCTAAAAATATTATTGTATACTGACGAGGCTTCATTCACTCGTGATGGCGTGTTCAATATGCACAATACGCATATTTGGAGTGATGAAAATCCTCACGCCATTAGGGAAACTGGGCATCAAAGAAAATTTTCAATAAATGTTTGGGCTGGCATAATAGATCAGTATTTAATCGGGCCTTATGTTCTCCCGAACAGATTAAATGGGCCAGGATATCTCCACTTTTTAGAAGATATTTTGCCAGTACTCCTAGAAGAGATACCGTTACAATTAAGGCAACGGATGTGGTACCTACTAGATGGCGCTCCTCCTCACTTTGATTTAAACGTACGGCAGTTTTTGAACATTAGATTTCCTCAAAAGTGGATAGGCAGAAATGGACCTACTAAGTGGCCTCCGAGATCTCCGGACTTAAATCCATGCGATTTCTTTTTGTGGGGTCACATGAAACAACTGGTTTATAATGAACCTATTAATAGTGTTGAACAATTAACCAATAAAGTTAATGCGGTAGCCGAGGAACTACGACAAAATCCAAGACTAATTTCTAATGTTCAAAGTTCTTTGGAAAGACGATTGCAAGTGTGTGTAAATAATAATGGACGGCATTTTGAACAATTATTGTAATAAACTTTATTTTGAATTAATTGGTTTTGCTACGGCAACAGTGCAATTTCTATGGGTAAGTTCAATTTCGATTTATTTTACTTCTTTAAATATGGAAACTAGTAGGTCGGAAAAGGGGACTCTTCCCCAATATTTAAATGTTAGAATTTGAAGTTAAAATTGGTGCCAATCGTTTTTGGTCATTACATACTATTCCCCATTTTAATATGTACGTGTATTTCAATAACACCCTGTATAGTAGTTTGTGCAACAAGTGCGCAAAGTGTTCGTAAATCAAGCGAGTGGGAAAAGTACTTTGCGCACATGTTGCACACAATACTTTTTCTACGATCACGATTTTTAAATATTTAAAAATAATACTGAAATACGTTACAATTTTTTGGAAATGTACATTATTTTAATAAAAAAGTGAGATAAAGATATATGATTAGTAATAAGATAATGTCAAAAAATTAGATACAAATATTTTTATTAAAAAAATTAAAAATTTCAATAAGTAACTTAAAGTTAGTTTAACTTAATTTAATTGAACTGAATTTGACACAAAGGGAATCAACATTTCTTTTATTTGAAATTGTAATTTATAGTATAATTGGAGCAATTTTGAACTGTTACTCCAGGGGTGCCTCTATTTTTTACCAAATTTTCGGTAACTGTTAAAACATTTACAGCAGATGACGTAGAAGGCTGTTCTTGCTGGTTGTTAGATGATGTGTCTACCGAGTTTACAATTTTATTAGCTATTTCTATTTTATTTGAGAGGGAGTCATCGATATAGCTCTCTGCAATATTACTTGATCGCCATCCACCATGGCGTTTAAGGGTTAATAAATCTCCACCTGCATTAACTAGAATAGTTGCAGAGGAGCGTCGAAAACAATGGCCCGTATAACGATTAGAATTTGGCAATTTTAAAAATTCTGCCACTTGTTTAGGCATATAGCCAATTTTGTTAATTCCAACAACTTGCTTTGTACATTTACCCCTTTGATAATTCACAAAAAGGCGCCTATCAATGGTGTTATCAGGGCGAAGAGAAGCGTATTTTTTATAAATATTATAAAATTCTCCTGTTACCGTAACAGTTCTATCAGTTTTGGTTTTCGTATTCCGAATACTAACCAATAGGGCAGTGTTTAGATCTTCTATGTCATCTATTTTTATATTCCACAATTCTTCCCTTCTACAGGCCCCAGTTAAGCCAATGGCAAGGACAGTCTACAAGTTTAAAATAGATTAATTTTACGTAATATAATGTTTTTATTTTAAAGAACCTTAACAGAAATTAAATATACAGTGTGTCTGAAAAAGTTGGCAACAAATGGGAAACTTTTTTATTATTAAGTTTAGGAAAAAACGTCATTCTTCATAAAAAGTTCTGCAAGGCCTAAAACCCAATATACGATAATCAGATATCGAAATTTTCCAATCGTATACGAGGTTTGTCAAAAAGTATGAATTTTGCTCAAGAGTAAAGTACCTTTATTTTCGACAATATCTAAAATTGTTATTAAGAAAAATTGATTAGAATTGAAAACTACGTTTAAATGTCTAATTACAGCTATCTACGATGAAAACCAGGTTTTATTATTTTTTACAATTTCTTTAAGATCGAAAATGACCAAAAACTATTTTCAAACGGTCTTTTAAGGTATACCTTTTGCTTCAAGTATCCCCATAAATAAGAAGTCTAGGGGGGTCAGGTCCGGAGATCTTGGAGGCCAAGCAAAGTCCACAAATCTTCCAATTACTCTTCCGTTAAAAATTTGTAGAAGACATTCTCGAACATTTCTTGTACTATGGCAGGTTGCTCCATCATGTTGGTACCATGTACGTTGCCTTTCCATTATTGGTAGGTTATGAAGAAATTCAAGAATCTCATTATTTAAAAATTCCAGATAACGTTCAGCATTCATATTAGTTCGAAAAAAAAATGGTCCAATTATTCTATCTTTAAAAATTCCACACCATACATTTGTTTTAAAACAGTATTGGTCACGAGTTTGGACAGTGAAATTAGGATTAACATCACTCCACCAACGGCAATTTTGTGAGCTGACTACCCCATTAGAAGTGAACGTTGCCTCGTCCGAAAAAAGTATGCACCGTGCCATATAATTATTATCTTCTAACTCCCCTTGGAACCAAGCACAAAATTCAAATCTTCTATTAAAATCTCCTGCTTTTAGGGTATGAGTGAACTGGGGTTTGTAAGGTTTAAATTTGTTTGCTTTTAATATTCCTGCAACTACGTCTTTGAGCACACCAAGTAAAGCTGCCCTTTTTCTTATGGAATCTTTAGGATTTTCTATTGCTGAGAGCATTACTTGATTTTGAATTTCTTCAGTAGCAACCCATGCCTCATGTTTCTTTTTGAATTTATTCTCAACATTTCCGGAACACTTGAACTTTTTTATTATTTTACTTACTGTTGCAAAATGTACATTTTTATCAGGATGTCTGTTATTAAAGATTATGGCAGCTTCCCTATAAGTTTTGTAGTTATCTCCAACAATTAAAACAATTTCAATTTTCTCTTCAATACTTAATTTCAACGGCATTTTTACTAGTATTTAAAAAAGTACAATTATTACAAACTGAGGTTTTGAAGCATACTGACATAAGATATGTTTCAAAACATTTCCACAGCAACTTGATTTTGTACAGGTCAATAATTTAGATACCTAGTTTTTGTTCATTTTCGATCTTAAAGAAATTGTAAACAATAATAAAACCTGGTCTTCATCGTAGATAGCTGTAATTAGACATTTAAACGTAGTTTTCTATTCTAATCAACTTTTCTTAATAACAATTTTAGATATTGTCGAAAATAAAGGTACTTTACTCTTGAGCAAAATTCATACTTTTTGACAAACCTCGTATACGATTGGAAAATTTCGATATCTGATTATCGTATATTGAATTTTAGGCCTTTCAGAACTTTTTATGAAGAATGACGTTTTTTCCTAAACTTAATAATAAAAAAGTTTCCCATTTGTTGCCAACTTTTTCAGACACACTGTATTATAAAAAACCCCACATTTTTCATATCAAACCAACCCAAAAAATGTCCGCCATTTTTAGTCCATTTCACATTCTACGCTACGAAAACTTATAGTTTCGCAAAATTTATATAATAGTTAAAGTAATCAGACAAAATCAGTGTTTTGTCTAATTTTAAATGCAACTTTTATTTACCTTTATTAATAAATATTTATAATCAGGTGCTTCCTTCAAAAATCTTTGGATTTCTTCAGATGTCAAGGTTTTTGACTTTTTAGGTTTGTAATTATCATTCTGTCTTTTTAGAAAGGCTCTCAATTTTACATATTTTGAAATATCGATATTATTTGTAATGCTTAATGTGCTTCTCAACATTGAGTATTGGGACCAAAGTGTTGAAGCCTTATAAGATTTCGATTGTTCTTGAAAATACGCCAGATTTACATTTTCAGAAATTGTTGTGATTTTCTTATTTTCCTTCCATTCCATAAATTATCTATAAACGCATTCATATTTTTCTCTTGATTTTTGAGGTAAAAGGTTTAAAGTTGCATTCAATGCAATTTCCAAAATTTCTGGAGGTGCGTTTTCCATATATTCGACTTCTGAATCAGAATTATTGTCAATTTCTTCCATTTCGAAGTATTATTGTATTAATGTTTACTGAAGTTTAAATTTATATGACATAGCAAACGTCAAATAACATGTCAACAAAAATGCAGCATCCTACTACGATAGATGAATGGGAGATTTAGAATAATAATTCTTTACTATCATCTGCACATGTGCAGTGTAAAAAAGTGATCGTAGAAAAAAAATTATTCACCTTGATAGTCAGTAAGAAGATCTACAATGGATCCGTCTGTTGAAGTGGCAGCTGATTCTATAGAATGAGGTAAGAGGATAGGACTTGTCTCTATTCTCTAACTGAATGGCATTTTTGACGCATTAAGTGAAGTAGTAGATGAACGAGAGTAACTTTGTGAATGAATGGATGAAGAATGACTAATAGATGATGAATCAATAGACTGGGATGATGGTGTAGGGTTGGGGAAAATGTCTACTCTTTGACTGGATGTGTACCGTAAAGAATTGAAGGGAGTGGCAGAAAAACGATGATCAAAAAAATGCTGAGATGACGAATATGTAGGAAAATGTTGTTGTATGGGGATTTGGGGAAAGAAAATATAAAAAGTAAAGGCATACTGAATGGGTAATGGAGCAGATTTTATTGATTATATCATTGCCATTTTTAAATCTATTTTTCTGTCATCAGATACTCTCTTGAAATCCAGCAGAAGCGAAAGGAAATTAAACATTATTTATCTAAAATCCTGTATTATAATTCTGTCACTGTCAGATATAAAGTTTAACCATCCTCTGCCGCTACGTCATACATTGTCCCACTTGATCTCTCAACCATGAAATGGATGAGATGGAATTATGACACCCTTAACGTATTTCTAAACTAGTCTCGACGTAAATGTTCTTTTGACAGTTCAATTAATATTTCATGGTCAAAATGCCTTCCCGGTATAATGAGAAAGAGCAAAGTTTAATTTTGAAGTTTATTAATTACTTTTCAATAGAAAGAGATGTTGGAATACCGCTTTTACCGTTAAATGCAGTCTACAACGTTTTGGTTCACCCCAAAAATATAATCGTATAATACATTTTTAATATATATTATATAATTCGCCATTTAATCATTCTCACTGACGTTAAACATCTCCAAGCTAGAAATTTGATACAAATCAGGTAAAAAACGGAGGTTTCAAGTTAAAAAAAGTTACTAAATTACGTAAAATGGTAAAATAAAGCAAAATACAATTTTTGGCATTAATTTGTTTGTACAAACACACACTTTAACATGCGTCATTAAAAACAATCCTTAAAATATATCATTAGTTATATTTTAATTTTAAGGTTAAATGTAAAATAACATTCAAATAATATATGTCACACGTAAAACAGTAGAATACGTCACCGATTATGACATAACGGCAGGGGATGGTTAAACAAACTCTACATATTAAGAATATAAATATTTTATTTTATTACCATACTCATTTTACTGCACTGCTGTTATTTCTTCGAAATTATCGAACATTTATTTTGAAATTTCCACCCAACATTGTTGTTTTTTATTTCGGTCACAGTAATCTGTGTATCCTGTATCCCATAAACAGGGATTTGGCTCCACCAAAATAATAAATTTTTCGGTGTCAAAAATTTTGTGCACCATCACTAATAACAACGTCTATGATATCGTCTCCGTTGCAAAAGTATTCATGTCTAAACAAGTCCATATATCGTAATAGTAATTCAGTATGTGGCATACGCATTAGGCATCCGGCGGCTGAAGGAGCCGGGATACAGAAATTCGGTATCGAGATACTGTATGCTTCGCCCTTAACGTGTGATTAGATCTAATTGACTATTCTGTAAGCAACCCGTTAAAATTTAAGATCCGTTAAAGGTGAATTGCTATTCAGTAACACAAAAGTCATATTTTTAACGGCTCTTTGATATTTAACGTTTAAAAGGTATTCTGTAAGGTAAAATTGGTGTTTATTTTTAACGGTCTCCATTAAATCTGACCTGTTAAATTTTACTTTTAAGGCTTCCTAATTAGGTAGTCCTTTATAGTTTCAGAATTTTAAAAAGTTTTATTCAAAATATAGGATAGCTTTAGATGGTTTTATACATATTTTGCTTTTCCAGAAAGCTGAAGATTGAAGAAGGATGTAAGTTTTCTTTTAAATAAAAAAAGAAACCTGCATGATGAGAGCAATCCATTTGTTACCTGACAGTAGATTATTAAAAATTTTTAGATTAAATAAGTTAATTACCCAATAGTTGATAAACAGATCTCCACATTTGGTTCATCCTAACAGGTTAACGAAATTTTCAATTTATTTGAAAGTGTTAACTACACTAAAGTATCTAAAAATGGTAAATACTTTAGTGATTAGAAATAATACTCTAGAATTAACTCTAGAATTTAGGAAAGACGCCGCTACTAACAGATATATCCCTTCAGATTCTTTCCATTGTGATCAACACAAGATGGCGAGTTTGCATTTTCTTGTACATCGTTTAATAAATTAAATAATCCTCTCACTAAAGAAAGATATACAAAAAGAAGAATATGATCAAAGATGTAGCTGCTATTAACGGTTATACATTTAGTAGATACGTTAATTAATCGCCATACATTTAAAAAAAGCTTAAAGGACACCACATTTTTCCAACATGAGAGACAGGCTGAAGTTTGTTTCTCTACCATATAACCCATCAGGCTTGAGAGTAGTTTTTCAATCAAACATTTTGAAAAGTATGTTAAATAACCCAAAAGATAAAACAAGTCATTTGGAAAAAAGTGGAATCTACGAAATAAATTGTACGGTCGCATAGAGAAAACTTCTGTAGCTGAACATGCTTTTTATCATAAACATAAATTTAGTGTAGATAATGTAAAATAATTTAAAAATATACCCAACAAAAGGTTGTTGGATGCATTTGAAAGTGTAGAAATAATGAAATGTAAAAATAGTTTAAATAAAGACAAAGGACCTATTCCACTTAATTAGATAAGGTTGGCGGGCTTTTTCCAACTGATTGGATAATGCATCCGCGCTTAGCGCCGAAACGCATTCATGCGTGAAGGTGGTAGGTATAAATAGCTAGGTTTAATATTTAGTTTATCAACAACTCCTGATGATGCTAACATAGTTAGCGAAACGTTTTAAAAAGTGTAGTTTTGGCCAGTGGTGACGATATTCTTCAACATTGTTGAAAACCAAAGGTTCCAAATTCCCAATTCAAGATGGTGGTAGATTCAGTGATGTTGTTGGAGTAGTTGATGGAACATATATCAGAATTATATCACCACCAGCCCAAAATCCAGTGTACCCTGATTGTCCATATTATTACCGAAAGAATTATTATGCTATTAATACCATGATAATATGCGATTCTTATAAAAAAATATTAAGCATATGCTCGTTATCCAGGTTATGTACATGATGCTGGCATCTGGACGACCTCAAGTATAAAAAGACATTTGAAGAACCATTATTTACAAACTTTTTTACCTGATTATTTAATTGGTGATAGTGGTTATCCCCTTGAAAAATGGTTACTTATTCCTTTTGACAACCCTATTGACAATTCTCATGAGGCACATTTTAATAGTGGTCTTTTAAGAGTGAACATGTTAATGATATTTTAAAAGGACCTTTCCGTTGCCTTCATGGGCATAGATCTCTCCACTATAACCCAGAAAGATCAGCAAAAATAATTTATAGTTGCGTAGTATTACACAAAATGTGCCAATAATATTACCTAACGATGATGATGCTTTTCCCAGAGATTTACAGGTACCAATTAATCACTGTGAAATTGAAGCAGATATGGAAGGTGAAGGAATAAGAAGAAGAAATGAAATATTGCAAAGAAATGTATTTTAGTAAGTAATTAAAATAAAATAATTTTTAAAATAAACTAAACTAAAATGTAATAGAAAAAACCGACGATTTTTTTCTTTCATTATTTCTTGTCAGTTTTAAAACTGCATTTATAAAAAATGTTAAAAATTCAATGGACAACAAAAAATAAATTAATTTGTTTAATATTCGCTAAATTTTTATTATTTTTTTTTTCTTAAATTACAATAATTACCAGTTAATGTATCTTCAAACAAAATTTACTAGTTTACTCCAAGTTTCTTTAAATTTAAGGTAATTCACTGGGTTGTAACTTTGCTTTTAATAAGATTTTATTCATTTCCAACAAATCTACCATATAATTTTTCTGAATTTTTGTCATTCTTGACACTCTTACTTTTTTTGTTCAATTTTCACGAATATAAACAAACAATAAACAACAACCACAGAATATAGGATCCTATGTTCTGTGCAACATTTTTGATTTCTTCTTCTTTTTCTATGTACTACAATATTTTGCATTGAAGTGTATTGTCTGTCCTTAAAATTTAAAAAAAGTAAAAATTGTTACATGTGTATTTAATCAATGTCGGTCTTGAGGACCTTCTACTGTACCAATTTAAATGGTCGCATTCGAGGCACACGCCGACCCTTCATACCAAATTTCAGGTTGATTGGTCAAGCGGTTCGGCAGTTATAGTGGAAGATTACACTCAGACACACAGACAGATCATACGCTGGAAATGGTTTCAATCTCCTTGGGGGACCTCAAAATGGATATTTCCATGGATATCTCGATTTTTTTTTGGTCGTTCACCTTACTTTCCCTTTGATGGGTCCGGGAAAGTAAAATTTAGTTTTAAATAAAAAACTGGATTTGCTTAATTCAATGTTTAATAAAAGAAACGAAAATAAATAATTGACACAAATGGGACTTTTTAGGTAATTCTAGTTTAATTATTTATACGTAATTTAGACCAAATCATGATCTTCTAGGATGCATAAAAAAATCAATAATAAATAGAAAATGACATTTGACAGTCGACTAGTTCATTTCTGAAGTCGTAGAATCCAAATATGTTGAAATATGCCGGCTGTTTCATTTGAATTTCCAATTTTAATGGCATTTCCGGTCGAACCTGATGTCGGCCAGATTGGATTTCTATGTAAAAAAATAGCTCCATTATAATCGACCAAAATTTGGTTTAAATCTTCGGTTTAAAAGTTATAGAGGTGGCCCATGGCCCATTTACACCAGGTATACAAATATACCGATAATTTTTTTTGCGGATTCTTATTCTCAAGGTCATAAACGGCGTAGCGCCCCTATTCCCATGCCTAGGTCCCGGCCATTGAATCGTTTACAATAGGTAGATTAGATATACGGAAATCTACCTAAAAATCAAACAAAATAATAAAAAAATGAGAAAAAAGGGTTAATCCAGAAGAAAAAACAGAAAAAGGCATAGGTTTCGAAAATTTAAGGTCATAGGTCAAAAATCAGTATAATTTTAGGACTTTTTAACGATATGCTGTGTCGATTGCCGTTGTCTGTTTGTAGCTAACTAATACCGTTTCGGAGTTAAATATTGTCACACCTACAGACAGACGGACGGACAGACAGAGTCGTTGTATTAAAGTTTTTTTCGAAAACTCTAAAAACCAGGATTTAGGTTAAGATTCTTCTTTTTTTTAATTTTGTTGCGTTTGAACTACTACGAATGGGTTTTTAACGGATACGTTAAATGTTTTATTTTTATCGTATGCCTTAAATTTACCAGTTACGGAATACAAATATCTGTTAACATTATTAAAACTAACAGACCCTTAAAAATTACCGGGTTGCTTATAGAATCGACACTAATATCCGATAAAATAAACACTTATTTTTTTAAGTTCCAAATAAAGCAGAAAAAAATATTGAAATTTGAAAAAGTGTGATCAAAATGGTAAGTGACGTAACACTAATAAGATTGCTTTATCTGTTGCAATGTACTAGGATTACCAGTGGTATTACAGACGTACTCTAATAACATGAGATTATATTGTTATATTTTTCTATCCCACTAGAAAATATCTGATCACCTTCATCGTTTTTCTACAACAGAACTAACAATAACATTCACAGACTTGACAGTGTAATAATGTAACCTAACTTATTTTTAATTTTACATTTTACACAGAATGTCACACAAATACGAGTTAAGCCGGAGTCTCATGCGTCCGTTTTCCGATCGTCCGATGGTACGACAGAGCTCCTATTGGTTGAAAAATTTCCCGTCTTTTTTATCCGAATATTTTTAACTTTTTTCCGACGTCGGACAAAGTTAAACTAATTTTTCGGATCGTTTTTAAACTTTATTTTTGACTGTATGTCTGGTGGAAAGTAAACAAAACAAACTTAAACAATAAACTAATAAAAATAATTATTCGGTTTGTGATTTAACATTCTTTGATAATGGAACTCCAAATTCAAATAAAGAGTCGAATTAATAATATCTTGCTTTTATCGTATTTGTGTACAAATAAAAATAAAAGTAAAAACAGAAAAAAAAATAAAAGATTTTGGGTCAGGGATTTGTTTAAACATCAAAAAACTCAAGGTGCTTTCCACAACTTGTTACAATAAATGAGACTGACAGATCAGGAGAAGTATTATTTGTAGCATTTAAAAATTAGCAGTCCATGTAAACAGGAATATTTATACTCAATAGTATAATATAGTACTAACCTGTTACACTATCTTCCCTTAATTTCAACTTTGGTAAACATTTATTAGAATCGTTACTAATTTTTTTGTAATAAACACCTGTTGGTATCCTATGAAAATGATTTAGTTATACCATTCAAACCTTAATATCGATTGATAAGTCTTTGTACTTGTAATATAATATATTTCTTATTATCCAAACCATCTCAATATTTTATGTCCTTAGATTTCCAGGTATAAATATGTTTGTTTTGATTTTTAATAACTTAGGTTATGATTAATGCCAAATTGTTGTCGAAGGTCGAATCCGTAAGTTTGTTTACATTCTTCTTTCCCATTAATGAAAGTTCGGTCTTTTTCTTAGTGGTAATCCATTTAAATTACCTCACTACCTTTGATGTGTAAGGCCATTTAGGTCAGATTTTCTGTCTTTGAACGACAAACGTTCCTTTTGGCGTTGGATCGGCAATAGTGCAGGTCGAAGAGTCTTCGCGACTTTTTTATTCGTTGTGTCCATGGTTTTGATGATTCCCTTTTAAAAAAGGTATGTTAATTTACTTTCGCTAATTTGTAGCTTTTGGTGGAAATATTTTCGTGATGTTTTACCAATTTTATTTGTTCTTATTAGGGACGTTTCTGGACCTCCGATTTTTTTGATGTCGTCAGCCATCTTGTCGATGCCGGCTTTTGTTTTTTTTTGATGTTCTGAAACCCCTTTGTGCACCAATATCACTGGTGGCAGGATAGCAGTGCCGTGCGAGATCGTTTCATGAAGTACAAATTTTGATTTACGTTTTGGAAATGGACAATCTACGTTCTGGACATTTTGTAATGTTCTAATATTTTTTTGGATAATTTTCCACCTATGAAACCCCTTTGTCTTACCGACAATCACTGGTAGCAGGATTGCAGTTCCATTGGGATCGTTTCATTACGTTTTACCACTTCGTTCTTCTGTACAACTGTTAGTTGTAACCATGGGTTATGCCCGTTGAAACTAACTTTGTGAACTTCATTTTTTGGATTCAAGAACTTGAATCATCGTCCATCGTATTCGTTAATGTTGATCAGCGAGCCCTTTTCAACATTCCTTTTTGGTGCTGAAGATTATGGAACATTTTCAGTGTAACTATCACTACAGTGTACCAAGTAAGGTGTTTTTATTTAAAATTTAACTTTGGTTTTATTTCATTTCATTTTGAGTTTAATGTCACTTAGTTTTGACAAAATTTAAGCGGTTTAATATTAAATTTAACATTTATTTAACTTTTCAATTAAGAATTTAATTTTCTAAATTTTACAATTTGTATGTGTACAACATTCTTTAAATTACCTACTGTAAACTAAACATAGCTATGGTTGGGTCACCACATTGGTGAAAATATAAATTTAATAATTTTAATATAGTTTGACATAATTTGTATTGTCAAAAATATACATTCGTTAGACGAATATGTCACTTGTATTACACCAAATGTTATATAAGGTGTAAGATTATTAAAATGTGTTGATGGTATACAACTATAAGATTCACTTATATACTCATATTGTACATTTCTATTTTCTATTTTATATTTTATTAAACATTTACACTTTAAGGTTTGTGTTTGATTTCTTATGCATATATATTTTTACTAAAACATTCAAACTAATTATGTAAGATCTTTTTGTAATTCTCTACTTTTCGGGGCTATGTAAAGTTACGTTTTGTTGTTTGAAAGTTTAATTATTAAGCCTCGTGGCGCCCACAATTTGACTTTAATTTTTCAATAATATCAAAAAGAATTCACGACCGCTCTACCGGTCAACAGCAGCCGTTCGCATAATGTCAACACAATCAACTATTTCTTTTTAATTAACATCATACTATAAAAAAGTGTTGCATATTTAATCCGATTGAGCTGAAATTTGGTACAGTCGGGCCAGCGAATGATTACCCGTGCGTCATCGATAATATTCAAACGAAATTAGTCGAAAAGTTTTAATCACAACAAATACTGTCTTGTGTTCACAATCAACGTGCCTACTGCCACCACGTACGTGCAAATAATGGCTTTTACATTAAATTATTAAATACCTATTATATAAATTTCGTTATATTGCCACAACATATTTGGAAGATATTTAAGTATGCAATTGAAAAATATGTGGATTTTAAGGAGATATAAGAACTAAACTTAGATTTAACAATCAATTACAATAAAATATCAAAGAAAAAAAAGATTTAAATATGAATTTTATTTTGGTAAGATGTAAGATACAATACATAATTGAAATTTTGCACTTGTATTATTTACAATGCATAATTGGTATTTTGCACTTTTATTATTAATAAACAAAGCGTGCTAATAGCCGCTACACAAGGTGATTATATAAATATTTAGGGTTCAAGAACTTTATCCATACCCTGTCATCTAGCAATTCAATAAAGAAAGTGTTATTATTACTATTTTTATTATTTAAAATTTAAAAAGCCTTTCATATATGTCATAATAATTGAATACAAAGAAAAATATATTTTTTACATGTACAACTTAAAAAATACAAATTATTCTTCATCACTTTCAGAATCCGATTGGTCACCTAGGTTTATAATTATTTGTTCAACATCTGTGTCACTTAAATGTTGCTCTCGCTCATACCATTTTTCAATGAGTTTGTCAGTATGTCTCAGCCAATTAGCTCACACTTCAGCGTTACACTTTTCTAATGCTTCGTTCCACATATTTAGAACGTTTTCATCACTATATCCATCTCTGCCAATATATTTGTTATAGTATGTCTTTGCATCAGCCCAAATTAACTCGATAGCATTAAACTCACAATGATAAGGAGGTAATCTTAATACTTCATGGCCATGATCTCGTAGCAATTTATCAATTATATATATATATTTTCTTTTCGATTCATTTTTGCACATTGCAGTAATTCTGGTCTTTTAAATTTTTCATCAAAATTAATATTATTATCTTTAAGCCAAGATATTATTTCAGCTTTTTTTGTAGAAGTCGAAGGTTTTTTATTTTGTATTTCGTTGTGATACGGTGCATTGTCCATTACTATTAAAGATGGCTACTCTAAATTGGGAATTAACTGTGTTGTAACCCATTTGCTAAAAATCGCACTGTTCCTTTCTCCGTGATAATCTAAAGTTAAAGATTGTGAACAAAACAGTAAACTTGCTCCTTGAATAAATCTTTTCGTTGAACCAGCATGAACAATAATAAATCGTTTACCATCATAACCTTCTGGTTTACGAACGCTTTTGACATTATTATCTTGCCAAGACATTGTTTTGTTTCGGTTAATAAATCCACGTTTCATCTAAAAAAACCAATTCCTTTGCATAAATATTTTCACGGTTTTCCATATATTTACGAAAAAACATGCTCTTTGTGATGCAACATTTGTTCTTTCAACTAAGGCTCTTCGATTATCATCCTTTTTAAATATAAAACCCAGTTCCTTCAATAGGATGCTTAAAGATGATTTTGAAGTAGAAACTATTTCTTTATTCCTTAGTTCATTATTTAAACTTTTGAGAGTAACATGTTTTCCCAAAAAAAAAATTGATTTAGTTTTATGTGTTTAATATTAAGTGAGTTTACTAACTTTCCTCATACATAGTATATAATGTATTTCGTACTGCCATTCTATTTCCTTCAGGTAAATCTGCAGTCTTCAGTTTCAAACGAGGCCTAGTTTTTCCAGGGGAAGATAAAATTGGATTATTCTCTTTTCTTTTCCTAATAGCATACACTGTTTTTCTTGATATTTTAAGTGCAGCTGCTACTCGCTAAAATACATTTAAAGAGTTAGTTTTTTCTTATTTTATAAGTTAAATATTTTTTAATTACCTCTTGAACAGATGACAGTGGTTCTAAAGGTCCTCCATTCCTTTTCTCCATTTCAAAGTACTCGCATAAGTTTAAGACAAACTGCTGCGCTTGTGTCTTCAGAGTTTTTCCAGGCATATTCTAAAAATAAGTAACGATAAAAACATTTTGCAATACCAGTTTTACCGTATTATTATTCAGGGTGCTTAGGTTTTGATATTATCTTTCATCTAATTCATTTTAAAACGACTCGTAACCGTAAGATTAGTCACAATGTCCAAATGTAAGGTTAATGTGTTCATTGATTTAATTGATTTTTAATTAGGAAATATGACTTAAAAACGAAAAAAAGACACAAAAACTGAGAAATAAAAGTACAATAACAACTAAGAATGACAGCATTGACAGCTACTAAATTAGTCAAAGAAAAGCTATAAATATTACAGCATGAATTAATACATAACGGCATCTTATGTTTCTGTCTCACTTTATTGTATTAAGTTGATCTAAACCAAATTCCAACGACGTACTTCTTAGATGGCATAGACAATACTTTATAGTTTATCCTTTTCTGTCGATTGTAAAGGAACTTTGAAAAGATATAAGACGGATATCTTTGATATCGTCGTGTATCCGTGACGCACGTGTAATCATTCGCTGGCCCAACTATAACTACCTAAGAATGTCTAGCAATACATTCCAAAATTTGCTAAAAATCATTGGTCCTAGATTAAATAAGATATATTGTGTACGTGAATACAATACAACCATATAAATAAATTAATCAGAGTGTATTGTGTATAACCTCACATACAACTGTCAATTGTCATGATGGGTCCTCTTTTGGATACAATTTTCGGATAAATGAGACTTGGATTTTATTTTTATAAGAAATTCAGTTTTATCGGATATCGGATCGAAGGAAAACAGACGCATGAGACTCCGGCTTTAGATGTTTACAAACCAAAAAGAAAAGTGAAATGAACGTAAATTAAATGACTGGAATAATTATTAGTAAATATGCTCTTCATTTAATGAATTTTATATGTCATTGTGTTAAAATTCCGACTTGGGAATGTAGCCCATTGGTTTTAGTTATTACTACGGACCGCCCACACTTTGGTGAACGTCCTTTGTTCCCAAATGACTTAAAATGATTTTCCGCGAAAAAAAATTGTCTGGGTGGATGTGTGAATATCTGTGCGCACAATAACTCTAGAATGATACGGCCGATCCGGAAAATTCTTTTGGCTATCGGTTTTTATTCAACAAAGAAAGGCTCTATCAGAACATGAGCTATTCCGGGTCCTAGGATCCTGGGCCACCCTACTAAGTGAAACTGCTAATCGAGATATATCGATAAGGAAAGCGCATTTGTCGATACTGATTTATTTTAAGGCATTGTGCAAGTCAAGACGCGTCGATTGATATCCATTGGAGAGTCATCTCGTGGCGACTTTGTCAACTACATAAAAACTGTAGGCTGGCGAGCTAAGTTCTCACTTACTAAGGAGGCTGCACAATGGGCGTAATGAGGTCTAAGTGCTGTGGGACAGCCCACTTGTGAAGCAACACACCCTCCCCACCTTACAGATACAGTAGCTTTTGCGCGCAGGCTATTGAATATTTGGAAAAGGGTTACATGTTCTATTTGATTGAATAAAAATATTAGATATACAGTTTGATCAAAAATTCATCATTTTTGTAGTTTCCTGACATTAAAAAAAAATCGGTTGTGTCGCCCCAAAACTTTCCCGATGAGTATCCAGGAATACTTTTTCAAATATTTAATGTTAAAGTTTCAACTTTTGACATTTTTTTATTTTTGTCAGGTGACAGTTGGAGAAATAATTTTGACTGTTCTAAATAGAGTTTTTCTAGGGCTTTCAAATGACATATTGCATGTCCAATTCCGTGATATATTGAATCTGTCATTATTTGATAGTGGTACTTCCGTTTGACAGATATCTTACAAAAACTAATGGGTTCTTCCGACAGATAACCCAAACCCATATACCAAATTTCAGTTCAATCGGATTAATACTTCTTCAGATATTTAATGCTGAAGTTTCAACTTTTGACATTTTTTTATTTTTGTCAGGTGACAGTTGGAGAAATAATTTTGACTGTTCTAAATAGAGTTTTTCTAGGGCTTTCAAATGACATATTGCATGTCTAATTCCGTGATATATTGCATCTGTCATTATTTGATCGTGGTACTTCCGTTTGACAGATGTCGTACAAAAACTAATGGGTTCTTCCGACGGGTAAGCCAAACCCCTATACCAAATTTCAGCTCAATCAGATTAAACGTGTGGCCTCTATCGTGGAAGAATACACACGCACACACACACAGACCGACACACAGACTTACATCTGAAAATGGTCTTAATCCTCTCAGGGGATCCGAAAATGGATATTTCCGTTTTTATCTCGAATTTTTTTTTATCTCGTTCACAATACTTTCCCTTCTAGGAGGTGGGTCGGGAAAGTAAAAACAGTCATTGACCTGTCATTTAAATTAATAATTCTGTAACTTTAAATCTACATAACTCGGAACATAAAAAATTATTATTCCATATAAAAATACCTTTCTGATGACATAATTTATTACTGTTGAGGGTGGGTCCAAAATGCCCATTGTCTTTTGTACTTTTAATAACCAATATAACATCATTGTCATAAGCCAGAATCTCAACTCTATGTTACAAACATTATTTTTAAATAAACTATATAGCAGAGGACTCTTCGCAGATCCTTGCGGTAAGCCTTTGTTTAATCGTCCTCATTTCAAAAAGAAATTGGTGATTAAATCCTTCACAACCAATATCCTATTTATGAGAGTAATAACCTGTTATGCAACGTTTAATTCTAGTTAATTTATGTAAAAATATAGGAATCTAAATAATTACTTATGCTACCGTAATATCTAGAAACAATAGAGAGATTTTAAGCCGTTTAAAAAATTCCTTATTTTGGCGATGTTATGGTTATTTTTTTTAACCATAACAATAAGCACGGCAATGAAATTAAGACATTTTAAACCCCAACTTTAAACTTCACAAAGTGACAGGTGACAGGCGATAGTTATTTTCTTTTGGTTTTTCTTACCTTAGAATTTTTGGTGTTTTGTTGTTTATTAAAATTGAAAGGATATACATATATATTTAATTTTTAAATGGAGAATTTTTTAGAAAATATTATCAATAGAAGAGATCGTAATGCGGATTTAATAAGGCAGGCTATACTTAGAGATATTTTCCATGTGCCTGAGATTGGGATAGTGGAAATCCCAGAATTTGATCTTAATGCTATAGAGGATAAGTTTGTGAAACCAAATTTCAGGTTCGAAAGGCCGGAAATATTTAGATTAGCAAGGGTTCTTCGAATTCCTTATAATATTAGGACAAGATCAGGACTATTCACATACCTAAAAAGTATCCACAAAGTATACACAATTAAAATATGTTTTCTTAGGCCAACGTCAAATCTGACAGAACTCTAACAGTAGTTAGGTTATGTTTTTCTCAAGAATCTAATATCACTTTTGCGCGTTGTCAGATACTCAATTTAAATTTTACAATAATGACATTGCAAAAAAATTAAACATGATATTTGAACATTGAACAATATTATTACGATTTAAAGAAAAAATATAACAAATACTCCGTAGGTTAAAGAAACAGATATTTTCTTTAAATAGTTTAATGCTAAATATTTTAATCAGCACATGCATCTCCTTTTTCAAAATTATCTAATATGCTCGAAAATCTGAAACGTGTGGCAACGGTGCTTTGTTACGCATAACGATAGCCATAACTACTCTCTATCTTTAATTTTCCGTAAGTAACGAAATCAGTTATCGTTATTAAAGTTAAAGGAAGGCCAAACTTCCTTTGCGCATGCTCACAATAACGATAACTTTACAAAAACTATGACCAAGTCTAATAAAAATGGGTTATTATTTAAATGTATAGTCGGCAGTTTCTGAAATAGTCAAATCATCAACAATAAAAAAAATTAAACGTTAAAATACAACAAGTTTGTAGTTAGTGGATGTAGTAGGTAGGTAGGTTCCTATTATCTTTCAAATTAATTCTCGCTCAAAATTCATATGCACGGAACAGCCATAGACGACGCATTCATTTGTTCTTTTTAGGCACGTACAACGACAAGCGGAAAAATTAAGCCAGTGGCAGTGAAAGAATAATTTTTAGTTTTTTTCTGATGACTTTTATTAAATGCCACTGTATAAAATAAACGAGACACTTAATTACTGTCCCGTTTTTTAAGTTATTATGTGGTATTAAAAAACTTTTATTTTATTATCGCCAAAACCTAAAAGCATTAATTACAACTTTTATATTTTTTCTATGATAGACCAATGGTTTCTCGATTTCGTTGATTTGAAATTTTAAACTTTAGAGTGGTGATCCCCAAAGTGTAGATTGGGGTATCTTTGTATGGAGCTGCGAAATATTTTAAAAAGCATGAAAAATATTATGTTTCAAAAACAAGCTTATCTAATATGATCCCCGTTTTATATACATACATAATTATACCATTTTAGAAGCGATTTCTTAATTTTTATGTAATCGAAGTCATACATTATAGACTTAAGAGGGGTGAACCATTTAGAAAAAGTCAGAGTATATTTCCGGTGTAAAAAAAGAGGTAAAAATACAGTGCAACAAAGGCATGGCCTGATGGTAAAGAATAGCTATTTGTATTACTAGGGAGGAAAGGCACTTTACTCCCATGTAATACATATGATTTTTCCTCCTACTCAATTATTAAACCTTTTTTTTGAAAATTTATTTACGGCACAAATAATGAATTTATCAATATATGCGATATAATTAAGTAAACAAGTATTGTTTATTGAACGATTTTATTAATATATACGATATAATTAAGTTCATCTATTCAAAATCACTTGAATCGCTTTCCATTTTTGAAAAATGCAATTGAGGTCAATAAACGTAGCGACTTTGCACTCTAAAAGTCAATCGTAATGTTTACTGTCAGTGAGATACTATGATTTTCTTAGTTCTAAGAATCCTGACCTTGAAATATTTATTTAAATATCTAACGTTGAAGTAACATCCATGTTTAATTTTTACGAAAATACAAGATACATGATGTTCTAGAAATTACGGAAACAATTTGAATATAATAGATTCACAAGTTTCATCATTTAAAACATACTTAAAATGAGAGGGAGGGAAAGTACTTTCCTCCCTGGGGAGAGAAGTATAACTTTCCTCCCTAATTTGAGGGAGGAAAGTGTGTACTTTCTATAGGGGTAGGAGGAAAAAATATATTAGTGTCTCAGTCTAAACGACCTATGCGTAAAATTATCGTAAATCTGGTACTGAGTCGAAATAAAAGCATACTACCACATTTCGAGTAGTCCTACCGGCTGACAAAGGAATATTATTTTAGTTCGGTTTGTTATATTTTATATTTTACTTTTCTTTAATTTTTAATATTTTATGTCAGAGTAGAGTTTAAATGAGATTTTTTTTACCCTGTTGGATGTTATAATGTTTATTCGTATTAGTAGTAGTATTGACCTCTGCTACATAATAGCTATTTTTCCTACGATCACTACCCAAAGTAGGCTTTTGCACACTCAAATCTAACCGCAAACTTGATGTTTTCCGTGATCTGTAATATTTTGACATTATCGTCGCTCTAGCGCGTACTTTTCCGCTCGCCTGTTTTCATTTACAATAAACTAAAGAAAGGTAGTAAATAACAGGTATATTAAAACAAAATGTAGGGCAGTCTGAATATTTTAGTTGAAATATTAATATTTGAAGATATTTCGAACGAAATTAAACTTTATTTTATAAAATTTATCTAGTAAAAATATAACAGTCAGAAGGTACACCTAGATACACCTAGGTACACCTATATGCAATAGTGATTGCATATTTAAGTATCTACTTACTGTTTTGTGCAAATAGTAGACTATGAAATTAATGAAATGTCATTATTTCATTTTTAGGTTATGAAGTGTATTTTCATGTTTTTTTTAATTATTTGTCTAAAAATAATGTGATCGTAGAAAAAATCTTGTGTGCAATTCGAGCAGAAAGTGCTTTGCCGCTTTCGGCAGATTGCCCGCGCTCCGCTACGCGTCGCGCGGACAACTCTCTGCCTCAAGCGGCAAAGTATCACTTTCCGCTCTTAATACACAAATAGCTATTGTGTATTAAGAGCGGAAAGTGATACTTTGCCGCTTGAGGCAGAGAGTTGTCCGCGCGACGCGTAGCGGAGCGCGGGCAATCTGCCGAAAGCGGCAAAGCACTTTCTGCTCGAATTGCACACAAGATTTTTTCTACGATCACATTATTTTTAGACAAATAATTTAAAAAAAAAAACATGAAAAAATATTGTATTGTTTTTCATATTTATCTCTGGATTTAGTCGGCAGAAGATTCAGAGAAATATTTTTAGCAAAATCTGCTACATCTGGAGGTGTGCTTGAAAATTCACATTCACTCTCACTCTCCATTTTTTAAATAGTTTTTTCATAAACTGAAAATGAAATAATGACGTTTCATTAATTTCATAGTCTACTATTTGCACAAAATAGTAAGTAGGTACTTAAATATGCAATCACTATTGCATATCGGTGTACCTAGGTGTATCTAGGTGTACCTTCTGACTGTTATATTTATACTAGATAAATTTTATAAAATAAAGTTTAATTTCGTTCGAAATATCTTTAAATATTAATATTTCAACTAAAATATTCAGACTGCCCTACATTTTGTTTTAATATACCTATTATTTACTACCTTTCTTTAGTTTATTGTAAATAAAAACAGGCGAGCGGAAAAGTACGCGCTAGAGCGACAATAATGTCAAATTATTACAGATCACGGAAAACATCAACTTTGCGGTTAGATTTGAGTGTGCAAAAGCCTACTTTGGATAGTGATCGTAGGAAAAAATATGTTTGAAGTCATTTTACAATGCAAAAAATCAATATAAAGTATTATTAAAATAGTAAAATAAATAATCTATCTATATATTGTTATATCAAAAAATTTTCACCCTGTATATGGGAATTTTATAAAGTAAATAAAATTTTTTTTTGAGTTGAAATAGTTTTTAGTAGATGTTTATAATGGAGTTAATATACAAGTTAATAATTTTATATATGATAATGTTTGAAATGATTGGAGTTGTCATACGTGAAATTTAAGTCAGATAGTAAACAAGGCATACAGGGTGAATAAAAAACTTATGGTTGAGATATTAAAAAAAAAAAATAGTGGTAAAGAAATTTAAAATAAAAATAATAAACAAAGTATTGTCAATCAATTAATAAAAAATTTATATCTGATATGGAATGCAATTGTACGTTTATAGAAGGAAGGTTTATTAAAACTTGTATTATATAAAATATAAATAAAAATGAAAAGTATATACCAATAATAATAGTGATGAATTTTATTTTGTAAAATTAAAAATAACAAAAATTTATGGACGAGGAAAAATCTTGGTCAGACAAAGGTATTACTGAGAGAACGAACTGAAGTCATAGGAAATTTGAAATAAGAACATTTGGAGGAAGACAAAATCAAGATTTTAGTCAGACAAAAGGTATTACTGGGAGCACGAACCGAAGTCATAGGAAATTTGAAATAAGGACATTTGGAGGAAGACAGAATCAAAATTTTAGTCAGACAAAAGGTATTACTGGAAGCACGAACCGAAGTCATAGGAAATTTGAAATAAGAACAATTCGAGGAAGAAGGAATCATGGTTTAGAAATTTATACATAAGAAAATTACAACAGGCATATAATAGGACAAACTTAAATTTTTTTTATGATAAATTGTGTAATGTTTATTTATTTTTTCTGACTAGAACCCAACCAAAAATCTGAGATTTTGTAAATATCGTTACAATATATAAAATTTTCGTGGCACTGACTGACTGACTGACAATCACCGCACAGCCCAAACCAGAGGTGATAGAGACGTGAAATTTTCAGGGTAGTTTCCTTTGAAAGTGTAGGGGAGCACTAAGAAATTTTAAAAATTGGCACTTTAAGGGGTTCAAAATTGGGATTAAACAAATATTGACCCGATCGAGTGCGTCAACCAAAACCCGCTCGAGTAAGTGCGTCAACCAAAAACATACAGGATGGTTCTTTTAGAGGGGAATGGGTCTTCCCCCTGAGGGAGTGTAAATATTTTTTATTATTTGTCTCCAAGTAATTTAATTAGAAATAGAAGAGAAAGTATAAAGTATTAATTTTAAATCGGAGAGAAAGTATAAAGTATTTATCTCAAATCAATGTCTACCGGTTAGTTAGATTTTAAAGCGATTAAGGGGTAGTTGTCAGCATTTTTCAATTGTACGTCAATTTAGAGGTGGGTGTTACCACTTAACAGACACTTTGTGCTTAGTTTTTATGGGTGTACTAAATTTGCTTATTTTCATTACAATTAGCACATAATAGAGAACTGGGTTTTACCCGCGACTTCGTCCACGTTGAGGTTGGAAATAAATAAAAGTCTTATATCTGTTTCCTTCCCCTACTTTTTAAACTCTGTTATGAATATTGAATATCTCGAAAAATATAACCAGTGATAGACGCTTGAAAATTGGTACGTAGATTCTCCTAAAGAAATGTATTTTTAAAAATGAAGGGGAGAGGTCCAAGAAAACCACATAAAAAATATGCGCTTAAAAATTGGTATGTATATTTCCATTGTTGATAAATAAACAAACATGTACTTCAGTTTTTGATAAAACTGAAACTTAATTTTATTATTTGTGTAAAATGTAGATGATTGTCTATCAGTGTGAATTATTTTAGATTTTTTCCTGTAAAATATAAATAAATATCTATCGGTATGAAGTAATTACTTCGAACTGAAATCTTCGCCATTAATCAAAAAGTAGGTCACATAAAATTATTAAAAAACAATAAGATTATAAAAAAATGGTTTTGAAATTTGCAAACAATGACCTTGCATTTGATATAACACTTGATATAGTAACTACACTTGGAGATGTAAAAATGGGCATAGAAGTTTGAAAAACGGGGGGGAGTAAACGCGTATAAAAAATAAACTTTTATACTAAGTTCCCATTAAGAATATTGTCAGACAAACATACAATACATTTATTAGCTATTTATGCAACCAGTTACGAAAAGCCTAATTTTGTGTAACGCGTGAGATTTTTGCAAAAGCTCACAAGTTACACAAAATTGCATTTCGTAACGTATTGCATACAAGGTTTTTTCTAATTTTGAAGTAATAAAAAAAAATAATAAAATATAATTGATAAAAATTGTGAAAATCTAGTCTATTTGCTGCCGTCACTTCATTTCAGTTGTCAGTTTGACATTTTGTAAATAAGCCTGAAATATTTGGTGAAACATCTAATGCAATTTGTGCCGTCTCCCAAATAACAGCAAGTAACAGCAATAAAACAAGTATGTCGTCGGAAATTAATTTAAATAATTGCAATAATTATGTTATCAATATTTATAATAATTAATTAATTTATATGTTATATACTTATCTTGTGTTATAACAGTTAAATAAATAGAATTCTTTTTGTCACTAATTTTGAAATCCATTTTTCGTCACCAGTTACATAATATTTTACTTTATGTAATTAGTTACACAAAGTAAGACGTTTGATAACGTCTGTCAGTTTTAAAAAGTGTCAATTTAGATGTCAAAATTAGAAAAAAACATTTTGTCGCTATACACAAAACGTGCTACACTACGAACGCATTAACATTTATTAACATAAACAATTATTACGAAATATGAAAAAAATCGAATGTGGAATAAAAACAACAATGGAAATACTAAGTGAAAATCAATAAATATAGTATGTAACAATGAGAGTTAAGTTAGTTCGTTTAAATACTCTCCTATAAAAACAATGACCTTAAAGAAATTGTTTTACAATTTTTTACTTTCCCGGACCCATCAAAGGGAAAGTAAGGTGAACGAGCAAAAAAAAAAATTCGAGATATCGATGGAATTATCCATCTTGAAGTCCCCCAAGACGATTGAAACCATTTCCAGCGTATGGTCTGTCTGTGTGTCTGTGTGTCTGTGTGTAATCTTCCACGATAACTGCCGAACCGTTTGACCAATCAAGTTGAAATTTGGTATGGAGGGTCGGTGTGTGCCTAGAATGCGACCATTAGATTTTGATTTAAATTGGTATAGTAGAAGGTCCTCAAGACCGACATTGATTAAATACACATGTAAATATTTTTGACTTTTTTAAATTTTAAGGACAAACAATACACTTTAGTGGAAAATGTTAAAGTACAAAGTTTTAGAGCATAAAATTCCCTATAACTTTTGTTTTAAACTTTTTTCAGAATTTTTAATAGTGCAAAGATGTAAAGCATCAAATTTTCATTAACTTTTATGTTTAACTTTTTATCGAATTCCTTATAGTTTCGCCGCTAGATGGCCAGAAAAATACACATTTAGGATTTTCCATTTTTTTAAAATTATGCTCTTTAGTGCAAAATGTTTCAGTGCAAAAATTGTAAAGCATAAAATTCTCTACAACTATTGTATGAAAATTTTTCCCGAATTTCCAATAGTTTTCATACATGATTTTAGGAGATCCTAATTGTGATATACAATATGCGCATGCGCAGCTTATGTCATAATCAACATTGAAATACCAATTCGGTAGACTTATTCACCATAATCTCGCTATTTTTAATGTGTTCCATAAATTAATGTCATGCTTAGTATTTTGTAATTAAAATAATAATAATAATACAGTCGAGCCGGGAAAGTTCTGGGGTGACACAGCCGATTTTTTAAATTGATTAGTGGACATGTCTCCAACATAAGATGTACAAAGTAATTTTGGACAAAGATACATTCAAAGAATTATTTTTTGTAGTCATAAATCTATTATTAACAGCTCTTATATTATTACAATACCTAGTATTGTAATTATGCAAGTTTGTGTATTTATTAAATTAGTGCCAGAAGCGAGAAGTAAACATTTTTAAGAAGATAAAATGCTAAACAGGATTTTAATGAGCGAATAACAAAAATTTGTGATGCTAATTTTAATCGGAGGTGGTAGATATGCGCCGTCAAATTTAGAAAGGTATCAAAGTATATACCGAGTAACTTGGAAGGTTCTGATTTTGTGCACTATTTGTCTGTACTAATTAGAATCTCTTTTATTTATTTTTTTCGTTCAGTTTCAATTTATTCACTGATAACCTCTCATATACCTGATCATAAACAATCGTTTTATTAGCTTCGTTTGTCAACAGCGCCCGGAAGATCATTTTACAAAGATGATAAATAGTATCGGCCCAATATGGAAGCTTAAGTGACACCATTTGTAATTGCTTGAAGTGTTGACCTCTTTTCTCCATATGCAACGTACCAAGTATGATTTGTCAGGTATGATTGAAGCAGCCGTAACTTAGCACATCTGATACCATAATAGCTTTTGCAATAAGAGATCAGTCGATACACAATCAAACGCTTTTGATAGGTCACACATGGTAGCGACTAAACTCACTCCGTTGTTTATTTTATCGACTATTTAGTCTAATAAGCAAATCAAAGCACGAATCGTTGATGTCCCCCGTCGAAAACCAAATTGGAATTCCGATAACAGTGACTTTGCCTCAAAATAGGAAATCAGTTTATCCTTTATAATGATTTAAAAAATTTTATTTATAATGGATAAGATGGCTATTAGCATATAATTATCGTATGTCTACATTTTCTTTTTTATGTATAGGAATAATTTTGTAAATTTTGAACGGGCTTGACCAGCATCCTTCATTAGTACGTTTATAAAACCATTAGAGGACTGATCAACATAGCCATATATTCTATTACGAGTTTGCTGTTGATGTTGTTGACATGAATTAATTAAATTTAAGATAGCTTGCTGAACATCAGATACCAAAATTGCAGTCTAAAAAATGAAAAATTAGGTATATTAGTCTTACTAAGGAAAAAACCAGAATCGTGTCGCAACTGTCCAATAGATTAAAGGAGTAATGCAGGAAGCTGAGCTCTTAGAAGTATTTTTTCTTTCAGGGTTAGTAATTATATACCAGTACCTTTGAGATGTTCCCGCTGCTTTTCGTCCATGCGGCGATAAAATATACGAAAGAGCCAGTCTGTATATGTGGTAAATCCCTCTAAACCGGCAAGCGTTGTGAGCAACCAATCAGCTGCATGAATTGTAGTGGTCCGAATTCTGCAAAATCGAGAGATTGCCCTGTATACAAACAAGAAGTGGCTATTAAAGAGATTAAAGTAAAGGACAATTTATCGTATTTAGAAGCTAAGAAAAAGACTATTATAAAAACTCCAAAACCAAATATATAATATTCTCAAGCAATTACCAATAGCACTACTCTGACAACAGCTCTGATACAGCATCAATGAATTCACAAGAACTTATGACAGAATTAGTCCCACTTTTGGTTAGGACCTTTCCCCAACTTTTAAAAGTTCCCGTTAACATCTCTGAATTCCTTGCATCTGATAGTCAATCCTTTCGAAGAGACTCCTCAGATGAGAAATCGTTATCTAGCCAAACGAGTACAAGGAAAAAGAATGGAAAAGGCTGGCCTAAAGGAAAACCACGCAAAACTAGTGTGTAAAAACTCCCGCCCTCTGAAACGCCTTTTCCTCAGGAGTGTGGTTCACTGTCATATTAATATTAGTTTATTTTTATTTATACCTATATTAAGTTTATTTATACATTTTTATATTATTTTCATAAATATAAACATTAATCTATGGGTAATACAAATAACTGTAGAAACATATTACAATGGAATTGTAATGGAATTAAATTACATCTACCCGAGTTACAATCTATCAAATAGTATATATCAGCTATTATTTTAACAATACAAGAAACTCATTTGAAAAGAGATGAGCGTTTCATTCTTATAAAATTTCAGTGATTCCGAAAAGATGTACAGCCTGACCTGAGAGCAAGAGGAGGAGTTGTCATCTTCATCAAAGACTCGATTCCTGCAAAAAAAAAATATTCTAATACATTTTTCAATTCTTTTTCTATTCTGTCTAGCTACTCGTCTAAGTTGAGGGATGCTGATTTCTTGACATTCTTGTCTTATCCTCTCACAAAGTTCATCACGATTTCTGGGTTTTGTTTTATAGACCTTGTTTTTTAACATGCCCCAAAAATAAAAATCGAGGGGTGTAATATCGAGAGACCACGGAGGCCACAGTTCAAAAGGACTGTTTCTTCTATCCTGCGCATAGAAAAATTTTGGTTCAACCACTCACGAACAATTCTTGAGTTATTAATAGATGCTCCATCAACTTGCAAATATATATCCTGTCGCACATTAAGAGGAAGATTTTCAATTTCATCCCAAAATTGCCCAGCGAGAAAATTAACTAAACGCTCAACATTTAATGACTGGTTAAAGAAAAAAGGACCAATTATTTGGTGTCCTAAAATCCCACACCAAACATTGACGTTCTGGGAATATTGGTCTTTACAATTTATAACCCAGTGAGGATTTCCGTTTTGAGACGACACAACCCCATTGGTAGTCAATGCATAACTAAACACTTCAAAAAAAGTCTGTTGTTTAAAAAATTACCTTGGGCCCAATAACAATTGTCCAATCTTTTATTATTATCAACTTCTTTCAATGTATGCAAGAACTTAGGTTTATATGGTTTAATTTTGTGACGAATGAAGCATCTCCTAATTTTATCCTTGCCAATATTCAGTTGAGATGATAAATCTCGAAGGCTCATGCATGGATTTGCTCGATTTGCCGCCAATATATCATTATCCTCAAGATGCGTTTGTATTCGACGAGTTTAACCATTCTGATGAATTTTAACAACACTGTCAGTTTCATTAAAAAGAGCATTCACAGCGGCTGCTTTTCCATGAGTAATGGGAGCACGTTCGGGATGTCTCAAGTTAAACTCTGCAGCAACTTGTCTGCTGCTACGAGCATTATCACCAAACAACCGAATTATTTCGATTTTTTCACATAAAGTTAATAGCATTTTCATTCTCTGATCACCAATTATAAAAAAAAACTAAATAATGACTTAATTCTGTGATCACTATCTTAATAACTAGAAATGCACGCAATAAAGTCCAAACTGACTAGTATTTGACACTTCTATCAATTTTATTATTTTCCATGGCACACTAAGTATAAAGTTAAAAAAAGAAAACTTGTAATAATTTTAAGATACCAAAATATTGAAAAAATTACAAATGCGAATTTTGTCATGAAAATTGGTATACTGGCCTAAAAAAATATTCTGAACAAGTTTTTTCGATATCTCTAACGCGAAACAAAATATTGAGAATCGGCCCTATTTGTCAATTGGTAGTAGGCTGAGTTTAAAATTAAAAAATGTGACCCATCACCGTTTATGACTGTGCGAAAATTCAGAGCTGTATTCCTTTAAATAACTAAAATATTGGGGTATCTTCATCTTAAATGCGACACACTGTATAAGGACCATTACCTCGACTAAAACCTCTAAGGAAATTTGGCAAAAAATTAGAAGCAGTTCTAAAGGAAATGATCAAATCATTTATGAATTCATTAGCTTTCTACCCGAAAATATAAAAATTCACCTGCTACATATTTATAACAAGATATATGAATGCCATAATTATACACTACAATAGAAAGAAGCCATTGTCATCCCGGTCGCTAAAACAAACAAAAACCCCCAAAACACTTTAAATTACAAACTAATATTTGAAAAAATGATCAGTTCGAGACAAATGTACCAAGTTGAAAAATATAAATTGTTAAGTGAAGCTCAAATGGGTTTTCGCAAATACAGATCGACACACAATCAATTAATTCTTTAGAAAATGCTCTCCAAAATAGTTTTACAGGAAGAAACCATCTGGGAGCAGTGTGTTTTGATCTAGAAAAAACGTTTGATTAGACATGGAGCCAAGGTATCATAAAAAGGCTACACAAATGAGGATTTAGGGGTCATCTTTCGCAATTCATCAACAACTTCCTACAAGATCGAACCTTAAAAATCAGAATCAACCAAATATTTTCTGATGTTTACAATCTTGAAAACAGTATACCGCAAGGGCCAATGTTAAGTGTTTTACTCTTTGCTAACGCGGTAAATGGTTTGACATCAGAGTTAGAAGACGAGATTGGACGATTTACGTTCTCTAAAGCCAAGACCCATTGTATTCACTTCTGCAGACTAAGAACTCCACATAGAGATCCCATATTACGATTAGAAGGACAGCATATTGAAATTAAACCTTCAATTAAACACTTAGGTATGACCTTGACAATAAGCTGTACTGGACAGAACACATAAACAACTTATTGTTAAAATGTAAAACAGTCTGAAATCTATAGCAAGTGTCAAGTTTGGGAGTGATTGGAATTGTCTGATTATGTGTTACAAATCTTTTATACTATCGAGAATATATTATAGAAGTGCCATATACTCCTCAGCCACAAAAACTACTTTAAAAAGATTAGACATAATAAAAAGATCAGCCAGTCAGATTATAATGTGGTTCCGGATAATTCAGAAGACGGGGTTCAAAATAAAGTTTTTATTCTCTCTCTATAGACAGTAAACATAAAACAATTTAAAAGGTATATTCAAAAATTAGTAAGTAAGTAAATAAATAACGGTGGACTGATATAGGCGGCCTCTCAAGCGTATGTAGTCGATCGGACGGGCTGGCGGTCTGGATCGTCGTTATTCTATGATCACGATCGTCACGGTGAAGTCCGGTCCTATCCTCCGAGAGAATAGACTCAGCGCGTCTGACGGAAATAACAGACTCAACACGTCTGTCGCGAAGCTTGTAAACCCAACGCGTTTACCGATTTGACAAATTGAACACGTTTGTCAGGAAAGCCTAGAAATCAAACAGTACTCAAAACGTTACTGTTCAGAGTTCTTTCCAGTTCAACACACCAGAGAGAACTGATGAATCTCTTTTTTTTTTTGGTATTACAACTATTGTCCTGAGTTGTGGAGGCGGGAAATCTTTTAAAGACACTTCACGCTAGGTTCAATATTTGAAATAGTGCAGGAGTCACCCCTGATCACTCTGCAAGCAGAGTCAGGGGTATACCTGATAAACCCTCCTCTGCTATTTATCCTGATTCGGTTCTTTCCTTGTACAGTGCTGTAGGAGATGTTTGATCTAAAAAGTAATTGATTATATATATTTACTTCAGATATTTGATTTGGTTTTAATGTTGAGGTTATACTTACGAGCCTCCCTAAGGGGACGCTCAGGTGGGCAGTCAGTCCTTTGACGTCATTGGGGTGACCAGCTCATCTAATGCTTAAAGGAGCCTCCTCTAAGAGATCTACGAACTCGTCCGGAAGATCTTTGGCTTCTTTGAGAACTTGTATGTTCGGTTGAGGTAATTTTCTTCTTACCTTCTTGGGTAGAGGTCTTCCGTTCCTCCCATCTGTCCATCTCATCCGTAGTGTTTCCTGGGCGTGAGTTTCAGAGCTGACGTATCTTCCTTAGAGGTCTTTGAACCTGTAAATTATAGGAGTTGTATTAGTTTGTTTATGTAATTCATTGGAAGGAAACCGCCAGGGGAGGTAGGCGCATTTCCTAAGGATTCTCCTCTCCGTTGCCGTGATAGCGTGCAAGAGGTGAGGAGGAAGAGTGAACAGGTTCAGAGTTCTGTAATCCAGGATGGGTATGATGTATGTTTTATATGTGTGAAGAAGGGTTTCGTCCCCCTAGGCTCCGATGAGCGAGGCTCGCTTCCTAACTCTGTTCAGAGTTCTTTGGACTTCGACTGACCAGTTGAGAGTACGCGTGAAGGGCACTCCCAAGCAGTTAATCACATCCTTGGGAACGAGTCTCTCTTCCCAAAGCCTCAGGTCAACGTCATTAAGAGATTGGCCCCTCCTGTTGGAAAGAGAAGGATGTTTGAAGATGGTGAGTTGGGTTTTTTATGGGATAAGGGTAATCCATCAGTTGCTGCACCATTCCGAAAAACGGTTTAGTATCTGTTGGGTTTTGTTGTGCAAAGCTCTGGTGGTTGGGGCTGTAGCGGAGATGGAAATGTCGTCCGCATACAGTTGGATGTCTTGGCTAGGAGTTGGCGTGCGTGTAAATGACGTACAGCACTGGGGCTAACACTGAACCTTGGGGAACACTTCGGCTTGTGGAGTAGAGGGATCTGCGGTGGAAGAACCGACTTTGACAATGACTGAAGGATGAGTAAGGTAGGAATGGATAAGCTTAATAAATTGGGAAGACATACCGATGTTAGAAAGCTTCCGAGAAAGTCCGGCATGACAGACCTAATCGAGAGCCTTCTGGACATCGAAGAAAACTGACGACGCACAGTGACCAAGGCTTAGAGATTTGGAGGTAAGGGAGTGGAGTCTCACTAGTGCGTCTTGGGTGGAGTGTTCAGACCTAAATCCATGTTGGAATTGGGGAATCATTCCCCTTTCATCCAGAAAATCCCAGATACGGTCCTTGAGAAGATTCTCATAGACCTTACCCAGAACATTCGTCAGGGATATAGGCTTGTAGGAATTGGGGGAATTGAGATCCTTGTGGGGCTTGGGGATAAGGATGGTGTGGGCTGTTTTCCAGGTAGGTTTTTCAGGGGCTGAATTTCTTCCCTTCTGATATGCTGAGGCGATGTCTTCTGGGGTGAAAGGGGTAAGCAGTGGATCGGGGATAGGGGAAGCAGGTGAGTTGGGTGTGGTGAGGATTTCATGGAGTAGGAGGTCGGTGTCTTCCTGGAAATTTGGGTTGTAGTTGGGATTGACTGGGTTTGTCATTGTTTCTTATAGATGGACTTTAAATGCAGTGGCGTTCTGCTCGGGAGTGTGGAGGACTTGTCCATCTACCAGTAGATGGAAGGTGGGTTTGGTCTTTTGACCAGTGAGAACCGACAGTTTGTGCCAGAACCTGGACCCGTCCCTATGATCAAGGACTGAAGTGACCTCAACCCACTTATCATAACGATAAGTGTTAATCTGAAGCCCTATCAAGGCGTTCAGCCAATTCTATTCGGTTTTAAGGACGGGGTCCCTGTTCCTAACAAACTGGCGGTAGATTAGGCGTTTCTGCCGAATGTTAGACAGGATGTCCGGGGAGAGAGGTTTTTGTCCAGTGTTTATGGTGATGGTGGGGACAGCAACATCTAGGGATTGGGAGATGATGTTACTAAGGGAGGTTGCCTGGTTATCAAGTCCTCATTTGAGTTGATAACGGGATTTGCTGTCAGGTTGTAATGAAGTTTTTTATACAGCTCCAGATGTAATTTTTTTTTATCGCATTCCATTTTTCTTTACTAAGCTTTTCATAATTCATTTACCATAAATTATAGTTGGAGTTGTCTGGGTTAATCAAAATTAATATTATTATTTGATTTAATATTTTAGTATAAATTTTCGCGATTTATTTCAGTAAACAGACCATACGTCGTTGTTAAATTGCTTATGCTCAAAAGGGCCGCGCATATATGGAGATAACTGTTATTTTTGTTTTATTCGCAAGACATAGTATCTAGGAGGAATCAAGCGAACAATGTCGTTCTAACACCGTCCATGAAAGTATCTGTGAAAGAGTGTCAGATCACCCACCTTCCTTCGATGTTTCAAACTCTTAAGATTCCTAGTAAATTATGGATCTTCAAAAAGGTAAATTGATCACTTCTTGATAGAATCGAGCAACCGAAGACATACTTAGGAGCAGAGCTCTAGACGACAGATGTAGTAGCAATATTCCAGTGATGGGTGAATGTCAGCTGTTTTGGTAAGTAAAGCTTTCTGGTGCGAAACAATTTTATATTGGAAAGCTTTTTACGTGACACCAAAAGTGACGAAGCCAATGAAATCGACTGTTCATATTTTGGTTAAGATATTTTTTGAGATCCTTTCTCTTATTTACTTTCATATATGTAATTTACGAAGATCTGTTTCATTATTATGTTTTAAAATTTAATTATTGCACATATTTTATTAAATTTTACACAACTAAAAAAATCACAAATTTTAAAACTTCAGATCCCCACTGCAACTATACAATGCTGTATGGACTAAACAAGTATTCCCAACTTCACTGTAATACCACTACTTAAAGCAGAAAAATCAAGAACATCCCGAGAATTCCACCGTCCAATCTCCATTACAAAAATATAATATGCAATGTTTTAGAGAGAATGATTAATAAGAGAATCATGTGGCATTTAGAATATAAAAATCTTCTAATATCCCAACAATGCGGTTTCCATCAGATAACTATAGATAACCTAATAGAATTAGGGCCGGTTGTACAATATGCCGATATACTACCCGATAATGTTATCACTTTATCGGCGGAATAACCTGTCGGGTACTCGAAGCGGCACATAATTCTATATCGGGAAGATAAATGCGAGCTAGAATAATCTACCCTTGGAAAATAGTTCACTGGACCTTAGCCCAAAAAATAGGATTTGGCAAGGGTGTAATCAAATATTCTAATAAACCATATCCACTGTCACCAAGTAACAATTTATTTTGCATATCACCTCGATCAAATGTTGCTTTTATTGTAGACGCATTAAAAATAGTTTTATTATGGGTAAATTCAGGCCACGTCGCCACTATGTCACGTATGTATAAATCGGCATCACAAATCGTTTGTACATTAAAAGAGTAATATCCTTTTCTATTGCCAAAAATTTTTTGCTTGATATCCACCTACAAACATATGTACCTGTAAATGGTTAATAGTAATATTAAACCCATACCTGGTGACTGAATTTTAATATGTGTGCAGTCAATAGATCCTATAACTCTAGGAAATCTTGAAATTTCATAGAATTTTGTACAAATACTACCCATTTCATGAGAATCTTGTGGAAACTTTATAAACTGGTTCCTAAGGCTAGCAATTGCTTCGAAAACTCTTTTCACAATTCTACTAGCAGTTGATTTGTGTACACCACAAAAATCCCCAACAACAACAAGCATACTTCCTGTAGCAAAGTACCTAAGTATCAGTAACAACTGATTAATAGGTGTTATAGCTGCATTTCTGTAATATACAAATAAAACATTTGGCATAAATAAAAACGGTATCTAAATATATCTCGTTATTAATAATATAACTTACCGATCTGTGAAGGGTTTCTGATTTTTCTTTAATAACATCTAATAGTTGCCCAATACTCTCTTTTGTTAAATGAAAATGTATAGGGAAGTCGTCTTCATTCTAATAATTAATGTGGTTTACTCGTTCTCTTTTCGCCTATTTTGAAATACATTAGCAAGTAGTTCATTTTCCTCATCACTACTGCCACTAGTTTCATACAAATTTAACATTATTTTAAAGAATAATAATTAATAATTCACTACACTTTAAAAAATAAACGGCTACCGGCTAATTAAAAGGAAAACAAACATTTCTGTAGGTTGGGTTTTTAAGTGAAATGTCAACAAATTGCTAGGCTAGGGTTCTCAATATTACTAATGGGGGAATCCTAATAACCACTGTGATTTAGTCACTAGATCAAGGGGAACGTTGTGGCCAACTTACTTTTATTCTAACGATAGTAATCCCAGGAACAATTATCGTTTGTCATATGGTTCGCGCACTTATCCTCCTAACAACTATATTAGCCGGATAGTTGTTGGCTACATGTATTGGGACATTATACAACCGGTCCTTAGAATCAGAAATTCACGAAGGTTTAGCTAATGATCAACAAGCCATCGCTATCTTTTTCGATATCTCAAAATCGTATTATACTGTTTGGCGCTTCGACGTTATAAAACAATATCCACTATCCACTATCAAGAAAACGGAATACCACAAAGGTTCAGTAATCAGCATAATGCTTCCACTATGACATTCTTGACCAATGCTGCCTCTAACGATCTTGTACTATACGCGAAAGGTAAGAACATGTTATCCATACAAAAGTATTTGCAAAAATCAATCACCAGCTTAGAATCTTGGTCGCAATCATTGGGACTGTAATTTTCACCAACTTAGACTAAAGGGATATTATTTTCACGCAAACACAGACCACGAGCACCATACTTAAATTTATACAATAAAGTCCTCGAATTTACTAACTGCCTTCGATTCCTAGGAATGTTCTTTGATGAAAAACTTACCTGGAAAAAATACATCTGAATACTCAAAAAATCATGTCAAGGCGGTTTAAATATAATGAAAACTTTATCCAATAAATCCTGGGGTGCAGACCAAACCATGTTAATACATATATGACATATATACAGATGTTTGGTTAGGTCAAAACTCGATTATGGAGCTATCGTTTATGAATCCGCTAAAAATGCAACCCTAAATTAACTAGAAACCATCCAAAATACCGCCTTACGCATCGCCACTGGAGCGTTTCGGACAACACCGATCAAAGATGTTCAATGTCTCACGAGGGAACCACCATTATATCTTAGACGACAACACATGTCTATCATATGAGTCATCACTCGCTGGGAACAGATCCCATCCAAATTTCAGAATAATATATGCACAATACTTTCCATGGGCATATACAACAAAGAGAGCAGGAGTACCTTTCTACGAAAGAGTCAGAATAATCTCGGAAGGTCTACAATTACAATTTCCTACCTTTTTCCCTATAACCCTCAAAACCCACCTACCTTGGTTAATACAAAATCCCTAAATCAATACCAACCTTTCACTTTATAATAAAACAATCACAATCACCGATTTATTCTTAAATGAGCTTAAAAACTACCCAAACCACTATTTCGTCTACACAGATGTCTCTAAGACTTCCACCGACGCCGGGGCAGCGGTCGTCCTCCCGAACTCCTCTATAACATAAAAAATTAAAGCCCGTAACGACAGCGGACCTTTACGTATTATTACAGGCAATCATCCATATCAGGTCCGCAAATCAAGTACTCTCCCTAGTCATCACAGACTAACTCAGCTCCCTTCAAACAATTAAACATATGTACCCAAAATATCCAATGGCACTTATCACAGAAAACATAAACACGGAAAATGGAGTTTCTATTTCTAAAGGACATTAATATATACCATTTATTGTCAAATGTAGTATCTACCTAGACTCAAAAAAAAATCGGTTTAAATTTTAAATTTTACGTAAATAACATCAAAATCACAAATTTTAAAACCATAGAACTTGTTTTTCTCAATAGGCACAAACTTTGCACAAACTTTTTGTAATACAGGATGTTTTTTTAAAAAGTTTCCACCCCCGATTTAGGCTTACCCAATAATTTTTGGCAAAAATGGCGAGACACGTCGATTTTTGATTTGAGGGGTACAAAATTTTTGACAACAAACATCACTCTAACGTCAACCCCCTTCACCCCTTCATTTACGGCTCCGCGAACAGATGTTCGAGAAGAGCTGCTACTCTTTTTAATGAAGAACATCCTGGTTTGCAAGTAAGTCATACTTACATTAGAAAACTTGTTATGAAGTTTGAGGAAACTGGATCTGTTGTAAATAAAAAAAGGACGGCAGTTAGGGTATTGGACGAAGTAACAGAAGTCGAAGTTCTGGGAAATTTTGCAATGGAACCAGCATCTTCTCTTCGCAAAGTAGCCTCTAATACTGGACTTTCAGTTTCATCAGTTCGACAAGTATTAAAAAATAATACATATCGACCTTACAAGATGTAAATCCATCAGCAACTTCATGAAGATGATTCGGATAGCAGAGTTCAATTTTGTGAGGAAATGCTCGCATTGATTGATAACATACCCCGTATAGTTCAAAATATTTGTTTTTCGGATGAGTGCACATTTTTACTTGACGGGTTTGTGAATAAACATAATTGTCGTTACTGGAGTGACAACAACCCTCATGTTTTTGTTGAAGGGCATACTCAACATGTTCAAAAACTTAATGTTTGGGCTGGCATACTGGGCGATAAAATTATTGGACCATTATTCTTAGATGGGAATTTAACTGGTCGAAAATACCTAGAAATGCTAGAAATGACCATTGACCCGCTAATTACTCAGGAGCTTGAAAATCAGTTAGATGAAGTAAGAAAACCTGCTCTAGATGAAAATCTATTACGTTTTGAACAAGATGGGGCTGGTCCTCATTATCATTTACCAGTCAGACAATGGCTAGATGACCATTTCCCACAACGTTGGATCGGTAGAAGAGGAGCAATAGAATGGCCTGCGAGATCTCTAGATTTGACTCCTTGCGATTTCTGGCTTTGGGGTCACCTAAGGTCAGTAATTTACAAAACTTAACCTACATTTATTGATGACCTTCGGTTACGAATTTGTAAGAGAATGTCAATCCATTATTAGGGAAATTTTTCAAAATGTTAGGCAAGAATTTCAAGACTTGACTTTTGTTTAGCACACGATAGACAACATTTTGAGCAATTGGTGTAATTTTTTTTTATTTTTACCTTCTTTTAAATACGTAACAATAAACTGATAACATTATTGATACAAATTATGTAATGATTTTTGTCCTAGCAGTGGACAAAGGGTATGATTTGAATTCTGCATTGAATTACCTTTCCTCTGATGTGCCACACATGGTGTATCGCCAATCAAATTTTCATGTTACGGGGTGGGGGTGAAGGGGGTTAAGGTAGAGCGACAAATTCTGTCAAAAATTTCATTTCCTTTAAACCGAAAGTCGACGTGTCTCACTATTTTTCTTAAAAATTATTGTGCGAGAGTAAAGTGAGGGTAGGAAAAAACACCCTGTATTTCTGTTCAGGGGGGTAGTAAAAAAATTAAACTTAGTAATTTGAATTCTGCATTGAATTACCTTTTCCCTGATGTGCCACACATGGTATGTTCCCTATTTAAATTTTAAAGTTGAGGGGCGTGGGGTGAAGGGGGTTGACGTTAGAGTGATGTTTGTTATCAAAAATTTTGTCCCCCTCAGATCAAAAATCGACGCGTCTCGCCATTTTTGCCAAAAATTATTGGGTAAGCCTAAATCTGGGGTGGAAACTTTTTAAAAAACACCCTGTATAACTTTCGTCTTTACTTTTTTAGTCTGAATTAAAATCTGAAATCTCTATTTAAATAAATGATAAAATATTAATTAAAGGGTCACTTCAATAAGAGAATTTTTCACTTCTATAAGAGAATTTTTTAATAAGCTAGTAGTAATGAAAACCGCCCTGTTGTACAATCATCCTCCCACATATATAGGACTTATCTAGTTATATTTTTATCGGTTTTCACTAAATATTTATTTAGAGAAATATTGAATGGATCTGCAGCACTCACTTTATAAAATTTATTTATTTATATACTGCTTAAAAACTACCTCAAATACTGTGGAAACAACATTGATATCAAAATTTTAAATAAGATATTTGTATGAAATTGAAGGTCAGCTTAGTGCACTTATTTCACTTGGTACACAACTAAAAATAGTGGGACAACTGTTGTAATCAAAAATGCAGATATTTAACTTTTATATAAAGTTAAATCTCGTCTGACTAGCTCGTTGTATCTTGTTAGTTGTCATCGTTGTCTAATGAATTGTTAACTTATATTTTCATATTTAATGAAGATAAAAGTTTTATATTCTGTTGTGATTTTCTGTTAGAAATTTTGTTATTAGGGTTTTAATTTAAATAATATTTAGTAGTAATTATTATTATTAAAAACTTTTCCAGAAAACATCACCACTATTGCAAAATTGGGCAATTTCTTCCACTTCAAAAGTTATTTTCTTCTTTCTCGATCTCTATTTTGATTTGTTTTTTTTTAACGCATGTCTATAAAATTTTTGGTAAGATTACTTATGCACAGTATTGAAATTAATGTTGATACGTGCATAGAATGTTAAAAAGAAGTATATTTTTGATTAGTGGTGACGATATTCATCAACATTGTTAAAAACCAAAGGTTAGAAATTTTAACTAGTTTTTTTTAATGTAAGTTAAAATAAAGAGTCCCACTTCTAATAAAATGCTGTGTACTGTAGAACTATTTATCTTGAAAATTTGAATTCTGCAATTATCTAGGAAAAAGTTGCAATTTTTGTCACTAACTGTACCAAAAAATTGATCTAGTTATAGCCCATTATATAAACCACGATACAGATATCGTCATTTAAGATCTACAGTAGTCGAATATCAATGGGACGCAGTTTTGAAACAGCGCCATACAACGCAAAACGTAATCAAAGACTTGTCACTGGGACAAAAGACGAAGGATCTCACCAGGCTAATAACAAAGCAGCATCGCTGACGTTCAGGATATTAAAAAACGCGTCGTCATCATTTTGTCCTTCACCGTGAGGGGATGGGTGGGAAGCGCATCCGGTTGGCATACATCCTATGTGTGCGTCTCAGACACACGACATGTGAAACACTGGGAAATTTATTCTAGGGGATGTCACGTGGAAAATCAGAAATACGCGTTATTATGAATGATATGCAATTAGAATTAGATTGACAACTGTCAAATCAGTGTGTGGTATAATTGAATAACAACTAAAAATACCAGTAATATTGTACAAATTTGAATTAAATTAATTTCATTGTTCATCAATGCACTTAATACTAATAATAATGCAGATAATATATAAAAATACAAGATACATAAAAGTACCGCAAAAGTAAAATATAAAATAAAGCTCTTATTAAAAATATTAAGATTTTTTTAATAAGAGCTTTATTTTAATCAAACAAATTCAAATATTTACAAATAAATAAAAAATGTCACACACTTGTCAACAATAACAGTTAAAATCTATAAAAGTATTCAAAATAGTCTATTTACATGGTTGATACTGGGTGTCTCAGCGGGTAGGGCCAAGTTTATATATGTATCTTCAGAATGGAAAAAACGAATTATTTTTAAAACTGGGGGTGGTCATACTACATCTAATGTCGAATTAACTGATAGAAAAATCTAAAACGACGAACTTTCGGTTTTGTTGAAATTGGCGTATAAATAAACTAATATCAATTTAAATGTAGCAGGTTATCCATATCCCAAATGTGGTCCAGTGTTCAATAATGAAATGAATCTCAAAGTCATGAACCATAGTGAATTTTAATGAATTGTAACGGCAACTAGTTTCGGTTACTTAGCCATCATCAGGCCTAAAAATATTACAATGTTCGACAATAAAAATATAATTAAAATTTACAAAACAAACTAACTTACCATATAAGTAAAAAATGAAGTTATTATTCTAACGACACTTCGGTCGTTACGGGTCACTTTGGCGCCTTAGTCCAGGTTTCGGATTGCCTCGGGCGCCACCTTCCGTTTAGAGTGTGAAGGCCACTTGCTCCGGGCAGCGTCAGTGAAGAAAGAAAATACTCCAGGGGTCGTTATAGTTTCGACTAATGCTTTAGTAGCCAGAAGGGCGGGCTTTAATTGCCCCACTGGGCGGAGGTCCTGGGTATTCGCTGCAATATATAAACTCACAACCAGTTAGAGAAATTAAAAGTCACCAAATGAAAATAACTCCAAAGTATATACATCAAAAGGACCCAACGGAAAAAGGTGTGTAACGTTTTATTAAGCCAAACCAAAAAAGAAACTTTCGAAAAATAAAAATGCGTGCTAATGGTTAATGGTCGGAGCGCGCTGGGTTTTTAAGCGGTGATACAGGTGATTATGATAAATGATGTAGCAAATCGTACAGATGAGGAAAAATGTACGCGGTAATTCTACATAGTCGGACAAAGTACTATTTTATATGGTAACTTCTCTTAAACGGTCCCTCCCGGTATCTAGTACAAATTTAATTGGAGGTGATTGCTCACAGCAGCCAATTGCTATTATTATTCAAAACTGGAATTTCATTTTACGGTGCAAATATGTTTAGGAGGTGATTACTAACGGCTCCAGTTATTATTATAAATCAAAACTTAGGTCACGTCCCTCTGTATAATGGCACTAATTTAATTGGAGGTGATTGCTCACAGCAGCCAATTTCTATTGTTAATCAAAAATGACTCGCGGTGTTTTTGGCGGTGATTGCTCACGGCACCTTCTTATTATTAGATAAAATCTGAAACGCGTTTCCCCCTGTATACGGCAATTATTTAATTGGAGATGATTTCTCATGGAAGCCAATGTATGTATTATTAAATAAAATAAATGAGACGCGGTACAATTTTTAGGCGGTGATTTCTCACGGCACCAACTGATTATTATCGCGTTCCCACTGTATACGGCACAAATTAAAATTAAATCGCGTTCAGTACAAAAATAGCACTTTGTTACCTATCCAAAGATGATCGATCTTACTATCTATCTTTCCTCACCGGTGTACTGCTTGCTGGTCAGGCGTGGTAGTCGGCTTGCTGGTACTCGTACAACTGAATTCTTATTCTCGTCTACTCAGGACGAAACCACAGTAAAATGATTATATACAGTATTTGCACTCCGGTGTCGGCACTTTGATTTCCGTGGTGCTCAATTCGTTCGTTTCTACAACCTACTAGAAAAGCATAGTGGCCAAATGTAGGATAATTATCTGAGTTACGGATAATTTCTGGAGAGTTGTGATTCTTTTCTAATGTTGTTAGCAGGCGTATATTTAGGATAATTTCGGAATAATTGCATAAAATTTAATAATATATATTTACGCTTTCCTCATACCTATTAGTATTAAATTGTATTTTTTTCTTCAAATCAAAGAACCTGCATTAAAATTTAGTTGACAATGGCAACACTGCAAATATCACGACAACAAAGCTTTAAATGCTTTTCGGTTTCTGCGCACACATACCAAACGTCGACGAGTCAATTAAAAATTAGAACCGGGAAAATTCGCTTAGTGCAAATACTGTATATAATCATTTTACTGTGACGAAACCTTTAATCTCCCACTTCGGATCTGGAGGGAGTCTAAATCCTGCGCGGTAGTAATTGTCTAGACTTCGTACGAATCTTCAAAATTCAAAAATAACACTCTCGGTTGAAGTCGGCTTCTATTGGCTGATTGTTCGGAGTGGCTGGCTGGACAGGCACTCTTGAAGTGAAGACGAGTTCAAATCTCGAACTAATTCTAGTCGCGAGATACCTTGATGTTGGTTGGGTACGCGTCGCGAGGCGAAGTCCGTCCGTGACGGCTCCATCTCCCGGGCGGATGCACAAATGATCGCGCTTGACCATATGTTCGAAGAAAGGTCGCGGTGTTTATTTTCGCATTCACCATAATTTTAAGTTTTACGGGAATCCGGCCATTTATGATCAATCGCGATATAATTTAAATAATAGTTATTTATGCAACAAGTGTGTAAAGTGATACTTTTTTCACGAATGTGAATGTTGTCGCACGAGCCAAAAGCGAGTGCGACAATCACATGAGTGAAAAAAGTCACTTTACACACAAGTTTCATACAATATTTTTTCTACTACCTTAATTTTTATGTAAAAAAATTGATTTCGCATGCAAAAGGTTAACAAGCTATTTTTCAAAATCTTGAAGTTAACCAGTTGATTTCTGGAACATAGAACCTTGGCAAGATAAGAAACATAAGAATATTGCAAACAATGTGTAGCACATGTAAAAAAGTTATTTTGAAAATTTTATTTTACTTTACGCACTAGTGAAAAAAAGTAAAACTTTACGCACTCCTTGGCGTGCGTAAAGTAAGTACTTTACACACGGTAGTAAAAAAAATATTTTTTTTAACTAATAAAAATAACCCTGGTAATAAAGTAACTTCGTTACATTATATTAGCATATTAGCAATATTCAAAAAAGAACCGTCAAAAAATGTAACTGAAAAACTGCTTTCAATGAGCAGGAATCAACTACGAATTACCACAGGGCTCCTCACGGGACACCTTCTCACCAGAGAGCATCTAAACAAAATGGGGCTATATAACGGCGACCTTAAATGCAGACAATGCAATAAAAGGACCGAGAATGTACTCCACATACAATGCAACTGTGAGGCTCTGGATCACAGAAGGCAAAAAATTTATGGAAAACCAAAAATGGTTCCAGAAGACTACTATAAACAGCCATTAAAGAATCTGTACAAACTAGTACAGGGAACAAGGTTGATGGACTGGGTGCAGTAGACAAAGAGACGGAAGATAACGCAATAAGCCCACGAGGCTGCAGTGAATCCGGTTGCAAAGAACGGTCCCGAACAAAAAAAAAATGCAAAAAGCATAACGTTGATAAACATCAGTAATAGGTAGTGGAGTTTTGAAGGGAAAATTAGAGGACAATTTAAGGGTACATGAAAAATTGTAACCGTAGGGTGCGAAGAAGACTAATTAAAAATGTTTAAAAAGGGTTGTGCAAAGCACATTTCAACTGAGTTGAAAAATACAAAAATTAATAGTGGAGCCTGAGCCGGGCCCCATTTTCGGCAGGTGTTGACGCACCGCCCACTCTAGGACTCTCCTAAGATGCCTACGAGGTAGAAATTGAAAAGGTTGGTTTTGTCCCTCCTGGGACTAGTCGAAAAATGGTCATACAGACCGGCCAAACTAAATTAGATTAAAAATTAATTGGCGACGAAATGTGAGTCAAAACTATTTGACAGCTGAAGTATCACAAAATGGCGTTGACATAAGTGACAGGTAGGAAGTGGGAGGTAGGAGAAAGGGTTTTAACATTAGAAATTTAACAATAGCAAATTGAAATTAATGAACAAAAATTAAATATAGTACCCGACCGACAATTCAAAAAATCTGAACAACTTAATTTATACACACCGGTTTTATGAAGATGAGAAATTTTGTCTTTTGTATTTACTAAAAATGAGGGGTATTCCAACCCAACTTTCCGAACACTCATAGTAAAGTAATTGTTTAATAGATTATTTTAGTTTTTCTGCATCAAAATATATTACTAAAATTAGTTCACAAAAATTAAAAAAAACTAAATTTTTTGTAAAAATTTTTTTTTACTTTTAATAATTTTGTATAGTTTTAAAATTATGAAATAGTTCACACATAATGTACTTTTTGATCCCTTTCGGATTTACCATTTTCGACACAAAAAGGACAAAAAAATTTAATTTTTTTTTTGGTTATAATAATTACAATGTTAAATTCGAAGAGACTTAAATATTTTCTAAATTTAGAATTTTATATTACCTATCGAATGGTATAAATCCCATTTTAATATATTTAATATTTTTGAAGTTATTCAATTTTTTTTAAACTAATATTAAATTTCGAAAAAAAATTTATGAGTTTACAATTTTTTGAATAAAATTTTAAAAAAAATCACAATTATAGAGTTTTTACTACAAATTTAATGGTATTTTTTAAATTTTTAATATTAATATTAACCTTAAAAAAAATTAAACCTTTTTTGAAAAATTTTAAAATCAATAAATAATTAATATCTCATTCAATTGTATTCAAAATGGGAAACAGACCTTTTTTTTAGGTTTTCTGGACCAAAATGCATTAATAAAGTTAGTTTAAAAAACTAACAAAAATCAAATTTTCTGTCAAAAATTCATGGGTAAATCCATTGAATTGTTGCTTTTTTCATTTTTTGCTATAACTCTTACAAATACTATGTTAAAATTATGAAATAATTTACACACATAGTACTTTTGTATCATTTTCGGATATGCTATTTACTGTTTTGATTTATTTTATACTTATTGATAAAACGAAATTACAAATATTTAAAAAAATTCTTTATTTTGGCTATAATAATTACAATTCTAAATTCTAAGAAACTAAAATACATTTTAAATTGAGAGTTTTATATTATCTTTCTAATGGTGAAAATCCCATTTCAATAACTTTCAATAATATTTTAGAAGTTATTCAATGTAGTTTAAAATCGTAATATAACTTTAAATATTTCATCCCAATTTTTAAAAAATTCCGCAATTTTTATAATAACATTTTTAAAAAAATTATAATTATAAAATTAATTACTACAAATTTAAAGATATTTTTTTTTAATTTTTAATATTAAAATTTAACTGAAAAATAAAAATTTAATAAGGATAAAAATTGCTTAAAAATTAAATTAAAAACTAGCGGCGAAACTCGAAAAAAAAGTGAAGAAAAAAATTTGTAGAAAATTTTATGTTCTACAATTTTGATTAAATGTAAATTTTCATAAAAATCCATAATTTTGTATCAAAAACTAAAAAAATGTCTATATACATTATTTTCACGCCCTCTAGCGACGAAACTATGAGGAATTAAAAAAAAACGGTAATGACAAAATGTATAGAAAATTTTATGTGCTACAACTTTCATATCCTGTAATTTTTCATATAAATGCATTATTTTGGTAATTTAAAAAAAAATATGAAAAAAAAATTACTTTTTGATAAATCTGGCAACAACGGCAAAAGTTTTTGAAATTAAACTACAACCAATAAAAAATATAAGTGTAAAACTTTATTGCCATCTTGTTTAGTAATGAAGTCATTACTTATAGCAACTGTCACTTTCGGTTGTCCGATTAACACCAAAATCTATACAAGTCGTCTCCTTGCTACCCTGAATATGTATATAAAATTTCATCTAAATCGGTTCAGCCGTTTAGACACTATCGTGTTCACACCCACACACACACACACACACACACACAGACACACACACAGACAGACATCATGTTAAAAATGGTATAAATGGATTCAGGTGACCTGAAAACGTAAAGCTACGTTAAAAAATACTTTCCTTCTATACAACTCTGTTGTTCGGAAAGTAAAAAGGAGAGAAGATTCTGATTAGTCTTAAAAGCGACATGGATATTGTGTTTTTGAAAAATCTTTGATAATCTATATGAAATGTTACCAATAAAATGTAATGAACCAGTGAAAGTTTTTTCCTCGTGTGACTTGTGGGAGATTTTTGCATATTGCTAATATAATAACTTAATTTTTCACTTATATGGTAAGTTAGTTTGTTTTTGTAAATTTTAATTATATTTTTATTGTCGAACACTGTAATAGTTTTAGGCCTGAAGTAGCCGAAACTAGTTGCCGTTACAATTCATTAAAATTCATTGTGGTACATGACTTTGAGTTTCATTTCATTATTAATATCAATTTTATATAATAGTAAAGGCAAACAGGATGGGTTTAAGAGGGCGTCGGTCACATAAAGAAATCCCAGAATACCTGCGAAATCCAATAGGCAGATGTCTGCACCATCACAGTGTAACAAATAGAGTTTTCTTCTATATAACAATAGGAATTATAACGAAATTACTTTATTGCCAGTTTTAGTTTTAATAGTTTCGTAACGCACTTCGGTCGTTGCGGGTCACTTTGGCGCCTTTGTCCAGGTTTCGGATTGCCTCCGGCGCCAGTTTCCGTTTATAGCGTGAAGTCCACTATATGGGCAGCGTCAGTGGAGAAAGAAAATACTCCAGGGGTTGTTATGGTATTGAGTAACCTGGGTATATTAGCTGCTGGAATGAAATAAAAATAAAATTCAAGAAATAAAACTTTTATTGCTACCGAAATTCCGGCGAAGAAGAAAAAGGTGTGTAACGCTCTCTATCGGTGATGTCGGACGGTACTGGCACGTCTCCTAGGCTGACGTAGTGGGATTGCGGTTCCTTACTCCAGTACAAGGAATTGGCTTCGCTCTTCGCTCCCTTCAGCTTGACCTATCTCTAACGATCTACGAACTGCACTGCTGCGCCAATTGGGACGGCCACAGCAACTCTGACTTCGGGCTGCCACTGCAGCTACCGACAACGGTTTGAATTGCCCTACTCGATATTAACTTCGGCGTCTAAGAAGCACAGACGAGAGTGTCTCCATCTGTCGGGCGGAGGTTCAAGTGGTACGACTGGCCTTTTATTCGAAGCTTCTCTCATAATTTTAAGTTAATTTTACTAAAGTGCCGTACGCGATTTAATTTATATATTTTAATTATTTCGGAAACAAGAAACTTTGTTATAGTTTTATTAGTTAGTTTGGCCCTCAGTCGAAGACAATTAACATTCAGGTGTTCGAGTACCAGTAAACCGACCACCACGTCTAACTAGCAAGCTGCACATCTAGATAACGGTGAGAAAAATAGGTAGTAAAAGTAATATCATTTCGGTATTTTATATATACAAAGTTCTATTTCATATTGTGCGCGATTTACTCTTGTATCGAATACAGGGGGAAACGCGACTATAAATTTGTATACAAGGAAAACCGCGATATTAATAATAAGTGGTTGTTGTGAGAAATCACCGCCCAAAAAAAACCGCGATTCACTTTTTCTTAATAAATACATCTGTTGTTTTGAGAAATCACCGCCAGGTAAAATAATACCGTATACAGGGTTTCGTGAAAAATCACCGCCTAATCATTGAAGTCGCCCTTCTTCAATAAGCCTTATGGGTTCCACCGTTGGTGTTTGATTAAATTTTTTCCCATCAAAGTAACTAATAATGGCTTGATGATGGTCTGTGACCGAACTAGTCACCTTACCTTGTAATAGACTGCGCAAGTGTTGTCGTCACATGTTGTGTAGGTCAAGCACTGTGTTCCAAACAAAGAATATATAGTGTGTATTTTCCCATTTGAACGTTTTTAAAGTGATTTTTCTCTAAAATTACTAATTTGTGCTTTGATGTAAGTATGATTTAAGATAATACTAATATAAAGTCATTGATTTATAAGCATTTACTAGAGTTTTATTATAAGTTTGTGATTTTAAATACAAAAAAGATTATCTTAGGTTAGGTTGTTACTCTTAGTTTCCCCCTAAATTAATTAATTTAGGAAAAGTATGTTTATATTTTAATATGAGATTGAAATTTTTTATATATAGAAAATGGTGATGTGTTTTGCTCCTACTTGTAAACACTACAGCCAAAGCCATTCTTGCAAGTTTTTTGCGTTTCCACATGTGGATACCAAAGAGAGGAAGAAATGGATAAAATTAATAAGGTATATATTGTTTATTTTTACGATGTACTTTTTACGTTAATAATCGAGAGCCAACAAAATATTCGAGAGTTTGCAGTTGTCATTTTGTTGATGGTGACCGCAAAAATGGACCTACAACATTTAACTACAATATAGGAAAACAGTTTAAAACTTCTATAAATCTAAGGTAAGCACATTTTATGAACATTTTGGAAATATACTACTAAAATTTGTTAAATCATGATATCACGTAATCTAAGTAGGTATACATCACAAAAAGATAGCAAGTAGATATAATTTGATAATTTATTTTAGGAAGAAATTGGATTTTTCTGCTGTTGCCTCTGAATCTCAACCTGATCCATCTGGACTGCATCAGCAGTTTGTGCCTGAAGCAGGGCCATCAGTTCAACATTTTGAACAGTCTGAAGAGGTCCCATTAGAAGAACCTATTGAAACCAGTGGTGATATTTTACCTTGCAGTGCAATGGTATCTGCAGAAAATTATTTTATGAAGGAAGAAATTAACGTTTTGAGGAAAGAAGTAACAAGTTTGCGAACTTCTTTTTCCTTCAGTAGCATCAAAGAAAATGACCATTTGGTGTCAGTTTACACTGGTCTCTCAACCAAGGAAATATATTTAACTTAATTTTCTATTTTTGAAAATAAGGATTTAAATTATTTTCGAGGTTGGCAAGTGGAAAGGGTTCCAAAAATAGACCAATTATTTCTCACCTTAGTTAAACTAAAACTAAACTTACTAAATGACGATATTGGACAAAGATTTAATATCAGCTGTGAAACTGTAACTAATATTTTCAAAACATGGCTCTTTGCACTGCATGAAGTTTTATTTCAGCAGCTCATTGCTGATATACCTAGCCGTGAAAAAAATAAATTATGTATGCCTACTTCCTTTAGCTCCTTCACAAATTGTAGACTTATAATTGATTGCACTGAAGTGACAACATGTAGGCCAAAAAGTATGGAAAAGCAGCGTGTTACTTTTAGTTATTATAAACATAGAAACACGCTAAAAGGTTTGGATGGAGCTGCTCCAAATGGAGTCGTAACATATGCCAGCAAGTTATACCCTGGCTCAGTATCTGACAAAAAAATTACTGAACATTGTGGTATCCTTAAAAAGTTGGTTCCTGGCGATTTACTATTAACCGATAAGGGGTTTTTAATATCGGATATACTGCCACAGGGGGTTGCACTTAATGTGCCTCCATTTTTAAGTACACCTCAGTTTTCAACAGAGCAGGTTTTAAGAACAAGAACTATAGCCAAAGCCAGGATTCATATCGAAAGGGCAATTAATAGAATAAAATAATATTCAATTTTAAATATGATTCCTGCAACTTTGATACCCCATTCATCAATAGTGTTCCAAGTTTGTGCAGCATTGACAAACTTGCAGTTACCCCTCATAAAAGAGGTTGAAAACCTATATGAGTATTAGTTTTTAAGAGATGTCTGTATATATATTTTTTTTGATTTAAGTTATATATTAGAATAGAAAAGTAATTAGTAATTTTTTTTAGGTTTAAGTTATATATTAGGATAGACAATTAGTAGATTTGTAAACATAGATGATAAAGTAGCTTAATAAAGAAAACTATAAAAATATGACATTTTTTATTGACACTACATATTTAAATAACAAAATTATAAATAACAAAATAAATATACAAACTATACTACATAATTGATATAATACATATTTACATAAAAAATATAAATAACAACACAAAATATAAATACAAACAATACAATACAATTAACATAATACATATTTACATAAAAAAATATAAGTAAAAACATAAAATAAAAATACAAACTATACTATACAAGGTAAATATTTTTCAATATAAAATTGTTTTAAGATATTTATATTTACATACCAGTTTTTGTCTTTGACAATTTCAAACAAAATACTGTCAACAGGTGTCCAAATATATAAATAACAGATATCACGACATGTAAGATTTAAATTCCCCTGAATTTGGTGATAATACTCATGCTCTTTATTCACATGTAGTGTTTCATTATCAAAATAAATTACATATGATTTATCTTTAGATAATTCTAGCGATAAACGTTTTTCCCTGAATTTATAAGGACATTTTATTTCAATAATGGCGTTGTCACCAACTAATCCATCTGGCGATGCACCTAAAAAGCCACAAGTATCTAGCCACAGCCCAGTGTCATTCACTTGCATATTTGTTATTGCAGAAAATTCTTTCTTCGCTAAATTTTCATTTTCTTTTCCCCATTGCACAGCCTTTACATTTTGCAAATTATAACTACCTAAAAAGTAAAAAAAAGCACTTAACTTGGTACCATATGGTAAATTTGTTTAAACCTACCCAATAAACTTTTAAATAATGATGGAGGATATTTATTTCTCTTTATGGCAGCTAACACAACACCAAAATTACTAGCTGTCAGTCGGTTTTTACGGTATGTTAGCCAGTTTTCATTTTCTGATTATCCAATGCTGGACTGACAGACAAGATGTATTATTTCAACCGATATTTCCATCATATTTAAAAAACATTTTGTTTTATCTTCGGAGTTGAAATAATCTTCTGAAAATAAGAAGTCCTCTATATCGCGAACTAGATTAGTTTCCGATGATGGTTCAGGACGCAAAAGCCATAAAAATCCAATAGGAGTGTCAAAATTTTGTAGTTTCCCTCGGAAATCTTCAACTTCAGCACTGGTTAACTTTTCCTTCATTGATTTATGACTTTTTCCCAAAAATATTTCGTCAATAGTTTGAACTTCTTCATTTTTTGTTTTTCGTGCAGCCCCGACACTGAACATCTGTCACTAAAATGTTATGATGCCCATATATGCAGGTTGCAGCTACATGGTGACATAAAAATTGTCCCCGTGGACAAGTGCACGAACAAGAAAGTATCCCCCTTCTTGATCAAGGTTAACCAAACATATCCACAATATATTTATTTACTTCTGCAAAATTATTTTATATATACCTCAACTTTATAAATGCGATCCCTCATGCTAGCATGAACTTCTGCTTTTATTACCAGTACATCTGCTAGGAACTGAAAACTTTTTATATGGTTAGATTCAACTGCATTTTCTCCCCTGGATATCAGTTTTCTTTCACCAGCTTCACAAAAAAAATTTGCTATGGCACTAAATTTTAATACATGCTTCGTTTGAGCCATTATAAGTTCTAAAACAGGCCAAAGATACAGTTAACATAACCTCTTTCTTATATTATTTCATTTTTTATGATGCAAATATCTATTATGACATAGAAACATTGTGCTAGATATATAGTATACATACTATTTAATATTGAAATGTACTTACTTTTAACATAAATTACTAAAATACTTAATAAAAGCGCTAAATAGATAAAATACCATGTAAAATTGTCTTTTTTTAGAACACAACCACAACCCACCAGGGATCCGGACCGAACCGTTATTAACCGAAAACCGGACCGGAACCGAAATGTTTTAGGTGGACCGGAACCGAACCGATATTTTATCAAAAATATTTTTTATGAACCGCACCGTACCGATCCGAAATAAAAATGATTTTTTTCGGTTTTTTCTGTTTTTTTCGGTTCTTGTCCCCTTTTTATAAGCTTTTTTGTTGGCTGGAATAGCTCATTCACGTGGCAATAAGACTCACTGAACCCCATAGTTTTTATGACTGAAAGTAGCTGAATAATAAAACAACACAGCTGAAAAAAGATGAATAAAGTGAAGGTAGGTTCATCAAAATTTTGAAGGTTCGTGATTAGCTCCGCGAAAATACCTATTACTAGTGATTTTTTTTTTAAATTTTATTAAGAATTTTTTGTTTGAAATTCCTTTAAATAGAGCACAATTTTCGCGGATACTCTGTATTTTTAATTACGAAAATACATCTAATGTAAAAATATATTATTATGGTTTTATTATTTTGTACATGATTTATTGATAAATTAAAGCTTATTCATTTAATTTTTAAAAAGAAGTATAAATTCCAAAATTGCAAAAAAGAATTAGATCCCGTAAATTTACTACTAAAAATTTTCAAAAATTGCTATACTATGACCATTTTTTAACTGTTTTTCTTTTAAATGTGTAAATTATTTCATTTAGGTACTTAGTATTACAATAAAACTTCAAGAATAACAGAATTCTTATTATTTATTACTACACCATTCTAAAGCAATATAATCACAATCTTATCTTTCATCTCACATCCTATTTGTCCTAAAATACACATTTGTGTTACTTACTTGCGTAAACTTAGAGACAATAGGGAATTTCGGGACGTCTTGATTAAGGAAATCAAAGGGAGCGTCAAACGAGCAGACGGACGAAGTGACGGACAGACAACAAGACCCATCAGACCAAAATGGTTATCTATGACAGGCTTGATCTCTACCTTATCGACCGTGGCAATGCTCCACGGCAACCATTCAAACGCGTAATTTAATAAGACGTCGGCTATTGTACGGTTCTTGAGCCTAAATAACACCTTCGGGAGTTCCATTGTTAACGTCCAGAAGAGGAGAAATAAGAAAATAAAACAAATTGAATTGAAAATTTATAATTGATATTCTATTTTTTATTTAATGTTACGAGAGATGAGAATGTAAAGAAAACTTTTGAATACCACCAATTATAATCGATTATTATTTTAGTCGTATGCTTGCTTGTTTTTAATTCTGGAAATGTTATCTTTGGTTACAGCCGCAACCGAGATTTAATATTTTCGCGCAATTCAAAAGAAGACATGGAACATGAAAATTATCTTTAATTTCATTTTTTTAATGAACCGGATAATTTCAACTGTTTTTTGGGTTTCTGAGAATGGTAGAAGATACAAAATATGATAAAAAGCATTGTTGGACCTGTTGTCGGAAATTTTTAACTAATGATTTATTTCAATTTATTTTTTTTGTAGTTAGGTCAATAATTGTGTCCCATTTTATTCGTTATTTTACGTTAAAAACTAATCTACATTTTATTTTTTATAATACGAAATTTAGAATTTAAAGAAACAAAAACTTACCAAAACAGACAACCAAGAGTCTCACGTTGGGATCAAAAATAAACTGATTTACTAAAAAAATATTTCTTAAAATAAATAATAATTCTGGTATTCTTCAGCTATCATCCCCCTAGTTAATGAATGTAAGATTACGAAAAATAAATAAAAATATGAGTTGAATTTATGAAAGCTAGTTTACAAGTGATTTCTAGAATTGTAACGATAATATACAGTGCGTGCATAAAGTAACGCATAAATTCATTATTAGCTAAATGAACGATTAAATTAGAAATTCCCGAAACAGGTTGATTTTTGATTTCAATTTACTATTTTTTCAGATCATAATCTAATATACAGGGTGAACCACCTTCGTGTAATGACGTCATCACTATTTTTTTTTAAATGATGGAACCCCCCTTTTTTTTCAATTTCCGGATTGCCCTTGCTGAGCTGATTCCAAAAATGTATAATATGTTGCTTCAAATTGGTACAGGGTGGAGAAAAATGCAAAAATTTACTATCAAAAACATCCTGCATTATTCTTAATAATTGTATCTAACAGATTTTATTAGTGATCCAAGCCCGTGGACTATACAATTTTTTTTGGCAATATTTTTTACCATCTTTTTTCATTTGACGTTAAAAACTGTCAACGACATTGAAGCACAGTTTTGTATTTTTGACGCTTTAGAGAAGGTACGTTCGTGAACTTTTTTTACAAAATGCCTTTAACCGAAAGTGATAGGATTGAAATATTAATGATGATTGGTATTGGCGATAAGATGCGGACTCAACAAGAGGTATGCCGATTATTCCATGAAATGCACCCAGATCGTGAACCTATTTCAGAATCTACGGTAAGCAGAATAGAGCGAAAATACAGAGAATTATGATATGTGAGGGATGCAACAAAGCAAGGTAGATCAAAAATTGATGAAAATATTGAACAAGACATAATTTTGTCGGCAGTAGAAAATCCACACTGTACAGTGCGAGGATTATCTAGGGATTTTGGTATTGGAAAGTCTTCAGTATCAAATATTTTTAAAAAGGTAAAATACCATCCTTATAAAGTACGTCTTATCCATGAATTGGCTGAAGACGACTTTGACCGTAAAACTGAATTCTGCGAGTATATGATGAACCAAAATAACAATTTCATTGATAACGTTTTATTTTCGGACAAGTCAACGTTTTATTTGAATGGTCATGTTAACCGGCAAAACACCCGTTATTGGTCTGATGAAAATCCACACTGGATGCAAGAGTACCATACGCAAAGACCACAAAAAACCAACGCATGGGCTGGTATTGTGAGAAATACAATTATTGGTCAATATTTTTTTGATGAAAACTTAACCGGAGCATTATATCTGGATTTCCTACAAAATACATTAGTTCCTGATCTGATCCAGCTTTTCCCTAATATTCAAATACCCACTAATGTAGACCGCAGAATCTGGTTTCAACAGGATGGCGCACCGCCACATTTCACAGTAACTGTGCGCGATTTTTTAAACACAACTTTTCCACAAAGGTGGATAGGAAGAAGGGGACCAGTAGAATGGCCTGCTAGATCACCTGATCTGAGCCCATTAAACTTATTTTTATGGGGTTATTTAAAATCTAAAGTCTACTTCAACCGACCTGGAAATATCCCTCAACTACAAGACCGAATTAGACAAGAAATACAGAACATAACACCCGCTATGCTACAGAATGTTAGAGACAAAAGTAATGCCCGGTTCAATCATTGTATAATGGTCAATGGAGAAGAATTTGAACATTTATTGTAAATTTTCGTTTGTTTGTTTTTGGTAGTGTATCACATTAATTGCATAACTACGTAATTCCATTTAATTTGTTTATTACATTCAGTAACGTATAACTTTCCATAAACAATTTTCATAAATTTTTTTTTGCATTTTTGCCAACCCTGTACCAATTTGAAGCAACATATTATACATTTTCGGAATCAACTCAGCAAGGGCAATCGGGAAATTGAAAAAAAGGGGGGTTCCATTTAAAAAAATGGTGATGACGTCATTACACGAAGGTGGTTCACCCTGTATATTAGATTATGATCTGAAAAAATAGTAAATTGAAATCAAAAATCGACCTGTTTCTGGAATTTCTAATTTAATCGTTCATTTAGCTAATAATGAATTTATGCGTTACTTTATGGACGCACTGTATTATTATCATTCCTAAACTACGCCACTATTCATTAAAACACATCCAACACGGCAGACCATCGCGACAACCGATCCTACCACGACAAGCGACCCCACCACGTTCACAAGTAACAGAGAACGGTATAAATTAAGGTGCAGACGAGAGATTCATCAGTTCTCTCTGGTGTGTTGAACTGGAAAGAACTCTTTGAATAGTACGTGTTGAGTACTGTTCGATTCACAGCCTTCCCTGACAAACGTGTTGAGTTTGTCCAACCGGTTTAAACGCGTTGAGTTTACACGTTTCAGGACAGACGTATTGAGTCTGTTATTTCCGTTAGACGTGTTGAGTCTATTCTCTCGGAGACCAGGACCGGACTTCAGCGTGACGATCGCGATTATAAAAAGACGACGAACCAGACCACCAGCCCGACCAATCGACTACATGCATCTGAGAGGCCGCGTATACCAGCCCACGGTTAGTAATTTATTTATTTTGTATATACTTTTTGAATTGTTTTATGTTTACTGTCTGTAGAGAGAGAATAAAAACTTTATTTTGAACCCTGTCTTCTGAATTACTCGGAACCACATTACAAATGGCACCCGAGCAAGTTAGGAAAAATAATAAAAGGTCTGGATAATTTTATTCACTCTAACAGAATCGCTAGAAACGATAGGAAAAAGAATATATAATATTATATAACAAAATGAGCAAACCTCAGGAGAACCTCTTCCAACCGGGGCAATACCAAAAAAACCTATACAACAAGTCAATACGCAAAGAGAAGCCGAATCTCTTCGGATGAATAAGGAAGGTGTCGCAATGGACCAAATTAGGAAATGGGGCATACCCGATAGACTCCTTAGAGAGATTATAAGAGCTTAAAGATTGATATAGAATACAAGATGAATATATGTTGAGAGGCTTACCAGAAGTGTTCAGAAGACTGGCATTATTGTGGTTCAGAAACAATACAGATTACTGGAGCGATTGGAACGATTTCGTTCAAGATTTCAACAATTTATTCACACCGTCAAACTTGGAAACACACCTAGAAGACCAGATTAGAGAACGGTTACAACGCGAAAATGAATCTATAAAAGGCTTCGTGATAAACCTACAAACCCTAATTAAAAGACATGGAGGTTTAAACCATCATCGGGAATTAGAGAGGATATACAACAATATTCGGCCGGAATATAAAATGTATATTAAAATGGAGGACTTTACAACAATCAGAGAATGTTACTAAGAGAAGAAGATTATGAAAACATAAAAAAACGACCGACCGCAAAATTACTACAACGGGGAACAAAATATAAATAGAACTCGTTACCCTCAGAGAGCGGTACAAAGAAGCTATACCAATACAAACAATTATAAATTATAAAGCGAGATTAAACTGTATTACGTTCCTTTAACATTATACGATTTGGCTCGTCCGATTACACATTATACGTTTTTTTAACATACGATTTTTTGCCGTTAGTTGATTTTTGGGAAAATGAGCTGAAGTTGAATTTTCTTCTTTAAATATTAATTTATTAATAAATACTTTCCATATCCATTTTTCTCTGTATCACTAATGTCATCAAAATTAGTATCTCGATGGAACTGATATCTACAGAAAGGTCTGGACAAGGAGGCAAACTCAAAACTATTTGATACTCAATATATACCAAACAACTGCCTTCTCTTGGAAACCCCAACAAACAATGCCGAGGTCCAGGCATTGTTTTGTTTTGTTTAACAAGATGAATTTTTAATAGAATTGCAAAACAATCTTGGAAATTGAATAGTTGCACTCGGATCAGTTCTATCAAAGGTGTTAGATTTAGTCGACGCAAACACGAATGAATCCAATCAAAATCTAGTAGGCCTTGCAGCAGCAGGAAAAATGCTATGTACTGTACACAATTCAATTCTCAACCACCGAAAATTTCTGCTCTATCCAAACTTCAACAGCAAAGTTCTAAAAATAGCAACATCTCAAGTGAGAGACACAATGCTCCTCGGAGAAAAATTTAAAGCAGCTAAAGTGATAGAAACAACAGCCAAAGAACTGAAGATCTTAACTCCATCTACTTCAAAAAAAATCAAAGGCCATGCCTCAAGAAGTCGCTGGAAACAACAAGAAAGGAGGGGAAAGAGGAACAACTACAGTGGAAACAAACAGACATACAAAACATACTACAAGGCAAATCGCAGAGGAAAGGAAAACCAGAGCAGCAGGAAACAGGAATGGAACAAACATCGTTAAAGGTAAATGCAAAAGACAAATATGCTGGTAGATTAAAACAATTTTTCACAGAATGGAAAACAATTACGAATAATAGGTTAATTCTCAGTTGGGTAAAAGGTTATAAAATACCATTCCCTGCCAAAAGGTAATACCAAAACTACATCTAACCATGTTATTCAAATAGCATACAAAGTCATATTAAAGTAGGTGCTATAAAAAAGGTAAACCAATTTAAGGGACAATTTTTATCAAAATATTTTCTAAGGAAAAAACCCATTGGCGAAAACAGGTTTATTTTAAACCTCAAACAATTAAATAAGCAAGTAAATCCGCCTCATTTTAAACTAGAAGATACAAGAACCGTAAAAAACTTGATATCTGAAAATTGCTACCTCGCATCGATAGACTTAAAAGATGCCTACTTCTCGTCACCATATTCCAAAGATCACAAGAAACTTTTAAGATTTAAGTTTAATAATGAGCTGTATGAATTTCAATCTCTCCCGTTTGGCTTGTCTACAAAATCGGGCTTGTTTTTCGGAACTATAGCCCGAGTTTGGCTTAAACAGGCTATAAACTACCAAAAGCAAGTAAAATAAAAGCAGCTTCGGCCGCTTTTAATAAACGATTTTAAAAGGGAAAGAGCTCAGGAGTATTCGTCAGAGAGAATCTAACTGTTTAATAAACGGTTTTTGTGTCTCAGAAGGAGCATTCTCATATAAATCGAAACCTTCCAAAGGCTTATATCATAAAGCCGGTTTCGAAAGAAACTAGCTTAGATATTAAGAGCTTGAGGAAAAACCCAAGGGTGACGCATCGGCATTTTAAAGATCGTTAACCTCCTCGGAGGCAAAAATCTTTATTTTGAAGATAACAGCGCCTAAATAAAATAAAACAAAGGATCGTTAAGTCAAGGTTTAAGGAAAGTATCCGACTAGGGCAATCTAGACCGTCTAATAAACGGACAAGAGCCCCCAAAAAGAGATATTCTAAAAAACTAAGATAAAAAACTGAACCACAAACAAAGGAGCGATTAAAAATCGATTTGATTGGAGAAGAGTAGCCTTCTTTGGAAATTTAGCCCGTTCAATAAACGGTTAGACTTCCTTGGAGAGCGAAAAGCTTAAAAAAGCAAGAGATTTAAAAATCGAACAGTTAATTTTTGAGAAATAACGCCTGTTCCTATGAGGAACAGTTATTTCAAAAATAAGACCTCGGCTTCAGTGCCGTAGTGTAACATTAAAATTAAATAAATTTTCAAACTTCATACTATCGGCACTGTGTATGGTCGACGTACACGGTAGTGCGTTTGAGCTCTACGGGTGACGGTCTGTGTTAACAGGCGGAAAAAGAAGCCATACAACAACAGCAACAGTTCCCGTTTAAATACCCGCAGATCTTCCCGATCAAACCCAATTCCCGATCCTCCCAATCCTAGGCCCAAAACCAAACCTAAAATCCAAGCTATCCCAGAAAAATCTCCCTTTTCTACGGGGGCAATCCCCAAGACCCAAAGAACCCTTCCCAAAACCATCCCTACCCTATCCACAGTGAAGGAGAAATCCTTAGAATCATACACCAACCTCACCAAACTTATCCTCGCCGCCAAACCTCTCCTTTTTCCTCTCCAACAATCCACACCAAACCACGATCCAACAGTTCCAAAACACCCAACACGTCCTCTCCCAACGCTTCCTCTTCCAGATCCAAGGACACTCCCAAGTCCTAAACTAATCCAATCACCCCCTCCTCCAATTCTTCCTCCAAAGTTTCTTCCAAAAATTCCTCTTCCTCATCCAGCTCCAAATCCAACACCGATTTATCCAACAATTCCTCCAATCCGTCCTCCAAGGACGAATCCAATCCTTTTTCCTCATACCTCACTTCTCCTCCAATCTCTCCTCTTGCTTCCTTTCCCAAAATATTTCCTTCCCGGAGTGCCGTAATCCATCTGCAGAGCACTTCACAAAAGCAACTCCTGCCCCCAACCCCAAAATCCTAGGTACCCCAATTGCAACGGGGACCATCCTGCCTTCTCCTCAAAATGCCAGGAGAGAAACAAAATACCACAAAAACCTGCAGAAATAGCCCCGGTCTTCGTACCAAAGCCTCAAACTCCCTAAATCCTTACCCCAGAAGCTGAAGCCTCCATTTCCCTAATTGCCACGATCCTCATGAACGTCCTTCTTCATAGCTGCGAGTTGATCGCCAAAATCATTACCTCCCTTATCTCGATCCAATTTAACCAAAACTGTATCATCACAGTCGGAACTGTGAATTGCAAAAGAACTACTCTTCAGCTCTTACTTCAACAGCAGAACCCACAAGTACTCTCTATCACTGACACCCTGGCCAGGAACCCCCCCAAATTTGCCGGATACGGTACCCACCACTCCCCAGGACAGAGAACTGCCGTGGCAACGGCCTTCTCATTCGGAATGGCATACCATTCACCCCCCATATTCTTCCCTCCCAGTTCGAAGAAGAACTCGACGTGTCGTCGATAGATGTCTTAATGGACAATACCATTACTACATTTATCTACTACTACAACCACCCAGGCCAAACTCTCTTCAGGCCCTTATTGGAATACTTCTCCAACCTCCCAAGAGCCTTTCTTCTTGGGGACTTGAACGCCAGATATACACAGTTTGGAGATCATGACCTGAATAGGAATGGTATTCTTCTCACAAACCTGCTAATAGGCTTTCCCATCGCATGAATACTCAACACCTTTCCTACCTTCATTGGACCCCGAGGAAGCTCAATCGTTGACCACATCCTGATCACAGACAGATGCAGAACTGTGGTTGCCGATTGGTGCTTCATCGGGGCTTCAATCACCTCAGACCATCAAACCCTGATGTTCGAAACTAACCTTTTTAATCCTATCCCGCCCTATTCTAACCAATTCCAGATACGTTCCTACAAAAAAGCAGCTTTTCCCCTATTTCAGAGAACTATCACTGAAAACTTGCCAGCAAATCCTGTTATCGACTCAAATGAAAGGACAACCTCCCTCAGCAACATCATCTCCCAGTCCCTTGATGATGCTGTCCCAACCATCACAATCAACACTGGACAAAAACCACTCCCCCCGGACATACTGTCCAACATTCGCCGGAAATTGCGAGAAACCGGGATTCCGTCCTTAAAACCGAGTGGAATCGGCTGAATGCCCTGGTAAGGCTTCAGATTAACACTTATCGTCAAGATAAGTGGGTCGAGGTAACTTCAAACCTTGATCATAGGGACGGCTCTAGGTGTTGGCACAAATTATCGTTCCTCACTGGTCAAAAGACCAAACCTTCTTCTACTGGTAGATGGACAAGTCCTCCACACTCCTGAGCAGAAGGCCACTGCATTAAAGGCCACCTCCAAGAAACAATGACAAATCCAGTCAATCCCAAATTTAACCGAAACTTCCTGGAAGAAACCGACCTCCTACTCCACAACATTCTCTCCACTCCCAATCCTCCTGCTCCCCCAATCCCTAATCCTTTACTCAGTCCTTTCGTCCCAGAAGACATTGCCTCGGCGTGTCAGAAGTGGAGAAACTCAGCCACGGGCCCTGACCGCATCAAACGTCAGGCCCTGAAAAACCTTCCTGCCACCCTCCTTTTCAACTCCTGCCTGCAGCACTCCTTTTTCCATCTAATTGGAAAACATCCCACACCATCCTCATCCCCAAGCCCCACAAGGTCCTCACCTCTTCTAATTCCTACAGGCCTATATCCCTGACGAATGTTCTGGGTAAGGTCTTTGAGAATCTTCTCAAGGATCGTATCTGGGATTTTCTGGATGAAAGGGGAACGATCCCCCAATTCCAACATGGATTTAGGTCTGAACATTTCACTCCCTCACTTCCAAATCTCTAAACCTCGGTCACTGTGCGTCGTCAGTCTTATTTGATGCCAGAAGGCTTTCGATAAGGTCTGGCATGCTGGACTTGTTCGGAAGCTCATATACACGCACGACATCCCCCTCCCCCAACTCCTAGTCAGGACATCCAACTGTACGCGGACGACACGTCCATCTCCGCTACAGCACCCACTACTAGAGCTCTACATAACAAAACCCAACAGATGCTAAATCATTTCTCAGAATGGTGTAGTAACTGGAGGGTCACCCTAAACCCACAAAAAACCCAACTCATTATCTTCAGACATCCTTCCCTTTCCAATAGACGGGGCCAATCTCTCAACGACGTTGAACTGAGACTCTGGGGAGAGAGACTCGTGCCTAAGGACGAGATTGACTACTTGGGAGTACGCTTCACGCGTACCCTTAATTGGTCAACCGAAGTCCAAAGAACTCTCAACAGAGTTAGGGCGCGAGCCTCCCTCATCGGAGCCTTAGGGGGACGAATTGGGAGATGCAACCCTGTAACACTCCTTCACACCTACAAAACCTTTATCAGACCAATCCTTGACTATAGAGCCTTAAACCTATCCACCCTTCCTCCTCATCTACTGCACGCCATTAGGGCAACAGAGAGAAGGATCCTCCGGAAATGCGCCTACCTCCCCTGGCGGTTTCTTTCCAATGAATTATACGACCACACTAATATCACTCCTATTATCCACAGATTAAAAGACCTACAAGGAAGGTACGTCAGGAGAACACTGGCCAGTTCCAACACACTCGCTCCTAAGCCAAAGATCTTCCGGACGAGCTACTAGATCTGTTAGAAGAGGCTTCTCTAAGCATCAGATGAGCTGGTCACTCCACTGATGTTCCAGGACCCACTGCTCGTCGGAGTCCCCCCCCCCCCCCCGGGGAGACTCGGAAGTATATCACCAAATCTCATTTTATAGCATATCATAAGCAAAATACACTAATCAATTACTTCACGTATTGAACCAGCGTGGAGTGTCTTTAAAAGACTCCCGCCTCCACAACTGAGGACAATAGTTGTAATACATAAATAAAAAAAAAAAATTCAAGTACGAAATGTCCCCATACGGAAAGAAAAGAAACTAGAGCCGTAGCCAAGCCGTTTCAGTGATAGCCGTACCTAAGAATACCTATCGATAAAGAAGCGATTTGCATGGACCGAAATTTGTACCCGCATGCGCAAATTATATTAGTTATACGTCAATATCAATTCTGTTTAAAGGTACTTTATTTTTGAATGAAATGCAAATTGTTTGTTCATTTGCTTTATTTTCTATTATTTTATTGTAAATATTGTTTTGTTTCCTAAACATATTTATAAAATGAATTTTTGTCAGTACCCGAACGGATAGATCAAGAGTGGGGTAAAACGAGTGAAAAGAGTAACGAAGACGAACTCAGCTTTTATATTCGTTATCCGTCATCTGTCACAAAAATTTTTGTCCTTCCAACATCAAAGAAATTTCGCCGTCCTTCGCTTCTTGGTATTGTTTGTTTAACCATCCTTTGCCGTTACGTCATAATCGGTGACGTATTCTGCTGTTTTACGTTTGTCGTATATTATTTGAATGTCATTTTACACATAACCTCAAAATTAAAATATAACTACTGACATATGTTAAGGTGTCTTTGTATTAATAAATTTCTAGTTTGGGGATATAACTATTCATATTTTTAAAAATTGTATAGTAATTATTGTCTGTGTCATTGCGAGAAATACTTTCGTAAGTATTCCTAAAAAATGAAAATAAAAACACATGTATTGGAGAAAACAGGCAATAAATAAATTTATTTCTGAAAAAACTCCCAATACGAATAGGAAAAAAGGAACCAAAAAACGGATAAGAAACGTAAACTAAAACAGCATGTAATGAAATAAAATGCAAAATCACTGACAAAATCATCTTCATCATCACTCTGGGAGTCCGATTCATTCAGATCTATGATAACAGGAAGAAAATGAGATGCATCAATGTATTTTTCTTTATCCCAGTCATTACTGATTAATTGATTTGTGTGCCTGAAATAGTGCTTCCATGAAACATGTCCAGCATAAACTTTGATTTTGTAGCCTTTATCTGTTTCTATTCCATTAGTAACTGTTTTTTGAATGGTTCTAATAGATATGTCTAGAGCATCAGCAACATGCTATAAAATTTAATAAAATCAAATCAATAAATACTTACATTTTATATAGTACAGCTAGATACTTACGTTGTAGACTGCATTTAACGGTAAAAGCGGTTTTCCAGCATATCTTTCTCTTGAAAAGTAATTAATCAACTTCAAAATTAAACTTTGCCCTTTCTTATTATACCGGGAAGGCATTTTGACAAAGAACAATTAATTGAAAAAGGCGAAAATAATCAAAAATACTCAATAAATCAAAATATGACAACTTAACTGTCAAAAGTAACAAATAATCTGAATTAGTTAAGAAATACGTCAATGACGTCATAATTCCGTCTCATCCATTTAATGATGGAGAGATCGAGATGGATAATGTATGACGCAACGGCAAAGGATGGTTAAACAAACTCTATATATGTATTCTTTGGCCGTTCCAGTGCCTGCCGTACCAGAAGAGGATTACCGGTGAGAAATTTGTATATGGTGTAATACAGGAAATTTCCAAAGAGTATTATTTATTTTAAAGCTGTTAAGTTAATTTAATTTATATTCAGGGGCAAATGTATTGTTATACCGGGGGTCAGCGATAGGTAGTATTTCAGGCGAGTTTTCCCGATTTACTACTATCGTTTTAAGCCCAGACCGGAACCAAGGAAGTATTTCAGGCGAGTTTTCTTGATTTACTTATTGGAGGCTTTGTTGATAGTGAAATTCATTTATTATACCGGGGTACAGCGATAGCTAGTATTTCAGGCGAGTTTTCTCGATTTACTGCTACCGTTAAGTCCAGACCGGAGCCAGTATTCATGTACCAGGGTTAAAATTCATAGTCATTTCATATACCAGGGTGGACGAATAATAGCTTTAAAATAACTCTGCTCTCCGACCTGTAAAATTGCATACGCTTCAGTGGGCACCCGCACGCATTGTTTCACCCGCATTATTTCACCGTCTATACTTTTTTTTTGTCCGTTCTATTAAGAGGAGGATTTACCTTGCGACAAAATAGTATGTGCAAGGGTTTCGCTTTACTCGTCCTACGCGTTTGTTTTTTATTTTTAGTAAAAGAAAAAAATATATTTGTATTGGAGAAGATCTTATCTGTGCTCCTTTGCAGCTACATTTTGAAAATTTGGCTTCATTTTTTTTCAAAAAAAATCCAAAAATTGTTCATTTTAGACATTTTTCTAAATTTTTTTTACAAAAAACGAAGTAAAATATTCAAAAAGTAGCTGCAGAGGAGCACAGATTAGATCTTCTCCAATACACCTATATTTTTTTCATTCATTAAAAATAAAAAACAAACGTATAGGACGAGTAAAGCGAAACCCTTGCAACTGAAGATTTTGCTCCAAGGAAGTGGCGCCACCGTTAGAATTTAGGGAACACAGCTTGTAAATTGAAATAAAATAAATTCTCTTGTTAGCAGAGTTTTACGAGGGTAAACAGTATGAAATAAATTTAAACTTAATTATAGAGTTTATAATTTTTCGGACAATATTTTTCTTTTAATTAATCAAAATAATTTTATTATTTGGATGACAATTTTTGTTTTTATGAACTACAATTTTCAACATGAAAATTACAATAAAACTAATTTTACTCATCATTTTTAAAATTTTACAGGAGTTTAACAACATATAATAAGTATTTAATTAATTTATTTAGTAAGTTAAAATTGAGATTTAATTTACAAATGTATTGGTACTTTTACACATCGCACGGTTAATAAGTAGTAAAAAATAATAAGATATATTCTAGCTACCCAACATTGGCATATCGGCATTATTTGACGGTTTAATTACCAAAAATCGGTATGTTTTGAATGCAAAGAACTTTGTCAGCAAAAATCAGTGGTGGTGGGGGTGTGATATTTTGTCGGTACTTACTTTGGGGATAAAAGTTTAAGTAAGACTATTTTTGACACATTTTGTTATTAGTTTGATCTTTCTTAAAGATAAGTGTGGTGATTTTAGTGTTCTGATTATTTCGATTCTTCAACTATTAATTATTGTTCTCGTGAAGTGAAGGGACTATTGTTAATATCAATTAGGATATTTAAAAATGCCCCGTAAAAGACTAAAAACTCGTTTATTCACATCGTCAAAGCGATTATCAAAACGAAATAGGATTTGCTGGATAAAAAAAGTAAGTGTAAAAATATTTATTAAATCAACGGATTTAATTACAAAAAAAATTAGTGGTCGTGTGAGATGAGGCCATTCCGAGATGCGGTCAGTGGGAGATGCGGTAACTTTTTTTCATACCTGCACGGACTAGAAGATGCGTTCACATCAACCGCAGACAATAAAAATCAGATTAAAAATAATAAAGAGGGGGTGATCCCACCCAACTTTCCGAACACTCCTAGTAGAGTAATTATTTAATCAATTATTTTAGTTTTTAGGTACATTAATAAAGTTAGTTTAAAAAAAATTAAAAAAATCAAATTTTTTATCAATAATTACCCTTATCTTTGAGTTTTTTAACTATTTACATTTTTGGATATATAACTTCTACAAATATTTTTTTAATTTAAAATTTAACTAAAAAATTAATTTAATAACATAAAAGTTATTTAAAAATTAAAATAAAAACTAGCGGCGAAATTCGAAAAAGTAAAAACAAAATTTGTAGGAAATTTTATGTTCTACAACTTTGATAACAAGTAATTTTTCATAAAAATGCATTTTAAAATAAATTCAAACTACCCCCTAATTCGCTTCGTGCATTTTAAACAGACCCCAATTTCTATTCGAAGCTTATGTTTCATTTTTAAATTCCTTTCACATTTTAATTGTTTATAAACAAAAACGGAAATACCTATAATACCATTATATGTATAACTGAATATTTTATGATCCCATTATTTGTTACTATGCAGAAATATGAATTTTCATAAGAAAATTTTACTTTCACGTTATGTGACACTTTTTTGTTACTAAAATGTGACGGACATTAATTGTACAAATGAGGAGAAATTGATAATACGTTTTTTTGTGTCTTCTTTTAGCCCCGGTGTTCGATATGTAAAGCAAATTGGTTCGTATCAATAAAAATTATAAGTTAGCAACAAAATGTTTATTCTGAGTGACTTTTGCAAATAAATATAAGGCGCTTCATTTTTCACAGAAAAATTATCACTTATTAATTCCATTAAGTTAAGAGGAACTAACAAAATTATCGCGATAGTCTCCCGTTGCTATAAGCAACGTAAACAAAAAGGAGCCTTCTAATTGGTTGAAAATAAATTTATGAAATTCTCAGTGTAATGTTGACATGATTCGGTGAAATTGTTTCATATGACACAAAATGACAAAATTTGATTAGTTGTTAGAACTGCCAAAAAATTTTCATAAAAATTAACTGATTAATTTTTGTTTTTTTTAATTATGGACAATAATAGTGAAAATATTATAAGACTTAATACCTGCTTGATGAACTGGAGATAACCAAAGAAAAAGAATTAACAATTATTAAACGGAATTTTTTCAAATTTCATCAATATTAAAGAAAATACTAATTCACTAAATATTTTTAATAACTTTAAAAATATTTTAAATGAGACACAAATACAAAATTAGATAACATTATTATAAGTAACTACATAAAACTATTATATTCGGAACTCAATTTTACATAGTGCAATAAATGTATTTCATTATTATCTAATTGCCTAATTTTTTATTAAATAATTTGCCCGTTTTGGGTTTTAGAATTCGAGATTTTTTGTTTACAAATATTCTGAATTTGTATATATGTCTCGCATTGATAATTTTCAAAACAGAAAGTACGTACGTAATACAATTTTAAATAAAATAATCCTATTTTCTGAAAAACACATTTTGACCCAAAGATAAATGTAATATCGAGCCCTCCGGACGACCCAATTATTCATTAGGTAAACAATCATTACTACCTTTATTTTATTAGGGGTTTACCGGACCAAACGATGTGTACCCTAATAGAGGATCCGAAAGAGTAAAAACTACTATGTGTTTGAATTATTTCCTAATTTTAAAATAATATTTGTAGAAGTTATAGCCAAACAAGTAATTAATTATGGCTCAAAATCTTGTAAAAATTATCATTCATAATTAATTTATTGTATAAATTTATTTTTATAAATAAATATTTTATTTATTTAATTTACTTATTTATATTAAAGCCAAAACTATCGTAAAAATGTAACTATTGTGATAAATCCAGTCGATACAATTCCACCAACTTTTATAGCTACCCTGGTAGAGACCGAGAAACGTGGTCAAAAGGGATAAGACACGCCCCCTATCATAAAATATGCTTCTTCCCACCACACCGTTGCCCCTCAGGTGTATCTGTTCGTCAAGTAAATCATGCTCTTAAGGGGCAGTTTTCACCCCCGAAGAGTTGAAAATATTTTTTGTTAATGTATTTAAACTTCCACAAAAAAGTTTAAAAAAATCCAACATTTTTCAGTTGTACATCAATTTAGAGGTGGGTGTCACCCCTTAACATACACTGTGTGATTAGTTTTTATGGGCGTATTACATTTCCTAATTTTTATCACAATTAGCACATTACAGATCATTATTTGGGGGTCTCATAAAAATTGTTGCGAAAACCCACCAGAAATGGTGGTTTTTGGCGATTTTAGGAGGGCGCAGTCTCGTTGCGTACCAAAACCGAGGTTGGGTTAGTTCTAAAAACATAAAAACAATGCGAATTTCTATCAAGTTTCGTTAATTTCTTTACGTTATTTTAATGATATATGCTTTTAACGACAAATAAAAAATATTTTTTGATATTGTGAGTAATTTCGTGAATGCAGCAGAAATGGGGAATAAAATTGGTGCTATTTAAATTACTATAATATGATTTTTCGGTGCGGCTTATTTATCATAAATCAGTGAGTGGGAAAGAAACAGAAAATATCAGAAAGAATTTGAAAAAAGTAGAAGTGAAAAAAAAATAATAGAAGAATTAGAAAAAAATAAAAAAATTAGAAAAATCAAATAAAAGTAGAAGAATTGGAAAAAAATGAAAAAAATAAAAAAAATTGAAAATGTAAAAATTAAGAAAAAAAATATCATTATTAAGAAAACATCAGAAAAAAAATTCTTTAGGGTATTGAAAAAAAAACAACTTTATTAAATGGAAATATCATGTATTTTTTACAAAATACACCATATATATTGATAATATCTGAAAGGTTAATTCTATTAAAAAAATTGACAATAAATGCAATTAAAAAATATCAATATATTTTTTACCATAAGAATAAACATTTCTCCTTCACCCTTTATTTTATTATAGAAATTGTCCGATAAATTTTGATATCAATACTCGACGTTTCGTTTCCATTATTCGCAACACGGTAACTTTTTTTTGATTTTAAAAATTTTGTTTAAACATTTACTAAAAACTTCATTTTTTAATTTAATTTATGGTCTACATTATATTTTTTTAATTCGGATATATAATTTTATTTTTTCTGTAAAATTAGACAAATATCTAGCGGTTTGAATTATAATTACTTTGACCTGAAAACTTTGCCATAAGTCTAAAAGAAAGTCACATAAAATTATAAAAAAAATAAGATTATAAAAAAAATTGTTTTGAAATTTGCAAACAATGACCTTTCATTTGATATAACACTTGATATAGTAATTCCACTTGGAGGGGTAAAAATGGGGATAAAAGTTTAAAAATCGGGGAAGAAAACGGGTATAAGAACGAAAATTTTATTTATTCCAACATCAACGCGGACGAAGTCGCGGCAAAAGCTAGTGTAAATATAAAACCTGCAGCATTTTCAAGTTTTATAAAGACAATAACTAAAAATGTTTGTACAAAATAAAAGTATTTTAGTTAGGGAATATTGGGAATGGACTCACCGGCCATGTTTTTTTCGAACCCAACTTCAAAAAAAAGTTCGGTTAGGTTGGGTTCGAAAGGTTCGAAAAATTTGGAATTCCCACATCTAAAGAAAATTAAAATTTAACATATTTATAAATAACTTGAAAATATGCAAGATCGACGTACAAGAACAGAACCCATAATTTTCACTTATAATTACACGAGAGCTTTTTATGTCGAAGTAAACTTGACATGTATCAATAAGAATTTTGTTGCCTGGCAATTTAACGAAAAAAACTGCCTCTGAAAAAATTACGAGTCCGTAGGACGAGTATTTTTTTCTGGCAGTTTTTTGAGTTGAATTACCTAATGACAACAAAATTCGAATTATAAATGTCAAGTTACTTCGACTCAAAAAAAAGCTAGAGTGAAATTCGGTAAGACAATTTAATGAATATGTAAATTAATAAATAAAAAAATAAGATGTAAATCAGTTTACCTATTTAATTTAACGGAAAAGTACAATTGTTAAAAACACAATTATTAAAAATAGCTTGAGTCGGAAAATGAAAACTTTTCTGACAAGTTTGAGAAAAATTGACATAACGTCATCAAAAATTTGTTTACAATGCTGGTTGTCATGCTTTCAAAAGTTAGGTTCCCTTATTGTCACTGAAAAAGTTAGGGCAAACTTTTTGCGCTGTCATAATGACAAAATCACGCGGCTTATGGGATTTTTTATACATGAATTAAATTGTCAGTAAAATAAAAAATAAAAAAATAAATAGAGTAAAGAATTTCATAAGCTATCTTGTTTGAAGTATACCGTACTGATGTACGATATCTTTTTAGTTACCTAGACAATTTATCAATATTTAAGAGTATCTGAAATTATTGGTTTTATTGTAACAACATCGATATATCGCGTATCACTATGGTACTGAAACGTTGATATTCTTCGACAACATCTAAAGCTATGTACGCATATGAGCACGAATGCGAATGAGGCAACCCGAGAACGAATTATTTGCCTCGGATACGGGAAGTTCGGGTTCCTGAATGGTGGACTGACGATGCTGTATGACATGGATCCAGCAAATATGGCGAGAATTCTTGTTTTTTCAGTCGCTTAAAATATGGGCGATTCAGATTCTGATTTCGAACGCACTGCGTATTTTATATTTTGAGCAGTGTATTAAAAAAATAAAAAAGAAAAAACCAAAACGATGGTCATCACAAATATATCTTAACAGAAGAAGACAATTGAATCAAAACAGCATAGGTTTATTAAACGATCTTTTGGCCGATAAAACGAGCGGGTCCTTCAAAAATTTTACAAGGATTTCTTTTTGCTGTTAAATTATTATTAAAAGGAATTAATAAGAAATAATCTTAATCGATAATAAAAATTTACATTCAAACTTCTCCATGCAATACTAGTTACAACCGACAGAGTAGACCGCCTCGACATGAAATTAGTCCTTGGACAAATCGCCGAACGTGGACAAATTGCCGAATCCTGTAAAACGACGCTGCATCGATCGGGTTTGTGGCGTCGAAGCCGAAGTCACAATTTTAATTAATATACTCTGATCAAAATATTAAACTTGATCAAAACGTAGAAACTATTATTTCGATAAATCGCCGAACGTGGACAAATTGCCGAATGGACAAATCGCCGAATGGACAAATCGCCGAATGGTCAAATCGCCGAATGGACAAATCGCCGAAAGGCTGGTCAAAAAGCCGAAAATAAGTCTTTTGTAGGAATACTTTTACTTAGTATTTTATGAAATGTAGATGACATAAATGAGATATTTAGAGATTGAAGATATGCTTTAGAATCCAGTAACTGAGAGTTGTTAGTAGTTATGTCTATATGTTGTATATTATATTAAAAATGTATGTATCCACTTCAGTTTCTAATTATTGTGAGTTAAAGAGTTCGCTTTCTAAATTATTGTCTTGTATACAAAAATAAACCAAATCTGAAGTGTTGTACACATTCTTGTTTCGACAGGGATACAAATAAATGTTTATACAAGTGTATACATTTTTTAAAGGATTGAATCCAACCGCTTTAGACACCATATTATCCTTTAGGGCTATCGGCCTATAAAGTTGCAAAAAATTGTGCAGCTCAAGACCTTGAGAGAAACGAAAAATTTTTTTAAATTTTTCATTTTGTATCCTACAACATGCTTGTGTATTAATGGCTATCATTACATGATCGTTACATAATATACTATTAAATATTTATTATATTGAACTTCTAAATAAGGTTCTAAAAATTGTAATCCACTATTTTATAAACAATATTTATCGTAGAAAAAATAGCATTTCCTACATAAAATATGTTTTTTTCGTTCGTAGAATAGCCCCACTCGCTTCACTCGTGGTCAAATTTTCACTGACGAAAAAACCACTATTTTCATGTCTTGTTGTAAAATATACTATTTTGGTCAAAAATTCATAGGGATTTTTCGGATTTTTTTAACTTTTTATATTATTGGCTATAACTTCTACAAATATTATTTTCAAATTATGAAATAATTAACACATTTAGTAGTTTTTATTTCCTTTCAGACACTTTATTTACTTTTTTAGTTGTTTTATAATATTGGACTAAACATAAATACAAAAAAATTTAAAAAAAGTTATTTTGGTTATAACAATTACAATTTTAAATTCGAAGAAACTAAAATACCTCGTAAATTTAAAGTTTTATGTTACCTTTTGAGTGGTATAAATCCCATTTTTATATCTTCAAAATTTTTAAAAGGTATTCAATTTTTTTTTAAATCTTAATAAAATTTCAAATTTCTTTGAAATATTTTTTTAAAAATTTCACTATTTGTGTAATAGAATTTTGAAAAAAGTCAGTTATTAATTATACAGTTTTTTATTAAAATTTAACGGTAATTATTTTACATTTTTAATATTAAATTTTAACTAAAAAAAAATAATAAAATAAAATTAATAAGATAAAAATTATTTCCAAACTAAAATAAATACTGGTAGCAAAACTATGAAGAATTAAAATTAAAGTAAATAAGTAAAATAGGGTACCAATAAAAAGAAAATTAAATAAATTTGTTCAAAAAATTTCTCTCAAGTTCTTGAGCTGCACAATTTTTTGCACCTTTATAGGCCGATAACTCTAAATGGTAATAGCGGTTGGATTCAATCCATTAAAAAATGTACACACTTGTACACAAATTTAATTGTATCATTGTCAAAATAAGAATGTGTAGAACCCCTTAGATTAGGTTTATTTTTTTATACAAGATAATTTAGAAAGCGACCTCTTTAACTCACAATAATTAGTAACTGAAGTGGATAAATATATTTTACTTTCCCGGACCCATCAAAGGGAAAGTAAGGTGAACAAGCAAAAAAAAAATTGAGATTTCGATGGAATTATCCATTTTGAAGTCCCCCAAGACGATTGAAACCATTTCCAGCGTATGGTCTGTCTGTGTGTCTGTGTGTAATCTTCCACGATAACTGCCGAACCGTTTGACCAATCAAGCTGAAATTTGGTATGGAGGGTCGGTGTGTGCCTAGAATGCGACCATTAGATTTTGGTTTAAATTGGTACAGTAGAAGGTCCTCAAGGCCGACATTGATTAAATACACATGTAACAATTTTTTACTTTTTTAAATTTTAAGGACAAACAATACACTTAAGTACAAAATTTTGTAGTATAAAGTTTTAGAGCATAAAATTCCCTATACCTATGGTTTCAAACTTTTTCCAGAATTTCGAATAGTTGCGCCACTAGAGGGCGCGTAAAAAAATGTGCATGTAGGTTTTCTCTAGTTTTTCTTGATTTTGAGGACAAACAATGCACTTTAGTACAAAGTGTTGTAGTACGAAGTTTTAGACCATAAAATTCCCTATAACTCTTGTCTTAAACTTTTTCTAGAATTTCCAATGGTTGTCGCCACCAGAGGGCGGGTAAAAAAACTGCATGTAGGTTTTCTCTAGTATTTCTTGATTTTGAGGACAAACAATGCATTTTAGTGCAAAATTTTCTTATGCAAAGTTGTAAAGCATCAAATTTTCTTTAACTTGTATAATTAACTTTTTATCGAATTCCTCATAGTTTCGCCGCTAGATGGCGAGAAAAATACATGTTTAGGATTTTCCATTTTTTAAAATTGGAGGTAAATTATGCTCTTTAGTGCAAAATGTTTCAGCGCAAAGTTGTAAAGCATAAAATTCCCTACAACTACTGTATGAAAATTTTTCCCGACTTCCCAATACTTTTCACACAAGATTTTAGGAGATCCTAATTGTAGCAGTGTGATATACATTGTGCGCATGCGCAGCTTATGTCATTATCAACATCAATTCGGCTCGCTATTTTTAATGTGTTCCATAAATTAAAGTAATGCTTAGTATTTTGTAATTAAAATAATAATAATAAATAACATATTCTCTACGATCGAGCCGGGAAAGTTCTGGGGTGACACAGCCGATTTTTTAATATAATATACAATATATAGACTTAACTACTAACTGTCAGTTACTAGATTCTAAAGCATATCTATAATCTTTAAATAGCTCATTTATGTCACCTACATTTCATAAAATAACAAGTAAAAGTATTCCTACAAAAGACTTATTTTCGGCTTTTTGACCAGCCTTTCGGCGATTTGTCCATTCGGCAATTTGTCCATTCGGCGATTTGTCCATTCGGCAATTTGTCCACGTTCGGCGATTTGTCGAAATAATAGTTTCTACGTTTTGATCAAGTTTAATATTTTGATCAGAGTATATTAATTAAAATTGTGACTTCGGCTTCGACGCCACAAACCCGATCTATGCAGCGTCGTTTTACAGGATTCGGCAATTTGTCCACGTTCGGCGATTTGTCCAAAGACTTATTTTCGGCATTTTGACCACTTTCGGCGATTTGTCCAAAGTCTACTTTCGGCGTTTTGTCCAGTCGGCGATTTGTCCGGATCCCACTTTGATGTACCGCCAAGAAACGGATCGGGGCGAGGCCGCATGCATACGGATTAAAACAAATTCGCACGCCTCGTTCGGACGTAGACATATATATGCTCATGCGTCCTCGAGTTGCCTCATTCGGGTTCATGCTCATATGCGTACCCAGCTTAACTGATTTTTTTATTTCGTGTGATCGTATTGCGCGCATACTAGTTTTAAAAAATATGAAAGACTTTGGTAGTGACGATAGTGTTGCTCATCCTACATATGAGCTTAAGATTAATGAAAATTGAATTTAATCAAATTCTGAAGTAGAAAATATAGAAGAAAAATATCTGCCAAAAAAAAGTAAAAGTAATTTTGCTGAATATTTTGTATATTCTTTTTAAGCTTTTACTTCAAAGTCCAAAACTACATAATAATATATGTAAGTTATATAAATTCACAAAATTTCACTGTAATATTGGGTTATTAATATTGCAAAATATATTTTGATAAACATAAACTAAAATCAGTAGAAATGAAACTCGAAGTCATGTACCACAATTTATTAAAAATTACAATTAGTTAAGGGCAACTAGTTTCGGCTTATGAGCCATCTTCAGGCCTATAACAAAAGAACCCAGTTCGAGACAAAACATCATATATAAAAATATTTTCAAACTTACGATATAATTAATTAATTCAAAATAAAAATTATATAACCGATAGAATGAAACGCTGGTGAAAGGGTGGGGTTTTTTAAAGGTGGGGAATATGGACATAAAGTATTAATATAAAAAAGATTTTTCTCCACGACCATTACTGAATGTATGAATTCTGAAATCATTTTTAATAATAGAATGTAAACATTCACCCTCTGTCTGAATATTTATTCTATAATACTTGCCCCTTATGCATTTTGCATGTATTTTCATTCTTTATCAAGGTAAAGAATGGATTTTCTGTAATCGAATTAAACAATATCGATTGCCATGGACTTCAAAAGTGTCAGTGTCAGATATAAAATGGCGACGGTAATAATTATTTTCAAAACAAGTTTTAATTTAAACAAAATAATGAGTGAAAAATCAAGTGAAGTAGATATAGAATTTAATAATTTCTGAAATTGTAAATTATGAAAAAAACACCAATGCACCAGATTTTAATTTCGGTAAGTGTACCACAGCACTATAAATATTAATACAATGTAATACAAATATGTCAACAAATAACTTGTGTTCAGATTTAATTTAATTTTGATTTATACTTTTTGATCGTGGAGAAAATATACTCTGTTACTCGGTTAGAATGAAAAAATTCGACACTCGTGGTTCCTCACACTCGCATTCGCTCGCGTTCGGAATTTTCCACTCGTTTCGAATTTTTCATTCTAACCTTGTTACAGAATCTACTATTATTATATTAAAAATGTGACTTGTGTAAGAATGCATTTTTATTATTAGTATAATGTTTATTTTATCTCGAATATTGAATATCCGAAACACACACTCGAATTTCCAAATATGCAACCATCGCTTATAAGTTTCAAGTGAACCCTTGAGTCTTGTCTGAATAGATAAAAATCAGTTTCTCAGTATATCGATGGCGTTTAATAAACAAGGGTGTATCGTTTGTGTGTGTTCACGAATTGAATTTTGGTTAGGTTAGGGTATTAACTGGGCAATGTTATTATTATTTATTTATGACAATGGACTCATCCATTTTTATTTTATAATTTTGGCCTACCATAACACATTGCACCGGGTCCAGCCCTTCTGAGACCGATCCTGCGGCTGTAATTAATTCTTAAAATTTGAAAATTGGGGCTATAGTGGCTTGTGACGTGGCTATGTTATCATATCGATAAAACTGGCAACTCATCGTTCTCATTTGTTATGATTAAAAGAAGGAAAGAAGTATGTCAAAGTTTTCTACAAATGAATAAAGCTACAGAATCTTGGCAATGCTGTAGAAAGTAAAACGTTAATTATTGGTCAAAAAGCAGCGCCACTTTCAAAATATATTAATTACTTTTTATTGCTTTTATTAATTAATTAATATTATAAGAACAATGAAAATCAACATGAGCAACTAGGTTCTTTAAGCTATTCATTCATATAATAAAACCAATAAATTCGTTCCTACTGGATAAGTCCATTGTAATGTTATGTATTTATGGCAATTTTATTACTATTTATTTATGTTTAATTTATTATTATGGATTTTAAAGAAATGAGGGATCTTAACTTCGACATAACGTTAAAAATAATGTTAATATTCTCCTACTTTTGTTATTGATACAGTTATGTGAATTATTTAATATTTAATTGTTTACTGCAGCGTTGTTACGTGATTCTGCCCCTCAGTGTGGATAGATTAATATTTATTATTTAAATATTGTTGGAACGGAGTACTCTGCGTGATTCTGCACTTAGTACTCAGTAGATGTTCCATTTGTGAAGCACTTTGCATGATTCTGTCCCTAGTGCTGGTAGAAGGATATTTTGCATGATTCTGCCTCTAAAATCCTGTTGATACTGTCCCTCAGTGTAGGAACGGAGTACTCCGCTTGATTCTGCCCTTAGTACTCAGTAGATGTTCCATTTGTGAAGCACTCTGCGTGATTCTGCCACTAGTGCTGGTACAAGGATATTTTGCGAGATTCTGCCCCTAATATCCTTGTTATTAAAATAATGAAAAATACTGTAGCGTGATTTTGCCCGTCAGTCTATATTAATTAATATTAATAAATTGCAACAATGAAAAACGCTATTGCGTGATTCTGCCCCTCAGTGTATATTGATTAATATTGTTTAATTGAATTGGTATTTAAATAATTAATACTTATTATATTCTTATTGATTTAATAAAGTAAAATTAAAAGGAGAAAACGATATCTACGAATGTTTAAATTGTATTTGAATACGATAATAATTGCTTATATGTGCCTTTTTATTATTTTCAGATCTGTCATCTCGGACCTCATATTATCAAAAAGAAAAATAAATAAATAAAGATTTTAAAAAAATATATATCTATTCACAGTTATTAAGTTGTTAAAATAAAATGTTTATAATTACAATTTCTTAATTGTCTTTATCAATTATTATTTAGGCCACTCTTTACACAAATTTTTGTACTTAAATAATAAAAGGTTGTCATTCAAATTGTGCAAGGCACGTATTCGCCATTAATTTCAGGATAGAACATATCAGTAAGAAGAGATTTTTATAGGTAAAAACTATTGGAAGCCCGTATAAGGGCAAAGGTGTTCGAAACGGGAAGAAAAGGAAAATTCCCAAAAATAGCGAATACTCAAAAACGAGACGAAAAATATACCACCACATTGCATTGGCACCGAAAATACAAAACACGAACAAGATAGCTTATGAGGGTGACAGGTGAATGTTAAAAAGGAATTATGTGGGAGGAGAAAGGGAGGGAATTTTGATAATTTGTTTAATTATCAGAAAAATTTATATGACCCGATACATGTCAATTGTAATTTTTAATATATTGTGGTACAGGACTTTCATTTCTACTGAATAAATTGGCCTCATTTTAGATATGGATAACCTCTTAACTAAACTGTTTAAAAAACAAAGTATCAACAGTAACCACCCTAAATGTCGGTTTTTTTATTTTAATTTTACTAGGTTTTTTTTACTGTAGGGTAATTCAACTATTGTTGAGTAAACTTGCAGTTAACTCTATATTCTAAATTTAAACAATAAAAAAATCGAAACTTCGAACCTTAGTTCGGTTCGGTTCGAGGTTCTGTTGAAAAACGAACCGAACCTCGAACCGAACCGAGTAAATTAAATTTCGAACCGAACCAAACCTTGACTGAGGCAAATAACTTTTTGGGAAAAAGATATGACTATTAACCAAAACCATAATTGGTACTACCAGGGGCTGTATGTAAGATGCGCCACGTGCCTCGGGTGGTCCCAAAAGGACATGTAAAATGCGCCACCTATTTTGAATTTGAGGATTAAGAGATTACAGAAGATTACCATAAAAATAATTACCGTACTTGATTTTATCTACATTTCAGCAAAAATAAAACAATTTTTAATTTACCTTTATTTTTATTTAAAAAATTATGATGCATAATTATTATGCAAATATAAACTGGAATAAATTTAATGTTAAATATTTACAAATTTGAAGGGATAAATTTAACAAGAGAAAATCTTGAAATTTTTTTGGCGTCGTATTCTTTAGTCATAGTTTATTAATAAACTCTATTTTTTGTTTAATTTTTTTTCCTGAATTTTAAGTGTTTCATTATTGCAACTTTTAACATCAATTTGATGCACATTAACGAGAATATTAGCGAAGTGAAAAATATTCGGATGTTGTTTGTAGAATTAATATGGAACAAAGCTGTAATTTTTCATCATTATTCTGTTTTTCTTTTTCTATTGTTTTTCTTTTTTCTACTTTTGCATTTTATTTCAATTTTTTGAATTTTTTTATGGCTACAGTTGCTTCCGGGTTTTTTGTTCTTTGGTTTTTGGTTTTTTAATTTTTTTTTTTTCAATATTTTCTAATCTTTTATCATTTTTTTCTCATTATTCTGTTTTTCTATTGTTTTTTTTTGTTTTCTAATTTTTTCTCATTTTGTTAATTTCATTGATTTTTTTGTGATAATTGCGAATTTTTTGTAATTTTTGTTGCGGTTTTTTGCGATTGTTTTACGACTATTATCCCTATTATTTTGTTTACAGCATTAAATACTTTTAAGGAGTTTTAAAGTAATAATTTTCTTTTATCTAGTGGCGCTTTTTACCGGTGAGTTTAATCCCTAAAATAATATTTTACTTGACTTTTAAGCAAACGTGGCGCACTTTACATAGTGCCACCAGGTTCAGGGACAATTGCACATTCGGCGAATTTTTTCTTAACTTTGAACATTCTTGAGTTTCTGAGTTGTTGAAAAACAGAAAGTACGTGCGTAATACAATTTTAAATAAAATAATCCTATTTTTTGAAAAACACATTTTGATCTAAAGATAAATGTTTTATCGAGCCTTCTGGACGAACCTATCAGGTAAACACTCATTACTACCTTTATTTTATTAGGGGATTACGGGAGCAAATGATAAGTACCCTAATAAGGGATTCGAAAGGGATTAAAAAGTACTAACTTTAAAATAATATTTGTAGAAAAACTCAAAGACAATGAATTTTTGACAAAATATTTGTTTTTTTATTCTTTTAAACTAACTTTATTCATGTATTTTGAGGGAGGAAAACTAAAATAAGTGATTAAACAATTATTTTACTAGGAGTGATCTGAAAGTTGGGTTTGATTAAACACTCTTTATTTAATTTGTACCTATTTGTTAAGTGTTGTATCTTGGTATATGATAAAAAATGGTATTTGAAATTATATTGCTTCTGCACGACTACACAAATTTTAACGAGCATTAATAATTGAATTTATGGCTCAAAATCTGCTAAAAGTTATTCATAATTAATTTATTTTATAAATTTATACATTTGTATGCCTATTTTTATAATTAAATGTTTTATTTATTTCTCTTGCTCATTTACATTAAACCCAAAAATCTCATACAAATGTAACTATTGTTATAAATCTAGTCGATACAATTCGACCAACATTTATAGCTACCCTGGTAAAGACCGAGAAACGTGGTCACAAATGGGATAAACCACGCCTCCAATCATAAAATCTGCTTCCTCCGACCACACTGATCCCCTTCAGGTGTATCTGTTCGTCAAGTAAATCATGCTCTTAATGTATGCTGAGAACGTGATATTGAATCAGCGGTCAGTGAGTTCTGTGGCAGATACTGAGAGCCAGTCGACTGATATCAGCAGCTACTGGGTGACACATTATTAATTATAATCAAATGTAAATTTCGTAAAGTCCGGGAAAAGTAGATAATATTAAATATAAATTTTGAACAGCTGTATCTACAAAGTCCAATATAATGCTTCCGCGCAAACTTAAACCCCCTCCGAACCCGATTAAAAGCAAAGAGTGGGAAATGGCAGGTTTGGTCCTCACTTTAAGCTTAAAATAAATTCAGTTGTACCAGCATCACCGAGAAGATTACCACGCCAGAGAACCGACACCGATAGCCTGCTCGAGACCTCCGACGCAATCCGAAGTGCTCCGAGGAAATACCGGTGAGAAACATCGAGTCTATTAATAGAATTTTCTTGTGTATTTATTTTTCAGAGTTCAATTTTGGCGTATTCAACGACTAATCGAGAAGACCAGTTAGGTTCGCTTTAGAACCTCGCAGAGAACGATACTGTTAGTCGAGAAAATCACACTGTATCATTCGATGGTATATAACTGTTTATACTAAGTCGGAGTGCACATAGTCGAGCAAATCGCAGGGTAGGTGTCGTCATTGTGTAACTGTTATATATAGGTAAAGGGGACCCCGGAAATTACTTATAGTCGAGTAAATCACACTGTACTTACTCCAGCGACGCAATTTCACCGTAATAAGGATTGTTTATTAATTTAGGGGGATACGACCGACTACTAGAAAACACCGGGTACAGTTAGGTTCTCTTTAGGCCCATGCAGACAACGATACTGCTAGTCGAGAAAATCATACTGTATCGTTCGATGGTATATAACTGTTTATAGTAGGACGGAGTACCAATAGTCGAGCAAATCACAGGGTGCGTGTCGTTACTGTATTACTGTTATATATAGGTAAAGGGAACCCCGGAAAGTACCTGTAAGAAAAATTGAACTATTTCCAGCTTAGATTTCGATTTATCTCATTCACCGCTTAACCATGACGTCTCGCCGCATTCTTTTATTTCTCGCTTTCATCATACCGCACTCATTATTGTTAATACCCCTTCACATCCGTTATGCATTACATCGTTCGTCGCTGCTAAATCGTTTCTTATTCCGTTAGACCCGATTTAGCTTTTTGAACCCGTTGCACACCCTTTCCTTGTAGCGGTTTTGATAAAATTGTTTGTTTACTCTGGTGAACAATAAAAGGTTTATTTTTGTTTGGTAATTTTATTTATTTTTCTGTTCACGTAAACTAATATCCTAGCAGCAGATACTCCGGTACTTACACAGGTGGGCAAGTAAAGTCTGCCCTGCCGGCTGCCAAGAGGTTGGTCGAGGCCAAAACGACAGCTGGAGTAATAAATATTCACTGAGGCTGCCGGGTGTAAGTGGCATTCACACTATAAACGGAAGGTGGCGCCCGAGGCAATCGGAGACCTGAGCCAAGGCGCCAAAGTGACCCGTAATGATCGAAGTGCTTCTAAGTTTATATTAGATGATTCTCGGCACAACTTCTATTTTCACAGCCAGTGCCCACTTTACAATTAATTTTAGTGGTATAAATGCAAAAAAAAACATTATTATTATTATTTTATAATTTTTCCTTTTAACTGTTTAATATGCCATTTACTGAATTTTTCCATTTTTATTACTTATCATCGCTGAAAGAAGCTTGACAGATCTTTTGATTAATTATGCATTATAAACACCAAATCCTGGCATTCTTTCTCAAACTACTTTTAATTTTATCGATTTCAGATTAATAACCGGGCTTTTATTGTCCTCTCGCTAAAGTGAGTTTAAAACTTCAGGAAACTTTTAACGAACCGATTAGTTTGATATTGTTTATAAAGAAAATATTTTGAGCAGCTGTTTCTCCGCTAGAATTCTGTTCGAAGTTGATTATTCAAAAACGTTGTTATACTACGTAAAGAGTAAAATTAATAACTTTTATGTTTGGTCTAATAATTCAAAATAATTAAATTTAGATAGGGAAAATGTTTCTTTTGGCATGGATTTTTGGATGACGGGTTATTCAATAAATACAGAGATATCATTTAATTTATTCAGTTCTAAGTTTTGAACAAATCTGGATAAATAAATCGATTCTTTTGAAGCTTTATGTTGGAACTTGAATGCTATTTTGCAAACAGTATATCAAGTCTAGCTAAGAAAGTATGTAGCCGATAACATAAAGAAAAAAAACTGAAGAAGAAAATATGGGTTAAACAGTGGATTACTGAAAGAAGGATGTAAGGTACCTCAAATAATCTTCTAAGTGAACTTAAATTGGAGGAGTGAGAGATTACAAAATTTTTCTACGACTAAATGAGTAGCAATTCCAATATTTACTAGAAAAAGTTAAACTCAAAACCAATAAAACGAATACGTCTATGTGTGAGGCTGTTTTACCCTGGATAAAGCTTTAAATAGTTTTACGGTATCTTGTAACATGAGATTAAATTAAAAATCTAGAATATCTTTACAGAGTACCAAATTCTACGTGAATTTCAATCACTTGTTATATATTATGGAGATCCCTATTCATCTGCAATAGAAGCTTGCTACTGAGACGGTATCGGATTTCCATTTGCGTTTTGCTTTTCTTTAACTTCGTGAATCCTTGAAGTTGAAAGCAGAAAATTTCATTGAGGCCCGGTACTTTCACCTCTATATAAAGTAATTAATAGTAAAGAATAGATGTTATCCGGAAGATAACAAAAACTACCGTACATAGACAGTACTATCTACCATACAAAATCCTCTTAGGGCCACTTGCACAGGTTCCATTTAGTTATGTGACTTAAAATATGCAGCACTTGCACAGGTTCGGTTTAGCCAAAACTTACCTAAGTTGTATTCTCATCTTGTTTAGTAATGACGTCATCACTTGTAGCAACTGTCACTTCCTATTAACACCAAAATCTACACAAATCATCTCCTTGCTATGCTTAATATGTATATAAAATTTCATCTAAATGCGTTCTGCCGTTTAGACACACACCGCACAAACACGCACACCCGCACTCTCGCACGCACGCACGTAGCACGCATGCATGGTATAAATGGATTCAGCTGACCTCAAAACGTTGAAATCTGGCTATGGCCAAAAAATCATGATCGCAATACTTTCCTTCTATACAACTTTGTTGGGTTCGTAAAGTAAAAATCGACAAATACCATTAAAAAGTTACCTCATTATAACTTAAAAAAATCTAATGTGGTCAGCACATGAACTCTATCTATTTTTGGATCTAAAATTTACACGTTAACGCAAAGAAATTATGAAAAAAATTAACTTTTTGTAAATCTGGCTATAATAGCAAAAGTTTTGAAAATTTTAATGATACGAAAATAGTGGATACAAAATATATGTGTTAAACTTTGCCATTTCGTTTAGTAATGACGTCATCACTCATAGCAACTGCCACTTCCGATTGTCCGATTGACAGCTAAATCTAATCAGATCTGATCTACTGTATCAGAATCTTGTATGCAAGATTTCACTATTTTTAATTCAGTAGTTTTTGAGTTATCGATACTACAACATCCATCCTATCACACATGCACGCACGCACACACGCACACACGCACACAAGCATACGCACACGCACATACACGGACCGCAGTTCGAGCTAGTTAAAAGTAAAAATAGTTATTTATAAAACTAATAGACTTAGAAAAGATGTGATATTTTTTTGCAATCTACGCCCCGTGAGACTAAAATTAGAAGGATCTGCTTTGGTAAATGTTGGACGAAAATTATTGTACGAAATAAAAAACTATTTTCTAAAATGTTAAAGTTGTATGTAAAGTATATTTCATCAAAAATTAAAATTGCTTTTTCGGTTGAATACCAATCACTATTTTAGTTATTTGATAATGATATACTATTAGACGTTGTTTAAATAATGTTTTGTTCCTCACGTTTTTCTACTCGGCCGGTTCGTTTGATGGATTGTATGCCAATAAGCGACTGTGTCCGTGGTACCCATCAACCTACGATAGATGGTGTTACTATCGGTCATTTTTATTGACATAAAAATGGCTGGGGTATACAGAGTTGGTTTTTGAAACTATGAATTTTGACAAAGTAACACTGATGTGATGACTCCTATAAGGATGAAACGTGTATGCTAATGGTTGGTATAATTTCCAAAAACTTTGTCTCTGTCTTGACAGTCTCGACACCTGAAAATGTTACCTCTTTAAAAGTTTAATTTACATTTCCAAACATATGTTATACAACTTTAATAAAACCTAAACAAAAGAGGTAAAAATGTAACCTTCAATAAACATTGATATTGCGTTACCAATAACCAGAAAAAACGTTTTACTCAGCCATTTAAAAATGGTTTAAGCAACGTAAAAACACCCAAATACAATACGTAAAATATACCTTTATTATACGTTTATATTACGTTACTAAACACAGTTAAAACAAAAGATATGGTAAAAGTTAAAATCTAGTTACTGAATATAGTCAAGTGAACGTTGGGGAATTTGGTTATAATTAACGTCGAAGTAAGCGGCATTTGCCCGAAAAATTAATGTTCCGTCATGGGTTATTCTTTCACTTAAAAAAAAACGTGTATGTTTTTATTGGGTAATATCTTCAACTGCAGCAGAGGTAAACATTAAAAATTAATCGAAAAATTTGAGTTAGAAAAATTCCAAATTTTGCTCTGATTCATTGAAGAGCTATAAACGAGATGACGGAACGCAAAGCTTAAAGAGCCCAGCGTTTAGTTACAGGAAAAAACCAGGGATGGATTTGGATTCAAAACAGTCTGGTTCCACCAAATCTTCAAAATGTAAACTATTGTTGAGTTAAGTTTTATTTATATAAAAATTCTTCTTTAGATGTAAAATTTCGTATTTTTTTGATTGTTTTACATTATTCATAGAAGCCTTTGTTTAATATATGGTGATCAGTAATGGGTCCAAATATTTTGCATGGGTAGGCTTAGTGGGTAACGAACTATTCAAAAAGTTTTAAAGTGGCAATCAAAATTGTTGTATTAAACAAAAATCGGTGGACTCGCCCCAAGACTTTCCCGACAAGTATCAATAGACGAATGGTTTATTGAATGTTAATTTTCAAACTTTGACTTTTTGTTATTTTTCTGGAACAGTGAAAGTGGCTGCTATAAACATAACACTTTTTTGCATTTTTATTCTCAGCAGGTTTTCTATTATTTATTTAATGTTTTTTTTAGAAAAATAGTTTTTTCTTACTAAAAAAATTATTTTAATAATCTTAAGTTTTTTTTATTTTTTGTTTGAATATTTTAATGTCTGATAAATCATATTTAATATAAATGTACTTATTATTTTTGTATTTTTCCACCAAATAAACGAAAATCTATTGACGAAGTACATAAATCTGCAACAATTAACGTACACCAATTCCTTCCTTCGTCATCTAAAACAGGAATGATTTAAAAAAAAAGGAAATAAAGAGATTAAATCGAATATACCTCTGTTAATAAAAAAATCGGTGGATAACAAAAAAGTCTTTCCAAAAACCAAAGGATAAGAAAAAAGTTATTCCAAAAAAGTCGGAGGATGAGAAAAAGGTTGTTGCAAAATTTTGTGTCGGATCCGGTTCTAGATTCGAAAAAATATCGAAACAGGATCAAGTGAAAATAGTAGTTACAAAATCTAAGCCAGAAAGGAATCTATATTAGATGCTGGAAGGAAGCTTACTCAACATGTAAGAGCTAATAGAAGAAAATTTTTGAATAGTTCATTACCCACTAAGCGTACCTATGTAAAATATTCGGACCCATTACTGATCTCCATATATTAAACAAAAATAATTTTAATGATCTTAAGATTTTTATTATTTTTGTTGTTGTTGAAGATATTACCTCCGATTGCACTGTTATATTTAAAGATAACTCTGGTGATATGTTAATACGAGGTCAAATATTAACTAGCACTCCTGAACAAGCGAAAAATGACACACCCAATGATTTATTCCATGTTTTAGGTTCGGTTATTTTATTTCCTAATGAATTATCCAAACCTGTTTCCAATGTTTCATTATTAATGATTAATTTTCATACAAAAGATAATTTTTTCACAAGCAGAGAATTTGTATAGTTTCTTGAGTTGTTACTTTCATAAATTGTCGATTTATTAATAATCTTATTGTTTTCAGGTGTTTTTACCAAGTTCAGTGATACAGATGATCATTTTTTTTTCATGTGGAGTTTTTGGGTAATTTTTTGAATTATTATTAATTGTGCTGATCCTTACTGATTTTCTAGTGCTTTTAGAAATACTTAAATCATCACAAAAATATTTGTTGTTATTTACCATAAAACTTAGATTTTTTAACGGAATGTCTTGATTTTTCTTTATCTAAAGATTTTGATCTTCTAATTGATGATGCGATCAAAAGTAGTATTTTCTAGATCATAAGTATTTTCCCTCTCATTACTGCCACATTCTGCACTTTCTGATAATTTAAACTATCCAAAAATTCATCATCAGATATTTCTTCTTATCCAGTCTTAGTAATTGTAAAATCTGATGATGATAATTCTGATCTTTTATTTATTTTCACTCTTCTTCTGGAGTAATTAATATAGTCACTTTCATAATTAACAACAAACATATTTTGTGTATTTCTCAGTGTTCTTTTTTTCTTTTTTCCCTCATTTGTAAAACAATCTGTTCAAAACATGATAATTAAAATAGTTTTAATTTGTTTATGATATAATTAAACCAAAAATACAAAATAAAACATCAAATGTAGATATAAAACTGAACAGACAATTTTTAAACGTTTCTGCGATATACTTAATTGAAATAGTTACCTTTAATTATAAATTCTTCAAATTCCGTATTGGAGATCAATTTTTTATTTGTCTTTATTCTTTTTTGAATTTTTTTTCTGGATTGACATGAAATGAAAGATGTGGTTTCTAGGCTTCGACGATCCCTTTGATTCAAGTCTGCAGTAGACAGTATTTTCCTCCTTCTACTTTTCTTGCTTTTTGGCACTGGTTCTTCCATAACTAAAAATTATTTACCACTCAACCGTCTTTTCAATTTATTTTAAACCAGTATAAGTAAACGTAACAACCGTTTTTCTTTGCAAACAATGTTATTTGACGTTGACGTTTCTGTAAAACAAGGTCACAGTACATATACTATCAGTAAGGCTACTCGGGCCATGGTTAATTGAGTATAAGGTCAGGTCGGGACATTTTCGGTGTTGTAGGTGGAGTCACGACTGATATGACGTCACTGTAGTACAGCTTATTTATGAATATGCCATTTTGCTTTGTGTTATTAATAAAGCGTGTAGTTTTTTTGTGTTTCTTATTTTTGTGATTTGTGATTTTAATAAATAATATTAACTGTTTGTATAATAATGTTGGCCCTATTTCTGTTTGTGTAAAAATATAAATTTTACTGATATTCTAGGATCACCAAATCGACAGTGTCTGCGCGAAAAAAATAGCTAACTCTCGCGCCATTGACATATACTTATGGACATGCCCAGCGGCGAAAATTGTGTTATTTCGAGAGAAAGAGATGAGACGAGGGTTCGATCAATCTCTATTTCCTCAAAACAGTAACGTATAATTAGGATGTTAGCGCTAGACCAAACATATACGCCATCTTCCTCACTCTTTTCAGCAAAAAAACATTACAACAATTATCTAGTTCCGATATTACTGAATTTACTGATGACAGTCAGCAATTACGGAACGAATTCAGGTGAAGGAAAATAATGGAACGCATAATAGTAGATGTAGAAGTGGTAGGGGCGACAATTATAAAAATTAATACCAGTTAGACTGTTTCCGAGTTGTGAACTAACCTTCGTTAATCTTAAAGGAAATATGGAAAATTTTGTAATAGCTCTGGTAGATGATTTATTTGATTCTTCATATGAGGAATCTAGTTCCATTAGCAGTGAAGAAGAACCAGATTTTGATTTTGTAATTTGTATAATACGGAATTGTTTCTATTTTCACAACATGCGAGGCCAGATTATCCCTCTTTCAAGGATACAAAATTACTTAGGTGTAGTGGAAAAATATTCACCTAATTTATTCATATCTCATTTTCGGTTAGTAGTGTTAGTAATATATAGTATATATGGCATAAAGTTTGTATCTTATCTATATGCATATACCTATGAACATTAGTAAATTATTCATTAGATAGACGTATCTAATAGATACTTTTAATTTTATTTGCAGTCTTTTATGTACTACCTACAATGTTGAAAAATGAGCTGTATCTGAATTGAAATAAGATTTTACAGTTTACTAGTATCCAAATTGGATATATATTGTTATGAAATTTGTTATACTCTGTAATTTTGGGTAATTGTTATGAAATTTGTTATACCCTGTATAAAATATTATAACAAGTAGGGGTTGGTTGAGTTAAAAAAAATGGATAGTAATTGGAATTAAAATTAACAGTGTTCCTTTATTTTTAACATAAAAAAGAAAAATGTAAATTAAAAAGAAATTTTGGTAACTGGTATTAAAAGTATATACTAATTTTTGTAATATGAATAGGGCTTAAGTCATTTGAAGTATGAAATTCCTGTGACAGGTTGGATGACATTTCCTATCAGGTGAGATGATTTGTCATTGGGTTGGTGTCAACCAAAATAATAGTTTAAAATTAAAAAAATATAGTAGGTAAACATTTTGGGTTTCAAAAAAAAAATTGAAGGTGTTGTTGATGACGGATTAAAAAAATAGATTGTCAGAAAATTTAAAAAAAAGCTATTTAAAAAAAACTGTAAAAACAAAATATTGTATTGGGAAAAGCAATAATTTGTAAGAGATGTAGAGTTTATTGGAAGGAAGGAATAAAAAGTTTTTCAAAAAGTAAGAAATATTATTTATTAAAAAAAAAATTCAAAGAAACCAAGACATATAAAAAAAGGAGCGACAATTTAAAGAAGTAATACGAGAAATAAAGAGATAGTAAAGGGAGAGTAGAAGTGGAAAGGCGGAGACTAAAAATATGGGAAACTGAAAATAGTTATCAAGATTGGAAGAAGTAGACCAAAGAAAGAGAAGAAAAGAGGATCATTAAATTTATAATTGTTCGTAATATTTTTATTTTCTTTTCTTTAGGCGCAGTAGAACCCAGCCCAGTAAGAAAGAGTTCCCTTGTGAGAAATGTGATCCAACCCTGCATCCCGCGGATTTTACATTTCAATATATAACCTGTTTACCGTTTCGGTATCCCCGGTGATTTAATAGTCCTCTACAGTTACCCGAAACATTTTTAACCTCAGAGAAAGTCACAAAGGTTAACCTCACTTTTTCACGATGTAGATCAGGTATACTGGCGTCCACACGACATTTTGCTGTCAGTAGCGAACAGTGAAATTATAGCCTCGCACAAGGTACATTTACAGAACGCGGGAAAATGTTGCCAGCATAAATGAATAATTTCGGAATAATTCTGAATACTGACCAGTACTATTTGGGAATATCGGAACGCGCTATATATACGTTTTGAGCTTGTCCATGAGTATATGTCAATATTTGGCATCAAGAAGGAGTTACTATACTAGTTTGTACTGGAGGCATTATTTTGTGACCAACTTCAGCATACTTAAAAGTTCCTCCATAACAGCTATGGAGGGTATAGAAGGAGGCACATCTCAACGGTAGAAAAAGTGGCCCGATTTTGGAAGCCAGTAGTGGTGGCGCTGTTGATCGACCGTTGATGACAGTTTAAGCGAGTTTTGACATTTCCTTTGACTTTTTTTAATTCATTACGTAAACTTTTAAAGATATGTATTTTATAAAAATTGGGTGACTCATTAAAAAATCTAATGTGGCCAGCACATGACCTCTCGCCATTTTTGAATCAAAAATTTACAGGTTGACACAAAAAAGTATGAAGAAAAATTATATTTTTGTAAATCTGGCAACAATGGCAAAAGTTTCGAAAATTTTAATGAGATGAAAATAAACTATAGGGTATACAAAATATATGTGTAAAACTTTATTGCCGTTTTGTATAATAATGGCGTCATCACCCATAGCAACTGCCACTTCCGGTTGTGCGATTGGCATCAAAATCTAATCAGATCTAATCTAGGGTATCAGAATCCTGTATGCAAAATTTCAAATTTTTTTATTCAGTAGTTTTTGAGTTATCGTTACTACAACATCCATCCAAACACACACACACACACACTAACATACACACACACACACACTAACACACACACACACACACAGACATCATCGCGAAAATATTAAAATCGTATTCTAGGGACCCCAAAACGTGTTTATCAATTGAAAACTCACTACCCAATTTTTAGCATGATTCCTATACCTCTCTTATCTGAAGGGCGAGAGGTAATAAAAAACGTTATTTGAGATTAAGGATCTATTCAATGTAGAAGATCTAATGTTCATTAAAAATGATGCATGCTGACCTTTTAGATATTATAAATCGAGATGAATTTGATTGTTCAAATTATTTTCAAGAATTAGATAAATTATCCGTTTTCCGAAGATTCCGTCTTACAAACCAAACTACCTGTACAGTACTAAAACATATCGAAGATAAGTTAAAGTTTAACAATTTGTTAGTACATATTAATACTATTATAATTTTTGATTAAAAATTTTCTTGAAGAAACAACAGCTTAACTGTTATGAACCAACTATTAATAATTCTTAGATTTTATTTATATGCTACACATCAAATTGCAATTGGAGATTTTGTTGCGGCTCATCAAACCACAGTGTCAAAGAGTAGTTAAAAAAGTATCCCATGTGTTTGCATACTTGATGGTCTACGCCATAAGAAGTACCAAGAATTCAAAAAAAATTTTTTTAATATGGCACGTTTTCCTTATCATTATTATAGCAGTTTAACACAATATAGATGCAGCTGCAAGTGAAGGTGAACCACAATCTCCTGACCATTTAGACATTCAGCAATTAAATTTTTTGACTGAAATAGCAAATGTACTTATTGCCAAATTTGTCTGTCTTTTCGCGATCATTTGACAATATACAAATTTTTGTCATTTTCTTTTATATTTTGACTCACCAGTTGTTTGAAGATCCCGTTTATTCATTCAAATTATATTCACATCTGAAGTTATGTCAATATATAATAACAAGTGTAATTAACTTCAAATTATAACTAACTTCAAACAGTTTTTCAACAAACGATCATCAGCGACACTTCGGTTATTTTATGTACCTTTAGTTGCGTATAAGATTTTAACCATATTTTGAACGCGTCGTCCATTAGAGATTGTCCTCCTTCTATATACTCCGTAATAACAACACTGCTACTGTCATGCAAATGGAAAATAACATTAAAAGCCATTGGTAACACTGCTGCCTTCAGTCATTTAATTTGAAAGACATATTATTTAATTGTGACAAATAACGATGAATAACGATTATTTCGCGAATTTAAGGAGATCAAGACAACAAGCTTTGCTTCAAAATTACTTTACTATTCTCGATCCAAATATAATTGCACCATTTAATCCTAATGAGAAAGAATCAATTTTTTTTGCGTTTCAGGAACTTCGTATAATTATACCAGAGCCGAAAGTTTCCTTATGGGAATTTTTACCGAAAGAAGAGGTTCAGGAATTGCTAAAATGTCGAAAAAGCCACGAAATCAGGAAATATTTAGGTATGGTTAATTTTAGATAAATTATGGGTAAATGTTGAGCATTTGCGAAACTCTCCGATTTTTATAAAAATTGGTACAAATCTTCTACATAGTGCAAATATCACTTTCCAAAAAAATTTTTTGCCACAAACACCATTAAAGACCTTTTTTCCATTTTTATGAATATATTATTTTCAGTTTTGTTTGAATACATCATAGTGACCGATTTGCATTATTTAGCGATATTGATATTAAGCTGATAAGAACGCGATAATATACTTTGATCTGCGTTTATTCATTTATGAATAAATTTGAAACAAAGAGTTATTTATAAAATAAATCGAGAAAAAAGGCTAGTTAGTGAAAAAAAAAGTAATAAACGTATTAGATTGGCTGTTTTTAGACAAATGTACAATTTAGTTCAAACAAATTGTCGAAATGGTAACATCGCTTTCTTGGTTTTAGTATGATAATGATGTGAAGTTAACAATGTGTAAATGACAATTTTATGGTGAAATGGTTTAACAATTCGAAACGTCAAATGTGTCATAATTTTACTCTTTTAAACATAAAAAAAATCGAATTTAAAATTAAGAAAAAAGGTGTTAAATGTTGGTTGTGACAATTTATTTTTCTTGAAAAGTGATATTTGTATACTCTAAAAGATCTGTGCAAATTTTTGTGAAAATCGGCGTATTTCGTAAGTGCTTAAAAGTTATTTTAGAGATAACCACATTGATTTGGCGCAGTCGGTAGGATTTGTTAGTTAGTGACTCCAGAAAATGCTTGGGCAAACAAGAATAGAATTAAATTATAAAATAAAGAAAAATTATCATGTAGTATTAATGTTTGTTTCAGATACGATGAAATTAACAAGGATTTGTCCAAAAGGAAGGAGCAAAACCGTTTTTCTTGATTTGATGCATTCCGTTACCAAGTTTTGTAAACAACACGATTATAGTGTTGAAAAAAGTGGAGCATTAATGTCTCAATTTTATCTAACTCATATTTTAGTCACTACATCCTATGATAAATCGACAGAAAAAGTTTACACGTATTTTAAAGAACTTGCTTTAGGTCACACTTTACCAGATGTAAGTTTTGTTGAGGTTGCTTTTTTGTATGTTGTTGGAGCGCTTGTATTTGTTAAAAAAATTGAAAACTTGACAAGTTTATTCGTTATGGTGTCTAGATGTGCAGGAAACTAATTTTGAATTTTAAATACAAATTGGCGGACGATATTTATGACAGATTTCATTCAAAATTGCTATGTGGGGATTTTTGGGGTATATGGTCGGATTATGAATTTGTTGTCAAAATAAATGAATTCAAGATGGCGAACGAGATTTACATTGGACCAATTTTATTCAAAATTGGTATTTGGGTGTTTTTGGGATCGGAGATTATGAATTTATGTCAGGCAGCCGGCCAATCGGGCCGCCGTTCGAGCTGGTGTTTTATATTAACAAATTTTAATTTTAGTTTCCACCGAAAAATGCAAAAATATTTTCACAGGAAGAAACCAAAAGGAACATGATGTATTTTTGTCAAATATACCTTCGGAATTTGCCTTTAATCAGATTTATTTGTTTACCAAATTTTGCTTTTTATTTGAGATTTCCAGTTTATAAACAAAAAGGTGACAAAAAGTCATCGGAACAAAAGAAGAAAAAGAAAAAATAAAAAACTGAGATAATATTTTTATGGTGTACATTTTATAAAACCATTATAAATATTTTATTTTACTGATTTTCTTGTAGTTGCTTCATTCTATTGTCGAAATTGAAAGTTAAATTTTTTTGGTGGTAATTTAAGTCGCTGACCAATTTACTTCAAATTTTTTTTTGTTTGAATCAATTCTGTTTGAGCCGCTTGAATGCTGCCTATTTTGCTGTATTTGTCAAGATCAATTCTACTTACCAACTTATTTTTTTAAATACCAGCTATATATATGCAATGTAAGATTTAAAAAAGAAAGCCAATTTAACTTACCCAATAGTATAAGCTGAGGACAATTCTTCAAAAGTTTAGCAATTTCAGCTTCTGAACTAAAGAATATGAAATTATTTGTAGTTTTATAAAAGTCTAGAAGAGTTTCATAAGAAGTATCTTTAACAGCTAGTTGTATAAAATAGTCCGGTCACATTTGGTGAAGTGAAGTGAAGGTGGTACGACGAAACTTGGACATGTTGTAGCAGCGACATAACAGAGCTTAACTCGAAATTCTTGACTGAATTGTCCTCTCCGAAAATCCACCATCATGAAAACGGGAAATACCCCTTCTGCTTTTGCTAATCATATTTTAGATACGAGACATTTCCGTACTAATTACATTGTTTCATTACTTCACCACTGCAATAAAAGTCATAAACTTAATCTCCATTCCCCTATTATACGTGACACCGTTTTTTGTAACGACACCCACCGTAATTTGACGGACCTAAGAAGACTGCTATAAGAATGAAAGGAAAACGTGCCATATTAAAAAAAAATTGTTTGAACTCTTGGTACTTCCTATGGCGTAGACCCTCAAGTATACAAACACATGGGATACAGTTTTAACTACTCTTTGAAACTGTGGTTTGATGAGCCCCAACAAAATCTCCAATTGCAATTTGATGTGTAGCATATAAATAAAATCTAAGAACGGCTAATAGTTGGTTTATAACAGTTAAGATGTTGTTTCTTCAAGAAAATTTTTAATCAAAAATTGTAATAGCACTCATATGTACCAACAAATTATTAAACTTTAACTGATATGTTTTAGTACTGTACAGGTAGTTTGGTTTGTAAGACGGAATCTTCGGAAAACGGATAATTTATCTAATTCTTGAAAATAATTTGAATAATCATAAATTCTTCTCGATTTATAATATCTAAAATGTCAGAATGCATCATTTTCAATGAAAATTAGATCTTCCAGATTGAATGGATCCATAATCTCAAATAACGTTTTTTATTTAATGAGTCACCCAATTTTAATAAAATACATATATTTAAAAGTTTACGTAATGAATTAAAATTATTATTTAAAAAAAGTCAAAGGAAATGTCAAAACTCGCTTAAACTGTCATCAACGGTCGATCAACAGCGCTACCACTACTGATTTCCAAAATCGGGCCACTTTTTCTAGCGTTGAGATGTGCCTCCTTCTATACCCTCCATAGCTGTTATGGAGGAACTTTTAAGTATGCTGAAGTTGGTCACAAAATAATGCCTCCAGTACAAACTAGTATAGTAACTCCTTCTTGGCGCCAAATATTGACATATACTCATGGACAAGCTCAAAACGTATATATAGCGCGTTCCGATATTCCCAAATAGTACTGGTCAGTATTCAGAATTATTCCGAAATTATTGATTTATGCTGGCAACATTTTTCCGCGTTCTGTAAATGTACCTTGTGCGAGGCTATAATTTCACTGTTCGCTACTGACAGCAAAATGTCGTGTGGACGCCAGTATACCTGATCTACATCGTGAAAAAGTGAGGTTAACCATTGTGACTTTCTCTGAGGTTAAAAATGTTTCGGGTAACTGTAGAGGACTATTAAATCACCGGGGATACCGAAACGGTAAACAGGTTATATATTGAAATGTAAAATCCGCGGGATGCAGGGTTGGATCACATTTCTCACCCGGGAACTCTTTCTTACTGGGCAGGGTTCTACTGAAACGAAAATAAAAATATTACAAACAATTATAAATTCAATGATCCTCTTTTGTTCTCTTTCTTTGGTCTACTTCTTCCCATCTTGATAACTATTTTCAGTTTCCCATATTTTTAGTCTCCGCCTTTCCACTGCTACTCTCCCTTTACTATCTCCTTATTTCTCGTATGACTTCTTTAAATTGTCGCTCCTTTTTTTATATGTCTTGGTTTCTTTGTATTTTTTTTTTAATAAATAATATTTCTTACTTTTTGAAAAACTTTTTATTTCTTCCTTCCAATAAACTCTACATCTCTTACAAATTATTGCTTTTCCCAATACAATATTTTGTTTTTACAGTTTTTTTTTAATTAGCTTTTTTTTAAATTTTCTGACAATCTATTTTTTTTAATTCGTCATCAACAACACCTTCAATTTTTTTTTGAAACCCAAAATGTTTACCTACTAAATTTTTTTAATTTTAAACTATTATTTTGGTTGACACCAACCCAATGACAAATCATCTCACCTGATAGGAAATGTCATCCAACCTGTCACAGGAATTTCATACTTCAAATGACTTAAGCCCTATTCATATTACAAAAATTAGCATATACTTTTAATACCAGTTACCAAAATTTCTTTTTAATTTACATTTTTCTTTTTTATATTAAAAATAAAGGAATACTGTTAATTTTAATTCCAATTACTATCCATTTTTTTTTAACTCAACCAACCCCTACTTGTTATAATATTTTATACAGGGTATAACAAATTTCATAACAATTACATAAAATTACAGGGTATAACAAATTTCATAACAATATACATCCAATTTGGATACTAGTAAACTGTAAAATCTTATTTCAATTCAGATACAGCTCATTTTTCAACATTGTAGGTAGTACATAAAAGACTAAAATAAAATTAAAAGTATCTATTAGATACGTCTATCTAATGAATAATTTACTAATGTTCATAGGTATATGCATATAGATAAGATACAAACTTTATGCCATATATACTATATATTACTAACACTACTAACCGGAAATGAGATTTGAATAAATTAGGTGAATATTTTTCCACTACACCTAAGTAATTTTGTATCCTTGAAAGAGGGATAATCTGACCTCGCATATTGTGAAAATAGAAACAATTCCGTATTATACAAATTACAAAATAAAAATCTGGTTCTTCTTCACTGCTAATGGAACTAGATTCCTCATATGAAGAATCAAATAAATCATCTACCAGAGCTATTACAAAATCCATATTTCCTTTAAGATTAACGAAAGTTAGTTCACAACTCGGAAACAGTCTAACTGGTATTCATTTTTATAATTGTCGCCCCTACCACTTCTACATCTACTATTATGCGTTCCATTATTTTCCTTCAATAGTATTTTACTGAACCTGAATTCGTTCCGTAATTGCTGATTGTCATCAGTAAATTCAGTAATATCGGAACTAGATAATTGTTGTAATGTTTTTTTGCTGAAAAGAGTGAGGAAGATGGCGTATATGTTCGGTCTAGCGCTATTATACGTTACTGTTTTGAGGAAATAGAGATTGATCGAACCCTCGTCTCATCTCTTTCTCTCGAAATAACACAATTCTCGCCGCTGGGCATGTCCATAAGTATATGTCAATGGCGCGAAAGTTAGCTATTTTGTCGACACTGTCGATTTGGTGATCCTAGAATATCAGTAAAATTTATATGTTTACACAAACAGGAATAGGGCCAACATTATTATACAAACAGTTAATATTATTTATTAAAATCACAAATCATAAAAATAAGAACCACAAAAAAACTACACGCTTTATTAATAACACAAAGCAAAATTGCCTATTCATAAATAAGATGTACTACAGTGACGTCATATCAGTCGTGACTCCACCTACAACATCGAAAATGTCCCGACCTGACCTTATACTCAATTGACCATGGCCCAAGTAGCCTTACTGATAGTATATGTACTGTGTCCTTGGTTTACAGAAACGTCAACGTCAAATAACATTGTTTGCAAAGAAAAACGGTTGTTACGTTTACTTATACTGGTTTAAAATAAATTGAAAAGACGGTTGAGTAGTAAATAATTTTTAGTTATGGAAGAACCAGTGCCAAAAAGCAAGAAAAGTAGAAGGAGGAAAATACTGTCTACTGCAGACTTGAATCAAATGGATCGTCGAAGCCTAGAAACCACATCTTCCATTTCATGTCAATCCAGAAAAAAGTATCAAAAAAGAATAAAGACAAATAATAAATTGATCTCCAATACGGAATTTGAAGAATTTATAAATAAAGGTAACTATTTCAATTAAGTATGTCGCAGAAACGTTTAAAAATCGTATTATATTTGTCTGTTCAGTATTATATCTAAATTTGATGTTTTATTTTGTAATTTTTGGTTTAATTATATCATAAACAAATTAAAACTATTTTAATTATCATGTTTTGAACAGATTGTTCTACAAATGAGGGAAAAAAGAAAAAAAGAACTCTGAGAAATACACAAAATATGTTTGTTGTTAATTATGAAAGTTACTATATTAATTACTCCAGATAAAAGAAGAGTGAAAATAAATAAAAGATCAGAATTATCTTCATCAGATTTTACAATTACTAAGACTGGATCAGAAGAAATATCTGATGATGTATTTTCAGATAGTTTAAATTATCAGAAAGTGCAGAATGTGGCAGTAATAAGAGGGAAAATACTTATGATCTAGAAAATACCACTTTTGATCGCATCATCAATTAGAAGATCAAATCTTTAGATAAAGAAAAATCAAGATATTCCGTTAAAAAAACTGTAAGTTTTATGGTAAATAACAACAAATATTTTTGTGATGATTTAAGTATTTCTAAAAGCACTAGAAAATCAGTAAGGATCAGCACAATTAATAATAATTCAAAAAATTACCCAAAAACTCCACATGAAAAAAAAATGATCTTCTGTATCAATGACCTTGTTAAAAACACCTGAAAACAATAAGATTATTAATAAATCGACAATTTATGAAAGTAACAACTCAAGAAACTATACAAATTCTCTGCTTGTGAAAAAATTATCTTTTGTATAAAAATTAATCATTAATAATGAAACATTGGAAACAGGTTTGGATAATTCATTAGGAAATTAAATAACCGAACCTAATACATGGAATAAATCATTTGGGTGTGTCATTTTTCATCATAATAATAATAATAATAAGAATAATAATAATAATTATAATGATAATAATAATAATAATAATGAGAAGAAAAACGTGTAGATGAGTATAAAAGAGCTCAATTATTGCTTTATAATAAAAATATAATCAAACATTTATTGATTTAAAAAATGTAGCAATTTATTTTCAGGGGATAGCCCTGACTTGAACGTGTTCCAACAATAAAATCTCTTCTGTAGATTGCATTATAAACCTATTTTGTTTGCTCTGGCTCTTGGACTAATAAAGAGAAATAACGAGAATAAAGTAGCGCGGTACGTCGCTTTGTTTATAATTATCCCGTCTCGAATACTAGTTAGGACAGATGACGTCAGGACGGAACAAAATTATTAAATCAAACCGCAACTTTAAAATGTTATAACTCTGTTAGTTTTTGATATATCTTAATTTCACTCTCACACTTTTATTCAGTTTTGCTTTAATTTTCAGTTTCATTCATAAAAAAATTAGTAAACTTCTCCATTATTATAGAAGATTTATACCAAATATCGCAGAAATTTGTGTACCTTTAAACAAATTGTCAAGGAAGAACGTTAAGTTTGAGTGATCCAATGAGTGCAAAAAGGCTTTTACATTTTTGGAAACGGCTTTAAATCAGCCACCTATTTTGAAATATCCCGATTTCAACAAACAATTTACTCTAACAGACGCATCTCAAAGCGCATGCTCAGCTTTTTTCAGTCAAAACTATAACGGGGTAGATTTGCCAGTAGCGTATGCGTCGCGTAGTTTTAAAAAAGTAGAACTAAATGGACCCATAATAATGAGAGAATTATTAGCGATTTATTTTTGGAATCAGACGGTTACCTGTATGGGGCACCAAGATTTCTAGTAAAAACAGATCACAAGCCATTACAGCACCTATTTGCAATGACAGATGTGACATATAATCTAACAAGAATTAGATTATCTTTAGAAGAATATGATTTTGATATACAATATGTAAAGGGTGAATCGAATATCGCAGATAGTTTATCGAGAAATTCTATCGCTGATTTGAAATAATTACACGAGGACAATTCGCACTGTATTATCCATTATGAGAGCAGTATCAAAAAGACACCAGGGTGAGAGTGATACTAAACAAACAAATAAAAAGGTAACCGAGATTAGCAGAAAGCTATCTGTATATAAAGTTTTAAATATTTTAGAAGTTAGTAAATTGCCAGTCTTACGTATGGACATTAACTCCGACCATTTTAGAGTTCGTATAGGAGACCATCGTAGGAGAATTATGAATAATATTTATAAAACTGTTGAAGGTAGAGTTGATTTAGATATACTCGCAGTGAGATTTAAGGTTTATAAAATGAGAATATACACTACTGATGATATATTTAAATGCGGTAATGATTAAAAAATAAAATAAATGGGCAATAAAGACTTGAAAAATGTACAATTATGTATTTGTGATTTACCAAAGGTGGTAGAACATGAGGCAGAGAAAATTAGCATATTGAAAAAGTATCATAATAACCCTATGTTTGGGAGGCACTCAGGTCAGTAAAGGCTGTTCACGAAATTAAAAACGAACTTTAGATGGAAAGGTATGTGCGGGGATGTCAGTAATTTTGTAAGAAATTGTCACAAGTTTCAAGTGAATAAAGCCAAGATAAAGGCTGTAGTAATAACTGATACGCCACAACAAGCGTTCGATATAGTGCCAATAGACACGATAGGTCCATTTCAAAAAAACAGATTCGAATATGGTATATTGTGTAACATTACAATGCGAACTTACTAAGTACTTCGTGGTGGTACCCGTGCGAAATAAAGAGGCAGTCACGATAGCGAAAGCAATTTTTGAAAATTTCGTACTAACTTATGGTGTTATGAAAGGTATAAGAACGGATTTGGCACAGAATACACAAATGAACTGATGGTAAATTTGACGAAGTTAATAAATGTAGAACATAAAGTTTCGACAGCTTATCACAGCCAGACGATATAATAAATTTGTAAGGCATTACAATAACTACACTAAATTAGACTGGGATAAGTATTGTCCAGTTTATGCTTTTTGTTACAATACGACACCTAACTCATGTCATGGCTACACGCCATTCGAATTAAGTATATGGTAGGTTACCCAACTTGAGAGAAAAGTTAACGAGGAAAATAGAACCAATTTACAATATTGACCCGTATGACCAAGAACTTAGATACAGGTTACAGGTAGCGCACGAAAGGATACGGGAAATTTGGAATAAAATTAAACAAGAAAGCAAAATGAAATTTGGTTAACGGCTAATGCAGATTCTTCATATGTAGGAAATCAAGTAGTCATAACTAACGAAAACATTAGATCCATTCTTTAAGTTGTCTTATACAATCGTTGAGGGTGAGAGGGTAAATTATAAGCGCAAACAGATCAAAATAAATATGTTATAGTACACCGGAACAGGTTACATAAATATGCAAATAATTAACTCATGATAAAAATTGGACCATATAACTGTATTTACCAATAGTTTTAGTTTAAAAATAAGTATTATTAAGTAAGTAGTAAGTATTATTAACCAACAATTCTTCTTTATCATAATTTAATAATCAAATTTTGTAAATATGTATAGGGCATTTTGTATATTGATTAGGGAATAATAAAAGGAAACAAGTCTGATAAAAAGGGGAGGAACAGCTTAAAGTCAACAAAAATATATAAAAAAATATTTGTGTTTGTAAATATAATATGTTTTTATATACGAACTTTCTATGTGGATGAAACCGGAAAGATATTTAATATCAAATAATAAAGTTCAAGTTCAAAAATAAGCAATCAAACGGAGAGTTTGTATATAAATATTTTAAATTACTTTGTAAGCATAACAGACCAACAATAAACCGATTCATTCGAGTTTAATAAATCAGACAGTAATCTTAATAATTTTAAACTAAAACAAAGACTTGTTTCAGCTCTTTTAAGGAGGGTGATGTGATGCCTTTTGGGCCACACAGAATAACCTTAAATAATAATATATCGTAGTTCATTAAACTAGTTATAATTTAAACAATATAAAGGTTGAGACGTGAGTTATCCCTAACGTGATATAGCAAGGTAACGCCGACAGGTTGAATGCTGGTCGTTGTCCAGGTCAGGAAATGTTTATTGTTGTGTTTGCATATGTATAGGTTGTTATCTCTTTGAGAGGGGTCATTCTTGATTCGTTATTCATTCTCGTTTCTTGATTCATTATCGATGACTCATCGATAATGAATCGCATTTCTCTAACGATGTACACCAATTCATTGCACTGAATAAATAAACACAAGAAAATTTTATTTATTAATCTGGATTTTAAAACATTCATTATTATAACATATCTTTTACTTTGAAATAGCTTTCCTACGTCCTACCGCGACAGCAATTGCAAATGGATTCGAATCAAGTTTTCGCAGTTTACTTTTTGAGATTCCGATTCGATATCAGCTAAGGTCCGTTTTGTAGGTTTTCTTATAATCTCACCTATTTTGGGTACATGATTTGGATGCTTCCTCTGATAAAGAAATTTAATAATTATTATTGGGTTTTGCATATAGAATATTTAAGATAATTGTAATTAAAAAATATATTAAATAAAATATTAATATATTCTAAATACTTCAATAACTTTTATTATACAATCAGTCAAGAGGAATAGAACATATACTTACTCGAACATGAGTTAAAAAATTTGTAGTAGAATCCGTTTCAATAGTAAAGAACCCATTTGCGTCACGGTTAGATGCGAGAACGTGACGTCATAACAACAGCCATAATGAAAATTGCAAGTTCCAGTGACGTGACGATTTTAATATTATTACCACGAATTAAGATAAATACATACCTACTAAAAAGAGTAAGATTGTCTAAATTATTGTTTAATTATCAAAAATGGTGTATAGATAAAATGATTTTACTTCTTTGCCTATGATTATTTATTGTGTGAATGTGTGATGTAAAATATACAATAATAAACAAAAACAATCGTACAACGAAGAAAAGAAAAGTTAACGTACTTAAATGACAAATCCGAACTATAAAAAAAATCAACCCGTCGAATAGTAGTCCTAAACTAAAAATCATAAGGGATTTGCCGGACACTGACAAAAATACCCGATCGGAGGGAAAAGAATGATGCTTTTAGATTTTTTTATCTTCTAGCAAAGGAAATTTCTTTTTTTTAAGTACTTAGCTCTTAACTGAGAATCATTGTTGTTTTTATGATGAGTTTTATATTCTTTTGGTCCTAAACGCTTTTGATATCAAATTAATGACTTTGTCTGAAGTCTTGATTGGTTGACTCTTTTTTCATAATCCTAAATCTTTGACACAAGGTCTCAAAGTTTTTGTCTAGTCTTATAGGCATTTTGTTCAAGACGCGAATAATCTCGAGTATACCCGAATAAGAACGAAATCGCGTTTGCCTCCATCTATTGCGCAAGTCGTCCTTCATAGTGTTTTTATTGTTGTGGCGTTGAGGCTGTGTTCGTTGTGAATCTGATGCGATATTATATTTTAATAGTTAAGAATGAATGAACTAAGAGAGTTTGAGATTCTACTTCAAACCTGGCGTTTAAGCCACATGAAAGAAATATTTCGCAGTAAGTACTCAATCAAGATTCTTAGCTATACCGTAGATTTAATTTAGTAGTTTTGATTGGTTTCGTTGTGGTGATATACGGCAGACAAGACAACATATACACACATACAAAAACGCCAGCAGATGATTTCTATTCCTGTATATCATATACTAGGTACTTATACATATAGTAGACAAGTAATCAAATACCACGTTGTGTTTTTGTGGTGTGTTAGCGACGCCATCATGGCGTATACCATGGCCATCTTCCCTTTTTCATCAAGAAGCTCATATACATTCGCATGGCAAAACCGATTTTTTTGTGTGAATATCGCGAGAGTTTCATCAAAACATTTTGTCTTTTATCAATGTCGCTACTGTTTAAACGTAAAAATGTATTCATTTAGCTGAAATCCAACAACAATTTGCTCATTGATACTTATATTTTGTTTCAAAGTCTATAATTTTTTAACCATTAACACACACATACAAAGATATGGGAGAAAAGTAGGTATTTATGGGAGACAAGTGGGTGTTTATGGGAGACAAGTAGGTATTTCATATTATTGTTGTCAATGTAGGTCTAATTTGATTTGTTGTTGGTTAAGTTATGTACTGATAATTTTTTTGCTGTGATTTTTGGACCTTTTTCACCAGCAAACCCGATTTTGTGTGAATTCTGCTTTTAATAAATGAGTTATTATTTGTTTCTTTAGGATCCTGCAAGTACCTGTTCTAGAATGTACTTACAGACAAAACCACGCATCTGTCGATACAAAAAGTGGCGCTTACCATTGGCAAGTTCGCTTGTATAAAAGCATGTATTACACCGTGTTTGCAGTAACATGGTTTTGCTCATAAAAAAATTCCGAATAAAATGAATATTAACCAAAACCACATGAATTTTGTTCCAAGGCCGTTTCAGATCTTTTTGAATTCCAAAATAAGATTTAACTATATAATCATGAGATTTTAAATCGAACATCTGCTGGTTTTATAACAAAAATCCTATATATTAAGACAAAATTACCTTGTCTTTCATTTTAAATCGCACTATTTTAAAACAAACTCTAACAGTTTGAACTAAAATCATTGTTTATTATGACAAAATCAAAGTTTCTTGCCTTAAATTCGTATAGATTTGTAAAAAAGAAAGTAAGGCTTTTGTCTCAAAGTTTTTCCAATGTTGGATCAAAATGTCTATCCATTTCGCCCATATCAAATGCTAAGCGCCCTTGAGGCAGAGTCAAATTCCCTTAAAGGAAGGAATCCTTTTTATCTGTAGATCTATATTGTTTTAATAATCAGAAACTGCAAGGTGATCATAAAAGTTAGAATAACAAATCATTTAGAAGGTGCCGGAGTGATATAGGTGGACGAAATATTAATTTATTAATACCTAAATTAGGACGTAAAAAAATAATAAATAAAAAAATTAAAATTACATTATTGCAGCTAATTATCCGCGCGCCACTGATATCACCGTCGCTAAGCGACGAAAGTAAACAAGTTAAAATTGTGTTTCTGCACATCGAGTTATCTATGACGCAAATGGGTTCTTTACTATTGAAACGGATTCTAGCCATAGATGATCCGTTGTAAGTTTTATTGCTACCAACGCATAATAGGCACTTTGCTGTAATTTTGTTTTGCACGTATGATGTTAGGTCAAAAATTCCACTAGTTAAAATAGAGGGCAACTTAGCACTATCATCATCCATCGCTTGTTTTCTATACTTTAAGAACGTGTATAAAATAGTGAATTTTACACTTTCACTTACTTCAACGAAACCTCGGTTTCGAAATCGTGGCCAATGAGAAATCCAAAAAACTTTAAATCTAACTATATGTTATTTAATAACCAGGAGGAGTAATTCAATAAACCTTACTTACACCACTAAAAGTTACTAGATTTTATATTATAAAGGGCGTGTTCCGAAATCAGAAATTGCCGTGTTCACATTCTAGGAAATAAATAACAATTACTACGATCATGACTTATTAAATTTTGGAAATATTTTATTTTAATTGGAAAAAAAATTATCTTTCAGATACATTACGAGGGTTGTTTTGCAAAAGAAGTGATTTATCTTATTTCTTCATAAATAGTTCAATTAAAGCTTAGTTTTCATGCATCCGAAATCCGATGTCCGAATCGGAATCGGATTGTTTCCGTCGTGTCACCGATAAATGTCAATTTTCATTTATACGAATATTCTGTGCGATTTTGGTAAAATTATTTGACATGATAAATGAAAACATAACCACCGGCACCACAGCAGAAGTCTTATATCTATATAGTATCCATAATTCAACACGAGTTAATACTAGCAATTAACTCGTGTTGAATTATGGATACTTTGGAGGCCTACAATTGTCAACAGGACTTCAAAGTTATGAAAGTCACCTTGCCTTTTTCGATTTTTAAATATTGGACGAATCCAGAATCTTTTTGGTTGTAATTTTTTTTTCATAATCAAGAATAATGACGCTATCAAAATTATAATTTTTTTATGTTTCAAATTTTCTATACGCGACATATCTAATCAATTTACAATAAAAAATGTGAGGTTAATATTCCTACGATTTCGGAAAAAGTTAAAAACATTTTAACTTTGTTCAACGATCGGAGAAAGTTGAAATATCGGATAAGTTCTTCCCGCCAAATTATTTTTGAATTCTTACACCAATCAGAATACATTCGGACCGTCGGATTTCGGACGCATGAAAACTAAGCTTTAATATAGGAATAAATGGGATTTGTTTTTTAATTTAAATGAAAGAAGTTTTTATGTAAAATATGGTAATTAATCTTATTTTTAACTGGCTAAACAAACACGAATTAACTTACAATTTTAATAAATCTTCCTTTATGTATATAAGAAGAAACAAAATCCAAATTATAACATATACAAATACAACAAAATATTTATATTTATATTTATATTTATATTTATATTAATCTATATCAGAAGATTCAGATTCATCCGAGCTTCCAGTGTTCGCAGATATTATTAATGGCTCTATCATGTCATCCATCAAGTGTAGACATTTAATTCACAGTGGTATGGTGGAAGCCGTAACACAACTTTATTGGCTTCTTTTGCCATTTCATCGACAACATAAAAATAATGTTTACCTTTATGTTGCCGAATTAGGTACAAAAGTTCACACTGCTTCATATTTATATCGAAGGCAATATTTTTAGTTTGAAACCACTCCTGCATTTCAGCTTTTCTTGATGACGAGGTAGGGGTTTATTCAACTTTTCGGCTATGATATGATGCAATATCCATCACAATCACAGCATCATTAAGTAACTTTGTCAAAAAATTAGAAAACCAATTCTCACATACTTCAGAATTCACCTCTTCATGGTAATCTCCTGTCTTTTTGCATTCAAAAACCAATAATGCATTTTCTACAAAGCCTGCTTCAGAACTAGCATGTAAAATAATAAGACGTCGTCCCTTTCTTGTAGGGTTTTTCAGGTCCGTGGATAAACCTTCGTTTCGTTTCTTTAAAGCATGCAAAATTTTGTTCAATGTAGGTAACTCATTTTTAAAACAGAAATCATGTACTATTTTCCGAACAGCATTTTTAAACCCCTTATCAAATGTTTTTAGTAGTCCTGGTATTCCTCCAATATTTTTTGGACTAGATATTGTTGACTTTGCAACCCCTGTAAGAAAAATGGTAAGCGCTAATGCCATTTTTAAATAGAAAGTAATAAATATAACCTACCGGCGACCTTAGAAATTTTGGATTTAACATCAACAATTTTGGTTTTTGGTTTATCATCCAATACTTGTTTGTACATATTTAGTATGCACTGTTTTCAGCACTCCTTTTTTCCATCCAATTGGAAAACAGCCCACACCATCCTCACCCCCAAGCCCCACAAGGTCCCCACCTCTCCCAATTCCTACAGGCCTATATCCCTGCCGATTGTCCTCCTTAAGGTATTTGAGAATCTTCTCAAGGATCGTATCTGGGATTTTCTGGATGAAAGGGGAACGATCCCCAATTCCAAAACAGATTTAGGTCTGAACATTCCACCCAAGACGCACTAGTGAGACTCCACTCCCTCACTTCCAAATCTCTAAACCTTGGTCACTGTGCGTCGTCAGTTTTCTTTGATTTTCAGAAGGCTTTCGATCAGGTCTGGCATGCTGGACTTGTTCGGAAGCTTACTAGTAGGCATCCCTTCCCAATTCATTAAACTTATCCACTTCTATCTTGCCCATCGATCCATCATTGTCAAAGTCGGCTCTTCCAAAGCAGATCCCTTCACTCCACTAGCTGGAGTCCTACAAGGTTCAGTGTTGGCCCCAGTGCCGTATGTCATATACTCGTACGACATCCCCCTTCCCCAACTCCTAGCCAGGACATCCAACTGTATGCGGACGACACTTCCATCTCCGCTACAGCACCCACCACAAGAGCTCTATACAACAAAACCCAATAGATGCTAAATCATTTCTCGGAATGGTGTAGCAACTGGAGGGTCACCCTAAATCCACAAAAAACCCAACTCATCATCTTTAAACATCCTTCCCTTTCCAACAGACGGGGTCAATCTCTCAACGACGTTACCTGGGGCTTCGGGGAGAGAGACTCGTGCCTAAGGACGGGATTGACTACCTGGGAGTACGCTTCTCGCATATCCTCAATTGGTCAACCGAAGTCCAAAGAACTCTTAACAGAGTTAGGGCGCGAGCCTCTCTCATCGGAGCCTTGGGGGGACGATTTGGGAGATGCAACCCTGTAACACTCCTTCACACATACAAAACCTACATCAGACCCATCCTTGACTACAGAGCCCTAAAACTATCCACCCTTCCTCCTCATCTACTGCACGCCATTACGGCAACGGAGAGGAGAATCCTTAAGAAATGCGCCTACCTCCCCTGGCGGTTTCCTTCCAACGAAATATATGACCATACTAATATTACCCCTATTATCCACAGATTAAAAGATATACAAGGAAGGTACGTCAGGAGAACACACACGCCCAGGAAACACTCGGAACGAGATGGACGGATGGAAGTAATGAAAGACCTCTACCCAAGAAGCCAAGAAGAAAAATGCCGCAACCGAACATAAAAGTTCTCCAAGAAGCCAAAGATCTTCCGGACGAGCTCCTAGATCTCTTAGAGGAGGCTCCTCTAAGCATCAGATGAGCTGGTCACCCCACTGACGTCCAAGGACCCACTGCTCGCCTGAGCCTCCCCTTGGGGAGGATCGTAAGTATACAATCAAATTGCATTCGCATAAAATATCTTAAGCTAATATACTAATCAATTACTTTTCAGATCAAACCAACACCCACTGTATCCCTGAAAAGGAGAAAAGCTTCTCCTACAGCAGGGTACAAGGAAACAACCAAGCAGGATAAATTACCGAGGAGGGTTTAGTAGGTATGCCCCTGACTCTGAATGCAGGGCGATCAGGGGAGAGTCCTGCACTACTTCACGCATTGAACCAGCGTGAAGTGTCTTTACAAGATGCCCTCCTCCACAACTCAGGACAATAGTTGTGTGTGCGGAAGGGTTAAGTCAGGAGTCTCATTTACCAATTACAACAATACACAATACATTACACAAAGAAAATCTTGTGTTTTTATGAGTTGGTCAAGATTGTTACTATGTCTATTAAGGTACGGTCCCTTTTAAACAAAAAAAGAATTAATTATTTTGGGACGGTAGAAGGAAATGTGATCTCCCCTCCCCGTGAAATTTTCCCAGTGAGGGATGTCGCAGACGGCGATTGACCCGCGGACATCCCATCTTCCTACCTGAATGATTAGGACATTATTGATCATAGTAAATACACGTGATTTCAAATCACCCAAATAAAAAGGTTGTAAAATAAAAGCAAACAGAAATATAAAAATAATTACACAAACGCAAAATACAAATTGGTAAAATGTGACAAATGTCTTCTCTTACGTTCACCCAGTGGCGGGTCTGTGTGAAGGGTCCTCACATACAAATAGAGTACAAGAGTAAATAATGTTTCAAGGTTTTGATTTTTGTAATTGTCATAAAAGGTTGAAATTACGGAATATACGATTTGAAGGTTTTTCAGTGTTTTATTTTTTTTACTTGCAGCAAATTTTACTGTAACGAATAAAAATACATCACAACTGGGTTCTTTAACAATACTAGACGATCAGGTATATTTTATGATTAATTTGAGTATGAAAATTTCTTACCGAAATGGCCATCGGTTTGTTACTTTGTATACTCGCCTTTTTCATGAGATAAATGGCCAGGGGGTGGGAGGTTACAGTATTTAAAATACAAATTTAAATACATGTATTCAAATAGTTAACAATACTGTCGATGAGTTATCGATTTATTATATTATAATAAACATGTACCAGTGAATACATTTGTTGTTGAAAGTACCTACTGTTTATCTTCCCTCTATTGAGATACTCTACATGACACTTTACTATCTCACATCACAGTAGTAGTAATTTTGTTGGTTAATAGGAAACTTTATCATTTATTATGTACTTTAGCAAAATTTGGCCATTCCGAATTCACCGAAGGTCAAGAATATAATTATTGAAATTCTAATATTTATGTATGTCTTATGACAATAAATTCATAGGATGTAAATTTTGTTGCCAACTGTTTACTTTTATTTTTCCAGTAGTCCTATCTGTGTTTGAATTGTAGGAAGAGTGAAATAGAAACTTAATTAGATGTTTTTTCTCAATTTTAATATGCATGATGTTGCGTAGTGACTATATGAAAAGGGCAGCTCTTAGTAAAATTAATAATATATTTTTAAATTGTCGTTGTCGATCTAAATTTTAAATAAATAATCTATAATTTTTTTACTTGAATTTGTAGTTAATTTTTATAAATTAAAATACAGCGGGTGCATGACACAGGGACATGGATCACTACTATAACTTTTTTATTTATGTGTCGATCTTAATGAAATTTTAAGTGAATATATTATACATAATTTCAGATTTTTGACGTACACAATCAAAATGGTCGACTTCCGGTTTCGCCGGAAATGCGTCCAAATTTTTCTTTTTAAATGCAACACCCTGTATATTTTGATAAATTGGGATTCGACGTATCAAAATACATACCATCCAATGGTCAGATGTCACTTTGATACGAAATTAGATTTAAAAAAAATATGTTTACAGTGAAAAAAATAGTGATAGGAGAATAATTTAAAATAATGGTTTATTAAAGGTATTAGAGAATCTTTTAAATAAAACAGTTTCATTTGATACTCACATAATTGTAGGTAAATCATAGGTAGAGAATAACAAAAATTTAAATTTTGTGTTTTTTTTTTATTTAAAAATTTATGTATAGCAGAAAGTGGATGCATAGTATATCAATTTATTCGTGTCAAAATGGGCCTCAAAAAAGTCCAGGTGATCCAAGGGGGTGTCGTTTAAAAAAAATGAGTTGTGTTGCTATTTTGGTAAAATTGTTATAAATTAGGTCACAGCTGATTTTTAAAGAAAGTAACACTTTTGTCGACTCCTACTTCATTTTTAAACGATTTTACAGATTTATAGCAAAGTACACTGAAAAATAATTTTTTTTTCAAAAATCTAATTTTTTGTCAAAATTACATTTGACCATTGAATGGTATGTATTTTGACTCGTAGAATCCAAATGTATCAAAATATACAGGGTGTTGTATTTAAAAATAAAAATTTGGACCCATTTCCGGCGAAACCGGAAGTCCGCCATTTTGACTGTGTACTTCAAAAAATCTGAAATTACATCTAATATACTCACTTAAAATTTCAGTAAGATCAACCCATAACTAAAAAAGTTATAGGGGTGATCCATGTCCCTGTGTCACTCGATATACCTACAGTGTGACCCATTTTGTTTGGAAGCACCCCTGTAAAATCCGCATTTTTCAACCGATTTTGATTTTTTTTTGCTAGGTTCAGTATCAAAACCAATATTTTGGCAAATTTCGTTAATAAAATAATTTATAATTTTGACATTTAATTTATATTATTAATATTCAATCAATTTCGCTCATTTAAACCAAAGTAAGTCATGATGGTATGACGATTTTAGAGTTTTCAAAGAAAAAAACTCTTATAAGATGGTTTTGTTCGTCCGTCCGTCCGTCCGTCTGTTAGCCTGATTCAACTCGAGAACTATATGAGAGATGATACAAACGGACAACGGCTATCGATTCAGCATCGTTAAAACCAACCAAAATGATATTAATCTTTGACCTATTTTTACTTTCCCGCTACTTATACTGTATGTAGGTTCAATGTGAGTGGAGCGTTTGCTCACCCCTCCACTGCGGCCAACAGAGGCATATTGTGGCTCACCCCTATGGGCTATAATTCACCATACAATCCACACCTTCTTACGAAGTCTATGGTTGACTTAGGTGAAGCTTCCTTGAAGTCGGTAGGCTCCAGCTGTACAAAACCAAACGTACGAAGCCTATTCATTTCCATAAAATATGCTCCGCCGTTTCGTCTTCCACACTGCAGAAGCGACAGTCCGATGTTTGACTCAGACCTAGCTTCTTCAGATGGTACCGCAGACGACAGTGCCCTGTAAGCAGTCCAATTAGAATGCGTAGATCACTTCTACTCCATTCTAGGATCTGCGATAGGGTGCTACCTGAGGGTATGACTATAAACGCCTTTGAGTAAGCTAACAGAGGAATATCTTTCCAGTGCTGGAAAGTTTTCCTCTCGGCCCATTTCCAGATAGTGTCTTTGGCACTGCTTTTGGCTATGCCGAAAAATGGTTCCGGTCCGATGAACTTGGATTCTGCACCTCTTTTCGCAAGGGTGTCGGCTTTCTCATTGCTCTCCACCCCTTCGTGCCCAGGTACCCAGAGTAGGGTTACACTGTTACTGGTAGAAATGCGATCCAGGGATTCGATGCAGTTGCACACCAGCTTCGAGTCCAGCCGGCTGGAGCTCAGTGCTTTTAAGGCTGCCTGGCTGTCTGATAAAATGTAAATACTTTTATTGACAAGATGATGGTTTACCAACTCTCTTGCACACAATTCTATAGCGAAAACCTCCGCCTAAAAGATGGTAGCATATTTGCCGAGGTTTACTGTGATGTCAACTCTCGGTTTTCTGCTGTACAGTCCGGCTCCAACACCACTTGGGGTCTTTGAACCATCTGTATACAGTACATAAGCCGTCCCTGGAACTTCTGTATGTGAGTTCTGGGGGAGAGCACATCCGAAACCATTCCGAGAGTGTGGTGAGTACTCATCTCTCGCAGCAGTCCAGAGTGGTCCCATAGCCTCTCCCCCTCAATTTGACCGGCCACGGACATGGCTCCTGCTCCAGTAATATATGGAGAGGAGTAAGACCCAGAAATATTTCCATTGCCGCTGTCGGGGTAGATGACATAGCGCCTGTAATAGCCACACATGCTAATCTCTGTAGTCCAGATAATTTAGCCGCCGCAATAGACTGGAGCCCCTTCGTCCACCAGGCCATTGCGCCATATGTGACCATTGGTTTTATCACCGTTTGATAAATCCAGTAAATCTGTTTGGGGTTCATTCCCCACGACTTGCCGCATACCCTTCTGATATTCCAGAGGGATGCCCTGGCTTTATTGATTGTTCTTTCCAGATGGGAGTTCCAGGTAAGTTTTCTATCAAGGGTAATCCCCAGATATTTTACCTCCTCCGCAAACGGAATGGTTACGCCTTCCAAAATTGGATGACGTAGCTTATCAAGCTTCCTTCGGTTTTTGTAAAAGGAACTACTACCGTTTTGTAGGAGTTAACAGACATCTGTTCCTCCTCACACCATCTGTATACCATGTTAAGAGCTTCCTGAAGGATATTGGAAATAATCTCTTCAAATAAGCCTCTAACCATTATTAAAAGGTCATCGGCATAACATTGAAAATCCACCCCCATCTGGGAGAGCCTGCCCAGTAAGGGGTCGACCAAGAGTGACCAAAGAAGTGGAGACAGCACTCCACCTTGAGGACACCCCTTCGCCGCCCTAAATCTAACAGTCTCCTCCTGCAGTGATGATGTGACAAAACGATTTTCAAGCATGCATTTAATCCAGTTGCAGATTAGTCTGCTTATTCCCCTTCGCAGAAGTGCACCGTAAAGGGATTGAGGCAGGGCATTGTTGAACGCCCCTTCAATGTCGAGGAAAGCTGTCAGCGCAATCTCTTTATGCTGTAAAGAGTGGCCTATCTTTCCTACGAGGTTATTTAGCGCCAAGTCTGTGGATTTGCCAACCTGGTAGGCATAGTGTCTGGGGTTGAGGGGAATTTCCCTGCAGTTCCCGTCTCTTATATGCCTATCTAGAATTCTCTCTAGAGTTTTTAGTACGAACGAGGTAAGGCTGATCGGTCTAAAGGATTTAGGCAGGGAATTATTTACCTTCCCCGCTTTCCGTATATACACGACCCTAGCAATCGACCAGTCTTGTGGTATATAAATCCACACCAGGCTCGCACGATATAGTTTCACTAGAAGAGGCAGCAGCTCCTCTGCCCCGTTTTGCAACATGGCAGGAAAAATACCGTCTTCTCCTGGTGATTTGTATGGGGAGAAAGACTTCAGCGCCCATAGGATTGAGTATGGAGTGATCACCTCAGATGCAAACCTCCAGTCTTCTTTAACTGGTCGTATAGACGAGCCAGTTGGAAGTGGAAAGGGTTGCGGGCGATCCTCCAGAAGCAGGCTACCCGGGAAGTGATTCCGCATGAGGATCTCTAACGTCTGCCTTTTGGAGTCCGTAAAAGAGCCGTTCGGTCGTTTTATCGACCCTACCTCTTGATTCGGATCTCTAGAGAGAAATTTGTGAAGTCTTGTTCCAGCAGGTAGATCTGTTATACTCTAGCAGAACCTCCTCCAAGACTCCCTTTTGGCTTTACGAATATCTTTCGTGTATCCTGTTAGAGCCGATCTGTAAGTGTCCCAGCACCCTGTTTTCTTAGCTCGATTGAATAGACGTCGAACTTCTGTTCTCTTTTTGTCCAAGGTTCTGCTCTATGGTCTGTCTTCTCCTTAAGTGGGCAGTTATCTTGGTAGGCTCTGAGTACGGCTTCCAGCCTGATCCTTTATAGATGCAATGCCGTTCTTCAGGTACGTTTGAAGGGAAATTCTATATCCACTCCAGTCTGTACACTTTGGATCACGGAATTGCACTATAGGTCTGCGCCCTGCCCTCATCTTGAATCTGATATGTTGATGATCCGAGCATGAAGGTTCTGTAGACACCCGCTAATTAACGATATTGGTACTCATAAACTGAGTACTTATTGTTATATCAAGAACTTTCATGCGATTTCTACATACAAAAGTTGGTTCGGCCCCTTCATTATTAATCGAAAGATCCTCCCCTATTATATAGTTATATAAAGACTCACCTCTTTTATTAATGTTCGTGCTTCCCCAATCCAAATGGTGGGCATTTGCATCACATCCAATAATCAGTTGCTTGTTGTTCCTCTTACAAAAGGCGATTAACTCTCGCACAGCTGAAGGAGGAGGTTGCTCTTCATTACCATCACCTGGGAAGTATGCCGAGCAGACTACTACTTCGAGCCTGCTGTCCTCCGCCGGGATCGTAAGTTGGGCTGCAACCACGTCTGGGGTACAGAAACCTGTTAACATAAAATATTTAATGTTATTTCTGATAAGCATGCATGCCCATGGCTTACCACCGAATTTGACTGGTGAAAGGAGACGTGGGCAGCGAATAGTTACTTATACTGTATACTCTAGTATATAAGGTATATACCTATATAGAAATTTTCGAAAACTCGAAATTACGGCAAGAATATTGTCGTTATCACTTGTTTTATTTGACGCAGAATTTTTGACATTTTGAAGTTGAGATCTGCTTTCGATTTGTCCGATTGTCTCAATTCCTTACCTCACTATGTTCTTTCTCAGTTGCAAGTATGTTCGATTTGAAAATAAGTGAGGAAAAATAACTGAGGAACTTACTTCCCCCTTTACCTATACTGAGATGTTTCAAAATAATATCAATACCAAGGATTTTTGCAATACTTGACAATGACATTTAGAGGTTAGGTTAGTTTTATAAGGAAATTGTAAAAAATATCATTCAAAATAATTAAAAATAAATTTGGTTGGTTTCTGAATGAAGAGGGCCAAGTTTTAATAAGAGATGTAGGTAAGTAACAATACACATAAAATAAAAGAAAATAATATAAAAGCAATAAAAAAATTTTGGGTATTCTAGAATGTCAGTATTCAACTTATTAAAAACATTATTTTTTATAGAATGCTAAAAAGGAATCCAGATCGAGAATAATTTAATATATTATGATGAGTATGATAGACTTTGTATTAAAATGTATGATAATGAATCCAAAGGGAGGAATACATTTTAACATTTTTGGACGAAGAGACTCAAATTTCAGAAAATTCAAATTATGAAGATGAAGTCAGTAACGAGGTTACTCAAATAAGTGAAGGTGGCGGCAATGAGATCATTGTGAAAGGTACTGTTAGAAATATGTCGTCTTATGTATCTTTATTGTCATTAATTATATCAGTACAATCTAGATTTAATGATCTCTTTATTGGGTGATAAAGCTACTAATTCAAGCCCTCACTCTATCGATGTTGCTAATGTTGTTAAAAAAGAAAATGAAGAGACTACTGAAGTCATAACATCAAAATCCAAATTAAAAAGAACAAATCTTACTGCAGAATATATGAAAAGAAAAAGAATTATTATGAACAAAAGTAAAAGGATAGGTCTGAGAAAAAGGAACAAAAACAAACTATTTTGAAGAGAATTTCAAATTAAAGAGTGACAGAAATGATCGAATGAAAAAAAAAAGAAGTTAGAAGGAAGAAAAGTTGCTGCATTAGAAAAACTAGTGGAGAAAGAGTTTATACAAAGCAGTTTTCACCACTGTTTACTTTCTAAAACAGTTTAATGTAAGTGTATTAAAAGAATTTTTTGTTTAATAATTTCAGTTGTAACGAAGTTACTTTATTACCCGGGTTATTTTTATTAGTTAATTAGAATATATTTTTATTTAAATTATATCGCGATGGATTATAAATGGCTGGATTCCCGTGACACTTTAAATTATGGTGAATGCAAAAATAAACACCGCGATCTTCCTTCGAACATATGGTCAAGCGCGATCATTTGTGCATCCTCCCGGGAGATGGAGCCTTCACTTACGGACTTCGCCTCGCGACGTTTACTCAACCAACCTCAGGGTATCTCGCGCCTAGAATCATTTTAATTAGTTCGATTAGAGATTCGCACAAGGTCACTTCAATAGTGCATGTCCAGCCAACCACTCCGAACGATCAGCCAATAGAAGCCGACTTCAATTGAAATTTGAAAATTTTTGAATTTTGAAGATTCGCGAGCGAACACCGCGAGTCATTTTTTTGATTAATTATAACAGTTGGCTGCTGTGAGCAATCACTTCCAATTAAAATTAGTGCCGTTATACAGGGGGACGTGACCTAAGTTTTAATTTATATTAATAACTGGAGCCGCGAGCAATCACCTCCTAAACATATTTGCACCGTAACACAAAATTCCAGTTTTGATTAATAATAGCAATTGGCTGCTGTGAGCAATCACCTTCAATTAAATTTGTACTAGATACCGGGAAGGACCGTTTAAGGGAAGTTACCATACAAAATAGTGCTTTGTCCGACCATGTAGAATCACCGCTTACATTTTTCCTCATCTACACGATTTGCTACATCCTTTATCATAATCACCTATATCACAGCTTACAAACCCACCGATCATTAACCATTAGCAAGCATTTTTATTTTTCGCAAGTTTGTTTTTGGTTTGGCTTCATACTACGTTATACACACCTTTCTCCCCTTCTCCGCTGGGTTTTATGTAACATTTTGGAGTTACAATAAAGACAGTTATTTTCATTTAGTGACTTTCTATTTCTCTAATTGGTTGTTAGTTTATATATTGCAGCGAATATCCAGTACCTCCGCCCAGTAGGGCAAGTGTAGCCCGCCCTTCTGACTACTAAGGCATTAGTCGAAACCATAGCGACCCCTGGAGTATTTTCTTTCTTCACTGACGCTGCCTGGAGCAAGTGGCCTTCACACTCTAAACGGAAGGTGGCGCCCGAGGCAAACCGAAACCTGGACCAAGGCGCCAAACTGACCCGTAACGACCGAAGTGTCGTTACACAGATAATGATATATTTTGTAATTACAGAAATACATTATTTTTCTAATAATTATTAAACATTTTATTAAATATTCGTTTTCTATTTGCATGTTTGGAAGTGATCTCAGAATCTTGCCTAATTAATCGTTCATTATATTCTTCATCATTGTTAATATGACTGTTATTGGGTTCAATATATTGTTTTGGATACCCTAGTTTTTAAAAGAATTGCCATTCCTTATCATGCGTAGCGCTCCTTTGGGGTGGGTTCACAATACTAAAAAATTAAAATAAAATATAATTATAATTATTTCTTCCCGGCGGCGGCTTCCATTTATTCCATTTTAATCTTCCATTTTTTCCATTTTAATCTTCCATTTTTTCTTTGTTATTATAATTTAAATCTTCTAAATTCTGTCCCTGTCTAAATTGTTTCTTACTGCTGTCTGTCTCACCTTCCTTTACTGTTTGTCTTCGAACTCAGCTTCCAATGTTAAATATTTTTTATAATTTTTTTTATTTTTATGTATTAGTAATATATAAAAAATCTATATTTGTTCAAAAATATAATATTAAACTCAAATAATACAATACATTAATTTCTTTTGACTAATTCTTTTTAAAAATACTTATCCACAAGAATTTTAACAATTCTCATCTTATTTATATTTTCATCTAATTTTTTTTTAAGTGATTTCTGCCTACTTATTTTTTTTTAACAATTTTCAAAATTTCTAACCCCCCTTACCAACAAAGACACATCCACATGACAAGGAACATTTTCTTTCCCATCACAGTGACATTTCCAAACCAAATGCTTAAGCTTCTTCATTAATTTACAATTTAACACACAATAATATTAAAAACCTTATTACTTACATCATTCCATTTTAAAACTGTTAATTTTGCTATTTCCATATAAAAATTGTATTCAATACTTACTAATAACTATAATAATTCAACCAATGAATGTAACGCTGGCACAAACTATAACTATTACTAATTCTTATATATATTGTTATGATATTTAACAACTTATCTCACTTTTGGGTTGGGTTCTAGTAAAAAAAAGGAAAAAAATAATAAACATTACAAAAAATATAAAAAAAAATTTGTATATGCCCTGCTATTTCATTTCTTCTATCTCCTGTACCAGTTTCACTTCTCTACTTTGACCTTATATTTTTTCTTACTGCCTGCTCTTAACTTGATTTCCTGGTCTCTGCTTCTTAATTTCTGTAACTCGATACTCTTCTTTCTGTGCACTTGTTTTTCTTTTGTGGTCTTCCTATCTGCTTATTACTTTTCTAATTTTCAATTATTTTTAATAAAATTTTTTTATTTTTCCAGTATCATTATATGGTTTTATTAATTTCCTTCAACATCTTTACAATTACTCTTACATAAATCCTATCTTACAAATTTCTATTAACATTGACCTCTTCCAAAAATTCTATCTCAAAAAACCAATTAATCAAAATTGACTTGTTTATTATTTTTTTTTGTCCAAAAAAAAATTTTGTTACCACTAGATTTTTTTTTATATATCCCAGCCTTCGTTTAGTTTATTAACTTAGTTTATTAACCCTATATTCCCTGTTTACTATCTGACTTTGACTACTTAAATTTCATATATGACACCTCCAAAATTTCAATTTTACTATATTTCATTATTTTCATAAAATTTAGATTCTTTCACTTTTAAATTTATTGCCAATTTAACTAGATATAATACTTTCGTTTTCTTTACTTACATATTAACTGTTCTATTCCATTTAATAAACATAACATTTTACTATTAATAATCTTTAAATAATTTAAATATCAACACAAACAAAAAATTTTTTTATAATTTATAAAATTCCCTGTACAGGGCGAACATTTTTATAACAATATATAGGGTGTATCTATATAACATTACAATATATTACATCATCAAAAAATTTGAATCGCCTAAATCGACCTTTTAAATGACCAAAGGTATGTTCTATAGTTACACGGATTGCAGAATGTTTATTATTAAACAAATTTTGATTTGCTGAAAAATTTCCATTATCTTTAAAAGGTGTAATTAACCACTCTAATGAGGGATATGCTAAATCTCCCAATAAAATATTATTTTGCAACATCCCAGTATTACTCCTTTCATATAATGATGAATTTTTTATAAGATGGGCATCATGACTGGAACCTGGTTCCCCATAAAATAGATGTATAAACATTTTGTCATAATCACATACTGCCTGAAGTATTATACTATAGTATCCTTTTCGGTTATAGTATACATGTGAATGTTGCGTTCGTGGTTTCTTTATTTTGATATGACATCCATCTACGAAGCACCAATAATTCCATTTATTTGAGATTTTGCTTTAAATTTGTCAACTATTGCTTGACATTTGTTACCAAATAATATGGTTTGGGCTTTGGCTTACTATAACATTAACCACTTTAGTTATTATTACATGTGCTGAACTCTTAGAAACATCAAACCTGTCTGATATTTGTCTAAAAGTTTCAGTGTTGGTCAAATACCATATTATCATGAATTCAGCTTTCTCTGGAGTTATATTTTCTCTTCCACATTTACAAGTACTTAAAACTCTCTCACTTTTTAATAAATCTGGAATAACAAAAATAAATTATATCGAAATTATACAAATAACATATACAGATATATATTACCAATTACAAAATTACATGTTACAAGAATCGGAAAATTCATCGGAGGATCAAGAAAAATATTCGTCTGTACTTACTACAACTGCTGCTATCATCTTCCTCTTCCAGTAATAGTCTAAGAGCCAGCGCCAAAAAAATGCTCTGAATTTACTAAAGCCGATTTTTTGTCAGTTGATTACAGTAATTATGTACACAAATATACTTCGGTCAGTCAAGCAAATTGTAGAACAGGTGTCGCTGATAAGCTGTCAAAACATGTCATGATTATGGTAGTAATGAAATGAATTTACTAAGGCTAAAAATTATTATACAGAATATATTGAAATACGAATGAAATTTCTGTAGTTTTAAGCTATTTAATTAATCTAACAATCGATCAAAGTATTTTTCCAAAAAACCTAAAAACTGCTGTGGTCAAACCAATTTTTAAAAAGGGAAATAACTTAGAGGTGACTAATTATCGACCGATATCACTAATTTCCAATATTGCGAAAATATTCGAAAAAATTCTAAAGAAAAGATTAACGTCATTCTTCGAAAAATATCAATTACTATCTGATAAACAGTTCGGGTTCCGCAAAAATAAATCAACTGAAGATGCTTTAGTTTATTTAACAACAAAAATGTATGAAGCTATGAATCAAAGTAAACCAGCACTATGCATCTTTATAGATCTTGCTAAAGCTTTCGATACCGTTAGTCACCACCAGCTACTGCAAACCTTACAAAATACAGGTATAAGAGGAAAAGTACTTCAACTCTTTGAAAGCTACCTAACCAGACGACAACAGTGCGTACAAGTAGGAGAAACAAAAAGCAGTTTCTTAACAGTTGAATATGGAGTCCCTCAGGGAACTATACTAGGTCCAATGCTTTTTAGTGTTTATGTCAATGATATCCTAAATTTAAATACTGAAGGGAGTGTGGTGAGTTTTGCTGATGACACGGCAATATTTTAATAGAGTTAACAGTTGGATGGAACTAAAGCTAAAAGTAGAAAAGGATTTTCCACATATATTAAAATTATTTAAATCCAAACTGTAAACTTCACTCCTCTCACACCTTATATGACTAACTTACCTGACTTTACCTATCTTAGTATCTCTGAGGATAATAATATTGTTCATATTCGAAAAGAGTCTAATATAATATATCTAGGACTACATCTTGAGGCACATCTAAAATGGGACCTACACATTAAAATGATAACAAAAAAATACGATCTCTTTTACCCAGATTTAAAGCTCTTAGTGAGTTGCTTGTTCCTTCTCAGTTATTTATGCTTTATCATGCTCTTGTAGTAAGTCACCTACGATATGGCATTGTTGTTTGGGGGGAACACCTGACATTCATCGACATCACCTGGAAATTACTCAAAAATACTTTCTTAAAATAATATTTAAAATAAAATATACTTACCCTACGGACAAATTGTTTGAAGAAGCAAAAGTATTAGATATAAAACAACTTTTCTATTGTAGCATTATAGTCAGACAGCACAAATATAAAAATAATCTAGTGCCAATAAATCATAATTACGAAACAAGACAAAGAAGTTTCATCGAAGGTACCAAAACCCGAAAAAACGATTTATCATGATCGGACCAATATTTAGGTCTAAAACTTTACAGCTCAATACCGATTGAAATTAAACATTTTGATTTAAAACTATTTAAAAAGAAATTTTATAAATGGTTTTCACAAATCCCTCGGCTAGAAGCGCATGCATTTTTTGATATTATTATATAAGTAATATTATATAAATAATTTGATTATATTTGTGTTGAGCTCTTTATCTTCTAATATTATGTTATCTTCAAATCTTATGTTATGTTTTGAAGTACAATCTTATGTTAGGTTATTTATGTTCCTACATTAAATTACGTCTATATTATGTTCCTAAAGTAAAATCCTATACATGTTATTGACGTTCTTTACGTAAATTACATTTTCCATATTACACCCTTAAATTAAATTAAATTAATTAAAAAAAAAAACAAATAATTTAGTAAACAAATAGAACCCACTTTCAAGGCTTAGCCTTTAGTGGAAGAACCATAATTTATGTATTTCATATATTGTATAATCCTTCCTTGTAATCCAATTAATGAATAAATTATTAAACTAAACTTAAGAATTCCTGTTGAAACGTGAATTCCATTTCCTTACCTGTAAAACGATTCTCCAATGGGTTGGGTTCAGGAGCTTAAAAAAAAATTAACAATACAATATTAAAAACAAAATAATAAAATTAATAATTTTCTTTTTCTTCTCTTGATCTCTTGATATATTTTTTTTATCTCTGCATCTCACTTCTGCTCTCTACCTCTCTGTCTCTCCTTCTAACTTTTTTAACTGTATACTTTTCTTCTGAAATATTAGTTCAACTGCATCTACTTAGTCCTTCTAAACTCGCCTCCTATCACCTTATGATTAAATGTTCTAAATGAAATAATAGTGCTTAATTTTTTTTATAAATTATTTTATTCCTTTTCTTTATCAATCAATAACATTATCGTCATTATGTACCTTACAAAATTCCGTTTTACTCACAATTATTTTTTTAACAAAATTTTATTTTTTTTATTGACATTTCTTTCTGACAATCAATAATATACATTATCAATAATCTTTATTTTTTTTAAGCCCATGCCAGAGAAACTTCTATTGTATGCTTATCTTATGCAAAATATGGTGTGTAATCCGTGCTTGACTAGAGAAAGTGCAGACCTCCTGCCTGAAGCGTATACTAAAATTATGAATATTTTTGAAAAATATTGTAACTTTTCCAATATTCTTTCTAACTTTAGATTGTTGACAGTATTGGATAATAGGTCATACAATTCAGTATAAATATTTCAACTGGTTTTATATCAAATACATGTCTTTTTTGTAGAAACTTTAAAAATGAATTTAATTTCATGTTTTCAATTTTTTTTCTAAAGTGTGTGTATGGACCACATTGCGCTCGAACACAGTGGTCAACATATGGCGCCCAAACGAAGGTTAAGAAAATCGTGTACTCTGAAAAATTTTCGGTAATAATCCAAGCTCTAGAGTGTAAATTTGTTAAAAATTTTAATAAATTTTATCAACAATTTTATGAACTTTGTTTTTGATCAAAAAATTTATGAGTTTTGTTCAAAAAGTTTCAGAATTTTGTTAGAAAATTTCAAGATTTTAAATGAATAATTTTAAAAGTTCAATCAAACGTTTTAATCAAAAACTTTAAATCCAATCAAAAATTTTGGTCAAAATTTTAAAAATTTCAATAAAAAAAATTCAAAAACTGCAATAAAAATTTCATGAATTTCAAAAAATTTGATTAAGACGGTTACGGTGTCAGAAAGACATACACTATTGTGTTCAAAAGTCGAGCTGTATATTGGTGTTTTCCCAAAAAAAATCTGTCAAAATGTATTTAAAATAAACTTCTTTCTTAGAAACTCATCTGACAACAATAGGAAATAGAGACGCTAAAACGGTGGTGCACCGTTTCGGGACATCGGCCCATCAAGCGAACACTTTTTATGCTCTGAAGCATTGCCACTAAATACATGTAGAACATTATTATACATGATCTGATGTAAATTTGTTTTTAATTTGCAGTGTAAAAAAGTTTATCTCTTGAGAACATGATTTTTACGGATCGTTGTGGGGTGGGTACCGGAATGGCTTGTATGATACTGGCCAACTTTTCATATACATGTAGGGAAATACCATACGTGATGTGAAGTGGAAAAAGTTCTAAAAATTTGAATTGGAAAAAAGTTTTCCCATGCAAACCACTTTAATTTTTATGGCGGGTTCCGGAATTACCGGTCCGATCCTACTCAAATTCAATATGGTTCTTCCTTAAACAAAATTAACTAGGTAAAGTGAAAACCAGACTCGATCGGAGCTTTCGTTCCAAAGTTACAGTGTTTACATCCAGACAGACAAACAGACATCTGGACAGGATTTTTTTTGCATTTTCGGACTGAGGGAGCTCGGAAACGTAGAGAAAAGTGATAAAAAGTGGAGGTAAGAAAGGACCACGCACTTTTCTTATGGAAACGGGAGCTCCGTCAAATTGTCTGAATTTTCAGTATGTTGTAGTATTTGATGTCCTGATCAAATGTTTCAATGGGCCCATCTCCATCCTGTTGCTATTTTTCGATATACAGGGCTTTGAAGTTCAAGATCTCAAAATTTTTAAAATGGGTACCAAAAAGTCCCTTTTGAATATTTTTGAAAGTTTTTAGCTGATCTATGGAGCCAAAATACATACTTAATTGAAAAAAAATCTTCGTCAAAATTTCCTAATATTTGATAAAAGATACATCTCGACGTTCTCTTTCAAAATTCTTCATGGTAAAATTATATCATATGGCTAATTTTCGAAATATTAAACGTTTGGTCTATAAAAAAAAAATTTTTATAGCAACAAAAAATAATTATGAAGTAATGGAAATCTTCTTCCATGAAGAACCTATTTATAGATTCTGTAACGAGGCGGGCGATTCGGCCTCTTACGTGATCTTCGAATCTAAAGGACTCATATGGTGGAGATACAGACACATAGAAGCATCAGAGCGACCATCCCGATGTTTCGAATCAAACCAACCAACTGACCAAGGGGAATGTTATAAATTAATTATTTTCACATACTGCGCAATATTACGGTACTATTTTTGTATTTAAAGGTAGACTAAATACACAAATCCACAACAGATGCCAAATAATTGAAACTAGGTACATATTACCTACTTACTTATTTTATAATAAAAAAATCATTCGTTTCGGTATGGTTTATTAAATGGGTTTTCATATTACAAGGCCATTCAATACACCATTACAAAAAGTGTTTAAAGTATGAAGATACATTCAAAGATTAGACTAATCACTCGTATTTACCTATATGATAGATGCAGAAATGACTGTTAAGTTGATCGGATTACAAGTAAGTTGAACTGTAACATATTTGAGTCAAAATAACGGGTTAATGAAGAAATGACTGATTCAATTGAAAAAAGACGTTAACGTTAAGAATCAACAAAAAAATTATGTACAATATTTGATGGTGGTTGCACTTTAAAGATCTTCTATAATGGGACCGAGAACAATATTTTTTGGTAATAAATGGTTTGAAGCATCGTTACCACTATTTAGTAGACGTGTTGATGGAAATCTAATATTATGCTGATGCTTAGCATATCCAAAAAAACACAAAATTGTTACAATATATGCACAAGTACCTAAAGTTCTCGCACCAGATGGATACTTGCAGTAGTGGCAGAAAACTGATCGATTGTCTTCATAAGGTGCGTTTTGGTATGCCAACCACAACATATACTTAGTTACGTTTTTAAATCTAGAATAGATTCTAAAACGTAAAAAATTGAGTTCCTCTCTTAATTCATCAATTTCTAAAACACTACGTTCGTCTCTTTGTAGTTTATCTTGTATTTATGATGGGCTTAAATAATGATGATAATTACCCACTAAATTCTTTAGATAATTGATGTCTAACCAAGGAAATTCATCAACATGCAAATTATTTAGTATCTGCTAGCGACCATTTCTTAAAGCTAGATTTTGAGCTTCAACACGTGCTTGGATAACATTTACATCCTCTACTTTATTTAACATTTGCGTTGCTATTTCAATTGTTCCCGGTATATTTATTGGTGGATGAAACTTATTTATTAATGCACCTGCAATTTGATGAAAATCACGCAAGATGCGTAGATATGCATCCTTTTAAAAATTTAAAAATAGACTTAAAATGTCTATTTTTAGATTCTACAACCCAACGCGTTTTGGTTATCAGTCTTGCTCTGTTAGCATCACTAGTAGATAATTGACTGACGTTGGTTGCGTCGAAGTAAAGGTGGCAAACGTAGAAATAGTGTCTCTGTAGCTTCTATCAACTATTACTACATCTCCATCTTCAATTCAGTTTGCCAATCCATCAATATCATTTTGTAAACCCTGCCTTAAAATCACAGCATCGTTATTTCGTGCGTCAGAAAAATAGGGACCGTTAACTGCTAAAATGTATCCATCAGGAGCTACTATAATTTCAGGCTTAATTAAATGCTCCTTCTTAAACAAAGTTATATGTACAGTCTACATAAACAATTGCTCTTGGAATATCTGGTGTAGGGTTATAGAGCCTATTTACAAATTAGGGTACATGATTGATTATAAAATTGTCCCTAGTTATTGATATGAATCCGATGTTATTAGGTACAAATCTTTGTATCAGTGAGAGACGAACATTAGACATTGCTAAACTAGTGACATGTCCTGAAGAATAATTAAAGAGTAACTTTATAAAGTCATCAGATAACCCATCTCTTAATTTAACAATAAAAGCAAGTAAATCTTTTTGTCCAATATTTCTTATATTACCATATTGTTTAATTGGTTTACACAATTTAAATAGTTCTTGAAAATTCTCTTTCGAAATTGATGCTAAATATTTATATTCTTCTAAACTAAATGAATTTATATCTTCCCAATTTTTGATACGAGTATTTGAGGAATTAGCAGCAGTTCTTAAACTGGACAAAAATAACTGAATATTATTTATAAATTACCGTTTTATTCAAAAATCGTAATCCACCACGTAAATTATTCATTAGAAAACCTGAATTATCTAGATGTATTACACATCTTTTCAAATGTTCAGGAACATAAATTTTAGAAACCAGAAATATATTTGCTCTACCAGTGAAGATACTTTTCTTACATTACCTTTGCCATTGAGTTTTATAATAAGTGTCATTTGCAGTTGTTTGTAATATTATAAAATAAGTAAGTAGGTAATTATGTACCTAGTTTTAATTATTTAGCATCTGTTGTGGATTTGTGTATTTAGTCCTCTTACAAGTAGACTTTTTTCAGTCAACCTGTAAATACAAAAATAGTACCATAATATTGCGCAGTATGTGAAAATAATTAATTTATAACATTCCCATTGGTCAGTTGGTTGGTTTGATTCGAAACACCGGGATGGTCGCTCTGATGCTTCTATGTGTCTGTATCTCCACCATCTGAGTCCTTTAGATTCGAAGATCATGTAAGAGGCCGAATCGCCCGCCTCGTTACAGAATCTATAAATAGGTTCTTCATGGAATAAGATTTCCCTTACTTCGTAATTATTTTTTGTTGCTATAAAAATTGATATTTTATAGACTAAACGTTTAATATTTCGAAAAGTAGCCATACAATATAATTTTACCATTAGGAATATTGAAAGAGAACGTCGAGATGTATCCTATATCAAATATTAGGAAACTTTGACGGAGATTTTTTTTCAATTAAGTATGTATTTTGCTCCATAGATCAGCCAAAAACTTTCAAAAATATTCAAAAGGGACTTTATGGTACGCATTTTGAAAATTTTGAGATCTTGAACTTCAACGCTCTGTATATCGAAAACTAGACATAAGATGGAGTTGGGCCCATGGAGACATTTGATTAGGACATCAAATACTACAACATAATAAAAATTCAGACAATTTGGCGGTGCTCCCGTTTCCATAAGAGAAGTTCGTGGCCTGAGGCTTTCGGGCATCAGTAATATTATGAAAATCAACATAAGAAACATGTAAAAAACACATTTTTATGAAATTTACCGCTTTCAACTTTTTTCTATAATATTTCGATGAAAAAAAACTCTTATAAAACGGATTTGTCCGTCTATTAGCCTGTGAGAGATAGAGACAAATGGACACCGGAAATCGATTGAGCATCGTTAAAAACCCAAAACTGATATTATTTTTTGACCTATTTTTACTTTCCCGCTAATATAGAAATTATATGGAAATTTATTTTCGTAACTTTAAATTTTCGAAAACTCGAAATTACGGCAAAAATATTGCTGTTTTTCACTTGTTTTTTTTTAAACTTCAACAAGTGGTTGCCGTCTCGATTTTTAGCAACTCTAATTAGTACTACTTTAGCGTCAAAATTATTTTTGGTGAAAATTTTGTTTAGAATTTGTTCAGAGTTCAGCAGTGGGTGCAAACGCCATTGTTTCTCTATATCAACAGTTTTTGGAAATAATTTAAAAAAATTGTATTATTACATGGTATTATGGTATTATTTTTTCATCATGTTATCATAAAATGTTCATAAGTTTTTATTTCTAAAGAATTTAAAAAGCTGTGCAATTTAGTGAGCGGCAATACATGTTTTTTCTAATTTTTTCCACATCGTAAACTATTGGATTCTAAAGGGGCAATAAAAAGAAACAAAATCGATTTTGAATTAACAATTGAACTTTAAAACGATTTTAATTTAAAATAAATATTTGTACGGTATGTATTGACATTTATGATAATTTTACATTTGAAATAGGATTTAATACAAAAATAATAATGATAAACTAATAGACGCTTACAATTAGACTTCAGATGAATATTTTTCTTGTATAACGTTTATAAATTTCATTGCTTTCTTCATCCTCCTCCTCCTCCTCCTCATCATCATCATCATCAACATCTTCATAATCATGATCATCATTATCATCGTCATCATCAACATAATATTCACCATCATCATCATCAAAATCATCATCATCATCATAAAATAAGTTAGAATTGTTGTCTTCTCCCATCACAGCATTGCTTAATTGTGTTTCTTCACCATCTCCCATAATTGGAACATGACGTGACTTAGAAACGTTAAAAATCACAAACAGGACCATGGAAAAAAGTAAAACTTTGTTCATGATTATTTTTTGTAGTTTTAATGTTGTTCGCAAAATTATGTTTAAACATATTCATGTTAAATTTATTTCTTTTATATAACTCGTTCCAATTATTGTAGTCCAGTTAAATTAGGTTTATATTTGGCATTAAACCATTGGGTTTCAATTTTTCTAGGAATGTCTAAGGGGTGGTTCCCTGAACAATACCAAATAAGGTCCCATAGATTTAACACGCTGAGGGGGTTGGATTGGTGCCAAAGATGACTTTTTTAGTTTTTGACGTTTATCTCTAAAATAGTGCAATGCATAGAACATTTTATATCTTTCAAAATCTGATAAAATTCTCTTTCAAATAGTGTATCCATGTTTTACCATTTTCGAGTTATGAGAAGTTGAATATGAAAATTTGTCAAAAAAATCGTAGCGGTTCAGGTATTTCTTTCTCTTCTATTTCTAAGAAAAGGGAGAAAGTTGTAGAGCGAAAAAAATTTTTCGAAAATGTATATAGTTATGCTAGTTTATCTTTATCCGCAGTGCCAGATTTGCCACTATTTTTAAGGATGTACTCTTCGATATCCGCAGTCAACGAAACCAAACCCCCCCTTAAGGATGTACTCGCACTTGACCGGTAAAGATGGACATAAAGTTTGAACCTTATTCTCACTGTGATTATTCAACTACCCAGATTTTATTATAATGTTATATTAAAACTCTAGAGTTTATTACATCCGCCCCTGTTTGCCCGGTAAATGGTTAGAGAGTTTTAATGTTTAGGGGTACTTTTTAACATTTTGTTAGTAAAATGTTCGTCACTCAAGTTTTGTTTCCATGGTCTGTAACTCTCTTAATTAATTTGTGATCAATATCTGTGGGAATAAAAACACGTACTCCAGCTTTAATTTAGGAAGGTATAAAATTTTCTGACTAACTGAAAAAAAGACATTCTTGAAAAAATTGGGACCCCATAGTTTAATATATGATTTGTCGGCATTTTCGGCTAATTTGACTGGGCTACTGTAATCGTATTCGTTGATAAAAGATTTCGATTAGCAAAAAAGTTTTAGTTTAAAAATAAAGTGCGATAATCGTGAGATAAGTAAAAAAGTATTAAAAATTGATTATTTTATTTTTCATTTCCTGTTTTAGGTACCAAATAAAAGGCTAACAGAAAAATTAAATTATATCGTAAAAATATTGCATTTTTGTGCAATTTTCAAATTCCGTGACTATCATGACTTTAGTTGCTTCTCTGCAGTTATGTTCCCGGTCATCATTGATTTTCAAACGATTATTTTGTAATAAGGACAAGTTTCCAAGATATTTTGGGGTATACCGAAATTGAGAATTTTCGTTTTATATAATTAAGAACTTATTTTTTAAAGATAGACAAAAACTTTAAACCTTTTTTTATTGAAGGTCAAATACCGCTTAAGGGTATAATAGCACCTCAGTAAAATTTGAAATCGAAAATCCTTTTCTAAAATAGCTGAAATTTTAAATGTATATATTGGAGGAAGTTATCGATTGCTTCCGATTTTTTTTTTTCTTAAAAGTACTTTTTGTTAAAGAGAAAAAAATTCGCCGACCTCATAAAATTGGAATTTTGACAATTAAATATGACCTGACCTAGATAATGCCACAATAAATATGGTGTAAAAATTTTGTTTCTTAATATCAAACCGTTGTCGAAATAACATTTTTCAAAATTTCTTATTTATATAGATTATATCCTAGCAGCAACTTCACTCTGTACACTCGGGAGAAGGACAACGGTTTGATAATAAGAAACAAAATTTTTACAGCATATTCATTGTGACATTATCTCGGTCAGGTCATATCTATTTTTCAAAATTCCAATTTTTTGAGGAAACCGAATTTTTTTCTCTTTAACAAAAAGTACTTTTAAGAAAAAAAAATCGGAAGTAATCGATAATTTCCTCCAATATAAAAATTTAAAATTTCAGCCATTTTATAAAAGGATTTTCGATTTCAAATTTAACTGAGGTGCTATTATACCCTTAACACAACGTATCCAAATTTTTTTCGTATTTCAAGGACCACCCTCACTGATTTTTTTATTAGGTTTTGACAATAAACCGTATTTTAGGAATTTTGCTAAGTACGGTCCTGTTTCATTTTTACTATTAATATTTATAAATATTTTTGAATGAAATTAATTAAAAACAGGGCGTTACTCACAAAGTATACTTATTCAGACGAAAAATCCCTTGGAACATCCATTATATGTGTTTTTTAATATTACAACTTAAAAATCTTCATATTCTTACTGCTGCTACATATTGGATTAGTCTTTTCGACCAAAACAAAATATAAATAAAAATAAAAATAAGGATGAGTACTGATTTGTCTGCTGAACAGAATCAACTCTATACACTTTTAGTTGAATTTATAAAAAATCAAACTGCTGAGCTAAAAGTTGAGTTTAAGAAAAATCATATCGGAGTAAAAACAGAATTAAATACGTTAGTTTCTACGAAGAAGCGTTGTACTGACCTGGAAAAAAGGCTACGAAAATAGTATATTGTTTAACGAGCAAGGAATGGTAGTTATTTCCCACGAGTATGAAGTTTGCAGCATGAGCCGCAGGCGAATGCTGCAAATCATACGAGTGGGAAAGTAGCATTCCATGCGAGTTAAACACTATACTTTTTCTACGGCTGTAATAGATAATAGCGAAATGATTTAACAAATAACATGAATTTCAAATTTAACGTCATTCAAAATTTCTATTTAAGTACAATTAAAATATCAATTACACTTTAGTATAAATGAGAAGTTTTGAAAAATGATTTGTAGGACTTTTCATATTTTTCCTTAGATAATTCTAGAATTAAACTTAAACATGCCTGATTTGGGGCACAGCTATATAAATATACGAAAATAGAACTGTCATTACTTGAAATTGACATTCCATGAAAGACCTGATTCATTGAAATAATTACACAATAAATTATTGTGTTGTCAGATACGGAAATGAAATTGGAGACATACAATGTACCTCATTGATTTATCAAGAACAGTTAAGAAAGAGCAGTTTTGTATTATAGCCGTAGAAAAACAACTTAGTTGTATTTGGTCTTAAAACACCACAAAACATAGATATACTAGACACCCGTGTACACACATTAAATAGATACTTAAACACAAACATACACATGAATGATATAAATAACTGTTATAAACTTGGTAAAACTGAAGAATATTCGATTATTATAGAATTTACATCCTTTCTTAAAAAACTAAATGTATTTAAAAATAAAGAAAGCCTTCATAAATTGAAAGATGCAGGAATATTCTTGGTAAATGATATGAGCAAGGAGGATCGCGAAGAGCGGAAGGTATTAAGAAAACATTTGACGGAAGCGCGCAATAAACAGTTGGATGCTAATATCAAAGGGTTTTTATTGTACATCGATGGAAAGCCTTATACCTCCGAAGATTTGAAAGAAATTAAACGATGCAACAATGAACAAATCAAAACAGAAAGTGAAGAGAGTTCGGAAGAAGAAGAGGAAGTGAACAAATCAAAAACCGAGAATAGAAAAGAATCCGACAAACCCAAAGTAAAAGATTGTCGTCAAACTAATCAACAAACGGAAGAAGAAGAACACAGAAGAAAGCGAAAGAAGTACAGCCCCTATAAAATACGAAGCGCAAAAACCGAAAAATAACGAAAATAACAGTACAACAAAATCAGTTTAAATCACAAAATTGAGTACTAGAAAAAGAGTATTATTCTTATAAGATACAAATAAAAGTGGCTGTTAATTTTGTCTTTATTTTTGTTTTTATTTAAGTTGTAAGTTAAAATTATTATACAGGGTGTTACCTATAGATAGGGGACACCTAGGCGATCTCAAAAACCCATACTTAATGGGTCTAACTACTTTAATAACCAAGATACAGGGTGTTTTATCTATTTTGCCAATTTCTTGCATAGTTCATAACTTTCTAACCACGCTGTATATTTTCATGATATTTGGTGGACATATTTTGTTTAAAGTGCCCAATCGATAAATAAATTTATAACAAAAGAAATCCAGGTTAAAAATGAATTTAGTCATATACTTTGCATTTTCGGAAAAATGTTTTTTCTTGTAAAATTTTAAGTTGGAATTCTGAAATGGCGTGAATTGTGAGAGCCCAAAATTAAAACTAATTTCTTTTTAATGTGATTGAGTTTTAATTAGGACTAATTAACCTAAATTGGTAAAATTTTAATATTATAAGTATTTTTCAATTATTTGCCATAAATAATACACAAAAAACATTGATCTTTCATTAACGAATAAATAATAATAATTCCACAAAAAATAAATAACTTAATTAATGAAGAATTACAAACATTTTAAACGACGCCAAAAAAATATTAAACGGTGATAAAAAATTCACTTTAACATTAAACACAAGAACTATACGCAACACGATATTTATGGACAAAACGATTTTTCACTGTTTTTAAGGTTTTTTACGGTTTTTTACGTTTTTTTATGTTTTTTTACGTTTTTTTACGGTTTTTTACGATTTTTTACGGTTTTGTACGATTTTTGACGATCTTTTACGGTTTTTTACGATTTTTTACAATTTTTTACGATTTTGTGCGATTTTTTATGGTTTTTTACGATTTTTTACGATTTCTTATGATTTTTTACGATATGACCTGTTTCGATATTTTTAAAAATTGCTGAGATATAATTTTTTTTGATATTTCACCCCCTCTAGTTTCGCCCCCCTAGGTCGGATAAAAAAAGTTTTATACACACTGTATTTAAAAAATGTTAATTCATAATGGTTTATTTTGTGGTGATTAATTTTAAAGTATTTTTTATAATTTTTGTTGTTTTTCATTAATTAAAGTTATGTATTTTTTGTAAATTTATTATTTATTTATTCGTTAATTAAATATTATTTATGGCAAATAATAAAAAAATAATTAAAATATTGAAATTTTACCAATTTAGGTTAACTAGTCTTCATTAAAACTAGATCACATTACAAAAAAAAATTGTTTCACTTTTGAGCTCGCACAATTCACACCATTTCAGAATTCAAACTCAAAATTTTACAAGAAAAAACATTTTGCCGAAAATGCAAAGTATATCACTAAATTCATTTTTTTCATGCTCTTTGCAAATACAGAATCTATTTTAGAAAGATCTGATGTACAGGGTGTTGTTTTTGGGTCGGAATATGTTATATTTTTTTTTAATCCGGACCTGGATTTCTTTTATTATAAATTTATGTCCACCAAATATCATGAAAATATACAGCGTGGTTACAAAGTTATGAACCATGAAAGAAATTGGTAAAATAGATAAAACACCCTGTATCTGGGTTATTAAAGTAGTTAGACCCATTAAGTATGGAGTTTTTGAGATCGCCTAGGTGTCCCCTGTATATGGGTGATTGATTAGTGTGATAAAGTCCAGTATCTCCTATGTCCCGTGATATATCAAAAAGAAAATTTGGGAGATTGTAGGTAGCCTTAAGCTTCACATTTTAAAATTAGTCGCAAATGTACAGGGTGATTTATAACGCCGTGCTAAATCAAAGTTACGTTTTTTTAAATGGGACACCCTGTATTTTATTTTAAATTTGAATTTCTCTTTACTTTTCCAATTCAACAATAGCAAATTGTATTAAGTTGTACAGGGTATTTAAAAAGTTATGGCCAGTTTTCTATGAAAATCGTAATGTGTTCAGCGCCCTGTACAGTTCAAATGAATTAAAAGAAAAATTATCTTTTACAGTCATATGTTTTTGATTATCGTTAAAATTTATAAAAATGATCGGTTTTGTTAATATTCATTAAATTGTTTACAGGCTGGGTCAATACGCAAATACATTATTTATCCAGTTTTTTTAAATGGATCACCCTGTATTTTATATTATTATAGGAAAGTGCTATTGTTATACTTTCATTTTTGTCAGGTATTCCCTATACCCAAATTCAATAGTTTTTGGAATATTCTAATTTTTATAATAAAAATACTAATTGTGTATCTGAATTTTAAACATTTGTGAGTAGGCCATGAAATATTTGTCAAAACTGACAGTTACCATTTTATTTTGCTAGATGTGTTGTAGTGTTGTACATTTTCTGGTGTTTTAAAAATCTATACTATTTTAATGATGAACTTTACTCAAGATGAAATGGTAGATATGATCTGGATATTGGGAGAATGTAATAAAAATGCGTTACTATCCGCAAGAGTTTATACTGAACGGTTTCCTGCAAGGCGACGACCTACTAAAGTTAGTTTTCAAAAACTGATGGATCGGTTTAACCGCAATGGTTCAGTTGCCTATGAAAAGCATGAACGTACAAAAAATGTTGTGACAGAGGAAAACGAAATGAATGTGTTGCTGGCAGTTACCGAAAACCCACATACAAGCATAAGGAGTATTTCAAGAGAACAAGACTTAACTTATTATTGTGAGCAAAACATTCTTTCTAAAAACAAAATGCACCCCTACCACATTCAATTGCATCAGGAATTAACTGATAATGATTTTGAACGAAGAGTGGCATTTTGTGAATGGGCCCAACAAAAAATTAATCAACAGAGAGACTTTTTTGACAACGTATTATTTGGTGATGAAGCTACGTTTCATAAAAATGGAAGTGTCAACAGGCACAACTTTCACTATTACTCCACAACTAATCCATATCACATAATCACACATACTGTCAGTAGACAGAACGTCCTTTAACTTTAACGGTTCTGTAACTAACGACAATGACGTTTAGATTGTGACAATTGTATAAGAAATCAACTTGTTAAATTTTATTCTAAACGTCATCGCCTTTAGTTATTGAATCTTTAAAGTTAAAGGACGTTCTATCTACTGACAGATAGTCAAATAAGATGGTCGTTAAATGTGTGGGGAGGTATTATTGGTGACTATGTCGTAGGACCTTATTTTTTTGAAGAACATCTTAATGGTGAGATGTATTTAGATTTTTTGGTACATCATTTACATCAAATGTGGTTCCTGCATGACGGTGCTCCTGTTCATTATAATGCAATAGTTCAAGGTGAACTTAATGATCAGTTTCCTGAAAGATGGATAGGAAGAGGTGGACCTGTAGAGTGGCCACCGAGGTCACCAGATTTAAATAAAATAGATTTATTTTTGTGGGGTTTTATAAAGAATGAAGTTTATAAAACACCTGCAACAACACGGGATGACATGAAGGAAAGAATAAGATTTGCATTTCGAACTGTTACTTTGCAAATGCTTCTTAATGTAAGTAGGTCCTTTAAATACAGCATTCAGGTATGCCAAGATGTAATGGGAGGTCATTTTGAGCACATTTTATAATTAACACCATTTTTTACCTCTCGCCCTTCAGGTAAGAGAGGTATAGGAATCATGCTAAAAATTGGGTAGTGAGTTTTCAATGAATAAACACGTTTTAGGGTCCCTAGAATACGATTTTAATATTTTCGCGATGATGTCTGTGTGTGTGTGTTAGTGTGTGTGTTTGGATGGATGTTGTAGTAACGATAACTCAAAAACTACTGAATAAAAAAATTTGAAATTTTGCATACAGGATTCTGATACCCTAGATTAGATCTGATTAGATTTTGGTGCCAATCGCACAACCGGAAGTGGCAGTTGCTATGGGTGATGACGCCATTATTATACAAAACGGCAATAAAGTTTTACACATATATTTTGTATACCATATAGTTTATTTTTATCTCATTAAAATTTTCGAAACTTTTGCCATTGTTGCCAGATTTACAAAAAAAGAATTTTTTTTCATACTTTTTTGTGTCAACCTGTAAATTTTTGATTCAAAAATGGCGAGAGGTCATGTGCTGGCCACATCAGATTTTTTATTTATTTGATTAAAATAAAATTAGACAATTAGAATTTTTATAATAAAAATTAGAATATCCCAAAAACCATTGAATTTGGGTATAGGGAATACCTGACAAAAATGAAAGTATAACAATAGCACTTTCCTATAATAATATAAAATACAGGGTGATCCATTTAAAAAAACTGGATAAATAATGTATTTGCGTTTTGACCCAGCCTGTAAACAATTTAATGAATATTAACAAAAACGATCATTTTTATAAATTTTAACGATAATCAAAAACATATGACTGTAAAAGATAATTTTTCTTTTAATTCATTTGAACTGTACAGGGCGCTGAACACATTACGATTTTCATAGAAAACTGGCCATAACTTTTTAAATACCCTGTACAACTTAATACAATTTGCTATTGTTGAATTGGAAAAGTAAAGAGAAATTCAAATTTAAAATAAAATACAGGGTGTCCCATTTAAAAAAACGTAACTTTGATTTAGCACGGCGTTATAAATCACCCTGTACATTTGCGACTAATTTTAAAATGTGAAGCTTAAGGCTACCTACAATCTCCCAAATTTTCTTTTTGATATATCACGGGACATAGGAGATACTGGACTTTATCGCACTAATCAATCACCCGGGAGATGGAGCCTTCACTTACGGACTTCGCCTCGCGACGTGTACTCAACCAACCTCAGGGTATCTGGCGCCTAGAATCATTTTAATTAGTTCGATTAGAGATTCGAACAAGGTCACTTCAATAGTGCATGTCCAGCCAACCACTCCGAACGATCAGCCAATAGAAGCCGACTTCAATTGAAATTTGAAAATTTTTGAATTTTGAAGATTCGTACCTAGTCCAGTCCCTTGCTACCGCGCAGGTTTAAGACTCCCTCCAGATCTGGAGTGGGAGATTAAAGGTTACGTCCTGAGTGGAGGAGAATAAGAATTCAATCGTACGAGTACCAGCAAGCCGACTACTACGCCTGACCGGAAAGCTGTACACCGGTAAGGAAAAATAGGTAGTAAGATCTATCATCTTTTTGAATAGGTAAAGAAAGTGCTATTTTTGAATTGAATTTTAATTTGTGCCGTATACAGGGGAAACGAGATAATAATCAGTTGGTGCCGTGAGCAATCACCGCCTAAAGTACCGCAAGTCATTTGTGTTTAATAATAATCTTGGTCGCCGTGAGAAATCACCTCCAACAAGTAAATATTCCGTATACAGGGGAAAACGCGTTTTAATAATAATCAGTTTGTGCCGTGAGAAATCACCGCCTAAAAATTGTACCGCGACTCGTTTATTTTATTTAATAATAAATACATTGGTTGCCGTGAGAAATCACTTTCCATTAAATAATTGCCGTATACAGGGGGAAACGCGTTCCAGAGTTTATCTAATAATAAGTGGGTGCTGTGAGCAATCACCGCCTAAAACACCGCGAGTCATTTTTTTGATTAATTATAACAGTTGGCTGCTGTGAGCAATCACTTCCAATTAAAATTAGTGCCGTTATACAGGGGGACGTGACCTAAGTTTTAATTTATATTAATAACTGGAGCCGCGAGCAATCACCTCCTAAACATATTTGCACCGTAACACAAAATTCCAGTTTTGATTAATAATAGCAATTGGCTGCTGTGAGCAATCACCTTCAATTAAATTTGTACTAGATACCGGGAAGGACCGTTTAAGGGAAGTTACCATACAAAATAGTGCTTTGTCCGACCATGTAGAATCACCGCGTACATTTTTCCTCATCTACACGATTTGCTACATCCTTTATCATAATCACCTATATCACAGCTTAGAAACCCACCGATCATTAACCATTAGCAAGCATTTTTATTTTTCGCAAGTTTGTTTTTGGTTTGGCTTCATACTACGTTATACACACCTTTCTCCCCTTCTCCGCTGGGTTTTATGTAACATTTTGGAGTTACAATAAAGACAGTTATTTTCATTTAGGGACTTTCTATTTCTCTAATTGGTTGTGAGTTTATATATTGCAGCGAATATCCAGTACCTCCGCCCAGTAGGGCAAGTGAAGCCCGCCCTTCTGACTACTAAGGCATTAGTCGAAACCATAGCGACCACTGGAGTATTTTCTTTCTTCACTGACGCTGCCTGGAGCAAGTGGCCTTCACACTCTAAACGGAAGGTGGCGCCAAAGGCAAACCGAAACCTGGACCAAGGCGCCAAACTGACCCGTAACGACCGAAGTGTCGTTACACAGATAATGATATATTTTGTAATTACAGAAATACATTATTTTTCTAATAATTATTAAACATTTTATTAAATATTCGTTTTCTATTTGCATGTTTGGAAGTGATCTCAGAATCTTGCCTAATTAATCGTTGATTATATTCTTCATCATTGTTAATATGACTGTTATTGGGTTCAATATATTGTTTTGGAAACCCTAGTTTTTAAAAGAATTGCCATTCCTTATCATACGTAGCGCTCCTTTGGGGTGGGTTCACAATACTAAAAAATTAAAATAAATTATAATTATTTCTTCCCGGCGGCGGCTTCCATTTATTCCATTTTAATCTTCCATTTTTTCTTTGTTATTATAATTTAAATCTTCTAAATTCTGTCCCTGTCTAAATTGTTTCTTACTGCTGTCTGTCTCACCTTCGTTTACTGTTTGTCTTCGAACTCAGCTTCCAATGTTAAATATTTTTTATAATTTTTTTTATTTTTATGTATTAGTAATATATAAAAAATCTATCTCACTTTTGGGTTGGGATCTAGTAAAAAAAAGGAAAAAAAATAATAAACATTACAAAAAATATAAAAAAAATTTGTATATGCCCTGCTATTTCATTTCTTCTATCTCCTGTACCAGTTTCACTTCTCTACTTTGACCTTATATTTTTTCTTACTGCCTGCTCTTAACTTGATTTCCTGGTCTCTGCTTCTTAATTTCTGTAACTCGATACTCTTCTTTCTGTGCACTTGTTTTTCTTTTGTGGTCTTCCTATCTGCTTATTACTTTTCTAATTTTCAATTATTTTTAATAAAAATTTTTTATTTTTCCAGTATCATTATATGGTTTTATTAATTTCCTTCAACATCTTTACAATTACTCTTACATAAATCCTATCTTACAAATTTCTATTAACATTGACCTCTTCAAAAAACCAATTAATCAAAATTGACTTGTTTATTATTTTTTTTTGTCCAAAAAAAAATTTTGTTACCACTAGATTTTTTTTTATATATCCCAGCCTTTGTTTAGTTTATTAACTTAGTTTATTAACCCTATATTCCCTTTCATAATTTATAAAATTCCCTGTACAGGGCGAACATTTTTATAACAATATATAGGGTGTATCTATATAACATTACAATATATTACATCATCAAAAAATTTGAATCGCCTAAATCGACCTTTTAAATGACCAAAGGTATGTTCTATAGTTACACGGATTGCAGAATGTTTATTATTAAACAAATTTTGATTTGCTGAAAAATTTCCATTATCTTTAAACGGTGTAATTAACCACTCTAATGAGGGATATGCTAAATCTCCCAATAAAATATTATTTTGCAACATCCCAGTATTACTCCTTTCATATAATGATGAATTTTTTATAAGATGGGCATCATGACTGGAACCTGGTTCCCCATAAAATAGATGTATAAACATTTTGTCATAATCAAATACTTCCTGAAGTATTATACTATAGTATCCTTTTCGGTTATAGTATACATGTGAATGTTGCGTTCGTGGTTTCTTTATTTTGATATGACATCCATCTACGCAGCACCAATAATTCCATTTATTTGAGATTTTGCTTTAAATTTGTCAACTATTGCTTGACATTTGTTACCAAATAATATGGTTTGGGCTTTGGCTTACTATAACATTAACCACTTTAGTTATTGTTACATGTGCTGAACTCTTAGAAACATCAAACCTGTCTGATATTTGTCTGTAAGTTTCAGTGTTGGCCAAATACCATATTATCATGAATGCAGCTTTCTCTCGAGTTATATTTTCTCTTCCATATTTACAAGTACTTAAAACTCTCTCACTTTTTGGTAAATCTGGAATAACAAAAATAAATTATATCGAAATTATACAGATATATATTACCAATTACAAAATTACATGTTACACGTTTCAATCTGAAATGTTCTTTAAATTCAGCATTCATCATATGTTTCTATTTTTTTGACAAAATTCGTTACCCTGATTAATTGATCTGAGGATCAAGAAAAATATTCGTCTGTACTTGCTACACCTGCTGCTCTCATCTTTCTCTTCTAGTAATAGTCTAAGAGCCAGCGAGAAAAATGTGCTCTGAATTTACTAAAGCCGATTTTTTGTCAGTTGATTACAGTAGTTGTGTACACAAATATACTTCGATCAGTCAAGCAAACTGTAGAACAGGTGTCGCTGATAAGCTATCAAACATGTCATGATTATGGTAGTAATGAAATTAATTTTCTCCACGACCATTACTGAATGTATGAATTCTGAAATCATTTTTAATAATAGAATGTAAACATTCACCCTCTAGAGTCTGAATATTTATTCTAAAACACTTGCCTCTTATGCATTTTGCATATATTTTCATTCTTTATCAAGGTAAAGAATGGATTTTCTGTAATCGAAATAAACGATATGGGATTGCCCTGGATTTTAAAAGTGTCACTGTCAGATATAAAATGGCGACGGTAATAATTATTTTCAAACAAGTTTTAATTTAAACAAAATAATGAGTGAAAAATCAAGTGAAGTAGATATAGAATTTAATAATATTTGAAATTGCAAATTATGAAAAAACACCAGTGCACCAGATTTTAATATCGGTAAGTGTACCACAGCACTATAAATATTAATACAATGTAATACAAATATGTCAACAAATAACTTGTGTTCAAATTTAATTTAATTTTGATTTATACTTTTTGATCGTGGAGAAAATATAGTCTGTTACTCGGTCAGAATGAAAAAAATCGACACTCGTGGTTCCTCACACTCGCTTTCGCTCGCGTTCGGAATTTTCCACTTTTGTCGAATTTTTCATTCTAACCCTGTTACAGAATCTACTATACTAAGGCTAAAAATTATTATACAGAATATATTGAAATAAGAATGAAATTTCTGCAGTTTTAAGCTATTTAATTAATCTAACAATCGATCAAGGTATTTTTCCAAAAAACCTAAAAACTGCTTTTGTCAAACCAATTTTTAAAAAGGGAAATAACTTAGAGGTGACTAATTATCGACCGATATCAGTAATTTCCAATATTGCGAAAATATTCGAAAAAATTCTAAAAGATTAACGTCATTCTTCGAAAAATATCAATTACTATCTGATAAACAGTTCGGGTTCCGCAAAAATAAATCAACTGAAGATGCTTTAGTTTATTTAACAACAAAAATGTATGAAGCTATGAATCAAAGTAAACCAGCACTATGCATCTTTATAGATCTTGCTAAAACTTTCGATACCGTTAGTCACCACCAGCTTCTGCAAAATACAGGTATAAGAGGAAAAGTACTTCAACTCTTTGACAGCTACCTAACCGGACGACAACAGTACGTACAAGTAGGAGAAACAAAAAGCAGTTTCTTAACAGTTGAATATGGAGTCCCTCAGGGAACTATACTAGGTCCAATGCTTTTAAGTGTTTATGTCAATGATATCCTAAATTTAAATACTGAAGGGAGTGTGGTGAGTTTTGCTGATGACACGGCAATATTTTATCAAGATAACAGTTGGATGGAACTAAAGCTAAAAGTAGAAAAGGATTTTCGACATATATTACAATTATTTAAATCCAAACTGTTGACTGTAAACTTTGACAAGACCTACTTCACTCCTCTCACACCTTATATGACTAACTTACCTGACTTTACCTATCTTAGTATCTCTGAGGATAATAATATTGTTCATATTCGAAAAGAGTCTAATATAATATATCTAGGACTACATCTTGACGCACATCTAAAATGGGACCTACACATTAAAATGATAACAAAAAAAATACGATCTGTTTTACCCAGATTTAAAGCTCTTAGTGAGTTGCTTGTTCCTTCTCAGTTAATTATGCTTTATCATGCTCTTGTAGTAAGTCACCTACGATATGGCATTGTTGTTTGGTGGGGAACACCTGACATTCATCGACATCACCTGGAAATTACTCAAAAATACTTTCTTAAAATAATATTTAAAATAAAATATACTTACCCTACAGACAAATTGTTTGAAGAAACAAAAGTATTAGATATAAAACAACTTTTCTATTGTAGGATTATAGTCAGACAGCACAAATATAAAAATAATCTAGTGCCAATAAATCATAATTACGAAACAAGACATAAAGAAGTTTCATCGAAGGTACCAAAACCCGAAAAAACGATTTATCAAAGATCGTATCAATATTTAGGTCCAAAACTTTACAGCTCAATACCGAAATTAAACATTTTGATTTAAAACTATTTAAAAAGAAATTTTATAAATGGTTTTCACAAATCCCTCGGCTATAAGCGCATGCATTTTTTGATATTATTATATAAGTAATATATATAATATAAATAATTTGATTACATTTGTGTTGAGCTCTTTATCTTCGAATATTATGTTATCTTCAAATTTTATGTTATGTTCTTGAAGTACAATCTTATGTTAGGTTATTTATGTTCCTACATTAAATTACGTCTATATTATGTTCCTAAAGTAAAATCATATACATGTTATTGACGTTCTGTAAGTAAATTATATTTTCCATATTTCACCCTTAAATTAAAAGAAATTAATTAAAAAAAAACAAATAATTTAATAAACAAATAGAACCCACTTTCAAGGCTTAGCCTTTAGTAGAAGAACCATAATTTATGTATTTTATATATTGTATAATCCTTCCTTGTAATCCAATTAATGAATAAATTATTAAACTAAACTTAAGAATTCCTGTTGAAACGTGAATTCCATTTCCTCGTCTGTAAAACGATTCTCCAATGGGTTCAGGAGCTTAAAAAAAAATTAACAATACAATATTAAAAACAAAATAATAAAATTAATAATTTTCTTTTTCTTCTCTTGATCTCTTGATATATTTTTTTTATCTCTGCATCTCACTTCTGCTCTCTACCTCTCTGTCTCTCCTTCTAACTTTTTTAACTGTATACTTTTCTTCTGAAATATTAGTTCAACTGCATCTACTTGTAGTCCTTCTAAACTCGCCTCCTATCACCTTATGATTAAATGTTGTAAATGAAATAATAGTGCTTAATTTTTTCTATAAATTATTTTATTCCTTTTCTTGATCAATCAATAACATTATCGTCATTATGTACCTTACAAAATTCCATTTTACTCACAATTATTTTATTAACAAAATTTTATTTTATTTTTTTTATTGACATTTCTTTCTGACAGTCAATAATATATATTATCAATAATCTTTATTTTTTTTAAGCCCATGCCAGAGAAACTTCTATTGTATGCTTATCTTATGCAAAATATGGTGTGCAATCCGTGCTTGACTGGAGAAAGTGCAGACCTCCTGCCTGAAGCGTATACTAAAATTATGAATATTTTTGAAAAATATTGTAACTTTTCCAATATTCTTTCTAACTTTAGATTGTTGACAGTATTGGATAATAGCTCATACAATTCAGTATAAATATTTCAACTGGTTTTATATCAAATACATGTCTTTTTTGTAGAAACTTTAAAAATGAATTTAATTTCATGTTTTCAATTTTTTTCTAAAATGTGCGTATGGACCACATTGCGCTCAAACACTGTGGTCAGCATATGGCGCCCAAAGGAAGGTTAAGAAAATCGTGAACTCTGAAAAATTTTCGGTAATAATTCAAGCTCTAGATATTACTAATGAAGATTTGTTAAAAATTTTAAGAACTTGGTTTTTGTTCAAAAAGTTTAAGAATTTTGTTCGAAAATTTCAAGATTCTAAATGAATAATTTTAAAAGTTTAATCAAAAACTTTAATGCCCGGTTGCACCAACGTATCCTAGGATGCATTTTATCTAGGCTCGACCTAAATGTGTGATGGACTTATGATACAGATGTGTTGCACCAACGTTATAGAACGTCATTTTACGTAGGATGCATTTTATCTGAATTTACAATGGCAACATAGCAATATTGTCAAACTACTGTATAATAGATGGCGCTGATTGTTAATATCGGTAAAGCAGGTCATGTAATTATTGGTTGAATGTTTCTTTTTCTCAATTTTATAATCAAGGATGTTTATACACAAATTATGATTTTCGATATTACATTTTATTTTTTAGCAAATTTTAATTTTTTTCCTCAAATTTTTCATCTTTCAAAATTGTATAATTTTTATTTATTTTTTTATACTTTTTCAATTTTGGAACCGAATTATTTGAGGAAAAAATTGACATTTGGTAAAAACTAAAATATTGGAAATTTTTCAAGTCCATAAATACGACAAAGTGAAATTCAAGGAAAGACATTTTTATTTTAAATTTTTTAATTAATTAATAGCATGAATCTAAACACAATTTTTAATTTTTATTCACATTTTCAAATTGTCATTTTTTTGTAAAATTAATAATAAAAAATTTTCAGACGTACTGTATTTACAGTGTGTCCACTTAAGTTCGCGACATATGGGAACTGAGACATATAAAATTATTTTCTACAAATTATGTTATTTACAAATACAAATATTTTACGATATTTTCTTAAAATATTAATTGAATATACTTGTAGAATATTTTTTTTTATTTTTGTTCAAGTGTTATTCTTTGTTATATGTAAATAAAAATAGTTTCCTGTAAAAATTACTTTTCCTTCAAGCGTATAATAATAAATATATTACTTTCGACACCATAGACCGTAGAAATATCCTATTGTTTTACTAGTACAACAATAATGAGAAAAGATAGCAATGGGCTTTATAATCGAGTAGGTATGAACTGTCATTTTAATATTTATTTAATTGGACGTTTTTCAGTTTTGAAAATGTCTATTTTTTTGCTACATACAACTTGAATTATTTCTAGACTTGAAGAAAAAACTAGTATACTAGTATATGTATATTACTCGGAGAAGAAGCCTTCATTATTTCTGTTTCGCTCAGTTTACACTGCCTCGGTCGTAAACTTCTAAGCTCAACAAATAATAAGCGCCTTCTACTCCTAGTAATATAATATATTATTATTTATAAGTACCAATGGTAAGAGATGATATAGAATATTATTTCTTGAAAATTTTAATATTATAAAATGTATAAATAAATAAAAAATGAATATTCCTACATTCTGGCAAAATAATTATTTACAAGATATCGTAGGTAATCAAAATGTTCATTATTATTGACTGGAATTGGAATATCTTCATCTCTTGGCGTTTCTTGGAGGTGACATTGCATCACTTCCACTTCATCGGGTGATAATTGGGAAGATATTATTCAACTTCATTCTACATCCATATGCCATAATAGGAAACCGTTTCTTCCACACTCCGAACAAATTTTCTACCTTAACTCTGCTTGTTATATGGCTTCTGTTGAAATTTCTCTCCCCTTCGTTGAGTGGTTCTAAAAAAGGAGTAAACAAATATGATAAATTCATATATCCACTCACCTATATATTACAAAATAAAAATGTCATAAAATAATCAGAATACATAAATATCCAAATATCGTTTACTTAATAAAATTCCATTGGCAAAATCTTCCTATCTTAAACCGTGCTTTTAATCTGGAATTGTTGAACATTGTCACATCATGAGTCGAGCCAGGCCACCTGGCTACAATATCCTTGAAAAGTAGATCTGCACTCGATACCGCTAGGTCATTTAGTGAAAAGTAGCCTTTTCTATTTAAAAATTTCGTCATTGAGACCCACTGTGAAAAATATATACATAGATTATAAGGAACTGAAAAATAAATAGGTGGTGAAATCAAACCTTGTGATAAAATTCTTATGTGAGTGCTATCAATTGTCCCCACAACACGAGGAAATGCAGCAACATCGAAGAATTTATTTTGCTCAGCAGCAATATCAACTTCAGTTCTTGGCATTATATGTATTTTTCTTTTAAATTGGCAATTATTCGTGACACTTTTGATACAATTCTTGATATATTGGATTTATCAGCTCCTATAAAATCTCCAGTAGCTAGTAGATGACCGCCAGTAGCAAAATTTCTTATTGTATAAAAGTAATTGATTCATTTGACTTAATGAATTGTTTCTGAAAAGTTGTATTTATTGTTACTCTTTGTAATACATATATTAGTTCAATTAAAGCTCTTTGGGTAAGTAATTGTAAGGTGGTCCCATTTTGTAATCGAAACCTTTTAAAAAATTCTTCCTCTGATAAAGTTTCAAAATAATTCATTCTAGGGCGAATTTGTCTTGGTAGAGCATTTATTTCTTCGTCTATATCATCTATTACATCCACAATATCCACAATATTTATATCTGCGTCTAGATCCATCACTTTATTTAACTTACAAATTACAACCGAACTTAGTAAACTAATACCACTCTATTAATACGTAAAAGTCTTTTTATTTTTATTAACGTGAAATATAATATTCTACAGAAAAAATGTTTATTTGTCTCGTTTACATTCATTTTAAATAACTTTCTAGCAGCTTTTTCTAGTAAATGTCAAATGACGTAAATTTTATAGGTTATAATCCTCGCCCTAATTCGTCGAAACCGACTGCCTAGGATCTGTGATCAGCCCATATAGGAATTTACGATGGGCCCAGCATAGACCCAGGCTTGGGCTATCTCTGTAGAACTTTGGCCCAAGCTCGCAAACCAGGATTGGCCCAGCATTGGTGAAAGTCTGGGATGATAACTTCGTCCCCGTCTTGGTAGCCAAGACTGGCCCAGGCTTGATAGCCAAGACTGGCCCAGACTTGATAGCCAAGACTGGCCCAGACTTGATAGCCAAGACTGGCCCAGGCTTGATAGGCAAGACTGGTCCAGGCTTGAAGGCAAGACTGGCTCAGGCTTGATAGGCAAGAATGGCCCAGGATTGATAACAAGATTGGCTCAGGCTTGATAGGCAAGACTGGCCCAGGCTTGACAGCCAAGACTGGTCCAGGCTTGATAGCCAAGTCTGGTCCATGTTTGATAGCCAACTCTGACCCAAGCGATAGCCAAGACTGGCCAAGGCAGTCTTAAATTGAATTTTAGTTTTCTGTCAAAGTTGGTATTAAATACAAAATTATTAAAATCAAAAGCAATAATATTGATATTATCTTTATTTTTTTAACACGTGACAATTTTTTTTTTCATTATAAATTATTAAAATAAATTTTTAATTATTATGATTGAATTTCATTATTTTTGTCTCGATTTACTCGGCCGCCGTCTCTGTCTTTGGCACCTGATAGAAACTATTTTTAATTTTTCATTGGCAGCATGATATTTTGACGTCAAAAATTCTGAAATCATAATAATTAAATGAGAAGTAATTACAACAATAGATTTATAAGTGAATGATCAACTTACTCTCCATGAGCTGAAACAATTGGGTTTCTTTAAAGCTTCGTTTTCCTACCCCTCTAACTTTTTTACCGCATCCACTGTATTGCATTTAAATATTTGCATTAATAATTTTCTTCATAATACCGGAAATATCATTTTCGTAATTATTAGATCCTGCGGTGACCAATCGGAATACACATGTCTGTAAATCATAAAAAAATAAAAAATATAACGATACAATAAAAGCAATCAAAAGTAACTTCATCTATATGTAAACATTAAATTCATACCAATGCATTCTGCAGCTGTTCATTTGTTTTTAAGTCATCATCAAATTTTAAAAAAATTTCAATTTCTCCAAATGGTAAATCTGAGCCTAAAATTTTCCACGGTTGTGGCCAATCAGGTTCAACACGGTGATCCGAGATTTTTAATAAGATCTTGTTGACTTTTTGTTCCAAGTCATAAAGAATACTCCTCTTGGCACTATTGATTTCGTTTTTTATAAAATCTTTTAGGTCATTCATAACTCCTGTTAAATCAGAAATATTTTAAATTTAATAACAAAATAGAATTATATTGTAAAATATAACTTTAAATAAAACGAAATTATTAAATATAAAAAATTATCACAGAATGACTCTTTCGATATACTAAAATCTGTTATTGCACGGCATACTACTTCGAATGATGAGAATATTCATGACTTTATATTTATAGTTAATTACTTACTATCTTTAGAAATAATTTTTATCGGAAACGATGTCCACATAGCACTTGGATAACGTCCATTTTCCACCCATTTCTCGACTTTCAGCAGATCTTTTTTAGGAGCAAAAGTTTCTTTATCTTTCAACCAAGAGATTGGGATCAACTCCACTGCCTTTTTACCATTAATTAACTCATCAAACTCGACGATCACAAACGACGCGTCAGGGCCCGCCATAATTAAAAATTATTTTAGCTGACTGCTGAATTGGACAATTTTTTAGATAAATGTGGAAGTGTAGACTCTTCCAGACGACGCGCGCGCACACAAAACTGATTTCACTTGCATGTGCATCAATGTTGCCAAGTTTGTGAAAAATCACCACTGACCTATTTATAAATTTATATTTAGAAAACACGAATGTGTTTTTTATTCTTTATTATTAACAATTTTTCTTTGGATTTTATTTACATTACCGCACAGAAGCGCAAGTGTGGAAAGACTATTTTTTGAAATTAATTTAAACGAAATTGCCAAATAGATTAGGTTCCTATCCAAAACATTAAGTGGAATTCTACATAAATTCCTACTAAAAGTTTAATTTCGCTAAATAACAGTTGTTTTAACTTACCTGTAATTACAGATATTATTAATAATCACAATTAATAGTAGTAAGTATGTATAAAAAATTTTGATATTATAGAGGTACATGTACATATTTTTTTTTAATATCAAGAACTTCGTTTTAGTTATTTTTTTATATAGAACTTTGTTTTAGTTTTTAGCCTGTAATGTTTTAAAACAATATATTTAGTTTGATTTTAATTATTGTATGTATCTCGTGTAAAATTGCGATTTTTGGTGATTTTTTGCAAAATCTAGAAGTATCTGCAAGTTTCTGGTCATTTTCAGTTTTTGACCTGGCAACATTGTGGCCCATGCACTATCTTGTACATAGAGATATTAGAAGATATTAGGAGAGACAATCGACTACGTCTTAACATGCACATAAGAGACAAGGAAGGCACAATAGAAGAGATGCCTAGATGTAATTTTTTGAAATAGAATAAATCGAATGTTGAAATAAAACGAAGTTTTAAAATAAATAAAAAAATTTTTAAATAAATGTTTCACACTAACCAGCAAATATATTTGTGAAATTAAAATAAATTTTAAAAATAAAAATTATATTAGATTTTTGAAACAAACGTAATAAAATGAACTTTCCAATGGTTACCAGTGTTGAACCAAGCTTAGGTAACTATTGGTATGGCCAAGACTGGGTTACCCAACGTTGAACCAACCTTGGGTAACCATTGGAATGGCCAAGACTAGGTTACCCAGTGTTGAACCGAGCTTGAGTAACCATTGGAATGGCCAAGACTGGTTTACCCAACATTGAACCAAGCTTGGGCTGTCATCAAAGGGCCGAGGTTAGGCTACCCAGCATTGAACCAAGCTTGAGTAACCATTGGAATGGCCAAGGCTGGGTTAACCAGTGTTGAACCAAGCTTGGGTAACCATTGGAATGGCCAAGACTGGTTTACCCAACGTTGAACCAAGCTTGGGTTACAATCAACTGCTACCCAGCATTGAACCAAGCTTGGGTAACCATTGGAATGGCCAAGACTGGGTTACTTAACGTTGAACCAAGCTTGGTTAACCATTGGAATGGCCAAGACTGGTTTACCCAACGTTAAACAAAGCTTGGGTTGCCATCAAAGGGCCCAGGTTAGGCTACCAAGCATTGAACCAAGCTTGGGTAACCATTGGAATGGCAAATGCAGGGTTAACCAGTGTTGAACCAGGCTTGGGTAACCATTTTAATGGCCAAGACTGGTTTACCCAATGTTGAACTAAGCTTGGGTTGCCATCAAAGGGCCGAGGTTAGACTACCCAGCATTTAACCAATCTTGGGTAACCATTGGAATGGCCAAGGCTGGATTAACCAGTGTTAAACCAAGCTTGGGTAACCATTGGAATGGCCAAGACTGGTTACCCAACGTTGAACCAAGCTTGGGCTGCCATTAAAGGGCCGAGGTTAGGCTACCCAGAATTGAACCAAGCTTGAGTAACCATTGGAATGGCCAAGGCTGGGTTAACCAGTATTGAACCAAGCTTGGGTAACCATTGGAATGGCCAAGATGAGGTTACCCAGTATTGATCCCAGCTTGGGCCAATATGGGTACCCCAAATCTGGGTTTTCCAGTACTGGCCCAACCTTGGCCCTGTTGTCTAAGCCTGGGGGCTCCTATATGGGAGGTTACATCACAGGCCAGTGATTTTTCGTTGGTGCAACAATATAAAATCGATTTTAGACTTAAGTCTGACTTAGGATAAGAATCCGTCCTAGGATGTATTGGTACAACCGGGCGTAAATCCAATCAAAAATTTTGGTCAAAATTTTAAAAATTTCAATAAAAAAAATTCAAAAACTGCAATAAAAATTTCATGAATTTCAAAAAATTTGATTAAGACGGTTACGGTGTCAGAAAGACATACACTATTGTGTTCAAAAGTCGAACTGTATATTGGTGTTTTCCCAAAAAAAATCTGTCAAAATGTATTTAAAATAAACTTCTTTCTTAGAAAATCATCTGACAACAATAGGAAATAGCCGTTTCGGGACATCGGCCCATCGAGCGAACACTTTATATGCTGTGAAGCATTGCCACTAAATACATGTAGAACATTATTATACATGATCTGATGTAAATTTGTTTTTAATTTGCAGTGTAAAAAAGTTTATCTCTTGAGAACATGATTTTTATGGATCGTTGTAGGGTGGGTACCGGAATGGCTTGTGTGATACTGGCCAACTTTTCACATACATGTAGGGAAATATCATACGTGATGTGAAGTGGAAAAAGTTCTAAAAATTTGAATTGGAAAAAAGTTGTCCCATGCAAACCACTTTAATTTTTATGGCGGGTTCCGGAATTGCCGGTCCGATCCTACTCAAATTCAATATAGTTCTTCCTTAAACAAAATTAACTAGGTAAAGTGAAAACCAGACTCGATCGGAGCTTTCGTTCAAAACAAACAAACAAACATCTGGACAGGATTTTTTTTGCATTTTCGGACTGAGGGAGCTCGGAAACGTAGAGAAAAGTGATAAAAAGTGGAGGTAAGAAAGGACCACGCACTTTTCTTATGGAAACGGGAGCTCCGTCAAATTGTCTGAATTTTCAGTATGTTGTAGTATTTGATGTCCTGATCAAATGTTTCAATGGGCCCAACTCCATCCTGTTGCTAGTTTTCAATATACAGGGCTTTGAAGTTCAAGATCTCAAAATTTTTAAAATGCTTACCAAAAAGTCCCTTTTGAATATTTTTGAAAGTTTTGTCTGATCTATGGAGCCAAAATACATACTTAATTGAAAAAAAAAATCTTCGTCAAAATTTCCTAATATTTGATAAAGGATACATCTCGACGTTCTCTTTCAAAATTCTTCATGGTAAAATTATATCATATGGCTAATTTTCGAAATATTAAACGTTTGGTCTATAAAAAATCAATTTTTATAGCAACAAAAAATAATTACGAAGGGAAATCTTCTTCCATGAAGAACCTATTTACAGATTCTGTAACGAGGTGGGCGATTCGGCCTCTTACGTGATCTTCGAATCTAAAGGACTCAGATGGTGGAGATACAGGCACATAGAAGCATCAGAGCGACCATCCCGATGTTTCGAATCAAACCAACCAATTGACCAAGGGGAATGTTATAAATTAATTATTTTCACATACTGCGCAATATTATGGTACTATTTTTGTATTTAGGTAGACTAAATACACAAATCCACAACAGATGCCAAATAATTGAAACAAGGTACATATTACCTACTTACTTATTTTATAATATTACAAACAACTGCAAATGACACTTATTATAAAACCTACTTACTTATTTTATAATAAAATCATACGTTTCGGCATGGTTTATTAAATGGGTTTTCATAATACAAGGCCATTCAATACTCCATTACAAAAAGTGTTTAAAGTATGAAGATAAATTCAAAGATTAGACTAATCACACGTATTTACCTATGTGAACTGTAGCATATTTGAGTCAAAATAACGGGTTAATGAAGAAATGACTGATTCAATTGAAAAAAGACGTTAACGTCAAGAATCAACAAAAGAATTATGTACAATATTTGATGGTGGTTGCACTTTAAAGATCTTCTATAATGGGACCGAGAACAATATTTTTTGGTAATAAATGGTTTGAAGCATCGTTACCACTATTTAGTAGACGTGTTGATGGAAATCTAATATTATTCTGATGCTTAGCATATCCAAAAAAATTCCTGTCGGTAGGGTCGACAGGGGAGGTAGATTTCTATTGTCTAAATTTGAGCATCCCTCCCCACTCCACGATATGGTCAGATCGAAAAAAGTTTCAAACAAATAAATTTTATAATAATTAGGACATGAAAAAAGTCTAATGACCTGTTTCAATATTTTTAAACATAGCAGAGATATGAATTTTTTGAAATTTCAACCCCCTCCAGTTCCATCCCCTTAGGTCCGATTAAAAAAAGTTTCAGACAAATTAATTTTATAATAATAAGAACATAAAAAAAGTTTTATGAACTGTTTCAATATTTTTGAAAATAGCGGAGATATATTTTTTTTGAAATTTCAACCTCCTTCAGTTCCATCCCCGTGGGTCGGATGAAAAAAAGTTTCAGGCAAATTAATTTTATAATAAATAGAACACAAAAAAAGTCTTGTGGCTTGTTTCAATATTTTTGAAAATGGCGGAGATATAAATTTTTTGAAATTTCAACCCCCTCCAGGTCCATCCCCTTAGGTCCAATTAAAAAAAGTTTCAGACAAATTAATTTTATAATAATTTTAACATTAAAAAAGTTTTATGAACTGTTTCAATATTTTTGAAAATAGCGGAGATATAAATTTTTTGAAATTTCAACCCCCTTCAGTTCCATCCTCGTGGGTCTGATGAAAAAAAGTTTCAGACAAATTAATTTTATAATAATCAGAGCATAAAAAAATTCTCATGGTCTTTTTTAATATTTTCAAAAATGGCGGAGATCTGATTTTTTTGAGATTTCAACCCCCTGCAATTCTCAGCCCCTTAGAGGTAGAATGCCCATTTGTCTACACATACATACATACATACATATATAGGTATCTACCGATAATTTTTTTTTAGTGATTCTTATTCAGAAGGTCATAATCGGCGTAGCGCCCCTATTCCTGGTGCTGGGTCCCGTCATTGAATCGATTACAATAGGTAGATTCCATATATGGAAATCTACCTAAAACCACAAAATTGTTACAATATATGCACAAGTACCTAAAGTTCTCGCACCAGATGGATACTTGCAGTAGTGGCAGAAAACTGATCGATTGTCTTCATAAGGTGCGTTTTGGTATGCCAATCACAACATATACTTAGTTACGTTTTTAAATCTAGGATAGATTCTAAAACGTAAAAAATTGAGTTCCTCTCTTAATTCATCAATTTCTAAAACACTATGTTCGTCTCTTTGTAGTTTATCTTGTATTTATGATGGGCTTAAAGAATGATGATAATTACCCACTAAATTCTTTAGATAATTGATATCTAACCAAGGAAATTCATCAACATGCAAATTATTTAGTATCTGCCAGCGACCATTTCTTAAAGCTAGATTTTGAGCTTCAACACGTGCTTGGATAACATTTACATCCTCTACTTTATTTAACATTTGCGTTGCTATTTCAATTGTTCCCGGTATATTTATTAGTGGATGAAACTTATTTATTAATGCACCAGCAATTTGATGAAAATCACGCAAGATGCGTAGATATGCATCCTTTAAAAAATTTAAAAATAGACTTAAAATGTCTAGATTCTACAACCCAACGCGTTTTGGTTATCAGTCTTGCTCTGTTAGCATCACTAGTAGATAATTGACTGACGTTGGTTGCGTCGAAGTAAAGGTGGCAAACGTAGAAATAGCGTCTCTGTAGCTTCTATCAACTATTACTACATCTCCATCTTCAATTCAGTTTGCCAATCCATCAATATCATTTTGTAAACCCTGCCTTAAAATCACAGCATCGTTATTCCGTGCGTCAGAAAAATAGGGACCGTTAACTGCTAAAATGTATCCATCAGGAGCTACTATAATTTCAGGCTTAATTAAATTCTCCTTCTTAAACAAAGCAATATGACTGACGTAATATTCTAAAATTACTGCTCTTCTTAATGGAGTTATATGTACAGTCTACATAAACAATTGCTCTTGGAATATCTGGTGTAGGGTTATAGAGCCTATTTACAAATTAGGGTACATGATTGATTATAAAATTGTCCCTAGTTATTGATATGAATCCGATGTTATTAGGTACAAATCTTTGTATCAGTGAGAGACGAACATTAGACATTGCTAAACTAGTGACAAGAATAATTAAAGAGTAACTTTATAAAGTCATCAGATAACCCATGTCTTAATTTAACAATAAAAGCAAGTAAATCTTTTTGTCCAATATTTCTTATATTACCATATTGTTTAATTGGTTTACACAATTTAAATAGTTCTTGAAAAGTCTTTTTCGAAATTGATGCTAAATATTTATATTCTTCTAAACTAAATGAATTTATATCTTCCCAATTTTTGATACGAGTATTTGAGGAATTAGCAGCAGTTCTTAAACTGGACAAAAATAATATTATAATAATAATATTATTTATAAATTACCGTTTTATTCACAAATCGTAATCCACCATGTAAATTATTCATTAGAAAACCTGAATTATCTAGATGTATTTCACATCTTTTCAAATGTTCAGGAACATAAATTTTAGAAACCAGAAATATATTTGCTCTACCAGTGAAGATACTTTTCTTACATTACCTTTGCCATTGAGTTTTATAATAAGCGTCATTTGCAGTTGTTTGTAATATTATAAAATAAGTAAATAGGTAATAATGTACCTAGTTTCAATTATTTTAGCATCTGTTGTGGATTTGTGTATTTAGTCATCTTACAAGTGGGATCACCCTGTAAGTATGACTTTTTTCAGTCAACTTTAAATACAAAAATAATATCATAATATTGCGCAGTATGTGAAAATAATTAATTTATAACATTCCCCTTGGACAGTTGGTTGGTTTGATTCGAAACAGCGGGATGGTCGCTCTGATGCTTCTATGTGCCTGTATCTCCACCATCTGAGTCCTTTAGATTCGAATATCACGTAAGAGGCCGATTCACCCGCCTCGTTATAGAATCTATAAATAGGTTCTTCATAATTATTTTTTGTTGCTATAAAAATTGATATTTTATAGACTAAACGTTTAATATTTCGAAAAGTAGCCATAGGATATAATTTTACCATTAGGAATTTTGAAAGAGAATGTCGAGATGTATCCTATATCAAATATTAGGAAACTTTGACGGAAGAGCGGAGGTACACTTTCTGTAGCATATGCCTTTCCAATGTAATCGTAGAAACAAAATCCCAGAAAAACGGGACAATATTTTTGAAAAATGCAAACGGTCAGTTAAAATTAAGGTCACTACGGATGTAGGAAAATTAATGAAAATTGATAGTTCGTAAAAAACACCCAACAGAATATTTTTATACAATCTCAGGGACTTTCCGAGCTTAAGAACAGGTTAAGAAATCATTTTAAAAAAATTTGATTAAAAAATATTCAGTAGATTTTTCAGGATTTTGATTATAAAAATGGTATTTTTGAAGCGCTAACAGCTATCCTATGAGATTTGCTTTCTTACTCGCACAATATAGCCGTCGACGTCGTTTAAAATAAACAGTTTGTACGGACTCAGGACCAATTTGTGCCCATTATAGTTTTCTAATGGAGCTTATCTTGTTATTAATATAAACATAATAAATCAGATTAGATTTTAAACGAAGTGGCTTTTTGTTTACATATTATTTTGGATCTTTTTAACTCCTTTGGTAGCTTGCATAAGAAATATAAACATGAATAAATAAATGACGGACGAAAATAAATAAAAAAAATTACTAATATTATATTGTAACATTTAATGGAACTCCCAAATTTATGTACACAAAAGATATTAAATATTCGTATTTTCTCTGTTTACATAAGTGCATAAAATAGATTTTTAAATTTTAAGGACAAACAGTACACTTAAGTACAAAATGTTGTAGTACAAAGTTTTAGAGCATAAAATTCTCTACAACTTTTGTCTTAAACTTTTTTCATAATTTCCAATAGTTGCGTCACTAGAGGTCGCGTAAAAAATGTGCATGTAGGTTTCCCCCGGTTTTTCTTGATTTTGAGTACAAGTAATGTATTTTAGTGCAAAATGTTCCCGTGCAAAGTTGCAAAGCATCAAATTTTCTTTAACTTTTGTATCTAACTTTTTTTCGAATTCCTCATAGTTTCGCCGCTAGAATGCGAAAAAATACACATTTAGGATTTTCACCTTTTTTTTTAATTTTGAAGATAAATTATGCACTTTAGTGCAAAATGTTTCAGTGCAAAGTTGTAGGGCATAAAATTGTCTAATTATAGGAAATCAAAATTGTAGAATTCAAAATTTCCTACAAAATTTGTTCTCGCCTTGTTTTGGAATTCCGCATGGTTTAGCCGATATTTTTTATTTTAATTCTAAATATTTTTTATCTTAATAAATTAATTGGTTTAGATAAATTTTAATATTACAAATTTTAAAAAAGATACGATTAAATTTGTATTAAAAAACTTTATAATTGCTATTTTTTTCAAAAAAATTTTTAAAATAATGGATCAAAAAAATTACGATTTTTAAACTAAATTAAATAACTTTTAAAATATTGACAATGGGATTTTTACCATTCGAAAGATGATATAAAACTCTAAATTCACAATGTATTTTACTATCTTCGAATTTAGAATTGTAATTATTATAGGCAAAATAAATAATTTTTTTTTAATTTTTTGTAATTTTGTGTTATCAAAAAGTATAAAACAAATGTAAAAGTAAATAGTACATCTAAAAAGAATCGAAAAGTAATATATGTGTAAATTATTTCATAATTTTAAAATAATATTTGTAAAAGTTATGATCAAAAATGTAAAAAAAAGAAGATTTTTTTAACTTTTTTAAATTAACTTTATTAATTTATTTTGATCCAAAAACCTAAAAAAAAGGTCTGTTACCCAATTTGAATAAAATTCAATGGGATATTAATTATTTATTGATTTTAAAATTATTCAAAAAAGGTTTTATTTTTTTAAGGTTAATATTAAATATTAAAAATTTGGAAAAAAACGCCATTAAATTTGTAGTAACAATTCGATAACATTGATTTTTTTCAAAATTTTATTAAAAAAATTGTAGAATTCGTAAAAAAATTTCGAAAAACTTTTGAATTTTAATATAAATTTAAAGAGAAACTGAATAACTTTAAAAATATTAAAGTTATTAAAATAGTATTTGTACCATTCTAAAGGTAATACAAAGCTCTAAATTAAGAATATATTTTAGTTTCTTCGAATTTAAAATTGTAATTGTTATCCAAATTTTTTTTAATTTTTCTGTCCTTTTGTTAAATCGAAAATGATACAACAAATGAAAAAAATAAACAATAATTTTTTTAAACTAACTTTATTATTGTATTTTGATGTTGCAGAAAAACTAATTACTTTACTAGGTGTGTTCGGAAAGTGAAATTTATGATCAGAAATCACATGAAAATGATTTTAAAAAAAATTTATTTCCTGTTGTTTACAAAATTGTTATAAGATAATTTTTGTTTGAAACATAATCTTTAATGCAAAGTATGAATTAAAAAAAATCGTTCGTAGAAAAATTTTTTTGTTGCTTAAAAACGTATTTTATTTAATTAAAAATTTTTTTCTACCACCTGTAATTACTATTAAGGAATCACTTTTTTTAATCATAATTTATCTTGCCCTTTGATAACTAAACAAAAATTTTTTTATTTATATTTTCATTGGTTATTTAATAAACAATTTGTTTTAAATAATTAAATTTTTTCTACATATTTTTATTTCTACATAATGAAACAAAAACAACCATGTGTTATTTTTTGAGAAAAATAATTTATTTATATGGTAGAATAAAATTGTTAATTAACAAATACGTTTTTAAGGAATAAAAAAATTTTTGAAGGAACGATTTTTTTAGAAAAAATCAAAATTTGCATCAAAGATTATGTTTCTAAAAAAAAAAATAAATTAACTTATAAACAACGAATTTGTTTATAACAATTTTATAAACAATATGAAAAAAAAAATTAAAAATCATGTTCATGTGACTTCTGATCATAAAAAAAAACAGATCAATAGTAATATGAAAAAAAAAATTTTTTTCAATGATTAATCAAGCTTTTTAATTTTTAACCCAAGTAAATAACGAAGTGAAAAATAACAATTTTTTAATTTTTCCAACGGGAATCTTTTCTGAGACCTTTCAAAAATAGGTCCAAAAAAGGAAAAAATCTCAGATTTGGTATTTAACAATTGTCGCACTTACAATGTCCAAGTTCAAGTAGGAAAAATTTGTTAATTAATGCATAATTAATAGAAAAATCGCGTTAAGAATTTTTTGACCGCGTATTATTGTTCATAAATCTATTCAGTAGATGCCTGAATTTTTTCAATTTATTATTTTCATATTTAATGAGTTTAAATAATAATTATTCATTAAAGGTCCAAAGTGGGCGGCGCTTACGCAAGCCAGAGTCCCCGATTTCGGCCGTATTTTTAACCGTCTGAGAAAACTATAAATATTGGTGCTACAGTTCCGGGAGGTATAATTTTTTTGGTGAAATTTCCTCCTCTTTTTGAATTATTTTTCCAATTTGAAAAATGTCAAATAGTTTTTGAGATAAGTATTTTCAAAAAAAAACAAACCCCATTTTTCTCAGATAATTGTTTATAACTTTTGCAATTTTTGCAAGCGGCTCTTGAATTTTTTCAAAAATCATCTACAGGCAAAAAGTACCTGCTGACTATATTAACAGTTAAAAATAAAATACGAAATATATTTTTTTCAAAGAATGTGTGTATGCTGATTGAATTTCTGACACAGTCTAAACGTAAACATAATACTAGAGCACGTTGGGTATATAAAAAGGTTCTACAAGTTACATCAGTCTTCATTTAGAGTGAAATATTGCCATTAACAATCTTCTAATATCCGATAAAATGTCTGAGACAAAAAAGTTAGGCTTGATATGCGTGCACATGCAATCGCGAACCACTAAATGCAAGAATAACACTGTGCGTAAATCAAGCGCGCAACTGTATAAATGGCTGAATCTCAAAAACTGTATTTCGGATTTCCATATGTAATCCAAACAAAATTAAGACAATTAAATTCTGCAGTTTTTGGTGTAAAACAAAGTGTAGGTTAATATATCAAATAAGGGAGATTGTACAATTGAAAAATTGAACTAAATTGTGTACCTCTCAACTTTTTTGGTTCTTTTAAATTTTTTGAGAAAAAAAATTTAACAATGTTGAATTGCTATTACAGAGACAAAAAAACAGAGCTTTTAGATAAAACAAAAACGATGTTTCTATTTATTATAGAAGCCAAATGGCACGGTCATAACGTAAAAAAAAACAAAATTTAACCTAATTTTTTTGTCTTGACCAATTGAGAATGTCGTAAATTTTGATTTATTATGTATAAATTCGTAATGGACAATAATATTAATGTCTTATAAAGTTATACTCCGATTTTGGGTTTTTGCAATTTGTATACATAATATCGTCACACAGATTGAGTAGGTACGTTACTGTAATATTCAAACATTCACTCTAAATCTCATCGGTTGCATATTGGCTGTATATGTTGTAGTTATCTACGTCAGCTCTCGCTCGAAGTAAAATTAACGTGGGATACAAACGCCAAATCGGTGCGAGAGTTTCTGAAATTTGTACCTCCGCTCTTATTGCTCCATAGATCAGCCAAAAACTTTCAAAAATATTCAAAAGGGACTTTATGGTACGCATTTTGAAAATTTTGAGATCTTGAACTTCAACGCTCTGTATATCGAAAACTATAGCCATAGGATGGAGTTGGGCCCATGGAGACATTTGATCTGGACATCAAATACTACAACCGTTGTCTGAATAAAGAATAGTCATGTAACCTTATGGACTAAAAATTTAACACTTTTTTGTAGTGTTGGACCAAACGTATAGATGGCAAATACAAGTTTTGGACCAAACGTTCAGATGGCGCTGCCCGCTGGTGTTTTTGATGAAATTTAAGAAGAAAACTGTTTTCGCTCAAATTTAAAAAGAAGAAAACTGTTTTCGAGACAATTTTTAGCATTTTGTTGGTTGGCTGGTTGTTTTCTGATGACTAACAAGGTTGCCAAAATATAAAAAAATTCCCATTTTATATGGATTATCTGTGAAATTGGGCAATTTTTTACAAACGAGAAGACGTTAAATAAATGAGACTTTGTAGGTAATATATATATGAGAAATTTTCATTTTACATTTGCATCTATTCAGGATCTAATAAAATGAAATTTAAAACTGTTTTGTGAGGATTTTAAAGATTTTGTTAAAAAAACATTGAATTTGACAAATGAGAGTTGACAACCATGCTACCTGGTTTTTGTTTTTAAAAGATCTATTTTTAGAATAAATAAATAAACAAAAAACTTGGTATCTACAGATTTTGTAAACAAACATGATTTTTAGTTTTTTAGAGTCTGCATATATATTTTAGATTATTTAATAAATTATCGGCCTCAATTTACTGAAATTATATTCACCAAACAAAAAAAATGTGGTAGGTTATTTCGAGGGTTATTTTTAAAAAAAATTCTACTTCTAGCTTTTTTATTTATTATTTTTTCTCATTTCTTCTGAACCTTCTGATATTTTCTCATTTTTTTCCAATTTTTTCTGTTTTTTTTTCTGATTTTTTAGGTTTTTATTTTTTTTTTTCGTTACGTGATTCTTCCAATATTTCTCATTTTTCTGATTTATCTCCTTTCTATGTATAATTATTTCGTAGTTTTACCACTTGAGTTTGTTTTTACTACAATACTTCACCTTGGGTGGCAAACCGTGTAGTATTGAAATTGTGCAAAAATCTCAAAAGATTTTTTTGCTCCAAATGACTTAAAATGTCATGAAACGTGGAAAAAATTGATTTTCCGCGAAAAAAAAGTCTGTCTGTGTGGATGTGACAATGTCTGTGCGCACGATAACTCGAGAACGGTACGACCGATCCGAAAAATTCTTTCGACCATCGGTTTTTATTCAAAAAAAAAAGGCTCTATCAGAAGATGAGCAATTTCGGGTCCGAGGATCCCGGTCCCGCCTTAAGTGAAACTTCTATATCCGAGATATCTCGATAATATTGGAAAAATTCCAATTTTTTCGAATCGGACTTTCTTCCACTGATGGAAACGGGCCGTAGTCTTGAAAAATCACGCAGAGATTATCCTCTTACTAGTTTTTTATTATTTTTCTTGCCTGCTCATTTAACAAAATATTTTTGCTATTACGGTTTTGATCCTGATCCCCATACCTTATTTTTAGACTCTAGCTCTGTCTGTCCGTCTGCCCGCATTTATAACTCGGAAACGAAAAGAGATAGAGACCAACGGTAAACGGTAATAACCTCAGCATACCTTGATTAGCTCCCAAATGGATTTTCAGATTTTTCTGACTTCCGGTTTCAAAACTAGTTTTACAAACCAGAACTGGAAGTGATACTACCGGTTTCAAACATAGCATGATGACGTGAAATTTAACGCTGAATCGATATTTGAAAACAGATTTTAGACAACTTTTATGCTTCATTAGATTATTGCATTTTTGTTTCAAAGTCGTCACGTGCCTGCTAACGCGCAGGCGCTTCTGTTTGACTTGTTATGTTCTTGATTATAAATTAAAACAAATCAGAAGCGCCTGCGCGTTAGCAGGCACGTAACGACTTCTAAACATTACCTTGGATCATATATATAAGCTGCACAAGATACGGCATCATGTAATATTTGTTTGGTAGAAGAGGGGTAAAGTTTGAGTACTGATTTGCCATTGGTCAAAATACGTGGATTCTGATTTCTCATTGGTCAAACCATGTCCAAATTTTAAAACGACCAATCACTGACTGAGTACACGGTAGACCCCCCCCCCCCCCGGGACCTACCAAACAAGTAACTATAATAACACAAGTACATCCCCTGTACATTCCAGGGACGTCCATCATTTGCTATTTTGACATCCCTGGGATATCCTTCATTGGGACATGATACGTACTAGGGACATCCCAGGGATATCTCCTTTCCAAAAAAAGGACACATTGGGATGTTTTTCTGGTACGTCCCAGGGATGTACCAAGTTCCAACAAAGGACATCAAAGGGACACTCTAGGGATGTTCCAGGGCCATCACTGGGATATATGAGGACTTCCTCGAACGTTGTTTTTTTTCATGAAATATTGCATGGAAAATGTGGAAAAATAAATAAGTCCAAAGATGTTCAATACAAAACAACTTTACTGCAAATATGAAATCACTGGTTTTAGTTTACTTTTCCTTTCAAGCCTTTGAGGATAAAATTACAGAACGAAATTTTATTGACATTTGTGTATAATTTTTATCATCCTTGGAGATTCAGATTAAGGGTATTATACATTAACAATATTTGCTCATGCGAAACAATCACATCTCACAAATTCTTGAACAATTTTTTTCAATTTCTTGATAAAAAGAAAACAAGATTTTTAAACAGTTTCGATGATATTTCTTATGTGAATGGATATCAGAAATACCAGGGACATGAAAGGGACAACCTATGGATATACCAGATGGGTCATCCACTGGATGTCCCAATCATGTCCTTGTACCGCGGTACATAAAAATGACATACCTCTAGAATATCCCTGTGTTGTTAGGGAACCTATATGTCGCTTTCTAGCGTAGCGTATATGATCTAAAGCGCATTATCTCAGGAACCATGAATATATCTCAAATGTGTTTTCAAATATCGTTTCACGTCTGAATGCTATATTTTTGAAACCGATAGTATCACTTACGATTCTGGTTTGTAAAACCATGAGCAGTTTTGAAACCGGAAGTCATAAAAAGCTGAAAATCTATTTGGGAGCTATTCAAGGTTTGCTGAGTTTATTATCTTGACCGTTTGTCTTTTTCTCTTTTCGGTTTTGAGTTATAAACGCGGACAGACAGACCAGACTTCTCTCTATAAACTTTAGGGTTTAGGAAGTCTAAAATTTACCACCACCAATAAAGCGTTTTCTGGTATTTTGCAAACTGTATATTTTAAAAATATTTTAAGAATTGAAAAATTATTCGCAAAGTTTATATTTAATTATAAACTTATTTTTGGAAGAATAATATCTGAAGCGCATTCAGTTCACTAGATTTTTTTGTTATTTCGTTTTTGTGTACATATTCAATTCCAACTATATACAGATTTTTTTCTCTTGCAAAAAAAATTAAGTTTAAAAAGTGAATGTTTTTTCAAACAATGTTCTAACATCACAAATACCTCAACCACTGTATATAGACTTCTTTATACAATGCCTCAACCAATACACCTTTTCAGAGTAAGACATCTTGCGGTATTTTTTTGTTTTACGAATTACTTGCTAGAGAGCCATCTAGTGTTTACTAGAAAGAAAAAATAATCTACCTGAGAAGTTGCAAATATTGCCGCCATAAATCTGGTGTGTCGCCACGTACCGATATATGTCCGTCTCATCTTTTACTTCTCTGTTTTACTCATGAGGTTGGAAGACTATTCTTTATTCAGACAACGCTACAACATACTAAAAATTCAGACAATTTGACGGTGCTCCCGTTTCCATAAGAAAAGTTCGTGGTCCTTTGTTTCGCCATTACGAAACTAATACTGAGGCTTTCGGGCATCAGTAATATTATGAAAATCAACAAAAGAAACATGTAAAAAACACATTTTTATTGAAATTTACCGCTTTCAACTTTTTTCTATAATATTTCGAAGAAAAAAAACTCTTATAAAACGGATTTGTCCGTCTATTAGCCTGTGAGAGATAGAGACAAATGGACAACGGAATTCGATTGAGCATCGTTAAAAACCCAAAACTGATGTTATTTTTTGACCTATTTTTACTTTCCCGCTAATATAGAAATTATATGGAAATTTATTTTCGTAACTTTAAATTTTCGAAAACTTGTTTTTTTTTAAACTTCAACAAGTGGTTGCCGTTTAAGTTTCTCGATTTTTAGCAACTCTAATCAGTACTACTTTAGCGTCAAAATTATTTTTGGTGAAAATTTTGTTTAGAGTTCAGCAGTGGGTGCAAACGCCATTATTTCTCTATATAAACAGTTTTTGGAAATAATTTAAAAAAATTGTATTATAACATGGTATTATGGTATTATTTTTTCATCATTTTATCATAAAATGTTCATAAGTTTTTATTTCTACAAAATTTAAAAAACTGTGCAATTTAGTGAGCTATTGGATCCTAAAGGGGCAATAAGGGGCAATAAAGAAACAAAATCGATTTTGAATTAACAATTGAACTTTAAAACGATTTTAATTTAAAATAAACATTTGTACGGTATGTATTGACATTTATGATAATTTTACATTTGAAATAGGATTTAATACAAAAATAATAATGATAAACTAATAGACGCTTACAATTAGACTTCAGATGAATATTTTTCTTGTATAACGTTTATGAATTTCATTGCTTTCTTCATCCTCCTCCTCCTCCTCCTCATCATCATCATCATCAACATCTTCATAATCATGATCATCATTATCATCGTCATCATCAACATAATATTCACCATCATCATCATCAAAATCATCATCATCATCATAAAATAAGTTAGAATTGTTGTCTTCTCCCATCACAGCATTGCTTAATTGTGTTTCTTCACCATCTCCCATAATTGGAACATGACGTGACTTAGAAACGTTAAAAATCACAAACAGGACCATGGAAAAAAGTAAAACTTTGTTCATGATTATTTTTTGTAGTTTTAATGTTGTTCGCAAAATTATGTTTAAACATATTCATGTTAAATTTATTTCTTTTATATAACTCGTTCCAATTATTGTAGTCCAGTTAAATTAGGTTTATATTTGGCATTAAACCATTGGGTTTCAATTTTTCTAGGAATGTCTAAGGGGTCAATCCCTGAACAATACCAAATAAGGTCCTATAGATTCAACACGTCGAGGGGGTTGGAGGGGTGCCAAAGATGACTTTTTTAGTTTTTGACGTTTATCTCTAAAATAGTGCAATGCATAGAACATTTTATATCTTTCAAAATCTGATAAAATTCTCTTTCAAATAGTGTATCCATGTTTTACCATTTTCGAGTTATGAGAAGTTGAATATGAAAATTTGTCAAAAAAATCGTAGCGGTTCAGGTATTTCTTACTCTTCTATTTCTAAGAAAAGGGAGAAAGTTGTAGAGCGAAAAAATTTTTTCGAAAATGTATATAGTTATGCTAGTTTATCTTTATCCGCAGTGCCAGATTTGCCACTATTTTTAAGGATGTACTCTTCGAAATCCGCAGTCAACGAAACCAAACCCCCCCTTAAGGATGTACTCGCACTTGACCGGTAAAGATGGACATAAAGTTTGAACCTTATTCTTACTGTGATTATTCAACTACCCAGATTTTATTATAATGTTATATTAAAACTCTAGAGTTTATTACATCCGCGCCTGTTTGCCCGGTAAATGGTTAGAGAGTTTTAATGTTTAGGGGTACTTTTTAACATTTTGTTAGTAAAATGTTCGTCACTCAAGTTTTGTTTCCATGGTCTGTAACTCTCTTAATTAATTTGTGATCAATATCTGTGGGAATAAAAACACGTACTCCAGCTTTAATTTAGGAAGGTATAAAATTTTCTGACTAACTGAAAAAAAGACATTCTTGAAAAAATTGGGACCCCATAGTTTAATATATGATTTGTCGGCATTTTCGGCTAATTTGACTGGGCTACTGTAATCGTATTCGTTGATAAAAGATTTCGATTAGCAAAAAAGTTTTAGTTTAAAAATAAAGTGCGATAATCGTGAGATAAGTAAAAAAGTATCAAAAATTGATTATTTTATTTTTCATTTCCTGTTTTAGGTACCAATTAAAAGGCTAACAGAAAAATTAAATTATCTCGTAAAAATATTGCATTTTTGTGCAATATTCAAATTCCGTGACTATCATGACTTTAGTTGCTTCTCTGCAGTTATGCTCCCGGTCATCATTGATTTTCAAACGATTATTCTGGAATAAGGACAAGTTTCCACGATATTTTGGGGTATACCGAAATTGACAATTTTCGTTTTATATAATTAAGAACTTATTTTTTAAAAACTTTAAACCTTTTTTTATTGAAGGTCAAATACCGCTTAACACAACCTATCCAAATTTTTTTCGTATTTCAAGGACCACCCTCAACTGATTTTTTTATTAGGTTTTGACAATAAAGGAATTTTAGGAATTTTGCTAAGTACGGTCCTGTTTCATTTTTACTATTAATATTTATAAATATTTTTGAATGAAATTAATTAGGCAAAGTATACTTATTCAGACGAAAAATCCCTTGGAACATCCATTATATGTATGTGTTTTTTAATATTACAACTTAAAAATCTTCATATTCTTACTGCTGCTACAACAATGAACAAATCGAAACAGAAAGTGAAGAGGGTTCGGAAGAAGAAGAGGAAGTGAACAAATCAAAAACCGAGAATAGAAACCAATCCAACAAAACCAAAGTAAAAGATTATCGTCAAACTAATCAAGAGACGGAAGAAGAAGAAGAACACAAAAGAAAGCGAAAAAAGTACAGCCCCTATAAAATACGAAGCGCAAAAACCAAAAAAGAACGAATATAACAGTACAACAAAATCAGTTTAAATCACAAAATTGAGTACTAGAAAAAGAGTATTTTTCTCATAAGATAAAAATAAAAGTGGCTGTTGATTTTGTCTTTATTTTTGTTTTTATTTAAGTTGTAAGTTAAAATTATTATACAGGGTGTTTCATTGGGAATGTGACATACGTTACCTATAGATAGGGGACACCTAGGCGATCTCAAAAACCCATACTTAATGGGTCTACCTACTTTAATAACCAAGATACAGGGTGTTTTATCTATTTTGCCAATTTCTTGCATAGTTCATAACTTTCTAACCACGCTGTATATTTTCATGATATTTGGTGGACATATTTTGTTTAAAGTGCCCAATCGATAAATAAATTTATAACAAAAGAAATCCAGGTCCGGATTAAAAAAAATGTTATAAAATATTCCGACCCAGAAACAACACCCTGTATATCAGATTTTTCTAAAATAGATTCTGCATTTGCAAAGAGCACGAAAAAATGAATTTAGTCATATACTTTGCATTTTCGGAAAAATGTTTTTTCTTGTAAAATTTTAAGTTGGAATTCTGAAATGGCGTGAATTGTGAGAGCCAAAAATTAAAACTAATTTCTTTTTAATGTGATTGAGTTTTAATTAGGACTAATTAACCTAAATTGGTAAAATTTTAATATTATAAGTATTTTTCAATTATTTGCCATAAATAATACACAAAAAACATTGATCTTTCATTAACGAATAAATAATAATAATTCCACAAAAAATAAATAACTTAATTAATGAAGAATTGCAAACATTTTAAAAAACGCCAAAAAAATATTAAACGGTGATAAAACATATGCTGTTTTTAGTATTTCGGCTCGAAAAATTCACTTTAACATTAAACACAAGAACTATACGCAACACTATATTTATGGACATAACGATTTTTCACTGTCTTTAAGGTTTTTTATGGTTTTTTATGGTTTTTTATGGTTTTTTACGGTTTTTTACGTTTTTTTATGTTTTTTTACGTTTTTTTACGGTTTTTTACGATTTTTTACGGTTTTGTACGATTTTTGACGATCTTTTACGGTTTTTTACGATTTTTTTACAATTTTTTACGATTTTGTGCGATTTTTTATGGTTTTTTACGATTTTTTTCGATTTCTTATGATTTTTTACGATATGACCTGTTTCGATATTTTTAAAAATTGCTGTGATATAATTTGTTTTGATATTTCACCCCCTCTAGTTTCGCCCCCCTAGGTCGGATAAAAAAAGTTTTATACACACTGTATTTAAAAAATGTTAATTCATAATGGTTTACTTTGTGGTCATTAATTTTAAAGTATTTTTTATAATTTTTGTTGTTTTTCATTAATTAAAGTTATGTATTTTTTGTAAATTTATTATTTATTAATTCGTTAATTAAATATTATTTATGGCAAATAATAAAAAAATACTTAAAATATTGAAATTTTACTAATTTAGGTTAACTAGTCTTCATTAAAACTAGATCACATTACAAAAAAAAATTGTTTCACTTTTGAGCTCGCACAATTCACACCATTTCAGAATTCAAACTCAAAATTTTACAAGAAAAAACATTTTGCCGAAAATGCAAAGTATATCACTAAATTCATTTTTTTCATGCTTTTTGCAAATACAGAATCTATTTTAGAAAGATCTGATGTACAGGGTGTTGTTTTTGGGTCGGAATATGTTATATTTTTTTTTTAATCCGGACCTGGATTTCTTTTATTATAAATTTATGTCCATAAAATATCATGAAAATATACAGCGTGGTTACAAAGTTATGAACCATGAAACAAATTGGTAAAATAGATAAAACACCCTGTATCTTGGTTATTAAAGTAGTTAGACCCATTAAGTATGGAGTTTTTGAGATCGCCTAGGTGTCCCCTGTATATATATATATAATTTTTTTGTATAATTTATAATTTATTCATTAATTGGATTACAAGGAAGGATTATACAATATATAAAATATATAAATTATGGTTCTTCCACTAAAGGCCAAGCCTTGAAAATGGGTTCTATTTGTTTATTAAATTATTTGTTTTTTTATTAATTTAATTTAATATAAGGGTGTAATATGAAAAATGTAATTTACGTAAAGACCGTCAATAACATGTATAGGATTTTACTTTAGGAACATAATATAGACGTAATTTAATGTAGGAACATAAATAACCTAACATAAGATTGTACTTCTAGAACATAACATAAAATTTGAAGATAACATAATATTCGAAGATAGAGAGCTCAACACAAATATAATCAAATTATTTATATAAATTACTTATATAATAATATCAAAAAATGCATGCGCTACTAGCCGAGGGATTTGTGAAAACCATTTGTAAAATTTCTTTTTAAATAGTTTTAAATCTAAATGTTTAATTTCAATCGGTATTGAGCTGTCAAGTTTTGGACCTAAATATTGATACGATCTTTGATAAATCGTTTTTTCGGGTTTTGGTACCTTCGATGAAACTTCTTTATGTCTTGTTTCGTAATTATGATTTATGGGCACTAGATTATTTTTATATTTGTGCTGTCTGACTATAATGCCACAATAGAAAAGTTGTTTTATATCTAATACTTTTGCTTCTTCAAACAACTTGTCTGTAGGGTAAGTATATTTTTTTTTAAATATTATTTTAAGAAAGTATTTTTGAGTTATTTCCAGGTGATGTACAGTCATTATTAACCCCTATCTGCAGTTAACGTATGTCACTTTCCCAATGAAACACCCGTGTATAGCAAATTTTTTTATATTTCGATATTTTAAAATACTTTTTATTTGCCCAGGTGGAATATTTTTAGATATTTTTAGTTATCTATTTGTATAAAAAGCTGCTTTTTATATCAAGGCAATTAACTGAAGGATATTCAAAATAAATATTAACTTTGCAGGTGTAAAAATATCTTATTCCATGGATACGTACATAATAGAGTTTTCAAATAACCCAATAACTACACAAGTATTAAATTCGGACCAAATTACTAAAATTTTCGATCCTTCAAGATCTGCACCCTGTTTTTCTCTTTTTCATAATAATATTCGTAGTGTCCATAAGCATACAGTCATTATTAACCAATTATCTGTCCTTTTTTACTGTAATAGTACTTACAGAAACACATAAAATAAAAGATACTGACTTAATTCACTTAGAGGACTTTAACCTATTACACAATATAATGGCTTTAGAATTAACCAATGTGATGGCATTGTTGGTTACATGAAGCAAGATATAGATTATAATCACAATTTTCTTAAAATTGGCGAAGTAAATATTGATTTGAAGTCTATGCATGATATCCTAGTGGATGAGTAATTATAGTAATAGTAATTTATTCACATAAAAACATTAGTATAAATAAAACATTTACACATAACTAAATGGTAAGTGAATAAAAGAAAACTTACGAGGCATAATTGCCTGTGTGTAAGGAAGAATGTATATTAATAATAAATAAATAAATAATCCTAGTTTAACAAATAAACAATTATGTAAAACACTAAAACACAATTTTAATAAAATAAATAATTATGTAAAGAGCAATTTTAATGAAATATTTTTTTTTTATTTATTTCTTGTCTCGATACTTTAGTTAGAACTTGCAGAATATTTTTTTTTTACGTTTTTTGTAATTACATTTTCAATATTTTTTTCAATATTTTTTTGGAAGAAATTTAAAACTTTTGGACCTAGGTAGGATAAACTTCTTTGTCCAATAGACTTGAACATAAAGGTGTAATAATGTCCTCTCTTTGTCTTGTGTTTTTCTTATGTGTTCCAGTTGTAAGGGAATGTTTGGTCTTAAATTGGGTACTGCATATTTGGAGAAAAAAAGCTGACGACAATCCAGTATATTTGAATCTTTATATAGTTGGTCACTAGCAGACAAAGCATCTCTATTTAAAAGAACCCTTAAAAATCTCCTTTGAAGGATTTCCAAAGAATTTAAGTGATTTCTAGCAACACCACCCCATCCTAAAATACCATATCTAATATGCGGTTCGACAATACTTTGGTATACTATTTTTTTATGTTTAATATCTAGTATCTCTGAAATTTTTTTGTACCTATATAAAATTGATCTAAGTTTCTTTTCTAAAAAATCAATGTGTACGTTCCATTTCAGCATGCTATCAATGAAAATACCTAGATATTTAATTTGCTTTGCAATTTGAATATTGTTTTGGACCGTTAACCTATAAGTTGGAAGTGATGACTCTAGAGAACTAAATGGTACATAAAACGTTTTTTTGAAATTAATTGATAGCAGTCTGTAATCGAACCAGTCTTTAATTTTTGATAAGTGTACCTCAGCCTTTTGTTTTAGGTCAAACCAATTTCCACCATTATAAAATATTACGGTGTCATCTGCAAAGCTAATTATTTTGTTGTCCTCTTCTATCAAAAATAAATTGTTTAGGTATATTATAAACAACAATGGGCCTAACACTGTACCCTGAGGTACACCACACATGACGATTTGCTCATTACTCAGATCCTGTTTGATTTTTACTTTTTGTTTTCTATCTGTTAAGTAGCTTGCAAACAAATCATTAGCAGTTCCTCTCACTCCTATGTCTTCTAGAGATGATAGAAGTATTTCTATCTATTGCTTCATAAATATTGTTTGTTAAACACGTAATTGCATCCTGGGTTGACATTTTTTGTCTAAAACCAAATTGTGATTTCGACAATATTTTATATTTTTCTAAAAAATTGGTTAATCTAATTTTTATTATTTTTTCAACTATTTTAGCAAGATTTGATATTAAAGATATAGGTCTGTAATTTCCCATTTCAGACCTATCTCCATTTTTAAAAATAGGAGTAACGATGGACAATTTAAGAGCTGCAGGAAACTTGCCGAATTGAAATATTTTATTTATTATATAAGTTAAAGGATCGCTTATACGTTCTGAAATTAGTTTTACTGTCAGTAGATAAAACGTCCTTTAACTTTAAAGGTTCAATAACTAAAGGCGATGACGTTTAGAATAAAATTTAACAAGTTGATTTCTTGTACAATTGTCACATTCTAAACGTAATTGTCATTAGTTACAGAACCGTTAAAGTTAAAGGACGTTCTATCTACTGACAGTTAGTGTCTCTGCTTTTAAACCATCGTCTCCTGATGTTTTCTTATTTTTTAGTTCAGATATTGTTTTTTTTATTTCTTGATTATTAGTTGGAGTAAAAAATATCGAATTGGCATTTGTAAATCTTGGTGGTTTGTAGGCTTTATTACGCTTTATTTTATCTGCCAAGATCTTACTTATATTTATAAAATAATTATTAAAACTCTCTGAATTGTTTCATTAGTATCAGTTTTTATGCTAACTATTTTTACCAGTTCTGGGTTTGTTAGTACTTCGTTTATTGTTTTCCACATTTTTGATGAGTCATTTTTTTTATTCGCGATTTGTCTTTTATAATAATCTATTTTTGTTTTCCCAACAAGATTTTCTACACTGTTTTTTAATTCAAAATATCGATTCTTGATTTCCTCGTTTCCCGGATTACGTGTAAACTCCTTGTATAAGTTGTTTTTCTTATTTATAGTTTTAATTAGGGATGGCGTTATCCATTTTGATATTTTCCTCATTTTATTTGTAATTTTTAAGAAAGTTGTGCTCTTTTGAACACTGGATGTTAAAATATTAATAAATTTGTTTGTTGCTATTTCCAAATCATCTAAAACGTAAATTTCATTCCAGTTCACCGATTTTATAATGTTAATAAGTTTTTTAGAATTTAGTTGTGGAAAAATATTTGTATTGGTAATTGAAAACTGATTTTTAGTTTCTGGAAAGATGATTTGGGATAGCGTGATGTAGTGGTCGGTTATATCTGTTTCTATAATAAGTGGAATGATTGTATCATAATCATTATTTTTAGATTTTATAAAAATGTGATCGATGCATATTTTTGAATTTCTTTTTACTCTTGTAGGTATGTTTATTGCCGAAACATATCCATACTCCAATTTCCAAAACATTTATTGATCATAAATTTATTTGGAGCAAGTCAAATATAATTGAGAATTACATACCTTTTATTATAAAAACAAATGTTACTGATCAATATTCAACCGGATTTATATTATATGACAATGATGATGAAATCCATTTAAAACAAAAATCCAGTCCCACGTTTAACAGTTTAAACAAATAATATTTATTACAATCTATGACAACTGAAAACTGGAATACTGTGTATAACTGCTCTAATGTAGAAAATGCAACAAAAAACTTCTATGCTGCAATTCAACTCCATATTGAAACAGCAACAACACAAGTCAAATTCAAGCAAAAAAAGAAAAAGCCGTGGTGTGCAAATGGTATCATTAAATCAATCAAAACTAGAGACAAATAGTATCAAAAACTTAAGCATCCAGCAGATGTTCAAATTAAACAAGAGTATTCACTATACCGAAATAAATTAAATAAACTACTAAATAATTGTAAATATTCTTATTACAAAAATAAAATAAACGAAAATAAAAATTCTTCTAAACAGTTATGGGATACAGTGAATGAATTTTGTCAAACTAATAGAAATGGTGAAAGCAAAAATGTTATACTCGACACTAGAGAAACTATTACTGATTCTAAACTTATAGCTAATATTTACAATAATTATTTTACGGACCTGGGTAAAACCCTGGCAGCAAAAATAGATACCCCTTCTTCAAAAACAAATTCGGAAAATAATTTTAAAACATATCAAAGCACTATCTTTTTAGATCCGACAAATCCTTCGGATGTAAAAGATACTATAATGCAACTGAAAAGTAAAAAAGCTTCTGGACCTGAAAACATTTCAACGATTTGCTTAAGCACTTATCTGGAATAATTTCTATTCTAAACCCCTGTCGTATCTTATAAATTTATATTTTAATAAGGGGGAAGTTCCAAATATTCTCAAAAAAGCAATTATAACGCCTTTATTTAAGAGTGGCGATAAATATAAAGTGGATAACTATCGTCCAATTTCTTTAACAGGAATATCTAAAATATTTGAAAAACTTTTGAACAAACGACTAACTTCTTTTCTTAAAAAATATGGCAATATGTCGCCAATGCAATTCGGGTTTCAGGAAAATATGTCTATTGCTAAACTGACAAGCAAACTATATAAAAGTATTGACAATAAGAAGTCCTGTTTATACGTGTTTCTTGATCTGGTAAAAGCTTTTTATACTGTTATTCGCGAGGTTTTGCTAGAAAAATTAGAAAGATGTGGAATTAGTGGCCAAACACTACGATTAATAAAATCTTATTTGGAAAACAGGATAAAAACAGTTGCAGTGAATAATGTTATGAGTGAAGAAAGAACCGTTTCCTATTACTTAGACCGTTACTCTTCATTCTGTACATAAATGATTTCCTTCATCTAAGTACATCTGCATCTATAATATCCTTCGCTGATGATACTACCCTTATATACGAGGCAAATTTTTGGGAAGAGACGAAAGTTATAGCAGAAAATGACTTAGTAAATATTTTCGATTGGTTCGCTAAAAATGAATTAACTGTCAATTATAAAAAAACAACAGTTATTCCTTTCGCCACTTATGTGACAAACTTACCTAATTACAGTAAATTAAAAATTGATAATATTTCATTAGATTTTGCATCGTCTAAAATATTTAGGCATTATCGTTGATTCATTTTTAAAATGGGATAAACATATTCTAGAAATAATAAATAAATTGAGAAAATTATTATATCGCTTCTATCAATTTCGGAAATTTTTAGGTTACACTCATCTTAAAATAGGGGGGGGGGCTTTGCTATATTTGAAACTATTAATATTGCATTATTTCATTGATTATGTCTCTTAGAGCAAAAGAGACAATTTCTTTGGACTTTCTGTATTAAAATCCCCCAGAAAAGTATTTTTCAAAAATATAAATTTTCAAAAATCGGTTTTTTTTTTGGCTTCAGCCAGTCACTTAATGAATACATGAACAAATCGGTTATGCACTTTGCAAATTAAGTTATTCAAACAAACAATGACTATAAAAATAATGTAATAGAGCATACTAAAAAATATAAAAATCCAATGCCATCAAAGGAAATAACAGGGACACACGTTTCTCGTCCAGGGACCCGATAGGACATTTTTTTTAGACACACAAGAAATAGGCCACGGAGTGGGTAAGGTAATATAACAGTAGGTAATAGGATATATAAAACAAAGGTAACAAATCTACTACAATCTTATATCTGCTTTTGACAAAAAACCTATCAAACATTCAAAATTTTCTTTTTTAGCTGAAGCCAAAATTGACAGTATATTGAACGGAGCACTTGTGTTTGAGTTGCAATATTTTTATGTATAGTTCATTTGTCAGGTTCTGATGCTTAGTACATTCAAAGAATATGTGATCTAAATCACCTTTACCTCCGCAGTGTTGGCAATTATCTGTAGGTATTACATTTATACGGGAAAGGTGTTGGGGATAACATGCGTGCCCAAATTTAAGTCTGATGATTGTTGTGATAAATCTGCGAGGTGTGTTAAACTGCTTGTGCCAATACTCTGTGGGTATAGTCGGATGTTACATTGTGTATCTTGTAGGGTTAGTGAAAGGAAATTCACTCCACGAATACGACCACGTTAAGCGTAATTTGGTTTTAAGTGTAACACAGTATAGTCACCCACGCATAAATCGTAGTTTGGATGCGGATCACCAACACCAATTCTTTAGTAAGTTTATCGACATGTTCATTATCTGCAAGGCCTATATGAGCTTTGATCCATAAAAACCGAATTTGTATACCAGTTAGAGATAATTCTGCGACTAGTTTTTTAATTTGAATGATATATGGGTTACTAAACATAGTTGGAAGATTGGTGTCTTCCAAGGCCTTTAGGACAGAAAGAGAGTCAGAAACTAACACTGCACTACTGTGATTAGATGCTCTAACATATAGTAAAGCTTCATATATAGCTACGGCTTCAGCGCTAAAAATAGAGAAAGAAGAAGAAGAAGGCTGTGCGATATTTCTATATTACTACACTCTAAAAAATGTATTGTTAAATCGTAACAATATTGGATCGTTTAAAAAAATATTGCTATACTAACAAATTTTATAGTTAGAACTACTCACGTTAAAAAAAAATATTGTTAACAATACTATTTTAATATTATGTATTTAACTATACATTATTATCATAAACACAATACAAAAGTGCAAAAACATATATTTTCTAAGCTTATGGTTACACTAGCAAAACAAAACTGTTACAATTTGTTTAAATGTACCTCATTGTTATATATACAACACAAATATTGTTAACTTACAATATTAGGAACAGATAACAATACATTAGAGTTTATTTTAACAAAACTAAATAGTAGGTAAGTATTCGGAATGTTTCGTCTTTTTTCGAACCGAACAACCGAAGCTCGCGATTGTCTGCATGGCTCCATTGCCACATGTCTCATTTACATGTTATCTTTGTAAAAGAGAATATTATATATAGAGTGCATGGTTTTAGCCGGTAAATGAGAAAATTAAGGTAAGAAACGTTTTTAAAGATATTTTTTTATATTTTCTATTAAATAAGTAGGTAATGTTAGCAAAATACAATAATATACAGCATAAATTATGCAAATTTCTTTTTTTTGCTTGCTTTAAACTTCCGCCATTTTCATTTTAGGGTGCATCTTTAGCGTTACTTCATTGTTTTTTGTTTTAAGAAATCGAAATTTAAAGAATTGTTATTTATTCCCAGAGGTATTACTTTTAATATATTTTTTTTTTCAGATCATGCACAAGTACTTGCTCTAATTTGTTTGCCATATTTATTTATGAAAACAGTTTTAATAAGGTCGAAGTCTAACAACAAAAAAGTACAATGGAGACCATCTAAAATAGAAGTTTAATCAGCTTTCATAAGTACACCTAAAAAGTGATTTAGAATTGCAGCTAGGTAATTTTTCTTGTTTTGTTCTTTGTTTTTGTTTTTGGGAATAAATTTTTTGAATTCGTATAAAAATGTTTTACTTCTTCATATGGGTACCCTATTCGTTGGTCATTCTGCATTAAACTATATAGGTATACAATGTAATATTGTTGCGTTTACTTTCAGTATAGGTACAGTAAATAAACGATATTGTTAAAAGTACTTTTTTACGAGTACCCATATTATACAAGATACTCATTTTTCTTGTTCTATTAGAACACTACTAATCGGGCAAGAAATAATGAGTACCCTGTATTATATGGGTAAAACAGTACTTTTAACAATATCGTTTATTTACTGTACCTACGAAAAGAATAGTAAACGTATAACAATATTACATTGTACTGGTCATAAGGACAGTTTAGGTCTTGATTATATACCATAATGACTTTGACAATGCCATATGCTTATTTTAAATATAAAATATATTTTGGTAACGATATAGTTCATTCACTAATTTTTTATTTATAGTAACGGTGACGTTGCGAGATAGTTAAATTTTACATTTATTATAGTTACAATGAACAGAATATCTAGTTAAATTACAATATTTTTTTTACAAAATACAATATTATACTGTTAGGAAAATAAGCATTATTGTTGTTATAGCAAAGTATGAATAGTTAAATGTAACAAAACGGTTATTTGTTATTAAACTTATCTACAGTTATTATAACTATATATTTTATTGGAATAATAACAGAAAAATAGTGTCAAAATGACAATACCTAGGCCACAATATCTAGATTGTTCAAGTAACAATATGTATGACTGTGCCTATACTAATCATTTAAAATTGTTAAATTGAACATATATATTTTTATCATAATCATCTAATTTTTTCAGTGTAGATGGAATATAATAAGCAAAACTTGTACCAGTCGAAGTTTTGGAAGCGTCAGTATATATGATTAGGGCATTATCATAATTAGAGAGAAATGACCTCAGTATATTTTTACTTATGCGTACATCAGTGTTATAAGATGGTTGAATAATAAGAATTTTTTCAAGAAGCAGAGGATAGTCACAGAGTTCTGTTAGATCATCGGGTTTACATATGTTGGGCAACTGACTTTGGCATTGTTGGAGCGCAATGCAAAGTGGTGGGGAATTTTTCAATTTCCAATATTTATTGACAAGATCAAATACATGTAGTCGAGAAATATTTCCAAAAAGTTCTGTGTTTAGGAGGTATGTTTTTATAATGAACTTCTCGCTAAGATAGGTCCGTCGATACTCTACTGGGAGTTCAAGTACTTTTACATCAAGAGGATTAATTGGTGTCGATTTCATTGCTCCAAGACATAACCGCAAAACTGTATTTTGAAAGACATCTATTCTTTTAAATAAATTATTACTAGCATATCCGTAAAGTATGCAACCGTAATCCAATATAGACCTCAAATAAGCGCGATAAAACAATAATGCTGTTTCAACATCAGCACCCCACCATGTTTTTACAACCATTTTCAAAAAATTGAGAACCTTATTAAAGTTGTTTAACATATATTCTATATGGGATTTCCACGTGAGTTTCCTGTCAAGAATCATCCCCAGGTAATTTACCTCGTTTTTTATTTTGAAATCTATATTATTAAGTCTTATATTGTTATTTGGCAAATTATGTCTAGTAAATATTATAATGGATGATTTATTCGCTGATAATTGGAATCCGTTTTTAATTAACCAAGAATTTAGTTTGTTGGCTATAAAGTCTAATGACACCACTGCACTTTCATATTTTCGGTGTTCGGTATAAAAACAGAAGTCGTCCGCATATTGTATGGTTTTAAAAGGAATGTGAAGAATATTAAGTTTATGGAGATCGGCTGTATACATATTGAACCAAATGGGGCTCAATACTGAGCCCTGTGGTAACCCTGTAGTATTTATACGTGGGCCAATAATACGATTATTATATCTAAGATATACTAGTCTATTACAGTAGAATGATACTATTAGCAACATATGATGGTATATTAAACTGGTTAATCATTTTTTCTTTTAAAATTGAGAGACATATAGCATCATATGCGATTTCAATATCCACAAATAAAGCAGCCAAATAGTTATTTTTTGAAAAATTATTCTGTATGTTGATTACGATACTTGACAAAGCATCAATAGTTCCAAAACCTTTTTTATACCCAAATTGATTATTAGGCAATAGCTTTTGTTTATACAATCACCATTCCAATCTATTTTTAATTAACCTTTCGAGAGTTTTCAGAATGCAAGACAATAAGGAGATTGGCCTATAAGACTTAGCAAAACTTGGATCTTTACCTGGTTTCAATATCGGAACAACCACAACCTCCTTAAAAGTCATAATACTACTACTGTTTAAAATAATATCATTATATATATTTAATAAATATTGCTTTGCAATATCGGGTAGATTGCTTAGCATCGGATACTTGAAACAAAAATCGTTAAAGGGGGGGCTTTGCTATATTTGAAACTATTAATTTTGCATTATTTCATTGATTTTGACTCATATAGCAAAATGGACAATTTTTTGAACTTTCTGTATTAAAATACCGCCAGAAAAGTATTTTTCACAAATATAAATTTTCCAAAATTTTCAACAAAAATCGTTAAAGGGCTTTGATATATTTGAAACTATTAATTTTGCATTATTTCATTGATTATGACTCATGGACAATTTTTTTGAACTTTCTATATTAAAATACCCCAAGAAAAGTATTTTTCACAAATACGAATTTTCCAAAATTTTCAACAAAAATCGTTAAATATTGCTATATTTGAAACTAATAATTTTGCATTACCATGCATTAGTCGAATAAATATTACATCATGGAATAGTATGTTGGGGGGGGGGGGGGGTTGTTAGACTAACTTACTTGTATCCGTTGCAAGTACTTCAAAAATGGATTCGTAAAATAATGTTGCACAAACCAAGAACATATCCGTCTGACCTTCTTTTTAAAGAAGGTAAAATATTAGACATTCGCCAACTATTAAAGGTCTGTTCCAACCAACACGGTGTTTTGAACTAGATGAGTTTGCGCAGTATGAACTTCGCATTTTAGTCTCGATTAATTTTAATATATTTTTAAATATCCTGTCTTTTAAAAACAGGGGAACATGTTTGTTTCAATTTTGAAACACAGAACATTTACGTGTATTGAAAATAATCGTCGCTGCGCATACTCATCCAGTTCAAAAGACCGTGTTGGAACAGACCTATAGTAAACGTATATCCTTTCCTTTAATTATAAAAATAAAAATTTGTATCTTGTAAAAGCAGATCACGCTTATGTTACTCGAGCAAAAATTAAAGGACATTCAAAAATTCCTATTGCTCAGAAATCTGTTGGTCAAAAATGTTTTATCTTCTATATACCTAAACTAATAAAATTGTTGCCTTATAATTACACGATAATAAACAGTTGCCAATTTCACTAAAACAACTTAGCAAATATATATTGTGGTACTGGACTTTGTGTGTTTCATTACTCATTGGTTGACCACATTTGAGACATGGATAACCTTATGTATTTAGTAAAATTTTATTCAAAAAGAGACTGTTAACATGGTTAATATCAATGGACAGACAGATGATTAGAAAATTAATTGATTGAATAATATGAAAAAATCTTTTATGTATGTGCAGGGAAATACTATTATTATTTTTTTTATGTTTGCTTTCTAGTAGTAAATTTATAGTTATTCTATATTATCATTAGATTCCAAAGAATTATTACTTTTTTATCTCTAGGCCCTTATAAATAAAATAGGTATATCCATGGACAAGCTGTTATCTCAGCTTTTATGGACATCTCTTTTTATTCATTGTGGCAATACTTTTCTTTTTAGTATACTATATTCTTTCAGTTGATGCATAAAAATTATTATTATTATTATCTATTAAATTAAAAATTTGAAATAATTACAATCAGCAAATAAATAAAATTTAATTTAATCTACAATTATTGAAAGATAACAAAAAATATAAATTTTGCTAAAGAGTAAAGTACCCTTATTTTAAAAATATAGAGAAATGTTATTTCGAAAACTTTAGAAACAATATTTATGCCCAAATATAAAATCACAAAACAATATTTTTTCTTATAGCAAAGTTCGAAGGAAACTGTTAGATATGAAAATAGTTTGCCCAGATTATTTTCAAAACTATTTAATGGTTTTAAGTTACACCAATATTTTGAAACCAGTTTAATACGTTCAGTTTTTTCATATTCTTTATAAATATAATGTTTTCTTGATGCATATTATGGTTACTTACATGTGAAAATGGTATTGTTCAGGGGAAACATGCAGTTTTCAGTGCTTACTCCTTGGTTTATCAGAGATTTGTAAAAATGGGCCCTTAGAATTTTTACAAATTATCTTGTCAATTTTGTCAGTCAATCAGCCGGAATTTATTTCTTTTATAACAGGCTAATTCTGAGGGAAATTTTCTGGAAAGGCAGATGTGACAGATCCATTGGCCTTCAGTATAACCGGATTTCAATCGTATATATTACAACATCTGTGGACATTTCAAGCCCAAAGTGTATCCTACTTCCATAAATAGTATATCTGAACTACTTGACAAAAAAGAAAACGCCTCTCAGGAGATCAAAAATAACCCGAATATTATTATAAAGTATGTGCCCTGAAAAAGGTAATAATTAATTTCCTGTACTTTTTGACTACAAAATTGTTTATTAAAAAGGAATCAGTATACAGGGTGTAGTAGTAAAGGTAAATCAAATGTGATATTTAGTTCTAACAACGGAGCTGCAATTTAATTTTCTAGTGATCTAGACAAATACGGATACCAATTATAAAACGTAGCTTTTAAACATAACTAAATAATTAATCGACTTACCTGAAGGATGATTAATTATAATTATATGAACAATCTCTGGATGGTCGAGTCACAAAGTATAAAAATACACCTAAAATTCTGTTTAATACCCACAACCCCGCCTATGCCTTATCTAGTACCTTACATCTGCATCAACCTATCGATGACAAGTCCTCACTCCATTTTTTGGGGTACCTACCTCTAAATAGCTCACATATCTAAAGGGGGCGACCTTCTGGGGAAGGGTGGGATGTAATCATTTCGAAGGAGATTATTCATATAATTACAATTAATCAACGTTCAATTAAGTCGATTACTTATTTAATTATATTTCACAATCTCATCTTCATGATTACATAATGAGACACATGTAGTAGATGTTAAAAGAATTTGAGCTATTTAGCAATATAAGTTTTTTTTTTAACAAAAATATATCTACCAACTAAAACTAAAGTCGAAGTCAGATCAAAATGCTGCAACATAATTACCAACTACAAGAATAATTGCAACCGTAGAAACCTAAAGAAACAACAAAAAACATTACTAAACAAGGTTAAAAAAACCAAAGCATTTCTAAAAGAAAACCCAAATTTAAAAATTTTAAATCCGGACAAATCAACTAAAACTGTCATAACCTCAGATTACGATAAAATAATATATTACCAAACAACATACAAGGAACAAAAAAATGACCCCACTAACATTTACCAAAAAGCAAACAATCGGTCCGATTCACTAAGAGCGTGGTTATTTGAACAAGTCATTCGGGTAGTTAATGTGAAGGTCAATGGTTATTTGAATCACTTTTAGTTTTTTCGATTCTCTAAGGCCAAATGGAAGAAAAATTAACAACATGTATTCGTTTTACCACTTTAGAAGTAACAAACGTAACCATCAGCTTTTACTGGTGGAAGAATGGTGGAAGTGGAAAAATATAAATATGGCACTTTTCCATGGAAATGTAGTTCATCTTCTGATGCTAGATGTTGCACAAGAAATAATTCAACGGTAAGAAAATTAAAATTTGTTATGTATTCATCATGATTCTATTTTTCATAATTCAATTGTTTTGAGTCGGAGGATAGCATCAAACAATAGGATTTTAAGAGATTCAACAAATCCGTTCAATATAAGTGATCTAAAATTTAGGAAAATCTATCACATCCCAAAAATATTGGTTTTAGAGGTGTTGATACCATTAATAGAACCACATATTCAACTCTTCAGAAGGAGGGCCACGTTTATAATAATAATAATAATAATAATATTTATTTACAGCTGCAAATACAACATTACATAAAAAAACATATAAATACATAGATGTAAATAAATAGAGAAATTGATAAGCGACTGAACACTTGTTTCAATGACTAAACTATCTACAAAACAATTACAATATAACTATAAATATAATTGAATATAAAATACATATATATATATATATATAAAGCAATCAACCATTACTTATTTTTCCTTAAGTATTGATTTATACACCTTCCATAATGATGTTGCAAAAATTTCTAGGTTTTTCCAATATAAATTGTTTAATTTTTTTTTTTAGCAAATTTATGTTATAAATGGATTTAAAGGTTGCTGGTAAGGCATTATAAATTTTAACTCCAAGATAATCAAATGATCTTTGAGAGCAACTTTTAACCATTTTTGGGGCAACATATACATTTTTGTTGCGAGTACAATATTGATGTGATGGTAATTTAGCCTGAGATTTTGTTTTAGAGTGATATATTGAACAACAGTTTATAAAATATAATTGTCTAATGTCTAAGATTTTGGTTTCTGCGAATAATGCATCCGAGCTATACATTCTATCTTTTTTATAAATCAATTTTAGAAACTGTCGTTGAATGATTTCCAGTGGATATATATGAGTTTTTAGAGCACTGCCCCAGACACATATCCCGTAACGTAGATGACTTTCTACTAGAGCAAAGTATAAGATTTTTAGATACTCAACTAGTAGAATGTCTTTCGTTATCCTAAATTTGTATAGAATACATCTTAATTTTTTTATTATATATTGTATATGTAGATCCCACTTTAGGTGGGAATCTATAATGACTCCCAAATACTTGACATTTTTAATTGGTGCAATAGAAAATAATTCCGTACCTATATAAACGTCAATATTAAACTCGGGAAGAACAGATGCTGTACAGTTAAATGGTAAGTAATGTGTTTTTTTTATATTAACAGTTAATAATTTGTGGTTAAGCCATTCTTTAATTATTTTAAAATTGTTTTCAGCTTTTAACTTTAATCCGAACCAGTTGTCAGCGGTGAAGAAAATAGCAGTATCGTCAGCGAATCCGATGATATCTCCCTCACATTCTAGTGAAAATAATCCGTTTATATAAATATTAAACAGCGTTGGTCCTAGCACTGAACCCTGAGGAACTCCATATTCTAAAACTCTTTCATTGCCCAGTACATCGTCGACCCTCACAGCTTGACTTCTACCACCTAAATATGTTCTAAAGAGCTCTAAGATATTATTTCTTATTCCTATATCACTTAACGATTCCAAAAGTAATGGGTGGCTAACTGTATCAAACGCCTTAGATAAGTCTATAAAGATACACAAACATGGTTTACTCATATTAAGCGATTGATGTATTTTAGAAGTCAGTGCTAGTACAGCGTCTTGTGTCGAAGTATTTTCTTTGAAGCCATATTGACTCTCCGATAAAATAATATATTTATTTAAATATGATATAAGACGTTTCTTGATTAATTTTTCAAATACTTTTGACATTTGGGAGATAAGTGTGATAGGTCGATAGTTAGAAATATCTGAATTATCTCCGTTTTTATATATGGGTATCACTAAACTACGTTTAAAAGCTGTTGGATATATACCTTCTTCGACACAACGATTTAATATATAGGTAAAAGGATGTTTTATATATTTTAAAATTAATTTAAGAGTTTCACTTTTTAAGTTGTCTGCACCAACTGCTTTTTTATTTGGAAGAGTTTGAATTTCTTTTATGAGCTCGTCACATTCAATTTTGGAGAATACAAATGAGTTCAGCAACGTTTTTCTCTTATACTTATAATTGGGATCTTTTTTTATTTTATCAGCCAGTATTTTTCCAGTTTCGACAAACCGTTTGTTAAATTCATTTGCTATGTCCATTTTCTCAGAAAAATTAGATGAATTGTCATTGATTTCGTTTTTGTAGAATTCAAATTTGCTTTCCTTAATCGACGAATTTAATTTATTTCTAAATGTTTTAAATTCGTTTTTTAATTCAATATTATTTGAATCTTTCTGTAAGTTTTTAAACATATTATTTTTTTTATTTATGGATTTCAATAGGGAGTTAGTTACCCACGGAGCTATTTTAGTGTATTTTCTTCTAAGTTGACGTTTTTCGGTACATAACTGGATGGCATTTAATACACTAGTTACAAATTCATCAGTAGCAGCATTTGCATTTTTGGAAGAGTAAATAGATGCCCATGTAATCTTGTTAAAAATTTTGTTAATTTTATTAGGATTGATGAAGTTTATTTCTCTAATTCGTATTTTTTCTTTGTGTTCTTGTAATTCTAAGACTATTTGAAGTAAAGGAGTGTAATGATCAGTAATATTGGTTTTTAATACAATTGGAATGATATTGTCTAGATAACTAAATTTGGCCTTAATAAAAATATGGTCGATACAAGATTTACTAGACCCCTGTACTCTTGTAGGTGTATTAATAGTTGATACATATCCAAATTCCTCCAATATGTTTAAGTACTCCATAGTTACATTATCATCGGTTTTTAGTAGGTCGATATTTATATCTCCAGCAAAGATATAGAAGTCGTGTATATTATTATTATTTTTTTCTAAAAAAGTGTTTAAGTTATTAACAAACTCTTGTGAATTTGAATGTGGAGAACGATATACTGCAGTAATAATGGCGCTGTACTTATTTTCGAATTTTATTTCTAACTGAATAGCTTTTATGTCACTATAAATTTCAATAATCTCGCATTGGTAATCATATGATTTTTTTAAAAATACCACCACCCCATCATTCTGGTTATATTTGCTCTCGTTATAAAAAACATTATATCCTTCAAGGTTAAAAACACTTCTATCCAGAACTTCCCTCCCAAGTTTCTGTCAAAATTAGACAATCAAGGTCACAGTTTAATTTATGTATTAACACCGTAAACTCCTCATAATTTTTACCAATGCTACGAATATTAGTATTTAAAATTTTAAAATTTGATAAATGGTTAATTCGGAATACATCGTAACATTCATCTGTGCTCTCCAGATTATAAGTTGTAACACTTTTAATTTGAAAATCGCGTAGATATTGATCCATTTCCCTTTAGAAATTTTCTTAAAGTATAAAAAAGAAGTAATGTTGAGACACTAGAAAGAATTTGATAATATAAGGTATATTTTAAATTGAACGTTATTAACAATTAGAAGAAGAAAAGAAAAATGCGAAAAAGCTAGAATTACATAAAATAGGTTTAAATTTAAATCTAAATCACACCTTTAGAACCTTTTCTAGTTCTATTTCCAATGGTGGTTTTTATTTCTTGGGGGTTTGCTTCTTTATTTGGAGATACTGGAGTATTGGATATTAGTCCAAGTCTTGGTTTATTATTCTTCAGCTGTTCTTTATTCTTTGTGGAGACGAAAGAGTCTTGATTGTTTTGTTTTTGATTTTGAAGGTCCAATCTTTCTTTATTGGTTGTTGTTACTGCGGAAGGCAAATATCTATTTCCACAAGGTGTTCCTGGATCACTGTGTGCCGATTTTATAGTTTCTTCTTTTTCACTATCCTCAAGATGTGGAAGATCTTGGACAGTGTAAGATATTCCATTTACATATAAGCGTCCTCCTTTGATATATGAGGTAGGCTCTTTATTTGATTTCGCCTTGTATAAGAATTCTTTTAATATTTTGTGCTCTTCTCTTTGCTGTACAGTTAGATCGTGTGAGATGCTGATATTCGTTCCTGTTAAGTTTTTAATATTTTGGAAAATCTTTTGTTTTTTTAAATATGAAATAAATTCAATTTTAATTGGAGTACTCCTACCTTTCCCAAGACTATATATATTATTTAGATCTGCCTCAGTTAGATTGATTCCTAAGAGTTGATTTATATTAGTAAGTATTTTTGATATATCAATGTTTTCTTCCTCACGCTGCAGTCCAAAAATTACTATATTATTTTTCTTGATTTCCCTATGGATAGCCTCCACTTCTTTTTTAATATTCTGGGTTACTTTTTTTGTTTCATAAATTTTTTCATTTAGTTCCTCAAATTTTAGTGATAATCTAACCTCTACGGCATCTATTTTTGATTTTATATCATCATTTCCACTTTTTATCAAAGCTTCAAAATGTTTAAAATATTCATCCATATTAAGTATTTAGACTTTTTGAATTTTGTGGTTTGCTTTTGAAATACGTAGAAATATATCCACTACATATAAGGGTAATACTGTTGAGTACTAGTAATAATATGAGCAGAAAGAAATTGTATTTCAATCTTTCAGGTACTTGCTGCTTTACATTCATTAGCACAAGGATCCTATCAGGCTTCCTTGGGTACTGATACTAATATAGCGATGTCCCAAGCAAGTGCTTGTAGAGTCATTGGGGAAATCATTGAGATTAATGGAATACATGTTTTTCCCAACATAGTGAAATTCCCAACTCTCCAAGAAGAAAAAACTACAAGTAAAAAGGAAGTAAGTACTTTTACTTGAAGCATTTTATCTATTTCATAATTTTTTAACTTCATTATATTTTTAGATACATGGAAAATTACCAATTTCCCAATGTTTTGGGAGCTATCGATTGTACGCATATAGCAATAATATTTCCACCCATAGATGATGATGAAAACCCAGGAATTGCCTAGTTAAATAGAAAAGGCTTTTATAGTATCAATGCTCAAGCAGTAAGTATATTTTTGGTTACTAATGATACACTTTCATGACTTACTAAGAAGTTGCCAATACTAATTTTTTGCTAACAATTAAATACAGTTAATTGGATTCAAAGATAAGAGCCGGTTCATGGTCAATAGTATTAACATTTTGAATGATTTCAGGTGTGTGATTCTAGAATACAATTGTTGGTAGTGAATTCCAGATATCCAGGATCTGTGCATGATGCAGCTATATGGAACAACTCTAACTTAAATCAATATATGAGAAGATGTTTCGAACAAGGTGATCAGGAATCATGGTTACTTGGTGATTCTGGATATCCATTATCACCTTGGCTCATGACACCTATCCCAGATGCTGTGGAACAACCCCAACAATGGAGATATACGAAAAAACAATCTATAGCACATCTTGTAATTGAAAGATACTTTGGATTGCTTAAACAAAATTTAGAAGTTTGTTGCGTCACCGATTTCTGCACTATGGGCATAAAATGTCTGGACTCATCATCTATTCAGCTGCTGTCCTTTATAATATCTATATAGAACATCACTATGTAGATCATGTTGAAAATGATGAGTTGGATGAAGGCAATAATTATGTAAATTTGAACTTCAATGTTGAAGATTTGGGTGAATAGTTTTTATGAAAAAAAAAAAATTAATGGGACAATTGGTATCAAATTATATCCAGTTGAGATTAGATCTATATGTGATTTTGTAGTTACTGTATGCTTCCATAGGTAAAACATCAAAGTTGTTGCGCAAGGAAATGTAATTAAAAAAAATATTTGTTCAATCACTGATCATACTATCAAGCATCCCAATAATTTTCATCAAAAGATATACCTAGCTTTCTCATTACATTATTTAATATAATCTTTTTTTTCAGAATTAGGTCGAGATATGCTAGCTTCAGGCAGGAACATGAGAAATTTATTAATTAGAAGACTAGATGAATAAAACCAGAACAATAATGTGTGCATATATTAAAAAGTTCAATTAAAATCATAAATTCTGAGATCAGTTTTAATTCAATTGTGGTATATTTATTTGAACATCAACAGAGAAAAAAATAAGAGTACATTGAAACATAATTATATCCATTATTTTGAATACAAAAATCCTGACTAATATAACTAATATGAGACGTCTGTCTACTATAATCACACAATAAATCAGATTAAATGAATAAAACAAACTAAACAAAAATTCTTCAAAATATTACAAGATCACAATCATTTTCAAAAAGCTTAATTGTACCAATAAAATTAAATAGGTACTAAGGAACTTTTTTCTTGGGCAACTTCTGCGAAGAACCGAATGCTATCAGCTACGGCTTTGATGCTACCTGCAAATGTCATGATACTGTCAGGAAATTGTTTTAAAGAAGCACTCAATTGGAGCTTTCAGAGAATGCATTAGCTGACTGAAGCAAGTTGAATTATAATTGTTTGGCTTGTGTCTTTTTTTTAGATACTGGTGTTACTGTAGGAACATCATCCTTTATCACATACGTTTCTTCCTCACTTAAGTGGATCACAGTAATTTCTTCATTTTCTAAAAAAAAAATAATTCATCATATTTAAATATAAATAGTGAAGATATTTCTAAGAGTAGATTTTGATGTATAAAAGTGTAACTGAAACTTTTCAGAGACACTTCATATTCGAGATAAGACTTAATAAGAATGTAAAATATTTAATAATCAAAAAATATTTTTTATTGGATTTCAGAATCTGTTACACTCGCATCATTAGGTATAATATGAATATAATTATTACCTAACCGTTCAGACTTACCATCAGGCTCATTTTCAATTGACCGAAATTCAATGAATAATCTCTTCCGTTCTTCTATTGTTTTAGAGGGGAAACTCATCAAATTGAGCTTTGTGCTAGCTCATACCAAAGTGTCTCTAATTCGTTTGTTTTTGAGGGATGGGTTTTTCCAGATATCATTATATGTTTATGTAGGTAATAAAACTCTATGTCGAGTACCACATAAAATATATTGAAGAAAAAAAAATTTTTTTTGAAATGGTTGGCAACTAGTTTCGGCAGACTGCCAACATCAGTCCTACAATACAAAGTTCTAATAGCCAAGAAGAAACAAAACAACACAACTATAACTTACCAAAGAGAAATTTTGACATTACTAGTATTGATTAATAAAATTGAGTGCGCACTAAAATTAAGGAATTGAAAGGAAAAGATGGTTGTGGTACAGGAAGTGAAAGGGTGAGGTGAAATTATTGAAATTTAAAATTTTTGAAAGCCATATTGATCTCTGAGTAAATTGAGGATGGCAAATATGATTGATGAATATTTGGTGAAGACCAATACCAATTAGGGAAAAGAAGGTCGTTAGGAAGTGCCGCCGGTACTGCGAGGTCCAAACCAAAAAGAAAAAGACTTATGTGTCAGATTAGTGTAAAGAAGAAGGTGAAGGACAATTGACATTTGACAAATGGCAAAACAAGGTTAGGAGAACAGGGAAATAAACAAATAAAAAGGGGGTGATAAATAGAGGGAGCAATGTGTGAGAATTAGAAAGGAACAGGAGACTAGAAAACGGAAAAAGGGGGGCAAAAGGCGAAGAAGTTAAATAAGATTTATGAAACTGTCTAGTAAGAAAATGTGGTTGTCTTTGGGTCTTAATTGTTCGTTAAGGCATGTTACAGAATTGTCATGTAAACTGGAATTTATTTCGAACATTTCCAGGAGGTTCAATTTCATGCCTTTGCCCATTTCATGTAAGAGACTAGAATCATTGATAGAAAAGGAACGGTTCGTAGAAATGATGTGGTTAGCGAAAGAAGAGGGAGTGTTGGTAATATCTGAGTTTCTGTATTTATCAATGTATCGGACATGTTCTTTAATTCTAGTTTCAAGCCTTCTACCTGACTGTCCCACATAAACTGCATTACAATCGTGGCAACTCAATTTGTATACGCCAGTTTTGTGAAGATAAGGGATGGTATCTTTATTATTGACTAGGAAGGAGCCTGTATTATAATTAGTTTTAAAGCTACATTAACGTTGTATTTTCTAAAAGTTTTCGATATTTTGTATGATATATTACCATGTAACTGATGGAGCCGTAAAAAGGAATAACATCTTGTGTGTTAAAAGAGATGTGGGGAGAATGTAATCTAAATTTATTAAAGAATTTTGTATAAAGCTTATTGATAATATCTAACGGGTAGTTGTTATTAATAGCGAGTTGTTTAATAATATTAATTTCAGAAGTAAACGCTGAACTGGTTAAAGGGATCTAAAAGGCTCGATGGGGGAGGCTGTTAGTATTGACTAGGAAGGAGCCTGTATTATAATTAGTTTTAAAAGCTACATTTGAGATAATGGATAACCTTTTGGATTTATATATTTATGTTCAGATAAATATACCAACATTCATTCTATTTGGTCTGAGGTGACTCTTGGGCCGCGTGTAGTTTTGGGGGGCATTTTGTTAATACTGCAAGAAGAGATGTATGTATTTCATTTCAAATCACTATCAGTGTAAAAGAAGAATTTCAGAATGTACTTACCTTACTAGAATAACTAAGCAACTATTGCTTGCCTCTGTAATTTATATCTTCACAAACAAAACGAAAAAAAGACTCAATTCGTATGATACCGATAACGCTTCAATACCTAACCTCTAAATCTGTAAATCTTACGTTAATAATTGAAATATAAATGACAGAAAAAAATAAACTACAATAAAAAAAGAAGACATGTAGCTATCTTCAGTACCTATGATTTACCATTGAGTGGAAATATAAAAAATAAACACGTTGATAATTCCGATTATTACAGAATAGCAAATATGGAAAGCGGAAATAGTGGGGTGGTTTAAAAAGTTGTTATTAACAACGTTACTAACTTATCCACTGTGTTAAACATTTCATACAGAATCGGTGTCAATGACTTAATTAATAAGTGGTTAAAAAAATATATGTATCTCCTAAAGTTGCAAATCAACTAAAAATACAAAACTCTATATCTCCCAGAATATACAGACTACGCAAATTGCATAAACCAGGTATACCCCTAAGACCCAGTGTTTCCTGTATACAATCTCCTTATGAAAAACTCTCAAAATTTTAAAAATATATCTTAAGCTCCGTAATAAACGACAATGAGTTCTACATCAAAGATTCCTGGCATTTTAAAAACAAAATAAAAAACATCACCCTACCAAATGACCACATTCTTGTTTCCTTAGACGTTGTATCCTTGTATACAAATAGTAATCTGAAAATACTAAGAACAGATTTGGCTAACAAAATAATAAGAAAAAAATGGAACACTATAAAAAAACACACACCCACATACCACTAGAAGAATTTTCAGAAGCGATTAAGTTGACACTAAATTCCACCTACTTCCTATATAAAGACAAATTGTATCAACAAATTGATGGTTGTGCAATGGGCTCATCAATTCAATTTCAAGTATGATTGCTCAACTGGTGCTAAAAGATCTAGAAACAAATGCTATCAATAGCCTTAACTTTGACCTACCGTTTTTTTTTAGATACGTAAACGATTGCTCCCAAAAAATAAACAGGAATATGTCCTTAATAAATTCAACAATTATCACCACAAGTTGAATTTCACTTATGAAATGGAAAGCAACAACCAAATCAACTTTCTGGACTTAATACTACACCGTAATAACACAAAAATGAAAACCGAATCTTACACCAAAGATACCTGGTCAGGTAGATACCTTAATTTCAATTCTCAACACCTCTTCGCCCAAAAAAAGTCAGTAGTAATTGGGTTAGCTGACAGACCTGTCTGATCCAGAGTTTAGAAAAAAATCTATAGAAAAAGCTAAATATGCATTACGGTTAAACAATCCCCAACAACCTAATCAACTCTGTGTTAAAAAAAAGGATACATAAAATGTACAATACAAATAACAATACATCTAAAAATGTCAAAGACACGAAAATCAATTTTGTAACACTACCATATGTTCTAAACCTCTCTGAAAAACTAAAAAATGTATTCAAAAACTGAAACGCTGCCTCTCATGTGGGAATTTTAATTCTCGTGAATAATAGCCTTCATTGAAGAAGAATATACTATTACTTTCTCGGACCCATCAAAGGAAAAGTATAGTGAGTGAACGAGCAAAACAAAATTGAGATACCGATGGAAATATCCATTTTGAGGTTCACCGAGAAGATTGAAACCATTTCCAGAGTATGGTCTGTCTGTGTCTGTCTGTGTGTCTGTGTGTAATCTTCCACGATAACTGCCGAACCGATTGACCAATCAAGCTGAAATTTTTAATGAAGGGTCGGTGTGTGCCTCGAATGCGACCATTGGTAGAGCAGAAGGTCCTCAATATCGACATTGATTGAATACAGATGTAAGATTTTTTGCCTTTTTTTAATTTTTAGAGACAAACAATACACTTTAGAGGACGAAAAATATGCACATTTAAGATTTTTGCCTCTTTTTATTTTGAAGACAAACAATAGGCTTTAGTGCAAAATGTTCTAAAGCAAAGTTGTAGAGCATAAAATCCCCTACAACTTTTGTATTATACTTTTTCCTGAATTCCCAATAGTTTTCAACCATGATTTTAGGAGATCCTAATTGTAGCAGTGTGCTATATATTTTGCGCATGCGCCTGCTTATGTTATATAAACAACAAAATATCAATTCGGTAGATGTATTCACCATTGGCTTGCTATTTAAAATTTGTTTCATAAATTAATGTAATGCTTAGTATTTTGTAATTAAAATAATCCTTTTCTCTACAGCTGACCCGGGAAAGTTCTGGGGTGACACAGACAATTTTTTTTTCTATAACAAATAAATTTAATATTACAATTAGAAAAACAATGGTCATTTCTTAAACATTAGTTTCCGAAAAATTATTCTTAGAAACGGTGGGCTTATTATAAAATTTGTTAAGAGGCTCGCACTCCATGTGACTTTCGTGGTTGCCTAGGAAAATGTGCTTGTATTCTAATAAATTGGGTGTAATTTTTTTTTCTTAGTATTTTCAGATTACAATTTGTTTGCGCAGAACAAGGTAGAGTGCCACAAAACATAATTATTCGTATTTGGACGAGCTCTCGCCTAATATAGCAACTAAAAATATGCGGTTTTTTTTCAGTAAATTTGAAATATTTTTTAAAAGAAAGTGCCACAGACGTGCTCTCTAGAATTGACAGGTTAAGCGCCACCATGAGCATAAAATTCTAGTCCCACAGGCTTATTTTTTTTATATTTTTCTCTTATTCACTTTTTTATGAGACACTGGTTGTGTGTCGCGCGGCCAAGTAAACCAAATATACTCTGCGGGCCGCGCTACTCAAATACATATCGCATAAGATGTTTTTTATTATCCAATAAGTGCTTATTCCCGCCAATATAAGCCTCGTTGGTCAGTTACACGGTTAAATGTACTGTAACCCGCAAAATTCGATTAACAATCATAACTTAGAAATATTACTAGCGACAGAAATTCAATTAAATTAATAATATTCTAAGTACATGGTTACATATATTGGGTAGTTTAGGGCTCGCCGCTAGACTCAAAATTATTGTCTTCCTTTAATTTATAATGGGCGCCAGTTAAATTTAGACCAAGAACCTAACAGAATTCGCACTAACCCCCAATTTAACAAAAAGTTCAATGATATGGCGTAACACAATGTACATAAGAAAACAAAAACTTTTAAATATATTTATTAAATCTTTTTCCCCAAAATCTAGTGATACAGAAGATGACCCGTCCAAATTTATAAAAAAAAAATATAAAACATATATATCCAAATAAATTAAATCGTTGTCTTTCTAAAGCACGTCTCGAAAAAAAAATATTTATTAACACAAAAATAATTATGCTGTCGTCAAAAATTTTTTCTGTAGAATATTATTTTTCACATTAACAAAAATAAAAAGACTTTTACGTATTAATAGAGTGGTATTAGTTTACAAAGTTCGGTTGTAATTTGTAAGTTAAATAAAGTGATGGATCTAGACGCAGATATAAATATTGTGGATGTAATAGATGATATAGACGAAGAAATAAATGCTCTACCAAGACAAATTCGCCCTAGAATGAATTATTTTGAAACTTTATCAGAGGAAGAATTTTTTAAAAGGTTTCGATTACAAAAAGGGACCACCTTACAATTACTTGCCGAAAGAGCTTTAATTGAACTAATATATGTATTACAAAGAGTAACAATAAATACAACTTTCAGAAACAATTCATTAAGTCAAATGAATCAATTACTTTTATACAATAAGAACTTTTGCTACTGGCAGTCATCTACTACTAGCTACTGGAGATTTTATAGGAGCTGATAAATCCAATGTATCAAGAATTGTATCAAAAGTGTCACGAATAATTGCCAATTTAAAAGAAAAATACATATAATGCCAAAAAATGAAGTTGAAATTGCTGCTGAGTAAAATAAATTCTTCGATGTTGCTGCTTTTCCTTGTGTTGTGGGGACAATTGATGGCATTTACATAAGAATTTTATCACAAGGTTTGATTTCACCACCTATTTATTTTCCAGTTCCTTATAATCTATGTACATATTTTTCACAGTGGGTCTCGATGGCGAAATTTTTAGAAATAGAAAAGGCTACTTTTCAATAAATGTCCAAGCGGTATCGAGTGCAGATCTACTTTTCAAGGATATTGTAGCCAGGTGGCCTGGCTCGACTCATGATGTGACAATGTTCAACAGTTCCAGATTAAAAGCACGGTTTACGATAGGAAGATTTTGCCAATGGAATTTTATTAGGTAAACGATATTTTGATATTTATGTATTCTGATTATTTTATGACATTTTTATTTTGTAATATATAGGTGAGCGGATATATGAATTTATCATATTTGTTTACTCCTTTTTTGGAACCACTCAACGAAGGGGAGAGAAATTTCAACAGAAGCCATATAACAAGCAGAGTTAAGGTAGAAAATTTGTTCGGAGTGTGGAAGAAACGGTTCCCTATTATGGCATATGGATGTAGAATGAACTTGAATAATATCTTCCCAATTATCACCCGATGAAGTGGAAGTGATGCAACAACACCTCCAAGAAACGCCAAGAGATGAAGATATTCCAATTCCAGTCAATAATAATGAACATTTTGATAACCTACAATATCTTGTAAATAATTCTTTTGCCAGAATGTAGGAATATTCATTTTTTATTTATTTATACATTTTATAATATTAAAATTTTCAAGAAATAATATTCTATATCATCTCTTACCATTGGTACTTATAAATAATATTATATTGTATTACTAGGAGTAGAAGGCGGTTATTATTATTTGTTGAGCTTGGAAGTTTACGACCGAGGCAGTGTAATCTGAGAGAACCAGAAATAATGAAGGCTTCTTCTCCGAGTAATATACATATACTAGTATACTAGTTTTTTCTTCAAGTCTAGAAATAATTCCAGTTGTATGTAGCAAAAAATAGACATTTTCAAAACTGATAAACGTCCAATTAAATAAATATTAAAATGACAGTTCATACCTACTCGATTATAAAGCCCATTGCTATCTTTTCTCATTATTGTTGTACTAGTAAAACAATAGGATATTTCTACGGTCTATGGTGTCGAAAGTAATATATTTACAAGAAAAAGTAATTTTTACAGGAAACTATTTGTATTTACATATAACAAAGAATAACACTTGAACAAAAATAAAAAAAATATTCTACAAGTATATTCAATTAATATTTTAAGAAAATATCGTAAAATATTTGTATTTGTAAATAACATAATTTGTAGAAAATAATTTTATATGTCTCAGTTCCCATATGTCCCGAACTTAAGTGGACACACTGTAAATACAGTATGTCTGAAAATTTTATATTACTAATTTTACAAAAAAATGACAATTTGAAAATGTTAATAAAAATTAAAAATTGTGTTTAGATTCATGCTATTAATTAATTAAAAAATTTAAAATAAAAATGTCTTTCCTTGAATTTCACTTTGTCGTATTTATGGACTTGAAAAATTTCCGATATTTTAGTTTTTACCAAATTTCAATTTTTTCCTCAAATAATTCATCGTTATCGGTTCCAAAATTGAAAAAGTATAAAAAAATAAATAAAAATTATACAATTTTGAAAGACGAAAATTTTGAGGAAAAAAATTGAAATTTGCTAAAAAATAAAATGTAATATCGAAAATCATAATTTGTGTATAAACATCCTTGATTATAAAACAGAAAAAGAAACATTCAACCAATAATTGCATGACCTGCTTTACCGATATTAACAATCAGCACCATCTATTATACAGTAGTTTGACAATATTGCAATGTTGCCATTGTAAATTCAGATAAAATGCATCCTACGTAAAATGACGTTCTATAACGTTGGTGCAACACAACTGTATCATAAGTTCATCACACATTTAGGTCGAGCCTAGATAAAATGCATCCTAGGATACGTTGGTGCAACCGGGCATAATCCCTGCTATAGACCTTCTGCTCCCCAAAGAAACCAAATATCAGCTGCCAAATCGATAAAGTAGTGTGAACAGAATTTAATCAAAAAAAAAACTCTAAAAACAAATTATAACATAAGGCCCACGTAATGAAAGGAAATATTCCTTAAAAATTAAAAAAAGGAACATCAACAAAAAAAAATCGTAATATATCTGAAAATTAGAGTTCAACTCTTGTGACAGTACTTAATAAAAAAACTAACAAAATATTTTACAAGGCACTCTAAAAATTCAATTATGAAAATATATTTCGGTGAGGACAATTATGAATTATAAAAATAAACAAAGAGAACAACGCATTTCTGTAAAATGTCTTTACAAAAAGCAAAATTAAATTATTCTACCAAATTTCACAAAAAAAAATCAGACATAAGAACTACGTTGTCTGCCGAAAATATAGAGGTGGGAACTAACTTTAAAAATAACTATATTTTTAAAATAACAAAACAAAATATAATAATTTAAATTTCTCACCCTAGCCAAGGAGTTTTTTAGTTTAGGTGAAAAAAACCCAGTACAGCGATTAGCGATGGAAGGCTTATGTTATACCGTTCCAATTGATTTCACTAAAAGGAGAAAATATCATGTTAGTATACGAAGACAGGAACATTCAAAAAAAAATCACCAATTAGAAATATGGCTTTAGTTTCACAAATAAAGAAGAATACGGGAATATCATTAAACATCAATAACACATTAATCTAATAATAATGATGTTATAACAAAAAAAATATATAATATGCATTAGCAAAAGAAAAGCAAAGAAAATGTACATATTTTACATACCTATTATTTTATTATGGTACCACTTGAAGAGCACTGTGCCGGTAACTTGTGTTTTTTAATCCTTTTTTTTCTAAAGGAGTAATTTTGGGAAATAACATAGACCAAAAATACCAATTCCACTTAGGATAAACAAAATTCCCAAAATCGAAAAATAACTTCCAAAACTGAACCCATAAACGGATGATTTTGATAAATCACAATTTACTTGAAAGTCAACTACACCTAGTACCTACTGCACAGAGGTTTATTTAGCAAGTCCCAAAAGGACGTTACTCTCGCTCAATTACGGAAATCGCAGAAAAAATCAGCAAATTTCACGAGGATCGTATAGATGGCACTGCCACATAAAATATAATTAATTTTATAAAGGAAATGTTTAACTATAAGTACTATTATAGACTAAACCTTAGCCCCCTAAATCGGTCACGCCTCTATTAAAACACAATAAATATATGTTTTAAAGTATTCCACAACAACATTGCAGCAACAGACTTCGGGTTCTTTCAAAAAATAACCTGGCAACACCTAAAGTAAAATTCAGTCATAAAATAATACTTGATACCGAACACAAAGATTAGAGGTAAAAAATTCGTAACGTTATTTTAAAACCGTTACAGTACATCGTAATTGATGGATGAACATTTTGAAAAATTTCCATATGAGTTAATTTATTGAGGTTCTCTTACAATTCTGAATGTGTGGATTTTCAAATTTTTTGCTAGTCGCCACTATTAAGGTACTTTTTAGGAACTTGTTCGTATAGTTTTCTGAATTATCAGCAATTCACTTTTTGTTTCTACAAAAAATAATAGTAGCTTTGGCAAAAACCAACCTATAAACTAACTTGTTTAAAATTATTTATCAAATAAACATTGAAAATGATTTACACTAGAGCACAGAGAATTGAAATGATTTTAATTTACGGTTCCGCGAACAGATGTTCGAGAAGAGCTGCTACTCTATTTAATGAAGAACATCCTGGTTTGCAAGTAAGTCATACTTACATTAGAAAACTTGTAATTTTTTTTTAACTATGTTAATGGCACTGGCAGAGCCAACAGGCCAATCTCTGTTTTAATTATCAATTATTAATATCAATCTATGCTTAAAACCTATATTATAATATTCTTATATAATATACTTATCTAGTAGTAAGTTGATTACTGCCCAGTTGTTCTGTATACTTAAATATATGTTAGTAGATTTTACATATTGGTATATTATATTTATATATTCTATTGTCTTCTAGTGTCAGCAGATAGTCAATATTTATCGGAAATTTTATATTATAAGTTAATGAATTTTGATACAGCTTGTCTTTTTCTGAAAAATGTAATATACAATCTAAGAATAAATGTTGTAGATCGGCAATTTCATCACATATGCACTTATTACTATTTGTTAAGCCTATTTTATATTTATATGCTGGGAACATAGCTTGATTACTTCGGATTCTGCTTATTATTCGAATCAATTCTCTATTTGTTTCGCCCTGAAACCATGGTTTTTTTCGAATGCTGGGTTGAACACTTTTATAAAATCTTCCGGTGGACCCGTTGATATATTTTTGTTGCCAATGTTTATACATATCCCTTTTAATAGTAACAACATAGTCGGAACTGGGAATTTTGATATTAAGGAAATCTCCGTATCGTGCCGCTTGTTTTGCTAGTGAATCCACTTTTTCGTTTTCATATATTCCTATATGAGCCTTTATCCAGGAAATGTATATTTGTTTACCCTTTTTTAACGCTTCGTTGTATAAGTGCATGATATCTAAAATAATGTAATTTAAATTTGGATCAATTGAAATATTTCGGAGTTTTTCCACTGAACTTCTGGAATCTGTGAATATGACAAAGTTGGTTTCATCTTGTTGTGTACAAAGTCTGATTGCTTCTTTTATGGCTATTAATTCTGTATTGTAGATGGACAGTTGATTTGGTAGTTTGCACAGAAGTCTTATTCTTTTTGACGGGTAGTAGACGGCACATCCTACTTCAGATTCGTTTTTTGATCCATCTGTAAATATTTGTTCAAAGTTTTTCCATTTTGTTCCAGCTTCTCTCAGGTAAGTTTGTTTTATAAGGATATTGTTTTTAGTGCAATAGTCAAAATTGATATATGTTTTTATTTGGTAGAAAAAAATGTTGTACGGGTATTTCCATATCGAAATTTCATGTGATTCATACATGTCATTTAATGTTTTGGGATGATAAATAAATCTATCCACCACCAAGGGATTTTTTTTCTTTGTCAAATATTTAGTAGTTAAGCATTGTACAGAAAGGTTTGATACTTTTTTAATGATGTTGGATGATTTAGATTTTTGTTCCAACAAAAATTTGTCACATAGAAACTTTCTTCTTAGCTCTAGGGGAGGTTCGCAAGTTTCAACTTCCATGACATCTATTGGAGTTCTTGGTATAAATCCAACGCTGAGTCGAAGACATTTATTTTTTAAGATGTATTTCAGCCGCTGAGTGATATAATATGGATCCGTAATATAATATTGATCGTACCAGATGTCTATAGAAAATCATCATTATATTTGGATCTGCGCCCCATGATTGATTCTTGAAAGCCTTCATGATATTTATTCCATTTTCAGTTCTTTTTATGATATGATTAATATGTTCTTTCCAATTGAGTTTGCAATCTAATATTATTCCTAAAAATTTTGTTGAGGATTTGTTAGGAAATGAATAATTTTGTAGGTTTAACTTATTTGGATGTTTGTATCTCTTTCGAGTGAATGTTACAGCTACAGATTTTTCTTCAGATATTGTGAGTCCATTATTATAAGCCCAATTATGTATTGTTTCAATTGCAGTTGAAAGATGTGAATTGCATATATCTATTGATTTATGACGTGTGTATATTACCATATCATCTACAAATTGAGTAAGTTGGGAATTTTTAGGGATGTCTAATTCCAAATCATATGTGTATATTATATAAAGTAAGGGACTTAAAATACCACCTTGGGGCAGCCCCAATGATGTTTCTCGAGGATCAGAATAATTATTACTAATTCTTAGTCTTAGACATCGATTTGTATATAAAAGATAAATATGTGTTGATAAAAAGTTTGGGATTCCTAGTTGATGCATTTTTTGGCATAATATGGATAGGTTAACGTTGTCGTATGCGCCATTTATGTCTAAGAATAGAGCTGTTGTGGATTTGTCATTTGTGAAACCTAATTGTATATCGGAGACAATATTTATTAAACTCTCAGTTGTCGATTTTTTTTTTCTGGATCCGAATTGTGAGCTAGGTATTAAATTGTTACTTTCTAAGTAATATTCAAGGCGCCATTTAATCATACGTTTGTATGACTTAAAAACATACGATGGCAGTGAGATCGGTCTATAGGATGTATGACGATTTCTTGCCTTACCGGGTTTGGGTATCGGTACGATGATGTAGTTCTTCCATGCAATTGGGATATCTATTTTATTGGTCCAAATATTGTTTAAAATGTTTAATAGCGTTAATTTAGCTGATTTAGGAAGGTTATATAACATGGAATAATGGATATTGTCAAATCCCGGTGCAGTATTATTCGTTTTTTTTCAAAGCTGTCTCTAATTCTTGCAAAGAGAATTTATTGAAAAGGTAACTTGTTGCTTCAGTCTCGGCTACTGGTGTTGCGATATCTAATTTGAGTTGGTTAGGATTTACAAATGGTGGAGTTATACTGTTATGGAAGTCTGCGGCCGCCCATTCTTCATGGTCGGTCTGAATTTGGTTAGTTGTTTTTCGATTCTTAAAACTATTCACCTTTTTCTAAACATTTTTTATAGGTACATTTTTATTTAATAAAGTACAGAATTGTTTCCAATTTTCTCTTTTTAAATGTTTAAATGTTTTTTTGGCTATCGCGTCAATTCTATTATATTCTAATAGATTATCCAAGGTTGGATTGTTAAAATATTTTGAATAACTATTTTTTCGCATTTGAATTAGTTCTTGACATTTTTCATTCCACCAAGATTTATTTTTTTCTGATGTTTGAGTTGATTTAAGCTTAGTAATAGACATATTAGATACATTTTCTAACATTTGTATAAATTCTGTATATTCCCCTATGACGTTTTCACAAAATTTTTGCTGTGCTTCTAAATAGTATGTGGCAAAATTTGCTTTTTTAATATTCCACTTTCTACTAGACATATTTTTATTAATTTTTGGTCGAATTAAAAGATTTGATACGCAAGGGAGGTGATCAGAGCCATATAAATCTTTTAAGGTTGACCAGTTCATTAAGGGTATTATATCTGGTGAACATATTGTTAGATCTATAGCCGAGGGTGTTTGATTATATTGTCCTATAAATGTCGGTGACCCGTCATTTAAAAATATCAAGTTATTTCTATCTAATGATTCGAGTAATATTTTGCCATATGAGTCAGTATTAGGTCATCCCCATGCTATATGATGAGAGTTGAAATCTCTAGCAAAAATTACTGGTGGTTTAAATGATTGAAAAAAATTGTCCCACTCATGAATTGATATTTTTGTAGTTGGAGGAATATACAGTGAGACGATGGTGACATTTATATTATTGTTTATTTTTAAAATGATTGATTTTTGATTAGAGTTTGGAAGCTGTACAGTTTTACATAATTCTTTAAAAATATAATTTGATTTTATTAGGATAGCCGTTCCGCCGCCTCCGCGGTCTAAACGATCATCCCTTACAATATTATAACCTGGAAAATTGTAGTATTTATTAGAGGTGAATCTAGTTTCTGATAAGCAAGCTATATCTATTTGTTGTTCTTGTAATAAATATAACAGATTTTCTTTATTTGAAATTGCCGATTTAATATTCCACTGACATAGAGTTAACTGATTCATTTTCTATTGAAAGGTAATTTAAATTATGCTTAATTATATTTTTTATTTCTGTTTCTTGAATTTCTAAATTGTTTTTATTTTTCATGGTATTTAAAATTAATAACACAACTTGGAAAATCATGTTTGACATGCTATTTAACTCGTCATCACTTGGAGCGTTGACTCTGCCAGTTTGAACGTTAGATTTATAGAGATCTCTTGATAGTATACCTGCTTGTGTTTGTGGGAGATTAAATGGAGTAATTAGAGATCTATGTTCCGACAGGATTGGGTCTGGAGATACAGGATGCGACCTTTTATTTCGTTTTGCATTATTGCTTAAATGCATTTGGTTTGTAGGTTGTGATGAAAAAATCTGAAAGTAGTTGGGTCTGTGTGAGGAGGAGGGTTGTATTTCATTGTTATTTGTTGCATTTGTTACATTGTGTTCATTACGATTGTGAAAATTTGATTGATTGGTCGGTTGAGTACTTTAATATTGGCGTAGGTTTTTTGTGGGATAGCATTACTTGCATCTTTGTATGAGCTATTTGTTTGTGACATGTGATTTTTAATTTGTTGTTGTCTTTTATATTCAGGACATGTTTTAAAATCATTCGTTGAATGATCTCCTTTGCATGAAAAACACATAATTTTTTCATGTTGACAAGTTTCTGCTTCGTGGTTTTCACCACATTTGATACACCTTTTATTACTACGGCACTGTTTGCCCAGATGGCCGTATCGGTAGCAGTTATTACACATTACAACTCTTTGTTTATAAATTTCTACTTCGTATAACACTTTATTAATAACTATATACTTTGGTAGTTTTTGGCATTTGAAAGAGACCAAAATAGTGCTTGTAGCTTTCATTTCCACCTCGTTATCTGAGTTTTTAATTTTACGTTTCATTCTCTTTACATAGTCTATTTCAAACTTAGAATGAAAGTCATATGCAGAAATTTTACTTTTCAAACATTCTTCAGATATATCAATATCGATTTGTTTAATGACGCCTAAACGAAATAATAAAAATTTTGGGATATAAGCAATTAAGTTGTGTTTCACTAATTCTGTAGATTTTAAAAGATTATTGGCTCTTATACTATCACCGCATATGACTCTAATTCTATTTCTACCTATAGATTGTATTTGTTTATTTTTTTTATCAATTTCATAATGTGATTTAAGAATGATATCTCCAATTTTAATTGCATTTAATTTACCTTGAAATTCAGAATTATTATTTTCGATGTAAATATGGAACGGGCCGGTGTCATTTGTTTGATAAAAGTAAACCGGTCGTTGGAGTTTTTGTCCGTTTTCTTGTGTTGATTCTTTATTTTTATCTATCTGTTTGTTGCTATTTTTATTTAAGGGTTTGGTACTTATCTTTGGTCGTATTCCATCCGGCGGGTCGGGGGGGTCTCCCCCATTGTCCACATCCATGGTTTACTGTTTTTTCTCACTTTTTTCACTCTTTTTGTGAAATGTTTGTTTTTAACACACTTTCGTCTAGGACCGCGACTATCGCACCTTATTGTACGGGAGCTAAACGCGAACTGAGAGGAAACTGGATCTGTAGTAAATAAAAAAAGGACAGCAGTTATTGTATTGGACGAAGTAACAGAAGTCGAAGTTCTGGGAAATTTTGCAATGGAACCAGCATCTTCTCTTAGTAGCCTCTAATACTGGACTTTCAGTTTCATCAGTTCGACAAGTATTAAAAAATAATATATATCGACCTTACAAGATGCAAATCCATTATCAACTTCATGAAGATGATCCGGATAGAAGAGTTCAATTTTGTGAGGAAATGCTCGCATTGATTGATAGTTCAAAATATTTGTTTTTCGGATGAGTGCACATTTTTTCTTGACGGGTTTGTGAATAAACATAATTGTCGTTACTGGAGTGAAAACAACCCGCATGTTTTGTTGAAGGGCATACTCAACATGTTCAAAAACTTAATGTTTGGGCTGGCATACAGGGCGATAAAATTATTGGGCCATTATTCGTAGATGGGAATTTAACTGGTCAAAAATACCTAGAAATGCTAGAAATGACCATTAACCCGCTAATTACTCAGGAGCTTGAAAATCAGGTAGATGAAGTAAGAAATCCTGCTCTAGATGAAAATCTATTACATTTTCAACAAGATGGGGCTGGTCCTCATTATCATTAACCAGTCAGACAATGGCTAGATGACCATTTCCCACAACGTTGGATCGGTAGAAGAGGATCAATAGAATGGCCTGCGAGATCTCCAGATTTTACTCCTTGCGATTTCTGGCTTTGGGGTCACCTAAAGTCAGTAATTTACAAAACTAAACCTACATCTATTGATGACCTTCGGGTACGAATTGTAAGAGAATGTCAATCCATTACTAGGGAAATTTTTCAAAATGTTAGACAAGAATTCCAAGACAGACTTGACTGTTGTTTAGCACACAATGGACAACATTTTGAGCAATTGCTGTAATTTTTTTTTATTTTTACCTTCTTTTAAATACCTAACAATAAACTGATAACATTATTGATACAAATTATGTAATGTTTTTTTGTCCTAGCAGTGGACAAAGGCTATGATTTGAATTCTGCATTGAATTACCTTTCCTCTGATGTGCCACACATGGTGTATCGCCCATTCAAATTTTCATGTTACGGGGTGGGGGTGAACGGGGTTAAGGTAGAGCGACAAATTTTGTCAAAAATTTCGTTTCCTTTAAATCAAAAGTCGACGTGTCTCACTATTTTTCTCAAATATTATTGTGCTAGAGGAAAGTAAGGGTAGGAAAAAACACCCTGTATTTCTGTTCAGTGGATAGTAAAAAAATTAAACTTAGTGTTTTGAATTCTGCATTGAATGACCTTTTTCCTGATGTGCCACACATGGTATGTTCCCTATTTAAATTTTAAAGTTTAGGGGCGAGGGGTGAAGGGGGTTGACGTTAGAGTGATGTTTGTTATCAAAAATTTTGTCCCCCTCAAATCAAAAATCGACGTGTCTCGCCATTTTTGCCAAAAATTATTGGGTAAGCCTAAATCTGGGGTGGAAACTTTTTAAAAAAACACCCTGTATACCGATAAAAAATTTTTTACTGATTCTTATTCAGGAATTCATAATCGGCGCAGCGCCTCTATTCCCGGTGCTGGGTCCCGTCATTGAATCGATTAAGAAACTAAAAAATATCGTAATCTATTTGTATTTGTAAATAACATAATTTGTAGAAACTAATTGTATATAGAATTTTTAATACAAATCCCGATGCACGTCACAAGTGATGTCATTCTTTCATTATAGTACTGCCAACTTATTAAAATTTCCCTAAATATGTAAAATAATCCGAAACCAACGAATATTCACGAGTATCCATGAACGTAGTTACACTAATGAAAACCGAAAAATGCAATTGTTATTAGTTTGACAATTTTAGAATGATCTCAATTATATTAGCTTATTCACATCTTATTCTTGATAATATAAAGCTTATAAAATATTATTATATGTGTAGTACTCAGAAAACCATATTTTTTTATTAAATAATTTTGACATTTTGTACGCCAATGATACTCGTATTTAGAGAGAAGAAATGACATTTTAGTAATTGGTAAGCTTTGATGCGCTGTTGTCAATTGTAAATTAAAAATTTTCACCTATTAGTAGTATTAGTAGTGAGAACTGATTTAGGTTATGTCAACAAGTTGATTGAATTTTCTCCACGTTTTCGTAATTTTATAATATTGTCTTTATTTTTGTGCTTTGCCAGTTATACTCATAAAAAAAACTGTTTTTTTTCCAAACAAACATAGTGCGAATAAGTTGATTAATGTCGTGTATTTCTACATACAAACAAAATGCCAACAAAACTAAATAGTCGCTGTAAGGAGCTTGTATCTTCGTTAATACAGTACTTTGATCGGGAGCGATATAATAATGGACCACTTTTACCCTTAACTGCGGTCAGAGAGGTAAGTTGGAAAGATTATATAAATGCCTAGAAATATGAAATTGTTTTCTTGTCTGTTTTAGCGTGTTGCAGCAGCCCTAGAATTAAATATTTCTACTGTCAGTAGTATTTCGCAAGCAGTCAAGAATAATGAATTATTAAAATCGCCACCCAAAAAAACGTTCATGCAAAAAAACAGTCACTAACACAATAACATTGGATACTAGTGGAATACGAAACGTTATTTATAACATGTATGATAGAAGTGAGTTCATTAACAAATCTAATTATCCAATAAAAGTTTATATTTTTATATACTAATATCGATACATATAGATATCAAAAAATGTCAAAATGTTATGTTTTAGAATATAAGTGATGTTGGCATTATATGATAAAAAAACAGCAATTAGAAATAAAATATATTCTTTTTTTCAGACACAACCCCCCAAAATATTTATAGTAGATAATTTAGCAGAACAATATGGACATAAAGTGTGACGTCTTCCTCCATACCATTGCGTTTTTAACCCTATAGAACTTATTTGGGGACTTTCCAAACAATATTATAATAAACATATTGGCAGAGATTGTAACAAAGAACAAGATTGTTTAAATATGTGGTCTGAAGCTCTTAGAACAATTACTCCCGAAGTGTGGAAAAATTCTATTAAACATACAGAAAAAGAAATACAATAATGGTACGAAAGAGAAAGAGTTTTTGATAGAATGGAAATCAATCCCAATATAATTAATCCCAACAGCGATGACAGTGATTCAAGTGATTTCGATTTGAATTAGGAGAAAAGATTTATTTTTTGTAGGAATTACGAATATTAGTAGTTGAATTGTTTCTTTTAAGTAAAAATATGTGTTCTTTAAACAAAAGATTGTTTTATTTTAATAAAAATAAACAGTTTGCTACCTTTTTTATATGTTTCTTTTTTATTTATTTCAAAATAATTGAATATAGTATATACATTTAAAATAATAACAAAGCCAAACAACATAACCTTAAATTTTCGAAAATTCCTACGTTCATCGATTATTCTGACGAGCAGGCAACACTGCAGGGTCCTGACATCATAAATGATCTATGACGTGCATCGGGATTTGTATTAAAAATTCTATATGTCTCAGTTCGCTTGGACCTTTGCTACGAGAAAAAATATTGTTTTGAGATAGGAGGCTGTGATTTTAAACTTGGAGGTAAATATTGTTTCTAAACGAGTTTTTCTACAACCACTATGCAAAACACGCTTTTCTACACACATTTTAATACGCAAAGCAGGCCTTTTCTTAATTTCTTTGATATCCGTGGGAAAAGTAATAATGTAGTGTGCGAAAAGTACGCGCTATGGCACTTTTCCCCACGGAAATGTCAAACACAGACAGCTATGACCTGTCAACTTTTTTTGACAGTTTAACATTATAGTGAATTTCTGGGAGTTCAAATTTGAAATTGAAACTAAAAGTAAGTAAACTATTTATTTGATTTTTTGTTTTAATTTATAAATTATGAACAAATTAATTTTTCTGTATTTAATAGTCATTTTTTAATTATTTCTTTTCAAAGGTTAAGTAAAATACCTAAATAAGTTACTGTTTTTCTTTTATTAATAAATGTGGTTGTAGAAAAAATATTGTGTACAACTTGTACGCAAAGCAGTAGTTGAACAAACTACTATTTCCATATGTCGCGAACTTAAGTGGACGTATATACAGTATGTCTGAAAAAATTTTATTATTAGTTTTACAAAAAATGACAATTTGAAAATATTAATAAAAATTAAAAATTGTGTTTAGATTCATGGCCTATTAATTAATTAAAAAATTTAAAATACTTTGTCGAATTATGGACTTAAAAAATTTCCGATATTTTAGTTTTTACCAAATTTCAATAGTTTCCTCAAATAATTCATCGTTATCGGTTCCAAAATTGTAAAAGTATAAAAAATTAATAAAAATTATACAATTTTTAAAAATGAAAATTTTGAGGGAAAAAATTGAAATTTGCTAAAAAATAAAAAATTCCTGTATAAACATCCTTGATTATAAAACCGATAAAAAGAAACATTCGACAGAAATTTGTATTTCTACCAATAATTGCATGACCTGCTTTACCGATATTGACAATCAGCGCCATCTATTGTGCAGTAGTTCGAGAATATTTCAATGTTGCCATTGTAAATTCAGATAAAATGCATCCTATGTAAAATGACGTTCTATAACTTTGGTGCAATACAACTATATCATAAGTCCATCACACATTTAGGTCAAGCCTAGATAAAATGCATCCTAGGATACGTTGGTGCAGCCGGGCGTAAATTATTTTCATTCATCAGATCTAAAATTAAAATACAAATGTATATTCCGCCTCTAAAAAGCCAGCGCGTAGGCTGCAACCTAGTCAGCCTATTGGTCACTGGTTACACGACTCGAACATCCAGGCTATAACGGAAACTTCATGTGTGTCATTATGTAATCATTTTAATTTTTATGTGTGGCAAAAAACTGTAGAAATTCAAATATACATCATGATTTTTTCGATCAGAAAGAATTTTGAAACGATTGCTTTATTTTGTTGATAATAAATAATTAATCTGATTAAGCTCAAATCTTTATATTATGGGTTGAAATATATCAGAAATAGAATATTAAATAAAAAAAAGTTTTGGACGCCAAATTGATTTTTTTATGTAATCCGTCCTTTCTTTTTTGGGTTAAGGAAATTAGACTCAAATTAATCGTTATATTTGTTTATTTCATAAAAATAAAGTTCCAGAGATTTTTCATTTTTACTTTTTCTTAAAAAAAAACTTAGCTTTTCTTGAGGATTTTTTTTCTTGTCTTCCTTCTCCAAAGGAAACTGTAGTCCAAGGCTTGGTCCAAATGAGAAACTGAAGAAACTGTAGTCCAGAGATAAAAACTTGGTCCAAAGGAAAAACGAATTCCAGAGGAAAAAAAAATATTTCCCAGGAAAAACTTCTTGGCCCAGAAAAAAAACTTCTTGGCCCAGGAAAAAATTCTAAAAGTTGACATAAAGTAAATATAAGATGAAAATCTTATAAATTACCAGATTTCGTGATCTCTGTTTTTGAAAAAGAATATAAAACAATGATAATATTAAAATGAAATACATGAATTTTAGATCAAGATATGAAATACAAAAATAATTAAAATGAATTAAATTTTAAGACACACAAACATCAGATAATTTATAATATTAAAAATTATAACATTTGAACTTTTAAGTAAATAAAAAAAATATACCGGCATTAATAGAATTAAAACTAACAGTAAATAAAAGTTAAAAGCGTCGAAATAATTAATAATGATATCAAAAAATTTTAGTGAAAATATTATATAATATAATAAAAACTTATCCTATAAGATGAGGAGAAAAAAAGAAATCTTCAGTAAGCGACACGAACGATAAAGTCAGTTATTTTGACCGAGTAGGCAAAGAGAAGAACATTATTAGCATGGGAAAGACATTTTATAGGAATACCAAAACAAGAGAGGGACATAACGCGCAGAAATAAGAAGGGGATATCAAGCGAGTATGAAACTAAAATATATTGAGTGGCGGCTCCTCGAAGAAGGCCGCCTCACCAATTTATCCAGCATAACACCAGAAATATTTTGTTGATCATTCTTCATTTTATTTCCTGTTTCTCTAATAATTTTTTAAATTTTACGATTAATTCCCCGTTCTCAGTAATTATTTTTGAATCTGACAACAGTGCCCTTAGGCTAGATTCATCAACTCTGTGTACCCTAAACTCGTGTTGCTCAACACAGTTGCAGTTTTTCGAATTGCTAAATACCGTAAAAATAGCTGAAATGACAACACGGTCAGTAGGCTAGCCTCTAACCTGTCGTCACAGTAAAATAATCGTTTTACTGTGCTGCCCGCTGTCGCCTGCGCCTGCTTTTTTTCAGTTCAGTTCGGTGTTGCCGTTTTAGTACATTTGTACTATTTCTAGTACATTTTTGATAGCAAGGTACAAAAGTACATTTTATCATAAATAGGCCTAATTCTAGTACATTTTTAAATAAGACCAAGGTCACATATTTTATGCTATATAATTAGAAAATTAGAAAATTAGAAAAATAACAGTTTTATTTTTGATGTTTTTGCATGTATTATAAAATATATTATTATTATTATTAAGAGTAGTACCTGGACTACCGAGCTTTCCTTGTTTTGTCCTATTTTCCCTATTTTTTCCTAATTTCTTTATATTCTCCTATTTTTTCCTATATTTCACCATTTCTTCTTATTTTTCATTATTTTCCCCAATTTATTTGTATTTTCCCCTATTTTCCTTATTTTTTTATAATTCTCCGTATTCTTCTCCATTTTTCTTGTCTATTTATACTATTTTTTCTTATTTTCCCTATTTTTCCACTATTTTCTCGTATGTTTCCCTATCTTTCCAGATTTTTATCTATGTATCTCTAATTTCTCCATTTTCTTTCCTATTTTTTCCCCATTTTGCCCTATTTATTAATATTTTTCCCAATTATTCGTAATTTTTCTGTCGTTCATTTATCCTGTTTTTTCCTATTTATCTCTATTATTTTCTGTTTTCCCTTTTTCCATTATTTTTCCCAATTTTTTTACCTTTTTTCCCTTTTTTTTTACCATTTGTCCCTATTTCTACTTATTTTTCTCTATTTTGCACTATTTTCTCTTTTTACCCAATTTTTTCCCATTTTCCCCTACTTTTTTCCTATTTTTAACTATTTTTCCCATTTTTCTCTGTTTCTCTATTTGCCAAATTTTTCCTAATTTTCCAGTTTTTTCAAACTTCTTCCTAATTTTTCCTATTTATTCATATTTTTTCTGTTTTTCATTATTTTGTTCTGTTTTTCAATATTTATTCCTATCATTTTCTATTTTTTTCCTATTTTCCCTATTTTTCTCTAATTTCCTTATTTTTCCTATTTTCTTCCTGTTTTTTCCCATTTGTCCCAAATCTTTACAATTTCCCCATTTTTCCCTATTTTTCTATGTTTCACTTGTTTTTCACTATTTTTTATTATTTTTCATTATTTTTCAATATTTTTTTCAATTTTCACCATTTTTTTTAATTTTTCCCCATTGTTTTCAAATTTCCCAATTTTTCCATGTTTTTCGAATCTCCCTTAATGTTTCTCCATGTTCCCCATTTTTTCCGTTTTCTTCCATTTTTATCCTGGTTTTCATTGTTTTTTCATTGTTTTTTTATTTTTTCATGTTTTTTCATATTTTTCACAATTTTTCCCTTTTTGCTCTATTTTTTACCGTTTTCTCTATTTTTCACAATCGCTATTTTTCCCATTTTCCTCTATTTTTCCATATTTATTGTTTTCCCTAGTTTTCTCTATTTTTTCCTATTTTCTCTACTTTCTCTCATTTTTCCCTATTTTTTGCTATGTTTCCTATTTTTCTATATTTGTCCATGTTTTTCTTTGTTTTTCTACGGTATTTCCTATTTTTTATAATTTTCACTTTTTTCACCTATGAGCAATATTTCTCTGTATCGTAAATTTTAGTACAATCTAGTACATTTTATTGCTTATGTTCAGTACATTTCAGAAACTCAGCGCGGCAACACTGGTTCAGTTTCAGTACGGAACAGAGGGTGGTACCCAATACATGTGTATGTTGTGTGGGTCACCATTCCTGTCACGTCGATCATTTTCTACCCTCAAACGAATTAAAACTTAATTCAAAATACTATGGACTAAAATCTTTTATACAATGTTAGTTTAATACCTATTGAAAAAACAAAATGATACGTTTTATGATAATATTATTGATCATTTTTCGCAAACTAAAGACCATAGAATTACGTTTCTCCACGACCATTATTGAATGTATGAATTCCGAAATCATTTTTAATAATAGAATGTAAACATTCACACTCTAGAGTCTGAATATTTATTCTAAAACACTTGCTTCTTATGTATTTTGCATGTATTTTCATTCTTTATCAAGGTAAAGAATGGATTTTCTGTAATCGAAATAAACGATATGGGATTGCCATGGATTTCAGAAGTGTCATTGTCAGATGCAAAATGGCGACGATAATAATTATTTTCAAACAAGTTTTAATTTAAACAAAATAATGAGTGAAAAATCAAGTGAAGTAGATATAGAATTTAATAATATCTGAAATTGTAAATTATGAAAAAACACCAATGCACCAGATTTTAATTTCGGTAAGTGTACCATAACACTATAAATATTACTACAATGTAATACAAATATGTCAACAAATAACTTGTGTTCAGATTTAATTTAATTTTGATTCATACTTTTTGATCGTGGAGAAAATATAATCTGTTACTCGGTTAGAATGAAAAAATTCGACACTCGTGGTTCCTCACACTCGCTGACGCTTGCGTTCGGAATTTTCCACTCGTGTCGAATTTTTCATTCTAACCTTGTTACAGAATCCACTATTAATATATAAAAAAAAGGTAATAAATTTAATAAAAAAAACAACATGAAAAATTACAAAAAAAAGAAAATAGATATATTAAAAATAAATTCAAAAAATGAACAAAAAAATTTTTTTGACAAGAGAAACTATACTACGTTGGTTCTTGCTGGGCAACAATTAATTTTGTCACTAAAGTAGCTGGTACTGCCGCTGCGCAAAGGTTAAATTAATTGGCTGAAGAGTATATTTTTATAAAAACGTTTTATGTCCAGCCTCCTCTCTCAAAAAGTTCACGAGCCGCCACTATTGAGTAGAGGAATAAAGAAAATACAGGGTGGCACAAAAAACGTAATAATTTGTAAATTTTTAGTGAAACCGGACCTACATTTTCTATATTTTAATACATCAGTTGATTATCAAGACAGAGTGAATATTTCAAAAAATATACAGGTTGATTATGAGGCAATAATAAAATGAACAAAATGGTTAGGTTATAAGGTATGGGTTATTTAGAATCACCTCCTCTATGACCCCTATCCGCACTGTTTACCTTTCTCAATGAAACACCCTATATAATATGAAACACCCTATAAAATTAATAGATGTTTCAAAGTACTGGAAGCCTTTAACAAGCAAAAAATTTACAGTTTTTGATAAAAAATCAAATTTAATTCTATTTGGAAATCACACATATAGCAAAAACTATAGATCCTAAAGAGGCGACAAAGGAAAACAGAATTCATTCAAAATACAAATATAAGATTAAAAAGAACTGAACATAAACCTTTTTATTTTATTTTATTCAATGTTATTAATTTGACAATAAAACTATAAATTTTTAAATTATTTTGGTTTTAATTAAATATTAATATTTGTTGTATTGACATTCATTCTATGTAAAATAATATTTAATAAAAAAATTATAACAATAAACTAATAATATATAGATAATTCAACAAATTTAGTATTGTCTTGATGTATTTACTCTCTTTGTTCATATTAATAAGGGTTATCTCTCAAATCCTTAAGAAACATTTCTGGATTTACCACCCAATCGTTTTCTTTACCATAACGTCGCTTTCTTTCGCCAGCTTGTGGTTGTAGTCTCGGTTCTAACACATACTCATGTAGTACCATTGGTTGTGGTTTTCTTTCTTCAACATGGCGAAAATGTCCAGGATGATTTTGAGTTCGACTTGACACAGAAACTGTAAAAGCCACAAACAGGACTAAACAAATAAGTATAACTTTGTTCATTTTGATTTTCTGAAGATGTTCTAATGTTGTTTGCTAAATTATGTTTTTGATAAATTTATTTCTTTTATATATAACTCCTTCCAATTATTGTAATCGTATTCCTTGATAAGAGATTTTGATTAGAAAAAAAAAGTTTTAATTAAAAATAGTATATTACAAATTCGATAAGTGAAAAATTAGCAAAAATTGATTATATTATTTTTCGTTTCAAATGCTAAATAAAACGCCAATAGAAAATTCAAAGAACCTCGTAAAAATAATGCATTTTACAAAAAATTCTCTCTGATAAATTTAGTTTTTCCAATTTCGTTGACAAAAGACTACTTTTATCCACTAAAATGTGTTGTTAAAATCACAGAATTATATTACATTAGAATGCTAATGCTATCTCTTAAATTGAAGCAGCATGCGACGAATTTGAACCTTCTGAGTTGCGCAGTATTGTCCCTTGCAGATTGCATTTTCGAACAAGCGTGTGTTCGCAGTTTAAATTTACGTCGGACAGGGGCGGATTAAGCTTACATTTTTAATCAGTACATGTTATAGATGGATAAAACCATGAACAAATATAATGAAACAGAAATTGTATAATAATTATTATTTTCTATTATGAATTCAGTCTTAATACCAGTATTAATGTTTTCCAAAATCATTTTATAGGATTGTTTACTTACTCGAAGTAGCTAATTCCCAGCATTTTCCCTTTGTTGGGCCACGAAATTACCATACAAGTACTCACAGTCTTTTATTTGCTCTAGTTATTTGTCCAAATAGTAAACCAAACTAAGAACTGTGCTTAATAAATCAAATTTGCACTAAGAACTCCACACTTAATACTTAATAATAATAATCACAAAGGAGAGCGGGAATATGAATACAGATCTGGACGCTTGACATTGAAATCAACATGAAGTTTACAGTGTTGCCATAGTATTTTGAAATGTAAGTAGATTTCCTGATTTTAAGATTTAAATACAAATCAGGAAGTCTTCAACAACAATACCAAATTCATATATATGTATTGGCATCACTGCAACTAAAAAATAGTTAAACTGCGCATGAGCAGCATTGTCCCGTAGACAACTCTTGGCACACTTTGGCCTATGGAAACTGCATACCTTTAGCTATCTAGAAATATATTATATTATATATATCTGTGGGTTAAAATACATCTTTTAATAACTAGTAATACATAGTTATTTAATAAACAAATGTATTAATAAAGGCGATTAACAATCGAGATAATTTAATGCGTGATTTTTAATCGCCATTTTAATTCACGAGTTCGTTACAGAATTTTTCAAAAATAAAAATATCTGATTTAAAACATATATAGAATTTTACTAAATTATAACAATAAAATTTATAATGACATACAATGACAGATAGTACTAACACAGCTACTTGATTTCAAATGTCACTGCCAATATAAATGTATAAGAGCGGTGTACAAAATTGTTGATTAATAGAAAATCATTCATTCATTAATAGGTGTCATTAATTAATGAATTTGGGTGCGTTAAAATACATCATAAATGGTTATTTATGCAACAATTGTGTAAAGTGATACTTTTTTCACGAATGTGAATTTTGTCGCACTCGCCACTGGCTCGTGCGACAATCAAATGAGTGAAAAAAGGCACTTTACACACTAGTTGCATACAATATTTTTTCTACTGCCTAAAATATGTCGGTATTAAGTATAAAAAAACAATCTACTACAAGAAGCTGTTTTGCACAATCTTGAAGTTAACCAGTTGATTTTTGGCACATAGAATCTTGGCAAGATAAAAAACATAAGGATATTGCAAAAAAATATGTTGGGCATGCCAAAAAGTTGCAAATATTATCTTACTTTACGCACTAGTGAAAAAAAGTTAAATTTTACACACTCCGTAGCGTGCATAAAGTAAGTACTTGCACGGTTGTAGAAAAAAGATTTTTACTCACCCCGCGCATGTGTACACATTTAACCTACATCTTGTACGTGTTTTGATGTACAATTTTGATATTGGAGTTGAAATTACGAGTAAAAAGATGGAATTAGAAATAGTTGTAAAGATAACCTCAAAATGTGCATTTGGCAGATTTATTTATTCTTGATTTTCCTATTTTCCCTATTTTTCCCTGTTTCCCTATTTTTTCCTGTCTTTCCCTGTTTTTTTATATTACTCCCTATTTTTCTTTAACTTTCCCATTTCTTCCTATTTTTCCCTTTTTTTATTATTTTTTCCTGTTTTTCCCTATTTGTCCGTATTTGTCCCTACTTTATCTATTTTTGCCTATTTTTACTATATTTTAGTATTTTTCTATAATTTTCCTATTTTTCTTAGTCCTATTTTTCCCGTTTTTCATTATTTTTTCCTGTTTTTCCCTATTTATCCGCATTTGTTCCTATTTTGATCTATTTTTACCTATTTTTACTATTTCCACTTTCTTTTTCTGTTTTTACTTCAGATAAGAAGGGTATAGTAATCATGATAAAAATTGGGTAATGAGTTTTAAATGGATAAACACGTTTTAAGGTCCCTAGAATACGATTTTCATATTTTCGCGATGATGTCTGTGTGTGTGTTAGTGTGTAATATAATACGAATATTTAAAAATCCGATGTGGCCAGCACATGACCTCTCGCCATTTTTGAATCAAAAATTTACTTTTTTGTAAATCTGACAACAATGACAAAAGTTTTTATATTTTATTGACACGAAAATAAACTATAGTGTATACAAAATATATGCGTAAAACCTTATTGCCATTTTGTTTAGTAATGGCATCATTACTCATGGTAACTGCCACTTCCGGTTGTCCGATTGATACCAAAATCTAATCAGATCTAACCTAGGGAATCAGAATCTTGTATGCACACGCACACACCCACACAACCACGTACGCACCCACGCACGCACGCACTTTACCTCTCTTATCTGAAGGACGAGAGGTAAAAATCGAATTCTGAACAACTTAATTTTTTTCTGTGGTCTGTACGTCTGTCTGTCTGTCTGTATGTCTGGTTGTCGTCCGCAAAGCTTAAAAATGCCATAACTTTTGAATGCTTTAATGTATCGACTTGAAATTTTCACCATTTTTTAAGACCCGCGAGTACTATAGAAAATGAGTGAAATCGAAAAACGAATAAACGGGGTTTTGCGGGTTTTTCCAACTTTTTTTCTAATTTCGCAACAAACACACTGCAGGTCGTAATTTTTGAGCAAATCGTTTCAAATTTGGGAAAAAGATACCTTGAAGAACTGTTACGAATTTAAAATAACGATATCTCTGAAACCGTGAAAGATATTCAAAAAAGAAAAATACGAAAATGTAGGACTTAAATAGCTCAACAAGTATTGTTTGAAGTATTTTTAAGAAAATTGGTAAAAAAGTTGGGAAAAAAATTAAAAAAAAGAAATAAAATGCCGAAAATCTCGGAAACGAGGGGGAATATCAACAAGCAACTAACCACAAGGGTGTAGTAAATGCGACGACTACGAACCCCCACCCTGCTCCGTTTCTTCAGGAAAGTAAAACACGCCCTCACGTGAAATTGCTCGCGCTGATCTTCCCACCAGGGAGGCTCGTAAGTATCAACTTATACTCACTTTCCGTTGTAACATCTTGAGTTAATAATTTCTTACTTTCAGATCAACACATACCCACTGTATCCCTGAAAAGGAGAAACACTCTCCTACAACAGGGTACGAGAATACACCACAATCACAGGAAAAATTACCAATGAGGGCTTAGCAGGTATACCCCTGACTCTGCTTGCAGAGCGATCAGGGAAGAGTCCTGCACTACCTCGCGCATAGAACCAAGCTTGGGGTGTCTTTAAAAAATTCCCGCCTCTACAACTCAGGACAATAGCTGTAATACAAAAAAACACTTCGCACTTTATACCCGTGATGTAAGTTAACGTGACAGCATGTGAGCTCACGTGAAGTGACGATAGGCTGTTTTCGCCTTAAGCAATAGCACGTTTCATGTTTCCGGAGCAACAACTACTAATACCGCTGGTTCTTAATCCGAACAATGGTTCTATTTTAAACAAGCGACTAACCACAAGGGTGTTGGTCATGCGACGACTAAGAACCCCCACCCTGCTCCGTTTCTTCCGCATAGACATATTCTGCACACATGTTGAAACGTCGTCGTGCAGAAAAAGTACTATGCTTATATTTTTGCTATGTTTTACCCTTACCTATAATCACAAAAAAAAGTTTGTGCGGCCGGGAGAACTAAATTCCTTATGTGATTTAATATCTCTTTCCCTCTTTCTCTCTTTCCCTATTTTTCATTATTTTTTTCCCTATTTTCATTATTTTTTCCATATTTTTCATTATTTTTTTTATTCCATAATTTTCACTATTTTTTCCATATTTTTCATTACTTTTTTTCCATATTGTTTTTTTTTATTTATTTCCCTATTTTTTTCTCCATATTTTTCATTTTTTTTTTCTTATTTTTTATATTTTTCTTGTTTTTTCCATATTCTTCATTATTATTTTTCATATTTTTCGTTATTTTTTTCACGTTTTTCATTATTTTTGCCATATTTTCCAATATTTTTTTCCTATTTTTCATTTTTTTTTCTATTTTCTAATATTTTTTTTTCCAATTTTTCATTTTTTTTTTATTTCCTATGATCGATACAGCAAAAAAGTACTCTTGAGATTTGCCGATATTCCCCCTCCTCGATTTCTTTTTTCAACAAATTTCGGAAAAATACTTCAAATAACTCTTGTTGAGCTATTTTAGTCCAACATTTTCGTATTTTTCTTTTTTTAATTTCTTTCACAGTTTCAGAGATATCGTTATATTAAAATGATGACATTTTCGGTAAAACGATCCGGGAAAACCGAGAAGAAATTTTCAGATTATTCCGATTTTCAATAGGCTTTGTAACAGTACTTCAAGGTATCTTTTTCCCAAATTTGAAGGGATTTGCTCAAAAATTACGACCTGCAGCGGGTTTCCTGTGAAACTAGAAAAAAAGTGGGATAACCCCTATTATTCATTTTCCGATTTCACTCATTTTCTACTAAAATATAGTACTCGTGGGTTTTAAAAAATGGTGAAAATTTCAAGTCGATACATTAAAGCATTCAAAAGTTATGGTATTTTTAAGCTTTGCGGACGACAACCAGACATACAGACAGACAGACATACAGACCACAGAAAAAATTAAGTTATTCAGAATTTGATGGGGATCATTTCTCCCGAAGATACTATAGCCCGTTTTCGCTTAGTTACGAAGATAGCGATTTCCTATGGGTCGTAGTAAGCAACTCCCTATGTAGTCCATGGCAGATAGAGAAAATTAAATGAATTTGGAGGTGAAGCAGATATCGAGATGCGGTTTTCTGCATTGTGTTCAGGAAGGTCACAGAAAACGAGGCTACATGGTCTGGTTAATCCGTTTTTGGAAAAATGCCTTCTGGGCCGGAAAATGCATTTTCCAATTGCATCACTACTTGCACCATTATAGGAACTACTGGAAACTCGGGAAAATCGCTCGGATATTGTTACTCGGGGGTTTTTAGACCCGCCGAACTCGATTCTGGCATTAGAATTACCCGGGTGCGCACGGGGACGGCTCTGCGGGGGGTGCTGGGGTGGTTAATTGGGGGAGAAATTGCAGCGTGCATGGAAATCGCTCCAAATTCGTTACTTAGGGCTTTTCGGGGATGACGAATTTAATTCTGGCATTTGGATTACCTGGGGGCGTCTCTGTGGGGGGTGCGGGGGTGGTTAATTGTGGGAGAATTGCCCGGGGAGCACGGAGGCGGCTCTGCGGGGGTACCCGGGGGTCATTGTGAAGGGGAAATTGCATAGTCCATCGGAAGCGCTCCAGACCCGTTACTCGGGGGTGTTTTCGGGGATGCTGAATTCAATTCTGGCATTAGATTTCTCGGGGGCCCCTCTTTGAGTTTTTCTGGGGGTGATTGGGGGGGGGGAGGGCGGTGGCAGCATCCACCAATGGTAAAGGAGAAGGTGAAAAATCACAAATTATGAAAATAATTCTTTATTCAAAATAACAGATTAATCTGGAATTATTCATTATAAACTTCAATTTTTAACTAAAATACTAAACATCTTGTTCAAACTCTTCCTCGTCTTCTTCCCGTTCTTCAACTTCTCTCCCTCCTAAATTTTCTTCCCCTCCTTCATCTTCTTTCTCGTCACTACTCTCGGCCTCATTGGAAACGTCTTTTTGGTTTGAGCAATTGCCATCGCAATGCTTGCATGCAAGTGAGCACTCCAACCCACTTCGGCGGCACCCGCACCTCGCACAAGAACAAGAAATTTTGCTCAAAATTTCCTCGGGACCGGCTTCCTGGGTCATGGTGACAGGACTGAGCTCTCCATCCACCATTTCCCAGCCTCATTCCAACGGATCTAAGGTTTCGTCTTGACCTTGCATCCCCGAAAACCCCTGAGTAACGAGTTTGGAGCGATTTCCATGCACGCTGCAATTTCTCCCCCAATTAAGCACCCCCGCACCCCCAGCAGAGCCGCCCCGTGAGCCCCCGGGTAATTCTAATGCCAGAATCGAGTTCAGCGGGCCTGAAAACCCCCGAGTAAAAATTTCCGAGCGATTTTTCCGAGTTTCCAGTAGTTCCTATAATGGTGCAAGTAGTGATGCAATTGGAAAATGCATTTTCCGGCCCAGAAGGCATTTTTCCAAAAACGGATTAACCAGACCATGTAGCCTCGTTTTCTGTGACCTTCCTGAATACAATGCAGAAAACCGCATCTCGATATCTGCTTCACCTCCAAATTCATTTAATCCGGCCGATTTTGCTCTAAATGCCCTGGACTAATGGGGTCGTCGCTAACAAATGTCAAGAGTACTTTTTTACCGTACGTGAACCGATCCCAGGAAATGAAAAAAAAATTGAAAAATAGGGTAAAAAATATTAGAAAATGGAAAAAAAATGAAAAATATGAAAAATAAATAATGAAAAATATGGAAAAAAATAATGAAAAATATGGAAAAAATAATGGAAAATATGGAAAATATGGAAAAAAATAATGAAAAATATGGATAAAAATAATGAAAAATATGGAAAAAAACAGTGAAAAATATGGAAAAAAAATAATAAAAAGTATGGAAAAAAATAATGAAAAATATGGATAAAAATAATGAAAAATTTGGAAAAAAAAGGGAATAAATGAAAAAAAAATATGGAAAAAAAATATGAAAAATATGGAAAAAAATAATGAAAAATATGAAAAAAAAAATACTGAAAATTATGGAAAATATCAAAAAAATGAAAAATCTGAAAAAAATAATGAAAAAAATGGAATAAATAATGAAAATAGGGAAAAAAATAATGAAAAATAAGGAAAGAGAGAAAAAGAGAAAGAGGGAAAGAGATATTAAGCCACATAAGGAATTTAGTTCTCCCGGCCGCACAAACTTTTTTTTGCGAGTCTTAAGTAGACGAGTATAGGTAAGGGTAAACAGTAGCAAAAATATAAGCATAGTACTTTTTCTACACGACGACGTTTCAACATGTGTGCAGAATATGTCTATGCGGAAGAAACGGGGCAGAGTGGGGGTTCGTAGTCGTCGCATTACCTACACCCTTGTGGAAAGTATTGTGAACGAGCTAAAAAATTTTTCCAGATGAAGATGGAAATATCCATTCTGACGTTACCTGGGATGATTAAGACCATTTCCAGATGGAAGTCTGTCTGTTTGTCCCTCTGTCTGTATGTTGTAACGCTCTTTGCGTCATCAAGCGCTGTTTTGGCGCCTTCGTTCAGGTTTCGGATTTCCTTGGGCGCCACCTTCTGTTTTAAGTGTAAAGGCCACTTGCACGGGCAGCGTCAGTGGAGAAAGAATACACTCCAGGGGTCGTTTATGATATCGACTAATGCGTTTTCGGCCAATAGGGCGGGCTTTACTTGCTTCACTGGGTTGAGTACCTGGGTATTCGCTGCGTTGCTGGTGATGCGCGCAAATATGAAAAATAAGAAAGAGTAATAAAAAAAGTAAATAAACATCCAAATAGTACGGTAAACAGCTTGATTAATTACCCAAAATAATACAGGAGATGGAAGAGAGAAGAGGGAGAGCGTGCAACAAGTTTTAATATCAATGCAAGATCTACACGGGCAGTAATACGGATTAGCTAAGCAAAACTAAGCGGTATGAGGACGGACTCTTGAACAACGGTAGGCGCGGAGCGAAGGGGAACTACAAGCAGACTACGCCCTTAATAACCGGAAAAACTATAGTCCTACTTTCGACGGATAGTACAATGTAACCGAAGCCACCAGAATGTACTTCCCGTCGAACTATTCCGTCAACGAAATGCACAATGTGACCGAAGCCGTCTGTCAAATTGCGGCGACGAAGAGCATAATGTAACCGAAGCCACCAGAGTGTACTTTCCGTCGTTTCCCTAATGACAGTACCAAAGACGCGGCGACGGAGAGCACAATGAAGCCGAAAAGCCACCAGGTGTACTTTCCGTCGTTTCCTTAAAACGGTAATACCAAAGAATACCTATCGATAAAGAACCGAAAGTATTTGCATGGACCGAAATGTGTACGCGCATGCGCGAGTGTTTGTTTATTTGCTTGATTTTATATTATTTTATTGTAAATATTACTTTGTTTTCTTATAACATATATAAAATGAATTTTTGTCAGTACCCGAACGGATAGATCAAGAGTGAAAAGAGTAACAAAGCCGAACTCAGCTGTTATATTAGTTATCCGTCACCTGTCACAAAAATGTTTGCCCTTCCAACATCAAAGAAATTACGCCGGCCTTCGCTTCTTGGTATATATGTATTATTTGGTAATACCAAGAGAAATACCAATACATCAGACCCGGAGTCTCTACCAGGCTAGTGTCACTCCTATACCAATCCCATGTTAAATGAAATTCTAATCGCTAGGACCTTGAAGGCCTAATCTGATTGGTGGCCTCAGATTTGACAATCTGAGGCCACCAATAAGAGTTTGAAACAATGCTCACGTGATAACTAATTTTATGAACTTAGGTAGACTTGAACTATATGTGTCTCTAGCAACTTTTAAGAAAAATAACTCATTACTGTATACTTATTACTAAAATTACTATAATTTACAATGATTTGCTTTCAATACTAAAACGAAATTAATATATAAATCTAATAAATATCGTTGAAAATTCAACTTTTAAATTGACAGAATGACTGTAATTAGAGGTTATGTTTTGTTGTTGGAAAATGTAAATATAATAATCAACTGTTAACATATAATATATAAATAAGAGCAAGTAAAACATATGTATATGTTATTAGATTTATTAAATTTCCGTACTTGAAGTGAACTATTACATTTTTCCTCCTAACATTTTAAAATGTGATTTTATCTTTATCAACACAATATGTGGAAATATAAGATTTAAGCTAACAAAATAAAATATCTAGCCAAACCAGATACATGCAGACACTCTAAATTGATTAATAGGTATGTAAGGAAAAATAAATGAACAAACTAGATAAATTTTATTCATACACTTTAAAAAGAAAGGTGATGCTTAATAATAAATAGGTATATTTTTAGTTTTAAATTAAAGAATATTAGGTATACTAAATTGTTTTGTTATATTTAAAAGAGCATGCAAACTAAATACTACTTATACATAAAGTAAATAAATGTAACACAGTGAAAAAAAATATTACAGAACAACTATACGTAAATCTATGAATATATTAAACATTAATCCGAGAAAAAAGTTCTGGAAAGTGTGTAATATAAAATTTAGAGTACAGGTAGTAATGAACAAATCTGATAAATAATTTTAAAGCATATTCAGCTAGAAATTGTGAATGTGGGTGCATAAACGGTATTCTTTTGAGCTCTTCGAATAATTCTTCCATTACTTGACCTTTTGTTAAATATATATTTTCATTAAAGCTCCTCTCTAGATGATATATAATTTATAAAATTTTCAAAATAATTCTTCAGTTTTCCGTACTTCTGTTGAACCTAATATATTTATTTTAAACGATGTGATATATGTGACAATATCTTTAAGTGGTTACCTTCAAAGAAAGTAAAAAGTTTATTATTTTCACCTAATCCATGTTCAAAATAATTTACAAAATATAAGAATACATTTAAATTATTTAAAAGTTTAATGAAATACTTTTGTTGTAGACATTATTATTATTTTAAAATCAACATAATATACAAAATTATTAATTATTAACTATACCTGAAATGGATATTTAATGGAACAATCCCTTATACCAGTATAATGCACTTATAGAACGTGTTCACAAAAGCGAATATCGAAAGCAAATGTATTTAAAAATTATTCGCGCCACTTTTTTTAGTCAAGGTCATAACGTTACAGATCGTTATGACACTAGAGTGGAACTTCTTGGTTTACTATTATTCTTTGTCTCTACAGTCTACAGTGAGCAAGCTCGGAGCGAACTTGCGAGAATATGTTAAATCGCTGTATACCTTCCTGTCTAAACGGCACAAGCGCAAGCGTCTCCATCGTTCTGACATAGTGTGAACTTTCTACACTACGGATCGCGTTTGACCCTATATCAAGGGCGGATTCAGGGGGGAGGTCATGGGGGTCATGACCCCCTCTATCCTGTGATGTTTTTTATGAATAACAATAAATACTATAGCCCAAAATTTTCCGGGGGAGGACCCCAGAAGTTCTTCACGAGTTATGACCCCCCCCCCTAAAGTGAGACTCTGGATCCGCCCTTGCCCTATATTCAGAGGAAGGTCGCGGTGTCTATTCTATTTTTCGTATTCACGGTGCATTTTGATTTTACCTATTTACAATCAATTGCTAATCGCGATATTTTTAATAAAAAGTATTTTTAATAACGGATTTTAGAGGAGAGCTAATTATAATAATTATTTTAAAATGTAAATATAAAACGGAGTTATTATTTTTAAGAAAAAGTAATAAAATCGGGGATTAGGGACTTTAAATATATTGATAAATTAGTAACTTTGTTACAGTGTATTCTTCCACGATACTGGCCACGAGTTTAATCCGATTAAGCTGAAATTTGGTATATGGGTTTGGGTTACCCGTCGGAAGAACCCATTAGTTTTTGTACTACATCTGTCAAACGGATGTGTCACTATCAAAAAATAACAGATGTAATATGTCACGGAATTTGACTTGCAATATTTCATTTGTAAGCTCTTGAAAAACTCTAGAACAGTCAAAATTATTTCTCCAACTGTCACCTGTCAAAAATAAAAAAAATTTAAATTTTTATAACTCGCGTGATCAAGTGTTTTTACAATTTCTAGTGTTTTTGATATTTAATTTTTGTTACAAAGAATGAAGCATGAACATGATATTATAAACATGACAAAAGTGTATTTCTAGACATGATATCACGTTGTACATTCGAGACCGTGAGATCGTGTGACCTCATAATGAGCTCACGTAAGGTGATAATAGTCTGTTTCCGCCTTTAGTGGTTGTTATGTTATATGTCCACAGGCACAATTCACAAATTTTTAAATCGAAACTGATCGAAAGAAAATTATAGAATTATGATCGATATTTTTTAATTAGATTTTTTTTGTCGATATTTTGTAATTCAATATTTTCTATTTCGGTACTTTGTTATTTTATATTTTGATCAAATGACTTTCGTTTTTCTATCATTTGTATTTTACATCTTTTCTCGCCAATCCATTTAATAACACGTTTTATCAGCTGAATAATTACATATTAACTGAGATAAGACACAAAACAAAGTCTCTTATGTGATATAAAGTAGAGAACAAGGTTTATTCTATATTTGTTTGTTGTAATCAGTTCATACCTTTAGTTTATAAAACAAATACTTTGTAATTAAGGTAAGTACAAGAATCTTATATTATATTTATTTAAAAATTCGATTAAATGTTACCGCTTAAAATGAACCTTTTTGCGAAATAGTTCATCATGAATTAAATGAATAAAAACTCAGTATAAACGTTAAGGTTTTGTAAATATTTCAAATTGCATTAAATATTTAGCTAACATTTATCTGAGGGTCAAACAAATCAAATCGTGTATTTAGTAGAGTAACTAATAAATAAATATATCTAAACTTGTTGGTTGAGTGTTATCGTGTATTCCTTATCACCAAGACCTTAGTAACAGATTTATTTAAAAATTATATACACAGTTAAGTGAATTCTAATTAAATTCATTAGACTAATTAACAACCACTATATTACTTTTAAAATAAAATTTTATATATAACTCTATAATTGATAACGTTTATTTTTAACAATTGTAACGATCTTTACAATCTGTCTAAAGGAAAGAGGCGAACAAAATGTTACACATTTTGAAAATTGGATTTTAAATAATGATTTTAATTATTTTTGCGTTTAAATAATTTTTCTTTATTCGTGAAAGTATTTTAAACAAATTTGTGTAAAAAATTGTGTATAACTAAGGCTCGATCGGGTATTTAAAAAAAGACTGAGTTGTAATTTTACCTCAAATCTACATGCAAGATGGAACAGTTTGAGGGCATTGTGGAAAATTATACAAACTTTAAAATAATACTTTATTAAATTATACCGATGGAATATAAATATTAATATTATTAATTCCTTTATTTAGTTCCTTTTAGCTAATGTCATAATACATATACAATTTAAAATAACACGCAGGTTAAAAAATAAGAGTACATATAAAATTAAAATTAAGTAATTCTAACGGTTTTTATTGTTTCTGGAGAAATATTCATTAATTAAGTAGTATTATTAAGTATTTAGAGAGTTTATAATTTTAATTCCGTCTGCATGATAAGTGTGCACATCAAAAAGATATTCAAGCTTCTCCTGAAGGTAAATTGGAAGTAACCCAAGTTTGATTTTATGTATAAAAATTAATACATTCCTTATTATGAGGTTTCTGATTGGCATCCACTTCAAAGTTTCAAGCATTACATTAGTGGAAGTATATAAGATAGTATTATTCGCATTGCACTATTCTGCTGGTTTTGCAGACGGTTCAACTCATTTTGATTTAGTGAAAATGGTATTGTAGAACAGTAATTGAAATAAGGTAGAATGATAGTTTTATATACAGTGCGACTCAAAAAGTCTGCAACATATGGGAAAAATTTTTATTTTTCATTTGACAGAAAATTTTATTCTTAATAAAAGTTGGTGCATTGCGTAAAACTGGTATTTCAAGCGTCAAACTTTAAAATTTCTAAATGTTGACCAAGAGTAAAGTACGATCTTATTTTTGACAATATCAAAAAAATTTATTTAGGAAAGTTGTTTAGATTTTTTTATGTTTTTAGCCTAGCTCAAAATAATATCATTACAGATGCACTTTATTGGCCTTCCTTCAATCACTATAATACATTTTGGTTAAAAAAATTTGGTTTTCGTCGTTATTTTTACACCATTCTCGGCCTTTTTTTAAAATTTTTATGATTTTTCTTTTTTTCTTGGTGCAAAGTTGAAATTTCACCCTGTAGACATGTACATAAAACCTACCATTATGATTTAATTGAAGACGATGTGTAAAAAAATGATACCCAAACGTTTTTAGTACCAAAATGTAAATTACATTCATTTATTTACGTCAAAAATATTTTTAATTTTTATGGTGTAAAACAAAACCTAGCTAAAAGTAACTAAACAAAATGAAGCTTTGAAAATTAAAATAAAATAAAAGAAAATAAAAATTACAAAATAATGGTTACTAATCTTAAAGGTGTAAAATCAAAACTAAACTAAACAAGATTAAGCTTTTTAAAATTGAAATAAAAACAAAGAATATAAAAATAAGGGTACTTTTGGTCAAAATTCCTTTTTTTGCCAGCCCCTGTATACCATTTAGAAATTTGAAAGTTTGCCACTTCAAATAGCAGTTTTACACAATGCACCAACTTTTATGAAGAATAAAATTTTCTGTCAAATGAATAATAAAAATTTTTCGATTATGGTGCAGACTTTTTGAGTCGCACTGTATAATACATTTAGTCCACTGTGAGAGGCCATATAAAGTTCTAAATAGGAAATTTAGTTTAGATGCAACAGTTTTAATAACTGTGTTAGCATGGCCTGTAAATTTCATCTGTTTGTCAATTAATACCCCTAAGTATTTGAATTTTTCTATATACTAATTGTATAAAACTTCATCCAATTGTGATGCTAACAGTCGATGCTGGCGCTTCCCGTGATCAGCATCTGAACTTTTGTCCCGAACATTTTTCGACGGACCAAAATTTCAACAATACGGAAAGCTCGCTGAAGTCCAGCAAAATATGTTGTGTCGTAGGCTGTCAGAATAATAGTTGAAACACTCCCAATATAAAATTTTAAAGTCCATACAAATGTGAACACAGAAAAGCGACCCGTAGGTATGTGAGCTTTGTCGTTACTTGGATGGAAAACTTTGTCCGCGGAATTAAACTTCTTCGAGTGATTCTATGGCAATGAAAATTTTACTGCAGTTAGCTGAACACATAAACCGGGTTGTAACGAAGCCAAAATATTAAAATTTGACCGCTAAAAATTAAAACTATAATATATCGGTACGTAATTTGTATTAAATTAAAGACTATATTTTTACATTGGTTCGATGGTTATGCGGTTTAAGACACGGATTTGAAAACAAAGGGTCGTCAGTTCGAATCCCCCAACCTTGTTAATTTTTTATTCAACAAATAACTTTTTAATTTTTTTATTATAATTTTGGATAATTTTTATTCAGAATCACTTGAAGCAGTTTAATTTCGCGGACAAAGTTTTTAATCCGAGTCACAACAAACAAAGTTTTTACCTATGGTTCGCTTTTATTAAAATTTCATTCAAAATGAAAACAGATTTTTTTGGGGTTTCTGATTAAAAAATATCCAAAATTATAATAAAAAAAAAATAAAAAAGTTACTTGTTGAAAAAAAAATTAACAAGCATTTTGGGGATTCGAACCGACGACGCTTTGCTTTCAAATCCGTGTCTTAATATCCATCGAACCAAACAAAATATAGTTTTTAATTATAAGATCAAACGAACTTACCTTAAGTGAAGTTCGATCTTAATTATATGAAATGCCTTGTTCGAGATGATCAAATGTTTCCCGTAAGTAAACAAGCAATTTTTAAAGCTAAAATTAACAAGTTGAAGTTCCAAAATAACGACGAAGTGACTCCCATCTCTATAGCTGTCTAGTAGTCCCATCTCTAGTTCTATCAAACCTAATTCTTTAAAGTGTTCATCTCAACTAAGATGATCATGGAAGTGAAAGTAAATTCTGAACCCATATTATGGCTATCTATAAACTGGGTAGGGTCGGGACTGATCATCTCGAACAAGGCGTCTCATATAATTAAGATCGAACTTCACTTAAGGTAAGTTCGTTTGATCTTATAATTACATTTCATGCCTTATTCTCAATGATCAAATGTAGATGTTAAAAGGAGTTGAGACCAGAAGAACAAGTTTTATTAAATAAAGTAATAAATGATAAACATGACTTTGTATTAGGTGATTCCTGGTAGAAGAAACCTAAACAGTTGTTTTCCATATCTAAAGCAAGTATACATTAATAGTTACACCTCATACGGAGCTAAAATGTTATAAAATTTAGTTTTTAGTATAACCCGTTATGAGTCTAATTAGATCAATGTTTATTCAATTCCTTACGGTTATAAACATGTCGCGTGTGTACCTTATTAATACTTTTGTATTTATTCCACATTTTAAAATTCACTCAGAGAATTGATTTTTATAGAAGTATATGAATTATCATAGCCTAATTGCCCGAAGTCTAAAATTTTACTTGAATCTTTAACTAGGCCTGCTTCTAAAAAGCTAGATAAACCATGGGTTAAGTATATTCTATGGTCATGGAATTATATCAAATATCAATTATAATCAATTCTTGGACCTTTAAGCGAAAATATAAAGCATAAACACAACTAATTTATATGTGAGCAATCCTAAACTAAGATCCCATTATAGCATAAACTTCAAGAACACATGTATATTCCCCTTAGATCATACGCAGGAGTAATAGGTCCTCTAATCAAAATACCTTAAAAGTTAAAAGTTGATTTAAATAATGGTCTGTTCCTTAGATATGGACAATGGAAGGAGAATGCTGATATTATATTGTTAAGAGTGCCGCAAGTTGCACTCACTCGAAGCAGTTTAATTTCGAGGACAAAGTTTTTAATCCGAGTCACGATAAACGTTTTTACCTACCGTTCGCTTTGATTATTATTTCATTCAAAATGAAAAACAGATTTTTTTTAGGTTTTCTGAACAAAAATTATCCAAAATTATAATAAAAAAATTAAAAAAGTTACTTGTTGAAAAAAAAATTAACAAGCATTGAGATTCGAACCGACGACCCTTTGCTTTCAAATCCGTGTCTTAAACCGAATAATCATCGAACAAACGCAAAATAATTTAATATAAATTATGTCCCGATATATTAATAATAATTTTTAGCGGTTAAACTAAGTCAAATTTTAAGAGTCAGGGCAAAAGAAAGCTTACGGTTCGTTTTAATAAACCTATTACATATTGTGAATGTTAAATAATAATAAACATATAAAAATATATATTTCAAAGCGTAATATATTTACGTTTAATGAAACTTTATAAAATTCTTCTGCGACGTTGTTCGCACGCATTTCGCAGTTTACTATTTTTATTAACTGTTGAATTTTCTCCTCCATTGAACATATGTGATGAGATGCCAGTTTTGCACCGTCCTTTAGGGCATTTTGTTTATTGTTATATCATGCGTTATTTCCTCAAAACTAGTTCTTAATATTATATTCATCTTTTAAATATCAAAATGCCTGCATTTGATTTTGATTATACTGGACAAAGTTTTACATTTCAGTCTACAGGTGTCGAAACATGGCAAGTTAGACACAGCGAATAATATTAAAAAATATAAGTTATCTCTAAAACTTGTGTATAAAAGAATTTGAACTCAAACATCAGGCGGTACCAGACAGCTACTTTGTTCCCAGATGCATAGAATTTTTAAATCTCACTTCAACGTACCATAATACAATACTGAATATGCGATTCATATGGATAACTGACGCCATCTCTAAGATAGTTATGGATCCACTATATCACTTACTTACGTAAACTAAATTCTCTCATTTGTGTTTATTTTATCACTATCGCTAAAGAATATTTTATATACTTCCATAAAATATCCAATGGTGAATGTTAATTTACTCTGTTGATGGATATCTTATGGATATCCATTGTGTGTATGAGGATATCCCTATCTGAAATGAACTCCATAGGATATTGTGTGCTATCTGGGAGAATCTTTCAGTTGAAAATAATCAAATAAACTGCTGTTCTTCCTCACAATATCCCAATATTTTTTTAAATGCGTATAACTGTCAAATAGTGTCAAAATCAATACTGACATTTGATTTAATTGGAAAAGTTATTCAAGACATTTAGGTGTATTTCTTTTGCACTTGGGTCAGTTCACTTGGATCACTTTTGAACGGGTCAAAACTGACCACGCAAAAGTACAAATAAAACACTCCTGCCAAATCAACTGACGTTGTCGTTCCGTTCCTGTCAATTATCATCTGCGACTAGCATCAAAGCACCAAAAAAAGATCATCAAGAAATGGCCACCGACACCTATAATTTTCTTCCTCAGATGACGAATGTATCTTGGAGAAAATGTATTCCTAAAATTGTTATTACACCGTATATATGGAAGTCTTTTCTTACGAAATATTTACTAAAATCATATTATCTTCTTCACTAGACAAAGTGTCGTCTTCCATTTTATTAAAATCTAGATTTTTAATTTGCTCTTGATAAGTCCACTTTTTTTAGGTTATCAAATAATTTTAAAAACCCCGCCATCTGTTTCGGATCACTTTTGAACCATTTCAGCGGGTGGTGCAGCATCGGTAAGGGGGGAGGTGATCCAGGTCATTTTTGATTCAGTTCAATTGCAAATAAAACAGTAAAGCAAGTGACCTAGAACTGAACTGAACTGATCCAAGTGCAAAAGAAATACAGCTATTCTCTTTAGATGCTTATTGTCTGTCTCATCTGTTTTATATGTGTTAGTAAGGACATATAGGTCAGGGGTCACTGAAAAAAAAGTATTATAAAATTATATTGTGTATCTGTTCGTTCGTCTGTAGTTGTCGCCATATCTTGTAAACAGGTTGACCGATTGCTTTCGTATTTTCTATGTGTTTGTTATGACGGGCTTTGGCGACATGTAAATTTTCGTAAGTCTAGGTTGATAGGGGAAGGATCCACGCCTAAAAATCAGTGAAAAACACCACGCAGAATCGGCAGGGATAGGAAAAAATTGGAAAAATAAAGAAAAATAGAAAAAATTTGAAAAAAAATAGGAAAAAACAGGAAAAAATAGGGAGAGTGAAAAAATATAAAAAGATGAAAAAGTATTAAAAAATAGGAAAAATATGGAAATATTGGGTAAAAATAGGGTTAAATATAGAAAAATACAAAAAAATAGAAAAAAACCGGAAAAAATAGGAAAGACTGAAAAAATCGGGAAAAATAGAAAAATATAGAAAATAATAAAATGACTGGATCAGGAGGACACATTAGTCGAATGAACGTGGAGAGGAGAGTACATAAATGTGTAAAATAATAAAGACAATTATGAAAATTGCTTTTTTTTATTTAATAATCATAATTTCTCTCCTACTAGCATAGCAAACTATTACACAATGTCCCAGTCAACAACTTTAGGAAGATGAACTTCCTAGAGGACCTGGAAATACTTCGCGAGATGAACCTGAAACTCTGTTAATTGTCTCAATACGCAGATTCACCTTAACTGCAAATTCAACCCTTTATTGAAAACGTTATGAAAATCTCAATGATTTAATTAAGAACATCCATCACTTTCATCCATCTATCAGTTAAATCGTTAGTTCAGTCCTTATGAAACTATTTTATTCTTGATTTTACTATCTTAATTATTTGTTCTTTTAATCATGTCATACTCTGGACCCTAGCAACAATTATCCTTTGAACGTGTGAAGCCGGAAATATAGAAAAAAATCGAAAAACAGAAAGAAATGGGAGAAATTAAAGAAATAAATAAAAATGGAGAAAATGGGGAAAATTAGGAAAAAATAGGGGAAAATAGGAAAAACAACAGAAAAAATAGGGAAAAAAAAGAAAAAGGGAAAAATAAAAAAAATATCAAAAATAGGAAAATATGGAAAAACAGAAAGAATGGGAGAAAATAAAGAAAAATATGGAAAATCTGGGAAAACAGGAAAAAATACGGAAAACAAGAAAAAAAAGAAAAAACCGGAAAAACACGAAAAAATAGGAAAACAGAAAAAATAAGAAAAACACGAAAAAATAGGAAAATATAGAAAAAATACGAAAAACAGGAAAAATAGAAAAAAATAGGAAAATATATTTATTTTCCTAATTTTTCCTATTTTTTCTTTAGCTCGCTTCATTTTTATGTACTCACGTACCCATGCTTGTAGATATTTAACATTCTAAATATCTTGGACCATTAAAGCTTCGCTAGACCTAACATTATATACATTTTGTTTGGTTCTGGCGGGGAAAAGCAAGGTGAGGTGAATCAATAACGTGCCGTTGTAAAAATGTTTCATATTTTTGGTTTAGTCATTGTTTATATGTAGACAAATTTATGTTTAACAATTTTCAACGAACTTGCATTTTGTCATTTAATAATATATTCTTACCTTTCTTTTGACTACTTCTCTCTATTTATTCATAATGGTAGTTCTTTAGCAATAAACAGTTAGTATATCCTTTTACCCATTTAAGAGACACGCCTATGTATATGCACATGTGAAAAGAGGGTCTGTCAAATGGTATTCGCGTATTTAAATCAACCAATAAGAGATCGTCAGGCACCTTATTCCCCCTTGATTACCAAACAACCTAATCTAGATGCTACATCTAGTCCTATATGATATAAGCTAAATAGTATTTATACATGGGTCTTAGTAATGGCCGACTGTTCGCATATTACAACGTATATTTGATGATAAATGTTCCTTCCTTATATATACAGAGTTGCCAATGGCCTTCGACGTTATTCCGCGTTGCACGGCTGGCGGTTCCCCAAAATTCCCCACATTATATATTTTACAACGCGCGTGCGCCAAATTACACTTTTCTGCAAATATTAGGAGGGGATGCATTTAAACAAATAAGTAAATTTCTTAAAACTATATTTAAATTAAAACGTTAACCACCTTGACGGTCGCTAGGGACAGGCAAGTCACCCGTAGAAAGGCATGTTCTTTTAATTTTTTTGGCCAAATGTTTGTATTTATCATCGTTTTATCCAGTTCAAAATTTAGTATGCCTTTATGTGATCAAATTATACAGAATCAATAATCTATGTGATACTTCGGAATTACGGAATGCGAACTGTGCGAGTGGGAGAAAGAAAGAGAACCGTGGAATGTCAAAAGAGGTAGTGTCTAGCAAACCTAGAAGACGTTTTCAGAAAAACCAATCTATAATTTTGTCACTTACGGTGGTATGCAGCACCCGTCCTTAATCCAGATTATCTTTTAATCGCGCTTTAATTGAGTTTTTCGTATGCATCACCGTGAAAAAAAATGTAAACCAGATTAAAGTTGATCCTAGAACCTCGAGCAGTTAAGCCGAATATTCTAACCTAAAATAAAATTATAACCTCGAAACTTTAAATTTAAAATTGAATTATAATCATCAAAAATGGACTTTGAAGACGAAATCTTTATCGACGATGATCTAGACATTCTAGATAAATTGGAATTTGGTTTTCCAAGGAGGATTTATGATAGATCGGAATTATTTAGATATGGACAACCTAACCTTTTACCGAAGATTTCGTCTAACGAAAGAAACGACCGAAAGAGTTTTAGGAGAAATTGAAAATGATTGCACACCTGCAAATTTTTTTGCAATAAAATTGATTAACTGTTTTACAGCAGGAGAAAAATTCGGCACACTTTTTGATTCGTTTTTGCTCTTGATCATCAATAGTTACGAAAACACCCTTCGAATATTAAAAAGGTATTCAAAGAAAAATCTAAAAAACAAACAGCAAAATTGAGGTTAGTTTTCAAAATTATTATTTCTTTTAATTTCTTCTTTTTTTCTTAAATTATATAGTACTTTTGTGGTGTTGCCATATTTTTCTAAGAGTTTAGTAATCCAGTCTTTCGCAGTGATGGTGCATAACATCTCAATCCGGATTAATTAAACTAGATTTATAAATCCAGATTAAAATAAAAAGTCTTGCATACGGCTGTTACCTACCTTATTTAATATGAGAAATCCTGGATTCCCCACAAAATCCTCACAGCAGCTACACCCCACAAAATTCTCCACAGTCGAAGAAATTCCCTACATTTTGGGGAATTCCCCACAGATTGGCAACGCTGTATATATGTGGTGCGTACGGAAAGTACACACTTTTTAACACTTTTTGCCCTGACGTGTCTTTTAAGTATCGTTCTGTTCGAACTAAACCCACTCTGTTGTGTTCCTTAAGTCCAAGCTGGTGTAAAAAGTTGCTATTTACACTCTATCCGAAATTGGTTATTAAAGTCATATATGTAATACTCCTATATCGCCAGCTTGAGGGAGAAGTCGTCTGTCGCCGATAGTAGAGTGTAGACGATCGTTTCTCTCTCACGCAGCCTCGGATAGTCATAGGCGTCACAGCTGTAAAATCGCCTACGTTTGCTTGACTTTCCTTAGCTCTACGTTCCTTTTTCACCACGGGACACGACGCCAATGCAATTTATGTATGTGGGCGTGCGCGTTGGCACCCAATTCCGATCTTGCATCTCCTTCTGTCGCAAAGCTTTGTTTCTACAGGCAAAGATAGGACGTTGGCGATATAGGAGTTACATATATGATTAAAGTGTGATGACGGTCATATTTGTTTTTATTGCTTTTGAATTTCGTTTGTGTTTTAAAGGATAAAGTAATAAAGTTAATTAAATAAAAATGGATAACTACGAAATTTGTTTATCATACAACAATACCAGATTTAAAGTACAATTAGATTTAGATACCTACAGAACATTAATAGAAGGTGAGAAATGAATGTTCATTCTAAATTTTCAGTAATACTCGACACTCGGATGCAACTACACACGGTATTTTGTATTTTCAGACATTCACTATTTTATTGCAAAAGTAAAAAAATAAAAATATACACAAATAAAAAAAAATAATTTTACAAGTATTGATTTGTTTGGTTTGGTTGTTAATTTTTGCTATCAACTCAGTGTCGACTGTCAGCTGTTCCTTTAATATTTTTCCACACTATTTGCTCGATGGTCATGTGACTAAATAACTACTCTGCTCTAAACCGTAACCGGATTGACTTTCGGTACTTAATTTTGGTACAGACGGAACACTAGTGCCCTCTTGTTTTTGGAAATTGCTTGTTTACATGGAGTTCTAGCTCCTTATATAGTCTCCATGGGTAAAACATAGAAATGTCATTTATTGTCACTTTAAGTATGGGTATAGTTATGTGCAATAAAAGTTTTTTGACTTCTAATTCGCAAAATTAGATGAAATATTTAAAAAAAATTAAAAATAAGGGTTAAAAAAGTATATACAATGCAGTTAAGAAAACTCCCGGGGTTTTGGAAAATCGTTAGTAGCCCTTTTGTAGACTATCCAAAAGGAATAAGTAAGATTTTATAGTTCGAAGTTTTTATCCGATATAAATGATATACAAAATGTTTTTACATATTTATGGCCTAAATTGAAACTAGTACCAAAAAATAATATAAGTTTTGAATTTCAAATTGCCACTGATCAAATTTATATATTAGGTACGTTCGGCATTACATCTCGCAGAGTAGAGAGCAGATCTGATTTGTAGTCACGTGAGTTACGAGCACAAAGATTCATTTCGCTTTTACCGAACGCTTAACAAAATAGTCAGTATCCGTTGTCAACTATTTAACAAATAAAATTAATTATGTGCCTGAATCGTTAATTTACACCAAATAGTAAAATCCTGGAAGAGGTAAATTTACTCGTTGTCATTAATAACGACAACAACAGTTAAATTTTTGTCATCAGCCATTTTTTTTACAGAATTTAATAAAACAATACCAACGACAAAAATTCATTAAGATCTATCTACAAACAAAAAACAACAATAAATAACGGTCTCTGTCAATTGTCATTTCAGTTTACTCCATCTTAAAGCTTGAGCGAATGGATAAGTTCACTTTTCACTGTATATGCAAACATCGAATGCATAATCTAACTTTCAGAGTGATAATTTAGTGCAATTAAGAACTGATTTCGAGAAGTTTGAGCATGTATATTTACTATATCGAACGCACCTAGTATAGTGCTACATTTCTAGTTAAACATATTTAATCTCTCTCCTGCAGAAACCGCTATTTGTATTTTGAGTCCATCAAATAACGTAAAAAAAGTTAAAATTTTCTGTTGTCCTGTTAACACTGACAACGCGGCAACAGTTTCTACATTTAGAGCATAATCAAACGCTGCTGGTTCTAAATAGTTCGAGGTCAGCGGTGAAATTTATTCACGGTTTTATTATACTTCAAATTAGATAATAAAAAATTTGATAACTGCATTAAGAACGTGAACCAAATAGACGAGAATTAAATTTACACTACCAAAATATGTGCATTTTCAATCATTTTAAAAAAGGGGTGTACATTCTCGGAAGGCTCATAGTCCAGTATTGCATAATCGTCTTATATAATATATAATGTATTATTTATCTAAATAAGTAACTGCGTTTATCAAAAACAATTCTTAAGCTCTGAATTAGTTCTTCTTACCGTATCTTAAACCGGACTTATTAGTTTTAGGCACTATATAAAATAGTTTTTCTGCAATAATCGATATAGATATTTATGCCATTTGAAAATTTGGTAACAATATACTTTTTTAATTATTATTATAACTTTTAAGAAAACTTAATGGTGTTTAGCCTATTAAAAGTGATTTAAAAGTGTGGCAAAAAGGGTCTGTTAGAAACCCGCTCGTTATAAAATCATAAACACAATCATATACTTTCAAATGTTGCAGGTATTTACACACCCTTTTACAAAGTAGTCGAAATGGCCAGCAAGAATCCAGAAGAAATCGTCTCCCGCTTAAGAAACACCTTCAACAATGGAAAAACAAAGCCAATTGAATATAGAGTAACACAGTTAAAGGGGTTATTAAAATTTTTACAAGAAACCACCACAGAATTAGTTCAAGCTTTAAAAGAAGACACGAACAAAGCTAAACAGGAGGCTTTTATGATGGATATCGATTTCGTTGCCAATGACATTAAATACCAGTTGCATAATATACACAATTGGAGTAAACCTGAGAAGTTTTCTGCAGGTTTAGCTAATTTAATGGACAAGGTATATCTTTTACATGAACCTTACGGCGTTGTACTCATTATAGGTAAGTGTTTTAACGGCCTTGGCACATTTTCGGGATGGGGATAGATAAACATTTGACGGATTTGAAAAAAATAATAATATTCAGGTACATCCCGAAATTTTTGAAAAGCAAAAAATGAGGGGCTAATCCCACCCAACTTTCCGAACACTCCTAGTAAAGTAATTGTTCAATCGATTATTATAGTTTTTCTGCATCAAAATACATTAAGAAAATTAGTTTACAAACATTAAAAAAATTTAAGCTTTTTATAATTTTGTATAATTTCTACAAGTATTATTTTAAAATTAGGAAATATTTCACACAGAATGTATTTTTTGATTCCTTTCGGATGTCCTATTTACTTTTTTCATTTGTTTTACCATTTTCGATAAAACAAAAGGAAAAAAAATAATTTTGTTTATAATTACAATGTTAAATTCGAAGAGACATTTTCTAAATTTAGAGTATTATATTACCTATTGAATGGTATAAATCCCATTTTAATATCTAATATTTTTAAAGTTATTCAATTTTTTTTAAACTTATACTAAATTTCAAAAAAAAAATTTGAATTCTACATTTTTTTAATAAAATTTGGAAAAAAATCACAATTAAAAAGTTTTTTACTACAAATTTAATCTTAATTTTTTTTAAATTTTTAATATATTTACCCTAAAAAAATAAAATCTATTTTTGAATGATTTTAAAATCAATATATAATTAATATCTCATTCAATTATATTCAACATGGGAAACAGACCTTTTTTTAGGTTTTCTGCATTAATAAAGTTAGTTTAAAAAACTAAAAAAAAATCAAATTTTTTGTCAAAAATTCATGGGTATCCATTGAATTTTTTTAACTTTTTTTCATTTTTTGCTAAAACTTTTACAAATAGTATGTTAAAATTATGAAATAATTTACACACATGGTAATTTTGGATCTTTTTCGGATATGCTATTTACTATTTTCATTTATTTTATACTTATTGATAAAAAAAAAATTACAAAAAATTAAAAAAATATTTTTTATTTTGTCTATAATAATTACAATTCTAAATTTTAAGAAACTAAAACGCATTTTTAATTTATAGTTTTATAGTATCTTTCGAATGGTGAAAATTCCATTTCAATAACTTTAATGTTTTAGAAGTTATTCAATTTAGTTTAAAATCGTAATATAATTTTAAATGTTTCTTAGCCAATTTTTAAAACATTCCACAATCTTTATAATAAAATTTTGAAAAAAATTATAAAATTTTTTTAATATTATAATTTAACTAAAAAATAATAATTTAATAAAGATAAAAATTGCTAAAAAATTAAAATAAAAACTAGGGACGAAACCATTCGGAACTCGAAAAAAAGTAAAGACAAAATTTGTAGAATATTTTATTTTCTACAATTTTGAGTAAATGTAATTTTTCATAAAAATCCATAATTTTGTCTCAAAATCTAAAAAAGTCGCAAAGGTCTATATAAATTTTTTTCACGCCCTCTAGCGAAACTATAAGGAATTCAAAAAAATGGCAATGATAAAATATGTAGAAAATTTTATGTTCTACAACTTTCATATCCTGTAATTTTTCATAAAAATGCATTATTTTGGTTATTTAAGAAAAATATGAACAAAAAATACTTTTCGATAAATCTGGCAACAATGGCAAAAGTTTTTAAAAATTTTAATCATTCCAAATTAAACTATAACGTATAAAAAATATATGTGTAAAACTTTATTGCCATCTTGTTTAGTAATGACGTCATCACTTATAGCAACTGTCACTTCCGATTGTCCGATTAACTCCAAAATCTATACAGGTCGTCTCCTTGCTACCCTAAATATGTATATAAAATTTCATTTACATCGGTTCAGCCGTTTAGACGCTATCGTGTTCACACACACACAGACACACACACAGACACACAAACACACAGACACACACACAGACAGACATCATGTCAAAAATGGTATAAATGGATTCAGGTGACCTCAAAACGTAAAGATTCGTTAAAATCTGGGTATGGTCAAAATATCATGATCGCAATACTTTTCTTCTATACAACTTTGTTGTTCGGAAAGTAAAAACTATCAAACAGTATTTTAGCGACGATTATAAAGATAATATTTTTTACCATTTTATATTAAAATGACACAAAACGCACTCATTGGATCTTTAGGCCATATGCAGTGTGTCCCAAAAAGTTTCTTACATTTGACAAAAAAAAATGTCTAAAAAGCTCTGCAGGGCCTGTAAATCCATAATCAAGCATAAAATGTAGGGAAAATAAAAAATAATGATTTGAAGTGAAGAGTAAAATATGTTCAAATTGTAATGGAAAGCAAAATGTTCATTGAAATTGTTATTAAGAACAAAAAAGTATGCATACTTTGCAGATAAAAATTAAAATAGTTATTTATGCAACAAGTGTGTAAAGTGATACTTTTTTCACGAATGTGAAAACAGGCACCTTACACACTTAGTTGCATACAATATTTTTTCTACTACCATAAATTTTATGTACAAAAATAGATTTCGCATGCAAGAGGTTAACAAGCTATTTTCCAAAATCTTGAAGTTAACCAGTTGAATTCTGGCACATAGAACCTTGCCAAGATAAGAAACATAAGGATACTACAAAAAATATGTTGCACATGTAAAAAAGTTATTTTGAAAATGTTATTTTACTTTACGCACTAGTGAAAAACAGTTAAAATTTACGCACTCCTTAGCGTGCGTAAAGTAAGTACTTTACGCACGGTAATATTTTATTATTTTATTTAAAAAATATGTAATTATAAAAACTCTTCAGAACTGCTGGAAAAATGGGAAAATAGGAAAAACTAAGGTAAAATAGGGAAAATGTTATCCTTGGGAAAACGCGAAACTAGGAAAAAATAGGAAAACTGGAAAAAATCGGAAAGAATGGGATAAAATAAGAAACAATAGAAAAAAAGACGAAAAAATAGGAAACAATAGGAAAAAATTGGAAAAAATAGAAACACGGAAAAAAGTAGATGAAAATAAAGAAAAATAAAACAAATGGGGAAGTTATGATAAAATACCGGTAAATCAGAAAAAAGTAAAAAATAAGAAAAAAGAAATAAATAAAGAAAAATAGGAAAAGTAGAGCAAAACAGAGGAATAAAACAGAAAAAAAAATAGGAAAAACAGAAAAAATAGGAGACAATTGAAAAAACAGAAAAAATAGGAGAAAATAAAGAAAATACAGGAATGAATATTAAAAACACAGAAAAATAGATAAAAATAGGGAAGAAACAGAAAAAATAGGAAGGAAAAAATATAAAATAATGGGAAAAAATAGAAAAAATAGGAAAAAAGGAAAAAATCGGAAAAAAAAGAAAAAATAGGAAAAAAACGGCTGTGTCACCCCAGAACTTTCCCGGTTCGACTGTAGAAAATCTTACATGTTTATTCAATCAATATCTTGAGGACCTTCTACTGTACCAATTTGAACCAAAAACTAATGGCCCTATTCGAGGAACACACCAACCCTTCATATCAAATTTTAGTTTGATTGATCAAACGGTTCGGCAGTTATCATGGACACACAGACAGAACTTACTCTGGAAATGGTTTCAATCTACTTGGGGGACCTCAAAATGGACATTGCCATCGATATCTCAAATTTATTTTTGCTCGTTCACTATACTCTTCCTTTAATGGGATCGGGAAAGTGAAATAGGAAAATATAGGAAAAAATAGAAAAAATAGGAAAAAATAGAAAAAAATAGGAAAAAAATAGGAAAAATAAGAAAAAACAGAAAAAAATAGGAAAAAATAGGAAAAATAGGAAAAATAGGAAACAATAGGAAAAAATAAAGAAAAACAGAGAAAACAGGGAAAGTTAGGAAAAAATAGGGGAAAAATAAAAATATATAAAAAATAGGAAAAAACAAAGTATTGAAGTATGGACATTCGTGATTTAAAAAATTATGATTATTCGTGAATAAAAAAAATAAGCTTGGTCACCAGACACTAATTGTTCAAAATGTTTACATACTCTTTGGCAAAATAAACTCAATAACATTGAAACTTAAAAACACGATTTTGTTAACGTTAAATTTGAAAAATTTTATGTCTTTTTTTTTAAAAAATTCACAAACTTATTGAACACATTTGTTTTTTTCGTGATTTTCACGAATGTTCTTTTTTTTCAAAAAAAAAACAAAAACAGATTTTCAAAATTTCCGAGAGTAGGAGCCTAGATTTAGGGCCGTATTCATAGTTCTGTCGTCCTTAATCCTTAAGTTTACCTGATGTAGAGTTTGTATTTCATAGTAAACTAAGGACTGTGTTTGTTAAAAGTGTTGATGTAATTTCCATATACTGTGGATTATGATGATTTTATTGAATTTATTGATGCCTTGGAGAAAATGTAGTAGAGAGGATTCCAAAAAGATATATAAGAGACGCGGAAAATCCTTTTGATTATTATGCGGAACATCATTTTAAAAGAAGATACAGATTTTCAAAAGAAACTGTTTACTAAATGAATTAATATTTTTTTCCCTGTCGGAATAAAATTTACGTTCAGACATTTTTTTAAATTTCCAACAATTTCACAACAACCGAAACAAACATCAACAACAACGTTCAACTTAACCACTATTTTCTTCTTCTTTCTCGCCTTTTATAAAACTTTTAGCCAAACCTTTACTCGGTAGAGGCCAAATACTAGCAACAAGAAACAAAGAAATGACAGAAATAGACGTTGCCAATAGGGGAGTTCCCTCAGTGTTGCCCTTAGACCATTTACTATTAGACATCAATTTTCCATCCTTCTCTTGAAGTCGATATCTAAGCATAGCAGGTTGTGATATGACAGTTCGTTTGTATACAAATACGTAGACAAACAGTATCGCAAGTAACTTATCGAGGGTTTAAATAATTGTCCGAGCCATTTTCTAGAGTTTTGTTGAGTTATTTAAATTGTAAACGATACTTATGGTAAGTTCCATGGGCGTACGCCACTTCTATTGATGTTTGTAAACACTTCCCCGCACACACCGGATCCCCCTCACCACCAGAAATGTCATAGAAAGAGACAAGATGTATCGACTTCAAAATATTGTATATAAAAATGTAAACAAGGCATGTCTAATAGTAAATGGTCTAAGGTGTTGCCAACCTAGAAAAAGGTCTACCAACGGGGAAGGATTATTTTTGATTAAAATCTACTTCATTATTTTCGCAATGATAAAATATGTGTACAAAAATCTATTCAGCTTTCTAGAATATATCGTTAGCGAAATATAATGATTTTAATAAAATCTAACTTCTGATTGGGTGAAATTTCGTTGTCAAATGTCATCCATCATAGAGTAAGTATAACACAGCGACAAGTTTCATTTTCAGATTATAGAATATTTAAACTACTCGCTAACTTCAGTTTAGTTCCATCAATCCTCCAAGGCTGTAAGTCAGTCGCTGAAAATGAAATATGTCGCTCTGTTATACTTACTCTATGACGAATGACATTTGACAACGAAATTTCAACCAATCAGAAGTAAAAATTTATTAAAATGAATATATTTCGCTAACGATATATTCTGGAAAGCTCAATAGAATTTTGTACATATATTTTATCATTGCGAAAATAATTAAGTAGATTTTGACTAAAAATAATCCTTCCCCGTTGGTAGACCTTTTTCTAGGTTGGCAACATTGAGGGAACTCCCCCATTACTCTTCTTATTTAAGGATTTCTTTGTAAAGGTAAGCTAGAATAATGATCATGAATAGGAATGTTTGGGGAGACCTTACATCATATATCCTTAAGATTACCTTCAAGTATTAACTATGAATACCTAACCTTTATCTCTTTATGCATATTTTTTGCTGTAATAAAAATTAATATTAAAAAAATCGGGATCCAAGAAACTACCGCTTACACTACTTATAGCTTTCTGTTCGTAAAGTAAATCAGGCTCATATACAAGTTGACAAAAAATGTAATAATGACATAGAAGGTTTGTTCCCGAAGCGAGTTCCTAACTTGTTATGAACATACTGAGTTGCGTAGTATAAAATAACTCTTCCATTATTTTGTACTGCGCAGACTCCTGATTCATTATTTTTATACTGCGCAACTCAGTATGTTCATAACAAGTTAGGAACTCGCTTCGGGAACAAGCTTAGATAATTCTACTCATATGTAAATAAAGAGGGGGTAATCCCACACAGGTTTCCGAACACCCCTAGTGAAGTACTTGTTTAATCATCTTCTGTTAAAGGACTTTTAATTCAGCGTATTTCTTTTTTTTTCAATATCTTTATTCAAAAAAATGTTTATTTTTTTTATAGAAAATATTAATATTAAAAATTAAAAAAAATATTATTAAAACGATTTTAAACTAAATTGAAATTTAAAAATATTAAAGATATTAAAATGGGATTTGTAGGGGAGACTGTTGTACCTTGGACCACTTTTTACATTTTATTTTTTGAATCAACAGGTGTTTTCAATTTCTAAACTTTAAAAGTCTCCAACCGTAGTTCAATCCTTTCTACACAACATGGAATATGTATAATTGTTATAAATTCTTAAGAAAAAGTTAAAAAAAACAACTCATACTGTTTGCATATTGGTCCATGGTACACTATGCTCATGTACCTTGGGACAGGCGTCTTGTACCTTGAACCACGTATAAAACCATAGGCAATAACAAGAAATAGGTACACGAATTTAGATTATGTTTTATTGGTTTATTTTATTAGTGGATTATAAAATTATTTATTTTTACGATTGCAAAGATCGCACAAGTAGTCCTTCCACTCGTCCCCTTCTACACCTGCACACAAAAAGTGTACCCAACGGCCACAAGAGGTGCACTTACACCACTGTTCACCACTCTTGTCACTAAATTTTGGCGATAGACAAAATAGGCACAATTCTTCATTTTCATCACCACTATCTTCATCATGGGTTGAAACAACTTCAGACCCTTCAGAATCAGACGAGGAGCTTGATATCTGTTTAGTTATCTTCTGTTTCTTTAATGGCTGTTTGCCTTTTTCTGTTTTCACATTAGTTAAGGATTGCTCTAGGTTTCTGGTAACTTTTTTAATTTGTTCTTTCTTAGGCTTGCTTTTTTTTAATTTTTGTTCTTTTATGGCGTTTTTCTCCGGCGTCTCAGTGGCAATCATGGTTTTTCCTCGTTTTCTACCTTGCTTCTTTTTCTCCTTACGATCCTCTGCCTTAGGGTAAGGTTGTATTTCTTCAGGGGTTATAAATCTTTTTATTTTTTCATTGTCCTTTTTTGCAATTTCAGTTGAGTTAGTTTCTGAGGAAGTAGATGGAGCTGTTGAAGAACCAGGATTTGAGGAACATGATGTAGATGGTAAGGAAGTCGAAAGCCCATTGTCTAGAGAAACTACTAAAGATGTAGATGACCCCGAGGGTAAAGCAGAGCAGGACCCCGAGGGTAAAGCAGAGCAGGACACTAATGATGAAGAAGTAGACGGTTCAGGATTGACAGAAGAGCCTAAACCTAAATCTGAAGTAGTAGAAGGCCCAGGGTTTGAATCGTCAAGAGGCCTATCAGTCACATAAGAAGAAAGATAATCATCGTCAGTGAAAACTGCTTCATTGAAAGGAAATATTCCTGATTTACGGAATCCAGATAAAATATTATTTGGAGTAAATGCTCGTGGATATGCTGTACCTAAGGCCTCCGCAACACTATAGATATCAAAGGTTTTTCCCTTGTTGTTGAGAAGCCATGCTTCAACAGCTTGATTGTAATAGGTCTTTAGGGGACCGTAAACGGAAATATCTAATGGTTGCAGCCTGTGTGAGGTATGGGGTGGGAAAGTAACCATCACAATACCTGCATCAGATGCCTTGTCAAGAGCCTCTGTAGAAAGGTGGGTTTCATGGTTGTCTAAAATTAACATAACACGATCATCCTTTGAGCTCTTGACCGCATTTATAAAATGGTCCAAAAACTTTACATCCTGCTGGTCCACCCACCAACATCCTTTCTTTAAAATGGACCCGTGGAAAGATTAACATGGGGGGTAACGAATTACCAATTGCATTCACCGCAGCAATCACTGTAACTAGTGACCCTCTTTCGGCCGACGTAGCACTGCCTATTTGCTTTACCCCCTTCGGAGCAACTATTCTGGATTGTCCTTGAACTGTGCTTAAACCTGTTTCGTCCGTATTCCAAATTTTATCGGGAGAAATTGTACCATATTTTTTGTGTACCTCTTTTATATTATTAAAAAATAGTCCAACATTAGTCCTATTGAAACTTGTCATACGGCTTAAGCTTGTGGCCTCTGGTTTGCGCATTGACAGTTCCGTGCGCCTTTTTAAAAATCCTCTCATCCACTCCTCACCAGCAATCTCTTCATCTCTTCAATAGTCGGGTATCTTTTTTCCATTGGCTTTCGCAAATTTAAAAGCTAGCATTCGTACGCCCTTTTGGTCAATCCGTATTGCATTTTTGCAACATTTTTAATATAGGTAACAAGGCTTAACTCCTCTTCATTAGAAAATACTTTCTTAACTGCGTAATTTGCTGAATACTCAAAATTATCTACATTTTTAAACTTTGGTAAATGCCTAGTTAGTGTAGACCTACTAATTTGAAATATTTTAGCTGCTTCTCGGTAAGATATTTTTTTTTCTGGATCATCTGTACACACGGCCTCAAGTGCCTGTTTTAATAATCCCTCATCTACTGCCTTCCTTTTTATCCCTTTTTTGCTCCTAGGCATGCTTGAATACAACCTGTATATCTGAAACAAAAATAAAAAAACAATAATGCACCGTCTTGTACCATGCGCCACCGGCCCAAGGTACATGATGACGGCTGACCTCAAGGTACACGATGGTCTTGTTTTTAACAAATATGGCTGCCTAGACAAAACTACTTAACCTATAAAAAAAAACATTACGCATATTACTCACCGAAAAGTATGCTATCCACGTATTGTGTTAGAAAAAATTTTGGCATTCACTTTATAGAGATACTCGCACTCAACTGATATTGGAAAAATTTACTTCCACCACCAAAAAACAACTTTTTATCACTAAAATTGTAAAACACTACGGACGCCGCTGCAACTCAACAAGGTAACTGACTAGAACACAATAGTCGACGATGTTTAACCAGAGCCCGTTAGGTGTCAGCACAGTTAAGTTATGAGACCTGGCCCAAGGTACACTATGGTCTTGGTACAACAGTCTCCCCTACCATTCGAAATGTAATATAAATTTAATATATATTTTAGTTTCGTTTTATCGAAAATTATAAAACAAATAAAAAAAGAAAATAGTCTATCCGACAGGGATCAAAACGTACTATATGTGTGAATTATTTCAGAACTTTAAAATAAAATTTGTAGAAGTTATAACCAAAAATGTATTTTTTATTTTTAAAACTTTTCTGTCGCGATAAGAATCAAAACTAGTCATTTCTACTTTTGATTAGCTAATTAGCTAGAATGTGTTCGATGAGGAACTGTAGGAGTCCCTTAATTTGATTTTTGTCCATCTGTCTGAACGCAAATTGAGGTGCTGAGGGATTGTTTGTATTTTGTGTAGATAGCCTATTTGTATTTTGTGCTGACTTGCCTAGTTGGCACTGAGGCTGAGGGCCTGAGTTTGTTATGTTAGCGTAACTTCTTTTTCTAGGCGCTGTCCTGCGCATGTTAGGACATCCTCTATAGTTAGCGGGATGTTCGCCGTTGCAATTTGCACAATAGGCAGGTTCGACATTTTTCTTATTTTTTTTATTTTAACTGAAATCGAGAGATTTTGTTATTTAAAAACGATCAAAAAAAAATTTGAGAGAGCAAAATATTAATATTTACGTACGCTGTAAGCATTTTAAAATCAAGGATCGGCGAGAGGCTGGAAAACATACCTGTGCACGAGACTAGACCGTGTGACGTCAGTGAACGCTTCGTCCCTTGCCCGTTGCTGCGCTGTATTCACGATACACACACATTTTACAGGGTTACCGTTTTTAGTAAATTTCCTACTAAATTAGTAGATTTTTAAGAAAAATGAGGGTATTTAGTAGAATTTTAGTAGAATTGATAATAGGCAGGTTCGACTTTTTTTTTAACTGAAATCGATATATTTTTTATTAAAAAACGCTCAAAAAAATTGAGCGCAAAATATTAATATTTACGTCCGCTGTAAAATTAAGTAGATTTTTTAGATTTGAATTTAAAACTATATTTTATCGCTATCTATCTATGGTATATTTAAGACGAATGTCTCATCGCAGATAAAATATTTTGTATCATCCCAACGTGACACGTGATTCGCTTAAATAATAAGTTTGAACAAACGTAAGTATGAGCTCTAGTAGCAGCGTGAAATAGTGCTGGTTAGTGGTGCGATAGGTGCGGGATCGAATTCCGGACACAGCATATCTTTTTTTTGCTTTTTTATCGTTATATTTTACTTTTAAACGTTATTAAATATTTTTTTTATACACAAGCTAGTTTAGGTAGTCAAGGCTCCTTTTAATAAAAAAATACATATCCTCTGGGCAGGTAAAAAGTATGTACAAAATATTTTTACGGCGATGAGACACTCGTGATTTTGGTAGTTTATTATTGAATATGTTGGTTTATTGAAAAATATTTAATAAGGTTGAAAAGTAAAATAAAACGATAAAAACCAAAAAAAAGATATGCTTTTTGCGGGATTCGATACCCGGACATATCGCACCACTAACCAGCTCTATTCCACGCTGCTACTAGTGCTCATACTCACGTTTGTTCAAACTTATTATTTAAGCGATTCACGTGTCACGTTTGGATGAAACACTCGTTTTAAATATACCATACGATAAAATATAGTTTTAAATTAAAAACTTAAAAATCTATCGAATTTTACAGCGGATGTAAATATTAATATTTTGCGCTCAATTTTTTTTTGTTTGTTTTTTAATAAAACAATATATCGATTTAGTTAAAAAAAAATGTTGAACCTGCCTATTATCAATTCTACTAAAATTCTACCAAACACCCTCATTTTTCTTAAAAATCTACTAATTTAGTAGAAAATTTACTAAAAACGGTAACCCTGTAAAATGTGTGTGAATACAGTGCAGCAGCGGACCAGGGGTGAACCGTTCATGGCTACTGACATCACACGGTCTAGTCTCGCGCACAGGTACCATTTTCCAGCCTCTCGCTGATCGTTGATTTTAAAATGCTTACAGCGGACGTAAATATTAATATTTTGTGCTCAAATTTTTTTGATCGGTTTTAAATAACAAAATCTCTCGGTTTCAGTTAAAAAACAAAAATGTCGAAATTGCCTATTGGCTTTGGTGCTATATGACAGAGGCATTCTGCAACTCTATGTCCCTCACCGCACCTTACACAAGGTGGATTAATAAAACAAATAGATTGTGCATGATGTAACACTTGGCATTGAAATAACAAGGTGGCCGTAGTATTTTTTTTTATTTTCGACTGAAACTACTAAATAAGTACGATATATTTTAAGAATATTATGTTTGTTCTAGTGACGGACGTCGATCAAAAATAATGACAGGGATTTTTTGTCCCTCCTTGTAGTCATGACAGAGATACTGAGGGTATCTATACCTTGTTTTTAAAGTCATCTTTAATTTCCTCTATGAGGGTATCGTAAGGGAAGCCTCTCATCACCACATTAGTAGTTTTGTTTTCCGGCATGTTAAATATTAACCAGTTGATTTCATTTTCAAGGCTTTTCATTTCACAGAAGTATTTTTCGCTGTCTTAGAATATATCCTAAGGCTTTGTCTGTTTCTGGTGTTCTATGGCATAAAATAATGTTGAAAACGATGTGTTGCCAGATCTATTCTGAATTACCTAAACTTCCAGATAAAACTAAGCTGAACTTAAATCACAATTATCCAGTACCTACACCTACACCTTGCTGAATAATAATTTTTGTAATATTCGCAGGTTATATCCCGAGAACTGCAAATTTAACCGGATAAACATTTGCTTCAAAGCAAAATTTTGAAAAAAATTGACTAGCCGCAGTTTATGGGGTTAAATTTACAGATCGAGGGGTATATGTTAAGATTATTTCCCAAATTGGGAATGTAGTATTTACATTTTATCTTTATTGTTTCTTAACATGCATATTTGTCAAAGCTAGGCGACGTTTAATCAAAGCTAGATGTCGTTTAATCGCGATTGAACGACGTCTAGGGAAATAATCTTTTTTAAAGATAAAATAAATCAAATTTATCCTACTTTAAAGTATATTGAAAAATATTATATCTCATTCTACTTTTACCAGGTTTTTAAAATTTAAACCTCTTACATTTGCTTCGTATGTCACCAAGTAGAACTCAAAAAGTTCAGATAGAGACATGTAAGCCGTTTTATCCGATTTTATGTTGTTTGGCCGGAGCAATCACTTAAACTTTTTCAATTGTCTATAACTTCAAATCTAATAAGTTTACATTATAAGTGTAATAGGTTTTTGAAATCACGTTCTTAGAACGAATCTAAAAATGTAAAAAAATACAGGGTGTTCCATTTAAAATAAAGAAGTTAATATCAACTTCCAGTATAACCGGAAGTAGCTGGTTGTTCTAAATATTTTAGATCGTTTGGGCATCTCCGAAAACATCATATCCCAAATTTTCAGATTTTAATTCTGCCTTCTTCTCCTGAAACCTCTAATTAGCCTTCTAAAAGAATCACCCTGTATTAAAACTATCGTAAAGTGTTGATAGAAATGACAGTATTGCCATTACCATGTTTACAATAATTTGTTTAGTTTAAATGTGACCAATCTTCATGATATATCGCACCATTTTGATTATTGAAAAATAGTATATTGCGCAACAAGTGTTGAAAATAGCACTTTTCACACGCATGTGACGGTTTGTCACAAGTCACAAAGTGTGAAAAGTGCTTTTTCACACGAGTTACACACTATACTTTTCCTATACCGTTCTAAAATTGCGCAGAACTAGTTGCTCGGTGACGCAAATTTAGAATTAATTCTTCAGAACAGTTTTGAATTAGGAGATTAACACGAACACCTCAATAATCTAGTGTCAATGTCAATTGTCATTTATGATTGGTCAAATTTGTTTGTGGTACTTTTAATACTAGAAAAATAAAAAAGATATTTATTGTGAGTAACTTGGAGTTTTCCCTTTTGATTAAGTATTGTATGAATGCTTATTTCATATAATTTGTTGATAGTAACGTTAAACCTATCAGCCACATCTCGAAAAGATGATGACTGATGTTCTCCACAGTATTGTTTTCTCTCGTGATATTCTCTCATGTCCTGTATTAAATTTAGAAAATAATCTGGAATTTAGTTGCTAAAATAATCATAAGGAATCTTAGGTGAATCCCAGTCGAATTCCAAAAATTACATATGTATATATTCTCAGATAAACAAAATAAATAAACAAAACCTTAAACCTTGTTCTTGTATAAAATGGCTTGCAATGTGCATGTGCGACCAGAACGGTTTTGGTAAGATCACACTTTTAGCTAGAATCACATTCTAAAAAAAAACTAAAACACCGGATTGTTAGTTCAGAACTTAGTTCCAGAAAACACGAACACTTTTAGTCTTCTACGCATGTCTGAAACTGTTCTGCACAAGCAAAACTAAAAACACGAACAAACCTAATGAGAAATGAGAACTGTTAGTAGAGACAGTGTCCGCATGCTAGATTTCATCTCAATTCATTGATATATGTTATGTTATGAGTAGTTGTATTGTCATTTTACTTTGCAAACTGCGTGTATAAACGTTTTCACACGCAGTGTGCAATAGTATATTGTTTAACAAGTGTTGAAAATAGCGCTTTTCACACGCACGTGACGGTTTGTGGCACGAGCCTGAAAGGCGAGTGCCACAAGTCACAAAGTGTGAAAAGTGCTTTTTCACACGAGTTAGACACTATACTTTTCCTACGGCTGCCACTTTATTTTCTAAAGTTGCAATAAATTTGAATTTATTTTAATGAGAAATGAGATCTGTCAGTGGTGACAGTGTCCGCATGCTAGATTTCATCTCAATTCATTGATATATGTTGTTATTATGAGTAGTTGAACTGTCATTTTACTTTGCACACTGCGTGTGTAAACATTTACACACGCTGTTTGAAATTGACGTTTTTCGAGGCAAGTTGACAGTGCGTTTTTGTGTATTTTCTAAGCAGCCGTAGGAAAAGTAAATGACAATACAACTACTCATAATAACATAACTAACATATATCAATGAACTGAGATGAAATCTAGCATGCGGACACTGTCACTACTGACAGTTCTCATTTCTCATTAAAATAAATTCAAATTTATTCCAAATTTATAAAATAAAGTGGCAATCGTACGAAAAGTATAGTGTGTAACTCGTGCGAAAAAGCACTTTCACACTGCGACGACACTTCGGTCGTTGCGGGTCACTTTGGCGCCTTAGTCCAGGTTTCGGATTGCCTCGGGCGCCACCTTCCGTTTAGAGTGTGAAGGCCACTGCACGGGCAGCGTCAGTGGAGAAAGAAATACTCCAGGGGTCGTTATGGTATCGACCAAAATCACTGGCGGTCAGAAGGGCGGTCTTTACTTGCCCTGCTGGGTCTGAGTACCTGGGTATTCGCTGCTGGGATGTTAAAACAAATATTCATAAATAAAACTTTTATTTTTACCAATAAAATCCGGCGGAGAAAAGGTGTGTAACGGACGATTGGCTTGGCGGCGTGGTGTAGTCGGACTGACGGTTCTAGACTCCGGTACCACTTGAACTTGGCTTCAGCTTGACCTATCTCTAAAGGTCGACGGACTGCACTGCTGCTCCAATTGGGACGGCCACAGCAAGTCAGACTTCTGGCTGTCTCTGCAGCTGCCGACAACGGTTTGAATTGCCCTACTCAATACGAACTTCGACATTTAAGAAGTAGAGACGAGAGTGTCTCCATCTGCCTGGCGATGATTCAACTGGTATCACTGGCCTTTTATTCACAATTTTAATTTAATTTTACTCCAGTGCCGTGCGCGATTTAATTTATATATTTTAAATAATACGGAAAAAAGTAACTTTGTTACAACACTTTGCGTGTGAAAAGTTCGATTTTCAACACTTGTTTCGCAATATACTATGTTACATTTTTCAATAATCTTATTGACACTAACATAATATTTATGAATTTAAGGTGCGTGGAACTATCCAATTCAAACTAGTTTGGCTCCTTTGGTAGGAGCCATCAGTGCTGGTAACTGCGCCGTAGTTAAACCATCTGAAGTATCTCCAGCTTGTGCTAGAGTTTTTGCTGAACATTTACCAAAATATTTGGATACCGAAGCATATCAAGTGTACGAGGGAGGTGCAGCAGAAACCACTGAAATTTTAAAAGAGAAATTCGACTACATATTATATACAGGTTCATCTGCAGTTGGTAAAATAGTACATGCAGCTGCAGCTAAACATTTGACACCTACTACGTTGGAATTAGGAGGTAATTATAATAATGAAAATAATAAAATTAGAACACTATGTACATGATTACAATTTTTTTTTAGGTAAAAGTCCTGTTTATTTGGACGATGTAGCCAACTTTGATGTAGCAGTAAGACGAATAATGTGGGGTAAATTCATCAACGCCGGACAAACTTGTATCGCTCCAGACTATCTCCTATGTTCTAAAAGAGTTCAAGAAAAGTTCATCAAAAGCAGCATAAAAATTATAAAAGAATTTTACGGTGATGAACCAAAAGATTCTCCAGATTACGCTAGAATAATTAACGACAGACATTTTGACAGAGTGTCTTCGTTATTAAAAGACTGTTCGGTAGCCATAGGAGGTGAAATGGATAAGGAGGAGAAATACATAGCTCCGACAATAATTGTGAACGTTTCACCAAAAGATAAAATTATGCAAGAGGAGATATTCGGACCGATTTTAGCAGTAATAAACGTAGAAAACGCTTATGAAGCTATTAACTTTATTAACAACAAAGAAAAACCTTTATCCCTGTATATATTCTCGGATAACCAACATAATATAAACGAGATTTTAACTAACACTTCTGCTGGTGGAGTAACTATTAATGATACACTGTTGCATGCAGGAGTCATAGATCTACCTTTTGGTGGAGTTGGAAACAGTGGAATGGGAACTTATCATGGGAAATCCAGCTATAAAACTTTTATTCATAAGAAACCCGTTCTGCATAAGAATTTTAATTTTATTGGGGAAAAACTTGCGTCGGTGAGATATCCTCCTTATACGGAGAGCAAGATGTCGAAGATAAGAGCTATTATGGCGCCAACTAACATTTGGTTTCCTTTTGAATTTTTAAAACAAATGATGGTATTTGTGTTTGGATTCACATTTGCGATGTTTTTTAGGAATATCAAGAAAATATATTAAAATTTAGTACTGATTTTTTGTTTTATTTTTACCATATATCATTGAAATCAACTCGTCAGCGGTAAGTGCAGATGTGGTTTTCGCAGTAATCGCAGACGACGATTTCGTAACGCGAGGACCCAGTTGGTCAAATGCGCCTTAAAATGAAGCGATATAGCAAAATAGCACATTGTTTCAATTTTGTTGTATACAAAACAGAGTGGATTCTTAAAAAAACTAAAAACTTATTTCTTCTTTAACTGCACTATCACAAAAGCAAAGAATAGTAAACATGGAAAAAGAGAAGAACAGAAGGAAATTATTACACTATACAAGGAATTGGTAGACAATGGAGCAAATTTTTTTAAATATTTTAGAATGTCAGAAAATTTATTCAACTTACTGTTAGGTAAGTTAGAAGTTTATCTCAAACAGCATGACACACACTGGAGAAAAGCTATCACAGCAAGGGAAAAGCTCGCTGTTGTAACGCGCTTTCTTTCTGTAAAGGGATTTCTTACTGAAAGACGTTGCAATTAACACCCGAAACAGTTTCGGAGTTGCCTCGAGCGCCAACCCTCTCTTAACGTGGAGGATACACGTACGTTACTTAAATAAATAACGTGCCTAGGTAGCCACAGTGAAGAAAAGAATAACCAGGGGTCGATATTGAAAGTACCCTAAAAGATGGTAGTAATGGTGTATAGTGGGCTTTAAGCACTACACGCCATTTATTCTGGTATTCGGTGGCGACTTTATTTATTAAAATATTTATGATTTTAATAAATGTTCTTTATTTTCTATAGCTTATTGTATTTTGTATAACGATATTTACTGAAATAATTTTCTGTCTAAAAATATTTTCTCTTAAATTCTAAATGAATCACTCTGTATTCGAGTCAATTTAATTGATTAGGAAGTTTGCAAGGAAATAAAAAGAGTTAATTTAATTTAAACAAAATATAGACGTATATTATCATAATATAAATATAATAAGATTTTTAGTTAAATAAAATAATATCTCAATGCCCACCCTCGTGAAAACAAACAGAAAAATATAGTGTATCGAAAAAAATAAAAGTTTCGGTGTTCAGTAAACGGTATGCCTTGTTTGGATCGCTTTTTGTCTTTAATACTTTGTTTATTAAAAGGTCGATTCTTTTAAATACTACTTAAATATTTATGTGGGTAAAACCAGTGCAACATTCGTATTAAAAATATATTTAATAAATTTAGAGAAAAGTCAACGACAATGTAGCTATTTATATAAAAAATTAAATAACAACGGAATTTCGGTTATATCTTGGAAAGTAAAAGTCTGTCACAAAGCGTACTCAGTACTACTGGGGACAACCTTTTAATTTTCCTTTCAAGAAAGACCAAAGAAACAACGTAATTCACTTACACTGATCCTTTTAATCTTTCTGTTAAAAAAAAACCAAAGGAACAACGTAATTCACTTACATTGATCCTTTTAATCTTTCTGTTAAAAAAAACCCAAAGAAACAACGTAATTCACTTACATTGATCCTTTTAAGTTTCTTTGTTAGATATAAGATTTTATCTACGCGGCTTAATTTAGAATAACAACTAATATTAATTACTTTAATTTTAATACAAATTGTCGTTTCGGTTTCTTTATATTTACCAAGTGCTCACTTTTAAAACTGTCGGAATCAAAATTAAACGGTGATAAAAACGGTGATAATTAATTCAGTTAAATTCGGAGGTAGAGATTGTCCAACTACTAAACCGACACCTCAAATTTCTCTCTTCCGGTTTCCTACAGTCGTTTATCGCCGAACAGTGAACAGTGGCGTCGTCAACTTTGAACTGTTTCCTGTATTGTTTGCTTTGGCGGCAAATTTAAAATATCTGATCTTTTAAAGGTGTATATAAGCGTTAAAATGAATATATCCAACATTAAACAAAGAAGTTGATTTAAATTGATGAATACGTTTAAATATAGGAGTTATTTTAAATAGAGGATAATTATAATTTAAGGTTTTTTGTTCATTTTAGCAAATGTTTTTAAATTGTTCATCCTCCAGTTATCCTAGGAGGAGAAAATGAGGGACGATTAGCTATTTTAATTTCTTCTGTCTTAAATTTTTTTTTCAAAAAGTGTTCTTTTTAAATCCTGTTGCTGCTAATACTCTTATCCTGTGACGTTGTAAAGAAATTCTGATGTCATTTTTTGCCTGATTTTTCATAAACTTAATAACTTTGGATATTATTTGTTGTATTTGGTCAGAATACTTACCATTTTGATAATAAGAAATAACCTACTTGGTCTATATCAATAACAACTTTAAGCACGACACTGGTATCGGCCAGTTTGCCATGTACTTTGCGTTTGCCCATGCGCAACCGATTTCGGAGATCCTCGGGCCTCGTTCCCCACTTCTCTAATTTTTAACGTAGCGGTCGTTTTAGTAGTTGGACAATCTATACTAGCGGTGTTTCAATTACCAGTTGTCGGTAGGAGTCTCTGTAGAGAAGTGATTTTAAGTTTACAAATTCTGTCTAAGGTAAAGATATTCTCATCCTCCAATCTATTAAAACAAGAGTGGGATATATGCGCGGCCCTTTTGAGCACAAGCAAAGCAACAGCAATGCATGACCTGTTTACTGAAATAAAAATCGCGAAAATTTGAATTATTATAATAAAATACTAAATTGAATAATAAAATTCATTTTGATCAACCCAGACAACTCCAATTATAATTTGTGTTGAATAAATTATGAAAAGATTAATAAAAAAATGAAATGCAATAATAAATCAAATTACATCTGGAGCTGTAAATAAAAACTTCATTACACTGTTTGTTCGAAGTTTTTTCAATCTGATGTAGGCACCTATAGGCATTTAATGAAAGCACTAAATAAATTAAAACTTTTTTATTAGAAAAATGTACAAACAAATTGAAGAAACGTAAATTTTGGAAGCGTTTGAAAATAATCTCGTAATGATAAGTTGGCATTCAAAAACCAATACCTATATAATTCTTTGAAACCAGTTCAACCTCAACCATGACCAAATTTCACCAAATTTCACTTTAGAGGAACTCTTTTACCAAGATAATGGATATTATGCGGAAGAATCAAATTATTATGATGACACTTATTCATATAATGATTTTTATACTAATAACCAAGAATATCCAGAACAATTAGAAGAATATTATAATCCAGAAGACATTATTCAACCAAATGATATAGAAGTAGAGAACGACCCACAAAATTTTCGGATTAGTCAGAAGGAAATCAAGAAGAAATAGTAGAGGTTAATGCTACTTCAGTAACAAAATTACCTTATATCATGTTTGGTGTAATCAACAAAAAATTTATGATAGACACTGGATTCACAAAAACTCTTATTAATCCTGAACTAGGCTGCGATCTTTTTTCAGAACTTATAGAAGAAGACCAGGTCCAAATTCAGTCAGCTCATAATGTTTCATTCCATAACTCCAGTATTATTTTATGTCTGCGTTTGCATTTTTGAATGAATTGTCAGTGCCGCGGCTTTGGTTAGGGTTACGATTTATAAAATAAGTTTATTCTGCGTTCTTGCGAATTTTAGCTAGTGGCTTGTATAAGGGTCGTGTTTTTCTAAAATTTTTTCTTGTTGTTATTATTTAATCAAGAATGTTTCTGATAATGAAACGGACAATGTTCAAGGCTCGGTTGAAGATAATTCTATGGCGGAGCCGTCGGAATTTTTAAATAAAAAGTTGCATCCTCATACCCAAAGATTTATTTTAAATATTTACATTTGCTTGAAAAGTGAAATGCGTGAGGCCTCACAAAACGAAATTTTAAAAAGGATTTATGAGCTGACTGTTCGTACTACAATTTATGCTGTTAGAATAGGAGATGTCATTGATAATTCCGTAAAACGAAAAACAGATAATCAGAAGCTTAAGAAGGTTGATAATGCCGACAAAGAAGTTATACGCCGAGAAGTTTACAAGTTTTACGAAGAAAACAAGGTTCCAACTTTAGAAATGGTTCGTAACAAGTAACGGGATAATCCCTATTATGAGTATAAATATCTGGACACATTGCGTAATATTTTGCTATATTGTGACTTAAAGTACAAACAATTGAATAAAATAATGGTCCTAATGGAGTCATCTCGCATCGTAGCTTGGCGGCAGGTATTCGTGTACCTTGATGAAACTTGGTTCTACACACATGATGTTGTTAAATATGGTTGGATGAATGACGGTAATAAGTGCTCTCTAAATGGACCTTCTCGCGGTAAATGAGTACACGCAAGCAGCAAAAAGGGTTTTGTTCCTAATACTCTTCTATTGTCAGCCAAAAATATAAAACAGTCATCTGCAGACTACAATGAAGATATAACCGCCAGTCTATTTGAAAAGTGGTTTAATGAAACTGAAGCCAAATCTTTTTCCAAATTCTGTTATTGCTATGGTCTTATCATTCCCGTTTACATAACAAAATTCCCAATAGCAACACAAAGAAGAAAGACATTCTTAAATTCATGGAAAGTAAAAAATATGGACATTAGTAAAAAGGCTACCAAGAAAGTGTTATTGGAAGCTATATAAAAAAACTTTAAAATATATTGATAATCGACAAGATATTCGAATCCCATGATCATACGTCTTCCACCCTATTATTGCGAATTGAATCCGATCGAGATGATTTGGGCTGCTGTTAAAAAAAATGAGAAAATATAATCAATCTCCAACTAACAGTGCTTCCGTACTAGGAAATGTACGAACTGTTATTAATGAAATAAACGATAGTGGTAAATAGATGAAATGTGTCCAGAAAAATAAATATTGTATTTTACCTTCTATTAACCCCATTATTATAACCCCAAATTATTATTATTATTATTAATTCAGATTCAAGCTCTGAATTTTAACTTTTTATTAAATTATCATTGCAGGCAAGCTGGTGTTTTTTTGGGATTTCTTTTTCTCACGGGACCGTTATTTACAACCGGATTCACTGCAGCATCGTAGGCTTATTGCGTTATCTCGAGTTTCTTTGTCTACTGCACCCATTCCATCAACCTTGTTCCCTGTACTAGTTTGTACAGGATCTTTAATGACTTGCAATAGTCTGGATCCAGTTTTGGTTTTCCATATATTCTTTGCCTTCTGTGATCCAGCATCCCATTTTGTTTAGATGCTCTCTGGTGGGAAGGTGTCCCGTGAGGAGCCCTGTGGTAATTCGTAGTTGATTCCTACTCATTGAAAGTAGTTCTTCAGTTACGTTCTTTGACGGTTCTTTTATAAACTTTTTCCCATGTAGTAGTCCGAGTATATTGTCCCAATACAATTTGTGTTCTTGCTTGATCCAGTCTTTGATATGATTTCTGAACGTACGCTTTGGTACTCCCATCGCTGGTTCTAGACCAATTAATGGGGTTGACGGTCCGCTTCTTGCGAGCTCGTCAGCATTTTCGTTTCCAGCGATACCTTTGTGACCTGGTACACACGATAAAGTTACTTTATTGTGGGTAGCCAGTTCCCTATGTTCTTCGCCGCATTCTAATACCAGTCTATATGTCACCTTTGGGCTCCTTAGCGCCTTAAGGACTGCTTGACTGTCTGAGTAGATTATGATTCGTTTCCCTCGTTGATCCTCATATTACTATTTCTCGCACATTCGAGTATTGCATAGACCTCTACCTGGAATACAGAGGTATATCTTCCTAGAAGCTCTCTTGGTACTTATTCTGTTCGCAGTATATACCAGCTGCAGTTGCCCCTTCCGTTTTTGACCCGTCTGTGTACAAGGTAATTCCGTTAGGGTTTGTCCTGAAATCTGTGCTTGTATTCAACTCATTCCATATTTATTGAAGTTGTATTTACCAGTCATGCTTTCTGTCCTCATGCCAAGCATGTTGCCAGTCTATGATTTCTTTCATAGAATGGTGAGTCCTGTAGCCGTCGTAGCAGGGTTTCCGTAGCAGCTGTGGGTGTTGTTTTTATGTTCCCCGCTATTCACAAACAGGCAAGTCTTTGTCTCTTGTCCAATTTGGAGGTAGCGGTCCGTTGTTTTATCTTTGGCCACCAGACCAGAGATGCGTATGTTTCCATGGGTAGGACTAGCATATTGTACAACCAGTGCACCATTTTTGGAATGAGTCTCCATATTTTCCTATATCTGCGTCTAGCTATCATTAAAGTAGCAACCGCTTTCGTATGTATTTTTTGAATCTGGACGCTCCAGGTAAGTTTCATGTCTAGCATTACCCCAAGATATTTTACCCCTCCTTCAGATTTAGCTATTCACCACGAAGGCCCTCTAAATTCCTTCTTTTGGTAAATGCTAATATATTTAACTTGAAGGGGCTTATCTTCAAACCCTCATGCTCTCTCCAAAGTATAACTGCGTTTAGTGCCATCTGAAGTCGTTCCCTAACCGTAGTGTTGAATTTTCCTTATGATAAGTATGACAAGGTCATCTGCGTATCGTAATGTTTTGTGTCTTCCCCTTGGAGGATTCTCAGCAATCCTTATTTCATTATCAGATTCCATAGCAGAAGAGATAGTACTCCCCCCTGCGGACAACCTCTGGTCACATGAGCTTCCTTTTTCTCCCCCATCAGAGATGTACATATTAGTCTGTTCCGTAGCATACCGTCTATCCACCTGCAGAAAGTTGCGTCAATACCCGAGTTTCTAGACGCTCTGGCTATTCAGTCAAAAGCTCTCTCTATGTCCAGAAAGGCCGCTGGTACTATCTTTCTCATTTCCATGGTATTTTCAGCTCTGTTTACAAGCTAATGTAATGCTGTTTCCTTAGACACGAGTACTCTGTAGGCATATTGGTCTCGGTGTAGAGGTCTTGCAGCCAGTACGCCAACACTAATATGTCTGTCTAGCAGTTTTCCTAGTGTTTGTAGTACAAAAGACATTAAGCATTACTCTATATTATTAATAAAAAGAAATTTCCGTGAAGGTATCTGAAAAATAAAATTAATTTTGAAAATAAATTATATCACGCCGCTATGATTTATAAAGAATTCGCCGACGGTCGGTAGATATTTTGTTTTTATGCCGTTCCAACTGACATCGTATAGAATATAACGTACGTAACAAATCTCCTAAAACTTCTGTTGAAATGAAGCGTAACCTTAAAAATTTGAGTTGGTTTTTGATTTTTCACGTTTTCGTCATTTGTCACTTATTTTCGTTAAGATAATAATATTGTTTTAAGATATTTTACAAAAAAAAAACACTGATTTAACTTACGAATTTCCACCACTAGAATTATATTTAGCAAATTAATTGAAAAACAGCAGACAATTATAATTGTTATAACTACTGTTTACAATATTTTCTTTTGTACTTGCCTACTTTGTTGTTTATTTTAATAAAAACAATACTTTAAATGGTGAGTTCAACTTGAAATATTAGTCCACCTTTTTTGCATTATTTGAGAAAAAAATAAATTTCTTTTTATGAAAAAATCGTTTTTTCTGTTTTTTTCTTTAATTTAACATGAAAAAATTGATATTAAAAATTACTGCATTAACGTGGGCCAGTTTTTCTAACTAAAATTGAGGCTTTCAAATATAGATAACGTTTGCTTATAAAGTGTCGTTTGGTCAATGTGTTTTTAATTGTGTTTATTTTTACCTTTGTTTACGTATCTTCTGGGTCGTGTTGATGATATAAATTTGATTGCTATAGTAAAAAACGTTGTAAAAGTTCTGGATACACGAAAATTGTTTTGTCCCATATTGTTTAAATACAATAATTAAAACACCTAGCAAAAATTTTGTGACGGTTTCAATTAATGAAGACCACCGAAGGCGTTGGTTTGAGGCTGTAAGACTTATTAATTTTAATAAAAACAACTTATTTCTATTGCGAAGATCAGTTTGACGTAAGTATTTAAATGCATTTACGTAAAATAATGTATGCTTTCTTACATAGTTCAGTATTTTGTTGATTCATAAACATTGTATTAGTTTCAGAATGGAGAATTATATAATATTCAAAATGATGGAAGGCAAAATTATTATCAAAAAAAATGTTGAACCCCATATTTTCGATTGGCCAGAAGCATCTAATACAAAGAAGAGGATATTTGATACCTGTTCTGAAAGTGAACCATCCACCAGTAAAACAAGTGAAGAGGTATTAGATACCAAGTTTAGTTTGGGAACACAATGTTTGCCTGATATCAATGATCATTATCAGCAAACTGAAATGTCTGGGAAAGATGTGAGTGTATCTTGCAATAGCCATATTTACACAAAAAACTGTTAAACTCGATACCTCAAGTTTAACTTTTAAAAAAGACATTCCGACATCCCCAATTCAGAAGAAAAATGTTTTATATATTGAAGAGATAAGTATAGAGGAAACTACTCAGGGTATACAAAATGGGAGTGATTTTATTCCAATATTGCAATATTATATAAAACATTAATAATGGTAGTTTATAGAAATAAGTACTTACTGAGAAGCCTTAGAACCTTTTATTTTTGTCAGATTGAATATATTATCCTTTTTAAGGAACTGGTGCACCATAAAAATGTCTATATGAGGTAAATTATTAGAGTTTGCTTTTACAAACTGGGCCATCATCAACAATAGTCAGAAATCATAAATCACACAAAACAAATACAAACAAACACGGAAAATTACCAACAGCAACCTGATTTAACAACTGTTATTCATTCGTATTCTCTTCTTTACACATTTACAGTTAATGGCTTGACGGTAACTTCATTGCACATAAGTGACGTCACGATCATAATGGCGGCACATTCAAATAATTGAAAATTTGAATTTTTAAATTAATTTATTCAAAAATCTAGTTCAAATTGCGGTAGATAATTGAACTCAATGGGTTTTATTTGATTAATTCTAACTGTTAATAATTAAAAAAGGTGAGGTTATATTTTTGTTGAACTCCCCAGTATAAATATAATTAAAAACTTTAATCATAAAATATCAACAAATATATTAAAAGAATTAAATCAAACTTTTCTAAATTATGATTAATTAACAAATACTAACAATAATTCAAACTTTAATCCTAATTTTTTTTTACTATAATCAAAATAAAACTAAAACAAAATGTAATTTACCTAGGTATGGTAAATTTTCCTAAAGGCGCGTTCTCACGAGTCGATTTTAGTCGACCGATTTCAGTTGATCAACAATTGTTAAATACAACTTGAATCAATTTCAACTTTTGATGACAATTACAAAAAAAACCTTGAAACATTATTTACCCTTGTTTCTACTTGATTTACTTTTGTCCCTATTTGTATGCAAGGGCCCTTCACAGAGACTGGGTGAACGGAAGAGAAGACATTTGTCACATTTTACCAATTTGTATTTTGTGTTTGTGTTATTATTTTTATATTTCTGTTTGCTTTTATTTTACAACCTTTTTTTTTGGTGATTTCAAATCATGTGTATTTATTATGGTCAATAAAATTTTACGGGTAGGGAAGATCACATTGCCTCCTACCATTCCAAAATAACTAATTCTTTTTTTGTTTAAAAGAGACCGTACCTTAATAGTCATTTTTTTATTTATTCTTTCTCGAAGCTGTGACTGACTTTCTTTCTTCCAAAGAAATTTGTCGTCACTATGACACCCACGGCTTCGGTATTCTACTAGATTGCCTCGGGCGCCAGATTTTTGAAATGGTTTACTCCACTGACTCTCGATCTACTGCCTCAAGAGTACCCAGGGTAGCAACAGATGGAGGTTACAGTAATTCCAAGGGTCTGTTGTCGTAGACTATTTAGGAGTGCACGGTCTAAACAGGCTTTAATTGTTTCACGATGCCGAACCTGAATTTACCGGTTGCTATTGTTAAAATAATAAAGATTGCAAGTAACTATTTATTTTTATAATTATTGACTCTTGTCACTAACTACGGAAAGTTACATTAAACATCGCGGCATACCTAAGCAATAAAACCAAATGCCACAGATTAATTACATGTTAAACTCGGTTTTCTTTTTCTATGATATATAATGTAAGCTGTGAATTTTCAAGCTATGATAGGGTGACTAAAAGCAGTATGACCAGTGTACAATTCTACAAAAAGTAGGTGAAGGTAAAATTCATAACCAGCGGTAAAAATGATATCTACACAGGAAAAGCGTTAGTAATGATTCTCAGGGGTTTTCCTTTGTATTTATTAATTTTGAGTTTAAAAGAAATTTATCCTTAAAAAAAAAGCTTTAGTGTTTTTTGGCAAGATAAATTAACGACGAAATATAGAATGAACAACAACAATAATTATCTATATTGTTACAATTAAATTATTTCATTATTACTATTTTTTAACAAGTTTTATTATTCATCTTCCATATTTCAATATCAACCAAACAAATAATTTTAACTGACAGAACTAAGGTTAAAGTGACGTGCTGACGCGATTCACTGCTACTAGATATAGTCACAGATATATATAATATAACATATTTCTAGATAGCTAAAGGTATAGCCGTTTCCATAGGCCAAAATGTGCCAATAGTTGTCTACCGGACAATGCTGCTCATGCGCAGTTTAACTATTTTTTAGTTGCAGTGATGCCAATATATATGAATTTGCTATTGTTGTTGAAGACTTCCTGATTTGTATTAAAATCTTAAAATGAGGAAATCTACTTATATTTCAAAATACTGTGGCAACACTGTAAACTTCATGTTGATTTCAATGTCAAGCGTCCAGATCCGTATTCCGTATTCATATTCCCGCTCCTTTGTGATTATTAAGTATTAAGTATTAAGTGTGGATTTCTTAGTGCAAATTTGATTTATTAAGCACAGTTCTTAGTTTGGTTTGCTATTTGGACAAATAACTAGGGTAATAATAGCAAATAAAAAGACTATGAGTGCTTGTATGGTAATTTCTTGCCCCAACAAAGGGAAAATGCCGGGTATTAGCTACTTCAACTAAGTAAACAATCCTATAAAATGATAATAGAAAATAATAATTTCTGTTTCATTATATTTGTTCATGGTTTTATCCATCTATAACATGTACTGATTAAAAATGTAAGCTTAATCCGCCCCTGTCTTTCGTAAATTTAAACTGCGAACAGACGCGTTTTCGAAAATGCAATCTGCTAGGGACAATACTGCGCAACTCAGAAGGTTCAAATTCGTGGCGTGCTGCTTCAATTTAAGAGGTAGCATTAGCATTCTATGTAATATAATTCTGTGGATATAGTCTGATTATGAGGAACATGCATTTTTATCGCGATAAAAAAGGATGCACCTAACGGTCTCGTGATTTTGTCAAATAGGTCTCGTAAAATTGCCAATGAAAATAAATACTCGAAATGAAACTTATAAAAAATATCCTGCCCAAAATCTGAGCTCGCGTGGTATTTGGTAAGACAATTCCATGAATAGAAAACTCAATTCAATTAAACTTTATTTAACAAACTAAAAGAACAATAAGTAGAAGAATAATGTTTAGAAAGAATAATTGTTAAAATTACAATTATTATATACAAACGAACAGTAAATGCTCGCGTTGCTACGGTAACGTAATTTATCCAATTTTTTTATCCACTTGCAATTCTGTTCCTTCCTATTTATCCGATAGCAAACTGACATTTTTGTATTAAATGTAACCCTAAAAATTTGTTCCTTTTCCATATTTTATCCTTATAAACTTCACCTTTATCTGATGCGCATCACCTTTATGCAATTTGTGCTATTTTAATTTCAATTACTCCTTGTTACTTACATGGTAAGTTTGTTTGTAAATTAGATAAGAGAAATAATTTTATTGTCGTAATGTAACATTTTTAGGCCTGATGATGGCTTACTAGCCGAAACTAATTGCCGTTTATATCTGTTTATATTAAATTACTGTGGTACATGACATGGAGTTTAATTACTTTATTTTTGTATTAGTATATGGCATTATTTACATATGAGTGGAATTGTCTGGCATAAATACGCAGGAGACTTATTGCTAATTAAAACATCAACGAAGCCAAGTGATATATAATTATGTAAATAATAATAAAAAGAAATTGAATTAAAATAAATGTCAATATCCAAAATTATTCCTCAAATTTGTATAAAAGAATTTCTTACCTCGGAAACACACACAAATCAGTTCCGTCACTTACGGTCGGTTATCAAACTATTCTTCTAAAAGTCGGCAGCAAAAGAGTGTTGCAAAAGAGAGCAGCAAAAGAGTGTAGCAAAAGAGAGCAGCAAAATAGTCGAGATTTTAGCGGCTCCTGGCCATTTAAACAAGTTTCCCAGCCGCATTTAGCCAAAGGCCCCACTAAAGCAGAAATATATGCGCGATAGTCTACGGAACTGATTTGTGCGGTTTGTCTTAACAATTTACAAAATTAAAAATCCAAAGAAGTAGAAAATCCAAAGAAATAGGAATTTCAAAAGAATAAATTATTTGCATACATGTAAATAAATTAAGAGGGGTGTAAACTTGTTATTAATATTAAATTAACCAACTCATTCTAAATAATAATATTATTTAAAGCATATCAACACTAATTAGTACAGGATGTCCCAAAGAAAAAAAAGAAAAAGTAACTTCGTTGCAAAGCGAAGCGTAGGTACTGTTAGATAGCTTAGTCGATGGTATACCCAGAAATTATCTTATTTTGTGACGTAAGGAATGCAAGTGCGTGGTAGAATTAGCCGAGAACACTTAACGCCGATTTGCTTATGTTATCGTAGATAACTGCATTCTAGAGGACAACTTTTTAGCTATTTTGAGTCTTTTACTAATTTTAAGAGAAATACAAGTTGTGTAAATTTTATACAGGGGAAAATATAATTAGAATTTATACGTAAAATAATTCTACGCAAATAGAAAAATATAGGAAAAATAATAATTAAAAATGGAAATTAATAAAAGATTAAGTGACCTAGGGTAGGAACGTTTCAGAATCTAGCCCAATAAAAATAAAAGTAGAAATACTGAAGTAACAGTTTTCGTGATTTATCGGTACCAGGCGCGTGCTAGCCCACCGGGCGACCGGGAGTTTCCCGGTGGGCCCTCATAAAGTAGCCACAAGGAGCCCCCACCACCAAAACGAGATAAATTTTGAAAAATATATTTATTACACAAACAATATTAATTTAAAAGTATTATTTAACCTTATTTTTAAAAATACACGAAAACACAAACACACTACCTTAACAAAAACGTCTTACAAAGCACTGTTACTCTTCTGGACCTTAATATAAATGTGTTATTTAAATGTACCATGGAACTGTGCTACTCGTGCTTATCCCGTGTTTTTGAGGTTTTATGTGAATATAATATACAGGGTGTTATTGAAATACACGTACATATTAAAATGGGTAATAGTACGTAATGACCAAAAACGATTGGCACCAATTTTAACTTCAAGTTTTAAAATTTAAATATTGGGGAAGAGTCCCCTTTTCCGACCTACTAGTTTCCATATTTAAAAAAGTAAAATAAATCGAAATTGAACTTACCCATAGAAATTGCACTGTTGCCGTAGCAAAACCAATTAATTCAAAATAAAGTTTATTACAGTAATTGTTCAAAATGCCGTCCATTATTATTTACACACACTTGCAATCGTCTTTCCAAAGAACTTTGAACATTAGAAATTAGTCTTGGATTTTGTCGTAGTTCCTCGGCTACCGCATTAACTTTATTGGTTAATTGTTCAACACTATTAATAGGTTCATTATAAACCAGTTGTTTCATGTTACCCCACAAAAAGAAATCGCATGGATTTAAGTCCGGAGATCTCGGAGGCCACTTAGTTGGTCCATTTCTGCCTATCCACTTTTGAGGAAATCTAATGTTCAAAAACTGCCGTACGTTTAAATCAAAGTGAGGAGGAGCGCCATCTAGTAGGTACCACATCCGTTGCCTTAATTGTAACGGTATCTCTTCTAGGAGTACTGGCAAAATATCTTCTAAAAAGTGGAGATATCCTGGCCCATTTAATCTGTTCGGGAGAACATAAGGCCCGATTAAATACTGATCTATTATGCCAGCCCAAACATTTATTGAAAATTTTCTTTGATGCCCAGTTTCCCTAATGGCGTGAGGATTTTCATCACTCCAAATATGCGTATTGTGCATATTGAACACGCCATCACGAGTGAATGAAGCCTCGTCAGTATACAATAATATTTTTAGAAAATCAGGAATATCAACACATTTTTGAATCATCCATTCACAAAACTCCACTCTCTTTTCTTCATCACCTGGATATAAGGCCTGGACTTTTTGGATGTGATAAGGATGTAAACCTTGTTCTTTAAGTGTCCGCCACACAACAAATGAGGACACTCCAATTTCAAGACCTAGTCTTCTACATCTTAATTGAGGCCGGTTTTCAACAGCTTCCAATATTTCTTCTTCGGCCGCCAATGTTCTTTGTGTTCTTGTTCTCCCTCGATCTGCATTGACACTCTCAAATTTTCCATGGTCTCTTAGATGCTGAACAGTTGAAATAAACGTACGACAGTCCGGAATTCTCCGATTTGGAAACCGTTCGCGATACAGGATTTGTGCTTGCCGAGAATTTTCTCCAGCTGCCCCATAAACCAGCACTATATCGGTTAGTTCAATATTCGTAAATAGTGGCATCGTAAAAAAATATTTAAAAGTAATCGTAACAACACTTTTTACCAACTTGGAAATGACGCGCTCGTGTTAGCCAGATTCGTAAATCAACTAAAATTTTAATAATCTATAGTTTCAAAAATGTATAGTTTAAAAACAATCATTTATCAAATATTCTAGTTTTTTGATAACGAGGGTAGTAAAAACCAGTCTTCGGAAATAGAAATTAATTCGAAAATCTTGGCAACATGGTTATTTCTTACAAGACTAGTTTTCTTATCATCTGACAAAAACTTGCATATTAATTACTGTTGATGTTTAAAATAGGTAAATAAACCTAATTTATATAGGTCATCCTCAACATATCAGTGAAGTACGTTTGTTTTAGAATTAATTTTCAAAAATTAATAACTCCCTTAATAAGGGGTATTTTTAAAAAATAATATTTTTCTACATTCAGTGGGGATCTGCGCAATACCCAGTTTTAATATGTACGTGTATTTCAATAACACCCTGTATATTCTTTAGAATTTAAATAATTACATTGTTTATAAATTTCTGTTGACAATGCCGCTCACGCAGGTACCTTATAAGAGATCTTTTTCCAAACTAATATTATTAAAAACAAGACTGCCTAGTTGTATTTTTTAGGAAAATATGGAAGAAAATGGCCCCGGCACGCGCCTGATCGGTACTACTGTCGGCTAAGTTATCACCCCCCGCTAATTTTTTTATATTTGAATACATGATCTGCTTGCACACCATTTGCACAGTTTTGCACACCTACATTTATTTTTGCACAGTTCTCTAATGAAAGATATAGAACTTTTTAACTGGGGGGTACCAAGAGGACACTAGCACCCCCACTGCTTTTTTTAAAATTTTATTTACGGATTCTGAAAGTACTCTTTTTGCATAGCTTTGCACACCCATTGCCAACTCTCGTACTCGGAATTAAACGGATGTCAAAGTTACAACTTGACACCCCCACTGCTTTTTTTTTAAATTTTCTTTACGGATTCTGAAAGTACTCTTTTTGCACACCCATTGCCAACTTTTGCACACTCTCGTACTCAGAATTAGGCGGATGTCAAAGTTACAAATTGGCATTGTATTTTAAAATTATTTTAAATTTTATTTACGGATTCTAAAAGTACCCTTATTGCGCAGCTTTGCACATTCATCGCCATCTTTTGCTTTTGTAAACCAGAATTACAGTGAAGGTCTAAATTGCAAAAAGGCCAAAACAACATTTCCTGAATTTTAAAGCTTTGAAATTTTATCGCGACTCCTCTACAAAGTTTAATTTTTCTAAATAGATCTTGAGAGTCAGTTTTTTGGACAGCATTTCAAATCACACATACTGCTAACAATTTGCACATTTCGTATTCCGAATTACATAGTTAACAAATTATTATAAAACACTTACTATACAGGGTGTGGCACGTAGACAGCCCATTAGCCATATATGGAAAAGTAATGGTATTTTAAAATTGAAAATTTATTTATACAGGTTTGTCAATACGCTCTATCTAATGAAAATATTTTCAACTTTCGGTTTATACAGGGTGTTCCGAAATTAACGATCAAATTTGGTATTTTAAATGGAACACCCTGTAGGTTTTTACATTTTTAGATTTGTCGTGTGAAGCTGATTTCAAAAACCTATTACAATTATATTATAAACTTAATAGTTTTGAAGTTATAGACAATGGGGACGTATTATGATTTTTTTTAAATTTGCACTTAAAAGTCTGTTATCAAATATGCCTACAAAAAATATTTATAGTTTCGTTAAACCTATATTATATTTAAAAAAAATTAAAAATATCTACACTAATTGACAATGCTGTTAAGAGATGGCAGTATATGCGAACTGAGTTCTTTATTAATAGAGGCCAGATGTAAACAAGAGAAAAGAAGAAAATTGTAATGTTTTTATTTTTGAACTGGCTAGCAGTACATCGGATGTACTCGTTTATAACCATACATCGGAAAATAGAATGAACTATCTAATTTTTACATCCGAACTTTGAGAAAAAAAAAATGAAAAAAAAAGACACTTCACTGTATAAATCAAACTGCTGGTTACCTCAGATAAAGGAATTACTAGATATGCCCTGTATATCTAATGTCATTTACAAAATTTAAGCCAACATCTAGCCCTCTCTCTCGGCAAAGTTTGTGGGCGAGGGACGTGAGACGCGCTGAAAAATCTCGTGCAGAGGACGAAATCAACAATAAAAATTAGACAGTGGCGACGCGAAGAATTATAACGTTTTATTTATTTTAGCAAAAAAATAGAAAATTAAAATTGGGTATTTTACATGTTATTAATATATCACATTTGAATTAAATATGTCGTGAGAAGTTATATAATGTCGATAAAGTTGTATTTTCTGTAATACTGATAAATATTAACATTAAAACATAGCAAATGCTTGTAAATTTCTATTAAACGTACGTATTTAATAATGGAATCAAATAAATAATATTTTTATTGCTTCTAAAACCTTGTTACAGTAAGGAGTACCTAAATGCGAATAACATAAAAAAAATGTGAATGGTATATAACATAAAAAAGAAAGGAAGCAAAATAAAAAATTATCAAATCTTATCAACTTATATTATATTTTAAATTATTCAAAAGAAACATTAATTTTGGAGAAAAATCTCTACTGTACAAATCAAACCGGTTACCAATCACTATTTTTATGTGCTTTTTAGGAAGCTAAAAAATTATCAAAACATAAAGAAAGTTGCCCATACTGGGAATTAAACTCCGACCGTTTTACACCGAAACCATTAACCTGGAATTTTGTAATATCTCGAAAAATACGCATCGTAGAGAAAAATGTAACAAATCGAATCTTCAATAATCTAGGGGAACATCCGGTGGTACTAAATTACGCCCACCTCCAGATCCCCTATGGCGGCGGGGCGAGCCGCAAATTACAAATTTTAAATTCTACGTCGAAAGCTACGTACGATTTCTCTGAAAATAACATTGTTTCGATTTGCGACAGATGGCGCTATAATCGCAAGAAATGGAACAGATATCAAAAGAATTAAAAACGGAGAAACACAACGATGTTACCATTGCCCCCACCCCCCCACCTCTTGTGGGTGGAGTGGTTGGTTAATAAACTAACTACTTTGTAATCGTATGTAGCTTTCGACTTACAATCCGAATCAGCGATAAAAAATAGGGGTTCCTAATAATTTACCCCGTCCATATTAGATATGCAATTTAGTGCTAGCGGCTGCCCCCCCCCCCCCTCTGAGATATTAAAGTTTCGATTTGGCACATTTTGCTCTACGATGCGTATTTTTCTAGATATTACAAAATAATTTTTTTCTACGATCGTGCAAAAAGTGACCACTACCGTGTTAAAAGTATAACTTTTGTGCACTAGTGCATAAAAGTAAATCTTTTGTGCACTAGTGCATAAAAGTAAATCTTTTGTGCACTAGTGCATAAAAGTAAATTTTAGAGTGCTTTGAATTGTCAATTTCTTAGTAAATAAAAATTAAAAAAATAAAAAAAAAATCGACGCCGCCGCCGGGATTCGAACCCGAGCCCCATAGGTTGGAGCCCGGTATCTGTGCCACTAGACCATAGGGACTCTCAGGAATACATTTTGTTTTGATGAATTTACATAAAGCGAAGTATCTATATAGGTACTTATAATAATATTACCTAAATTATTTAAATTATCCGTGATTCAATGGATTCAATCTCAAATAAGATCACAAACGATCAACAAGCAAATTTTAGTGGTCATTTTATAAATAGAAATCCGTTTGATTAATTAAAATCGTTTCATGTTTACCGATTTGACCTATGGATGTGGCCTAAACTGTCACTGTCAGATTTATTGTGATAGTTTCTGCAATTAATTTCAAATTGTCAGTTCAAATTTTATTTTTTTGAAAACTGTTAAAAATGTCATTTATTTCGATCGTAGAAAAAATGTTGTGGCAACACGTGCAAAAATAACTATTTTGTTACTTGATTCATAACATAATTTATTTTATATCACTTTTGACTATGTTCTCATTTACTTATTAAGTATACAGCAAAATTTTCTTTTAATATACTTTCCAAAATTTAACTTTTTCTATTACATTATTATACAAATAAAAATCATTCATATTATAATAATGATATAATAATTATAAAAATAAGATTCTTTTTATACTCCACAATTGCTGATTTTAAATATTTTATACAACAATTTTTCTCAATAAATTCTTTAAAATTAAACTTTTTAATAATAAACTCTGTTTATAACATTCAAAACAACATAAAATTATTTATGCTATTCAAACCTTTTAACTTGTAACCACGTTCGAAAACTTGGAATAAAAACATAAAAAAGTACACTTTTTTCTTTTAATCTTGTTGTTCCCTAATTTCGCGTCCTTGTGTCCTCGCGTCCTAGTGGCCCCTGCGTCCTAGTGGCCCCACGTTAGTGGCCGCGTCCTAATGTCCTAGACCCGTCCAGTATAATACATAACAAAAATCCAATAAACATGTAATAAATTACTAAATAGTTGAGAAGCTTAGTTGAACTTTTCTTCGTTCTTTTTTAGTAACAAAATGAAAAAGGAATATAAAGTTTTAATTAATGAAAATTCATTACACTATTGTAATATCTTCCATACTGCATACTCTCGAGGAGGAACCATAAAATAATAAAAATATTTGTTAAAAAATAAACTTTAATCATGAATAAATTATAAAATTCTGTACATGTGAATATATACTTATTTTGATAAATCTTACCTTGAAAAATTTGTGGATGTCGTGGTTTTTTATTTCTTCAAGTATTTAACCCCAGTACGCTTATACACAAAGTCGTCACTATTCTAATGTTCTGAACAAATATATGCATATTTAGGAAGCGCTTTTTCACATTCAAATCCTAAAAGGGAATATCACACATTTCTTTTCTCAATACTTACTGGAAACGTGAGTAAACATTATGTACCGAATATTCATCTATTTTTTACCAAGTTATCTTTTTTCAGTTAACATAAAGTATTAATTGACGGGATATATTCAGTGAGAAATAAATAATAAAATTATTTTTTTTCTCAAAGACATGTATACGAACACCCATGGTTCAGAAATCTAACCTTAAATAAACTTACTTGTCAAATGATAAAACTTGATTTAAATAGTCCTAATTTTTTGCTTACTTGACCTGTTTAACATATTTATCTAACGTAATAGTATATTACATAATGAGTGAGGAAAGTGGAATTTTTCGCGCGAGTGGTAGTTCAGCACGAGCACGAGCCACGTAGCGGCGAGTGCGGAACGTAACGAGTGCATGAAATCCACTTTCCCACGAGTTTTGTACACTATTTTTCCTACGACCAACAATATTTTAAGAATAGTCTATTTGGTTTTCTCATATGACACGATTATTTCTGGTGGTGTACATTTACATTCGCTATCACTATCAACTTCCGTTTTTTATGTAAGAAATCGAAATTTAATTTTTTTGTTTATTTGCTATAAAGTAGAATAATTTAAACTGTGAAAATACCTATTATAAAAGTACCTAATTATTCTGTTCAGAATTCACAAAACATAGAAACAGTAATTTCTTTAAAGTTTTGACATAAGCCTACTTTATTATATTTCACTTTTATAAAAAAAATTACCTTAGCACCAAGCCAATTAAAAAAAATATTTTAAATAATTTTTATACATTTTTTACTTTAATAACTTATAAAATTTGCGATTTTAAACCTAAAATGACTTTTGAATTACAAACTATTAATAAATTTAAGAATCGGGTATGCAATACACAATACCCAAACGTCTTATGTGTTGCATACATTCGTTTACACTGAAGTTGTTTCATAATTCATATGGACACTTATAACCTTAAAATAATATTTCAAAACATTTTAGTTATTAGGTGGTCGTAGGAAAATAACAAGCAACTATTAGATCAGTTTTAAAATGGTAAGTAAAATTTATTATGTATGTACATAAGTAGCATATTTCGTCCTGTTTTTAATAATTCATTCAAGCGTGAACTCTAAAAACACTAAATATTCGATTATTCCAAATGACATACAATATAAGATGGCCGTAATATTTTACTATTAAACTTACAAATCCGTCATTTGAATGAAAGCCTAGTGAGCGCAGTTCCCAAATGGCAAATTAAATTGTATGAATTTACAATCTAAACTAAACACAGCAATGTTATGGATTATTAAATTTGGCACGGTTAGCATAGTTTCCGAAATTAAACTTTTGTAAATTCAAAACAATCAATTAAGCAACTCAAAGTGTCTTTCTGATCCTTTATTGAACTATACTATAGTAAATACTCAAATTTAAAAATTTTTGTGTGTGTTTTGGAAACAGCCTTGGACGTAGTAAACAATGATATCTCTATTTTTATTTATCTATGGCTATTATTCACTCGAATTATTTCCGGCATTTCAATATTAATTATCTTGAATAATAGCCATCATTCTATGCTTGTTGAATTTCAAAAATTTTGGTAGACAGGGGAATTTGTACCGAAAATGAAAAAGTTTTTTTTGACCTTGAGTAATTTGGGTGAACTGTGTATGGTTTGTTATTTTTTGTTAAAATTAATAAACTCAAAATGGGGACGCCAAGATGACGAACTAGATTTATGACTATTAACCGATTCTATTCAAAATTGGTATTAGGAGATTTTTAGGGGAGTGATGATGAATTTTTTGTCAAAATTAACAAATTCAAGATGGCGGACAAGATTTATAATTATTGTCAGATTCTATTTAAAATTGGTACGTGGGGGTTTTTTGGAGTCGGAGATTATGAAATTTTTGTCAAAATTAATAAATTCACGATGACGACTCCAGATTTATGTTCTTGTTGTTGAAAAAAATTGAAAACTTGAAAAGTTCGTTCGTTATGGTATCTACATTTGCAGGAAACCACTTTTGATTTTTTTTAACCATAGGATATAACATACATAGGCGAGAACAATCGGTCCATCGGGCCGCCGTACGAGCTAGTTAGAAGTATTATAAAATTTTTCCTTGGAGCGATTTCCTTGTTAACTAATAAAAATTCTTAATATTTTAGAATAAAATGTGAAATAGATGTAGATAGGTAAACCATTTGGTATACATTTTTAAGATAAGAACTAATTTATTTGTTAAAGCAATAAATAAAGTTTTTTATTTTGTATTGGTCTCGAGGAATTTTTTTTCAAGTAATTATAAGTCATTGATATCCCAATAAATAAATAACTTTTAAATTGTATAGCGCAAAAGAGAACCATTATATTTTTCACGTTTCCAGCAGAGGGTTTTGGGACCAATTCAAAATTGGCAGTTTTCTTCTGTTAATTTATAACTTTCTTAGGGTTCGTTTCATCTTTTTATTTCTAACCTGAAAATATCATATTTTATTATTTATAAACTTGATGATGTGGAAACTGGAAACGTTATTTAGGTACTTCTGAAATAAAAAGTTTTGTCTACGACTATTTAATAATACGCTCATTCTTGTTGCATATTTAACTGATGAATAATAGCATACATTCTTCCATTCCGTGAATTCTTACTAAGAATTAGCCAATGACTTCCTTTGATTTTAAGAATAAACGCTAATATCAACAAATCACAATGATTTGAAAATAACTAACCAATGGCATCTGAACAACCACCTAATAAGTCGCCATTTTATTTGAAATTTCAAATACACTAACGTCAAAGTTTAATTTAAGTGTCAATTAAAGATTTGTGTTAAAAAATATGATTTACGTATATTCTTGCTAAGTCGCATAGTCGTAGAGAAAGTATAGTCTTATACTTGCGTAGAATGGCTATTGTTCACTTAAGATGATTCCAACACTCGCTCGTGTCGGAAACTTCATCTGCGTGAATAATAGCCACCATTATACGCTCGTTGAAGAATTATTATTTTTATTCAGAGAATAATTTATTAAATAATTAATTTAATAAAAAAAGTGTGGAAAATTTATTTTGGATCCAAACAAAATAATTATTACTTGATACTTTATTATAAATAAATAAAATTGATAAAAAAAATATTGACATTCACTTTCATTCAGTTGACTAAACTTAGTAGCGCAACATTCAAGTAGGTATCTAAATCTAAATATAATTGAAAAAAATAGCAATGGCGATATAATCGACAATGCTCTTTTTGCCATAACATTGTAACTATTTACAAAAAAATAATATATACAAATTACAATTTATTTAATTATAAGTATAGATAAATGTTTTTATTTACAAATATAAAAAGTAATATAAAAAGTAATAAAAACAGATATTAAACAGAGTTCGTGTGAAAAATGATAATAAAATCAATTTTAATCTGTGCGTTAGAATAATATTGTGCTCACCATGCCATAAAATGGATTTATTATTTTAAAACTACCAAAGAAGTGTATAACATTTAAATAAAATTGAAAATTTTCAAAAAATGTATACTTAATTTTATAGCAATGTTTGAAAATGAGTGCGCCTACGAATACGCTATTTTTGTGACTTCTTCAATATAAAATAGAAATACTACAACAGCGAAATATCAAAAGTACCGTCAACGGTTTTTTATTGATTTTTCCGCAAAATTTTGACAAGACAAAAATTTTAGTTTTGAATTTAGGAATTTAAAACGTCAAAAAATATGGTCAGGGAAGTAGAAAGAGTAGTCAAGAAACATCTTCGAATTGGGAAATTTTAAACAAACTTGGAATTGCTGGTAGTTACTTGAGTAAAACAAAAAAACAAGTGGAAAACGGCAATATTTTTGCCATCATTTCAAGTATTCGAAAATAATAATTAAAGTTACGAAAATAAATTTCTATACAGGTATACTGGGTATAAATGGGTCATGGGGCACCCCTATAACTTTTAAACGGGTTATTAGATTTATACAAAATTTTGGTTGATTATAGTAGATATTTTTGAAATTTTTAACATAAAAAACCGATATGGGGGACTTCCGGTTTGACCGGAAATGACATGAAAATTGGAAATTCAAATGAAACACCCAGTATATTTCTACATATTTGGATTCTACGACTTCAAACACGTACAGATCGACTCTCAAATATCACTTCAGACGCCATTTTTCTTTTATTTTTGAATTTTTTTTATCAATCCTATGAAGTCACGATTTGGTCTAAATTACTTATAATTAAACTAGAATTGCCTAAAAAGTTTCAATTTTTTAATTAAAACTCAATTTTTTTAAATGAAACAAACATTGTTCATTCAATCAACATTAAAATGATCTACATAACCATTCTTTTTTTCTCAAATAAAGAAGTAATATTCTTTTTCTCTTTAATTTCGATACAAATTTCTTCTGAAGATATCCCTGTTAAAAAATAACGAATATTTATAACATCATATTGTAAATATAAATAATTATTAAGTAACAAAAATAAATGATAAAATTTAGAACTTTTAAGTAATTTTAGTTTGATTATAATGAATTCAGACCCAATCATTGGCACCTAGGATGGATAAAAATAAATTAAAAACAAAATAAAAATGGCGTCTTAAGTGAAATTTGACAGTCGACTTGCAGGTGTTTAAGGTCGTAGAATCCAAACATGACGAAATGTACCGGGTGTTCCATTTGGATTTCCAATTTTCATGTCATTTCCGGTCAAAGCGGATGTCGGCCATATTGGATTTTTATGTAAACAAATCCAAAAATAGATCTGTTATAATCGACCAAAATTTGGTATAAATCTATTAACCCGTTTAAAAGTTATACGGGTGGCCCATGACCCATTTACCACCTCACTGTTCTCGAGTTAAATCAGGCAAACAGACGGACGGACGGACAAACCCGTTTTATAAGAAAACTGTTGTGTGGAGATTAACGAAAAGACGGCTACCACTGAAACTCTGGAGTGTAACTCTCGTAAAATAACATTAGAGTTGTGATACATTTTGTTGATCTTTGGTCATGTTTTTAGACAGAGGCCAGCAAACGTTAATAAATCCACAGTGCCAACCAATAATAGGATGTTATCGGGGTAGTACAAGTAATATTCTTATATGAATATGGTTTACTATAAGAGGCTGAGCATTGAAGCCATTTGTATTCCGTATATTAGTGATATTTAAAATTATCATTCGTAGTTTTTAGAAATGTCAAGGATTGAAAGTATTTTGAAAAGCAATAAAGGTCATATATGCTGCGCTAGATACGACATCATGTAGTATTTGTTGGGTAGATGAGGGATAATGTTGATCAAACTACGTCGATACTGATTTCTCATTGGTCAAACCATGTCAAAATTTGAAAACGACCAATCACTGACATAGTATGCCCCCCCCAGACCTAGCGTAGCGTATATGATCTAAGTATGGAAAGCACCAGTTCTGTGAGTTCTATGGAATGTCAAAACCCGTCAAGTATCATTGAACAAAAAATGACAGATTATACTCAAACGTTACAATTTTTGCAATGACTGTAGCTAACTAAATCAGTGCAGTGTTACAAATTATAAAATAAATGGTTCTCAACCTCTCAGAACAACTTCTCGAGATATCATCCCCATAGCACATAGACGGAAGTTTGATAATAGCGCTAAAATCCAATATTAAGAGAACTCCGCCAAAAACATTGTGGTTTGCACAACATATAATACGTGAACTCTTTAGTGTGATGAGTGCTGATATTCTCGACAAAAAAAGCTCAGAGTAGACTTTTATACTATTCTTCTACATTACAAAGGAGTCAAAAGAAATCAGAAACGGGCAGCGTTCAAGACAATGTACTCATCCGGTTATTTTTTTAATATTTTTATCTTAAAATTTGAATATTGGGGCTAACAGGGATTGTGACACGTTCCAATTGAAACAGAATATATTGTGCTGTTGTCATATACATTGCCAACTCTCGTTGTCATTTAATGATTAAAAGGAGATAAGTATAAATCGTAAGTAATCTTGGCAATGCTGTAGAAAGTAAAACGTTAATTATTGGTCAAGAAGCAGCGCCACGTTTAAAATATATTAATTACTTATTATTGATTTCTATTAACTAATGAATATTATAAGAAAAATGAAAAGCAACATAAGCAACTAGGTCCATTAGGCTAACTATTCATTAATATAAAACCAGGAAATTCTTTTATACTAGATAAATCCATTATGTACTAGAAAGATGCACCAGATGCGAAATAGATTTGTTCAGGACAGTACAATTTAAGCGTGGTCATATTAGCTTGTGTAATAATGGGTTTCGGGACGGAAAGAAGCACCGTTAACATCTAAAAAGTTCAGTAAATGGTACAAGACGAAAAATTAGAATTGTTGGAACAGTTTAAGTAAAGCAAGTTGGATTTTTTTTTCATATATTCCTGTATGTAACAGTAAATCCATTATTACACTCCTGAGACGAACAGTAGATTGTAAACATGTTGCGAAAAAGGTGACGAAAATTTGGTTGGCCGAGAATTTGATGCCACTGTTTTTTTTTGCAGTAGTTATGGTGTTGATCAACTATCTTAAAAAAAGTAAAACAATAACAGAGGTGTTCTTCACATAATTATTTTACCAAATGGTAGTAGACGACCGTCCAATTAAGATTAGAGATAACGGAGACTCGAAAGAACTCGTTTTTGTCAAATATTGACTGAAAAATTGGAACCGGATTTTTTCACCTATATATAAGTGTTAGAAAGATATGAATCCATCATTACACTCATTACAGTCTACCAGTGGACTGCAAAAAAATTAATTTGTTCCGAAGAATACGAAAACAATTTGGTTATAAAATTGCGTCGATCAACTATATTTAAAACAGAAAAACAATAACTACACATAATTACTTGAAAAAATTGCCGCATATGAAAAAGAAAAAGGCGCAATGATTGAACATTACTTTTTCCTGTTTTTATCTAATGAGAAGGTATCATCCAAGTACAATTTAGGAAGATTAAAGAGGTTAAAGCATCGCTTCATGAAGAAATAACGAGACAAATAGTTAAAATAGTGAATTGCTAAAGGGTAAATAATGTCCGAAGAAGACAAGGATAATAGATAATTGCTGAGAAGTTGATGCAGATTGTCTTTTTTGGGATAATTATGGAATTGTGTTGATTGACTATTTTGAAAAAAGTAAACCAATATATCATTAGTTAAGAAGTTGCTAAAAAATGGCAGTTTATGAAGAAAAAGTACACTTGTTCACACTTCGGCGACGCCATGGTTAAACTTCCATTTCATATTGGTTAATCACTACTTTTTCGTGTTTTAATCAGAAAGGAGGTGAGGACATGCTAAATACAAATTAGAAAAATTAGAGGTAAGAAAAAGTACTTGAATTGATATTTGTTGCAAAATGTACCACCTTATAGTTAAACTACCCTTGAGATTTGGATATTAAAAATTATTTTATAAGGATCTGTGGTCGAAGTTTGTCCATGTAATTTATAAACAACCTGTGGTATTTATATCTCTAGTTTCAGTGCAGACATTAGACACCTGCTTTGTACTATTTGAAATTTATTCACAGCAGATTAGACGGAAGCCAAATCGAAAAAAGCATAAAATAAACACTAATATACCTAACCTAGCTATTAGATTCTTTTTAAATATAATAATATGAAGAAGTTATAAAAATTATAATTATCCAGTGAGAACAGGTCTTGTTTCTATAATTTCCAATCTAGCACTAACTCTGTTTAATGACACTGCCTTTAGAAAACTGATATCCCAAAAGGTAACACTATCTTCACATCCAAATGCAATAATTACGTTAAAAAACAAACATTATTATTATTTATAGAGACGTTATTAAAAAAATACAAATTGAATGAAAGTAGTGGAAAAGCAGGATTTTTTGTGAGCAGACGATTGTCATTCAAAGTAAAAAGATTAGAGTCGTCTATGAACGGTCTATAGTATCTAGTACGAGGCGAAAAAAATATTGAGGATATATTTTCGAATGCTTATAACAGTTCGGATGTCAAGTAATAAATCCTCATATTAAGATATCAGTTATCAAAAAATATACAGGAAATATTTAATTAAATTAATTTAAAATCAATAATAAGTTGTCCAATGACCAAGATTACACATCCTCAACACATTTTAAAGTTTTATAAAACAAAACTTATATTTACAAAAAAATAAAATACATCAAAAATTTGATTTTAAAACACTGTTTTTATAGATCTTAAAAAAACCAGAAAATATGAATGAATACTTTTAAGATTACAGATGTTCAGAAATGGTAATATAAAGTGAAACTGGTGTGAAATTTTTCGATCTTTTGTTATTATTAAAATTAAGGCTTTCTGTGGAATTATTGATGTTAATACACTACATAAATTTCCAACTAGGAGGAATAATCCTCATAAAAAATGTTACAACCCGGCAAATAGAGGAAAAATAACAGCACCAAATGAACACTAAAAATAAGAAGAGAAGTAAGAAACTATTAAATAGTTAAAAAAATGAAAAGGCTACAATAACGTAGGAACAGAGGAAGAGGCAACAAAAGACGAACCTAGTTTTTTTACTGCCCATATTACAGGCATATTAGATAAAAACTAGATGAAAGAATCTAACAGAGACTTTCAAAAAAGATATCAAACCAGTAATATATTAATTATCAAGATTAGGAAGAAAAATAGAACGAAGGGAAAAACTTTATGTAAACTCTATAAAACTGAACGCTGATTTCGACTCAACGGACGGTGAAAAATTATCGAAAAGCATGAAGAAACTAAAAAAAACAAATAAATGGTAAACGAACCGATGAATTCAAAATCGAAAAGGGAATAATACACTGGTAGGGGTAAATGGCATGATATATGCATATGACATAGTACTAGTGGTAGAAACACTAGAGAAAATAAAAAAAGTTGTCATAACAAAATCGAAAAGGGAATAATACACTGGTAGGGGTAAATGGCATGATATATGCATATGACATAGTACTAGTGGTAGAAACACTAGAGAAAATAAAAAAAGTTGTCATAATATGGGACAAAGAAGAAAGATGGAAGTAATATAAAATAATAATTATAAACCAAACCAAGGCAGACATAACACCAACCAAATACAGAGATAAAAAAATAAATAACAATATTTAAATACCTAGGGAAAGTTTTTACAATAGATGGAAAACCATAGAATCAGACGAGAAAATGAAATCTATTACGCAATAAATAAAAACAATATTTGGAAAAAGAAAATAACATGCAGAAGTAAAACTCAAGAGTAAACAATACAATGAAGAAACAATACTATACCGGGTCAATAGTAGTGTCATAAGAAAAGTACTAAACCAAAACAGATATAAAAACAGGAAGAAACTAGGTGAAAAATGAAGGCAGAAGGAAAACATGAATCAAATTGAGTTGTACCAATGTGATAACACTGGTTACGTCAAGATAACCTTCATTACTACTGCAACGTGCACCGACCTGAATTAAGAGATTCATAACCGAAAGTATTCTTATTATTTGTTTCCAATGTATTAACCAATACATTACAGGCAGAAGAACTGTTCCGATATAAGGATAAATGAAAAATAAAAAAGGATATTTTCATTCGTCTAAAACTCTTTTGGATTTGGAGTCATTATCAAAAATTGCAAATTTTTTCAAAAAATTAACCCTTTTTAACTTATTTTTTTAAAGAATTTCGCTCTCTTAATTAATTAATAAATTTGTTTCTTTCAAAAATTTCGTTTAAGTTTCCAAAATTTTTGAATAGTTTATAAAAACACTCGTTTTTTATAAAAGATTTAAATATCAAAAAATCATTCGTTTTTTAGTAAAAATGTCTTATTTTATCCAATGACTTATTACAGTAAGAGTTGTACTGTAACGCTCCTTTCACATTATACGATTTGGCTAGTAGAAAACGTACGATTTTATATCGTGTGAATTGCGGTTTCACATTATACGATTCTGTGATTTTTCTTGTTTAAATATTAATTTATTAATAAATACTTACCATACGCATTTTTCTCTGTATTACTAATCTGATCAAAATCTGATTTCAGTGAGAAATAAACTTTCCTCCAAGCATTCCGTGTCGCGATTCGGTCTATGTAAAGTTTTTGTCGCACAATAACAAACCAAAAATATCAAAAAGCAATAAAACAAATCGATAAGAAATACTATATATGCACATTCCAAAGTAGCTACCGTGTTGAAATTGTGTAATGTGAATGGGGACATCCTCTTCTTCAGTCGATTGAAAATATTTTCCCGTACGAGTTTTAATGGTACGAGTCAAATCGTATAATGTGAAAGGAGCGTAATACCAACTAACACTGTCAATCAAAACAATGTAGCTATTTCCTTAAAAACTGGCAGTAATGGAATGTCTTAAGGAAGGTGAAAGGAATGTTGACATCTGTCGTTGATCCAAAGTAGTGGAGATTTTCGGTGTTTAAGTGGAAATTTTTCCAATGGCGGGCAATTTTATTGTTTTAGATAGGTATACGATAAATATATATTTTAATTTAATGAAATGTTTTTTTTTTATTTTTTAATTCAAGTGAGGTCAGTAATTGTTGATAGATTTCCACACCACGGCGCGTTAGGATTATTTCCCGTCCCCGTTTTTCTATTTTCTTATTAAATGCTCGCTCATTTTTCACACTAGTTTTTTTTAACGCCCGATAATTTGTGCGTTCTGAAGCTTTCGTTAATTTCCCACAAAATTTTACCGCCTGATCCACTGAATAACCTGAAAATTTTTCTCGAATACTGTCATATACGTTTTTTATTTAAGTTGAATTCAACTTCAGAATAATGATGCCTTTTGGCAGAAGTGTTGCTACATCTGGGTAACTGCTCATTCATTTTTACAGAGTTCCAGCAAAGGAAAATATTAAATAAAATAATTAACCATGTATTCCCGTTCCCGCACATTAACTCAAAGCCACTCCCTAACTAAGCACTGATCGTTTAACATATAAGCGACGTTGCCTTTCCATACGAAGTAGATATCAAACGTTCTCCTTTTATTGCAAGGACAAAAATGAGAGAAAATAAATAAAAAAAAAACATGGCAACGCCTTAGTAATCTTATGAACGACATAAGTGTTGTCGATGTGAAGTAAATTACGTATATATATAACAGTTTCATGTAAAAGTCTTTATAAAAACATTTAAATAGGGTCCCTAAAATTTAAGTATTGTAAATTACCTCCGAGACAAATGATCTTCAATATGATATATATTAATGAGCAATAAATATGTATTTTAAAAGATTTGATTTGCATAATTTTGTTTGATGAAAGGAATTCTTCTTCCAAATATTGGATATTGTGGCAACTCTGTTATACATTCCTAACACTCCATTACTGTCAGTTTTTTAAGGAAAATGGGTATAGGCAACATTAAATGAGTACAGGGTAAGTACATTTACTGGATAGGATGAAATAAAGGTATATTTACATATGAAAAGCCTATTTGTTGATATACAAATGGTTTAAGCGATGTAAAACATACCTAGACCCTTATTGTCCTAAAGACAAAGTCAGACACGTAACTGGCAGATTTTGTTTGAATAAAGTGGATACAAAATACCACTTTTATTCCAAATAAAATATGTACAAATGTAAGCGGTTTGCTTTTCATTGTTCTTAAATAATCATAGAACAAATAGGGACGGAGAAAAGGATAACAAAGTTGAAAGGGTTTAATGACAAATATAAGGGAATTGTTAAAAACAAGTGGAAGCAAGATTAAAATGTATTGGAACAAACAGAGAAGAAAAGCTAGAAAATATGGGATGTGGGTTAATTAATCGACAACCAATCCATCTACAGTCAATCTACTGACAGGACAATCGACCGACAGGGACAATCAACCGACGGAGACAAATAAACGACGATTGAATATTATTGTTATATATTTTTTTACAATTGAGAGTGAAATTTGAAAGTTTTTTATGGTTTATTTGAAAATATTTATATTTACTCATTTCAACATAACCTAAAGTTAGAACTATTTTTATATGTATTTAAAAAAGGACTTGACTAACCTAATTCAAACCAGTCACTATATTTATGTATTCAAATTTCAGGGACGTAAAAAATGGCAGGGGAAACGTGACATATTCTTCCAAATGCACACCACTGGATCAAGAATGGAAATATGTTTTTTCATTAAAATATGCCCTATGACGTTTAAAACAAACCTGCCAAATTTCAAATCAATATCTTCATCCATTTTAAAGTTATTAAATAAAATCATTTATTTTTTATAACTTTAACACCCTCTATTTCAAAAAACAAACATGTTGGACCACTCATTCCTTATATCACTTCATTCAATTTTACGAGAGGTATCTACAGGTAAACGTTGTAGGTGTCATCTGTCTACTGCTACTTTTGAGACGAACCTCAAGCCAAAGGGAAGCGAAATTATATAGGAAGGTATGTACTCTATTTGGGCACACACATCGTCATCGAGAAGCAGGTGAGCAGACACCTGAAAGCTGCCCGATATACAGTCCCTAGCAATATAATTAGTTGGTAATAACAGCGAAGAAAAAAGGTCCCCATATCAAGTTTACGAGTTAAAGGACTTTTCAGACTTGCAAAAGCCTTAAGAACAAAGTGGAAACTTCACAGTTGATTCTGCAAACTAACAAATTAGATAGCATGAAGTAAAGATACTGAAAGTCGATAAAATATTAAAATACGTTTTCTGTTATAAAACATACGAAAAAAAGTGTCCAAAAGACAGATGTCCGAACCTTAAAAAACGCAAATCTACGCCACTTTTCCATGTTTCCACTCGCTAACGTTAACGCTAAATTTGGTTAGCGTAGAATAACGGAATGTAAAAAAATAAGAGTTTTAGCCAAGCAATTGCGTTTTCTGCATTTTAAGTTATGTCATTTGTAATGTATTTGAGTTAAGTTTACCCGCAAAATATCCCGCTATTTCAGAAAATTTACCGTATAATGCTATTTTTATTTTTACGCGTTCTAAATGAGGATTAGCGTTAGCGTTAACGTTAGGGGGCGAGGTGCTAAAACTCTCTAATATACCGAATGAATTCCGTTAGCAAAAAGACAAATAGTATTAGTCCTATTAAATTAGACTTTTCTGATCTGATCCTTCTTTATTAATTGGTTTATTTTGCAAGTTCATAAAAAACGGTTTTTTTTTTCAAATATTGGCGCTTTCTCTGATCCGGAGGCCAATTAAGATTAGTATGAAATTGAAAGATAATTAAATGTACCACTAAAATGATCTCTTATATTTTTTACGTACCACAAATGGTTTAGGCAAAAATATGCTTTGAAGTTTTTTATGCATAGAATTTGCGTACTTTTGATCACCTTGCATATATTTTGGTCTTAAGCCACAAAGTAGAACTCAAAAAGTTAAGAGAGGGAAATGTAAGTCTTTTATCCGATTTTATATCGTTTGGCCTGAGCCACTTGAAAGTTGAAAAAATGCGATTTTCAATTGTCTTTCAAAATTATTTAGTTTATAACATAAGTGAAACAGGTTTTTGAAATCAGCTTCTCAGAACGAATCTAAAAATGTAAAAAAATATGACTCTCATATGTTTCATCAATTAAAATTATTTTTAGATTGTTGTCTTTTCTGATATAAATTTCAATCTGAAAACAGATTTAAAAAAAAAATGCTTAGGTTTTGCTCTACAGATCGAGGCGTTATCGGTGCACCACCCTGTATATAAAAGCAGTATGCGTGAGCAAATAACGCTTCATCTTCGTCTTTATCAATATCATGTATGTCTATTTCGTGGACATGTTTAAATTGTTCATATTCACCATATTCGTCATTTTCACATTTTCCCTAAATTCGACTACTAACGCTCTATGGCAACTTTTTGTGCCAAATTATGAAAATTGAGGTAGGGAACGTATGGCCGTAAATGCACCGTTTCAAAAATACAGGGTGTTTAAAAATAAAATAGTTTATTATCAATAAATTTCAAACGGTGCCATCGATCGTAATGAAACTGTAGGAGGATTAGCAGGTTGGTTATTGACATGTTTTCACGTGGATAAATTCCAGATTTTTAACTTTCCTTAGTAAAAGAGTAATAACATTTTACTATGCTAAAACTAACCGTTTTCGAGAAAAACGTAATTTTCTTTATGAACGTTCATTTAGTTATTTGTTGTTTACATTTTTACCAAAGACGGTTGATAAACATCAAAAATTTCATCAGTTTAACCAGTGGCGAGAAATTCAGGAGTGGATAAAGGGTGCTTGATTCCTAATGCACGCCTGTGGAAAAATCTCGAAATTTATCTACTCATGTTAAAACGAGTAGTTTACCAACTTCATAAGCATATTATTGATAATAAACTATTTAATTTGTTTAATTTTAACATCCTGTATTTTTGAAAGTGTGCATTTAATGTTCCCTACCCCAATGGGCATAATTTGGCACACGGAATTTGCCCTAAAGCGTTGGCAGTCAAATTTAGGGATATTTGATTCAATATACAGGGTGTGTCACGAGGAGTTTAAACTATCTGTATATTGAAAACTGCTTACACGATATTTATGAAAATTTGTATATAAGGGTTTATCGTCGTACCACATCTAAGTAGAATATTTTCAACTTTTGGACCATACAGGGTGTTCCGAATATAACGACCAAATTTGTTATTTTAAATAGAACATCCTGTATTTTTTTATATTTTTAGATTCGTCCTGAGAAGCTGATTTGAAAAACCTATTACACCTATATTATAAAATAAATAGTTTTAACGTTACAGAGAATTTCTACGACCGAATGGCAAAATCAGATAAAACGGCTTTCATGACCCTATCCTAACTTTTTCAGTACTACTTGGTAGCATATGAGAAAAATGTATAGAAGATTATCAAAAGTACGCAAACTTTGATCACCCTGCATGCATTTTGTTTTTTTTTCTTATTTAACGTTTGAAATTTACTATAGGCGTGTCTCTTAAATGTACCAGGCTATACGAACTGTTTATTGCTAGAGAACTAATATGGTGAATAAATAGACAGAAATAGCCGAAAAAAGGTAAGGATACATTATTAAATGACGAAATGTAAGTTAGTAGAAAATTTTTAAATATACATTTGTCTAAATATAAACAAAGACTAAACCAACAAAATTAAAAACATTTTAAAACGACATGCTACTGATTCAGTGACACCTATTGGTGCGTCTCAGCTCTCCTTGCCTATTCCTGCACGAACCAAACAAGGTTATCCTGCAATTTACGGGCACGAGATTTGCGCACCCCAGTGAGCGCACCAGAATGACTGTGACTTGCAAGCGACGTTGTCAGACCGTTTCATTATACCACAGAACATATAATTGAATTGATAAATTTTAAATGTTATTTTTGACTATTAACTAAGTTGTTAATTAAAATAAAAAATGGTATTATTTCAGATATCTTATGTTTTGATTATGTAAAAATTGTTAAGAAAGTGTTTATTAGAACAAAAATAATTATTAATTTAACTTATTTTTGAGTATATAAAAATCGTTTTCGTTCCGTTATACTGAACTTAATTATGATTACATTAAAAAATTTTAAATGTTATTTTTGACTATGAACTACATTGTTAATTAAAAAAATGATATTATTTCGGGTATCTTATGTTTTGAGTATATAAAAATTCTTATGAAAAAGGGTGTATTAGAATAAAAAAAATATTAATTTATCTTATTTTTGACTATATAAAAACCTTAGGAAAAGTTATCTGTATCAGAAAAAAAATGGTATTATTTTATCTTATTTTTAAGTAGTTATATAAAAATTCTTGGGAAAAACTGTTTTTTAGAATTTTCTCGAGGATCCACTCATACTTTAATATACTATTTAATTCTAAGATTTTTTATAATCAGGTAAAATAATATCACTTATATTTTCAATAAAGAACTTTTTAACTATTTTTTCAGAAATAAGATTCAATATATATAACACCATTTTTTTAAACAGTTCTTCCTAAGAATTTTTATATTCAAAAATAAGATAAATTAATATTTTTTTTATTCTAATAAACAGTTTTTCTTAAAAAATTTTATATAATCAAAACATAAGATACCTAAAATAATATCATGTTTTATTTTAATTAACAACTTAGTTAATAGTCAAAAATAACATTTAAAATTTATTAATGTAATATAATAATATAATTAAGTTCAATATAATGAACGAAAACGGTCTGACAACGTCGCTTACAAATCCCAGTAATTTTGGTGCGTCAACTGGGTTGCGCAAATCTTGTGCCCGTAAAATGCAGGATTACCCCAACCAAAACGTATAGAATACCCTTAAATATAACTAATATTAAATAACCTTACAAACACAAACGTGACTGGTAGTTTGGTTTGGACAAAAAAAATTAATATAGTCTCATAGCAGTAAAATATTTTGGACCTATAAAGTACCACCCTCAAATAAATATAACAAAACTTGTTCCAGTGAAATATAATTTAGTTAAGTATAGCGACGATGTGCATTCAGTAGTAAATCCAGTTTTTTTTAATTTTGTTTTTATGAAGATAACAACATTTACTGCTTAATATAAACCGATACTGAATTATAATATTAGAATGGAACGATGCAAGTTACGTTCGTGTTTTTAATATATGAATAATATAATTGCCTCAGTTGTTAGTTCCCCCATTTAAGTATATTAATACAGATACAAACAAGAGTAAGTCTTCAACAGTTCGTATTTTCGACGAACTGTAAAAAGACTTCCTATATACGGACTATTAAACTATTTTAAATTCACTAACTTTTCCAAATTTTATTGATGAGGCCCAACCCTGTATGAAACCAAATATAGATCAACACTAAAACTGATCATTATTGATAAACAAAAATTAAATAAGTGTAGTAGCAAGTATTTACCAATAGAAATACACAAATAAAACAGGTAAAATCGTTTCATACAACCAAAACAAATGAGCCGGTGAAGAGAGTTATCTGATAAAATGAATATGACAAGTCAGTCAGAAAAGGTAAAATTAAAGCAAGAAATAAAAAGAAACGGAGATAAATTATTTATCAGGAAAAGCCTATACCCGTTTTGCTTGTCCCGCATTTAAAAACCAATTTCGCAAAAAGTCTAATTTTTAAACAAAATATTTTCTGTATATTTTTAAGTCGTAACAATGAAAAACATAGTTTAAAAAATATATAATCACTTGGTGGAAAATGACCTGTTTAAAATTAAATAATGTCTCTACTACCCGCAAAACTAATCTATACGAAGTAGAGTCCAAGTTTTCTTCCTCTTTCGTCATAAAATAAGTTTACGAGCACCGGCACTTCTGGATCATGCACAGGCCATTTCCTGTTTCGCTGCCTTCAAAGCTTAAATAAAGAGAAAAAACATATTAAATAAGGAAAACTGGTGCACAACCTTAAGTTTATCGTTGTAAATACTTGTTATCCACAATCACCTTATAATTGAAGTTTTATCCACATTGTATAAAGTACCCCTTTAGTGGAATAATTAAATTACTTTATTCCACTAGTGGAATAATGAAAAATACAATCACATTATACTTATTATTATTAATATTAACATTAACATCAGAGCTGTCAGAGCAAAATGTCAAATCATTTTTTGATGAAAAATTTCGGCGACTCTGATTCTAAATGAAGGTCATTGTGGACAAATCGTTGTACTGCATGCATGTTTTTGGTACATTTTATTCGCCTAAGAATATTCTCTTGCGCGAATAAAATGCTATCTAAAACACTTATACAATAAATAACTATTATTTAGTTAAGAATTTAATTTATTTTAAATATTAATAAACAGTACCTTCTCTCTCCCGCCTTCTAATTTTTTTTCTTCTCCTTTCAACTGCTGCCAGTTCTGCTTTTACATCGGCGTAAGTTTTTCTGAGTTCTGATAATTTTTGTTGCAGTACTGCTATCCTTTGTCCGCTATCCAAATTGGGATCTAAAGAAATTTAAGATTTATAACAAGAAAATAAATTGTAAAATTATAATTATGACTGATGTAATAAAAGTATTTTCTCCACGACTATTAGTGAATATAATAATTCCAAAATCATTTTAGAGTTTTCGAAGAAAAAAACTCTTATAAGATGGTTTTGTCCGTCCGTCCGTCTGCTTCAACTCGAGAACGGTGATAGATAAGAGACACACGGACAAATCGATTCAGAATCGTTAAAAATCCCTAAAATGATATTAATCTTTGACCTATTTTTACTTTCCCGCTACTTATACCATATATACTGTACTATATAAAGTATATACCTACATTGAAATTTATTTTCGTAATTTTAAATTTTCGAAAACTCGTAATTACGGAAAAAATATTGTCGTTTTTCACTTGTTTAATAGAATGTAAACATTCTCGCTCTAGAGTTAGAATTTTTATTCTAACACACTTGCTTCTTATGTGTTTTGCATATATTTTCATTCTATATCAAGGTATAGAATGAATATTCTGTAATTGAACTAAACGACATATGTTGCCGTGGATTTCAAAACTGGCAGTGTCAGATACAAATCGCGGCCAGTAATAATTTAAACAAAATAAGGAGTAAAAAAGAGCAATAGATATGGAATTTAAAAATACTTCACCTGAAATTGCAAATTATGAAAAAAGGCCAATTTACTAGTTTTTAATGTCAGTAAGTGTACCAACTCTATAAATATTAATACAAAAATGTCAAATAACCTGTGTCATGATTTAATTTAAAATTGATTCATACTTTCTGATCGTGGAGAAAATATAGTCTCTTACTCGGTTAGAATGAAAAAATTCCATACTCGTGATTCCTCATGCTCACTAACGCTCAGATTCGGAATTTTCGACTCGTATCCAATTTGTTTCATTCTAACCTTGTTACAGAACATATTTGAACATATTCGTATTAGAAGTCTCTCAATTCTGAATCAATCAGAGCTTTGAAAATTTTCCCGAATAGTGTTTTTAATGTTGGTAAGTACATGTACCAATTTTTATACGTTATTTTACATTATTTAGATTTTATAATTAATTTGTCATAAAATACAATCATTTTTGTTTGAAAGTTTTACCAGGAATAAAAAGAGGACTTTATATTACGTGGCGATTTTTTCACTAAAAAATAATAAGATTTTTTAAAGTTATTAAGTAAATGGTATAAAATATTAACGTATCTGTGGCACTAAAAACTATTTCACAGTTACATTAAAGAAAATTTCATTTTTTATGATCAACAAGGAGATTGCAGGTCAAATGGGACGAAGTAAGGTAAGACATATTTAAGTTTGATCAGTGAGCCCTGGTCCCTACGTCACAAAATAACCTAATTTCAAACAAATGGGATATGTCGGAAATAAATTCAGTCAGTTTGACATTCTACTGACAAAGGTGCTTTTTTTAAGCTAAGTCTCCATAACGATGAGTTCTTGGATGAACCAAAAAGAGAAAAACGCTTTTTTATCTCTTTCAAAGAGAAACTTATTATATGATAAAATATTTTCTTCTACTATTTAAGATTTTAATGGTACGTACTTTTCTACTTACCTCACAAACTGCACTCAAGGGCAAAAGAACCTTTCCGGCATCTTTTGCCCGTTGGAAATAATCAACTAATTTCAATATAATCTGTTATTTTTTCTTACAATAGAGCGACAATTTTTTTAATGCGTAAATGTCAAATGTGTCAAAATCAAAACTGACATAAAATTTTCTCTGATTGTTGAAGTTATCTAAGACATTCACTTTAGATGCAAGCGATAGTGAACACGTAGGGGTCAGGGGTCACTGATCAAACTTTACTCATGCATTCATATAGCAAACTGTTTTTCTATTTTTCCAGATGATTGCATAAAAAAGTTTCCTAATATAATTTGTTTCAACACAATAAACTTATCTTGAAACGATGTGGTTGGAAAGGTACTAATAAGGATATGGAAGAGGGGTTTAAGTAGACTATCACACGAATGTAATAAAATAATCATTGGTAGAAGATAATTATATCAATCAAGGGTCAAACTAACTTAAAAATGACTTACCAAATTCGACATAAAAGTTATACTTTGAAGGTCTCGGTGACCTATTTGATCTGTTGTATGATACTTTCGTACTTCCTGTATTTGAATACTCCGAAGTGTCATCACTGTCACTGTTGTGCCTCGATCTATTTCTTTTACTCTTTTTGCTCAACAGAGGCATTGTGTCTTCGGAGTTTCTTTGAGATTTTCTCCGTTTCTTGCATAAAGCTGGTTTTTTCATTTCGCCCATCATCTGAGTGTCTAAATTTTAAGAAGATGCGATTATAAATAAATAATATTGAAATTAAAAAATCAGATAACCCTCAAAACATTAATAAATGAGATTTTCACTCCATATAAAAGTACATATAATATGTAAACTTATTTTTGTTATAAAAACAGTTTATAACTTTGAAATAGAAACAATTTTTAGGATAGATGCTTTTTCTTTCGAGTTTTTAACCGAAAAGTTGTATATACCTTCTTCACTGTAAGGAGACACTTTGATAGCTGATGTCCTTTGTCTCGGGTATTCAGACTCGTTGTCATTCGATTTTCCACTTTCATTGTCGCCCATTGTTGGAGATAAACCACCAGGATCTCTAAAAATAATAAGAGAGAAACGTATAAACCATCACTTACATTTTGCAGGTAAAAAAAGTAGTATTAAATGAAATGGATTTGGTGAAAATCAACTGTAATCAACAAGAAGTTAAATATTTTCTAAATAATAAATTAACTGAATCTCAAAAAAGTTTAAGAGCTGACTGTAGATTCCTTTCGAATCATACAATACTTATTTACGATAAAAGTGCGTGAAATAATGTTTTTACGCAAAAACATTACTTCATGCAAAATTTTATCTACGACTTCTCCTTAAAATTTGTAATTCGTAGATTAAATAGTTATTTACATTACAAGATCCGAAAGCTAACTTTTAGGAGCTCCTAAAAATGCTTTCGGATCATGTAATGTATTAAAATTTTCATTCTCCCCACAGCGTTGCCGTTTCGATACATATGTATGTACTGAATTTAGTACATTTTCCTGCAATATTTTTTTTTTAATGAAAATGTTATACTTTCTAATGTTTTTGTTTTAATGACGTTATATGTCAAAAAAGTACATCTAGTATCAATTTAGTAGGTACATTTTTCCTTTTCAATTCAGTACATTCTGCTGTGTTGCTCCGGCAACGCTGCAGTCCCCAACTACTAAGATATTCCGTGGTTGACATTTGTCAAACAATTTAAAAGTTTGAAAATTCAAAAATGATTTCAATTGAAGATTCTTCAAAAACAGCTTGTAAAAGTTTGTTGCCGGACAAATCGAAAGAACGGTACTATTTAGTTTATGTAAATTTTACGAAGTGGTGTGCGACAAATAATGTTTCGAATATAAAGGAAGATGTGTTATTAGCATTTTTCTTTGGAAAATCAAAGAACTTGTCTCCTTCTACATTATGGTCGGAATACTCCATGCTGAAATTGACTATTTCTATAGAAAAAGATCAAGATATATCGCAATTTAGCCGCTTAAAGGCATTTTTGAAGAGAAAAAATGAAGGTTATCAGCCTCAAAAGTCGCAAGTATTTTCAAATGATGAAATTTCTAAGTTTTTGATAGAAGCTGCTAACGAAATATATTTACTAAAAAAAGTCGTAGCGATTTTTGATGTAGCTGGAGCATGTCGAACTGACAAGCTGTATAATCTTAAATTTAAAGATGTGGAACATAAAAATGGTATCATATCGGTGAAGATTCCCAATATAAAAAACAATGTACCAAGAACATTTGTAGTAATAGAAGATTGCCAATGAAAATTGGCAACACGATAAAGAAAAATAAGAGAGGGCAAGAAATCATAAACAGAGAAGTTTAAAGTAAAAAAAAGAATTTTATTGCTTTTTGATGTTCTTATTACATGAAATTACAAAAAAGTGTAGAGCAAGATTCAATAAATCGGTCAAGTGCGTGTCGGACTTCGCACATTTAGGGTTCCGTACCAAATGTAGAATATAAGCCAGCTGTGCAGAGGCAGGATTCTTAAACGACTTTTTAAAATTTTAATCGAACTAGTCAAAAATACTGGGTAAAAGATTTAAAGAAGTGAAAAGAAAATAACCTGGCGCATGTGTGTTCGACGAATAAAAAAAAATTATGAATATGACAATCCGCATATATACTTAGATATATTAACAAATTTTGAAATGCAACGAACAAATTTGTTAATATCAGCGTAACCGACAAAGATAGAAAAAAAATTATAAAATGAAAAATGCGTTTTTTAATAAAACTAATACGATTGCACAGATAAAAAAATAAAATATCGAATATCACAATTCGCATAAATACAAAGGTACGGAACCCTAAAAATGAGGGAATGTTAATGAAAAAACTATATTTACTAATATATTGGTATTTGTTGGTAAAATATACGTAACAATAAACATTATCGCCAAATTTCAAGTTGATAGCTCAATGGAAAGTTAAAAAATATTTCGGAACAAAATTTTGTAAAAAATACTGACTTTGGCGGCTTCTCATGCCTACATTTTGCAATATTTTTTAAATATAAAAAATATGGTATTTATCTACTCAGTGAGCTCTATTCAAGGATGCCTCACTCGATGGGGTAGGCCAAAATTTTAATTCAGTGCCCCCCTTCAGCTGTATGGGAGCCCCCCTTGAAAACATTTAAAAATATTTTTTAGAGTTTGTAAGGCTTTGGGTCAACAAGACGCATATACTGTGAAAATTTGAAGACTCTAGCTTGAACGGTTTAGCTGCTAGACCGGTGTGACAGACGGACGGACGGATGGACGGACGGACAGACACGCGAGTGATAGCAATAGGGTTCCGTTTCGAGCCTTTGGGATACGGAACCCTAAAAATGAGCCTAATGTCACAGAATAGAGATATGTATATAAGTCTTTACTTCAAAATACATTTAAAACTTACGTGTGAAAAAAGGAGTTTGTGGCCTAAACAGAAAAAAATCAGTGTTTGGAATTGATGGATCTTCTAATCAAACTTCAAAACACTGAACAAAGTGCCCTATGCGTAAAATTTTGGAAAAGGTGATAAGAAAAATGAATATCATAATCCAATCCTAGAGCCTTATACTAAAAAGTAGTAGCATTTAAGTAATTATAAATTATATTTGCATTAATATATCAAAACAAATACCTTTTGATATTTACTCACCCTCTAGGCGACAAATTACTAATAGTACTCTCAGGTGTCGTCGGCGGCGTATTATCCATCACGGTCGTACCCTGCATCCTATTCTCCCTTTCCCGCTCGGCGTGTTGTCCATGCAACTCGACAGGCGGCGCGGCCGGTTGCAATTTCTTCTGTTCCAATAACATGCTCTTGTTGTTGCTCGTGCTCGGAGCGCTGGCGAACGGCATTTCAAGCACGGATTTCATCTTGCTTTCTTGAATGACGGGAGGGTCGCTGGGTGGCGCCGGGCTTCTAGGGATTTCCTCCTCGCAGAGTAGGAGCGAGTGAAGGTGCGGATCGGGGTCTTCTTCTTTTGACGGTTCGGGCTCTTCCTGTTTTACTGCTTCTTCGACGAGGGATGGAGAGGGAACTCGAAGTTCCTCCTGAAAAACAAAAAAAAAATAAAATTAGTAGAATTAGAATTTTTTTCGTCAATAAAGTATTTTCATATATAATCATAGTGTTATGTGCTACATAATTTTATCCAGATGACTTTCCCATGTGAGCTTTTGATCAATTCTTAGACCCTTAACTTGACATCGCTTACCTAGTGTATAGATGTACTCACAATTTTTATTAACTGACTTTCATTGAGGCTTGAGTTTTTTGCTTTAAAAAGCATACATACTGTTTTATTAGGGTTGAGCAATAATTCAGTATTTTAACACCAACGTTGAAATTAACTTGTACAGATATTTGAGATACTAACTGTATCAGACAGACTGTTTTCAGCTATTAACTCGTTGATGTCATCAGCATAGCCAACCGTTGCCTTAGGTGTTGTGCATGAGTATTTCAAGTCACTCATAAATAATATGAAAAATAGATGAGCCGAAACTGACCCCTGAGGAAATCCTTCTGTTATTACCGCAGGACTTGATATCACATCTTCTATAGCCACAATCTGAGATCTTCCACGCAAATAAGATGCAGCCCATTCATTCGTAATGCCTCGAATTGCAGTTTCTGTAGATCTTTTTTTTCTGAAGTCATGTTGCTAATTGGGCATAAGCTCCTTCTGTTCTACAAAGTTTGCAGTCTCATATTGTAGTCGATAATTTTAGCAAATTGCGATTGTAGGCTAATATTTCTATAAATATTAGAATTATTTATTGACCCTTTATTTTTAAATATGGCTGTTGATTTCGATATTTTTAGTGCATTAGGATAACTGCCCATACAGAAAGACTTATTAATTATGTATGAGAGTGGATAGGAGATAATGTAACTTACGGCTTTTATAAAATTGTCCCATGAACTCGATCAATCCCGGGTGTTGTTCCGGGTGTTTATATTTTAGTCGTTTTAGATATTTTCCCCTATTTAATAACATGTAGTTGGAGTGAAAAAGAAAATATAAATTGAATGAGGATGCAGATTCAATACCTGTGTTGATTTTTATCGTTAGGTTATTTCTTGTTTTGTAAACAATTTGCCAGTTTTCTTTACTGATGTTAGAGTTTTTGATTCTATTGTTATTATATTCTAATTTTTGTTTGTTTACTATTTGTTTATAGATCACATTTAGGTCTTTATATTTCTTTTTAATAATCTCATTTTTTGTTGACTTTGCTAGTTTAAAGAGATCACATAGGGTTTGATGTAGTTCTTTAATTTCGTTAGTTATGCAGGGATTTTTTTCTTTTTGGTTTTAATTTTTACGACGGGGAAAGCATTTTTTTATAGCTCGTGCAGAAGCGCGGGTACATAAATTTGTATCAGAAAAAATCCACCTATGGATATGTGTGGTGCTTGTTACGGTATTATGGACACATTCCCTAGTTTTTTCGACTCTGTATTGGCTATTAATAGAGCTGGGCAGAGTACCGCACTAAAGTACTCATGAGTACTTCACAATAAAAAGTACTCATAAGTATTTGAGTAAGAGTACTCATATGAGAAGTACTCAAAGCAAATAAGTAATCTTAAAAATTTTAGAGATAATTCGTGAAACATGAGTAACGATAATGAGTATGTCAAATAATTCTAATTAGAGAATTCCAGGTTGGAAAGAAGCAATTATATTAATTTCTAATTTAATTTAAATTTATATTCTTCGAAGTAGACTTTGATTTTTCTAATTTTCATCTAGGTATTTGTATTTATTATACATACCGTAAAATAATAAATTTTCAAAATTCAATCAATGTACACGAATGGATTCGTATATATAATTATTACATTTTTAACATTTTTTTTTAAACAACAACAATTAATGGAATTTTAAAAACCATCGGTCCTAAAAAGTAGAGTTAAAAGCTAAAGCACCAACTAACCAACACTCCGTAATTGTAATATGACAATGACAACTCACACCCATACACTGCAGCACAAACTGTCAAACAAAATATAAAATGATAGTGAGACACTATATACAGGACAAGCTAACACGTGTCTAGGCGCGCTACGGTACTCGTTACTCGTCAGCTGTAGAAATCAAAAGTACTCGAAATTTCGAGTACTGAGTACCGTCAAAATAAAAGTACTCACGAGTGCCTACTACTGAGCGTAGTACTTCGTATACTACATATAATTCTCTTTATTTATTTATTTAATGGTTGTGGAGAACAGACAATCTTTTCCTTTTGTCATTTTAACGTTTGATTTTGGAAATGGCACTTTAGAATGTTGTGCGGTGACATGAATCTTAACCTCAATATCTGTCAGTATCATCGATTCTAATAGTTTCGATGACTTTGTACAGATGATTTTCAAGGCGAGAAAAACATGAGAAAAATTCAGCGGTTTCTAAGCAAAAAACTATAAAAGAAAATGTTCTTTGAAAAACAAAAAATATAAAACTTTGATATATATCAAAAACAAATAATGTTTTGTTTTTCAAAGAACATTTTCTTTTATAGTTTTTTTTGTTTAGAAACTGCTGACTCTTTCTCATGTTTTTCTCGCTTTCTGTGCGGCGAAACCAACACGAAAATCATCTGTGCAACCTAGTAAAGCGACTCTCGGTTGGCGCCAAAGTTCGCGTTTTTTCTTCACGCAGGCATCGTCGCCATCTTCTCTGTACTGATCATGTACTCTCCAATAGTGTGACGGACCACAGTCACGTAATTTTAGTTGACACTCGACAGTCAGCTGTTGTGTATTTGTATTATTTTCATATATATTGTAAGATATAAGTTATAGTTTATAGTTATTTTATTTTCGCCATTGCTATATCCAATAATTATTTATTTATAATTTGTTGAACTTACTACTTTATTTTTATTTATTCTTAGAATAAAAGTGGAGTGGTTTATAACGTCAAAAAATAGCAGATTCCATTTGATTGTAATTATGTTCCACCCATAGATTGTGCTACTTCAATTGCGATTAATTTCACAAATTTGAGACTTTTAATAAATAATAAATTATTTTCTGGACATACTCAGATAAAGAAATATATTTAATAATAAAACAAAACATTATAGAACTAAATAGTGCTCGTTTTATCTACTTTTCAATAGTGCGTGCGCTGGTGCCACTTTTGGCACAATTGTGCTACATTTGACAACACTGAAAAACAGTACGGGCAAAATGGCATCGTGGTTAAATTTCTGTGCCTAAAGGGATCAAACGGAGTTAAGAGTGGCCTGAGAGTCGCCATACTGATAGAATATATGTACTGTGTTGAAACTTTTAGAATCGATGACACTGACAGATATTGAGGTTAAGATTTATGTCACTGCAAAACTTTCTAAATAAAGTGCCATTTCCAAAATCAAACGTTAAAATGACAAAAGGAAAAGATTGGCTGTTCACCACAACAATTAAATAAAATAATAAAGAGAATTATATGTAGTGTATGAATTATGTAGTGCTTCGTACACTACATATAATTCTCTTTACTTATTTATTTAATTGTTGTGGCGACCAGCCAATCTTTTCCTTTTGTCATTTTTAACGTTTTATTTTGGAAATGGCACTTTAGAATGATTTGCGGTTACATGAATATTAACCTCAATATCTGTCAGTGTCATCGATTCTAATAAAAGTTTCGATGATATTGCACAGATGATTTTAGTGGTGGTTTCGCCGCAGAGAAGGCGAGAAAAACATGAGAAAGATTCAGCGGTTTCGCAAAAAAACTATAACAGAAAATGTTCTTTGAAAAACAAAAAATTATTTATTTTTGATATGTATCAAAATTTTATATTTACTGTGCTCTTACAAATAAAAATCGTGTTTAAAGAAAAGTTCTTATAATTATACAGTGATCGTAAACTATACCAACCACTATACTGGGTACTTTGAGTACTCCATTAGAATTTTGAGTACAATTTACTCGAGTACGAAGAATTAAGAAATTCACGTTTAGATCCCCACATCAAATATTAATAGTTAGTTTTGTGCATCAGATCATGCATTTTATCGATAAAAATGTCAAAATTTGTTTTATGAAGTCAAATCAAGAGAAGATATTGTTACTTCAAAGTTTTTTTCCAAACATTCATTATATTTGTGTGGTTTAACCCTGCGGGCAGGGTACGATTGCGCCGGTAGTACCTGTTTTAATCCGATACTGTCAAAGGGTGCTTTAACCCTATGGGATGATTGCGCCGGTAACAATATTTAATTTTAATTTGATTGCCGGTTGTTTCTTTAAAGCTTTTAATGGAATTTCCTAAAATTACTACAATATTGTTTTAAAATTTTCATTCAGTCTTTCCTTTTGCGTTCAGTGGGTGACATTTGTATCATGGAAAAAATATTTAGTGAACGTGGAAAACCACTTATCACTTATGAAGAGTTTAAATTTCGATATTGTGAAAAAACTGAAAAAGGTGTGAAGTGGAGGTGTACAAATAAGAACTGTCAATCAAAATTATATATGGATGAATGTGCGACTGTAGTTTTAAGTATGTATCTATCATCTATACGTTTATTACTTATATTACTTATATTTATGTAGCTGTAACGGGTATGTAATAAAACATTTTTTTATAGATAAATTTGTGGAACATAATCATCTTCAACCTAAGGATGTGACAATTAAAGCGTTTCGTAACAGCCTTAAAAGAAAAGCTACGAATGATATATGTGAAAGGCCTTCCAAATTAATCAACCAAGAATTGGCTAGGTCATCCGAATTATTACAAAATATTAATACCGCAGATGTTTCCAACATTCGAAAATGTTTGTACCGGCAGCGGAGATCTACATTTCCAAAACTCCCATCCGACATTAACGAAACTCAAAAAATAATTGACAAACTTAATATAGTAACGAGCAAAAAAGAAAATTTTGTATTAGAAAATAGTTATGAAAATAATATTGTAATATTTTCATGTTTAAGTAATTTAATATATTAAGTTCGTGTTCTGTGCTTTACTTAGATGGTACATTTGATTATGCCCCTAAATATTTTTGTCAGTTATTCACTTTACATGGCCTAAAAATTGGACATTACGTTCCTCTAGTTTTTTGTTTATTGCCAGATAAACGTAAATTGTCATATTTAGCAGCATTTAAACTCATTGAAAATAATATCACGCGATTAGGTTTCAGTTTACAAGTTCGTGAAATAGTGGCCGATTTTGAAGATGGAATCCATTGTGCAGTAAAAGAAATTTGGCCACAGATAACATTGATTTTTGGCTTAACATTTTTAGATCCATCGAATGTAGGCGATTGTTTTGCATTTATTTTCTGTCCAGAAGATATTAGTGATACACGACTTACTCAATTTTTTGATTATTTAACGATAAATTATATTGATGAAAACGCCCGTTTTCCTCCTAAAATTTGGGCATGTGAGTCGGCCACTTCGCAAAGATCCACAAACTGCTGCGAATCATTTCATTCGGCATTTAATAAATGTTTTTACCAACCACATCCAAATATTTTACAATTTATTTACATTTTAAATGAGTGCCAAACCAATGTATACGTTAAATTAAATAGTACTCATTTAAAAAGAGTAATTTCAAATAAAAAAATATAAAAAAAAGTTAATATATTTACAAGAATTAATTGAAAATTATAAAGAAAACAGAATAGAAATGTATGATTTTGTAAAATCATCCTCGTATCATTATAACAGTTTATTTTAGATTTTGTATGTATGCATAATTTGTTAAAATATATTTTTTTATATATTAATCTTGATTTTATTTTAAAATGAAAAAATATTCCTTTTTTTGAATGGAATACCTATATTATGTTTATCTTTTTTTGGCGGCGCAATCGTCCCTTGGGATTAGTAGACTACCTGAAACAACCGGCGCAATCATACCACCGACTTAGGACAGCTCAGGTAATATCGGCGCAATCGTCCTATACCCGCTTAAGCAGGCGCAGTGCTGTGTAGAACACCGCAAATTCTAGTTCCCTTATTTACCTTAGTTATATATATAAAAGACGTAACCTTCAGTTACCCATTTATTATATATATAAAAACCAGATATATTAAGGACAATTGTTGACATAAAATCCCATAAAATAATAATATGAAAACATGAAAATTAACACAATAGGTGGCAACTTAGCATGTACGAATAGAACGTGTTACAAGAGCTCTGCTTAGAAAGTGATTTTTTTGTGGTAATTCTACATTTGAAATATCTAAAACTTCTGCATAATTATATCATCGTTAAAGAAGTCTCACTGAATATCAAAAAATATTTGATTATCGCCTGTATAAAGTTAAATAATAACTTTTTTTCTGAGATTAATATTCAGTGGTGCCGAAGTGAACTATTTTAAAATTAATATGTCTACTAGAAACGTTAAAAGTAATAGTGTTTCGCAAGCAACTCAATTGGGTGAAGCAGCATTAGAACCGATAATTAAAAAGGTATGTTCTAATTTTTTTTTTCAAACTAGAAAGCAAGATAGAACAAGTTGATAAAAACATAAAGAAACTATCTAATAGCCTTACAAAAACCAAAAATCTTGCACTACAAAATGAGAAAAATTTTGAATTTCATTAGTTAGGCAAAAAAAATTCACCAAGACTTACTGGACTCAAAGAGTCTGAAGAACTCTTAGATGATATCTTAAACTTGATCAATGTTACCTTAAAAGTCAAATATAACTCTTCGGATATAAATAATTTATACCGCTTTGGAAGAATGTCTCAAGAAAACAGCAATCCCCGTAATGTTCTTATTGATCTTACTTCCTATTTAAAAAGAAAGGAAATACTTAATGCCAGGATACTACTTCAAGGTAAAGACATCTTTATAAATGAGGAACTTACCCCTTATAGATATAAAGTATTGAGAATGGCTAAGAAAAAACAGGGATCGAGAAATGTCTGGTCGCTTGATGGTAAAATTTTTATAAAGATCAATGATGGAATTATTATGCCTTTAACGACATTATAAATTGTTTAAATTGGCAACAAAGCGAATTACTAGTAGGACTATATCTAGACATCTTATCTTCTTATAGGTATTTTTAGTTTTCTTTTCTGCGGATTTGTTTTCTTTCTATTTATTCATGTTTAAATGCGAAATTAGTCGTTCCATTCGTTTGGGAATTTCCCTTTTTATTTGTTAATAGTTTACTTTTTTATACGTAAAAATTGAAATACGGACAATTATGCTTAAAATTTTAAAAAAGATTTAATTGGAACATGCATACAGGGTGTTTTATTGGGAAACGGACATACGTTAACTGCAGATAGGGGGCACATGGGTGATTCTAAATTACTCCAATATGATGGGTCTAGCGGTCTTTATAACCGAGATACAGGGTGTTTTGTCTATTTTGTCTATTTATTTAATGGCCTATAACTTACCATCCACTCTGCATATTTTTTTTATATTTGGGCTACACATTCTTCATAAGTTGCCAAATCCATTCATAAGAAGCAAAATCGAGGTCCGACATCACAAAAAATGTACAAATTTGGTCATCCCCAAAACAACACCCTGTATTCCTGAATTTAAAATGTTTGTTTCCATATTCAAAAAGAGCGCAACAAACTGAATCTAAAGATAAGCTTTTGGAGTTTGCGCAGAATGGTTTCTACTTCAATTTTATATTCAAATTGCTTATTTATTAGAATTTTTGGGAATTCAACATCGGATTGTTTACATTTTGTTTCATTTTAATGTAAATTATCTTATCTTAAATAAAAAATATTGTGAAATCAGTGTTAATTCATGATATTTTAGCTTACTACAAATTGCAATGGATTAAACGTTACAAACATGTAATAATATGTTAAACACCCTGTATAAAAAAGTCTGTAACCTATTAACATAACGGTAAAATGAAATTTAACACAACCTACTCAAGAAAACAAGTCAGAAGCGCATGCGCGTTAGCAGGCACGTGACGACTTCTAAACACGCACTATCTCATGAACCATAAAAGATATCTCAAATCTGTTTTCAAATATCGATTCGGTGTTAAATTTCACGTCCGTTTGAAACCGGTAGAATCACTTCCGGTTCTGGTTTGCAAAACCAGTTTTGAAACCGGAAGTCCTAAAAACTATTTGGGAGCTATTCGAGGTATGGTGAGTTTATTATCGTTGACCGTTTGTCTCTATCTCTTTTCGTTTTTGAGTTATAAATGCGGACAGACAGAGAGACGGACGGACAGACAGACAGAGCCGTATTATACACTTTAGGGTTTAGAAACACCAAAAAAAATGAAACTCCGGACTTTTTTATACAGGATGTTTGAAATATTATTACAGGTTTGTAAGAGTTAATCCATTGCAATTTGTAGTAAGCTAAAATATCATGAATTAATACTGATTTCACAATATTTTCTATTTAAAGTAAGATAATTTACATTAAAATGAAACAAAATGTAAACAATCCGATGGATTTCATTTTGAATTCCCAAAAATTCTAATAAATAAGCAATTTGAATATAAAATTGAAGTAGTAAATCATTCTGCGCAAAATCCAAAGGCACATCTTTAGATTCAGTTTTTGCGCTCTTTTTGAATATGGAAGCAAACATTTTAAATTCAGGAATACAGGGTGTTGTTTTGGGGATGACCAAATTTGTACATTTTCTGTGAAGTCGGACCTGGATTTTGCTTCTTATGAATGGATTTGGCAACTTATGAAGATTGTGTAGCCCAAAAATAAAAAAAAATATACAAAGTGGATCGTAAGTTATAGGCTATTAAAGAAATAGACAAAATAGATAAAAGACCCTGTATCTCGGTTATAAAGACCGCAAGACCCATAATATGATACTTATTAGGAATCACCTAGGTGCACCCTATCTGCAGGGAACGTATGCCCGTTTCCAATGAAACACCCTGTATACTGCAGCATTTTTATGAAATTTTACAAAACGAATTTTTTTTTTTAGTTTATTGTTGAAATTCATTTAAAAAATATTTAATTTTAGGTATGATAAAAGGATAAAATTTCTTTTATTTGCTACTGTTTTAGTTAAGTCTGAGCTAACTATTTAGTAGATATTCATTTTTTTAAATATGCTTTTATAATATTTAAAGAGATAGGGCTCTTGCCTATCATGCTATGAAAATTCGTACTTATTATCAAAATTCGCGAGGACTGCGTACTAAGACATCGGCTTTTTATCAAATCCTTTTAATTGAAAATTATGATGCAATTTGTTTAACTGAAACTTGGCTTAATAAGGACTTATATGATTCTGAATTATTTGATAGGAATTACATAGTGTATCAAAAAGATAGAGACTTACTTCAAGGTGGTAAAAAATGGGGCGGTGGTGTTCTTATCGCTGTTAATAAAAAATACAAATCTAAATTAAATATTTTGGAAAGCAATTTGGAATGCATTTTTGTGGAGGTTAATTTTTTAGGACATAAATTCATCTATACTAATGTATATGTACCTCCACAATCACAAGCTGCCGTTTATTCATCTTTTGTAGAACTATTCAATGGACTTGATGTATGTATTACCCCTACTACGTTCCTTAATTATGATTCTAGGTGATTTTAATCTTCCCTTTATAAATGGTACCCAATTAATCTTGAAAAAAAATGAGCAGAATAATGGATATACGATCCCATTAGCTGAATTAGTAAATATGTATAACCTCAAATCCTAGAACAATATTTTAAATAAAGATACAAGAACTCTGGATTTAGTTCTCAGTAAGCAGAAACGACAATCCACTAACGGTAGAAGATAATAAACATCCATTTCTATTGGTAGAATTCATTGCAAATAAAATATCCCAATATCAAACTCCAGATAACTTAAATAGGCTTTATAATTTTAAAAAAGCAAATTTCCCTCTACTTTGTCAATTACTACGCGATTGTAACTGGGAATTCTTTTTCTATCACAAAATGTATGAAATTTTAGATGCTTGCGTACCTAGATTTTATGCTAGTAGGCTATATAAAAAGAAATATCCAGCCTGGTTTTCAGCACAAACTATAATGATTTATAAACAGAAGGAATAAAAAGATTAAAAAAATCTTCACATTTTCACTTGACAGCATATAAGCGGTTAAGGGCTTTACTAAAACGTATAGTAAAAGATGAATATGAACAGTACATTGCAAATATTCAAAATAATATAAATACTGATGTTAATGCATTCTGCAACTTTGTAAATCAGGGTAAAAAATCTAGTTTTGAAACTTCATATTTTATAAATGGAGGAAAAAATATCGGATTCAAAAGATATATCTGACGGCTTTGCAAAATATTTCAAATCGGTATATGATGAGGAGTCTTCCAAGTACTCAATAAATACAACATAAATTTTAGATAACTTACTCAATTCCAGTATTTTAAATTTTAACAAAATTACAATTCGAGATATCGATGATGCATTCAAAAAAATTAAAACCTAAATATTCCTCTGGGCCCGATCAAATTCCAAGTTACATTTTTAAAGCCTTTTGGGAGTAAGTACTTAACTTATCCACTTTTAATAATATATCAGAAATCCTTAAGCACTAATATATTCCCTTTAGCTTTTAAAAACCCCAAAGTTACTCCTGTTCAAAAATTCACTTTACCAACTATAGACCTATATCGATACTGAATTGTATTGCAAAAATTTATGAATTTATAATATACGAAAAAATATATTTCCCTATGCAAAATATAATTTGTTCCTCGCAACATGGTTTTAGCAAAGGTAAATCTATCGATATAAATGTATTAATTTTCACTAATCATGTTAACAATGCCATAGTTAACAGAGGACAAGTTGACGTAATATATACCGATTTCGCTAAAGCCTCTGACAAAGTTAACCATGACCTACTTTTATGTAAATGAAATAAATTTTCGTTAAGTAAATCGTTAAAATTCACATCCTATCTACAGAATCGATGACAATCTGTCTATTATAAAAGTGAAACGTCACACCTTTTCTTAGCGAGATCAGGTATATCACAAGGCTCAAATTTGGGCTCTGTTTTATTTTTGCTTTTCGTTAACGACCTCCCTCAACAAACTGTCTGCTTTATGCAGATGAATTAAAAATTTATAAAGATATGAAAAATGTTAATGATTACTTTCAGTTACAATATGATATTGACCAAGTTTATAAACGGTCAATAGCAAATAAACTACATTTTAACATTAGCAAATGTGTCGTAATGACATACAGTCGTCAAAAATCGCCCAATAATTTCTTGTATTCTATGAGTACTTCTATCTTACAAAGGGTTGACCACAAAGTAACCTCGGGATTACATTTAACAGTAATTCAAAATTTGATGAGCACATTCGAAAGGTTCTTGTTAATTGATATAAAATGTATTTATTTTATCAGCCCATTAGAATTGAATTTAATATTTCTCGACTGGAAAGGAGAACAACTATACAATGCTTACTGTTTCTTTATAAATTAATTAACCATATAATACGTTCATCAGAATTGCTATCCCTATTTAATTTTTATGTATCTAATAACCGAAGTCGTCCCAGGTTGGCAACATTTTATATTCCACATAACACTAGTCCACTGGACCGGATTTATTTTTAGTAAGCCTCTATTCTTTTCGAAAATCTCTAAATAATTTAATAGCTCATACTGTACACAAGTCTTAATGCGCAGTCCACATAACTAAATAAATATTTGATAACAATGTTACTATTATATTTGTTTATGATTCTGTTTTCCACAGAAACATGTAAATAGGGCATACCTGTTTGTTTCTGTACATAAATAAATAAATATAAAAAAGTAAGATTTAATTGTTACCTCCGAACAATTGTTATATGTTTTCTGCCTTAGACCATGTTTTGGCATCTAAAATAATTACAGTAGGGGAGTGCGGGGTAATACCGCGCGGTGGGTAATATCGCGCAGGCCAAAAAAACTGACAACGAATCCTGCAGTAAGAATTGTATCAAGGGTACGGTGTTAGAAAAACCTGGCAACTATGCAGAAAAGGTCTGGAGCCCACCTAATGCATTTAGTTGCGTTTGGTAGATGAAAGTGTTAACATTGCAGTTTTGCTTATAATTTTGTGCTCTTCTAAAATAAGAAAGGTAAGTGGAAATTTTAAAACAAAATAAGATTCGTAAGTACAGATATTTTCGTCAATTCTTATGTGATATTTGTCCATATTTGGTTTTTAATTTGTTTTTCAATTATTGAAGCTATGGTTAGAAAACCAAATCAAAGTCGGTACGGGACAAGATCGCGCAGAAATTCTTCTAGAGAAAAAGAGATTCACATTTATTAACAACGTTTCCTTCTTATTCCGGAGTCAACACTACGTGATCATTTAAAGGAGAGGTATTGAAAATCGAGCTCCTTTTAAAATGGACTGCATAGGAAGAAACCCAGTCTTTACTAAAGAATAAGAAGCAGAGTTAGCAGATCACGTAATAAAACTGAGGAATTTGTTTTATGGTGTTACGCCTTGGCAGTTAAGACGAATGACATTCAATTTCGCAGAAGCTAATCAACTGCAACACAAATTTAACACAGACAAGAAGCTAGCAGGCAAAGACTGGCTGAGAGGATTTTTAAAACGGAATAATCAATTAAGCCTTCGTCAGCCAGAAGGCACTAGCATAAACCGTATATCATTCATCAATGCTGAAGCTGTTGGAATTTTTTTTAATAACCTTAAAGAAGCTTTGAACAAGTTTAAATTTAGAGGCGACAGGTTCTACAACGTTGACGAGTCCGGTATAACTACCATTCAGAAAAAAATTGGAAAAGTTTATGCTAAAAAAGGACAAAAACAAGTCGGTGTTGCCATTTCAGCCGAACGAGGACAGACAATCACCATCATATGTGCTGTTAGTGCATCTGGTTCCTAGATCCCCCCAATGATTATTTATCCTAGGAAACGGTTATCTCCACAGTTAGAAAAAGATGGTCCAATAGGATGTATATATGCATGTTCAGACAAGGGATGGTCAAACGATTTGCTATACTTGCAATGGCTTAAGCATTTCCAGAGGTACATAAAGACAACTGAGGCTGATCCAGTTTTGCTGGTATTGGACAACCATTGCAGTCACATATCATTAGATATTTATAATTTTTGTAAAGAGAATTACATTGTGCTTCTCACATTACCACCTCATACGTCAAACCACCTTCAGCCCCTGGATTAGACATTTTTGGTCCACTTAAAAAAGCTCTCTTTGCTGTTTATAATTCTTATATGATTTCGACTGCACATGAGAAGATCACGGTGTATGATGTAGCTCGCTTGTTCAATCAACCATACATAAAGGTAGCAACGCTGGAAAAAGGAATATCAGGATTCAGAACTAATGGAATATTTCCTTTCGATCTCACTAAGTTTACGGAATAAGACTTTGCACCAGCTGAACAGTTTAGAGAACTTGTTTTAGAGGCTGAACAAGGAGAAAATGAATCAACACCATGAAGAGGTACTGCGGAACAGACACCATCAACATCAAGAGCTACTACGGAACAGACACCATCAACACCCAGAGCTACTGCGGAACAGACAGATATAACAGATATAAAAGGAAAAAAAGGCAAAAAAAAACTTAATATTACTAACAAAAAACAACAGAACAATAGATCTCCGATAAAGAAAAGCCGCAGTGAAGAGCATACGTCAGAAGATGATTCTGATTCCGAATCATCTATAGAAATGGATGATTCGGATCTCAGTGAAATCGCACAATATTACGCTCCTCCCGTAGCCAATGAAGTACGCATCGTATGCGACGAATTTGTAAAAAACAAAGAACTTTGGTATCGCTGCATTGAATGTGGGGCATGGGCTCATGCAGCTTGTAGTGGGTGGGAGTCAGCTGAAGGTTTTAAATGCGATGAGTGTAAAGAAAATATTAAGATGAATAAAAAGAAAGCAGAAGAACCGAAACGACTTTTGTTTTAATATAGTTGAAAAACGTGTTATATCTGTTGTAAAAGTTTAAACTTGTTTTTTTAGTTTATTAAAAGGTTCTTTGCTAATTTTTTATTTTTATTACTTCGCAAACAAAAATTAACATGCACGATATTGCCCCACTAGCTAAACGATATTACCCCAACCGGGTGGGGCAATTCCGCGAAATGCACGTGTTGCGTATTTGTAAAATATTTTAGTGATTATATCATGAAAACTACTTCTACTGCCATCTAATAGCAGAGAAGAGCATATGAGGATATATATATATATTTTTTTTTTAATAATTCTTGTAACATCTTATACCAAACATATTTGTGCAGAGTTTAGCAATTTTGTAACTGTTCATAAGATGTAAATTTTAGAAAATTTTCTACTTAGGTGCGCGGTATTACCCGCCTTCCCCTACATCTAGTGGCAGCTTTCATATTTTTATCTTTTCCACATAATAATAATCCATGGTAACCAATAGTTCATTTGATATATCAGTAGGCGCACCGCTGTGTTTCGCAGCGTTAAACAAATATACAACTGTACCAGTTTCAAACACTGTACGTTTTGTAAACGACAGGTTGCCAGATACTGTAAGGGAGGCATACCTAGAAGGACAAATCACTGCTAATAAATATGGCCAGAATGCTGCGGTGCTGTACACAGCATCACGCCCGTCGCAGGGTTAAAGGATATTTAATTTTTTACTCACATACAAGCCTCTCCCCATGCATAATTAATTTTATTATATTTAACCGTACTAATGTGTTGGATTCGTATTGCTGACGACACATCTTATTGCCGATTTAGCATACTCTAGTTTATAATTTGTAACATATTTCATTTAAAAACAATATATATTTATTAATTCTTTTTTAACAGGTAAACCGGTTGGGCCATTTTTTTATAATAAATCTGTTGTAAATATGGTTTGTGTACAAATATCAGTTTATTGCAGTGGTTTCTTGTTGGAGATACCTTGAATATTTACATGCAGGACTTGTTACTGTTGTAACTGATTCTGATTGAGTTCTTCTTAAGGTCTTGTTTGCTTCTTGAGATGTCTTGACATTCATTGTGGTTATTCAAATGAGGATTTTCATTATCATTTGTACTAGGGATGAGATTTATCAAAAATCCTCATTGCATTTGTCATACTGATTGTATTTCCTGATGTCAAGTCGCTAAATGCAACAGATTTAGACCAAGTAGATGGCTTATATATTTCATCATTGAGGTGAAAAAGCATAAAGCATTTATTTTGAGTCTGATTTGTTGGTAGCTCCAGCATTCTTAAAGGCATTTTGGGTTTTTATGGGTAATGTGGCGGGCGATTGACACGATAAAGGTATAGCCAATTTTTTTTGTTGCTCCAAATTTCGTATTCTCCTCATTCTTTCCAAACTTTCTTCATGGTTTATTTTTTTTGTAGGTTACTTTCTGGTATCTCTCTACGTCGACCGAAGATGAGGTGTTATCATTTTTATTCAGGTTCATGGTATCCTTCATTACATTAAGTTCAACTTGTGCCATTAAGGTCTCAGGTGCAACGCTGTAGCACTGTTTGTTTTAAACTTGGTGTTTATCGTCATAGATGCATGGGTTGATTGAATCGATTGTACAGCTTGCTTTTTGTTGGTGTTGATAATTGGTTTTTTATTCGATTTTTCTAAGTAGTTAAATCTTTGTTTTAATAGTAAATTATTTTCGTCTATTAAAGAATATTTTTATTCTTTTTGATTTTAATTTGTTTTTGATGGGTGGAAAATGTTACCACAGTTCACATACACACACTTTATTTTTGGTTGTTTTCGTTTGAAAGCATTTAAATTATTTCTCATTAAAATTTTCTTCAATAATGGCAGAGAACATTTTTTGACTTTTCACTTTCCACAATCGTGCAATATATTGTACAATACATTTTCAAAGTAAATGTTATAAATAAGTTAATAATTAGTTAAAACGCTTACCTTTTTACAGTCAAAGTTAAAACTAAGCTCCTCCTGCGACTGCGAATCATCCGTAGTTTGAATTTGTGCGAAAACATTGCTACTATCACTTTCTTTAGTATCAGGCTTAATATCCAACGATGTAGCCTGCGAATCATCATCCAATCTAGCAATAATCAACTGTTCGGAATCGCTGCTGTCCGTTTCACTTTCTTCTATATAAGCCCTGCTGAGTACCTTCTTTCTTTTCTTTAAGTCATGCAAATCAGATTTGGGAATATTTTTGTTCTTTTTCATTTAAGTTTGTTTTTCACAGCACATGATGGGTGGAAAATGTTACCACAGTTAACACACACTACATTTTTTGCTGTTTTCGTTTGACAGCATTTAAATTGTTTCTTATTAAAATTTTCTTCAATAATGGCAGAGAACATTTTTTTGGCTTCTCACTTTCCACCATCTTGCAATACATTGTACAATACATTTTCAAAGTAAATGTTATAAATAAGTTAATAATTAATTAAAACGCTTACCTTTTTACAGTCAAAGTTAAAACTAAGCTCCTCCTGCGACTGCGAATCATCCGTAGTTTGAATTTGTGCGAAAACATTGCTACTATCACTTTCTTTAGTATCAGGCTTAATATCCAACGATGTAGCCTGCGAATCATCATCCGACCTGGCAATAATCAACTGTTCTGAATCGCTGCTGTCTGTTTCACTTTCTTCTATATAAGCCCTGCTGAGTACCTTCTTTCTTTTCTTTAAGTCATGCAAATGAGATTTGGGACTCGCTGACGATTTTTTGATTGGTTCTTCGATGGGTGGTGAAGGAATTTCTTCCTCTTCTTCATCTTCCTCGTCCTCTTCTTCGTTCTCGTCGTCATCTTCTTCTGATTTATGATCGACTTTGGGCTCGGGTAATGAAGGTTTTTCATCTTGTAGGGGTTTGATGTCTTCTGGGGGAAGTTTGGGTTCTTCTTTTGGGGGTATCTAGATAAAACATAGTTCATATTTAAATCAGAATACGCAAAATTAAAATAAACAAAAAATATGTGTTAAGTTAAAATATCATTAGACCATCAAAGAATTGCATATTTTTTCTGAAACAATAACTGCACAGAATGTAAATATTTATAACGGTAGTTATCCAGGGAGAAATATTTTTTGAAATGCACTGTCTCTCCGGTTGCTAAGTAAGATCAGTGCAGCAGCAGCAGCACATAACAATGTGCAATTTGTCAATTGTTTAACCATTTTTAATGCTGCTTTATGTTAATGGGGTAAATTTTAATAATGAGCACAAAATAATTCGTCATGAAGTGTAGAAAAGTGTCACACCGAAATTAATACGCAAAGATCATCTTTCTTAGATAGTCGTAGAAACAGTATATTGATATACAAATCGGCAAAGTGAACTTTTGCATAAGTGGGAGGCTTTTCGAAGAATACGAGTAAAGCATAAATACTTCAAAGGCTTTTTAAAAATCCTGTAAAGACAGAAAACCTGATATAAATATTTTTACGATTGTCTTATAGTAAACTAAAATATGAGAATATTTAGGATTTACTAATATTATATATTTTTAGGTAACGAGGTAAATAATTAAAAGAGCGAAAATTATCAGATGTCTAGGATAAACTACTTAGAAGTAAAAAACAGCTTCCCATCTTCAACTTTTGAGAAGCAGAAATCTTAACAATAGAACCAAATTGACACAAATGGATATTTTTACAAATGTTCTTTATGAACAGAAACGATAATCACAATATAAATTTCTAAAGTGATGCATTTGTCCAAAACTCATTTTACATATTCTTAATATATTGTAATAATAGTCTTTAAATAATGTGAATAATTAAAAACAATAGTCAAGAAGCGGTAACGCTGTAAAAAATAGAATGACTTAGACAACCATATAAAAATCTAAAAACTTCTACCCCAACAGCAAACATAAATTTAACAACATTATTATTGTTGTATACTGGCATTATCAGTTTTGTGTTTTTATGTTCAAATTATTTTATTGAAATGTGTGTATAATCTTTACTCTTATTATTTTTATATCGATGTTGAAACTATTATTATGGAAACATATATATGACCTCTTTGTGTTTTCTTATTCAATTTGTATTTGTTGTATAGATTACATGCATAAAATTAAATTTTTATAAAATCAAAAATTATTCAGTAAAGTTAAGATAACAAATATATACCGATTTTATTTGAAATTATTTAAAATAATTTAATCCGTGTGTTGACTTTTGTTTATTAATCATTATTTATTTACTTAATTATTAAGTAGCGAAGCAAAGCGATGGTACTTATTAGTTTTTGCATATCACCCGCTAACGGTCACGCTAACGCTATTTCATATGGAATAGCGTTAACGTTACCGTTAGCGGGTGATATGCAAAAACTATCTATTGACTTTACAATATCCGTAACAGCGATAACTCGAAAACGGTTTCGAATTTTGGATCTCTGTTTTCAGCAATTGATAGCTGGGCACCTTGGCTCGCCCACCTGCTATTTTCAGTGACCTAACTCAACGACTACAACCGCCTGTCCGTGGCTGAGCTACTTGCTACTGATACTGTTAGTTTGCTGGGTTTATTTATTTCGATTTTATTATCAGCGACTTGACTATTCAATAAATAGGTATATAATGTATTTTTTTAATCTAGTTATAAGGTAAATTTTAAATTATTACTAAGTAATAATAGAAAAAAATTAGTACATTAAACCGAAACAGTTATTAATTGCGTTTTATATGTTATTATATGAAATTATACCATATATCTAATTAAAACATAGTTTTAATAAATCACCCTGTATATTAAAAAACTGACGAACAAAACAAACTAACATACTGTATATTGAGGTCACGGTCATAAAAATATTTAGCAAATATCTACCTTGTCAAAGTGATGTACATATTGAAGCATGGACACTGTTTTTTGTTAACAAACAAATGTTACATAATATTTTTAAGTTTTCATTTATTTATTCACATTTTTCTTTCATAGTTTTCCACTATTTTAATCACTTGATGTTAATGAAATAAGTTTTAATATGTAATAATAATTATGTGTCACTGGTAATGCAAGTAAATATTAAATTTTAGATTAGATAAAAAAAATGATAAATCAAATATAATTTTAAAGTTTATATGATCTATTTTAAGACTTGTATCAGGGTCAGCTAAATAAGATTAGGTATTTAAACAACATAAAAAACTAATGGCAATAAAATAGTTACCACTAGCAAATGACCTATAAGACAAATTTTATTTATTTATTCAAATAAATTGAAGTAACCAAAAAATTATCGGGGGTATTACCACTAGAGCTCAGATTTGGCCGGATAATTTTTATAAGTTTCATTTCGAGAATTTATTTTCATAGACAATTTAACGAGATCTTTCGAAAAAATCACGAGTGATTTTGTCCAATCTATTTTGTCGATATATTTTTTTCAAACGAATTGCCAATGAAAATAAATACTCGAAATGAAATAAAAAATATCCGGCCAAATCTGAGCTCTAGTGGTATTACCCCCGACAATTCAAGGAATAAAGAAATATTTCAATTTTAATATAATTTAAATAATAATAATTTTCTATTTCTTTAATTATTTCTTCTTCCGAAATATTACGAAATCGAGACATATTGTTTTCAAATTTCATATAATTTGACGTTTAAAAGTTTACCCAACTAAGATGTCTAAAAACCCTGGTGTATCTACTAATTCGATTTTGTTTCGAACCTCTTGGAAGTACCACCTGTTGCGTTCAATAGAACTTATCAGAATTCTGTTAGATGGCGATATTTAGAATTGTTCGAGTCCTCGCTGAGTTTGTCACATTTTGTGTGTACAGTGTAAAGCCGCAGATTCGAGCATTCGTCTGTATTCATTACCAGATTATAAATACACCCTGTGTGATCTGTGATTACAGTTTACTATGAGCGATATATGCGCCATCTGAAATATCTAATGTGAAACTCTAGTAATATCTCAAAAAATAGTCAAAATCAAGTAGGTAGAGATCTCCCAGTTTGACCCAAACTTTTACAAGTATAAGTGGAAACACCAGTGTTTTTAAACATCTTACCCCTAACATCACACAATAATAAATAACAAAAACACATCGTTGCCCTGATAACGTAGTATTATCGATTTTTTATCCAGTTATATTTTCTCCTCCTTCCTAATTAGCCTGTTTCCTAGGAATATTTTTTAAAAATCCACCAGAGGCAGCACTAGTGGGGGTACACATGTTTTGATTTCCCTATGGACATTAACGTTAAATTAAAAAAAATCTGATGTGGTCAGCACATGAACTCTCGCCATTTTTGGATCAAAAATTTACACGTTAACACAAAAAAGTACGAAAAAAATTGACTTTTTTGTAAATCTGGCAACAATGGAAAAAGTTTTGAAAATAAACTACAGTGTATACAAAATATATGTGTAAAAGTTTATTGGCATTTTGTTTAGTAATGGCGTCATCACTCATAGCAATTGCCACTTTTGTCCGATTTACACCAAAATCTAATCAGATCTAATCTAGGGTATCAGAATCTTGTATGCAAAATTTCAAATTTTTTAATTCCTGATCGGGACTTGAAATACTTGCATACAATATTCTGATACCCTAGATTAGGGGAATGGGACGTTTCGGCGTGGCCGTTTGAACGTCGGCCATTTCGCCGTTGGAAGTTTTGGCAAACTTAACAATATAATTTTTATAAATTTTAAATAATTGTTATATTTATTATAATTAGGTTTATTATAATTAAATAATAAAACTGTTTTCGTGTCGAAAGGAAGACTAAAATAGAGTGTATATATAATATTACCGAAAAAAAATGGAATATTCGAATCTCAAATTTTACATTTTTCAAAATTCTTCTTATCTTTTTTTTTATTTGTCTTTTCATCAGTAGTAATCATAACGATGTAGATTTTGAGAAAAAAATTAAAATTGGTCAAAAAAAATTTTCGAAAATTTTCAAAGTCTAAAATGCCACTAAAATCCAACAAAAATCATTTTCAAAGTTGTATAACAAATAACCTACTCAGTTTTCAAATTTGGAAAATAATAAGAAAAAATACTGTAGATTCTGAAAATATCAAAAAAATCTACTGGGTGGTTCAAATGTTATGAGCAAGGAAAGAAATGGGCAAAATGGATAAAACACCCTGTATCTCGGTTATAAAGAGCGCAATATGTATAGGGGTTTTTTAGAATCACCTCGGTGACCCCCATCCACAGTTAACGTATGTATAAATTATTAATTACAATACTGTTATAATTCTGATAGGTACTTGGAAAACAGATTAAAGCATTTATCCCAATCCTATGCAATACCTCACTTATTTCAATTCTTTACTTATTTTAGAATAAAACTTACAGCGGTTTTAACATACATACTAAAAATTAGTATTCCCGGCGATGCCGAAATGGCCGACGCTGTAATGGCTGACGGCGAAATGGCCTGACGTCCAAATGGCCACGCCGATACGGCGACATCCAGATGTCCTAGACCTCTAGATTAGATCTGATTAGATTTTGGTAAAATATCAATCGGACATCCGGAAGTGGCAGTTGCTGTAAGTGATGACGTCATTACTAAACAAAATGGCAATAAAGTTTTACACATATATTTTGTATCCATTAGAGTTTATTTTCGTATCATTAAAATTTTCAAAACATTTGCCATTGCTGTCAGATTTACAAAAAAATCAATTTTTTTCGTACTTTTTTGTGTTATCGTTATAAATTTTTTATTCAAAAATGGCGACAGGTCATGTGCTGGCCACATCAGATTTTTTTATATTTTAAATGAAGAAAGTATCGCGAATGGTAATGATAAAAAAAATGTATCGAAACCGATGGTGGTAAATGATTTTATGGGGATTTGGACATGTGGTAGTAAAAATAGTTATTTTTAGTAGTGAGCAAAGTGAATCATTTAATCATGAACCTGAAAGTTGGGCGCCTGAGCCGCAGGTGAAGGATACAATCAGGTGAGTGATTAAATGCATTTTGCTTTAGACATATGCAACGCAGCGCTGCGTTGCGTTATTGCGGTGATACACACAAGTGCGTTACGAGTGTTGGTACAGCGAATAGTGAGTTATTAACGCAATTGACACAATCGCAGTTTGTGTTCGATATCACGGTTAGGAGTTATGATGCGCTGAAACGTATTGAATTGCTATTGAATGGCTTTGGATAGCTCAACTGCGCCTTGATATTTGACATTATTGTATTCTATAATAGAAACCAAGAATATAGAAAAAAATATATGTACAAACACAAAAATTCAATTGTTGGCTTTTCATTTTTTTGATTCAATTTTTATAAGCTGTATAGTGATTTATAATAATATATCTACTCCTATTGAGTTAAATATTAATTATTCAACTGCTTTTGAGCAATTAATAGTACCCATAAACAAATAGCGCGAGTTATAATTACTCCCTATAGTGAGTGGAAAGGAATGTATATTTACGAACCGAATACAAAGGTAGTGAGTTATTATAACTCTCTGAGATCCTACTAATTCGGTATGTAAATAGTGTGTAGTAAATTTTTGGAAATTTTAAAGACGATAAATACATTTCATTGGCGTATACATTTTACAAAGATTTTATAACAACTGTAAAGGAATGTATAATTAAGATTTTAAAATTATTATATGGGCGGTCTATAATACGCAAAAGATTCTTGACATTTACTATACTATAAGGACTACATTTTAAAAATATTTTGAAACATACAGGGTGCTCCATTAAAGCGAAATATATGAAGGTCATATTTTTTTTTAAATGGAACACCCTAATTTTTTTTACATTTTTAGACTCATCCTGAGAAGCTGATTTCAAAAAAGTATTACACTTGTATTATAAACTTAATAGTTTTGAAAGTATAGACAATTGAAAATCGCATTTTTCCAAATTTAAATGATTGCTACGACCAAACGACATCAATTGGGATAAAACGACTTACATGTCCCTATCTTAACTTTTTGAGTTCTACTTGGTGGCATAACAATAAAATGTATACGGGGTGTCAAAATTTTCGTGATTTTGATCACCCTGTATACAATTTATTCTTATGTCACCAAGTAGAACTCAAAAAGTTAAGATAGGGACATGTTAGCCGTTTTCTTCGATTTTATGTCGTTTGGCCGTAGCAATCATTTAAATTTGGAAAAATGCGATTTTCAATTGTCTACAACTTCAAAACTAATAAATTTATAATATAAGTGTGATAGTTTTTTGAAATCAGGTTCTCAGGAAAATTCTAAAAATTTAAAAAAATATATGGTGTCCCATTTAAAAAAAATATGACCTTCAGATGTTTCACTTTCCCGGAGCACTCTGTATATTTCAAAATATTTTTAAAATGTAGTCCTCATTGACTTACATAATACCACTGCAATAGAAGTTTACGAATATATTCCATTTCGCCATAAAACTCCGAGGCGTCGGTCGTGAATCACCCTGTATAGTTACGAAATAATACTTCTATTATTCTTCATAGCTTCATCTCTAGCGTAGTCACAGGATTTCGTATACGTTTGGTACTTATTTATACTGCTTAAGTTCGCACCATATGGATTTTTTTTTATTATGAATTTTACGAAAAAACAGTTCTGCATTGTCTAAAACTCAGAATACAACCATCAGATACAAAATTTTTTTAGTCGTATACAATTTGTGTCGAAAACTGTGAATTTTTTGCAAGATTAAAGTACCTTTATTTTTGACAATATTAAAAACTATTATTTAGACCTGAAATATGGGTATTGAGAATTTAGTCTATCTAAGGTCATTAAATATCGCTCTGAAATAAAACAAAAATGTTATTATGTTATTGTATGGAAGTTTTGAAAAAATATATTTTTTTATTTTTTAATACAAATGGATATGATTGCATATCCGAACGTATTCTTTAATTCTGATAAACTTTTCTTTTTTACAATTATCCGTATTTTCAAAAATATGGGTACTTGCACTTTTCACAATTCGCATTATTTAACATACCTCGTAAACGATTTAAAAAAAATGACATCCGATGGTTGCATTTTAGGCTTTAGACCATGCAGAACTTTTTATAAAGAATAACTTTTTTTCTTAAAATTAATGATAAAAAAGTTTTCCATATTGTGCGAACTTAAGCAGACATACCTCGGCAAATTTTTTCGTGATTAACCATCATTCCTCACTAAACCATAACATATTTTGAACACGTTCGGTAAACACGTATCGAAAGTCGATATTTTAAAACAACTTAAAATTGCCAAAAAGATGATATATTTCGAGTGATAGTGAAAGTGAGCGAGAGGGCAAATATAAAAGAATTAACAGAAAAATTCTAGGACTAAAAATACAACTTAGAGAAATAGATTCGGAAACTTCTAGTCATTCCGGTAAGAAAAATAATTTATTAATTCAATAAAAAGGTCACAAAAAACTTATCTAATAAACTTTGAGATTAGAACTAAATTATAATAGTAATCGGCCATATTAAAGCCTACTAAAAAGATTCTGCTGCAACAGAATCTGAACTAATTGCATAGATCATGCTGACATGATCAAATTCAAGAAGGGATAATTTTTATATAAAAATATGAAATCCTGCTGCAACATGATAACACATAACAGGAACGATTCTGCTGCAACAAAATCTAAAATAACTGCCTCGATGATGCTGCAACATGATCTACTTATATGGAAATCCAAACAATAAAGTTAACTAGAATAAAATCAATCATTTGTGAAATTGGTCTCAATCGCTTGATATAAACAAGTTTACCGTTTCTTGAAATTTTCAGATTATAAATTTACCAACTTTTCACTCTAATCAAAGCTAAATATGTCGCTCCTGGCATTTTACTTATGACTATGAATCAAATTGTTTTTTTAAGTGGTAGATTATGTCCCAAAAACAGAAAATCACTTTGCCCGACAAAAAAGAGGGCGCCATGGCCCAGTCGGACTCAACACGTCAGTCCTGGCATTTTACTTATGACTACGATTAAATTTTTTTAAGTGGAAGATTATGTCCCAAAAACACAGAAAATCTTTTTGCCAAGCAAAAAAGTGTCCGCCATGGCCCAGTCGGACAACCTCAACACGTCGCTCCTGGCATTTTACTTTTCTGATTACTACGATTAAAATTTTTTTAAGTGTAAGATTATGTCGCAAAATCACAGAAAATCACTTTGGGCAGCAAAAAGGTGACCGGCATGGCCCAGTCGGACAACCACAACGCGTCGCTCCTGGCATTTTACTTTTCTTATGACGATTAAAAAAAAATTTTAAGTGAAAGATTATGTCCCAAAAACACAGAAAATCACTTGTTCCGACATAAAAGTGGGCGCATACTCGCATATAATAATTATAACCGAAGCACGCGCGTCACTGAGTGTGGGCTATGCATCAATGCGCAGCTTGGTCTGCTTGGCCAATTAATTGCAACTTTCAATTAAATCAATCACAATTAACTTTTTTAATTATTACATAAAATAATTAAAACGAACAATTAACCTGTCCGTTGTAAGTTTTATGAAACTGCGTGGTGTCATAAAAATTATTTATGTCATATTAGTTTATTATTGTGTTTTTATTGCTTAGTTACCAACTAAATAAAGGTTTATTTTATGCCCGTGCATGCATAAAGTGAACTTTATGTCCCGCGCGAGCATAAAGTACACTTTATGGCCCGCAAAGTAAACTTTATGGCCCGCGCGGGCATAAAGACAAAAAATAGTATTTTTTTATATTTATATTGTGGATGCAATAACGAACTTGTATGACATAAAAGTTTGTATGCAGCGCAGGTATAAACAGATGATTATGCCCACGGACGACTTACAAACCCTCGGGCCAGAGGCCCTCAAGTTTGTAAGATCGTCGCCCTCAGGGCATAAAGATCTATTTATACCATTGGTACATAAATAACTATTTAACAATTGTATACAAAAATCACCCAAAAATGTTTTTTGGTCATATCTAATTTTTGTTAGAGTAAAACAAAATGGGGGTTCCAAGATGGCGAACGAGATGTGTAATTGTGGTTCGATTCCATTCAAAATTGGTATGTGGGGTTTTTTTGGGGTCCAAGATGAATTTTTTTGTCAAAATTAATAAATTCAAGATGGCGGACGAGATTTGTTATGCGGATGTTTTTGGGGTCAGAAATTATGAATTTTTTGTCAAAATTAATAAATTTAATATTCATGGCAGATTTGATAGAATAAATTTAAGTAAAAAAATATTTTTTTAACAAACTTTTATTTAAATGTTCTAAAAAGAAGAAAATTAATCAAACCTAACCATAATCACAAATCTCGTCCGCCATCATGGAGCCGGCATTTTATTGTTTTCTCTAACGAAAATTTCATGATACATTGTCATCTGATTTACATATATGTGCAAAATTTGACCCAAACATACAAACATGTCAAGCTAAATAAAAGCTTGTAAAAGTTAATTGTTAATTGCGACTACTGCAATTGATAGTCAAGCTGTTTCACGAGTTTTTTGTTTTTCGACCGATTTACCTTATTTATGTATCCTATTATTATTAAAATTTGTACGTGCGTATTTAACCTTTTCACGATACAGGGTGTACAAAAAGTAACGCAACTTATTAATAAAAAAACTAACTGTTTTTTAAAGTAAGGTTTGTAATAAAATATTATAATAATAGAATAACAAATTAATTGTTTATATACTAACATATGACCAGTTCAGTCTAGATTTTTTGTAATTTCAATAAATTTTTTTCAATAAGTTTTCTTTTACCTGTTTTTTCTTTTCTCTAATTAAGTCTTTCTGAGCGTTTATAACATGGCAGCGTGGGATTTTCGAAGTGTGGGGGTTTGTGAACATACCTGGCATACCTTTGGTCAGTAAATTTGTGTGAGCTTTATTTTTATATTTTAATAAAGCAGCAAAATATTGATGATTTATTAGTGGTAATAGATTAACTGTCAGTAGATAGAACGTCCTTTAACTTTCACAATCTAAACGTCATTGTCATTAGTTACAGAACCTTTAAAGTTAACGAACGTTCTATCTACTGATAAATAGAGTGTTAAAATTACAAGAATAATTTAATAAGTGTTATGTTTCAGTTATTTTTTCACACAGAACTTTTGTATATTTACAGAGATCTTTACATTTTAGAAAAATCCTGGGCACTCATAATTTTTTTAAAATTTTTCTAATAATCCTGTCGTTATTCCTGAAATTGCATTATTATTAATACTTTATGGATCATCACAGGTATATTAAGAGGATTAAAATTTTCAGTTATAGATAATACAATTATAGGGATATCCGTTTTTGCTTATTATCAATCAAAATATGAAAAATGAGCTTCGTTCAAAACGCGTTATGCGAATTACGCCACCATAATTTTTGATATTATCCGTATGATCTTCTCCTAAATATTAGGGTTACTTTTCACTCTTAAGATTTAATAATGTTAATTACGCCTTTTTGTTTTTTTTTCTGAGCGAATCCGAGACTTTAACTTTGTTATAACACTTTTTTTGGAACACCCTGTATATTTTTAAAATGCAATCCTTTCTGACTTACATAATTCGATAAATGTTTGTTTGCTAATAATGATTTTTTTTAATTCTAGGCGCTTGTAGAAAAAATACTTTTTGCTAAATTTTTTTTTTAATTCTAGGCGCTTGTAGAAAAAATATTGTTCCTAACACTTGCGTAAAGTATCTTTTCCCCACTTAATTGCATGCCCGAACTCCGCTTCGCGTCGTTCGGGCAACTGCAATTGCGTGCGGAAAAGTATAACTTTCCGCACTTGTTAGGAAAATAACTATTACTATTGATTTTTTTCCTTTCCGGCGAAAGTGGAAGTCGTATCGCAAAAAGAAAAACAATAAGAATACATGAAAATGAATCTTTTTCGCAAATTTCAACGCTTATTTGCAGTAAAATATTAAAAAATCTTACGATTAACTAAAAAAAAATCGATTATATAAAAGTCGTTATTTGTTTTTTTGCATTTTAACAACATTGTTCCATACAAATATATTTTTATACCATCTAAAGTCGAGTTTCAAGGAAGAAAATCTGCACCTGATCAAGTTAAATTTTTTTTAATTTTGTAAACCAACTTTTTCGATTGAAAATTAGGCTTTTTTATTTAAATTCGTACAAAATGGAAAAATATTTTACTTCGAAAAAATTACAGCTTATTTAAATTACAGAAAACAACGTTTCCACTAAGTTTCATAATAAAAAATATAATTTTTGCTGGAGATAATAATAATTAAAAAAGAAAAAAAACAGTTTTTAACGTTTTTCTCGATATTTTTGAAGTTTTTGTGAAAAATGAGCAATACAAATGTTTTAGATTTTACACTAAACTTTTTTTCATAGGATGCGTATTTCAATCACAAATCGGCACAAAACCAATATCCAACCATCAAAACTTATATTTACCTACCTACAACCCCTTCCGAAACTTTTATTGAGTCGTCTTAATTTTTCTTAATTTACTTATAACTTACACTAAATTTTCCGACCATTCGCATACTGTTAAGATTTTTTTTTGTTTTGAAAGTGATTTAGCCTGATCTAAAATCTACAAAACCAATCAAAACTCCCTAAGCATGTCCATGTCGAAATCAGAACTACACCCTAATAATAACAGTATACCTAAGTTACTCTCTGTTATGATGAATTCTCGTCATTTGTAAAATTTATTAAATATCTGTAGAAGAAGTAGGCCACCCATTCTACATAGTTGCACTCCAGGCCAAATTTACGAAAGGTACGACAGGATACTTAAAATTTTGGTTAAAAACTAACTAATTATTTTAAATTTAATGTCATATGAATGATTAAGGACCAGACTAAAGCCGAATTAAAATTAATTTTTTGTCAATTTTGTAGTTTGCACTGTACAATTTTTTTGTAGTGGTAAGATAAGGATGCATCCTATTTAATTATTAGTAATTAATTATATTTTAGTTTAACATCCTGTAGATTTAGTTTAACCTAGTTATTTATATCGTAGTCAGTAAGAATTATTGTTTTATTAATATAATATGTACATTTCGGCACTTATTCTAATGACGCAGCAAATATCGCGGGTCATTGGAATAAGCGAAATACTCAAAACCATTTTTTAATTAGAATAAAGACACTGATTAAAAACAAGTTTTTTAATCAATAATACCTCCGCAAAAATAAGTTATTAATAGAGTTATTACATTTTAAAAAACAAGCAAAAAATGATAAATATGTCCCAAAGTTCTAATTGATTTTTCAAAAAGTAGGAACCAAAGTTTAAAATTGCATTACGATAGATCCGTAGGTTTAGCATTTTCCTTCATGTCTGTTTTCATTTTATAGTAGTAGCTTATACCGTCAAAAAAAAAGTAATTTCAAAACCCTTGCAAACCGACTATCAGTGACTGACTCTTAAAGAAAGAATTTTAACGACATAACTCCTCCCTTCACAGAGCAGAAAATAGGGGTTCTTCTGTTTTCTGGTTGCCTTCGACTATTCTTGGTTTCCTTGGCGTCGTTGTACGTTGAGATAATACAGTATCATTTAAAACCCCTAAAATGTTATTATTCTTTGCCCTATTTTTACTTTCCTTCTACTTATACCATTTTCAATGCTATGCTGAAGACCTTTTAATAATGGTTAGAGGTTTATTTGAAGAGATTATTTGCAATATACTTCAGGAAGCCCTTAACATAGTATACAGGTGGTGTGAGGAGGAACAGATGTCTGTGAACCCCAACAAAACGGTAGTAGTTGCTTTTACAAAAAGGAGGAAGCTTGATAAGCTACGTCATCCAATTCTGGAAGGCGTAACCATTCCGTTTGCGGAGGAGGTAAAATATCTGGGGATTATCCTAGATAGAAAATTTATCTGGAACTCCCATCTGGAAAGAACAATCAATAAAGATAGGGCATCCTTCTGGAATACCCGAAGGATATGCGGCAAGTCGTGGGAAATGAACCCTAAGCAGATTTACTGGATTTATCAAACGGTGATAAAACCAATGGTCACATATGGCGCAGTAGCCTGGTGGACGAAGGGGCTCCAGTCTATTGCGGCGGCTAAATTATCTGGACTCCAGAGATTAGCTTGTTTCTATTACAGGCGCCATGTAAACTACCCCGACAGCGGCAATTGAAAGATCTCTGGGTCTTACTAATCTCCATATATTATTGGAGCAGGAGACCTGAATGACCTCCTACAGAGCCATGTCGGTGGCTAATCAAATTGAGGGGGAGAGGCTATGGGACTACTCTGGACTGCTGCGAGAGATAAGTACTCACCACACTCTCGGAATGGTTTCGGATGTGCTCTCCCCAGAACTCACATACAAAAGTCCTTTAACGTCCTTCTTCCGAGAAGAGACGAATGGAAAAAGGGGGGGGGGCATCCTCTTTCCAGGGAAGGCTTTCCACAAAGACCCCAACTGGTGTTGGAGCCGGAGTGTACAGCAGAAAACCGAGAGTTGACATCAGCAGTGCCAAAGATACTATCTGGTAATGGGCCGAGAGGAAAACTCTCTAGCACTGGAAAGATATTCCTGGGTTAGCTCAGTCTAAAGCGTTTACAGTCAAACCCTCAGGTAGCATCCTATCGCAGATCCTAGAATGAAGTAGAAGTGATCTACGCATCACAATTGGACTGCTTACAGGGCACTGTCGTCTGCGGTACCATCTGAAGAAGCTAGGTCTCAGTCAAACATCGGACTGTCGCTTCTGCAGTGTGGAATAACACGAAACGGCGGAGCATATTTTATGGTCCTGCCTGCCCAGGAAATGAATAGGCTTCGTACGTTTGGTTTTGTACAGCTCGGTAGGCGACTTCAAGGAAGCTCCACCTAAATCAACCATAGACTTCGTGAGAAGGTGTGGATTGTTTTGTGAATTATAGCCACAATAGGCCTCTGCTGGCCACAGTGGAAGCGCGAGCAAACACTCCACTCACATTGAACCTACTTATACCATATATAAGGATACAGGGTGGCAAAAATTTCATTTCAATGTATTGTAATCTCGGAAACCGTAAGAGATACGAAGTCGGTTAAATGGAACAAAAGTTTCTCAATTTGAAAGCTAATCGACTGGTGCTTTGCATCCACAGTTATCAGGGACGGTTTTCATAGTAATTGATAAAAACCAAAGTTGTACATTTTCTATTTAATGCTCCAGTGCTTTTATTTTGAACAATAGAAAAAAGTGCATAAAACTTTTTTGTTTTGAAAACGTGTTACCCACAGTCTGGATAATATTAGATTTTGAATCCGACGTTTAGTTTCCGCCCAGCCAACTTTTTTCTCAAATACGGATCTGTACTTTTTATGTGATTTTTGTATAGCATTTTATTTCCTAAATTGATACATGTATTACACCTAGTTCATTTTTGATTATTTGAATGAATTTTTAACTATTTAGTATAAAAGCTTTTAAATACGGTCCTGTACATTATCTGCACTCATAATGTAAAAGAATGTAAAGGAAACAAATTATTTTATTTCATTTGAAAGACTACATGTTTCACTCGTAATTTAGGAAATCCTATAAAATACGTATTTGGAAGGCTACCGTCTAATTGGATTTTGCTGTCCATACAAATCTAGCGCCTTCGTGGCGTTTCTGTAACACTGGATATACGCCTCATACATATCTCTTTTTCCTCATTACTATAGCGAACCATTTTATATTTTACTACATACAACACAAATTTACAATTTTTTAATAAACCTTAGTTAAACTATAGATTAGCTACTTATGAATAAATGACTAGTACACTGTTACTAAATTAATGTTACTATACAAGTTCATAAACGGCAAAGCTAATTCTTTCACTTTCTGGATTTCTCATAGCCTGCTTAAAATCTATCGAGTTTACAAATTTGAAGAGTACAAAAAGTACATCCAAAAAACAAAGAACAACTATCGAGATTTTGTCATTGTTACTCACAGTAGATAAATAAAATAATTTTTGTTGACATATGAGACCACATTTACGAATTATGGACTATTTAGCAGTAAAAACAAATATTTCTTTGTAAGAAAAAATCCCCATCTTGAACATTGGCCACCAAGAACTCTAGATTTTTACTTATGGGGGAAATTTAAGGTACAGGAGTTCCCCAAAATGTTGATGGGTTACGTCGAAGAGTTAGAACTCAGCAACAGCCCGACTGACCAATAAAAATGAATTATGCATAACTCATTTTGAACAGTTAATGTGAAATTAAACACTTTGTAGGAAATAAAATACTATACAAAAATCACATAAAAAGTGCAGGTCCGTATTTGAGAAAAAAAAGTTGAGGGCGACTGGGTGGAAACTAAGCAGCAGATTCAAAATTTAATATTATCACACTGTGGGTAACACGTTTTCAAACATAAAAGTTTTATACACTTTTTCTCTATCGTTCAAAATAAAAGCACTGGAGCATTAAGTAGAAAATGTGGAATTTTGGTTTTTATCAATTATTATGAAAACCGTCCCTGATAACTGTGGATGTAAAGCACCAGTCGATTAGTTTTGAAATTGAGAAACTTTTGTTCCATTTAACCGACGTTGTATCTCTTACGGTTTCCGAGATTACAATACATTGCAATGAAATTTTCGCCACCCTGTATAAAGAAATTTATTTTCGTAACTTTAAATTTTCAAAAACCGAAATTACGGCAAAAATATTGCCGTTTTTCACTTGTTTCCTGTTATTATGAGATTTTCTAAATATGGTTGGTACTTGTGCAGGTCACTTCTGAGGCAGAAATACCAATTTTCAATTTCTAGGAACTTTTGAAAGGTAGTCCGATGTTCTTCGGTGTTGAGCATTCGGGAATAATTGTATTATTTAGGATGGGAATTTGATGTAAATGAAACAATTTATATTGGGAAAGTATTAGAGGAGTGTGAATTTTAAATACGACAATTTTATTTTGAATAAATACTTGTGTTGAGAATAAAAATTAGTAATTTAATAATTGTTTAAGTTGAGGTATTTGATTTTTTTCGTAGATGTCGCTCAATTAGTTAATAATTAATTTAATTTGATTCGGTTCTATTATAGAACTGTGTAAAATATTTAGTTTAGCAAATGAGATCCGGTTTCTAGATTATTAAGTATATGTTGGATTGATTCCAATTGCATTAATAAAATATCTATAATATTCGAAAATGAAAATGCTTATTCTAAACTTATAAATGCGCGGATTTCTTCCCATCGATATTTAATTTGAATTAATTGATTGTCGCTTAATTTCTGAAAATTGATGCTGTGTATATTGTTGGTTGAGAAGACTTTGTTGATTTTTTTGGTCGTTATGAATTGTCTGTTTTTTAAATATTTCTTTATATATTTTTCATCGTCTGAATCTAATGTACCAAAGAGACATTTTTGAATTTTATCTACGGCATTGATTAATCCTCTTTTTGTTCTTTGATTTTCTGGAAATTAGTTGGTTTTGTTAGAAAGAATATCTGTAACAGTTTCTACATTAGAAAGTTTATGTCTCATAAAAGTTGAAAAATGGTTAGTCGGTAAGTCATTAAGGGTGCTTTCTAATTTTTTTAATAAGTTTTTTATTTGGGAGAGTGATTCTTCTGGGTATGTTAGGTTAGGTTATATTATGTGGTATTGAAATGTGTGTCTAGAGTTACATTTGAACATTCGATGTGTACTGGTAGAATGGGATAATTAAATTCTTAGTTTTAGTGCGAAGAAAATAATGATAAAACATAACGTTCAGGTTTTAAGAGTTTTTTGTGGTAAGTTTTAAATTTTGATTTTACTTTAATATCGTTAACAATGGTCGAATCTTCCAATTTTTCGTAGCGATGAACTGTTTTTCTTTAAGATGCATTCTTTTTTTTAGTTTTGTACATATTTTGATTAGTGTCGATTTCTACGTTTGGTTGTCTAGTTTGATTGATTTTGTCTAGGGTTTTTTGTTGGTTTGTTTCGGTTCGTTCTTTTATATTGTTGTTTAGTTTGTAAGTTTTGTGTGTGGTCTTAAATATACTGAGTCATTTTTACTTTGCCGTCTAGTTCAAACGGGTTCCTATAGTCTAATCTACCGCGAATTATTTGAAAGGGTGTATAATTCGTGGCGGAGTGTATTGAATTATTGTAAGATAGTGAGGCGAGGTTCATAAGAGTTTCTATTGATTCGGTAGGTTTGGAATTTGTCACTTAAGCTGTTACTGTTATATAACGTTGTGTAATGAATTTCGATATGGTGTATTTTACATAAACCTTGGATAACTTCATTTTTCCATTCAGTTTTGTTGTCTGTTATACGTCTGTGTTTACATACTGTCAGTAGATAGAATGGCCATTAACTTCAAAGATTCAGTAAGTAAAGGCAACGACGTTTAGAATAAAACTTTATAAGTTCATTTCTTGTGTACAACTGTCACAATCTAAACATAATTGTCATTAGTTACAGAACCGTTAAAATTAATGAACGTTCTATCTACTGACAGACAGTCTGACTAATTTTTGTCTCGTGATATTGTTGTAATATTAATTTCTGTTCGTCTTCGTCTGTAACGTCGGTAAAGATCGTGTCAGTTATTATTAGTGTGAATGCATTATTTTTAAAATATTTTTGAAAGGTACGAATGAATTTTGGTTCTAATAATTTGTTCTTAAAGTAAAGACAGTATGTTTGTTTGGAAATCATGTATTATTTTATGAAGTCTGTGATTATATTTTCGTTATCGCCTTTTGGCAGTGAAAGATGCATTCTATTTTTCTCGAATATTTTTTCTTGAGATACTTTACGTTGTTGGTTATTTGTATTTTCATGGCTAGAGATAATTATTTGGTTTTTGAACAAGTTAATACATATATTTGTATAAGGGGCGCCGATGATAGGATTTTCGTGATTTGAATGCATGGTTTCGTTATCTGTATTTTCAAGTTCGACTGGAGGGTTTACTTTATTTGATTTAGTCATTAGTTTCTTTTATTTTTGTATTGTCGTTTGTTAATTTTTTCTTGCTTGTATTTAAAAGTTTTTTCGTCGAAGTCTGCGGGATTCTCAAAATCTTCGATGTCATATATGTTTTCAAATTCTATGGGGTGTATTTCTGTACCGGAGAGGGCGTCTGCGTTTATATTTGCTTTTATTTTTTTTTGGTTTGTGGTCACTAATTATTTTAAATTTAACTCCGAAAAGGTAGGATCGAAAATATTTTGACTATGGGTCCTTGAGATAAAACAGCGCCAATCGAGTAATTCGATGCGTCTGTAGTTAAATTGAATGTTTTAGAAAAGTCCGGGTATTGTAATATCGGGTCGTTTATTAATATTTTTCGACATGTATTAAAAGCGTTAACAAATTCTGTTGTATGTTCTTTTTCATCCTTTTTGAGGTAATTTGTCATAGGTTTTGTTAATTTAGTTTTTTTATGAACTTTCGGTAATAACCTACTAGTCCGAGAAATTATTTGATTTTTTTAGGAGTATTAGAAATCGGGTTTGTTAGGGTTTGGTTTGATACAGTCTGGTGTTAATATGTGTCGTAAAAATTCGACTGAATCTCTTAGAAATTCAGAGTTGTCAAGAATATAATTATGTCGTCCATGTAGGCTAGGCATATTTTTCCATTTAAATTTTTTAATACATTGTCCATTGCTCTAGAAAAGTTCGCTGGTGTCCAATGGACATCCTAATATATTCGTAGTGTCCATTTTCTACATTGAATGCGGTTTTGAGGAACGAATCTGAGTGAATTTCAATCTTACGAAAACTGGAAGCCAAGTCGAGGTTTGTAAAATATTGACATATTTCAAGTTTGCCTAAAATGTCTGTAATATCTGGTAACGGATATCTATCGTCGATGGTTTTCTCGTCGACTTTTCTATAATCAACCACTATTCTTCATTTTCTTTTGCCACTTGCACCCATTTTCTTAGGGACAATATATATTGGAGAGCTCCAGGGTGATTGAGATGATCTAATTATACCGTCTTCTAACATTTTTGAAATTTGTTTTTGAACTTGGGTTTTCTGAATGTATGATTGTGTATAGACAGTTATTTCGTCAGTTGTTTTAATGTCATGTTTTACTTGATTTGTAAACGTTAATTTTTTGTCTGGTTGATGTAGAATTTCTTTAAATTGAAATAGCAAGTTTTTTATCACTGCTTTTTCTTCATAGCTCATCAGTCAAAATTCTCGTTTTGTGTTATTTATGATGGTAGGACTTTTATATTAAAACACTCGTACGCTTCTTCGTTATATGGGCCGGCAAAGGAATTAAAAAGTTGTCGTTTAGTTGAATTAAATTTGTCTGAGGGGTTGGGTTGGAAAATTCTAATGTGGTTAATCCATTTTCGATATTTAAAAGTGAGCTTGGTATTTTAATCAAATCATTCGTAAGGTCGGGTATAAGGATTTCGCAATCGGGTAAATTAGTTTTAATTATTTTCAATGTTGAAGTGTAAGCTGCGATTTTAATTTTTTGGGAATCAAATTCTTGTCTGTAGCAAGGTGGAATTTTTAGTTTGTCATTGGATATTTTGTTACGTAAACCTATATTTAACTGTAGTTTTCTAAAGTCTCGGATTTCTATAATTCCGTCGAAATAGTTATATAAAACAAATTTTAAATAGCTTTTCAAGGGTTTGCATTCATTAAAAAGGGGAATTTTAGCTTTGAAATATGCATTACTGTTACCATTACACCTATTGGTGTATTATTTTGGAATATTTTATTCGATAAATGTTTTTCAGCGACATATGGGTGTAATAATGAAGGGTTGCACCTAGTGTCAATTAATGAGTGGATTTGAAATCTGAAAATATGGCAAGGAATTTGTCATTAGATTATTAAGGTCTATCTTTCGTTTATCGGCGGCTCGGTCGAGTAAAAATTTCAACTTTGATTTAATTGTTCATGTCGTCTTCTTGTTCATTAGTATAATGGTCATAATTTTGTTGATAATTACTGCAGTTGTAATTAGTACTGTTTTCCAGTTCGTCGTTAACATAATGGTCGTTATTCGAAAAATTTTGGAATGTCGTCTCATTACGTTCAGTTGAGAGCTGGGGCGTTACTCAAAAAATAGTAATGCGTTACTTTACCGTTCCTTTTGCTAAAAAGTAACGCGTTAGATAAACGTTACCGTTACTTTTCTATATATTCATCTTGTCCCATGTCTCCTCGTTCTTTTATTGTCCATCTCACCATTTATCGCCGTTATTATTGCACATACAAACAAAATTTTCAAATAAAAGTTGTATGATTAAGCTTGATTTTTTAAAATGCTATCCAGAACACAGTGGCGCGCGAAATCGACGGGGTACAAAAAAATAATAAAAACATTATTTCACATCAAACAGCAGAAACAAAGAAAGAAAAACCTTAGTTTTAATGTAACGCGTTAATTTGTAGTAACGCGTTAGTTTTGCAGTAACGCGTTACTTTTGCAGTAACGCGTTACTTTTGCAGTAACGCGTTACTGTAACGAAGTAACGATTTCGCGTTACTTTTACAAAGTAACGCAATTACCGTTACTTTTCTCCCATTTTAAAAAGTAACGAAATTACTAGTACCGCGTTACTGAAAAGTAACGTTTTAGTTTCGTTACTCCCAGCTCTGGTTCAGTTTCTAAATTGGTTAATTCTTCGAAAGTGAAATTAGGTTTTCCTGTATTTTGGAATTGATTTTGCGGTCTATAATTTTGTTTAAAATTTCTCTACTTGTAGTGGACATAGGCTCTGGGTTATTTTGGGATTTATAAGAATTTTTCGGTGAAAATACTTTTGTGGGCTTGTCGAATACTTGTGCATTCGTAAAGTATTTTTGTTGAATTGGTCGGGGTTGGGAACATTTATAGGGTGACTTGAAAATGTAGATCTTGAATTATTATGATAATTATTTGGTAGTTATTCATTATATGATTATTAAAATTGTTACACGTGTTTAGATATTGCGTAATTGTTTTGATTTGTCCTGGGAAAATAATTATCCTGATTTTGTTTATTGGTTTGGTATATTGGTCTTTGTAAAGGTCTGTGATTTTGATGTCTGATATTAGCTTGTTAATTCTAGTAGATAATGGTTTATTACTAAAGAAGTTGCGTCTTCAATATTTTTCGGATTTTTTAACAAGAGAAGTGTTCTTAATTCTGAATTAGAATTATAAATTAACGCATTGACTTCTGTTGTTTCGTTTTGGTTGATAAGAACTAATTTTGTCGCGTTATCTGAATTTAGTCTCATTTTCGTAATTTTAATTCTGTCTAAAATGTCAATAATAGTTTTATTTTTATTTTACTTAATGAACTGTTGTTGTAATACGTGTCGGTCGACTTTGCCTCCGATTTTTTCACGTAGTGCGGTCCTAACTTGGTGCAACGTACTTAGGTCACATCTACATAATAAAAAATCACCTGCTTCGTCGATTATTTGCTTAAACTATTGTCTGAGGTTGTACCGTCTCTATTAAAAAAATGTACCTACAGCATTTATAACAGATTCTAAGTGTTCGCTTCGTCCGCAAAATTGCGGAGAGTGTGCGAAATTTCTTAGCGACTTAAATGCTTGCCATTTTTGAATTTAATGTTAAATTATTAAGAGAATATAATAGTTCGTTTATGCTCATACAGATCTCAGCAATTCACTTTCAAAAAAATTTCAAAACAATAGACTTAAGTTGAATAGCGTAATTTTACACAGTAATATAAATTACAAATATATTATGGTATTAGGAAAATTCACTTTCTACTAATGTGGAAAGATTTTTCTTTTATAGCGTTAAAAATTTGATATAATAAACAATTTTATTAAAATAAAATATAATGAGGTTTCTAGGCAAATTCAATTTCTACTATTGAAAAAAGATTTAACCTCTATACCGTTTTATGTTTTGTTTAATACACCATATTATAAAATTGAAAAATATACTGAGGTTTTTCGGTAAATTCACTTCCTAGTACTAAAGAAAAGTTTTACTTTTATACCGTGAATATAAAATATTTTAATTAATATTCAATATTGTAAAATTAGAAATATAATAAGGTTTATATTGAGATTCACTTTCTACTACTGTAAAAAGATTTTGCCTTTATACTGTTAATATAAAATTGTATATAAATTTACGCAAATATTTGTCTCTTTTTGTCAATTATTTAAAATTCACTAGGAAAATAGTAACAATAAGGATAAGAAAAATCTAAGGAAATAAAGCAACACTTACTTGTTCGGAGTTCTATCTTCTTCACAGGTTCTTCTCCAAGTAAATGGTTGCAACTAAAGGTGAAAACCACTACTTTTCTTGATTTTTCACCTCCTGGATCCTAATGACTGTGCCAATTAAGTTTTTTATTGCTTTTTTTAAGTTTTATTTTACATTAATGAACATTGTTTTTACTAAAGACTTCAGTATCAACAATACTTCCTATTTGAAGCGAGAACTTATATTTAAAAAGAAACATACTAAACCTATTAACTAGAGTACTTAACTATCTATTTAGAAGGAATTTTAAGTACATAACTCACGATATTTTTTTTTAACTACGGACTCGAATCCTAAAATACACTATATCTATGTGTTTTGAATGGTTGTAATAAACTTTTTTTGTGTGTTGCTGTGTAATTACCGATAATAAAATAAAACAATGACGATTTTATAAATTTCTGAAATTATATAATTATATTAGTATTACTAGTAGATTTTTTTCTTTTAGGAATTATTTCTAGAAAAAATATACTTACAATTTCTACTTTGTCTTCTTCCTCTTTTTCTAAGCTTTCTCTTTTCGGCGATACTTTAGCCGCAATCTCGTTTTTAATCGAATTAAACTTTTGTAGTATAGAATCGGCAATTTTAGTTCCAGTTTTAACGTTGCTCAACTCTTTCGCCGTCTCTTCTAGTTTGACGTCCAGCGATACGGGGGGCTGCGAAACTATAGACTCCAATAAAGTACTGTCGGTTTCTTGTAACGCAGGTGAAATATGTTGATGCTGTTTATCAGTAGAAGTTGATGGTTTATCATTGGTTGGTATCAGAATAGGTGGCTTTGGCTAAAAATGAAATTAATAGTCAGTAACATGAAGGATTGCTTAACTTTTAACTGCATAGCAAGTAGAAATATAAACGCTTTTAGTAGACTTCCAAAAGCTTTAAATACAATAAATACTTAAGATTAATATATCGAGTGATGATAAAAGGAAATATAAATTACAGAAAAAATAATAACAGCTAATAAAAAAAAAAACAAAAAGACTGGATCAAAAACCTAATACCGGATAAAATAGAACAAAATCAATAAAGAATGAAACACGAATTGATCGATAAAAGAAAATAATTAAATCCCATAAAAATCCACTAAATCTTGATCTCTACCAGAAGAATTCAAGAAAGCTATTTTAAGCAAATTTAAAAAATCTCTTTAACGCATTTTAGTTAAAATACAATGTCTTCCATTAATTTCAAATCTATTAATTAAGTCTAAACTTGGATAGTAGGGTTTGGAACATGCTTACCACCCTATTGTATGCCTCAATATTTGTAAATTTAATAAAATTTTGATGTCTTGTACAAGTAAGTAGTTGTGCAACTATTATCTATCTTCTTTTGTGACTTGCTATAAACATACATATAAATAATGTGGTTAAATAAATAAATAAATTACAAATAGATACACTTCAAAAGTTAAAAGCCCAAAAAAAATGGAGTAGTGAAAATAAGAAATGTAATTAGATTAGAAACCAACAGGCAAAAGATGTCAAGGATTATCCAGGTATCATTGCGCATCTGTTTTGCGTTCATAATAAAAGGAGATAATTTTTTATGTATGTGATTGTTTAGATTAAATATAATTTAGCCTAGACGACTATCTACCCTTACAGGGGTCAAATAAAATCGAAACACCACACAAAACGTATGGTTTGAACATACCATTTAAATGTGTAAATAAAAAATCCAGTCCACTTTGCATTATTAAAAGAAACACTATATATTGTTGAGTGTATAAACACCCAGAATAATGTAGTTACAAGAGGTGTTCATGATTCGAAAGAAAAAAACAACGAATAGGAGACAATAGGGCAACAGCACGAAAATTTAAAATAATGAAATGGGAATAGATGTGCCAGTAATTACAGATCATTTCTTCCTTAAATAATATCTGACCTAAGCAGCTTGGTTCTTGACAGAAATGAAACTGTTTGCACCAGCATTATAATAAAAAAATTAGAAAGACAAAAGATCTATACCAAATATATAGATCAAAAAAATATCATATATAATCTTACCTCTTCTTTGGGTTCTTCAACTTTAGTCATCTCTTGAACATCTTTCTTAAACACAGGTTCACAAACATTAAGACCCAAAATACCGGTCATCGTCGGTAACGGATCATCCCTTTTGGGAAAACCTAAATTTGGAGGTCTAATAGCCAAATTGTCATTGCTATCATCATCAGTACTCGAACTCTGCGCTATTACCCTCTGAATCTGCTCTCTAATAGAATCTTCATCGTCGCTATCCTTATTTTTACCTTCATCGGTTTTTCCCAGAGAAGAAAATTCCAAATCTAAGGTGTTTTGATCCGGAGAAGGCTTTAAAAAGCTGCTGGTACCAAATAGGCTCACACTTGCCATCTTCTCAGGAGATGTGGTAAATATTTGAGATGGAGACTCGCAATCAGACAGCTCCATATCTCCACTGTAATCATCAGAAGCATCGGGTGGTAAGTCTCTGAACAGGCTCAAAGAATCATCAGAAATGTTTCTTACTACTTTCTCTTTGTTTTCTATAACCTTATCCATAGTTTTAATTAAATTAAAGCTTGGAGATTCGACCAGTTTATCAAAAGGATCTTCCTCCTCTTTAGGTGGAGACATTGGGATAATAGCCTCTTCCTCATCTTCATCATCATCAGAATCCTCAATTTCTTCTTGTTTTCTCAACGGAACGCTTAAAGTTCTTAGTTTCGGAGTTTTATCTACATCTTCAAAGATTCTAGACACTAATCGTTTCTTCTCGTCGCCCAATTTCGGTCTGTTCTCAAACTCAAACGGTTCTGGTTCCTTAAACTCGTACACATCTTCAGAGCTAGAAGATTTTTCCAAAGGTTTTTCTTTTTTCTCGGCAGGTTCTTCAGCCATTTCCGGAGATTTTTCTAAAGTAGGAGGATTTGAAGACGAATCATCTGAAGACGATCCTCCTTCTTTGTCATCTATCGCATCTAATGTAGTGAGTTTTATAGCCTTCGAGAAGCCTTTGAGTTCTGATCGAATCTGATTGAGATCAAAATCTCGACCTTTCGGTGGATTTCCATCATCGTCACTATCATCCGCGGATTTATCAGAAGATTTTTTCATTCTTCTTGACCGTGTCTTTTCAAATTCTTCCCTCGACGGTCCTCCGTCTTCTCGATCTTTCCGCTTGTCGAGTTTAGACTGAAAAATTGTTATGAGTTATTTCTTAAACGTATGATTTTTCATAAGTCGACTTACCAAAAGAGGAGCTCTGGGAGGTCGTCGCCTGTAAGTTTTGATTTCTGGCTCGTTTTCTGATTTAGTGCGACTTCTGGTTCTTGAAACTTCGGAATCACTTCCTGTACCTTCGCTTTCAGATTCCGTATGAGTAGAAATGTCAGTTTGAGCCGATATCCTTCTAGTTCGTCTTACTGAATCTCAAAATAAAACAAAAACGGTTTTTTTTTACCGGAATATGTATATTTTGTCATTATTTATTTTTGATTGTTAAAAAACAGTTCTTTTTGGTATTATCTTAATTTATTAAATATAATCATCAAGACCAGAGTTCGGCGAATACTTCCCAAAAGGAATTAACAATTAGAAATCACTTCCAAAAAAGTACTTGCAATTAATTACTTTTTCATTTAGAGTAATTTGAATTGTAATTACTTCACAAAATAGTGAAGGATTTGTACTTTTTTGTACTTACACCTAAGATTAACTACGGTTTTACCTTTGTCGCGGTCAAGATCTACAAGGTTTGGGTTTGGTTTGATGATCTGATTTAAATAAACCTAGCATGCATGAAATATAACCTGAATTGAACAGTTATAAAATTAAGACAATTATGAATCTCCCACACTTCCAAATGGAAACAATAGACAACTTTTTGTACCTGCTTTGTAATTGGCAATATATTTGTTTATATAAAATTCTTATTTGATTATGACGGCCAACTAGCAAAATGGAACTTTAAAAGAAACGAATCGTTTTATTATTATCGAATAGCGTTGTTTTAAGAACAGTTTCATTTATAAGAGTGTACAATGTTGATAATTTTGTTCCTGAAAAAAATTTTTGCGTAAAATGGATTTATAAATGCTTTTAAAACATGTTTTATAGAACAAATAATATTTAGTTCTTTAAAAAAATTACAAGTCATATAATACCTTATACAACAATTTAAAAAAATGTATACAAGGATTGTAAACATATTGTGAAAGAATCGTATACTTGGGCAAATGACTTTTATACAACCTTATAAAATAGTTGTATTAACGTGTTTTATTAAGGTTATTTAAGGGAAATAATAAAATAATTTCTTAGCCTTGATATGTGCTTAGTTATAAATTAGTTTTATAGTAGTGTTTAATCTACAAAAGACGCCCTCTTTTATAAACATATTATAAGACAAAATGATGGTTTAAGACAACAAAATCATTGTAAATTCCGCGTAATAAAATTCCAAACGTAACATTACTTTTTGAACCTGAACCCGAGTTTGTCTTTTGTGTAAAATAATTAAACAATGATTTCTCAGAGGAAAACAATAAAAACAAGTGGTCATTTCAAAAGAGCCCTCAAGAAAAAATACCAATTCTTAAAAGTAACCCTTCGTGTTTTGATAGTTTTTCTACTTATAATGATGGATCAGTATTAGATACAACAGAAGCTGCCAAATCATTTAAATCATTATTCGGTGTTTTTGGCAAAGAACTTCTGGTTCTTTTTTGCGCGGGCATTTGTTCTAATGGTTCTTCATTTTTTGTGGTGCAATTTACAAGGGATATAGATCCAGTTGAGCTCAGGAGCGGATTCTAGATACTTTTGGAATTTATATGCAAAATTTTTGGACCAAAACAATGTTCCACATTGCTCCCAACGTCTTGGAACGATACTGAATTTCCTTCTTTCATTTTTCACTGTTTTGATTATTTTAAACATTGTTTTTAAATAAATGTACGAAATGAAACACTATAAAACGATGAAATAAAACAATTTAATTTGTTTAAATCTTCATTATATATTTGAACTAAGTTCAATATACAATCGTGACGCGTTTCGCTAACACAGTAGCTTTCTCAAACGAGTGGAGGTATAATGAACAATTTTTTTTAATTTATATAGTGCATTAATACAGAATTTTACGGTTATTATTATTATTATAATCTAATTTACATGGAAATCAACTAAGGTATTAAACAAAATTTACTTGGAATTCATTCAAAGGTATCATAATCTAATTTACATGGAAATTAACTAAACTTGGAAATTCATTCACAACAATCTTACTGGAACCGTTCTAGGTAAAAAGTTCAATAAGGGGGAATTATTGATATCTCTTTGGTCGTTAAGAAGATTATCTGAATATTTGTTTTTGTTTATCTCGAGAGCTTCTAAAAGATTTAATTTGAAGGATTTAGATTATATATGCAAAATTTCAAAATTTGAATCAAAAGTATGTTGGTTTGCTAATAAATGATTTGAGTAGAATCTAATTTTTGGTTGTCATAGCTGCGTTTGTGTTCTGAAATTCTAGTTTTAAAACTCCTAAAAGTTCTACCTATATAAATTTTATCACAGTTGTCATTACCACATTTTAATTTATAAACCCCTGATCAATTTTGAAGATTTAGATTTGTTGTTTTTAATGAATTTGGATAAATTGTAATCAGTTTTAAAGCAAATATTCAAGTCTAAAGATTCCAAAAATGATTTGATTTTTAAGGATGGTGTACCAAAATATGTTAAGCTTTTGAATTGAATATTTTTGTTTTTATCAGAAGGAAATACTTGTTCTAAAGTATGTTTTCGTATCTTTTTATTTATGATATTGTCTATTAAATTTGGATAGTAATTATTATTAACTGCTATTTGTTTTATAATATTTAGTTCTTTGTTGTAATTGTTAGTATTTAATGGAACTGTTAAAAGTCTGTGTATCATACTATTGAAAGCTGCTATTTTATGACTGAATGGGTGGGCCGAACTATTATGAATTGTAATGTCTGTATGTGATGGTTTGCGAAATATATAGAAATCATGTTTATTATTTATATTTGAAATTGTAAGGTCTAGAAAGTTTATAGACTTATTTTGTTCAATTTCTACGGTAAATTTGATATTTTTATGAATTGAGTTGATATAAGTAATGAAGTTATCTAATTGTCTAGTTGTGCCTGTGAAGCGAGCTAAAATGTCATCTACATATCGGTGCCAGTACAAACATTTTTTACTAAGAGGGTGTTTATGAATTATTTTTCCTATATTATCCATGAAAATTTCTGCTAATAGGGGACTGAGAGGGTTGCCCATAAACTTCTTAACGACCAAAGAGATATCAATAATTCCCCCTTATTAAACCTTTTTACATAGAAGGGTTCCGGTAAGATTGTTGTGAATGAATTTCCAAAATTAGTTCATTTCCATGTAAATTAGATTATAATACCTTTGAATGAATTCCAAGTAAATTTTGTTTGATACTTTAGTTGATTTCCATTTAAATTAGATTAATACTTTTGTCAATAATCGTAAAATTCCGTATTAATGCACTGTATAAATTAAAAAATTGTTCATTATACCTCCACTCGTTTCAGAAAGCTACTGTGTTAGCGAAACCCGTCACGATTGTATATTGAACTTAGTTCAAATATATAATGAAGATTTAAACAAAATAAATTATTTTATTTCATCGTTTAGTATGGATCTTCATCAAGTAAAAGCCTCATCTATTCAATTTTTAAAACACTATAAACAATCAACAACCATCAAAATTCTCTCAATAAGATATTAGGTTAGATTTATGTTTACTTATCCTATAACGCAGTGGAATAAAACATTATAGGACAGAAATATTGTATAGGGTAGCCAGCAGTTTAACCATTTAACTGCGTCTGTCGTATATAAATGATTTCTAAAAACTTTACTGTGATGCGGACATCGTAAATAAACAATATTGAATATTTTGTTTGTTTAAAAATGTTTATATATTTTTACATATTTTACAAATTCTTACAATTTTTGTAGTTTTTGCAATTTTTTGATTTTTTTATATTTCTGGCATTTTTGAAATGTTTAAAATTTTCTGATTTTTCTATATTTTTACAATTTTTGAAAATTTCTGATAATTTATTAAATGATTTTTGAAATTTTTAATATATTGTCGAAAATTTATTAAAATTCAGTTTTTCATTATTTTTTTTGAAATGTTTGGTAAATTTTTGAAGTTCTTAAAACAGTAATATTTTTGAAGTTTAAACGAAAATTCTCGGAATTTTTGAAATTTGACATTAATATATTTTGTATTTTCCGTCATATTATCAAAATTTTTGAATTTCTAGATATTTTTATTTATTTATTTTTTGAAATTATAAATTTCTTAAAATTTAGTTTTTTTTTGTAATTTTTAAAAATTACTAGAATCACGTTTATTGATGTTTTATTTAAATTAACTTAAAATTCAACTAATGCCAATGTAAAATTTTACCCGCAGTTAAAGGGTTATACCAAATTGACCTTTAATATCCAGTCATCGCACTAGCAGCAGAACGTAACAAATCCCGTAAAGCAGCTAAAACGAATTAATCCAGTTATTAGAATGCGCTTTTTACAATCGCTCTCCGCAGTGAGACATGCATTTCTATCGGAATTTCGCAGTACGGGAACACGGCCGTTATAAGAGATGATTTCTGTAACAATGTTTAATGGATGCTTTATAGAATTTTATCGAAGTTTTGAAAACAGGGTTGCCACGTTAAACTAAAAATATGAATAACCCCGAAATCACCAGATTTATACAAAAACAAATTGTGGACTTAAACTCAATACAAAATTCGTAAAAAAATTCTATACATAAATAGAGGGAAAGTATTATGTTGGCCACAACCCATATTTTTTAATTATTAACAGGTGAATATCAAATTTTTTAATTATTCAAGTTTTTGGTAATGCAATGAAGTTAATGTTAGCTTAACTATGATTATTCTAAATACTATATAGGTATAAAATTTGTCGACGTCTAAAGACGCCGGCGGTTTGAAAACATCATCCATTTGCGCATGCGTGCTTTCATTTCACAAATATTTTTATAATGCTGAAATATGCAAGACTATAAATCTATTTTATCGTATTCAGTTCTAATTTACACTAAAATATTGTTTAATGCTTCTTTGCCGACTAAATTCTTTGTATTACTATTTGCCATGTTTGAATAAAGATTTTTTAGGCCAGCGACGCCGCCATTATGTAAAATTTAGTCGGAAGCGTTAAAATTAAATCTTAAACGTGATTTTACTATTTCTGGAAGATTATTTTTAAATGTGATCATTTAATTCAATTATAAATTGATAGTATAAATTAAAAAAAGCAAAATTTTGAAATTTATTTTTTATAATTTTAAAGAAAAAGTTGCCAAAACTAAACCGCATCTTTTTTTGTTATAAACATACATCTATGATTTTAAGGAACAAAGCGCTATTATTGAGTTTAGGCTATTCCATTCTTAAATATAAATACAAATATTTATTATGAATCAACGTTATAGAATCATGTTAAAATAATTTGATTCTAATATTCTTCACTAAAAAACAGAACGTTTCTTTAAATTGCCATATTGAAATATTTGTAAAATGCAGTGGAATACAATGACTGTAAAATATTTGCGTGACTTTTATAATGTCGATTCAATACTGTTGTGTAAGTATCACCAAATACACAGTACAAAATATTTTTATAATCGCTAGATAAAATTGTTTTAAAAGTGTTGTATACACTTTTTACAGAACTGTTACAGTATCAAAGTATGTTATAAAAGTGGGCCCTTTTTGATTCTATAAATATCTTATAAAGGTATATAACGTTATAGGAATTTTGACGCTCCTATAAAATTTATTATATAGCGGTTCATACAACATTTAAAAAAATTATTTTGCTATATATATTATTTCCTGACTTGGTAATAACATTTTCAATTGAATACCTTTTCTTAATCTTGCAGTGGACCTTGTAGCAGGAGTAGCGGGACTCTTCGTCCTACTTCCCGAAGATGTAACGCTAGAGGGCGTTGTAGATCTAGGAGCTTCCGTTGTTGAAGATCTAGCAGAAACCGAAGTTACTCTCGTTCTTTTCGGCATCGGTTTAGGTGGTTGAGATTGACTTTTTGTACTGCTGGTCGAAGAGGTACTAGGCTGTTTAGACCGCTTAGCTTTTTTCGTAGCGCTTAAGTTTTCAGCTATCCTTTGTGGCCGTATCCACTCATCATATCTACAAATAAAAAATTATATAATCAAACATCGTTCATAATTTCGTTGTTTGGTCATTTACCTTGTATTCCAGCCTGTATAGTGCACTAAATAAACTCGACCAGATTGATCTTTATCGATTTCAATAACTTTGGCTTCATAAGTGACTTTGGAATCATTTGACGATCCATAATAAACTTTTAGTTTATCTCCAATGTTTATATTAGGTACAACTGATGCTTGTTTCTCGCTAGCCTCTAGAATTGTAGTTTTTTCGTCAGCAGGCCGTTTCTTGCCTTTCTTTTTTTCTTCTTCAGTCGGTATGGGAGGTACAGGTTTTTTATTAATCTTGACTGAAACTGGTTTGTTGTCTTTAGCTGGTTTTGGTTCAGGTTTCTTTTCGACAGGTACTACAACAGGAGCAGCTTCTTTTTGTTTAGACTGTGCTTTGGAACGTGTGTTTTGTACCTAGTTTATAATAAAATGTTGTATTTGTGAGCAAAAGTATATTATTGGTAAATAAGATTAGACCAGGAAGAAGTGGAATGAAGGAGAATTAATTTAGTCCAAGAAATTCAGAATTAATTTATTAACTCAGGGGAAAATTTTTCTGAAAGTATCATTTTTTTAAAATATAGTTTGGTTTGGTTTTATTCCTTAATACAGATTAGCAACGTCTGATGGAAATCTCTGTATGTTCGTATTCATAATAGTTTTTCTAACATGTACAACTTTCAAGCTATCCAAAATTATAATAAAACCAAAACAGAAGCAGGCAACAGAATAAATAAAAAAGGATATAAGTATAAATCAACTTTGTCAAACTAAAAATTGATATTACTAACATTAAACACCCACAAAATCTGGACATCCAGAAATTAAATACCAAAAAGAGTGAATTGCAAACTTTAAAAAAATTTAATGATTAATATAATATTTCAACAAAAAAGAAAGTTTGCTTAGGCTGGGAAACATGTCTAGTTTATGAAGAATTAAGGGACGTTGCAAGTGCCAACAATATTTTTTTCACAAAAAAAAAACAAATTTAAATATAAAATGATATGTGCAAAGGAACATGAATAAAAGTGTGCCCTAGAGATTAGGAAGTTCCCTAATTTCTGGAAAAAATACCACAACCTTCAGAACGATAGAAAAGTGGTTAGATTTTTTTCGAAATAGTTTTTCCAAAATAAATTCCCAAAGAAACATTCCTGTTTGAACACTGAGAAAATCGCACTAAGATGTGACGTAACAAGTACGTGGAGCGCTAGAGAATTCTTTATTAGGCGAGCACTTGCTCTCAAAGTAGAATGTTTTACAGCGTTGTCAAGCATTATTCATAATATTTATTTACAATGTAAGCAGGCCGAAAAAATAATGACATAGCACTCGGTATACATAGATATTATTTAAGAATAACTAAATCGAGAACAGCCATCAAATACGAAGTCTTCATTTCAACATAATCCATATTGTCACAAGTTCTGTTTTATTCATAGAATGAAACTGAATATCATTTCTTCAGAAGTTTCAAAAAATAATGAAACTGGCAACTCAAGAATAAGCCAATCAAAGTATTTATGACGTCTGAAGAAGCGGCAATAACGCTGTTGTTTAAATGTCTCACTAAATTGAAGGGTTTTAGAATGGCGTTTATTCAAATGTTACATAATATTTTCTAGAAAAAACTACGCATACATAATATTTTTTCAATTTAATTACACGAGAGCTTTTTTTTGTCGAAGTAAACTTGACAAGTATCAATATTCGAATTTTGTTGCCATTAGGCAATTTAACGAAAAAAACTGCATCTGAAAAAATTACGAGTCCGTAGGACGAGTAATTTTTTCTGGCAGTTTTTTGAGTTGAATTACCTAATGGCAACAAAATTCGAATTATAAATGTCAAGTTTACTTTGACTCAAAAAAAAAAGCTAGAGTGTAATTCGGTAAGACAATTTATTGAATATGTAAATCAATAAATTAAAAAATAAGATGTAAATTAGTTTATTTAATTTAACGGAAAAGTACAATTGTTAAAAATACAATTATTAAAAATAGCTTGAGTCGGAAAATGAAAACTTTTCTGACAAATTTGAGAAAAATTGACATAACGTCATCAAAAATTTGTTTACGATGCTGGTTGTCATGCTTTCAAAAGTTAGGTTCCGTTATTGTCGCTGGAAAAGTTAGGGCAAACTTTTTTCGCTGTCATAATGACAAAATCAAGCGGCTTATGGGATTTTTATACATGAATTAAATTGTCACTATATTTCAACTACAAGAACATTTGAACCAAATGTACGCGTAAGGGATCTCGCCTATTGTGATCAATCAAATGCCACTGACTTCCAAAGCAACAATCTCGAGTGCTCAACATTACAATTCCACATTGAATTGAACAGAAGCAAAATAAACTGTACTGAGTAAAAAAAATATAATTTTTTTTTTGTTTATTGTTAATTAAATGGACATTCGTGAAGTTAATATTTGACGAATTTGTTCAAGAATAAATGTATGATTTGGGAAATGAAAATCTTAGATACAATATAGATCAGTATAAAAGATTCTCCATTGATTTATAATAAAACAAGGTTGTTCTTGATATTATATGTTGAGTTTTATTTTTACCTAGTATTTTTATTTTAAGTATTTATTCTTTTATATTAAAAGGTAGAGTATTTTAATTGTTTAATGTGAACTATAACAAAAACGTGTAATTATATAAACTTAACTATGCTTCTTCTTACAATTGACATTGACATATTACATGACATGATAGTCAACTTTTTACGGTGCAATAATTACAAAAATGTTATTTTATAAAAAAATAATCGTTTTTTGAATTATTACAAAGAAAAATATTCTTTAAATTATTATGTAAAAAAAAATCAACTTAAAATCTAAAAATTTTTAACATACAAAGTCTTAAAAGCACTTATTGAACCAATACAGTTTTATGTTTTTGAAACTTTGCTTTAGTAAAAATATCCGCTACATTATTCTCAGTACATAAATATCCTCTTTAATGAAACTTTCTCTTACTTTTTCATTAATAAAATGAAACCTAGCGTCTACATGTTTACTTCTTTTGTTGAATTACCCATTTTTAATAACACTCATGGTACTTTGATTGGCCATGTTTAAAACAACGTCTGCACTATTCATTAACAAATTTTCCAGCAAAACTTTTAAGTACAGTATTTCTTTCACTGTTTCTGCTGGTGATATGAACTCTGCTTCGGTGCTGCTGAGTGCTACTACTGGTTGTTTACTTGAGCACCAGCTAACAGGACCTTCACTATAGAATACAGCGTATCCTGTAGTACACTTTCTTTACCGTTTATCTCCAGCAAAGTCACTGTCACTATATGCTTTTATTGTTTGACTTTGTCCATTTTTCTTGTAGATTATTCCATCTGTTTTTGTACTTTCCAGATTACGTAAAACAATTTTTACATTATTTATGTATGTTTTTGTTGGGTTTTCTAGATTTCTGCTACAATAGCTGATTGAGTAGGCTACATCTGGTCTAGATAAATAGAGCAGACTGTCCACTGCTTCACGATAAGGAAACTTGATTTCTTCATGTGGCTCGAGCATTGATTTTTCTTCATAATCAGTGATTGGTGTAGCTGCTGGTTTGGATTTTTCCATATGAAATTCCTCTAACACAGTTTGTGTATAGTTTTCTTGGTCTAGTTTTATAAAATTTTCACCTCTTGTCAATCTTGGACATTTTTAAATTCTAACAGATAGATCATTGTCAAATTTGTATAGTCGTCAATAACTGTGAGTATATACTTTTTATTGTTCGATGTCTTTTGGATCTATTGGACCACATAAAACTGTATGTATTATTTCCAATGCTCTTGTTCTTTCTGAGTTAAAAGGAAATCTGCTTTGTTTTGATTATATACAAATCTCACAAGGTATCTCAAAACATTCAATCTTTTTTATTTAAATCCATTCCTGTTACCATTTCTAATTGGACCATTTCAAGCTTTTTGTGATAATAGGTTCAAGTTTTCTATGCCAATTTTACACTTTTTCTTCTTTGGTTTCTGTCAAATAACTCTCTTCTGTATTCTCATCTTGTTCATTGAAACCATATATAGTCCTTTTTCATTTTTCTTTCCATCTATAACTTCCATGTTGTTTTTTAAGACGTAATCTCAATCTTCTTCAAATATTACTTTTCCTGCATTTTCAGTAATTGCGCAGACTGAATAGTTTTTTGGTAAGTTTTGGTACATATAACACTTCTCTCAAAAGGCATTTTTCTGTTTCAATTGTTCCAATACCTTCAGCTGTTATTTGAAAATTTTTCTTTGCAACGCATGTCAACACTCTGTTGTTTCATGCTCTGGAATTTTTATTTGTATTCTTAAAAGCTTCACTTTCTGCCAAAAAAGACACTTTTTCATTTTTGGAATCATCTGTTTTCTGTTTGTTTCTAAAGAAACAACTGGCCTCGGTATGTTTTGTCTTTTTGCAAATTTTGCTGAATATTCTATCATTTCTGCCACTTTCTTGATTTTTATTTTAATCAAAAACATTTATTTCTAGAAAATCTTGCTAAATGCCCTGATTTTTTGCAAATATAGCAGTATTTTTCTGTGCTATTAAATGCTACTGATCTTTCTTTGCCATTATTTATTTTATTGGTGTTTTCTTCAGCCAACGGCCTCGCTATAAGGTTACTTAATGTTTTATCTTATGCTGTTGATTCTGAACCTTTTGGGCAATGTACTCAATATTTTTGATATTAACATATCATCACTGATATCCTGCTTTAATGATTTAAATCTAAAGGCCATATTCTGTAATGTACTTATGCGAGATGATAAATCTGTACCTTTTTCAAATTGGCAACCAAAAAACTCTTGAAAAAGATGACATTTCTGATTTTTCTTGAATATTGTTTTTAATTTCAAGTGCATATCCTCAGAAGTTTTACAATTCATGATGTGAACTAGTACTTTTTTATTGATTGTTGATATTATTTTTTGTGCTTTGGCATCCCTTTGTATCCAAGATTTTTTTTCTTTATCTTCCGTAAGCCTTTCGCATTTCTCATCGCCATTTATAATTGCATAGAGGCCACTTGCTTTACAAAATATTGATATTTGAAAATCCCATAGTTCATATGTTTCAGCATTTATAAGCTTATCAATGTTTTCAATTTCACTTTCGTTTGCCATGGCTTTTAGTCACGAATTTTCACTTTCTAAGTCTCTTATTTTTAGAGTTTTCCTGGTCCCATAACCTGTTGACTTTTATTTTTACCTAGTATTTTTATTTTATAATAAAAAATTTACTGTTTTGCCTCGTTATAGATCACCCTCTGTTTAGAATCCTTTTTAGAACATCTCAATAGTACTGGGATTAAAATATTTATTGGAGATATAAGTTTTCGACATTTCGCAATCAAATTAAAACAAATTTAAATAATTCTGGCTATCACATTAATATATTAAATAGTAATAAGCACTTCTCTAATAAGACATAAATGGCAAATTTTTGTAAGTTATTTTATAAACATTGGTTTAAAAACGACTTCTGAAATAAAAACCCTTATAAAATTATCTTAAAAAATATATTCTAATCTGGTAAAAAAAATTAGATACATCACGAAAGATTTTAAACCAATGAGATTCATTCAAATTCTCACCCGATCACGTGGATGTGAGGTAGCTGATTTGAGAAAATATAACCGCCACCAAATACTGGCAATCGTTGTTTTATCGTTTCTTAAGCGAGACAGTCGCGCAAACTTCGAGATCATTGCGGAGAGAAATTGTCTCCCAATGAAACTATTTTATTACAAATAAATTAAGACTATTTCTGAGAGTTCGCAAATCTATGTAAATAGTTTCTATAGTGAAAGTGAGTGAGAGCAGTTGCTCTGCAAATTTATAAAAGTGTTTTGTTAAAAAATGTAATTTTCAAACCTTTTGCTTCTTAAATAAATGGCACTTATAGTCCAATTCAATACTATTTTATTTTGATATTTATGTTCATTTTGATTCCTCAACAAAGGAATCTGGTCCTTCGTTGCTTTGGTTTGACGTTAACATGTGAACCGCCTAGTGATCCTTTTCAAACATTATGGATTCGTAATTCATATTTATTCATTAAGACCAGCCTCATCTTCGAACATAAAGCTAGACATGAAAATGTGCATAATTACAGTACACTATCCTAACAATTTAAGACTACCCATCCCTATCTACTTTGATAAAAAAAAATCTACATGGGGCAAAAATTTACAATTACTTATCAACAAGTTGAGAATAGGAGAACTTGCAACATCGTATTGTCGATTCGCCCACGTCTTAATTCGCTTTAACACATCTCACTTTTCATATAAGCAATGTACTCTCATCGTAAAAATGTTTAGTATAGGATTTATTATTATAGCAATAAACCACAGGGGTATTTGAGACTTTTTGAATATTGATATAGTCATATGAGGATGTTTATAAAATAATTATTTGTATGGGTACATTTATACTTTTTGGTATTTTTCCGCCTCTTGATTTTGTTTAAAAAAATTGTTTTATTTTTTTGAGAAAATAAAGTATATCTGATTAATTTATTGATATTATTTATGATTTTTAATATATTTTTTGTTTAAATGTTTAATTGAATAAATAATATTATAAATCAAAGTTACGATGGAAAAAAGATGTAATTTAATTATTTTAAAAATCTAAACATTTTTCTTACCTTTTCTTCTTCTTCTTTTTTAGGTTGTTCTTCAAATTTCTCCACCAAAGCTTTTATCTTTTCACTAACATTTTTCACCTTCTTATTAATCTCCTTTTCCTTGTCTTTTTCCTTTTCTTTTTCCTTTTCCTTTTCTTTGTCCTTTTCCTTTTCTTTATCCTTTTCCTTATCCTTTTCCTTATCCCTTTCCTTATCCCTTTCCTTATCCCTTTCCTTATCCCTTTCCTTCTCTTTATCCTTTTCCTTCTCTTTATCCTTTTCCTTCTCTTTATCTTTTCCCTTCTCCTTATCTTTTTCCTTCTCTTTATCCTTTTCCTTCTCTTTATCTTTCTCCTTCACATTTTTACTCTCTACTTTTTCTCTTTTCGGTCTAGGCATCTCTTTTATAACTTCAGATTGATCAGTAGTGTCACTGGAATTGGTATCGCTGACTTCCGCCGAAACCATAGCTAGCGCTCTCTTTTTCTCGATCCGTTTCGATTTAACAACAGGTTCTTGGGGAGATTCTTTAGGTGGTGGTACCTCTTTTTTCTCTTCAACAACTGGCTCTTCCTTTTCAGGAGCAGAAGCAGGGCTGCTGATGGGCGTGCTCCTATCTCTGTCACGTATCAAGCTCCGCCCCTTGTTCTTCTTCGTAGGTCTCGTGTGATTCAACATAGTGACTCCTAAGGTCCGATAAAAAGTTTCGTAGCTGGAGAGACACTTCTTATAAACAGCTTTGACTTGATTAAAAATGTTTTGATTTCCCGGGAGGTGTAAACGAAGAGTAACTGTTCTCCATTTGTTTTGATTGGTTACACGATTGTAACCGCCCATTTTTTCTACAATACGGAAAAGACGGTGCAGGTCGATGTCTTGGTTGGATATTGTGGGGGTCTTGTTAAGTGGAGTACCGGCTTCGTCCATGAACTTGTATAGTTGGGCCACGAACCGATCTTTTTCTTCGCTTGGTTCATCATCGGAACTCTAAAATAACATGTTTTTATAATTTTAGAAAGTTTAGGGTAATTGTAATACTTACATCACTGAAATTTTCATCACTTTCACTGTAAACATTATGAGTATGAAATAAAGAACTCTTCTCCCAATGTGGGGGAAGTTCGTTGTGATCCAAAAACCTTACAGCTTTCTGAATCGCCTCGGCCAATCCAGTACTTTCCACTTGTTCAGCTAATTCTCTGTTAAATTCAGTCACTTCTTTTTTCGGCACAGTATAACTAAAAGAAACAGTATAAAAATTCTTATTATAAAATGGTTTTAAATATGACTTACTATCTTCCATCTTTAAAGGATCTAATCAAATATTCATCTTTCATGTTAATTCGAACAGTGGGTTGGGCTTTTGGAAGAACTACTAGTCCCGGGAACCAATTGTCCTTGTTTCTTTTCTTTTCTGTGGTTTCTACACTAACAACTCTTTTCAGATCTAAAAGATAGGCTTCAAAATCTGGTTCGTTTTCTTCTTCAACTTCTCCATCGCTGCTGTCTTCCCTAATTACATTTACAGAAAGATACATTTTAATTTTTCATTTTACACACAAAACATGTACAAATTTGAAAATGTTAGTTTATTAAAAATCTTATGTCCTTACTTAGGTTGGCGATTTCTCCTACCCCGTCTGCCACCAACGACTGGATTTCCAAAATGTTCTGGATGAGTCAGTGGTAGCTGGTCCAAAGTTTCGCTTTCGTTAAAGTGCCTTCCACTTTTTAGACATAATGCTGTGCGTCTTAGCGTCGTTATATCTCCATCATCAAACACTGCAAGAAATTGGAAGAAATTTTTTTAAATATTAAAAAACGAAAAATACAAATTGGGAGAAACAATATAATAAATACGTAGATCAATCAAACAATTATAAAAGAAAAATGTATTTGACAGAAACGAAAAAACATTAATTCTGTTGCTGTGGTTAGGTTAGCCAAAATAATATAATAAAATACAAAAATCAAAAATAGGGTATTTTGCCCCATGTAAAAAAAATCTAAAAATAGGTATTCATGATAGATTTTGTACAAAGGAAGGGAGAAATGTTGATTTCTATTCATAAAAATGCAATATAAATTTTCTAATTTACTTTTAAGAACCATTTTTTAAACCGGTTCTTCAAATGTCTAAAACGCTATTCGCCATAACGTGCCGTTACTTCTTCAGTAAAAAAGACAGATTTTTGTTATGCTGTGTGTTTTTCTAAAGTAATTATCGCGTTTCTAGACTTTTATCCGGTATTTTATTGAAATCTCATCATAGAGGTTTCGCAAAAGCAGAAAGTACTAATCTGCTGGTGGCGAATTTTTTTGCATGCAATCCCGATTTCTGTTCTGCCGAGTTGAGGACTGTTAAAACATCAATGTAAGTACCTATTATACAGAGTGTATCAAAAACGTAAGTCATAAATCGAACCACATATTCTGGTGTCAAAAATAACTCAATTGAACATAACTTGCCTTAATGCAAATGTGCACACAAAGAAAGTTGCGGCCTTTGGAAAGTACAAAATGAAAACCGATTTTTTTCAATATTTCCTGAACTGTTTAACATTTTATAATAAAAATGGATACATGGCTTTCTTATCGTAAGAGCATCTTTTTTATATAAAACCACGAAATCTGTACAAACCATAAAAATTTTAGAGGGGGTTTGAACCCCTAAAACCCCCTGCAGTGAAGCAGCTACAAGCCGTTAAGCGGTAAAATATCCCAATCGGCATACACCAGACAGACGATTATTTCTTTCCATTAATCGTCGTTTACGGGAGACGGGTACTTTGCAACCGCAACTTGCTGGTAATATTGGTTGTCCAAAAATAGATACAAACGACCAAAAATATTATAAAAGACTTTAAATGAAATAACTAATTTGAATATCTTGTTTGGGAACCCAGAGTGAGATATACACAATTTAAAGTATACACTATGGAATAAAAGTAGATACAAGTAGTGTAGAAACTACTTCGACGTTAAGCAACTACTACCGGAACTGACTAGATGCTTCATGATGGAGCACACACTCCGAAGTAGAGCCTTAAATTTGTAGTATTAGCATCTACTTCGTTTTTATTTATACGTTTCTATGTATTAGTATGCAGTTATGTTTCAGATTCTTTCGTTACCAAATCAGGGGTACCGCAAGATTTACACTGCGGATCGATATTATTTTGTCTATTTGTTATTATATAATAATTATTAGAAGATATTACTTTTTTTGACGACTTATAGGACATTCAGCAATAATAAGAATCTCATTAAGGTTCAGAATTGCTTAGATGGAGTTACAGATGGGGTAAGATAAATCAGCTATACGTGAATATACAAATGCTTCGCATTTACTTTTTATTCATGACGGGCAAATAATATATTATTCGATAAAACTTTAAACAATGTCGTATTTGAGAAGAAAACAGAGTGTAAGGACTTGATATAAAACCTAGTTTTGAGAGACATATTAATAAAATTTCTTTAAAAACATATAAAATGCTTGTATTTATATTAAAATCATCAACCACTTTTTCTATAATTTCTTTAAAAACCCTTTATTGCTCATTAATTAGTTCAATACTGGAATTATCCACTGTAATATGAATCCATATTACATAAAACATGTAGATAATCTTGAAAAGGTACAAAATACATTTTGAGAGTTGTTGCTTATACAGTCCTTCTCAGCGTTTTTGAGCTTTATGTCACACATTCATACGAAATAACTAGGCAGAAATGTAATAACAGTAATGTTGCGAGTTGTACCAGAATACAACCTCACTTATATCATCAGTCTTTCTTTTGCGTACATTATGCGACTGGCCAGGCGTTACAAGTTCTGTTATTGAAATACTTTCCTGTTTGATACTGGCAGTAAAGGTCCATTGTTATCTTTCTCCTTGGTGAAGTAAACTAACGAATTTAATATAAACTGCAGATTTTCTGCAGTTAATGTTTTTCCAGACATTTTCTTTACAATTGCTTTCGAGTAAGAGTTCATAAGAATACTAGTGAGATAAGATATAATTACATAAATTGACTTATTAATAACAAACTTTTGTGAAAGTCTCATATATGAATGTCACTGAGGGAGATGGTATAATGAAAAAACTTCTTATATTATTTCAGTGACGGCTCAAAATAGTTGAAAAGAACTATAGATTAAGATGCAGATTGGGGAAATATAATTATGGAAAAATCTCATTATGGTCTAAGAACCGTAATTGATGTCGACCTACACTGATCAAGTAACCGAATGAAATGTATTTTTTATAAAACACAATTTGTTAACAAAAGTAACGTTAATTGGTTGCTTAAAGAAATCTGTTCAAGGTTATGTTTAATTAAAAAAACAATTTATACTTATAGAAAGTATAAAGCATATAGAAACATACGGTTGCTTACATTTTTCTGTTCAAGACTCTATGCTAGGTTTAAATAGGTGAATGGGAACTGGTACCTTCAGCGATCGAGTATCCAATTAAATTATACATCAAAATAAAGCTTATATTTTCGCGAAACGATAGTATGCGGTTGCTTGCGAAAAACCATTCAAGAGTCATGGTTGCAAGGCTTTGAAATTTAAAAATTTAAGCGGATGAAAATGTGCGAGAAAGAGTATCCATTCTATCCAGTACGATAGAAGATGCAGCAGAGTAGCTGCTCACACTACGTCAGTCGTTTGAAATTGTGCGAGAATCTATGCGTACCTATCAAATGAGACAGAAAAGGACGCAGCATAGCAAATGGCTCCACCTCTTGTGACGTATGGCAGAGAGTGCGCCTGCTCTTTGCGGTTATAATATTCAACTTAACAAAGTTGATGCTACTGAATTTTTTTATATTTCTTTTAATATTCCTACCACTCTAGAAACTACAGTTACAATTCACAAATTTGTAGAATGTTACATGAAGCATATAAACACGGATATAACTGATTTGTAGCTTTTATAATTTTAAGTGTCAATTATACAATTTATTAAATAAAAACCATATTTGAATGTATTAGTATTCCAGCTATTGTTTAACAGTATTTACCTTACTTTGTCTGGTTTGTAGACAGTACTGTACTTTATTGGAGATACCATAAAAAATATAAATAAAAAATAAATAGATGGGGCTGTCCAGAACCAAAACAAACAGAGAATATAGAAAAGAGAGGTTAACAAAATTCGGAACATTCTTGAAGAAAAAGTAAAAATGTAGACAATAACCCAAAATAGAAAAGAATGCTAAATTTATAAAAAAATTTAATGTAACCATTAAAATAAAGCATATTTTATCTAATAACATAATGTATTTGTCATGTTTTCACATTACGAGGATTAAATGAGATCGAATGAGAGCAATCGGTAAGAGATTAAGCTTAGAATGTTAAAATAAAGAGATTTACACAGGAAAAGTTATCTGAGACTTAAAATATCATTTGTTCTTTAGGTAACATATAAATTACTACCTTAGACCATTTACTATTAGACATGGATTATTTAGATTTTTGTATAAAATGTTTTGAAGTTAATATATCTTGTCTCTTTCTCATGGTGCAGGTTATCAGGTGTGTGCAGAGAAGTGTTCACAAGCATCAATAGAAGTGGCAGTGTGTGCTGAGAAGTGTTTACAAACATCAATAGAAGTATGGAACTTACCACAAGTATCCTTTACAATTTAAATAACTTAATAAAACTTTATAAAACGAAGAGAAAACTTCAATATTTATTTTTATTTTTTTATTTATTTATTTGAAATAGAGTACAGGTCATAAACCCAATGAGAGAGTAGGAATTGACAGTATATATTGAATACATCATCGATTTTTAACATGAATATTAAAAGCACATACATAATAATTAATATTTCCTAAGAAGCAACTAAATACTCAAGATAAAAAGTGGAATTTTATGTCCGACAGCTTACAGTAAAATATATCCAAATCATTGCTACCAGAATTTGTCATTCTACACATGGTATGAAGATGAGAATTGTCCAGAATATTTGTGCGAGATGTATTTATATAAAAAGTACTGGGGTGTCTGGAAGAAATTCTGGGAATGCAAATATTAAATTTTTACAATAAGGTTGGCGAGTCAATAATACTGTTAATAATTTTATAAGTTAGTACTACACTATAACAATCACGTCTTCTTTCGACACTGAACAAATTTTGCCTCTGTAATAACTCAGAGGGAGGTGTGCCTATTGGTGGATAAATGCCTTCAGTTTTTAGGCTTGGCAGTTTTAGAAATCGTCTTTGAATGGCTTCTATTCGATCTATATAATGATGATAAAACGGACTCCACACAACCGAAGCATGTTCTAACTTCAATCTTATAAAAGCATAGAATGACGCCAAGATCCGTAAATGTTTCTGGTCGCTCAAGGGCAACGTTTTCTATTGCATAATCAAAGAATAGTATATTCGTTTTTAAACTGTAAGACATAGCTTTACATTTATCTGGGTTTAGTGGTAAGTTATTACGATAACACAATTCAACAACAAGCCTTAAATTTTCCGAGAATTTTTCGCAATCACCTATATTCTCCACGAGGCAGTATAGTTTTTGATCATCGGCATACAAAAGCATACATCTATTACGTCAGCAAAGTCATTAAAGAATAAAAAGCAGTGGCCACAGGTTCGACCCTTGTGGAACACCGGAAGAAGCGGTATATTCGGCACACTTAAAACCATTGAGCTGTACATATTGCTTTCGGATCCCATAAACAGGATTAAAAGAGTGCAATTAAAGATGGAGATAATCCAAATACCCAAGTTTGTTAAGCAGAATGCCATGGTCAAGTCTGATGAAGGCCTTAGAAAAGTCTGTGTAAATCATATCAGTTTGGGCTATGTTGTCAATAGATTCAGCAATATATTGTGTAATGTCAAAATGTTAGTGACTGTTGAACGACTTTTCATAAAACCGTGTTGATTTATACTTATATTGCAACTTACATATCGACATATAACTCGCTCCATAAGGATTTCAAAAACCTTTGCAAAGTTGCATATAACAGAGATAGGCCGATAATTTGATATATCTCCTTTCTTAAAAATGGGACAGACCTTTAAGGATTTCCATATCCTTGGTATTGTAGCCAATTTTAAACAAATGTTAATCAATACCGAGAAAGCACAGAAGTACAATTTTTCAGAACGAAAGCTGGAATATCATCTTGTCCGGTGGTCTTCTTTGGCTTAAGTGATCTTAGTGCATCATAAACTTCCTTTTCACTGAAGCTTGTAATATTTAAAAAGTGATTATTATCTGTTCCATAATTGGGTAGAAAGGGGGAAGAGGCAGTATAAGATTGTTTAAAAAGATTTGCAAAACCGTTTAGAATATCGGAAGGGCACTCCAGTATTTGACCTTCAAAGGTCAATACTTGTGATATTTTGGAACTACCTCGTTTATTACTTATAAACGCCCAAAATCTGTATGGGTTGCTATGTATTTCTTCCTAAGTTTACATATACATTTCTTATATGCCACATCAACGTCATGCTTTATTTTTGCCCGAAGTTGTTTAAAATCCTTTCAAAGGTCTGTAAATCAGTTTCACGTTTATATTTGCGCCAGATTCTGCTTTTAGCCTGTAAATATTTAATACTGCTACCATTATACCAAGGAGGATATCTGTTTTTTGATTTAACTGTATTCTTGGGACAACATCAAACAAAAAAATTATAAAACTTTCCATAGAAATATATGGATGCATCTTCTGAATTATCAAAAGCTTCCAAGAAGGTCCAGTCAATAACAGATATTTGATAATACATTTGTTGAAAGTTGGCTTTTGAAATTATAACTGTTCTAGAACAATTTACATTTGGAGTTAGCTTTTGACTCAAGTATACAAGTAATATCCAAAGCAGAATGATGCTGATCTTCGGTTACAAATGGATCCATGACAATCTCCATTAAAAAGGACCAGGTCAAAGAGTCTATTAAAGTTATTAAATACGAAATTATTTTGAGATAGATCAAAAATTTGTGAAAAATTATTAAGAGTAGTAATTTCCCTATTAGTTGCGCCACAATTCAGATAGTTAGAATACCCACTAACGTTAAAGTCTCCTACAATGAGAACTGCATTGTGTAATATATGCAACAATGACAAATCTTCAAAAAGTTGTTCAAACTCAGTTAGTGGAGTTTGAGAACGTATGTAAATATTTAGTAAATAAATATATTTATATAAAAAGTTAATTTTAACAACTATAATATCAATTAATTGAAGCTGAGGAAAGTTAAAATCCCGCCTCTCTTTAAAGAAGTTTGTTCAAAATTACTATCCATCCTGTATATATCAAAACTATCCGGAAATAATTCCAAATTGTTAACAGATAAGTCAAGCCAGGTTTCGGTTAATGCAAAAATCCGATGGTTATTTTGAAATACAGAATTTGGAATCTTTAAACCTCGAATATTTTGATAAAAAATCGATAAGGTGTTCGCATCTTTATCAAGATCTGGCTTTGAGTCTACGAGGGGAATATGAGAATTTCCGTTTAATTGCTATTCACAAATGAGGAGACTATTTTTAACTTTTTTTAAAGTTTCTTTATATGAGGCGCATTTATCTTTTTCCCAGACAACTTGATTAATATATACATCTTTTCTAGCTAGTTTCGTGCAATTGGAACATTTTTTAGTGGATAATTGACATTGATTTAATTAATCGGCACATCTGCAAATAGGGCAGGAAATTGGTTTACTACAGTTACAAGAGGAATGATTGAAGTCGTTACACTTGTAACAGCGGTATATATCTGTGACATCATATACAGCACAACTATCATAACCAACGAAAAAATTTCCCGATTTAAGAGACCCCTCATAAACTAACTTATTAACTTGAATAATTGACCATCAGATATTTGAATTATTTTTCGTGGGAAATATTTTTAATATTTTACATACCGAATCACTTGAAAATATTTCTGAGTTACCATTTAAAAGATGTTTTTTAAGCTCATGTTCTGGATAATTCTCCACCATACCTACCACTCGTAGTCGAGAACGCACGAAAGCAAGTTCTTTAACATTATAAGAGTCAGACATTTTTCTTGAACCAGTTTTTTCTCATTATCAGAGTGATTACTGCAGTCAATAAGAAGTCGTCCATCTTTCATTGTGTTAACCTTTGCCAATTAAAGATTCGTAGCTGTAGGATCAATAAGACACAAAGTATCAGTCTTCGTCTTTGATATTTCCTGGTTAGTATTTGGACGAATAATTATAGCAGGGTTTGATTTATCCTTCAATACCTCTGAATACTTTTGTGGCTGAAAGGTATTCATGATTGTGGAAGCCTTTACAACATCACATTTTATAGATGTAACGTGATTTTTTATTCTAGAAACAGCAGTATCTAGTTCAGATTCGATAACTTTATGCAGAGAACCTTCATTTAGTACAATGCATGATTTCACATAACTTGAGCATTTCCATGAGAGCCCCGGTACATCTTCCACAATTTCTATTAAGTTGTCGATTTTTGTAATGGATAACATGAAACAAGTTTTTACAACCTTCACAAGAAATTCTCCGTCTTGTTCTGCTAATCGCTGAAACACACTTAGCACAAATAACCATTATGAAAAAATCATATTAGAGAACTATTCAATCCTCATCAATGATTTTCTGTTTAGGTACAGATGATACACAAACTAAGCACTCCACAAGTTTTCACAATTTTTGGTGCACATTATCGAACAAAAAACAATTTATATGGGAGCTTGCGATATGACGTCTGTTAATTATTGAAAACAGATTGACAAGGATGGAAAATTGATGTCTAATAGTAAAGGTAACTACTGTAAAAAAATTGTTAATAGTTTGTGAAAGCCTTCAGATGTTGATTTTTATTTTAAACATCTACTTACCAACCGTATACTGGCTGCAATCCTGTATTTTTGTTATATTAGCATCCACGAGTTCTTTCCTATCAGGATGCTTAGCCTGGACAAGTTGTCCTACTCTGAGAGTACCTTTAATTTGTTCGTCTGTGAGTGTAGCAGTGCCCAATCCCATTTTGTATGTTACCTAGGCAAAAAATACATCAAAATGGAATGCAGATTTTTTTTTTATTACTAACCTTGCATTTCACTAAACGAACAACTTTGCTAACTTTAGCTTCACAAAAAGCACCTTTATATTTTGCGCTAACCGCTGTTCCAACAGATAAATACGGAGGATCGTCTGCTTGCTGAAAATGTATTTAATTATGTTGAAATTGTTTAGTCAACAAAGAGAAACAAATAACTTACCATATTTTCTTCCTTGATTCTGAATATTGCAGTCAACCTTGCTTTAATTAAATTATGTATGTACGATGAATTTTTAATTTTTAGATCTAGTTTAAAGAAAGTTGTAAAAGCAATGTCTCTTCTTTCATGAAGAAGGTAAACAGTCCACGATCTTTACACAAATAATACACTTAACCACGAATTAAAATTCACTCAACAATTAATTATTTTAAGTAATAAAATCTATTTTTACCCAGTAAACAAGGGAAAACTTTAGAACATTTATGTGACTGTTTAGTTGACATTTTGTTACCAAAACCAAATTTCGTTGCCGCACAATAGTCTTTTCTTTTCCAAACAAGGATTCAAGGACAACATTGTCATTGCATAGAAGTTGGCAACATTGGGAAATCTAGTAATTTGCGTGGTAAATATGAAAGTGTAAAGCCAAGTCTCCACTATCCGTAATAAAAATATTGTTAAATTTTGAGAAGCAATTTGCAATATGTTATTATGTATTTTAAAGTTGTTTTCATTGGAAATTTTGATACCTGCAATATTTTAAATATCGTGATTTGTGTTTCTGCTTTGATGAATTCCGTTCGTATATGAATTCGGTGTCTACTTTTTTTGAAAATTTTAGAATTTTTAAATTTTGACTTCAGATTCATCAGGAAGTAGAATAGGAATGTCTGATGACCCAATCTCCTACCTCTTAAGGAACATGCACAAAATGGCGGACAAATTTTTGAAAACAAAATAAAATTTCAATTTTTTTCAATTGTTTCTGCATGAAATTTATATTGGACACTACATCTTTTAACATTCCACTTGTCGGTGTCGGTGAGTGTAATAAATTCAACATGTGTTCGTTGCTGGTAATGTGTGTCAATCGTAAGATTTCAAGGTTATGTTTATAATTTGTGTTTATGAATTGTGAATCTCTATACATTTTAAAATGGACAGTGATGATGAAATCATAGAGAGTTTCATGAATTCGGACAATGAATCAATAACTAGTTCGTCTGACAACGATCATTCAATGAAGTCAGTTCTATATCGGTGCTTTCATTAATGGTGACAAAAGATTCTTGGGTAATCTAACCAAAATTGCTTGTTTTGTTCGATAATCCATAACATTGAACCGATAAACAATATGCTTTTACTAAAAAACAATTAACCTCACACTGTCCAATAACAATTTACACTACACTTCTCACACCTCCTCCAAATCAAATGTAACACCTAGGTTTGGTAGTAAATGTATTTGAAATTATTGTGCTCTACAATATTTTAACAACGAACGTAGTGTAGTGTAGACCAGAAACCACCAAACGATATCAGTGCTACACGATATACTCTAGTGTACAATATAATGGAGACACAGCGAACAGACCTTTTGAGTTTTGCCCAACATTATTATCGGAGACAACGATTTATGCAACGTTGCCTGGTTGCCAGAATTTTCGCACTGTTTATAAATATTTTAAATGCGAATTCTTCTTACGTCGTCTGAAATTTAAAGTATTTGGCATCGACGTGATATATCTTGTCATTGTCAGTTTTTAAATGATTATTTTTTGTTATCTGATACTTTTTAAGCTTTAATGTGGTTTTTAAGACTTAAATAATGGTTCGGAAGTGTGTAATTTATAAAAAATCATAGAATAAAGCGGTAAATTGACATTTTCATAATTAAGGTGATTAGAGGTTATGTCGTCATAGGCGTAGCACTTTCTAATAAATTCGGTACTTCCATTTGTAGTTTTTGCATATTTATACAAAAAATGTTTTTCAAATTTATATAGAAACTTGGGCATTTATGAAAAATGTATAAATTATTGTTCAATAGATGTTTTATTACAGCATTTAAAATACCTTCGTGACTCCGTAAGAACGGTGTACTTCTACGACTTCATCGTCTCTTCCCCCTTGGCCTCCTAAATGTCTGGCACAATGATTGTGTAGCTGTAATATGTCTGACATTGATAGTGACATTACAATATCTTGTTCCTTCAACTTCTGGAGTAAATATAAGTAATAATACAAACTGTACCATAATATAAATATGTATTTATTAATTTCAAAATTAATACTGTGTTTAATAAAAAATCATAACCTTGTTATTTTCGTATTGCAGAGATGTCAAATTTGAAGGTGACATTAGGTTTGTCGGTCGTCACTATGGCTAACGGCCGGGAAATTTAATTTCGCTGACTGTGTGGAGAACGCGAAGTACTCACTTCGCGTACGATTGAACAAAAAATATATTTCCAACATCAGATTTCGTTTAGAGATTTTGACTATTTTGTCTCGTGTGAGGAGGCCCTAAGATGTAAGAATAAAATTGTCTAGCCTGCAAAAATTTGACATTTGACAGTTTTTACCTTGATAGATGACAGCAGACAGCAGCTAATAAACGTCACTTGTGACATGACACCTACGTACATATTTTATTGTTAATTGTTTTTAATTAATTCCATTTATGGATAAAGTGTAGAAGTGTAGAATTTGCAATTAAAAGTGTTCATATGGCAGCTACCGATATCTACCAGATCATTCCCAATGTAAGTATCTAATATTGTTTAATTGTGAACTATTTGTTAATGATAGTCCAGATATTTTTAATTTGAACAGGTAGTAGTGTTTGTTTTGGCTAGGAGTCACGTTTATTTATACTATTTATATTGAGGAGTCAATGAAAGTGTTCGTTTTATTTGATTTATCTGGACTGAAAGGTGGTTCTAAACAATGGATCTAATGGGGTTATTATATAGGGTAAATTAAAAAAAATGATTATTATTATATTAATTCTTCCATTTATAAATTAAGCATGTTTCTAAATATTTTTATTTTCACTTTACCATTGATTTATTTTTTATTTCAATTTCACATTATTAATAAAATACTTCTTGCTGTATTAGCAATTTAATATGAATTGATAGGTATCTTATTTAACAATATATCAAATTACAGACCTATTAAATGTTAATTACTGTTCAATATTTTATAGCTTACAAATATGTAATTGTTTTATTTATTTAATACATGGTACATTAAACAACAAATATAACAATAATAAATGGATAAAAATTACATTTAAGAGGAAGTATAACCAGTTGTGTAATTTTCTTTACAATAAAAAGGTAAAAAATATATATTATGAAATACTAAACAAAAAACAAAATAAAAACCGATTCAAATTGTTTATTATTTGTAACAAAATTATTATTTATTCTTTATGGCAAATATATACTAAATAGAGAATAACCCGCCCATTTTTTATCGAAACAATCTCTAAACAAATTTTATGCTGGTGTCCCACAATGATCTATTTTGGGACTTCTACTATTTTTAATTTACATAAACAACTTATCCAGCTCTACAAATTTGGAGAAATATATCAATATATGTACCTATAAATATTTTCATATCTAATAATAGTTTGCATAATATGTAGAGGTTTCTGAAGGTTTTTAGCAAATATTGTATTTAAAATGCCAAAATGGTACGAATTTCTTAACTAAATGATTATTTAATTTTTAGTTGACACTCATACACTTTCTGTTTTATTAAAATTATAAATTAAACACTAGACATTATTTATATGTTTATAAAAACAATTTTACATACAGTTTATAATAAATCGTCTTAAAAGAAAATAAAATACATATAAATAGCGAGGAAGTGTTATGGTGGCTACAACCCATATTTTAAATAATTATTATTCAGTTTTCAATGGACAGCTGAAATTATTAACTATAATTTGTCCATTTATTTTTCTGTTCTATACATTTTCTTCTAAAGTTTCTAAAAGGTATATTAATATTACTGAGGTCCAAAAGCCTCGGTATTGGTTTCGTGATGGCGAAAAAAAATTCTTACCCCCCCACTTTTTATCACTTTTCTCGACGTTTCCGAGCTCCCTGAGTCCGGACATAAATAACTTGTCTATCTGTCTGTCTGAATGTAAACACTGTAACTTTTGAACGAAAGCTCCGATCGAGTTCCGGTTTTCACTTTACCTAGTTAGTTCTTTCCAAGGAAGAAACCTATTGAATTTGAGCAGGATCGGAGCGGCCGTTGCGGTATCCGTCATACAAATTAAAGTGGTTTGTATGGGAAAACATTTTTCGAATTCAAATTTTGAGAACTATTTCCACTTCACATCATGTATAATATTCCCCTACATCTATGTTAAATGTTTCGCCCGCCAGTATCGCACAAGCCATGCCGGTACCCACCCCACGACGATCCATAAAAATTAAGTTCTCAAGGGATAAACTTGTTTTCACTCCAAATTAAAACAAAATTTCGTCACATTATGTATAATAGTGTTTTACATGTATTTAGCGCCAATGCTTCACAGCATAAAAAGTGTTCGCTGATGGGCCGAAGTCCCGAAACGGTGCACCACCATTTCAGAATATCTAGAATTTGTAATTACATAAGGTGTTGCATATTTTATAAAAAAATATCAATTCTTGATTAATATTTTTTATTTAACTCGAGGCGTTTAGAAAACTCAAAATATTATTTGATTTAATACAAAAATTACATCTTCAACTTTAATCAGTGTCTTCCAGCAGGGTATCGCTTAATTTATTATACCTAAATTGTTACACGAACGGTCTAAAAACATCAAATTTATTAGTTTGATCCAAAAACTAATAACTTTCATAAAAATACCGATTCCGAATATTTAGGATTGTATTTTATTATAAAGATTACAATGGGCTAATTTTGTAAAACGAAATCTTAATATATATGATGATATGTAGTTATTACTTATTAATTGACTAATATGATAACTTAAATAACTTTGCACAAATTTCCTTTTTCTCTAAGAAATAGCAGATTAATAGCTATTTGTGTATTAAGAGCGGAAAGTGATACTTTGCTGCTTGAGGCAGAGAGTTGCCCGCGCGACGCGTAGCGGAGCGCGGGCAATCTGCCGAAAGCGGCAAAGCACTTTCTGCTCGAATTGCACACAAGATTTTTTCTACGATCACATTATTTTTAGACAAATAATTAAAAAAAAACATGAAAATACACTTCATAACCTAAAAATGAAATAATGACGTTTCATTAATTTCATAGTCTACTATTTGCACAAAACAGTAAGTAGATACTTAAATATGCAATCACTATTTCATATAGGTGTACCTAGGTGTATCTAGGTGTACCTTCTGACTGTTATATTTTTACTAGATAAATTTTATAAAATAAAGTTTAATTTCGTTCGAAATATCTTCAAATATTAATATTTCAACTAAAATATTCAGACTGCCCTACATTTTGTTTTAATATACCTGTTATTTACTACCTTTCTTTAGTTTATTGTAAATGAAAACAGGCGAGCGGAAAAGTACGCGCTAGAGCGACAATAATGTCAAATTATTACAGATCACGGAAAACGTCAACTTTGCGGTTAGATTTGAGTGTGCAAAAGCCTACTTTGGGTAGTGATCGTAGGAAAAATAAATAATGACGTACTACCTGATATTTGATTTAATTGGCTTTTTATAAATATGTAATAACGTCACTATGAAAACGGGACTGTCTAAGAAACCAAAATTTGTTTACGTCTTTATCTTAATGTAATGTCGATTGTGATTTTTTATTTTTTAGATAATACATTTTAAAAATAATTTTTAAAAAAATCATAAAAGTAGCCCATTTGTTTGGTCTAGGGAAAATTGTGTTCTGGTAGACACCCACATTAAAAATCTTATATAACATGATGAAGGTATGTTTTTTTTGAAAATTAATGAAGGCATTTATAATATTATACATTTGTTGAGAATGTGGGAAAAGAATAATAGGTAAAGTTTGGGCAAATATTTTGAATAATTTAAATTTTCTCAGACCGAAAAAGCTGTAGAAAAGAAAACCACCCAACCAGGTATTTTGGAATGAAAAATTTTAGAAATTTGTTTTATTGATTGTCTGATATTTTTGAGTATAAAATGGAATTTTAACGTAACTGAAACGATATATTATGGACGAATTGGGCAAATATGAAGAATAGTTATTTTTTAAATTGTATTAAATCGTAATAATTATTTTAAAATGCGAAAAATTTTGAAAAAAATCATCCTAACTGTATTTATTTTATTCTACTTTAAATGCCACATCATACAGCTAGAAGAATTTTGAAAACATGAATTAACCGTTTACTTTTTCGGTCAAATAACATTAGAAAAGCGCGTTGAAAATAGTTGTAAAAGGAAATTAACGTTGTCACAAAGTTTTCAATATTTTAGTCGTTTTTTTCCAATCCCCAAGTTACAGTAATGTAAAAAAATAATTTGCAATAATAAAGCGTTCAAGAAATGTTTGTTCAATTATAAACATTTTGAAAAAAACTCACCTATATAGTATTTTTATTTTTTTTTAAATGATACTAGGCTCGGTATATTATTATTTATAGTTTACAATTGTTTTGAGCGCTGGAATAATTTTGTTTAATTCAATACTGCTCTTATGACAAAAAATAAAATTCTTGGGCCATTTAGAAAAGTAGTTTTTAACAAGATTTGAAAAATATTCAGACAATCGATTTAGAAGGAAAGTTGCCATCCGAATAATAAGATATTTTAAATTCGGATTTTCGAGAAACCGGTAGCCAAAGATTTCACAAAAATGAAATTTTCGAAAACCTATACGAAGTCCAATGAATTTTCACAAAAAATCTTAAAAATCTACATAAAGGGATATTTTAGAACAAAAAAATGAATCTATAGATGGAGACAGAGAAGTGAAAATAATCCATATAATGTTGATGACTTATGTTAAATCACAGGTAGTTTTATTTGCAATACAGAACAATGTGATTTTTATCGTGGACGCGAAACATAAGATACACTCTCTATATAATAAAAAAATAGTATGTATAACCGCTCGCAATAGTTTCGGCACTACTAGGTATGCAACCCTCCTTTGGAAGCAGAGCTGCAGCACCCGTAGTCGTGACGTCAACATCTCGCCCACACCTACATAACTATTCAGCTTATAAGCAGCCGTTTCGAAGAGAACGGCAATCCGAAAATCCAGCGCTTTGGACATCGTTCGAGACGAGACGCCAAAAAGGACTAAGGATATTTAAAACTAATTTTGGTTTTAATTTTGTTTTTAGAGTTAATTATTTTATTTTCTACTTGATATAAGTATTATATATTTTTTTTGTGTGTGAATAAATAATTACCTTTCTACATCTGGCGCCCAACGTAAAGCTTTAGCTTTAGGTTTCTAGAATTCTAGTTCTAGATAAACAACAGCTGATTACTTGGCATTGTTTGTCAGACAGAAATCTGAAACCGAGCTTCTCTACTACTGTTTGCGAAGATTGATGATTCGGCAAGACCAATTTTAATTTTAGATAAACATCAGCTAAATATTTTTGGCGTTGTTTGTCGGAATTTTAAATCGATCTTACACTGAGAAACATTGGTTATTCAAGATTTCGGAAACTACAACTACTCCACGTCGTAGGCGTCGCAGCAAGCGTCAAAACAAGAAAATCTCAATCAGCACAATGCAGATGTCTGAAGAACAATTTCAAAGGCTACTTCTAACGGTTAATAAGCCAGATCCGGTAGCAACAACAAATGGTTCTTTCAGTAAATGCACAGCCAGGTTTGATGGAACGAGATGTGATACTACTGTAAATACGTTTATTACAACAGCTACGATATATAAGGAGGTCGAAAAAATAACAGACGGCGACGCCCTTAAGGGACTGCCACTATTATTAACTAGCACCGCTTCAATTTGGTGGCAAGGGGTAAAAAATGAGGCTACAACATGGAATGAAGCCACCGCACTGATTAAAGCAGCTTTCTCACCACCCAAGCCCTCATACCAAGTTTACCTAGATATTTTTTGTGAACGCCAGCAGATTGGTACCACAATAGATGAATTCATCTGCAAAAAGAGAGCCCTCCTGGCACAACTACCACACGGGAGACACGATGAGTCAACGCAACTCGACATGTTATTTGGTCTACTCCATATTAATATCCGCAAAAAGATAACGCGAGACAATTGTAACACCTTTGCCGAGCTGTTACAGAGAGGCAGAGAAGTGGAGTCCGTAGAACGAGAATCTAGGCCAACAGAAACTGCGTCTAATAAGATTACAAAACCAGATAAAAATGTTTCATCTTTGACAACAAGCAGAAATAAAAAGAATAGGTGCAACTTTTGTCACTACAGAGGACATACTCAGGAAGAGTGTCGAAAACGACTAGCGTCGGAAACAGCTGACAGAAAACATCCCCAAGCTAAGGAAAGCACTTCAAAATTAGACTCCATACACCAAAACAGCATAACCTGCTATGGATGTGGAAAACCAGGTTATTACCGAAGTAACTGCCCTGTTTGTGCAGGAAAGAATGCAGATATCAGCACTCAAGCTGTAAATTTTTACTCTCTGAACATGATATTAGATCTGACCACTCAGGTACCCACAATACCAATTGATATTCACGGCATTTCGGGGATCGCTCACATAGATACGGCAGCCAGGACCAGCGTAGCCGGCAGATCCCTCTACGAACAACTTAAGACTATCCCCTCGGTCAAATTTAAGAACAGGTTGGCTAATGTTACTCTCGCCGACGGACACAGTCAAGAACAAGAAATACTGACCACCACCGTTAATGTAGGCATACAGTATAAAAACTTTTATATTGACTTCGTCATCCTACCTAAGGCCGAAGATAATCGAACCTTACTCGGGATTGATTTTTTGGAAAAGGCAGCCATGGTTCTCGTAATTCCCCAAAGATGTTGGTATTTCGCTGACAATCCTACACAGTTTTTCCAATTTATGAACGTATCTCCTGGGCGCACTCCTGAACTTAGGTACAGACCTTCAACGACCCCAAGCGACACCGATCCTGGAACGTCCTTAAATTCAGCAGAGGTAACAGAGTCGAGATCACCGTTCTTAAATATATTTGCTTCACCATTGCCGGAAGAGCCAATGGACTCAATGTATAAAATCTGTGAGATTGAAGTTACACCGCCACCACGGCGAACACCAATTCCTGGATTGCAAAATAATGAAACAGGTTACTCCCCTAGTACTATTGACAGCATATTCCAAGATGCAATGCCAATATACTACAGCAATAGTCCGCCGAAAGATCCTAGAAAACGAAGAAAACTTCAACTATTTAGTATCGACATACTGCTCCAGCCAGACGAAGCTCCTGAGCTCAATAAAGAGCAAAGATTCGAACTTAATGAACTACTCACACAATACCAAGATAGTTTTTGCAATGATGGCCCTCCAACGACTTACGCCGTTCATCGAATCGATACTGGAGACCATGCACCTAGGTCAGCTGCCCCGTATAGACTTAGCACTAGTCGCCAAGCACTGCTTCGAGAGAAGTTAGATGATATGCTGGAAAAAGGAATTATAGAAGAGAGCCATACGCCATGGACATCACCTGTAGTCCTAGTTCCCAAAAAGGACCAAGACATTAGAGTATGTGTAGACTACAGACGTCTCAACAGTATTACGGTACCAGATCGGTACCCATTACCTCGAATCGATGACCTACTCCACGCTGCAAAAAGTTTACCCTACATGACCACGTTAGATCTACAATCTGGTTACTGGCAGATACCAGTTCACGAGAACGACAAAGATAAAACAGGGTTCATCACTCCATTTGGTGTTTATAGATACAACCGAATGCCGTTTGGGCTATGTAACGCACCAGCCACATTCCAGCGTCTCATGGACAGATTTAAAATAACATTAAGTAATGTTTATCTCCTTGTATATCTTGACGACCTTATAATTAGATCTCCCTCATTCAAGCAGCACCTCCAAGACTTGAGAGAAGTTTTTGCACAACTTCGAATATTCAACCTGAGAGTCAATAGATCGAAATGCAAATTTAGCTGCCAACAAATTAAATATCTGGGACATCAGATTACCCCGGAAGGGATAGTCATGGACGCAGAGAAGGTCATATCGATTGTGGGCTTACCGCCACCTTCCAATTTGAAACAACTATTATCTTTTATTCAAACGTGCTCATGGTACAGAAGATTTATACCAAACTTCGCTACAATGGCACGCCCGCTTACCAATCTCACAAAGAAGAAAGCAGTTTGGAAATGGGGATTAGAAGAACAAGACGCTTTTGGAAAATTGAAACATTGCCTTACAACCAGTCCCGTTCTAAAACAAGCGGACGACTCTCAACCTTATATTATTAAAACAGACGCCAGTTCCTATGCCATAGGAGGGATTTTGGTGCAGGGGGAGAGAGAGGATGAGCATCCCATCGAATACGCCAGTAGGTTATTGACCAGCGCCGAAAAGAATTACAGTACAACGGAACGAGAGGCTTTAGCAATAGTATGGGCCATTTCTAAGTTTAGGGGGTACATAGAAGGGTCCGAAGTAGTGGTGATCACCGATCATCAACCCCTGAAGTGGTTGCTTACCCTGAAAACGCCAACTGGAAGATTGGCTCGTTGGGCTCTTCAACTGCAATCTTATAATTTGCATGTTCGCTACTCACCTGGGAAAATGAACCGAGTAGCTGATTTCCTCTCAAGACCACCTTGCAGAAATCATTCTGATACTTGTCAGATTTGCCACATTCAAGTAGATCTTCCCAGTAAGACTGAGAAAGATATCCGAGAAGAGCAATTGAAAGACTCAGAGATAAAGGATATCATAGAATCTTTAGAAGATGTTTCTAACGACGAGAATAATCAGAAATGGATTAACCGAGGCTATTTGCTGCATAAAGGGGTACTATATCGTTATACCGACGATCAAGACGATGAGGAAGCCAGGCTAGTGGTGCCGACTGAAGAAGTCAAGAATATTCTCCACGCTTATCACGATAGTCCAACAGCAGGACACTACGGTGTTGACAAAACTACGCAAAGAATTTCTAAGCGCTATTTTTGGAGCAAAATGAGACAAGACATCGCCAAACACATAGCCTCCTGTTTGGAATGTCAACGATATAAAGCAGCCAACAGGAAACCCGCAGGATTAATGCAAACGCAAGTAGTTAATCAACGCTTCGAAGTATTAAGTGTTGACCTTTTTGGTCCACTGCCTGAGTCACCCAGCGGCAAGAAATGGATTTTTATAGTGGAAGATACTGCGAGTCGGTGGGTCGAATTATTTGCACTCGCCGAGGCCACCGCGGAAAACTGTGCCCAACACCTACTGAACGAAATATTTTTACGTTTTGGATTACCCCGTCGTATCATCAGCGATAACGGCACCCAGTTTATATCATCTGTAATGCAAAAACTTACCTATTGTCTTGGAATAAGACAAACTTTTATCCCCCTGTACCATCCTGAGACAAACATGGTGGAACGGAAGAACAGAGACCTAAAAACCCAACTAGGCATACTCGTTGGACAAGATCATCGTACATGGCCTGAGCATCTACCTGCAATACGATTTGCTATGAACACTGCACGCTGTGAAAGCACTAAACAAACCGCTGCCTTCTTGACGTTCGGCAGAGAATTACGTGCTCCCCAAGATATCACCGACGATCTAAGCACAGTTGTGAGAAACGAAAATTTCGTAGAAGAAATTACGCCCAAGTTACTACAACTCGCTTCTACCCTACAGGCCTCGAAGGAAATTACGGAGTTGAAGCAAGATCGAAATCAGCAAATTCACAACGAACATCGTCGCCCTCATCTCAAATATAAGGTTGGCGACAAGGTCCTGATCACTGGACATTTTCTAAGTAATGCATCCAAAGGATTTACATCCAAGCTTGCACCACGACGTGATGGGCCTTACATAATCCTTCGTCAACGTGGACCTGCCAGTTACGAAGTAGCAGATTCAAGAACACCTACAGAAGCACTCGGCATATATCACGCCTCCCACATTACACCATTTATGGGTTCCCAGGAAAATACCCCTGAACCTATACAGCCAATTCGCAAGCGTGGTAGGCCAAGAAAGAAGACAGGAGATTCAGCGATTTCCTCTTCCGAAGACACCTCAACTCCAGGCGAGCGATTAACTGTTATTTCTGGTTCCTCATCCTCCCGGACACTTCGGAACCAGAGGGGGAGGATATAACCGCTCGCAATAGTTTCGGCACTACTAGGTATGCAACCCTCCTTTGGAAGCAGAGCTGCAGCACCCGTAGTCGTGACGTCAACATCTCGCCCACACCTACATAACTATTCAGCTTATAAGCAGCCGTTTCGAAGAGAACGGCAATCCGAAAATCCAGCGCTTTGGACATCGTTCGAGACGAGACGCCAAAAAGGACTAAGGATATTTAAAACTAATTTTGGTTTTAATTTTGTTTTTAGAGTTAATTATTTTATTTTCTACTTGATATAAGTATTATATATTTTTTTTGTGTGTGAATAAATAATTACCTTTCTACATATGTTATTTTAAGTTTATCGTTTTGTAATCCTGCTACCCCTATATCTACCCTCTTATTTAAACCGTTTATCGTCGACACCATATTGTGAATTTTATTCGTCAGATATGACTCTTAACAAACCATCAACCAGAATTTCCCACAAAACGGTGCCAAGAGATAATGAACGGCATGCGATGCACCGTTTCCTCCATTGGCCTACTGTTGTCATCTCATTATCTACGGCCGTTATCAAAGACGGTCACGCGAAAATGTCTGAGCACTCCTCGTCGGAGGGAAATACAGCGTTGCCGGTAGAAATTTTTCCTATTCACAACTTGAATCTATTTCTTTCGGTTTTGTAGAAAAACCACACTTTTACGTTTTCCGAGAAAACTACTCACAACACATGTTGAGTTTCAAAGTAAGTTTACGCCGGGAGTTACGTATAATTTGCAAAAATGGCATGCGAATCGGTTGTTCTATTTCCGAGAATAAAATATAAAATGTAAAAAAAAATCCTTCTCTTTCCTTTTAAAACGTATGTCAATTGATTAGAGAAGAAAATAATAAACTTGTATGAAAATAATATTATCAATCAAGAAGTGAAAACAGTATTAGATTCACTAGAAAAATAAACCATAGATTTAAAAAGGAAAATTGAAGTGTTAGAACGAAAGTCAAAGCAAAATAATTTATAGGTACACATGGTATTCCAGGAAAGCAAAATGAAACTAAAAATAAAATAGTTAACAAAATTGAAAAAATAGTTTAAGATCATTTATATAACGATTTTAATAAAATTGAAATAGGGAAATAGAGACTTATTGCAAAGTGAAAAAAGGTGACTTTATTAAAAGAAATTTTAAATAAAGTATCCTGTTTAATACTTTTTATTGACAATTTCTAAACACTACCTCTCGCAGAAGAATAAAATCGTCCTCGTATTTAAGACAAAGACGTCATTAAGTAATTTACCAGAAAGTATCAGACAGGAACAGGTCAAGTAAAAAGGTTATTGGCTGATACTTTAACAAAGTTTTACTTTATTTGACATGTACGCATATGCATTTAAAATAACATTAAATATTTTTTTAATTAAATACAGGCGTTCTGTATTTAATTTAAATACAGGCTATAACATTTTTAATTTAAAGCGCATTAATTTTGACATTTGCAGACATATTCTGTCAATGTAACGTCAAAATTAACAATCTTAACCAATAACCCTTTTTACTTGACCTGTTCTGTCTTATACTTTCTGGTGAATTACTTAATGATGACCGAAAACGATAAAAAAGTCTTCATTTTAAATACAAGGAAGATGTTATTCTTCTCCGAGACGTATGCACCGTTGGTGATTGAGCTTAGCTTAAGCTTTAATCTAGCTTAACTCACAAATTTGAAATGCACAGAATTAAACATTTTATTTAAGCGCGATTAAAATTAAGCCCTTATATCTTGTAAGTAAAGATAACCTCTCTAGAAAAACTGAAAGTATATAACTCTACTTTCTATGATTGTTTTACGATCCACGAGTTTACTATGTTTTAGAGTTTACTTATTACCCATAGAGAAATGCTATTACTTACATATGGACATCGAGGAGAAAATTTTATTGGATATTACATGAAGCGTAATTATATTGAGAATGTGGACGATATGTTTTTTTATTGGTTTAGATTCACTAAACAGCCAGTATTATAAATGATAGAAGATCAGTTGGAATTTGAAAATGATTTGGAAGTTTTTTGTCCTCCAATATCAATGTATATTTATTTGCAATTAAATGTAAAAAATGTGCAATTTCGGCTTTAGTAAAATTCGGAAAGTGATTTTTTTGGCAACTGATACTGAATATTGCAACTCATGATAGAATACAAAATCTTCAACTTCTTGTTGAGTATATTATGGCAAAGCAAATAAAATAAACAGCACAAATGCACAACTCTAAAAAAAAATCGGTCAAGTGCGTGTCGGACTTCGCACATTTAGGGTTCCGTACCAAATGAAGAATATAAGCCAGCTTTTATACTGAATTATTTTAATTTTCATATTTAATTCTTTATTACTTTTCCAAATATAATAAAAATTTTATATATATTAAATTTCATAAGACTTTCTTTCCATATCAAAAATTTGTTGATTATACCAGAATTTGAATTTTTACTTATGTACCCAATAATACAAAACTTATTTATAATAATAATACTAATAATAAAAATTTAATAGATATAATGTTTTTATTATATTTGGAAAAGTAATAAAGAATTAAATATTATTATGAAAATTTAAATCATTCAGTATAAAAGATGTGTATAGCCCTAAATTTTATCTCAGTTGATGACTGAAGCCCATTGTACCAGACAATAATTTTTTGACAAAAACCTAAAATCATATTTCGGAAACAAAATATAATGTTTTAGTTTACGAATTTTAAAAAAAATCTCATTTCTGTGGTGGGTTCTATTAAGAAAATAGTAAACATTACAATAAATATTAAAAAAATAAAATTTTTGATTTGTCCTGTTCATTGACACATCTTCTTTTCTTCAATATCTCTTTACAACGTTGAAAAATTACTATATAGATGTCTTCTATCTTCTTTGTTTCACGGATTCTTAATTTATTACTGGTTTTCCAGAAATTCGTAATATAACATTCCAATCCTCCTCCAAATACTACTGATACAAATTGATATCTTCAAAAGATCACAATTCAACAAATAGGAAATGACTTCTTAAGGGGTTAGGAGAGAGGCGAGGGTTAACCGTACACGGAATACAATAATCAACTGAAATTATTACCTAAAGTAAAGTGAAACAGTACAATAGCCGTTAAATAACAATCAAAAATGTTTAAAAGTTGTGAATTGGTATTATGAACTAAAAATTAAGAGATGTCAGAAAACGGGTGCAGGTATAGGTATTGAGGAAAGAAGAAGAAAATGAAAGTCAATGACATGACAAATGGCAGGTGAAAGACAAATGACACTTGAAATGTCATATGCTGTGTTAATTTATTGCAAAACTGACAAGTTAACTTCAAACAAACGAAAATATCACAACTTATGATTTAATAAATTTCCAGACATTGACAACTGTAAGATGTCTTAAAAACCCTGGTGTGTCCACTGATTCGATTTTGTTTCGAACTTTTTGGGACTACCACCTGTTCCGTTCAATAGAATTTATCGCAGAATTCTGTAAGATACTATTTAGAATTGTTGGAGTCCTCGCTGAGTTTGTCACATATTTTGTGTGGACAGTATCAAGCTGCAGATTCGAGCATTCGTCTGTATTCAGTACCAGAATAAAAATGCACTCTGTGTGATCTGTTTTTAGCGTATGCGCCATCTGAAATTTCTAATCTGAAAGTTTAGTAATCTCTCAAAAATTCGTCAAAATCAAGTAGGTAGAAATCTCCCAGTTTTGACCCAAACTTTTACAGGATAAGTGGAAACACCAGGATTTTTAGACATCTTAGACAACTGCTAACAATTTATTTTTATACTGACGTTTAATGGCTTTGGTTATTTTCTTTTGTTTCTTCATACTACAGAATGTGATTGAAATCGGTTATACTATTTTAAGTGGGATATCAATCAAATTGGCAATTTTAATTTAATTTGTGTCAATTTGGTCGCCATCTAGCGTGAACACGTAAAATTTATTTTCTCGGCTATGCACTTTTCATGCATTTTGCCGTAGAAAAGGTAACTTTCTCCCCTCCGTGAAGCCGGTAAAATTCAACTTTCTTACGGTGTAGCATAAAATACCTTTATGGCGGACCGAAAGAAAAATTATCGCCCAGGCTGCTTGCGGCCGAGGCAAGATAATCTTGAGGTCGCCAAAAAGTTTCGCGGCCGTGGTATACACACTATTTTTCGTGCAATCGTTAAAATTATGATATACTATTTTTTCCACTACTAGAACATTTAATCATAATCTTTTTTGGGTATATATTCAATAAATTAAATTGATATTTCATTATGTTAATTGCACTGTGAATTTTAAAACTTTTAAGTAGCGATGAAGACATGAAGAATTCACTTTGATTTGAAAAAGTATTAAATTGATTTTTATTTTACTTTTATAATAGGTATTATTGCATAAATAGCACTAATCAATATCAAAATATTTATTACATAACCTTAAACTATTTCAAACGAAAATATATCTGATAAAGAATTACGTACTGTTTTATTTGATTAGGTCAAAAATCCACTGTATGGGAATTCAATAGCTGTTGAATTTTTTGTAATAATTTAAAAAAAAAACTCTTTTGACAAACGCAATAACAGTTGCGTATAATTAATTTGAAAGATTTCCTAAGATCGCCTACCTCTATTATCTACTACTAGTCAATAATCAAAAATTATCTGCTTGTAGGAAAGAAATTTAACTTCTCGACTCGAACACAGCATTTATAATGACATCTTCTAATACTAGTAGTGGAAAAAATAATAACCTTGTTAGTTTCGTATTGTAGAAATGTGAAATTTGAAAGTGACCTTTACTTTTTCGGCCGTTGCCATAGGCAAGGGCCGCGAAATTGAATTTCGCGGACTGTGTGGAGAACTGCACGAAAACAACTTTTTACTTACTTAATCCATATTGTCATCTACCATTACGGGTGTAACGTTTAACACTTATTTCACAGTATATATTAATTAGTAAATCTTTTAAACAATTCAAAATATTTTGGCAGCTGTCAAACTAATTGTCAACTTCGCTAAAAAATAATTCGATTTTACTGGCTGAAAAATTTGTCCTATCAAAGTAACTGCCTACTTCGATAAAAATAATTCGATTCTATGGTCTGAAAGAGCTTTATCTTAAAGTAAGTTTACACATGCATGGATTTACCGGCGCCAGTCTTAACGCTAGTTCAACTTTCACGCCAGTAAGCGTTTACACGGTTTCCAGTGTTTTGCACGCATGTTGCTAGTATCGATACTCTCGTTATAGTAGGTACATCATGTCGCGAAAGGAGCTTGTAAAAGATTGTCGAAAAATTGCAAAAACGATAATTGATAGTACGATTAAAGATTTAGAACGGAAGAAACGACATAAAAGAAAAGATCGCTTATGGGTGCGCAATTGGATTTCCCAGAGAGCAATGATGGGTGCTTCAAATTCTCTTTTAAAAGAACTTTCAATGGAAGACCCCCAAAGCTTGAGAAAAAAGACACCCATATGAGCTGTTTTAAACCATGGTAACTTTGGTGTGTATAGCTCATTAGTACCTGCGCCAGATTTTTTGCTTTTCTCTATTTTTCCCAATTCTAACGTGTAAGTATTCCTTATACTACGTATTTTGGCTTTAACTTCCGATGAACCAAATCCTTCAATATTCATTAATCGTGCTATCTGTAAATAGCCATTTTCCCTAGCATCTTTATTTTTGTACATTCCAGAATGCACGTACCACAAACAAGCAACTTGTTCATACAATTCTAAAAACTGTATAATGGTTTCTGATTTCCATTTCTTCTCTTTTTTGTTCATCATTAAAACACAAAACTCACAAAAGAACAAAATTAAACTATTAAACTGTGCCCCTAACCTTAAAAGTGATTTTCCGCCGTAAATAATATTCATTGGCGTGCACGGAATGTGTTTACATTTGCAAGTTGTAATTTCACTGGCGCAAGAAAAGATACTTACGCTTAAAATTTTGGAAGTGACCAAAATTTTTAATCCATGCATGCATGGATAATGCTTGCACGCCAGTAAGTGTTTACATATGCATTTTAAAGTTACTGGCGCGCCAAAGTCACTGGCGCCAGTAAATCATTGCATGTGTAAACCGGCTCTTAGATCATATACGCTACGATACGGCATGTAAGTTATTTGTTTTATTGGTCCGGGGGGGGGGGGGGGGGGGTCCTAGCGCACCAAGTCAGTGATTGTTTGTTTTCAAATTTCGACATAGTTTGACCACCAATGAGAAATCAGTATCGACGTAGTTTGACCAATGACAAATCAGTATCCGAGTCATAGTACGCTGTAAACATTATCCCTCACCTACCCAACAAATGCTACAGGATGCCGTATCTAGCGCAGCATATACAGGGTGATTCTTTTAGAGGGCTAATTAGAGGTTTCAAGAAAAGTAGGCCGAATTAAAATCTGAAAATTTGGAATATGAAGTTTTCGGGGATGCCCAATCGATCTAAAATATTTAGAGCAACCAGGTACTTCCGGTTATACCGGAAGTAAACATCAACTTTGTTATTTTAAATGGAACACCCTATATTTTCTTACATTTTTAGATTTGCCCTGAGAAGCTGATTTCAAAAACCTATTACACTTGTAATATAAACTTATTACTTTTGAAGTTATAGACAATTGAAAATCGCATTTTTCCAATTTTAAATAATTGCTATGGCCAAACGACATAAAATCGGATAAAATGACTTACATGTCCCTATCTTAACTTTTTGACATTCGGTTGGCTTGGCCTTCATATGTGACAGAAATTTGTAAGGATTTATTCACTTCGACTGTATGACACTGATGAGATCATAAAGATTGAAACAGCTGTCTATCATTGTCGAGGTACATGAATCTTTGCAAATTCCTCTTTCTATTTATTTATTTTTAAACTATTTAATGCCTATTCGATCTCAAATGCTGCTTCCGCCATAAAAAATGGGATTGAAGACTCAAAACGGTGGATGAAATGATATTTTTATTAAGCTTGCTGACCATCTCCGGAATTTTAAAACGTCGGTTAAGGGTTAGTTTTGGTTACATCAATCAAATCTCCTTTTAGTATAGTCACCGAAGCAGTTAATCCATCAATTTTTTGAATACTCTCCGATCTGAAAATTAGACACAATGTTCTGAGGTATTAATAGGATTTTTAGAACAGTTCGAACTGCCGCTAACCATTTAGAGGGTACGGGAGGGGTTAAAAGCGATAAGCTTTGATACTTGTTTTTGATGGACTGTAACTCTGTAGATATTACAGATATGAAAAATGTTATTCTTACCAATGTTGTAGATTATAAAATTATCTTTAATTTGTATTTTTGTATTCCTCTATAGTATCAATTTTAAACGAGATATGGTCATTTGAAGTAACAGATTGAAAAATAGTGACATAAAACAAAAATCATTTTTCCCCTTTTTTGTAAATATCTAAAAAACTACAAATCTAACAAAAAAATTTATTCTTTACAAAATTATAGCTTATTTAATATTACAATAAAAAGTATTGTGAGTAGGTACCGAGAAAGGGCATTTAAGTTTTAATATTCTTACTCTATATACATAAAATAATAATCAATTTACTTTATATACATAAAATAAAAAAATATAGAATTAACTAACAAGCATTTAACTTTTAAGAGGCCCGCACACCACGTAACTTTTGTGGTTACCGGTTAGAGAGTTACCCAAGGAAAATGTGCTTGTATTCTAATAAATTTGGTGTAAAAAATTTTTTTTTGTTAATGTTAAGTAATCCTACCCTCCAGTCCAATATTTTCTGCGCAGAACAGGGTAGAGCGCCATAAAACATAATTATGCGGTTTTTTTCATGATATTTAAAAAAATTATGAGAAGAGCGCGTCTGTGCTACTTTTTTTCAATTTAGCTAGAGAAAAAAGTTGACAGTCGTATCACGGTTACTAAAAATAATTTAAAAAAAAGTGCCACAGACGCTCTCTAAGAATTAACTACATAATCGATTGGTGAAATCCGCAGCTAACTATCTTTAATATTAACGGAGCGCCCGCCCAAAAAGGATTTCAGGCAAGATAACATATGGTATTGGCGCCTCTTAACTTTCTTTTATAAAGGTTTATAATGATTTTGCCGACTAACCTAACCTAACCATAATTTTATGACATGAGTAAAAATTTTAAACTTTGAAGCTATTGACAATAGAAAATTAAGAAAAAAACGAAGTAGAGGTAAATAAAACAGCTATAATTTTTTAAAGAATAAAATTTTTTGCGAGATTTTTAGTTTTTGAGATATTTACAAAAAAAGAGTAAAATATTCTGAATATTTAACCCCATCATCTAAGGAACATTTATGCAAATTTTGTTATATGTTAAATTTTTTGGAAATTTTTGTTTTATGTCAGTATTTTTCATTCTGTCACTTCAAAGAAGCAATAAATTACGAAGATAATTTTATAAGCTAAAAAAAACATTGGAACGAATAAAAAGTTTAGTTTTCATATCTAATATTTACAGAGTTACAAGCCAACAAAGTATCAAAGCTCACTCCTTTTAACCCCTTTTCGCAACCCTTCTAAAGCCACACTTAGAAATGCTCTGAAAATTTTACTAATACCTCAAAGAACATTGTGTCAAATTTTTAAAAAAATCGGCCAGTATTCAAAAAAAATTATGGGTTCAGGCCTTTTTCTACTATACTATTTGGTTCCGATTTAGTGTACTTTCATTCGATTTTTTTTGTTTTTTCAATTAATGGGGATGGCGCTTGTGAAAATTCTGTTAGGGTGTCCCAAATAAGAGTGATCGATTTTATATCTATATGCACAGCTTAATAATTGCCCTAAAGAAATCTAGTTTTCACTAATAATTGACGTTTACTCAAAAGTTTTTTTTATAAACTTTGTATATATTTTCTCCCATAAATACAAGGGTGTTTTACTAATTTTTGTCAAAATAGGTGGAAAAAAATAAGTAGTATTTTAAATGGAACACGCTGTATATTTTGATGGCATTCAAAAGAGCGGTTCTTCTTCTTTTAAAAAATGTATAATTTGATATTTTTTGCTTTCCTAACAACAAAGTTATTCGAGTTTTCAAGAAACACTTCATTTTTCCTTGTGGAAAAACTGACATTTAATAAAAAATAATAAATCTGACAAAGAATTTTATCATTAATACACTAAACATTTGTGATAAAACACATTTTATGTAAAAACCAATATTCTAGATTATCTTATTTTTTTAAATTAAAATATGTTTAGTGAGACAGTAATCAAATTAAAACAATATCTTGCCTACTCTCTATAACCGCCTCTGTTAGTTTTAATATTACATTTTTTATCGTAAGTAAATTTTCAGTAAATTCTCGACCAAACCGGCGACATCCGACAACGCCGCTTCACGACAGGGGTAAGCCCGATATCGAAATATTCGATTCGGGGGTTGAATCCCCGGCCGGCGGCGCGACGCGGTTCCTGCGCTTGCGCCTAGCCGCTGTGGGGTATGCGACAACGCGTCCACGCAATTTTAATTTATCAACAACTGTCGCGATAAAGACAACTGGCAACCAGTAATTGTTTCTTTGCCGGGCTTCCTGCGATAAACAAAGTGTTTGAACGTGAAAATAGACAGACTTCGTTTGTATCGGTTTTTTTTTCGTAACTATGGGTGCTTGCGAAAAGCGGACGCGCTTTTCGGTGGTCCGCTGCCAAATTTTCGCTTGTTTACTTGTTGTGTAAATGTTTTGATTTTTGCTATGGTGGTGTAGTTGTGTACCATGATGGTGGAGAAAGTAGAAGGGTTTCTGATGTATCGCAAACCTGTATACAGGATTTTTCAATATTTAGAAACGTAAGTATAACAGCTGTTCTGTATGTTCTTCGATTTGTCAGTATTATTATATTTATTTATGATACAGAATAATTTAGTTGAAGTCTCAGAATTTTTGTAATATAATTCGGAATTGACATGAATATTAAATACACATTATATATGCAAATCGTGGTATAAATAGTAAAGTATTCGTCTTTTAATATTTATAAAATATGGTGTTTTCCCACTTCGACCGTTTTGAAAAATTTACCATTTCCTCTTGCCCTTTTTACGTTTTTCAGGAAATACCATTTCGGCCCGTCAATGAATCTAATTTTCAATAAAAATTAAATTCTTAAGTCATGTACCATAATATATTCAGTAAAAAGAGCAGTTTTAAGAGAGGCAATTAGTTTCGGCTTATGAGCCATTTTCAGACCTAAAACAAAGGTGCCCGGTTCGACCAAAAGCTTTATAAATTTACAATTTTTAATCTTACCATATTGTATTTTAACATAACGTTTTATAAAATATATTAAATATTTTTTATAAAACGGTATGTTATGCTTCAACATTTGTTAAAAGGTAAGTTAAAAAATTGTAAATTTATAAAACTTTTGGTCGAACCGGGTACCTTTGTTCTAGGCCTGAAGATGGCTCATAAGCCGAAACTAGTTGCCCCTTAAAACTGCTGTTTTTACTGAATATATTGTGGTACATTACTTAGAGTTTTATTTCTATTGAAAAATTTGACCACATTTGAGATATGGATAACCTCTAGAATTATCCTAGTAGGGTAGAAATTTTACTTCTTGATGACAATAACCGGTTTGCATAGATAAGAAATCTCTTTTTTCTTTTTTCTATAAAAATAAAAAGTTGCAAAATATAGTAAGTAACCGGTTTTAATAGCTAATAAGTAAATTTTTTTTCACATTTTTTTTCAAAAAATGCAGATTACATTTTTTTTCAAAAAATGTAGATTACATTTTTTTATACATTGTTTGCAGCATAAAGTGAACTTTATGGCTCGTGCGAGCATAAATACAAAAAACAGTTTTTGTCTGACTTTAAAGTTTTATTAATAAAATTAAAAATTATGAAATAAACATATAATGTAAAAAATAATAAATTATTAAAATCAAATTAAATTTTCAGGTTTTTTTAAATATTTGTATTGTGGATGCAATAAAGAACTAGTATGGCATAAAATGTTGTATGCACCGCGGGTATAGAGATGGGATACGGCCAGCTTGCGCCCGACCAGCTTGCGCACTCTCATTATTCAGCCGGTTTGCGCCCAAAATTCTAAGGTACCTGACGGTCGACCGATTTGCGCCCGTAATAAATAATCAATCCGTATCGCAGTCATTCGAATTATAAGAATGAAAAAATGGAAAAATGGGAAAAAATTTGAAAAAAAAATGGAAAATAGAACAATGAGAAAAAATTAAAAAAAAAAACAAAAAATCATAGAGAATGATAAAAATCGATAAAATCTGAAAAAACCGGAAAAAATAGGAAAATATAATTTAAAAAAAAGAAAGTAAATTTAGAAAAAAAAATTGAGAAAGAAAAGAGAAATTATTGGGAAAAAATTAAAAATACATTTGTAAACTACTGCAAAAACGAGAAATAATTAACATTGTAAAAAAGACGACAAATCCCAAAAAAAAAACGTAATTAAAGCTTCGAAAAACGCAAGAAAACGAAAAATATCACAAATAATCGCAAAGCACTCGCAAAAAAATCGAAAATAATCAGAGGAAAAAGAAAAAATGAGAAAAATTAGAAAACAAAAGAAAGAATAGAAAAACAGAAACATTTAAAAAATTAGAAAAAAAAACAAATAATCAAAAAAATGTGAAAGAAAAACGAGAAAAAATTAGAAGAATCGAAAAAGTTACAAAAAAAAAACAGAAAAAATATCACAAAAAATCGCAAAACAATCGCAAAAAACGGCAAAAAATCACAAAAAAATGACAAAAAACGGCAAATTATTACAAAAAATCAATGGAATAAAAAAAAATGAGGAAAAAATGAGGAAAGATTAGAAAAAATTGAAAACACAAAAAAAAAACAGAAAAAAAATAAAAATGAATAAAAAAACGTGAAAAAATCAGAAGAACCGAAAAAATCAGAAAAAAATCGAAAATAATAATAAAAAAAAAACAAAAAACTTTGAAAAAAAAATTAAAAGAGAAGTTAGAAAACATTGGGAAAAAAATGAAAAATAAAATTGTAAAATGCAAAACAAAAACGAAAAAATCAAAAAACCGAAAAAAAACGCTAAAAAACGAAAAAGAGGGCTCAAAAAAACGCAAGAAATCGAAAAATACCACAAAAAATCGCAAAACAATCGCAAAAAAAAACCGCAGCAAAATCACAAAAAATTACAAAAAAATTCCAAATTCCCTAAAACTAAAATCCAGCGATAATCACAACCAGCAACTAAGCAAGTGGTATTGGAGGATAATAAACATTTATTTTTTTACCCATAAAGTACATCTAATCGCCATCTATCAAACATTTAGTTAATTAATAGTTTTTGTTATGAAAATCAGGGGGTGCTAATTCCGTCTTATTTTACTTATAGTTTTTAGATACCTTTACTTCTCGAGATCTTTCTATTAATTATAATTTTAAATACAAAATAAACTCTTCTAAGAATTATTACGGTGAGCGCAAACAGGCCATCCATCAGGTACCCTTAATACATTGGGCGCAAACTGGCTGAATGTGTAAGATAGTACATAAATAACTATTGTTTCTAAAAAATCGACATTTGTCATGTTTCGATTGCAATTCATCAAAATCACATTTTTCTGAAATCAGTATTTTAAAAGCTGTCAACAATTCATCAAAATCACATTTTTCTGAAATCAGTCTTTTAAAAGCTGTCAAATGATGTATCACCTATGCACTTATCTCATTTCAAAAATTGAAAGAACAACTGTTACTTAAAGAGGGATCACGCAAGTGTCGAAACTTTTATGCCATAGCATATTTAAAAATCGACCTGAAAAGGTCCATACCTAATATATACATTTTTACTTTCCTGCTACATAAACCATATATACTGTAGTATATAGGGTAAACAAACTTCGGCGGTAGAATATTTACTTAATTTTAAAACCAAAAGTCTTTTTGAACCTATTCTCCAGATTGAGTATTAACGAATTTACAAGGTTTTAAATTTTCAGAAAAAAATAACATTTCAGTTCACTAATTATACAAGTTATTGTTTTTGTTGTTTTCTAAAGATTAGTAATGAAAATTACTGTTTTTTTTTATAAATTTTCAGAAATACTGAATACAAAACCAAGAAATAAAAATTAAGCACTATAATAATTGGAGGATGTAGGCAGTGTATACAAAAGAAAAATGTTAATGTTTATAAAAAAAGAAACAATAACTTTGTATAATTACTGAACCTTGACCTATTTATTGTTGGATATCTCAAAAACTGTTGAGAGTTTACATAAAAAACCTTATGTACTTTGTGTACTAGAAAGGTATAGATTTTAGAAAAATATGTCAAAACCAAAATTTTTCCAGTGGCGTAAAAATTAGGGGTACATATGTTGGACCCCTATCTATCGTATGTCCTTGGTTCAAGTTACAGACAGGTAATTATTGCTGTAATATTAGACAAATTAATATAGACCGACACAAAAAATTTCGTAAAAAATATGAAGCCGCCGGGCAACCGGAGTTATACAAAAAAATGTTATTTTTTTCTGAAAATTTAACACCCTGTCACTTCATTAATATTTAATTCAGAGAATGGATTCATAAATAGTTTTGGTCTTAAAATTAAGTAAATATTCTATCCCCTTTATTCTGAGACGGGTATAAGGTATAATATATGTATGAAGGGAAAGTATTTTTATTGGGTAAAAAACCGATCTTGAGATTTTGACTTACGTTTTCAGGTGCCTTGAGTAAAAAAAATCATAAAATAATATTAATAGTGAATAGTGTATTAATAAAATCGATTGCAAGATTTCACACACACACGATACTAAAAAGCAGAAAATAGTTATTGAAATAAAAAAAAAATTAATATACCACTTTTTTTAAATCGACTAAAAAGTATAAAATAATTTCTCGTAGCCGGATACAGATTTATAACCCATACAGATTCCTGACCACATTCGCATGCATCCCACGTTTTTCGTTTCTCTCTATGCGATTAGGAATCTTGAGAAATTATATTATACTTTTGAGTCAGTTTTAAAAATATTGAAAAAATAATAACTGAAATGAAACTGAAAATCATGTACCACAGAGACTTTAATAAAGTTGTAATGAACGGCAACTAGTTTCGGCTACTTAGCCATCTTCAGGACTAAAAGTTTTAACAATGTTCGAAAGTTTTAAAAGTAAATACAAAAACAGAACTTTCGAACATTGTTAAAAACTATTAGGCCTGAAGATAGCTAAGTAGCCGAAACTAGTTGCCGTTCATTACAACTTTATTAAAGTCTATGTGGTATATGATTTTGAGTTTCATTTCATTTATTGAACATTGGATCACATTTGTGATATGGATAACTAATATACTAGTTTTTAGACTTCTAATCCAATGTTTAAAAAAGTCTTATAATACGGCTCTGTCTGTCTGTCCGTCCGCACTGAGATCTCAATAACCATACCAAAGAAAAACAGGCAACGGCTATGAACTCAGCACACCTTGAATAGGTGCATAGGCGAATAGATTTTTATGACTTCCGGTTTCAAAACTTACGGGTTTTAAAAATGAATTTACAACAAATCAGAATATTTAGAAGTCGTTCTTGCCTACTCACGAGGGGCCGATACGTTTTAACTTGTTTTTTTTTAATGATGTGAATGAACATTAAAAAACTTCTTTGACTGTCTTTCTTTGAAGGAAATAATTCCTGCTTCACCATTTTTCTTTTATTATGCACCATTAATAAACTAATTTGTCCCATACACTCTATTAAAAATAAATACCAATTTTAATTTTATAAATATATGTTGAACATATCTACTCGTTCAAGTTTTGAGATTAGACTTCTCTATAATTTCAGAATTTTCTAATTTTAATGAGTGCTGACTTCAGATCTCCTCTTCATATCTTCATATCCAAAACTTTACATTGATTTCTTCTAGATCTAAAACAAATAATCAAACCGGTTTTGAGATATACCCAACAAAATGATTTAAATTTTTCAAAAAACTTGAATTTCAAACGGTATAGGCATACTACAAACATTTTTACAAATCCACCAGCTTTTTGCATTCGCTAACGATATTTGCTTTTATATCCTGAAAATAATTTGAACAGTTAGTGAAATAAAACAATTTTTACAATCTTTATGGACATTCCATTACTTTGTAACAAAACGTTTCATTCTCTACTACGCTTTTTACCTCTCGCCCTTCAGATAAGAGAGGTATAGGAATCATGCTAAAAATTGGGTAGTGAGTTTTCAATGAATAAACCCGTTTTAGGGTCCCTAGAATAGGATTTTGATATTTTCGCAATGATGTACGTGTGTGTGTTAGTGTGTTAGGATGGATGTTGTAGTAACGATAACTCAAAAACTACTGAATGAAAAAATTAGAAATTTTACATACAAGATTCTGATACCCTAAATTAGATTTGATTAGATTTTGGTATCAATCGGACAACCGGAAGTGGCAGTTGCTATGAGTGATGACGTCATTACTAAACAAAATGGCAATAAAGTTTTACACATATATTTTGTATACACCATAGTTTATTTTCGTATCAATAAAATTTTCAAAAAGTTTGCCATTGTTGCCAGATTTACAAAAATGTCGATTTTTTTCATACTTTTTTTGTGTTAACGTGTAAATTTTTGATTCAAAAATGGCGAGAGGTCATGTGCTGGCCACATCAGATTTTTTGGTATATATAATCAGTTATACAGTGAGCATAATAAGTTTGACCCCGCTTGTCTTATGTATATTTTCGTGCCAATAGTTTATCCCTAATTTCATCTCCTACCTGGAAGGGAGCAACCCTTTCGAAAAATTTAAATAGCATTGGGAGGTGAGTGATAGCTTATTTACAAGGGGATTTTATTCTCCATTCAACCGTGCAAAAAATTTAAAATTTGCTTCATTACGTGTTGAGTTATTAATTCTTAAAAATAACAAAACAGCACAAACAGGAAGGCAACTAAACTAACATTAACCTTATCTGTTATTACAATAAATGTTCAGAATGTACCCCGTTGACCTCTTGCCAAAAATAAAGTCTATTTTTATTTTCAGCCCTGACGCTTTGCAAAGTTTCTCGAGTAATTGTTGCACACGCTTTCATAATCCGCGCTCGCAACTCCTGATTAGAGTGACATTGAGTATCGTATACTTTCGATTTTAGGTAACCCAGAGAAAAAATCTAAAGGGGTTAGATCTGGTGATCTTGGAGGCCATTCCACAGAGCCTTTGCGTTCGATCCATCGTCCTTCATAAACAGTATTCAAATAATTCCTCACAACAACTGCAAAATGAGAAGGAGCTCCATCTTGTTGTAAAATAATTTCCATGTCAAATTCGTTTACATTATTTGCCACTATAAGTGGATCTATCACTGTTTCCAGCATTTCCAAATAGAGGCCATCAGTCAGATTTTCCTCAATAAATAACGGACGTATAATGTGGTCACCCAGTATTCCTGCCCACACATTGACTTTTCGTGGAAACTGAGTATGAGTTTCGCGAAAAGTCGAGGATTTTTATCGGACCAGTACCTCACATTTTGTCTATGTACGTGACCGTTAAAAAAAAGTAGCCTCATCACTGAAACAAATTGTAATGTAGCCGAATAAAACTCTGATGAATACTTTTACAACTTTTATTCCTCTAAAAGTTATGCCCGCTAATTATATGTAACAACAACAACATTCTTTTCGACAAGACAGTCTTATGACAATTGACATTTATGATGGCAAGTATGTTCCGTGTATCAAAGGTGCGTTCACAGACTTACGACACTACACAAATGTGTTTCAAATAGCTGGGATTTTGCAAAATATTATTAGATACAATTTCACAATATTCTAGACGGCGGTCTGGATTTTCCTTCGTTAGTTCATGAACTATCTTTATTTTATATTGATGAAATATATTTTTTTTTCAGAACTCTCAATACAGTCATCTACGAAACCTCACAATTCAAGGCAACAGTTCTACTCGATGAGGACGGATTATTCACAAATTCGTCCATAATGTCCACTTGATTATCTTCCCCAGTAGTTGATCGCCCAGAACGTTTTTTATTTTGCACACTGCCGTTCTCATAAAATTTTTCCACTCACTGTTTGAAATAATGTCTATCAATAGGGCGATCTGGAAAACGTTTATTAAATATTCGTATAACCTCATGATAATTGCACCAAAAATAATAATCGCTTCGCATTTCTCATTTACTCACGTGGTGGAACCATTGTTTGGAGATGAATACCAACCAAAATTTACAGCTAGAATATACTGACTCGCACTCTCCCTGATATCAGTTTATTGTTTTGACCATTTATCCTTTAAACAATACAAAAACACCAATAAAAACGTTCAGTTAATATCCAAGCATAATGGCAAATAAGTCTCACTTCACGTCTGAACCAAAACCGACATCATACAGGGCCGAATTTTAATTCATAGGATGAGTGCGCTATGTTAATTTTCGTGATCACTCTAAAGGGTTGCTCCACTCCAGTAAGGGATGAAATTAGGGGTAAAATATTCATACAAAAATGTACATTGTAGAAATCAAAGGTCGACGTGTCTCGGCGATTTTCCTAACAAGAGTCCAGTAACGAGTAAGATAAGGGGGTAACACTTATGATGCTCACTGTATGTGGTTTCTGCTAGCTTTAGATATTCTTTACATGTTTATTTTTTGCTGAAACACTATAAAACTCCTTGCAAATTGGGTATCTCTTTTTGGATGAAATTTGGATTTTCAGTCTAACTATAACTATAACTAAACCGGTAAGATTGCTGTGAATGGTTTTTCCAAGTTTAGTTAATTGCCATGTAAATTATATTATAATACCTTTGATTGAATTTCCGAGTAAAAATTTTGTTTCATACTTTTTTCCATGTAAATTAGATTAGAATTAAAATTTCCTATTAATGCACTGTATAAATAAAAAATTTGTTCATTATACCTTCACTCGTTTGAGAAAGCTACTGTGTCACGAATCTATATTGAACTTAGTTCAAATATAATGAAGATTTAAACAAATTAAATTGCTTTATTTCATCGTTTATAACTATATCATTAATGGACCTGTTCAACATTTTTTTATTTTAGAAATCGAAAGTAGAACATTTTTTAAAACAATTTAAAAACATCTAAATAACGGGAAAGTGTGTTGGCCACAACACATTTTTACTTTCCGAACAACAGAGTTGTATAGAAGGAAAGTATTGCGATCATGATATTTTGACCATACCCAGATTTTAACTGATCTTTACGTTTTGAGGTCACCTGAATCCATTTATACCATTTTTAGCATGATGTCTGTCTGTGTGTGTGTGTCTGTGTGTGTGTGTGTGTGTCTGTGTGTCTGTGTGTCTGTGTGTGTGTGTGTGAACCAGATAGCGTCTAAACGGCTGAACCGATTTAGATGAAATTTTATACACATATTTAGGGTAACAAGGAGACGACCTGTATAGATTTTGGAGTTAATCGGACAACCGGAAGTGACAGTTGCTATAAGTGATGACGTCATTACCTAACAAGATGACAATAAAGTTTTACACATATATTTTTTATACGTTATAGTTTAATTTCGACTGATTAAAATTTTCAAAAACTTTTGCCATTGTTGCCAGATTTATCAAAAAGTAATTTTTTTTCATATTTTTCTTAAAAAACCAAAATAATGCATTTTTATGAAAAATTACAGGATATGAAAGTTGTAGAACATAAAATTTTCTACACATTTTGTTTTTACCGTTTTTTTGATTTCCTCATAGTTTCGTCGCTAGAGGGCGTGAAAAATAATGTATATAGACATTTGTGACTTTTTTAGATTTTAAGACAAAATTATGGATTTTTATGAAAAATTACAAAAAATCAAAATTGTAGAATATAAAATTTTCTACAAATTTTGTCTTTAATTTTTTTTCGAGTTCCGCATAGTTTCGCCGCTAGTTTTTATTTTAATTTTTAAGCAATTTTTATCCTTATTAAATTATTATTTTTTACTTAAATTTTAATATTAAAAATTTAAAAAAAATGTCTTTAAATTTGTAATAATTGATTTTATTATTATAATTTTTTTCAAAATTTTATTACAAAAATAGTGATTTTTTTTAAAAATTGGCTAAGAAACATTTAAAATTATATTATGATTTTAAACTAAATTGAATAACTTCTACAATATTAAAGCTATTGAACTGGGATTTGCACTAATCTAAAGATAAAATAAAACTCTAAATTTAAAATGTATTTTAGTTTCTTAAAATTTAGAATTGTAATTATTATAGACAAACTTAAGAATTTTTTTAAAATTTTTTGTAATTTCGTTTTTTCAATAAGTATAAAATAAATGAAAAAATTAAATTGCATATCCGAAAAGGATCCAAAAGTACTATGTGTATAAATTATTTCATAATTTTAACATAGTATTTGTAAAAGTTATAGCAAAAAATGAAAAAAGTTAAAACAATTCAATGGGTTTCCCATGAATTTTTTACAAAAAAATTTTTTTTTTTAGTTTTTTAAACTTTCTTTATTAATACATTTTGATCCAAAAAACCTAAAAAAAAGGTTTGTTTCCCATTTTGAATAAAATTGAATGAGATATTAATTATTTAATGATTTTAAAATTATTCAAAAATAGGTTTGATTTGTTTTAAGGTTAAAATTAATATTAAAAATTTTAAAAAATTACCCTTAAATTTGTAGTAAAAAACTCTATAATTGTGATTTGTTTCAAAATTTTATTCAAAAAATTGTAGAATTCCTCATTTTTTTTGAAATTTAATATAAGTTTAAAAAAAATTGAATAACTTTAAAAATATTAAAGATATTAAAATGGGATTTATACCATTCGATAGGTAATATAAAACTCTAAATTTAAAAAATAATTTAGTCTCTTCGAATTTAACATTGTAATTATTATAACCAAAATAAAACAAAAATTAAATTTTGTTGTCCTTTTGTTTTATCGAAAATGGTAAAACAAATGCAAAAAGTAACTAGTACACCCGAAAGGGATCAAAAAGTGCAATATGTGTGAAATATTTCATAATTTTAAAATAATACTTGTAGAAATTATACAAAATTATAAAAAGTTAAAAAAAAATTTTAGAAAAAATTAATTTTTTTTTTAATTTTTGTAAACTTATTTTATTAATGTATTTTGATGCAGAAAAACTAAAATAATCGATTAAACAATTACTTTACTAGGAGTGTTCGGAAAGTTGGGTGGGATTACCCCCTCATTTTTTTAATATAAATTAAATCTAGGCAGGTACCATCTATTTACAATATCCATAAACGTAATATTATTTTTTACTTACGTAAGTAATTTCTGTACTTATAAAGTCTTTTTTTATTAAAATACCATAAATTTCCTGAATCTTCTTTGATAAAATCACTATTCACTGAAAATATAGCTACCAAAAAAAAAACTAATAGTCAAAATAATAATGACAAAAATAATTCTAAATTGGAAACAAACACCACTTTTATACGGATCATAATAGACTACTCTAGCAAATTCGAAGTCGCCCACGTCGACCACCTGTACCGTATATGCAGAATGACGTCACGAGTCGGCGAAAGCTTTTTAAAAAAACCAAATATAACGAAAAAATTAATGATCTAAACATAGTTTTTCTTTCAATCGGAAGTTTTTTTAATTTAAAAGCGGAAAAAATATTGTCAGCCAAATATTTTTGGTTTTTGGCGCGACGAACACCACAAACATGGCAAAGTTATAACGTTATAAAAATGAATACCTTACAACTGGTATTTGCAGAATCGTTTAATGAAATTATTGAAAATTAACTGGTAACCTTGTCCGACAAATTTTTGTAGGTGTACTTGTGGGACGCGCTAAAGGTAAGAGTTTCATGCAAATGAAAACGCCTCCCTATCCAGAATTTTCCTAATAAAACATTTGCCCGACTCGACATAAAGAACAAATATACGAAGTCTTAACGGTTAGGTTATCATAAACTTTTTTTGGGCGTCGGCCCGAGGCCTAATATGTTTAAATCTCATTCAAATATTAAAATGTCAATAAACATGTTTTTAAAAATGTAAATTAATAGCCAAAGGGAAAACATGAATTTACTCCGAGCGCGCCAATTTTTTTAATTGAGGTTAGACCGTCTGTATTTTTTGAATTTCATGTCAAAGTCTCCTACTGAGAGCAGTTGAGCTGACCCATAGATATAAAGGATACTGCTAAAGGTGTACTATAACAAATGAGATGCGCAGAAAAAACAGGGAGCGTTTTTGAGGCTACGTATTAAAGGTTTGGTCTTGTCAAATGTCAAAAATGCGTCACAGCCATTGCCCTGGTAGCTGAGGACAGGACTTAAAAAGAAGAAAGTCGTGTCGTGTAGTTCATTGTGCGTGTTTGCCATTCCCCAAATTCAAAATTCCGCACTTAACAAAAACCGTTCACTGCCCGATGTTCAATTTATCACGCTGTATTTTATTGCTTTAACATTTTCCTTTATATCTGTGAGCTTACCCGAGGATTCGGTTGTTTTTAGTGGCGCCTATGTTAAGCCCCATCCTAATATTGTCCTTTTCTCAACGTGCTTTTTAATTTTCGAAAATGACGGCCTTTGGAATTTTTTGCCCGTGGCACTTTTATCTCTAGCCTACCTACCTGTATTATGTATCTGTATTATGTCTTACGAAAATTTTAGACAAATTCTAAAAGTTGCCAACAATTATTTTGTCCCTTTTGAGTTTATAGATATCGTAAGTCAGATGCACAAATGGTTAAAAACAACATGTCTAATTTTACAAGAAATAAAGCACAAAGTTCTGTACTACAAGTTTTATTATTTTAAAGGAAGGCGACTAGTTTTGGTTACAAACCATCATCAGACATATAACTACTTGCATTCAAATTAAAATTTTAAAAACAAAATATAATTATATTAAGCATAACTTACCATTATTTAGTACAAGGGGAGAGAATAATATTACACAGGATTGACAATTCAAATTTAAGGTATAGAAGAATCTAACAATTTTTTACGAAATTTTTGGTGAAAGTTCTTATGCATGCTTACAAATTCAGTTTCGAACTCAGTTTTTTAATTAAAAAAAAAACACTAACATAATTTTGCTATTTTCAGCGTTAAAAAAAAATAATGGAGTGCCTTGGAAATTAATTTTGAGTCATGACATTTTGTGACTTAATAGAACTTTACATTCTTTACATTAGTCTACAAAATTGTTGGCGTATAAATAGAGAATTTACAGGAGTGATTCCTATTAAAATGGATCACACTGTATGTACCTCTATCTAGAATTGGCAGACTTATTTTTACTATTTGTTCAGAGCTGTGACGTCCTAATAAGTCATCAATGACATGCAACGATTTTTGTTTCGCATAAACTATATCTTTGCTGTAAACATGCTATGCAGATTATAAACGTGACGTAGGATATAACGGAAATGATTAAAATCGGAAATAAACATTTCATTTTTTATACATAGTGTAATTAACTGTTATCTTCAATGTGACAATCTGCATATTTTTGCATATTCAGAAAACTTGTTCTTTACCCAAAACTGTGGGATTCATGCGTCGATGAGTAAACTTGTGTACACACAAAAATACTATTCACTTAATTAAAATCTAGTGTTTTAATTCAATAAAATTGGTTTCTTATTAAAACATTGTTAAGTTGCAAATATGTTTAATAATTGAATGTATAGAATCAATTTATTGTTTTATCGCTTTCGGCCCTAATAGTGAAACATTACGGGAATATTTCAGGTAAATTTAATGCGAATTCGGGAGTTCCTCAAGGATCTAACCTTGGGCCATTATTCTTTATTTTATTTATAAATGACCTTCCTCATAATATGCATTATTCAGTTTACTTATTATTTGCAGACGATTTTAAAACGTTTAGAAAGATGTGTAATGTTACAAAAAGACATTAACAGTATGTTTAATTGAAGTGTAAATAAATTACATTTTAATATAAGTAAATGTTATGTGATGACTATTTCTAGAAAGAAGTAACTAGTAATTTCTGATTATATAATAGGTACAGGCATATTAAAGAGATCAAACGAAATTAAAGATTTGGGTGTTATGTACAACAATCAGCTGTCATTCGCCTCACACATCAACAAATCAGTAACGTAGGCAAATCGTACATTAGGTTTCATTCATAGGCAAACTCCTTTTTTTCTAATTTGAAAACGTTAAAGATATTTTACAACACTTTGGTTAGACCTAAATTAGAGTTTGCATCTGTTGTTTGGGGAGAAGAGCCGCAAGTCTACTTAGCACAATTAGAAAAAGTAGAAAATAAATTTCTTAGATACCTTTATTTCAAAAAGTACCATTCCTGGCCGGATTACATAACAATAAGATCTTCTAGATTACGTAAAGAATTTGAACTATTCTCATTTACATCTAGACGTAATGATGACATTTTTGTACAAAATAATGAATAATATCTCAACTTCTAAGCATTTTATTACACGCAATACCATTGAAAGTTCGTTCAAGATTTACAAGGTATCCACTGTTATTCGGAAATTTAAGACCAACAGTTTGGTCCACTCTTGTAGCCATGTTGAAACTAGCTAACACTATCAATAGCACTTATGAAATAGATTGGTCAGTGTCACTTGTACAATATAGAACAACTATCTACGACTAACTAAGAAAGTTTAGTGAATAAATTTGAAAGAGTTGTATAAATTCTCTCGTTTTTGTCAGTTCTCTCGTTATTGTCGCTTTTGGTAAGTTTTTTTTTTGTAAAATGTTTAAATGACCATTTTATTTTTTCATGTATAATTTTGTAATATATTTTTTCCACTACTAGTATTAGAAGATGTCATTATTTATGCTGTGTTCGAGTCGAGAAGTTAAATTTCTCTCCTACAAGTAGATAATTTTTGATTTTCTACTAGTAGTAGATTCGTGCTATTTATACAATAATACCTATTCTAAAACCTAAAAATCAATATAATAGTTTTTCGAATCTAAGTGTCAAATATGAAACAAATTCTTCATGTCTTCATCGCTATTTGAAAGTTTTAAAATTTGCAGTGCAATTAACATAATGAAATGTCAATTTAATTTATTGAATATTCTCATTCAATTGTTTTCACAAACTGTTTTTTTCCATTAAATTCTTTTCAAATATATACCCAAAAAAATCCAAAAATATCATTGTAAAAATGATTAAATGTTCTAGTAGTGGAAAAAATAGTATATAAACCACGGTAGGGAAGATTTTTCACAACCTCGCAACTTATTATCCCTCGATGCTTCGCATCTCGGTATAATAATAATGCTCGGCTGAGAAAAATTACTTCTCTACCTTGGTGTATAATATACTATTTTACTATACTATCCTTGTAACTGGGTTATAAAACCTGTATGGATTTTTAATAAATAAATAAATAAATAATTAACAACCATGTGTTATTTTTTGAGAAAAATAATTTATTCATATTTTTTATCGAATTTTAAAAATTCTGTTCTTCTTTTCTCCATCATTCTCTCCTTGTTTTTTATGTTTAACTTATTATAACTTATAAACGAATTAAGATACGATGAAAAAACTTAAGACTTATTTATTCTTTATTAATAAAGAACAAATTAAGTCCAAAATTCAGCCATACATAATTACAACGCACAATTGCTCAAGTAAAATTAATATTTTAATAATCAAATCTGAACACTTCCGGTTACAATAAATGACAGAAATGAAATTAGGCTTTCCCGATGACATTATACTCTACTTGGGTGTTCAGGTAGAAATATCATCTATTATACAAGTCATTTCTTTAAATAATCCAAATAAAATACATTGAATCATCGAAAGTGAATCAGAACGCCACTGAATTTAATGCAAATTTAATTAATATAGGTACTTATGTAATTACATATTAACAGACCATTAGCAAATCGACAAATGGTTTACAATGAAGGTATACACAGGGTGACGAAAATTTAAGTTGGTTATATGGGAAAAAACATGCGTATTTTGAAAACAAATTGAATTTTTTTTTTTCAAAATTAAAATATTAGGACCGGTTTGTTTATAACAAATTGTTTATTAAATAAACGGTGAAAATTTAAATAAAATAATTTTTTTTTTGTTATCAAAGAACAAGATAAATTATGATTTAAAAAAATGGTTCCTTAATAATAATTACAGGTGGTAGAAAAAAATTGTTAATTAACAAATACGTTTTTAAGCAATAAATTTTTTTTAAGGAGCGATTTTTTTTAAATAATCGTAATTTGCATCAAAGATTATGTTTCAAATTTTTTTTTAATTATCTTATAAACAACGCATTTTGTAAACAATAGGAACTAAAAACTTTTAAAAATCATTATCATGTGACTTCTGATCATAAAAAACGGATCAATAGTAATATGAAAAAAAAATTTTTTTTTCAATGATTACTCAAGCTTTTTAATTTTTAACAACAGTAAATTGTTCACAAAGTGAAAAATAACAATTTTTTAATTTTTCAAACGGGAATCTCTTCTGAGACCTTTCAAAAATAGGTCCAAAAAAGGAAAAAAAATAATCAGATTTGTTATTTAACAATTATCGCACTTACAACGTTCATGTTCAAGTAAGAAAAAATTGGTAATTAATTGATGCATAATAGAAAAATCGCGATTATTATTCATAAATTTAACCAGTAGATGCCTGAATTTTTTCAATTCTTAATTTTCATATTTAATAAGTTTAAATAATATTTATTCATTAAAGGTCCAAAGCGGGCGGCGCTTGCGCAAACCAAAGTCCCCATTTTGGGCCGTATTTTCAACCCTCTGAAAAATTATAAATATTGGTCCTACGGTTCTGGGAGATAGCATTTTTATTTGGGAAATTTTTGAATCTTTCCAAATTTGAAAAATGTCAAATAGTTTTTGAGATATGTGCAAAAAACCAAACCATTTTTATTTTTCAGTTAGTTGTTTATAACTTTTGCAATTTTTGAAAGCAACTCTTGAACTTTTTCAAAAATCATCTACACTCTATTCCGAATCGAATGACATCTCTTTCGGAGGCGGAGAAAAAGTTTTACTTAAAAAGCACTTGCTGACTAGACAATAGTGCAAAAAGTACCCAAAAAATTCAAAAAATCACTGGAAATGAAGTTTGTCCATCAGTTACCATAATTTTTGAAAAAAAGTATTGTGTGCAACATGTGCAAAAAGTATACTTGTTGCACTTTTTGTACTAGTTACACAAATAACTGTTTTTCTTTATTCTGTTATTCAAAACTTTTTTGTATTGTTTACTCTAAAATACAAACTGTGTAAATTTAAAATTCACTGATAACCCTTTTTGGTTGATGCTATTTACCTAAAAAAATATTGAAGAATATCAAAACTACACTTTTTAAAACACTACGTACGTTTCGCTAACTACGTTAGCATCATCAGGAGTCGATGATAAACTGGTTTATCATCGACTCCTGATGATGCTAACGTAGTTAGCGAAACGTACGTAGAGTGTTTTAAAAAGTGTAGTTTTGGTTAGTGGTGACGATATTCTTCAATATTTTTGAAAACCAAAGGTTCCAAATTCCCAATTAAAAATGAAAAAAATATATTTGATCGGATTGGAGTTTATTCATTTCTAATTTAAACGAGTGTATTTACTTTAAAATTATCATGAAAATATGATTTACCCTGATTAAACGGTTAGAATAGTTTTTATCTGTTTTATTGTGCTGAAAAAATCTTTTATGTTCATTAATTTTTTGACCTATGTGTCTTGAAATATTATAATGGATATTTATCGAGGAAAAGTTGACACAGTTCAACAATTTTAACTATTTTAAAAATGAGAATTATTCTGTTGAATTCACTTAACTACTAAAAAATACGTATTTGCAAACTTATTGCCAAATTTGATTTTTTTTTAGTTAAAAATGTAAACGTACTACTCTAAAATACAAACGGAAGGAAATTTTATTAGATGCCAGGTGCGTAGGTCAATGAACAGTGCATCGTACAGTATAAAGTGATTATTATGCCAGCGCTGTCCATAGGACGTTACATCACTTATTAGCGTCGCGTTGACTTTCATTGTGGCTTCTAGACAATATGTCGTTTAGTTTAGCTAATTTAAAAAGCTCAACCGGAAATACCAATGCATACGGCTATGACATACGAAAAAAAAATAAAATATACGGGTCGTACAGATAAAAAATAGACATACGCACTTTTAAAACCAATAATACTAAAAATAATAATAGTGTTACGAGGTATTTTGGATAACTCAAAAAAAGGTCTAAAAAACTTGAAATATTAGTATTTAAATTTACTCTGGGGTGTAGCTTCCAATATACCTCAATAACGTAGGGTTACCAGAAATTAAAACCAACTAGTTCAACAATAAACGTAACAAATTTATTAAATTCACCAACATTTAAAAATACCAAAATTCTCAAAATATAATTATACAGAATTATACTTACACTAATCGACACATTGGACTGCTGAGGACAATCGTTTTTCAGGAGAGGCACTTATACTTTTATCTACTCTTAATCGAGTCCCGAATATGACTCTCCCAAAAAAATATCTCCACGGCTTTCGAACTAACCACCGAAAAAACCCCTTCTACCTGACTAAGCGAAATTAAGGTTCTTTGTTCACCTTGTAATGACTTAAGTTTATATAAATAAAAAAGTGTTTTCAAACAAAGATTGTTTTAAAATTTTGAAATTTGTTCCACATTGTGAAGCGTGTTGGAGATTTTAAATAAATTAAAATAAATAATGTCATATACAGGGCCAATCTTAATTATCGCTTACCCAAGCCGTGGATAGAAAATTATCGTAACAATAGTTTATTGTATAAGTTTGTATAAGAAGACTCTTTTGATACGAGTGAGACAGTTTGTTGTCCCGAGCTTAAAGCGAGTGCCGTAGGGCCAAAATATGTACCCTATAGTTTTTCTACAACTGCATTAAAACACAAAACATTTAAATATACATACTTATTAATCTATATTTTTGCGAAGTACAAAACCTTAAAATTAAAATATATTGTCAGTTTTAACAATTTTCGCAGCTTACTCAGCTAAGTATATCATATTTCCTCTTAGCCTGCGCTATCATATTTCCTCTTAGCCCGCGCCTCTTTGGATCTGGGTCACCATGTATAATTAATTGACACAATTTTCTTTAGGAAATTATTATTATTACAGGGTGTTATCATAGACGATGTATCCAATTTTTAAAGCATGAGACTGAGGTCACTAAGTCAAGGTAATATAATTGAACTAGCTCTTTAATGAAGTTCCAAACAAAAAAAAGTAATCGGTCATGGGGACTGCCTACAGAAGTGAAAACTTTAAACTATGAAATAGCAGTGTTTTTTTTTAATCTTTAAATTATAATTGTAAATTAAAATTATTAACATTAATTTGGTTTTCACATCTATGAGCAACAATTATTATATACATTTTTATATGATTTATTTATTAGTCAAAACATATGATGGGCTGCGCAAGCCCAGTACAAAATAAAAATATAACTTAATTGAAATAATAATTAATATTCACTTATATTATTTATACATAGTATTTGTATTGACATAAATTTTTATGTAGTCAATTTATAGATATACGCAACACTAATGATGTACACATCACCCCGAGGGGTATGCAACCTTGAGTAATTTTTGTACACCTACTGCAGAAATGTAAAAATAAACAGTCCTGCATGGTCCTGCATAAGTATTTCTTAATGCTATTCAGTTTATTGAAAAATATATGGTTTAGGTTAAAATAAAATATAAAGGAGAATACAACTTTTTATTTTAAGAATACCTATTTTTATTTTTCAAAAACATCAATATATTTTCCAAAAATATATCTCATTCTACCTCCTACTAGTGAGATATCTGATGTTGGTAATTTCCCAAGATTATTTGAAACATGCATAACTGAAACATCGTTATCTTCAGTTCTAAATTTTGTTACCCTCAACGACATCACCTCTATTTCTTTTTGAAGATATTTACATTGTACAACACAAACGCAGTCTATTTACATAATTGTAATTCAGTAAAAAACAGAAAACAATGAATTTTTATTAAAAAAAAAGTTTGAATTGAAAGCATATTGCCCCTAAATGTAGGCAAAACTTTTTACATCTAATTTGTATAAATTATGTTTCCCCTAAATGTAGGCAATACTCTGTACGCGAATAATAAAATGTAAGTACATACTTTGCTCCAAGTTTTATTTAACGGCGTAGAAAAAGTACGGTACGTAACTCGATTAAAGCATTAAACTATTAATAAGTGACTGAGGATGGGGTACACACTAAATATCAGGTGAAGAGTGAAAACGAGTACGTCAGTTTGTAAATTATTTAATTTATTATAAATTCGGCTAAGCGCTTTCGGCAAATAAAGCCATCATCAGAGCCTTTGTCAAATCAATACCCCACCAGAAATATTTAAAAACATGACAACAGATTAAAATTAAATAAATTGCAAAAAGCTAATAGGTGTTGCAAGTACAACAAATCTAAATTTGATCCATGTTAACAATAAAATCAATAATTTATTTTTAATTTTAATCTGTTGTCATGTTTTTAAATATTTCTGGTGGGGTATTGCTTTGACGAAGGCTCTGATGATGGCTTTATTTGCCGAAAGCGCTTAGCCGAATTTTTAATAAATTATACAGTGTATCCACGGATGAGGTATCCTATAGGTGAAAATTTTTTAAATTTTATTTTTAGCGAAAAATGTCATTCTTGACAAAAAGTTTTGCTTGTTCTGAAATCTAAAATATACAATCTTCCGATATCATTTTTCTTCAGTAGTATACGAGGTTTGTCAAAAAATATGAATTTTACTCAAGAGTAAAGTACCTCTAAATTTGACAGCATCGAAAAATGTTATACCCTATCCGTGGATATACTGTATATTTTACACACTGACGTACTCGTTACAAGAGTAGACCATTACGCACTCGTGAAAAGTACGCACTCGCCGCTAGTTTAATTCTTTAATCGGTTTTACTATGGTCTTCCGCTTTGCGAGTTAAAGGTACATCCCTCGAAGAAAAGATTAAATTTTTTACCAAAAATAGCTCGAAAAATGGATGTGTCTTCTTCCAGTATAATTTTATATAAACCAGAGGACACTGTTTAATTTGCTTAATGTATATCATTTCCCCTGAATTAAAGAAACCTTGTTAAAATATGGTTACCTACTCCACCTCTCATGTATAACGAGAATATCATAAAATATAACTAGAAGAATGTAAACTAATTAGTTAACAATATTCTTTATATCATCACTTACCTGCATACATGTGTCTCCAACACAGTTCTGCATACATACTGCAGAGTCCCGCATAAGTACTGCATACGTACTGTACATCCTGCACAAGTCCTGAACAAGTACTGCAGACTCCTGCACAAATACTGCAGAGTCCTGCATAGGTACTGCATATGTCCTGCAAAAAATTTTTACACCTACTGCAGAAGGTTGCACACTTCTCGCATTACCCTTACAGATACACTGCTATTACAGCATGTCGGTGACGGGCACTCACCAGATTTACCCATCCAAAAAGCGTCCAAGGCGCACATCATACAACGCAGGGTTTAGGTTAGTTAGGTGTATACAAGCCGCTGCGCAACACGTTCAGCGTTGCCAACCGTACTATAATTATAGTATTTGTACGATAATTTCAACTTCATGTACTATAAAATTTCAAAGTAAATATTGTACTATAGTTTTATATTTTCAGAAATCATAACAAAGGTTTTTGCAATATACTGATCAATCACTGACAAACTTCAAAAGCAGATTTGAATAATCTAGAATAGCACTTGCAGCGCCCTGTAAAAGTTAATAATAAAATTGATCTGTAAATCATATAACATTCATTCATTCATTAATGGAATCAATCTATAAATAAAAAATACTGCATAATTTATAAAATTTAGTTTAGTAAATTAAATGTGATTCTTCGAATATGAAACGTCGGATTAAAACTAACTTATTGCAAACTTAATTTAGAATTAAAAAAATAGTAATATAACAAAAAAAAGATGATGTTTTAGTGAATTTCATTAGGACTAGCTGAAATTGTAATTTTTGATCGAGGAAAACGCAAAAAAACAATGATATGGAGCATCTGTTAGGACATTCTTCAGTCATTCACCCAACTGTAATTTGCTATAGTCAGTAATTCTGTCGCAGGCGAAGGATCTACGATTTTTAAGAATTTTTTAAGGATTTTTAAGTATTTTTAAGGATTGTTGAGGGTTTTAAAGATTTTAAAGGATGTTTTAATGATTTTTGGGATTTTTAAGGATTTTTAGGGAATTTAAAGAATTTTAAACCATTTTTAGAGATTTTAACGTTTTTTAAGGGTTATTTTAGGATCTTTAAGAATTTAATTTAAAAATTGCTTAAGAGTTTTAAATAATTTTTAAGTTTTTTTTTAGGGTTTTTAGGTATTTTTAAGGTTTTTTTAGGATTCCTAAGGATTTTTTAGGATTTTTTAAGGATTTTTTAAAGATTTTTAAGGATTTTAAAGTATTTTTAAGATTTTTAAGGATTTTTATTTTTTTAAGAATTTTAAGGGATTTTTAAAGATTTTTAAGGATTTTTAAGTATTGTTAAGGATTTTTTGGATTTAATATTTACCAAGAGCAGAGGAAGTATAATTTATAATCCAGAAAGAGTTGATCGAACTCAGATACCTAATTGAGATAATTAGTGTTTGTTATTTTTGGTGCAGTTATATGTTATTGTTGGTGTCGTTATATATTTCTTATTTCTTCTTTATTGTACTATATTTTTTCCAATGTACTATAATAATTTAAGTGCCCGTACTATAACAGCTTCCAATACAGTTGGCAACGTAGCACGTCATACTCATAGCTAAAGATATACTGTTAACATTAGCATATGGAGACGCGAACTTATAAGATTTTCCCCTACCAAAAATCGCTCAAGAAGTTTTCACAAAAAAGTCCAATAATTTACTGTGGTCTCATTAAAATTGTACGTGTTCTAGTAATTTGATTGAATAAATTATTGTTTTTCCGATTTTTCGAATTTTAATAAGATTATGAATAGAATAAATAGAAAAATGAGTTGAGATGTAGAGATAAAGAGATCCCAATAACAATTATTACTTATATGAGAAGAGCACAGTGAGACTACAGACACAAGGGGAGCAATATTCTTTATTTTAACTACACAATAATGAAACTACGACGATTTCTAAATAAATTGCACTTTTTTCACTCAACGCAAGATTCAATAATGGCACGAGAACGGCGATGACCGTGTTTCTTTGTTCCAGCGATCAATACAATTGATATTACAATTCTACTAGTTGCAAGATGGTGTCACTATAGAGTATTGCGTTTGGTAATGTGAGTCTTAAAGACAACTATAACTTTAAAAATGATAGGTAGTCACGACATCTATCGTAGGTTGATGGGTACCAACCGGGAAGCCACTAAAGGATAAAATCCTCTGTAAAAGCGACCAACCAAGTATAATTTGGCTTTAGTGGGAGCGGATCAAAAACAGAGAGAGTAAGTTTTTGAAAATATATACTCCGGAGCATATAATCAGGGCGTGCATGAACTGCACCCTATCCTAATCCTACTTAAAGCAATGGCTCAGGTACTTCCAAAATTTTTCCCTTTTAAAATGGGAGTAAGTGTTTTTATTGACCTATCTGAAGCGTTCGACACCGTTAGTCATAAATTACTAAATGAACCCTTAGGGATCTGTTTTAGGACCGATATTATTTAATATTTATGTCAACAATCTCTTTTCTCTCCCTAGCACAGGCGAAATAATTGCCTATGCGGATGATACGTGCATTTTTTATGAAGGTAATAAATGGGCATCTGTTAAAGAAAAGGCGGAGAAAGATCTACTAATGATATTTAATTGGTTCAAATCCAGATTACTTACAGTTAACCACTCAAAAATATTTTTTTACCTTGATTTGTTGATGCAAGAACAGCACCAGATATTGGGACTTTAAATTTAGTAAAAAAGATACAATTTCTAGTCTTCAAGTTCAAAGTTCTAAGAGAGATTCTAGAGCCAAATCTTTTAAAAACAATATATACGGCTTTAGTACAATCCCATCTCATATATGGGATCTTAGCCTGGGGTAACGTAAGCAAAACCACCTTACGAACTCTGGAAATCTTAAAAATAATGTTTAAAAAACCGAGTTCTTACCCATCAGATCAGGTGTTTCATGCGATACTTCGGTCATGGACATTTGCCAACTTTTCTTTTACCATACTATCATTTACCATCAAAAGAATAAAAATATTTTAAACATAAATGATCATATATGTAACAGGTTATCCATGTCTCAAATGTGGTCAACCAATGAGTAATGAAACACACAAAGTCCAGTACCACAATATATATTTTTTCAAAGTTGTTTTAGTGAAGTTGGCAACTAGTTTCGGCTTACGCCATCATCAGGCCTACAATAGCGCTCGTTAATACAACAGGTACAATTAATAATAAGAAGTGGCTTACCATTAACATCATGGGGTAATAAGTAGATAAATTAAGTTCAAATTAAAGTTAAAATTTACACATAATGGTACTGATAAAAATAAGACAAACAATTAAGTTAAAAATAAAAAATTTTTAAACGAATACATGGGGACACACAGGGTGTCTAGGAATTAAAAGGCATTCGTGACGAAAGTGATATAATGGAATCAGGAAGAACCTGACCCAAAACAGCCAACCTCGGCATAAGAAGTGATGCAGGCACGGGGGCCAATACAGAATCCCACGTAGGGGTAGGAAAGAACTCCTACGATGGGGGAGCGTACCCCTAGGGGCAGCTCGAGAACGATGCACAGTGGGTTTCTCAACTAAGGCCCGTTGAAGGGCAATAGTTAAAAAATATAATATGAAAATTAGTGACAGTACCATTAAAATCAAGCGTAAAGTCTACAAAATGGTGCAGACAACTGACGTATGACAACAGACAGCCAACATAAATTAAAGTATGAATATTTAGAAACCCTGATGTGAATGGAGGTTGCCAACCTCCGAAAACAAAGAAAAACCTGAAGGGTAAATATTATTTTAACAGTAATCCAAATTTATCTAGTGAGAGGAAATAAAAAATTCTTATCTTAATTAAGGATTGTGAGACTGGGCACAGGACAAGGAGAGCCAAATCTCAAACTCAGTAACTTGGGAAGGTGCACATATAGGAAGAACAAAAAAAAGAGGAAGAAATTCGACATCTATCACTAGTCAATGTCAAGTCAACGTCAATGTCAACGTCAAAGTCAATGTCTACGGCCCGTGAGGGGGCGAGGTTGTGGTAGTAGAAATAAACAACAAATTTAATAGGATGAGGAAATTGTAAAAGGAAATAATCGACTGAGGAAGAGTTAGTGAAAGTGGAAACAAAATAGTATAGTAACAGCATGGGATGAATGGGAAGAAATTAATAACCTTATATTAAATCCCGGAAGGAATCAGATAAAAATAAGTGATTGTCTTTAGGTCGAATTTGTTCGTTAAGACACAAAACAGTGTCATTAAGAAGAGAGGAGTTAATTTCGAACATCTCTAGGAGGTTCAACCTATTGCCTCTGTGACAATCATGGATGAGAGTGGAGTCCGTGATAGAAAAGGAGTGATTAGTGGAAAGGATGTGGTTAGCAAAGGAAGAGGGAGTGTCGGTAATGTCAGAGTTTTTGTATTTGTCTATGTATCTAATGTGTTTTTTATTCTAGTTTCGAGTCTCCTACCAGATTGGCCAATGTATATTGCGTTGCAATCAGGGCAACTAAGTTTGTAAACACCAGTTTTGTGGAGATATGGAATTTTATCTTTAGTTTTAACAAGAAAGGAATGTGTGTTAAAATTTGTTTTAAAGGCTACGTTAATATTATGTTTACGAAAGACTTTAGCTAATTTGTAAGAGATATTGCCTAAATAATGTATCGAACCTGAGAAAGTGGCTACATCTTGGGTAAGGGTAATATGAGGACTATTGAGTTTGAATTTAATAAAGAATCTTGAATAAAGTTTATTGATCAAATCTAACGGATAGTTATTATTGACAGCTAATTGTTTAATTGTATTAATTTCGGATGTAAAAGCAGAAGGTGACAGAGGAATCGAAAATGCTCTATGTAAGAAACTATTAAAGGAGGCTAATTTGTGTGAGGTGGGGTGGTTAGAAAAGTAATTGATCAGAGTGTCTGTGGTAGTAGGTTTCCTATAGATTTCGAATTCAAACCGTAGTGAGGAAGGGTTCCTAAAGATAAGAAGGTCTAGGAATGGGAGTCTACAATTAGATTGGAATTCTATGGTGAATTTGATTCGGGGGCGTAGTGTGTTGAGGTAATGAAGGAATTCAATAGCTTCGTCTTTAAGTCCTTGGAAAAGTAAGAGGCAATCATCAACATACCGAGAATAGAAAAGGATACGGTCTTTGAAAGGAGGATGATTCAAATAGGTTTGTTCTAGATGGTTCATGAATATTTCTGCTAGAAGAGGGGAGAGGTTAGAGCCCATAGCTAGGCCTGCAGTTTGTCGATAAAATTTATTGTCAAATTGGAAAAAATTCTGATCCAGAGCTAAAGAGAGTAAAGAGCAAATATCTTGAGATATGATGGGGTTGATATTGTTATTGCGCATAAGGCGGTTAACTAAGTGAATACATTCAGTTTGAGGGATACTTGGAAACAAATTTGAAACGTCGAGAGAAAGTAGGAAGGAGTTAGGAGGAGCACGAATGGGGAGCAATTTAGAAGAAAGGTCAGAGGAGTTTTTGATAGCGAATTCATTATCGAAGAGAGTGACAGTCTTGATGGTGTGGTTGAGAAACGAAGAGTTTAGAAGTTGGAGAATTGATAAAACTGACTACCGGTCGAATAGGAATGTTGATTTTGTGGATTTTTGGGAGCCCGTATAATAGTGGGGTTCTAGGGGCCATGGGACAGAGAGAAAAGTGACTGGTCTTAAAATGTACCAGAGTATTGTTATAAGATTTCAGTTTGGATTTAAATTATTGAAAAAAGGAACAGTAGGGTTGGAAGTCAATGGAACAATAGAGGGATCATCAGAGATAAAACTGTTAACTTTATGTAGGTAGTCTGCTTTGTCAAGGACAATTGCCTTTATCGGCTTTAGTGACTATTAGATTATCACTTGCAATTTTATCCTGAAGACTTTTGATGTCATTCAAGGGGAACTGGTGAGCGTAAGTGGGTGGCGAGGAGGAGGGTGAGTTATGTAATGTTTGTGCAGGATAGAAGAAATGTCGGTTCTGATAGAGTCTTTATTAGGTGTGTCAGAATTATTAAGGATACACTCTGTATCAATTGCTAATGATTTAAAATTGTTAAACTTATTGTGGGAGACGACGTTATGTGTAAATTTTAACTTTAATTTGAACTTAATTTATCTACTTATTACCCCATGATGTTAATGGTAAGCCACTTCTTATTATTAATTGTACCTGTTGTATTAACGAGCGCTATTGTAGGCCTGATGATGGCGTAAGCCGAAACTAGTTGCCAATTTCACTAAAACAACTTTGAAAAAATATATATTGTGGTACTGGACTTTGTGTGTTTCATTACTCATAAATGATCATACTTATGACACTAGAAATAAGGCTATGACCTATATAGCCACTAGAATGAAAAAATGTATTGGGCAAAAATGCCACACTTACCTTGGCCCTAAAATGTATAATTTACTACCTAAACAATTACAACGAATAAATAATATGCTTTATTTGGACGTCACCTTGACAACCAATCCACAGATGTATTGAACTTAGGATATCCTAATATGCAGATCGTTTCTACTGTCACTCTTAAGAGGGGGTTAACCTTTTATAAAAGATCAGAGTATATTTGCGGGGTGAAAGACGAGGTAAAAATACAGAGCTATAAAGGCGTGGCCTGATGATAAAGAAATATATATTTAGTGTCTCTGTCATGCGGCTTTGCGTAAAATTATCGTAAACATCTGATCGTCTGAGCGAAATAAAATCATAACACATTTCGAGTAGTCCTTTGTAAGTGACCGCCTATCGCTCCGGCTGACAAAGATATGGTATTTTAATTTTAGTTCGGTTTCTTATATTTTACATTTTACTTGGCTCCGTAGCTTTTCTTTAATTTTTAATCATTGACATCAGGGTAGTTTACATGAGATTTTTACTCTCTCGACCCACCATCCGAGAAGGGAAAGTATTGTGAACGAGCTAAAAATTTTTGTCTGTCTGTGTGTGTGTCTGTTTGTCTGTGTGTGTGTCTGTTTGTCTGTGTGTCTCTGTGTCTGTCTTTCTGTGTTTGTCTGTGTGTATTCTTCCACGATAGAAGCGCTTGAATCAGTGATGAAAAATGCTCCAAAATTCGCTTGCAGTGGTTCCAAAAATCATTTTTGAGGGTCTAATTTTAGATAGATCTTAACAATTTTTTTTATCAATAAAGGCAAATGTAAAAGTGAGGCATCTCTCAGAGTACTTTTTTGAAATAAACTTTTTTTTGTGAGATAAAAAATAATGAATCTGGTCCATTTTGTCAATTTTTTTTCTTCAATTGTTTCTCAAAAATTAAGAAAATCTTCGAGATAAATACGGAAATATCCATTTTGAGGTCCCCTGAGACGATTATGGCCATTTCCAGATGGTGTGTATTCTTCCACGATATAAGAAACACGCATAATCCGATTAAGCTCAAATTTGGTATATGTGTTTCGGTTATCCATGGGAAGAACCCATCAGTTTCTATTCGACATCTGTTAAACCTAACTGTAACTGTCAAAAAATAACAGAGGCAATATGTCACAGAATTTGACTTGTAATACGTCATTTGAAAGCCCTTGAAACTCTGTTCAGAATAGTCAAAACCAGTCCAACTGTCACGTGTCAAAAATAAAAAAATGTCAAAGTTTGAAACATAAAATATCTGAAAAAGTGTGCATCTCTGAATACTCGTTGGGAAAGTTTTGGGGCGACACAACCAATTTTTTTTACCCTGTTGGATGTTACAATGTTTATTACTTATAAGAAGAATAGGTAAATAGGAAATATTTTGATAACAAAGTTTTTGAATAATAATAGTATTTAAATATTCGAAATATTCATAATTGGTTCATTAAAAAATACCTAAAATATTAAAATATACTCCAATATAGATCTTATTTAGTTCAATAAAACAACCTTTTATAATTTTCACAACAAATATAACAAAAGTTGTTTAATTATCAGTTAAATGTTACGTTGTATAACAACTTCATCAGATTAAATATTATTAACAAAATTACCCTAAAATATATACTGCAACTAATAGTAACTAAAAATATAGTAACTGCAAATATGATATTTGTAATTTTTATTATACGAGCATGTCTGTGTTACTTTTTTCAAATTTATCTAGAAAAAAACAGTTGCTAATAGAATCACTTTTATTAAAAATAATTAAAAAAAAAAGTACAAAGACGCGCTCTAAAGAATTACATACATAATCGATTATAGTATACCGGGTGCAAATGGGTCATTGGCCACCCCTATAACACTTTAACGAGTAAACAGATTTATATCAAATTTGGGTTGATTAGAGCTATTTTTAGATTTTTTTACATAGAAATCCAATATGGCCGATATCCGGTTCGACTGGAAATCACATATAAATTGTAAATTCAAATGGAAGACCCGCTACATTTCTACATATTTGTATTCTACGACTTCAAATACGTACACGTCGAATATCAAATGTCACTTAAGACGCCATTTTTATTTTATTTTTGATTTTTTTTATCTATCGTAGGTGGTCATGATTTGGTGTAAATTACTTATAATTAAACTAGAATTAGTTGAAAACTCTCAATTTTGTCAATTATTTATTTTTGTTACTTTTATTAAACATTTAAATCAGCAAATCCAGTTTTTTTAACTAAAACTCAATTTTTTTAATTGAAACAGATGGGCCACCCAGTATTAAAAATTGTTTATTCAATTACCATTAAAATGATGTACATAACAAGTTTTTTTTCTCAAATAAAGAAGAAATGTTATTTTTTTTTAATTTCGATACAAAATTCTTCTGAAGACATCCCTGTTCAAAAAAGGATATTTACAACATCATATTTTAAATATAAATAATTATTGAGAATAAACAATAAATAATTGGAAAAATTGAGACTTTTTAGTTAATTTTAGTCTGAGTATAAGCAATTTAGACTAACTCATGACTATATAGGATGGATAAAAAAAATTCAAAAATAGAATAAAAAATGGCGTCTTACGACACATTTGACAGTAGACCTGTACGTGTTTGAAGTCGTAGAATCCAAATATCTAGAAATATACCGGGTGTTTCATTTTAATTTCTAATTTTCATGTCATTTCCGGTCAAACCGGATGTCGGCCAAATTGGATTTTTATTTAAAAAAATCCAAAAATAGCTCTATTATAATCCACCAAAATTTGGTATAAATCTATTAACCCGTGTAAACGTTATAGGGGTGGCCCAAGACCTATTTACACCCGGTATATGGTATAACAAGTGGGATAGTAATGAAAAATGGTAACTCTTGATTACTGACACAATTTTGTAATAATTTTAATCAGACAACGATAAGTTTTCAATATTTATTCCGTTTCTGTAATAGCCTCAATTTATTTTTATTAATTCTTCTTTTATTTCATAATTTCTTTCCTTTTGTACTGACCGCCCACCGCCGCATTAGCAAAAAATGTTTTTTATTAATATCGTGTCAAAGAAAATGCCGAACAAAGTGTCGCCGTCAAAATAATGCACTTGTTCTAGGTGCAAAAATCCCTTAGTTCAATCACTTCACAGTCCACGCTGACTAGAAAACGATAACAGCGGCTTTTCTAATAATAATAGCTAAATCTTTTTTATTGGATATCAGTGTTTCATTTTCAATTTCACAAATGAATTCACTATCCATAATAAAGTCGTAACTGAGGTATACGCAACTTAAAAATTGAAAGTTTGAAAATGTCAAAAATTAGATTTTTTTTTTAAATATTGGATTGTTTTCCAATTAACGCATTTAAGACAATGATTATGCTCATCATATATACATATAACTTAATAATATGTCATAGGTATTCGAAAAGGCAATCAACCCATTTGCAACTTTTATTGATTTCATCTCCTGTGCTATTTTTAGTATTTTTATTTGAACACTTCCATTAATTTTATCTTCTGGGCTATTGTTATGTTTAAGAATGAAATTGCGATTCATTCAGCAATTCATAGTATTCATATAAAAGTGCAAATTTGTGCGAGGGCGCTTGGATCAGTGATGAAAAATGCTCCAAAATTCACCTTGCAGGGGTTCGGCAAAAATCACTTTTGAGGGTCTAATTTTCGATTGATCTTAACAATTTTTTTTTATCAACAAAGGCAAATGTATAATTGAGGCATCTCTCAGAGTACTTTTTTGAAATAAACTTTTTTTTGTGAGATAAAAAATAATGAATCTGGCCCATTTTGTCAATTTTTTTCTTCAATTTTTTCTCAAAAATTAAAAAAAGTACTTCGAGAGATGCCTGTATCCAACCTTTCTTAATCCAAAAGTAAAAAAATATTTTGAATTTTTTAAGCACAATCCGAGTAGTTTGATTTTTGCGGTACAGTGTTTTACTTACAATCACATTAGGGTTAAACCCCTCTTAAATTCGCAAAACACTTTTCATAACATATTAAGAAGATTTCAACTAACTTAATTATTATATCACATTCTGACCCACATATTTTAGAATAATTTTTAAGAAGTTAATTAGCAAGTAGGTAGCCTTTTAAATTTTGAATTCAAAGTTTTGATCTTTGAATTTTTAATTTGGAGTTTGAGGTTTTAAATTTTAATTGATATGGTTTTCCATTTTCTCATGCACAGGCTATGCCTATAGTGAGTATCTATTCATAGTTTATCTATTCACAGTTAATTAGTATATCACATTCTGACACACGCATTTTGGAATTAAGTCTTTTAGTAAGTTTTTTTGGTCTTTTAAATTTTAATTTTTGAATTTTGTTTTAAATTTGATCGTTTTCCATTTTCTCACGCACAGGCTATGTCTATAGTGAGTACCGATTTATTCATAGTTTATTTCATGCATGTTATAAATTTTTTTAACTCTTATTATTATCGGAGTAAACTATTATTTTATTAAAAAAAAATGTGTAATTGCCTTAATGGTCGCAGGTACGTTTTAAATTTAAATAACTATTAATTTATTCTTGTTAAACGGATTAGCCGCTACAGAAATTTATTCACAAGTTAAACAAAAATTAGTTTCATTCATATTCTATCTTGTTCATCAGAAAGTACTTGCCGAAGTAATTCGTCGATACCTTCAAATTTGTGTGTTTCAGTATGGAAATGTAGTTTAGTTTTAGTGAACTTCTTATATTAGACCAGACAAAATTTTATTTTTGTAAACTTTTAAAAAGTGGAGAAATGTTTTGGCGATGTACTGTGAGATGCTGTAAAGCTAAAGTTTGTAATTTGGAAAAACAAGTAATATGAAAATTGTTATATTTTCATGCAAAACAAATTTAAAAGCTTTATTCGATTGGAAAAAATATATTTAGATGGGACTTTTAACTATTTATTGAAGTACTTCTTGCAGTTATTTACTGTAGATATTAATAATAACGGACATTATATTCTACTAACGTTTTGCATATTGAATGATAAAAATGCAAAAATGTGAAAATTTGTTTTCATTATTAAAACAAGTAGGCCTCAATAATAATTCTTACTTATATCCGAAATATTGTGTATTGGATTTCGAAATGGCCATTCATAAAAGCAATAAAAATGTGTATCCAAATATAAAATTAATTGGATGCCGATTCCATTTGGCACAATGTTGGTTTAGGAAAGTACAAGAACTTGGTCTGGTTAGCGAATATAAATATCCTAAAAGTGAACTAGGAGCATGGCTAAATTATATATTTGGTTTGCCATTATTAGTCCATTCCCAACTGGAGGACTGCTTGTTTTTGATTTTATGGCAATTGTACCAGATGATGTTCGAATTATGAAATTTTCAGACTATATAGTAGATAAGTACATTGAAGTTAATTCCACTTTTCCACCAACAGTGTGGGCAAAATTCAGTTGTATTATGAATAGAACAACCAACGCGTGTGAATCCTTTCATTCCCAATTTAACGCAAGTTTTTATAAAACTCATCCATCATTATTTATATTTATAAAACATCTGGGAATGCTATTCTATCATGTACCGCACAAACTCCTGTTTTGGAATCTGTGTGTATGTCTGTCTGTCAGTAATGTATTTTTTTTATTATAATAATGAATCAAAACTAAAAACACTTTATTTACATTCTTTTTCGTCTTAAATACGAATCTGAGGTCAGATTTTAAATATCTTAATGTTACACACACATACATAATTATAGATTCCAATACTTAACTCCTACTTAAGATGTCTAAAAACCCTGGTGTTTCCACTTATACCTGTGAAAGTTTGGGTCAAACTGGGAGATCTCTACCTACTTGATTTTGACTAATTTTTGAGAGATTACTAGAGTTTCACATTAGGACTTTCAGATGGTCGTATATCGCTCATAGTAAACTGTAATCACAGATCACACAGGGTGTATTATCTGGTACTGAATACAGACGAATGCTCGAATCTGCAGCTTTAAACTGTCCACACAAAATGTGACAAACTCAGCGAGGACTCGGAACAATTCTAAACAGCGCTATCTTACAGAATTCTGGTAAGTTCTATTGAACGCAACAGGTGGTACTCCCAACAAGTTCGAAACAAAATCGAATCAGTAGATACACCAGGGTTTTTTACAAACACTTATACAAAATTACAAAGTTTAACCGAAAAAATAAGAATTAGAAATCCAGGTATAAGACGTCGACATGAATATTTAAAAGATTAAATGGATAATTATAAAAATAAGAACTGATTTAATTTTGTTAAGAGTTTAAGTTATTTTTTTAAACGATGACTAATATGTATAAATTTGTTAAATTGTAGATATTTTTATGTAAAAATTATCATTGACAAATATAAATGAATAAAATAAATCAAATTTTCTTTTTTATTCATTTATTTCTATTTCAAATAAGTAGTAAATTTGCAGATTAACACCCGACAGTTTAGTGTGCAATTCATGTAGTAAACAAATCTCCTAATCCTTCATGTAGTGTGCAGTCTGAGTAAGTCTTTTATAAATTCAGGTAGAAAGTGTGCAATTCGAGGCCGCCCTATAATCATGCTCTATATTTTAATTTGTTTAAGATGTCTAAAAACCTTGGTGTATCTACTGATTCGATTTTGTTTCGAACTTTTTGGGAGTACCACCTGTTGCATTCAACAGAACTTACCAGAATTCTGTAAGAAGGTGCTCTTTAGAATTGTTCGAGTCGTCGATGAATATAGTTTGAATATACAAAACATTTTGACAGTTCTTAACAAAACGCAAATATGTCTGACATTGATAGCGATATTTCAGTATCTTGTGGCTTCAAGATATAAGTAATAATACAAACTGTACATTTAATGTTTAATATTTATCCTGAATAATATAAGTATATATTTGTTAATTTAAAAATTAATAATGTGTTCAATAAAAGATAATAACCTTGTTATTTTCGAATTGTAGAAATGTTAAATTTGCTTTGTTGGCCGCTGCTATGGGTAACGACCGCGAAATTCAATTTCGCGGTCTGTGTGGAGAACGCGAAGTACTCACTTCGCGTACGATTGCACGAAAATGTTATATATTTTCTTTCCTTTTCTAATATCATCTTTACTTGATTTTATATTACATAGGAGTTTACTTTATGTAATTTACAGTCCTGAAAGTCGTTTTAAAGCAGAAACTATTCACCTACAACTTGTATAATGTACTTGATTTCTAGTATTTTCTTCAAATACTTATTTGCATTTTTTTTTAATTATGGCGAATTCACACAAATCTTTCGCCAAAATTTTAAAAATCAACATCAATAAAATTCTTTCTTGATTTACTATTTCTTAAACTGGCTCCTCTAATTATTTTTATTATCAATCAATTCACTTGAAGTCCTTCACTAACCCAATATTGGTTACTATCATCGCTAAAACTCTACTCCGTTCCCTAACTATTAGGGATTTTTCGCCTGTTCGTACGTGATTCAATTGGTTAAATTAAGTGTAATCGGTCACCAAGTGGATATGATCATTTTGCGTCTGCCAGTGAGTGGTACCCCGTCTCTTTTAATATGTTCAATCACGTACGTATTTAAATTTACAGCTCATATTTTTATATTTGCATTCTTAAAATAAATTACTTTATTTTTGGTAGTTATTGTTTGATATAGGTCAATATCTTAGGACTGTTGAAATATTTTTACTTTCCAAACTCAATAGAATTGTATAGAAGGGAAAGTATGAAAAATTTACAATAATCGACTTTCCAAACGAGATAGAATTTTTAGTTGCTATGTGTGAAGACCACGTGACTTTTGTGGTTGCCCGTTAGAGAATTACATACGGAAAATGTGCTTGTATTCTAATAAATGGGGTGTAAAAATTGTTTTTTTTTAGTATTTTCGGGTTAACGTTAAGTAATCCTACCCTCTACTCCAATTTTTTCTGCGCAGAACAGGGTAGAATGCCATAAAACATAATTATTCGTTTTTGGAAGAGCACTCTCCTAATATAGCAATTAAAAATATGCAGTTTTTTCATGATATTTAAAATATTTATCAGAAGAGAGCATCTGTGCTACTTTTTTCAAATTTATCTAGAGAAAAAACTTGATAGTCGTATCACTTTTACTAAAAATAATTTAAAAAAAGTGCCACAGACGCGTTCTAAAGAATTAACTACAGAATTGATTGGTGAAAACCGCAGCTTCCTATCTTACACAAATATTTTCTCTGATAGCTTTAGCCCGTATTTTATCTGCTTTAACATTTCTTCTTCGCGTTTTACCTGGTTTATCCTGTTACCAATTCATAGTTACAAGAATATTTTCAAAGCATAATTATTAATGACGTATAATTCATAAATTTTGCATCTTTTATTTCTTCCTATATCTACCAGTAAGAACAAAACTTACTAAATAGTTAAGTGAGGAACAAAATGAGTAAAAGTAGAGTTATTTTAGATGTACGAATTAGGCCAAATAGCCAAATAAAGATTCCATTATTTTTCACCATTGTTGATTTAATTCTAATGGTTTTTAATCAAAGTTGAGTTTTATAACTTCTCGCTATGTATTAGAGTATAAAATCGTTAATATTATCAAACCTAAAATATACAGGAAAAAATTTACCCTAAATTTTTTAGATTAAAACAATGTTGGTCAGAAAATAAAATTGACATGTGTTACTCTGTTTTTTTCGAAAAGTTTAATATACTGTTTCAAAATAGTTATTTACGTAACAAGTTTCGAAAGTGACATTTTACAGGGGAAGTAGGCACATTCCAGGACAAGCCATAGGCGAGTCGTGGAAGCTTTCGGATCGTGTTACGTACTATATTTTTTCTGCAGCCGCTTATTAAACTTTATAAATAATATTAGTAATATACAATTTTTTGACAAATGTCAAAATATGAATTAAGTTAAATTTGTTGCGAACTAAAAATCGTTCTGAAAGTATAAAAAATTGTAAAGCTTTCGTTAAGTTGTATTTTCTCTCTAATAAATCATAGCCTAAGTTCGATTTTCGTGACGGCTGCAAAAAAAACAATTTAATGTAACGATATAATTCTTTGGTTTTATTGTTCTTAATTAAGCTCAAAATACCAATGAGGGTTGAGTTAATTACTTAATCAATACCCTTTCTCAAATCATATTTTAATAAGTACGGCATCCAAATCTTGATACCCATTGAAATAAAGAAAGAAATTGAAACAAAGAAAAACGAATTCATAACTCAAATCCTTTTTTTCTAAATTAATTGCAGGTAAATAACCGATTTAATTATAATTTAATAAAAGAACGATTCGGCTTATACATTAACTAAATAATTGGAAGTAATAAAATTCGACTACCACAAATTTTATTAAAATTGAAATGAAGAGGATTGGCAACTAGTTTCAGCAAATTGCCATCATCAGGAATAGAATACAGAGTTCTTAGTGCTGAGGGGAGAAAAAAGTACAACTTACCAGAAATTAAAGTAGATGCATTGATATTACTTAATGAAATTACGACGTAATAAAATGATAATTATATTAAAATTACTTAAGAAGAGTGTGCGCGCACTGGATAAAAGAAAAGTTAAAGGGAGGAAAGTTGTGGTACAGGAAAAGGAGGGAGTAATAAAATGTTAATATATTATGGGGTAATTGTTAACGGCTAAACATTGCTGTAAGGGTAGTTTAGAATAATCAGGTAACGAGATGTCAGTGGGAAGTGCCGCCGGCAACGTTAGTTTCAAACAAAGTAGTGAAAAAACGAAAAACGAAAATTCAAAAACCAATAACCAGGTAAGAATTTTGGGCCTTTTGGTGGCCAACCATGTAAAATGTCTTTAAGTAACATCAATTAATACAATAATTGGATTAGCATACGGTTCACGTTGATGTGCTTGACCAACATCACATCACAAAATGGTGGTTAAAATTGACAGTACAGAAATATAAAATTAAAAATTATAAACTATAAATTTAGTATAAAATGTCTGAAGGGCGACAATACATATAATCATTAATTTATATTGAGATAATATAATAAACCTGGGATTGTAGTAAGAGGTGTAGTTATAGGAAATGGCCGTAGTGTAAGAAGAAGAAAGAGAAACAACATGTATGATATGCGTCCGTTGTTTGTTATGTTAGCCACCTCTTTAGTTCTCATATGGGTTTTTACCATTTATAAAAAGATTTTAAAGTTGCTCGATACGTTATTAATCATTCACTCCATTTATAGCTCCACAAAAGTCTGGAATAACAATTAAGGATAAAGTAATGCATGCTCTACTGGCATCTTTTTTTATAATTGTTTGTGTTAAATTCCTTTTTAAAAGAAGTGACAGTTTGTGCATATATTGCGTTAATAGATTTTTGTGCTCCGTTCATTGGATTCGATATCAATTGCTAAACAATTCTCTATATTCTAAAATGATTTGTTTAGAACTAAAAAGTTACGTCTAGATTGACATTAGATATTTTAGGTTACTTAACATCTATCTACCTTTTGTGACTCTTCTATTGGTTGAAATATAGGAATAAACATTGGCAACTCTGCGAAGATCATATCATATCACTGCAGGTTCACTGTGATTGTAGAATAGCGTTTTTACATTACCTGAGAAGGGAATGTGATGTGAGCGTATTCCTCTCACTGAAAATGTTCACATTCACTGAAATTGCAGAATAGCCACCCTGAGCGACAAGATACAATCTGTAAATGGTAATAAAAGCCAAAAAGGGGGAAAAACAACATACATTATTCTGAAAATAATAAAATGAAATAACATCTGGTGTTAAAAGAAAAATAGGGACAATTTAATCTAAATTAAGTAAAGAATTTTGTATAAAGTTTGTTGATAATATCTAACGGGTAATTGTTATTGACAGCAAGTGGTTTAATAATGTTGATTTCAGAGGTGAAAGCTGTAGGGGTTAAAGGCTCTGTGTAAAAGGCTGTTAAAAGAAGCTAGTTTGTGTAATATGGGGTGATTAGAAATAATTATGTCAAAAAAGGGACTTTGTTGTGAGATTCGAACTCTATTGTGAATTTTATGCGTGGATGTAGTATTAAGATATAATAGGAAGCCTTGAAACAAAAGTAGACAGTCGTCGGTATAGCGGTTGTAGAAAAGAATCTTCTGTTTGAAAGGAGGGTGGTTTACGTAAACAAATTCTAGGTGATTCATCAAAATTTCGGCTAAAAAAGGAGAGAGACTAGAGCCCATAGAGGCCTGATATTTGTCTGTAAAATGTGTCATCAAACTGAAAGAAAATTTGTTCGAGGGCTAAAGAAAGTAGGGAGCAGAGATCTTGAGAGATGATGGAGTTAATATTAATATTACGTAACAGGATGTGGACAAGTTGAATACATTCTTTAGGTGGGACACTGGGATACATATTTGAAACATCTAAAGAAAGCAAGAAAGAGTCTGGAGGGACTCTTATATGTGATAATTTGTCTCGTGAATTTTTGAAAAAAAATTCTTTTTAGAATTTAGTAACATCTTTGATGACTCGGTTAAGAAACGAAGATAGTAAGTAAGCCGGGGACTTGATGATACTGACATAGGGGTATTAAGTTTATGGATTTTGGGGAGACCATATAACAAAGGAGTTTTAGGAGCCATAGGGCACAAAAAGAAATGATTACAGTTGAAATGGATGAGGGTGTTATTGTAAAGTTTAAGTTTAGATTTAAAATAATTGAAAAAAGGCCCTGTGGGGTTAGATGTTACAGGTCTGAACGAGTGGACATCAAAAATGAAAGTGATATCTTTAAGTAGATAGTCAGGTTTATCAAGGATTACCAGGCAATTGCCTTTATCCGCTTTCGTGACTACTAAGTTCTCATTGGAAATTTTAGATTGTACATTTTTAATATCTTTCAAACGAAATTGTTGTGGAAAGGGTATGTGTCGAGGTGGGGAGGGTGCGAGAAACAAATTCTTTATGTAGAATATCTATCAGTGATTTCCGTTCTGATAATGTATTTATTAGGGATGTGGGGATTGCTAAGGGTCGTTTCAATATCTGTCGATAGTGTCTGATATTATTATTATTTTTATGGGATACTAAGTTGTGTTTTAATCCAGATGTAAAAATGGTAGTTTGTTTAAGATGAAAGGACGATTGGCTGAGGTTCAAGAATCTGGGGTGAAAATAAAAATTGAATATTTGGGTTGGTTGTGCGAGTTAGGGTGTGGGGAGTTAGAATAAGTTTATGAAGTTTGTTGTTAAGATTATAGAATAAGTCATTACCTATATCCTCCATCCAATCTCTTAGGTCTCTATCGAGGGATTCGAATTCTATGTAGTTTAAATGTTGTATGAGTAAAAATATGTATGTTTTAATTTGACATTAATAAAGTTGAGTTCGTTGTAGTATCTCTTGATTTCTTAAAGAATCCAGTAAGTTCTAGCTCTTCTGAGAGTGTTGGTTCAAGTTCTAGTGATAACATTGGAGAATAAAGAGATGGAGTTGGGATAAACTCTATGGCAAATACATCTTTGAAAAAACCAAATTATTAGGAGTTTTCTTTCTGTTTTCTGCTAATACCATCCTTTTAAACTACCCTTACATGAACGTTTAGCTGTTTACATGTACCCCATAATATATTAACATTTTATTACTCTCCTGTTCCTGTACCACAACTTTCCTCACTTTAACTTCCCTTTTCTCCGGTGCGCGCACACTCTTAAGCAATTTTAATATAATAGTAGTAATATCAATGCACCTACTTTAATTTATGGTAAGTTGTATTTTGTTTTCTCCTCTCAGCCCTAAGAACTCTGTATTCTGGGCCTGATGATGACAGTTTGCCGAAACTAGTTACCAACCCTCTTCATTTCAATTTTAATAAAATTTGTGGTACTCGATTTGGAGTTTTATTACTTCATCAGTAGATAATGGATAACCTTTTGGATTTTAACTAAAAAATTAATGTTTATTTAAGAAAATGATGACTCTCGTTTATTTTTTGTGTTACTAACCACTTAACTCAAGTTTCTCTACTTGGTGGAATTCTGGACGATTCTTAAATTCATACAGCTTGATTCGTGGTACAGCCAGATAAGTGGTCGTCTGGAAATCGTCTAGTCTGACTAAAGGCGCGTTCTCACTAGTCGATTTTAGTTGAATGTTTTTTATTGATCAACTAAAATCGAATCAAATTTTGGTTCTCATTATTCAAGGAATGTTGAACCGATAGTTGAAAGCAAAATGGCGTCTAACGAGGTTATTCGTGCGGGTGTTAGGTTTATTTGCGAATTAATTAATGAAGAATTGAGAAATATGTAATCAGAATGTAAGAAGAAACGAGCCAAACGTAGTATTTGGGTTCGAAAATGGATTTTGAGAAGGAATACGTTAGGTGCTTCAGGAACACTTTTACGAGAACTTGCCGCAAAAGACAAAGAAGGATATAGAAATCATTTAAGATTATCAGAGAAAAAATTTGAAGAACTCCTTTCTAAAATACGCTTGAAAATTTCTAAAAAAGATACAATTATGCGTAAAGCACTCCCAGCAGCTATAAAATTACAAATTGTATTGAGGTATTTAGCAACAGGAGATTCATTAAGTACTTTAGCTTTTATGTATCGAGTACCAAAAACACTATTTCAAATTTCATTAAACAGTCTGTGAAGCAATATATGAAGCATTACAAGAATTTATAGGCATTTAATTTCACATTCCAGAGACAATCGTATTTTTGATACAGATCCAAAAAACGAAGAACAACAGATTCGGACCACTTCCCCGACATTTTATAAAAAGAAAAAGACGTAATAATAATAAAAGACACCCTTAACTATTTCCAGATATCTGTAAACAATAAACATAAACACTTGACTCCTTGACTGCCAAATTGAATGAGATAGTTCACACAAGTCGAATCACGCATCAAAATCGTACGGTGACTTGAACGATAAAGTAGGAATGGATTACTTTTGTTGAATCGATTTTTATCGTTCAACAAAAATTGAAATGTGGGTTCACACAGCGATTTTTATTCGATTTTAGTTGATCAATAAAAATCGTTCAACTAAAATCGATTAGTGAGAACGCGCCTTAAGGTGCAACCTGACACTGTGTATCTCGACAAAAAGTGTGGCTTGACACCCAAACTAAAAACCAACCAAAAAAATTGTATCATCATCATAAAAATCAGAACAAAAAAATTAAAAGATAAACAAAATCTGAAAAAATAAGATTAATGATAAAAATGGAAAAGAAGAAAAAACCATAAATGGTAAAAATTTCATAAAATATCAAAAAAAAACCATAAAAATTACAAGAAAAATCGGAAAAGTCTAGAAACAAAATATTAAACATGATTTATTTGCGATAAACAAAATATGAAAAAATTCCTGTCGACAGTTGGAGGTAGATTTCTGTCGTCTAAATTTGAGACTTTCATCCTTCCCCATCCCACGTTATTAGCGGACCAAAAAACTAATTTAATTTTATTATAATTAGGACATGAAAAAAGTGTGATGGCCTGTTTCAATATTTTCAAAAATGGTGAAGATAAGAGTTTTTCGAATTTCCAACCCCTTAAAATTTCATCCCAGTAGATCGGATGAAAAAAAAGTTTCAAGCAAATTAATTTGTACATAAAAGGAGTCTCATGACCTGTTTCAATATTTTCAAAGATGGCGGAGATATAAATATTTTAAAATTTCAACCCCTTCCAGTTCCACCCATGAAGGTCAGATCGAAAAAAGTTTCAAGCGAATTAATTTTATAATAATTACGACATGAAAAAAGTCTCATGACCTCTTTCGATATTTTCAAAAATGGAGGAGATATGAGTATTTTCAAAAATGGCAGATATGATTTTTTTGAAATTTCAACCCCTTCCAGTTTCCACGCCATTGGAAGTAAAATGCCCATACGCAAGGAATTACTGCCCCAAAGGATTTTTGTACCGAATTTGGACAAAAACTGCTACCTCTACCGTGCCGTAACGGAATGTCTACACATATGTACCGGGTGTAAATGGGTCATGAGCCTCCCCGATAACTTCTAAACGGGTTAATAGATGTATACCAAATTTTGGTCGATTATAATATAGCTATTTTTGGAATTTTTTTAAATAAAAATCCAATATGGCCGACATCCGGTTTGACCGGAAATGACATGAAAATTGAAATAGAACACCTGGTACATTTTTACATATTTGGATTCTACGACTTCATACACAAAAATCGACTTTTAGACGCCATTTTTATTTTATATTTGAATTTTTTGTATCCTTCCTAGATGCAAATAATTTGGTCTAAATTCATTATCAAACTAAAATTACCTAAAAGTTCCAAATTTTGTAAACTATTTATTTTTGTTTCTTAATAATTATTTATATTTAAAATATGTTGTTGTAAATATCCTTTAATAATTTTTTAAAAAGGATGTTTCAGGAGAATTTTGTATCGAAATTAAAAAAAATAACATTCCTCGTTTATCTGAGAAAAAGAATGGTTATGTACATCATTTTAATGGTAATTGAATGAACAATTTTTAATACCGGGTTTCAAAAAACCGGAATGCTGAATTCAATGTTTAATAAAACAAACAAAAATAAATAATTGCATAAAAAAATTCAAAAATAATGTCGTCTCAACTCAAGTGACATTTGACAGTCGACTAGTTCATTTTTGAAGTCGTAGAATCCAAATATGTAGAAATATACCGGCTGTTCAATTTGAATTTCTAATTTTTATGGCATTTCCGGTCGAACCTGATGTCGGCCGTATTTAATTTCTATGTAAAAAAATCCAAAAATACCTGTATTATAATCGACCAAAATTTGGTTTAAAAGTTATAGGGGTGGCCCATGGCCCATTTACACCAGGTAGAGCTCGATTATTTTGAGATGAGTACATTTAGTTTAGGCCACGCCCCAGTTGGCGCAGCACGTCATAAACTTTGTGGACCTTATTTTATGGCGCTAAGTTCAAATCTGCTGCGGTAGGGGTATCTGATATTTTAGCAGTGGCGTGTGTACATTAATAAAATATTTTAAATTGAAAATACTTTAAAATAAAAAGTAGCATTTAAAATTTTAACTATTTGTTAGTTAAATTGCTGTTAAACTTTAAAGTAATAAAACAACTAAAAGTTTAAATAAATAATTTATATTTTATTAAAATGTTTATAATTTTAACTGTTTTCATCACTATCTTCGAAGTCCGAAAGGTCGGAATCCCACTCATCGGATGACCCCGTATTGACGCAAAATATGAGGGAATCTGTATATTGATCCATCAGATGTTCTTTTTGAATATATGCATCCTCATATTTTTCGGAATGGTCCACCACGTTTGCCCATTCTTCTGACGTTATGCTTTCAAATTTTTTTGTTGCTAACTTTTCAACATCATCCAACTTAAATGTTGTATTATATTGACCCACCCAATTTTTTATCATGGCCCATATTTTTTCGATGGGATTTAGTTCAGGATGATACGGAGGCAACCGTAATACTTTGTGAGCATTCTCTTCAAGAAGATCATCTAAAAGAAAATTCGGCGGGGATCTGTGAGCTTAATTTATGTGTACAGTTTTTGTTTGGTCATTTTAGCATCATACGGAATATGGTTTTTAATGAACCATCTTTAGCCTCGTTTTTAATAAAGTTTAACAGGCGTGAAATTATTTCCTTGGCTAATTTTTTTGTTCCATTTCGAACAAGCTAAAAATTTAGGTTTCATTTGCATTTTTGAAAATATCATAAAAATAGGATACAAATTAAAGGCTCAGAAGGGATTTAAAATATTTCAGAATGTACGGTTTCGGCTTAGATTAATATTTAGTTGTATTTAAATATACTTACCAAAATACACACAAAATGAATTACATTAAAGTTTATAGTTGTATTTAAATATACTTACCAAAATACACACAAAATTAATTAAATTAACGTTTATGTAGACACACAAATCGAAGCACAAAAACACAAGAAAACTAAAAATAGCTAAATAAATGCAACAAGTACAAATAAGTAACACTACGCTACTAAATCCAAATTTCATGAGCGACAGGCGACTCGGACCACAGTTAAAGCTCTCTGACCACGCCTACAAACTCAAATTGGTTTCTGCACATTATGACGAAATCTACTCATCTCAAAATAATCGAGCTTTATACATATATACCGTTAATTTTTTTTTCGGATTTTTATTCTCCAGGTCATAAACGGCGTAGCGCCCCTATTCCTGGGACTGGGTCCCGGCCATTGAATCGTTTACAATAGGTAGATTAGTAGATATACCGAAATCTACCTAAAAATCAAACAAAATAAAACAAAATAATAAAAAATGACAAAAAAGGGTTAATCCATAAGAGAATGTCGAAAGAACAGAAAAAGGCAGAGGTTTAGAAAATTTAATATGATTTTAAGGTCATAAGTCAAAAATCAGTATAATTTTACGGGATTTTAACGATGCTGAGTTGATTGCCGTTGTCTGTTTGTCGCTATCTATTACCGTTTCGGAATTGAATATTGTCACACAGACAGACAGACGGACGGACTTACAGACAGAGTCATGTATTAAAAGTTTTTTTTCGAAAACTCTAAAAACCAACAAAAAAAATCGGCTGTGTCGCCCCAGAACTTTCCCGGTTCCGCTGCAGAGAATAGGATTACAAAATACTAAGCATTACTTATATTAATTTATGGAACAAATTTTAAATAGCGAACTGATGATGAATACCTCTACCGAATTGATATTTCAATATTGATAATGACATAAGCTGGCGCATGCGCAATATATAGCACACTGCTACAATTAGGATCTTCTAAAATCATGGGTGAAAACTATTCTGACTTCGGAAGGTTTGATACAAAAGTTGTAGGGAATTTCATGCTCTACAACATTGCACTAGAACATTTTGCACTAAATCCCATTGTTTGTCTTCAAAACAAAAATAAAAGGCAAAAAGTCTTGATGTGCATATTTTTCGCCCTCTAGCGGTGAAACTATGGGAACTTAGAAAAAAGTTAAATATAAAAGTTAAAGGAAATTTGGTGCTATACAACTTTGTATTAGAAAATTTTGCACTAGAGTACCCTGTTTGTCCTCAAATTTTGAAAAAACTATCGAAAATCTACATACACATTTTTTGCGCGCCTTCTAGTGGCGCAAGTATTGGATATTCTGGAAAAAGTTTTATACAAAAATTGTAGGAAATTTTATGCTCTAAAACTACAACATTTTGCACTAAAGTGTATTGTTTATCCTTAAAATTTAAAAATAGGCAAAACATCTTACATGTGTATTCAATCAATGTTGGTCATGAGGACCTTATACTATACCAATTTAAACCAAATAATGGTCGCATTCCAGGCATACACCAACCCTTCACACCAAATTTCAGTTTGATTGGCCAAACGGTTCGGCAGTTATCGTGGAAGATTACACAGACACACATACTCTGGAAATGATTTCAATCTTCTTGGTGGACCTCAAATGGATATTTCCATCGATATCTCGATTTTTTTTTAGGTCGTTCACTATACTTTCCCTTTGATGGGACCGGCAAAAAAAAACAGTAAATAAATGGATAAATGTGAAAGATTAAGTAAAAATAAGAAAAATGATGAAAAACCGGTAAAAATCAGAAAAACTAGAAAAAAAAGCAGAAAATTATTTAACAAAATTAAAAAAATTCCATATTTTAAAAATTAGAAAAAGTCGGACGAAGTCAGTACAATTAAGAAAAATCAGATGAAATCAAAAAAAAATCAGAAAAATCGAAGAAAATCAGAAATCATAGAAGTAGAAATTCATTAAAAAATAATCAAATAAATAAAAAATAAAAATGTGAAAAAATCAGTAATAATTAGAACAATGTGGAAAAATCAGTGAAAATTAAAAAAGGGAAAACATTAGAACAAATCATTATTTTCAAAATTCATAGCAGAGGCCAGTATAGAAAAACAAAATATAAGCAAAAAATACTATCACTTTAACGCAAATAAATCATGTTTAATATTTATTTAAACGAATTGTTTATTAAAATTGAACATAAATTTGGAACCTTTGGTTTTTCAAAATTACGTCGCAAACTATGTTTCGCTAACTATGTTAGCATCATCAGAAGTTGATGATAAACTGAAATTATCAACTCCTGATGATGCTAACAGCAAGTATTTTTTTATTCAGCTCAATTTTTTTTAAGAAACTTAATGAAGGTAAAATATACGATTTATACAATCGGTTATCAGTTATTTTAATGTAGAGGTAAAAACTGACGAAATAAATACTAAAACAATAACGGTTGGAATCGACCCGGGAAAAACCCGTTACATTAGCTGAATCCAATCCTGTCTTGATATTAGGTAAACGATAAACAAGTGGTTGAAGCAAGTAGCTATTAAAAAAGAGCGCAATTAACAGGCGATTCTATCGACGCCAAGACAAAAATAAATGCATGTTTTCATGTTGTAAATAGGTCGATAAACCTGAACCTAGACAAGGCGTATCTATCGACCGGACCAGGAAGAAAATAAAGAGTAGGCCGTTTTCATATCCTATATCGCCGCTTTGTATACCAGTTCCGGCACGGCATATCCATAGTGTGACAGAACTCGAAGATACGCGTTATAATAAAGGAATTGATTATTTAGAGAATAAATCACTTATATAATACTGCTTCGCCTATTATGTATTATATTGTTACTTATTTGTATGTCAATAAGTGCTTTATGGATCAAAGTTTTTTCTCCGCCTCTGAAAAATATGAACGAGATGTCATTCGATTCGGAATAGCGTGTAGGTAGATGTTTTTTGAAAAAATTCAAGAGCCACTTGCAAAAAATTGCAAAATTTATAAACAATTAAAAAATGGGGTTTGGTTTTTTGCAAATATCTCAAAAACTGAACTGAAAAAAGATTCAAAAAGGGAAGGAAATTTACCAAAAAAACTATACCTCCCGGAACTGTAGAAAAAATATTTATAATTTTTCCATAGTGTTGAAAATACGGCCGAAAACGAAGACTCCGGCTTGCGTAAGCTCTGCCAACTTTGGACCTTTAATGAATAAATATTATTTAAACTTATTAAATATGAAAATTAAAAATTGAAAAAATTCAGGCATATACTGGATAGATTTATGAACAATAATCCGCAGTCAAAAATTTTTTATCGCGATTTTTCTATTCATTATGCATTAGTTAATTAACAATTTTTTCCTACTTGAATATGAACATTGTAAGTGCGATAATTGTTAAATAACAAATCTGATTTTTTTTCCTTTTGGACTTATTTTTGAAAGGTCTCAGAAGAGATTCCCGTTGGAAAAATTAAAAAATTGTTATTTTTCACTTTGTTATGAACAATTTACTTACGGTAAAAATTAAAAAACTTTTAATCATTGAAAAAATTTTTTTTTTCATATTACTATTGATTCGATTTTTTATGATCAGAAGTCACATGAAAATGATTTTAAAAATTTTTATTTCTTATTGTTTACAAAATGCTTATAAACAAATTAGTAATCTTTAATGCAAATTATGATTAAAAAAAGTTGTTCTTTATAAAAATGTTTTTATTACTTAAAAACGTATTTGTTAATTAACAATTTTTTTCTATCACCTGTAATTATTAAGGAACCATTTTTTTTAATCATAATTTATCTTGTTCTTTGATAACTAAAATAAAATTTGAGTAAAGAAACACACAAAGTCCAGTACCACAGAAATATATTTGTTAAATTAGTTCAAATATGAAGTTGTCAACTAGTTTCGGCTTCCGCCATCATCAAGGCCATAAACATCATGGAGAAAACAGTGAAATAAAATTTATTTGGCTTGGCAACATTAAAATTTAATTAATAAAGTTTCAGGGTACTGAATATAAAATATTATTAAAGTTAAGAAGTCAAAAATTTTTGAAAACAAATATTGGAGACACAGGATGTGTCTCATCTTGAAAAACGGTAGTACCAAGTACAAAGAAAAAAGGATCAGGGAAATCCTGACCCAAACCAGGCCATTAGTGGCATTTAAATAAAAGCAAACCAGGCCATGAGTGGCATTTAGATAAATGCATTTAAATTCTTTTTCCTTTGTACTTGGTGCTATAGTTTTTTAAGATGAGACACATCTTGTGTCCCCAATATTTGTTTTCAAAAAAATTTTTTACTTTTTTATCCTTAATAATATTTTATATTCAGTACCCTGCAACTTTATTAATTAAATTTTAATGTTGCTTAAGCCAAATAAATTTTATTTCACTGTTTGCTCCATGATGTTTATGGCCTGATGATGGCGGAAGTCGAAACTAGTTGCCAACTTCATATTTGAACTAATTTAACAAATATATTTCTGTGGTACTGGACTTTGTGTGTTTCTTTACTCATTGGTTGACCACAATTGAGACATGGAAAACCTGATGAATTTAAAATAAAATTTGTTTTTATTTAAATTTGCATTGTTTATTTTATAAACAATTACATTTTTACTATATATTTTTTTTTCTTTTTCTACATAATGAAACAAAAACAACCATGTGTTATTTTTTGAGAAACAATATTTATATGGTAGAAAAAAATTGTTAATTAACAAATGATAATAAGTAATAAAAACATTTTTTTAAGCGACAATTTTTTTTTTGAAAATCATAATTTGCATCAGATTATTTCCAAAAAAAAGTTACATGATCTTATAAACAACGAATTTGTTTATAACAATTTTGTAAAAAATAAGAAATAAAAATTTTTAAAAATCATTTTTTTAAGACCGACCAGAAAGTATACACTTTCTGGATAATTTTTCGTCCAGAAAATAACGGTTTGCCGTTTTTCCGGTCCCAGTTGTCAATGTGCCTTGATTTCGTATTATGACAACAACGTTGCCATTAATTGTGACAGTTCGTTGATTTTTTATTCGTGAAACTTGTTTCGTGACTTCGGAAATTTAATTTGAAAATATGGATTCAGATTTTGAAATGTCTGACATAGAAAATGAAATTCCAGAAGAAATTTTGGAAGCAACAATTGCCAGTAAAATCAAAAGCCCGTTACGAGAAGTCATACGACGCATTTGAAATAAAAAATTAAGTTTACATTAAAGTGTCGGGCTTAAAAAAAATATTGTACGTCTCGCGACAGAAAATTAGTGTTTTGCAAGTCTCTCCAAACTTCCAGGACTCGCCTACGGCTCGTCCTGGAATCTGTTTGCCTCTTCCTGCAAATCACTATTTTCCGATCTTGTAACGTAAATTACTATTTCATGTGACTTCTGATCTTAAAATAAGTGCGTGTCGGACTTCGCACATTTAGGGTTCCGTACCAAATGTAGAATATAAGCCAGCTGTACAGGGGCATGATTCTTAAAGGACTTTAAAATTTTAATAGAACTAAAAAGTCAAAAATACTTGATAAAAACATTTAAAGAAGTGAAAAGAAAAATAACCTTTCGCATGAGGAAAAAAAATTATGGAACGAAAAATGCGTTTCTTAACAAAATTAATAATAGCACAAATAAAAATTATAAAATATCGAATATCACAATCCGCATATATACTTAGACATATTATCAAGTTTTGAAATACAACGAACAAATTTGTTAATATCAGCGTAACCGACAAAGATAGAAAAAAAATTATAAGATGAAAAATGCGTTTTTTGATAGAACTTATACGACTGCACAGATAAAAATAATAAAATATTGAATATCACAATTGGCATAAATACAAAGGTACGGAACCCTAAAAATGAGGGAACATTATCACCAAATTTCAAGTTCATAGGTCAATGGAAAGTTAAAAAATACTTTTGTAAAAAATACTGACTTTGGCGCCTTTTCATGCCTACGTTTTGCAATATTTTTAAAACAAAAAATATGACTTTTATCTACTCAATGAGGTCTAAACAACGATACCTCACTTGATGGGGTGGCCAATTTTTTTTCTGCGCCCCCCTTTAGCTGTATGGGAGCCCCCTTGAAAACAATTAAAAATATTTTTTACAATTTATATGACTTTGGGTTAACAAGACGCATATACTGTGAAAATTTGAAGTCTCTAGCTCCAACGGTTTAGCTGCTAGACCGGTGTGACAGACGGACGGACACGCGAGTGAGAGCAATAGGGTTCCCTTTGGACCCTTTGGGGTACGGAACCCTAAAAATTACCAAATTTAAAAATTTTTGCAAGAGTTAAAAATTCTGCAATAACACGTTCTACGAGTAATTTGAATATGCAGAATCCAAATCAAAATTCAAAATTTCAAAAAATTAAAATATCACACATGTTTTTAGTACTTGTTCCCGAGAAATTCACTTTAATATTAAACACTATACGCACCACAAAATTTATGGACACGCTATGTTGATATTTTGGTCTTTTAAATAGTTGTCTTCCTAACTTTTTCCAAACCGGGGTATGGTAAAATTGCACAAAATAGTTTTGCCTTTTTTAATATCCTATGAATGAGAGTACCAGAAATAGTGAATGTGCCAAAAATAGTGGCTCCTCTCCTGGACACGAGAAGACGATTGGCGAAAGAATTTTTGAAATTGGACGACTGGTTCTTCAGCCTCCACATACATTCATCCATCCATCCAGACCGACGGCGCCAATACCACATATTATCTTGCATGAAATCGTTTTTGGACAGGCGCTTCGTTAATATTAAAGATATGAAGCTGCAGTTTTCACCAATCGATTCTGTAGTTAATTCTTTAGAGCGCATCTGTGGCACTTTTTTAAAAATATTTTTAGTAAAAGTGATACGACTATCAACTTCTTTCTTTAGATACATTTGAAAAATGTAGCACAGACGCGCTCTTTTTATTTGCTATATTAGTCGAGTTCTCGTCCAAATACGAATAATTTTGTTTTATGGCGCTCTACCGTGTTCTGCGCAGAAAAAATTGGACTAGAGGGTAGGATTATTTCACATTAACCGGAAAATACTAAAAAAAAAATTTACACCCAATTTATTAGAATACAAGCACATTTTCCTTGGGTAATTCTCTAACCGGCAAACACAAAAGTAACGTGATGGGTGGCTTAACATGTCGAGAAAAGTCATTTTAAGCCAAACAAAATTTCTAATTTTTTTATGATTTTAATAATTCCAGTCGCACGGCGGACTTATGTGGGCCGAAGTAATTAGGATATGAAGTAAAGAGGGAGTAGTACCACCAACTTTCCGAATTGTTCAATTATTCTTCTGATAAAACAACTTTTATTTCAACGTATTTCTTTTTTTCAATATTTTTATTCAAAAAAAAATATTTTAATTTTTTTATATCAAATATTTATTGCAAAAGCTGTGGAATTTTTAAATAAATGGCGCAAATTTTTTTAATTTTTATAAGATATAAATTTTTTTTAAACACAGGTTAAATTTAGATAGTAAGACTTCTTTTAATATATTTTTTTAAATATACAGGCTAGATTTAGATAGTAAAGACTTCTTTGAATAAAATAAATAATTTTTTAGGTGAGATAACAAAGTTTAATATTTTAACGTGTGGGGAATTTCTGAAATTATTCACAGGTTAACGGGGCGGATGTAATTTCGATCGGAAAAAGTACAGGTACAAACGAGGACATGTAATTTCGACCGGCATTTTGAAGGTACTTTACTATCTAATATGTATTTTCGACTACATCAAAGTGAATTTTTTAAAGGATAAAAGACTACATTTTTATTACTAAAGCATAAAATTTGCGCAAAAAATATCATAAAATATTCTATATAAACTTCAATATAGGAACTTATACTTATAAATACCTGAATAAGTTTATAAATTTGTATTAACTAAATTTTCTAAAAACTGTTGTGATACAGATTTAAGAAATTCAGTCTAGAAATATTTCCAGATCAAAGCATATTAATCGTCTTTTCAGTAAATTTTAATTTATTTCTTACTTGCTAATCTTTAATTTTTGTTGAAACTTCATTTTTAAATATGCATCGATCTGAAATTTTCGATAAATATAAATATTGAGGGATACCTAGAATAAAATGAGGAATTGAATTTCGAATGGAAATGATTCGGTTTGTATGACATCAAGTCGAATATAAAACAATCTTTAGCTTCAGAAGATTTTAAATAAGTTAATCCAAAATTACTTTCTTCAGAGTTTTTGTCTTTGTAGATTTGAGTTAATCCTAAAGAATGATTTTTTTTGTATCACGCTTGATGTAAATGAAATCGACAACCATTTATTTTTGTTTTGGGCATTACGCTTCTTATTGCGATATGAATCGCCATTTCAAAATCTGAGAATGCCTCCATTGGTTCAAAAACTAAAATAAAATCCTCTAAAACCTTAGAATAAACTTATAATAATTTTGCATTTTTTTAATTTGTAAAAACAATTGTCTCTCTAATATTATAACAACCATCGCTTGCAATTTTTGTCTCCAGTCGAAAATGTGTGTGCCATTAGTTGATCCCTTTCTTTTACCAGGTAGCTAAAGGGATTATCAGTCGAAATTACACCCGCCGGGTTAACGTGTGTCTAGTCTCGGCCATTAAAAAAATGAATAAAAATTGACTGATTTTCCCGTACCTTATTTTTATCCTTCCCAACAATATTTATTTTACAGTTTCATTAAAATCTTGTAAAAAATTAATAAAGTTTACACACCTTTCTTATATACAGGGTGATTCACGACCGACGCCACGGGGTTTTATGGCGAAATGGCATATATTCGTTAACTTTTATTGAGGTGGTATTATGTAAGTTAATAACATCTTAAAAATATTTTGAAATATACAGGGGGTCCAAACAGAAGTGCCATACCAAAGTTATGTTTTTTTAAATGGAAAACCCTATATTTTTTTTACATTTTTAGATTAATCCTGCAAGCTGATTTCAAAAACCTGTTACAACCTATATTATAAAATGAATTGTTTTGAAGTTATAGACAACTCTAAATGATTGCTATATAGCCAAACGACATTAAATTGGATAAAACGGCTTACATGTTCCTATTTGTGTACTTTTGATCACCCTGTATACATTTCGTTCTTATGCCACCAAGTAGAACTCAAGCAGTTAAGATAGGGACATGTAAGCCGTTTTATTCCATTTTATGTCGTTTGGCCGTAGCAATCATTTAAAGTTGAAAAAATGCGATTTTCAATTGTCTATAAATTCAAAACTATTAATTTTATAATACAGTGCGTCCATAAAGTAACGCATACATTCATTATTAGCTAAATGAACGATTAAATTAGAAATTCCCGAAACAGGTCGATTTTTGAATTCAATTTACTATTCTTTCAGATCAAAATCTAATATACAGGGTGAACCAGCTTTGTGTAATGATGTCATCACCATTTTTTTTTAATGGAACCTCCCCTTTTTTTCAATTTCCGGATTGCCCTTGCTGAGCTGATTCCAAAAATGTATAATATGTTGCTTCAAATAGGTACAGGGTGGGCAAAAATGAAAAAAAAAAATTTGAAAATTGTTTATGGAAAGTTATACGTTACTGAATGTAATAAACAAATTAAATGGAATTACGTAGTTAATCAATTACTGTGATACACTACCAAAAACAAACACTAATATCACTAATAAAAGCTGTTAGATACAATTATTAAGAATAATGCAGGATGTTTTTGATAGTAAATTTTTGCATTTTGCCCACCCTGTACCAATTTGAAGCAACATATTATACATTTTTGGAATCAGCTCAGCAAGGGCAATCGGGAAATTGAAAAAAAATTGGGGTTCCATTTAAAAAAATGGTGATGACGTCATTACACAAAGGTGGTTCACCCTGTATATTAGATTATGATCTGAAAAAATAGTAAATTGAAATCAAAAATCGACCTATTTCGTGAATTTCTAATTTAATCGTTCATTTAGCTAATAATGAATTTATGCGTTACTTTATGGACGCATTGAATAAGTGTAATAGTTTTTTGAAATCAGCTTCTCAGGACAAGTCTAAAAATGTAAAAAAATATAGCGTTCCATTAAAAAAAATGACCTTCATATGTGTCACTTTCCTGGATCACTCTGTATATTTATAAATATTTTTAAAGTGTAGTCTTTATTGACTTTCGTAATACCACTGCAATAGAAGTTTACGAATATATTCCATTTCGCCAGAAAACTAAGTGGCGTCGGTCGTGATTCACCCTGTATACATTAAAAACCGTTTTTGTTTTTTTAATTATTCGGTATATTAGATGGATAAGAGGTTGAACAGAGGTGTCTTAAAAAAATATACTAATATTTACTTACCACTGCCACTACATAGAGTTATTTTTATAAAAATTTTGATAATAAGTAACAATATATTCATCTTAAAAAAATTACATACATAAATTGCAAACATTAAACATCTTTTTTTACTCATTAAAACATCGTCAGAAAACGTATCGAAATTTTAAGAAAAACAACAAATTTTTATTAACATCCAAAAATGTGTTTATTAAAAATTAATAAGACAAATAAGACAAATTTATATTTTAACTAAAAACCGAATTTTTGTCGTAATTGTTTGAATTTTTGGATTAAAAACGAAATCTTAAGAAAATTTGGTAATAGATCAAAATTTTGATAAAAAAATCAAAATCAAAATTTCAGAAACCAAATTAAAATTAGTAATACAACAATTCCATAAAAATCAACATTTTATTCTCATTTGTATAATTAAAAATATAAATAACAGATAAAAAAACAGTTATTAGTGTGGTCCTTGACTTATTTTATTATAAATACCAATTATAAATAGCTACTACACCATTAGTATGTTTTGGTACACGGATGGAATGCAAAGTTGTCTTATCAAATTTCAAACAAAATTATTAATATCAAAACATCTGAGACCGACTTATCTCGAACAGCTGTCGTCTACAAAATAGATAAAGTAAATCCCTACAATTAATTTTAAGAACAGCTCAAAATATATTTATAGAGTGATTCAAGATATTCATTCAAATAAAATATTCTTTTGCAATTTTTTATAATTTGATCATAATGATATAATTACATATAAATAATGAAAAATATTAATAACTCCCTAGTAAACAACTAATTTGTTAACTACAGTATTTTAGTGTAGGTACTTTGTACGGTGGAAGTTAAAGAAAATTTTATGTTTTTTGTGTTACCAAAAGTAAAAAAAATGGTAAAGTTATAATTTTCTGCTATGACTGGTTTAGCTTCTACAGGGTGTTAAAAGTAATACTGTTTTGGTAACGTGAATGATACTAAGTTTAATTTTTTTGTATTTCTAAGCTGAGACAACAGAAAAAACTAAAAAAAAAAGAAATAAAAGATCTGTTCCGTTTTTTTTTAAATGGAACTCCCTGTATTTTTTACACTTTTATCGAATAAAATAAAACTACGGTAAATTGTTATCAAAAGTACGCAAACTTTGATCACTCCGTATACATTTTGTTTTTATGCCACCAAGTAAAACTCAAAATGCTAAGATAGGGACATGTAAGCCGTGTTATCCAATTTTATGTCGTTTGGTCGGAGCATTCACTTAGTTGAAAAAATGCGATTTTCAATTGTCTATAACTTGAAATTTATTTAGTTTACCTTAAAGGTGTAATAGATTTTTGAAATCAGCTTCTCAGGATTGAACAAAAAATTGTAAAAAATACAGAGTGTTCCATTTAAAATAATATAACTATGGTGCGATCTTTTTATTGAGACACCCTGTGGAAATCAAAATAATTTTAAATTGTACTCGTATAACCCTGTATGTACCTGCCGTAAACATTTTTATACAATCTTTCCATACAGTGTGGAAAACCCAAATGCAATAAATTCATTATTTCAGTTACTGTACATATTTATAGAAAATCCCGAAACACGTCAAATTTAAATTACAAATTCACATTCTTAAACCTGAAAATGTGATCCCTACCTTAAACCCCCTTCGAGTGACAGTTACAACCCCCAATTTTTTAAATGGGAAGTATGTGCTTGTGATATATCGTTTGAAGGTCTCTTCAATCTCTATCCAAAAATGTTATTGTTTTCCAGTTTATTGCAAAAATAACCATAAGAAAAATAAAATCATATGATTACCGAAATTCGCGACAATAAACACTCAACATGTAATACTTAATTGTTCATAATGTAAAAAAATCGGCTGTGTCACCCCAGAACTTTCCCGGCTCGACCGTAGAGAATATGTTATTTATTATTATTATTTTAATTATAAAATACTAAGCATTACAATAATTTATGGAACACATTAAAAACAGCGAGCCGATGGTGAATACGTCTACCGAATTGATATTTCAATGTTGATGACATAAGCTGCGCATGCGCGCGTTGTATATCACACTGCTGTGAAAACTATTGGGAATTCGGGAAAAAATTTTCATACAGTATATGTTATTTAATAACCAGGAGGAGTAATTCAATAAACCTTACTTACACCACTAAAAGTTACTAGATTTTATATTATAAAGGACGTGTTCCGAAATCAGAAATAGTCGTGTTCACAATCTAGGAAATAAATAACAATTACTGTGATCATGGCTTTTAAAGGATATTAACTTATTAAATTTTGGAAATATTTTATTTTAATTGGAAAAAAAATTTAAAAATCTTTTAGATACATTACAAGGGTTATATTTTGCAAAAGAAGTGATTTATCTTATTAATAAATAGTTCAAATTAATATAGGAATAAATTTATTTTTTAATTTAAATGAAAGAAGTTATTATGTAAAATATGGTAATTAATCTTATTTTTAACTGGATAAATAAACACGAATTAACTTTAATTACAACTTTAATAAATCTTCCTTTATATATATATAAGAAACAAAATTAAAATTACAACATATGCAAATACAACAAAATATTTATATTTATATTAATCCACATCAGAAGATTCAGATTCATCCAAGCTTCCAGTGTGCGCAGATATTATTAATGGCTCTATCATGTCATCCATTAATCTATCAAGTGTAGACATTTAATTCACAGTGGTATGGTGGAAACTGTAACACAACTTTATTGGCTTCTTTTGCCATTTCATCGACAACATACAAATTATGTTTACCTTCATGTTGCCGAATTAGGTACAAATGTTCACACCGCTTCATATTTATATCGAAGGCAATATTTTTAGTTTGTAACCACTTCTGCATTTCAACTTTTCTTGATGAGGAGGTAGGGATTTTTTCAACTTTTCGGCTATGATATGATGCATTATCCATCACAATCATAGCATCATTAAGTAACTGTCAAAAAAGGAGAAAACCAATTCTCGAATACTTCGGAATTCATCTCTTCATGGTAATCTCCTGTCTTTTTGCTTTCAAAAACCAATAATGCATTTTCTACAAAGCCTGCTTCGGAACCAGCATGTAAAATAATAAGACGTCTTCCCTTTCCAGTAGGGTTTTTCAGGCCCGTGGATAAACCTTCAGTAAATGCTTGACGTCTACTGCTTACACTTTGGTAGACCCATGTTTTTCCCTTGCTATGTCCTTCATTAGTCCAAGTTTTATCCAAGTAAATGATTGGCCTATTTTCATTTCTATATTTATTATGGATCTTAAATATGTCAACCTCCATCTACATATATCATCACATTCTATTAATACACTTTGAGACGATTTCTTTTCAAATATCTAAAAAAAATATATATAATAAATAAACACCAGGTACATTAACTCTTCAAAGTTACAAACTTACTTGTAGTTAATGTGTTTCAAGAAAGTATATAAAGATGACAGAGATATTTATGGCAAATCTAAAGGTTTCTTCAAAGCTTGCAAAATTTTGTTCAATGTAGGTAACTCATTTAAAAAAAAAATCATGAACTATTATCCAACAGCATTTTTAAACCCCTCATCAAATGTGCAGTTTGGTTTTTGGTTTATCATCCAATATTTGTTTGTACATATTTAGTATGCACTGTTTTTCTAACTAACTTAAATCGCCTAAACTTAGTTGTTTTCGTTGTTTTGGTGGACAACGCGAGTGACTGCTACCAGTAGGAGTAGAGGGATAAGGATCCATAATCGCAGAAATTGCTTACTGAGTTCTGAAAAGAACTAATTTTTTTAACGAAATAGAGTGTAAAACTAACTAAAACTGATGAAATAACAAGAGGACAAAAGCAATAATAGAACTAAAAATAATAATAAATTATAAAATGTCAAAACTGTCAATGTCAATTATCAGCTGATGTTAATCCTAAAATTTGCTGTGTGAAACTGACTGCAAACTGACCAATGAGAAGCCTACAGAATTGCCAACTTAAATTCAAATCGCTCCTCCTGGTTTTTAAATAGACCATAGTTGTAGGGAATTTTATGCTTTACAACTTTGCACTAAAGAGCATAATTTATCTATAATTTAAAAAAAATGGAAAATTATAAATGTGTATTTTTCTCGCCATCTAGCGGCGAAACTATGAGGAATTCCATAAAGAGTTAAACATAAAAGTTAAAGAAAATTTGATGCTTTACAACTTTGAACCAGAAAATTTTGCACTAAAATGAATTGTTTGTCCTCAAAATCAAGAAGAACTAGAGAAAATCTACACACACATTTTTTACGCGCCCTCTAGTGGCGCAACTATTGGAAATTCTAGAAAAAGTTTCATACAAGAGTTGTAGGAAATTTTATGCTCTAAAACTTTGTACTACAACATTTTGCACTAAAAGGTATTATTTGTCCTCAAAATCAAGAAAAACTAGAGATAACATACATGCACATTTTTTACGCGCCCTCTAGTGGCGCAAATATTGGAAATTCTGGAAAAATCCTTAGACAAAAGTTGTAGGGAATTTTATGCTCTAAAACGTTGTACTACAACGTTTTGCACTAAAGTGTATTATTTGTCCTCAAAATCAAGAAAAACTGGAGAAAACCTACATGCATATTTTTTACCCGCCCTCTAGTGACGAAACTATTGGAAATTCTGAAAAAAGTTTGAAACAAAAGTTGTAGGGAATTTTATGCTATAAAACTTTGTACTACAACATTTTGTACTAAAGTGTATAGTTTGTCCTTAAAATTTAAAAAAAGTAAAAAATTGTACCATGTGCATTTAATCAATGTCGGTCTTGAGGACCTTCTACTGTACCAATTTAAACTAAAATCTAATGGTCATACACCGACCCTCCATACCAAATTTCAGCTTGATTGGTCAAACGGTTCGGCAGTTATCGTGGAAGATTACACACAGACACACAGACAGACCATGCGCTGGAAATGGTTTCAATCATCTTGGGGGACTTCAAAATGGATAAATCCATCGATATCTCGATTTTTTTGCTCGTTCACCTTACTTTCCCTTTGATGGGTCCGGGAAAGTAAAAATATGAATGTCAATGAATTAGATGTTTAAAATGCTGTCCGAGAACGTCTTGGTAACATCCTAATCTTAAATAAAAATGTCTTCTAACTTTATTTAACATATTAGGCGTAACCGACCTAATCGCAAGCGTTATTCGTTCTCTTAATTCATCTAAATCACGTAGTTTAGTTTTGTACACAACACTCTTCACATATCCCTATAAAAAGAAGTCTAATGGTGTAAGATCAGGTGATCGTGCGGGCCATTCTATCGATCCTCGCCTCCCGATCCAGCGATTTGGAAAAGTTAAGTCGAAGTACTGGTGGACATTAATTTGGTAATGTGGTAGGGCTCCGTCTTGCTGGAACCATATCGTATTCGCTGGAACTTGACGGTTTCCTAAATCAGGATATAAATTTGCCAAAGTTGGCATGACATCATTATGAAGCAGTGCTAAATATTTATTGCCATTCAAATTCCTTTCAAAGAAAATGGGACCAATGATACGGTTTCCAACAATCCCTGCCCAAACAATAATCTTTTGAGGGTATTGCATATGTACCTCTCATCCAGCGAGGATTTTCCGTTGACCAGTAGAATTTTGACGATTAGCATGACCGTTAAGGAAAAAAGTGGACTCTTCACAAAACATAACGTTTTCTAATTGGGTTATATTGTTAACATTTCCATCATTTGTTTACAAAAATAAGTTCTCCAATCAAAATCGTCTTCCAGTTGGTATCATTTTATAGGGATGCATTTTATTTTCTTTTAATATGTTTAGTATCGATGTATGGCTAGCATTAAATGTTGCTGATGCTTATCTACTCGATTTACTTTTTGGGTTTTCCTCAAACTCAAGCATAACATCTAATTTAGTATAATCACTCAGTGCATTGGCAGCTGCTTTCTTTATCTGCCGTACATGTCCAAACTCGCGGAACTGCTTCTCTATTTTACTCATTGTACCTTGTAATCTAACCATTTTTTGAATTGCAGTTAACGAAATTCAAACGGCAATTATAACCCTATAACAACTACTGTCAGGCAGTTATAAATTACAAACCAATTTGCTAAAGTGTTTTAAACAAACTAACATTGCTTTTTATAGGATTTGTTATCATGAAAAAAGACCTCTGATATGGTTTTTACCTACTTATTATTACGACTAAACCGGGAAATAAGTTTTAAGTATACTGTAGCGAATTTCGGTAATCATATGATTTTATTTTTATTATGTTAATTTTTGCAATAAACTGGAAAACAATAACATTTTTAAATAGAGATTGAAGAGACCTTTCAAACGATATATCACAAGCACATACTTCCCATTTAAAAACTTGGGGGTTGTAACTGTCACTCGGAGGGGGTTTAAGGTAGGGATCACATTTTCAGGTTTAATTAAATTTAACGTGTTTCGGGATTTTCTATAAATATGTACAGTAACAGAAATAATGAATTTATTCCATTTGGCTTTTCCGCACTGTATAAAGACCGACGCGATGCATATATGATGGGCCACCCTGTATATGTTATTATAAATTTTTAAATCGAGATTAACAAAATGTAATAATTATTTAAACATTTTTGTAACTGTACGGGTTGGTGTATTTATGTCGATATTTGAAGCTCAAAAGTAATTTGTTCTTTCCATACGTGTGTACGTAAATTGGCTAAGAATACAGCCAATAGATATAATTTTTTTTTAGTTATATACAAGGTGTGTCTTTACATGAGTAAAGTACCTTTATTTTTGACACTATCAAGAACTATTATTTAGAATTGAAAACTGGGTATTTAGCTACGTCTATCTAAGTAAGATGTGATCATTAAAACTAAAATGGTATTATGTTATTGTAGAACAAAGTTTTAAAAAAATAAAAAATCTTGTTTTAGTGCTTGCTTATCTGAACGTATTACTTTCCCGGACCCATTAAAGGGAAAGTAAGGTGAACGAGCAAAAAAAACCGAGATGTCGATGGAAATATCCATTTTGAGGTCCCCCAAGAAGACTGAAACCATTTCCAGCGCATGGTCTGTCTGTGTGTAATCTTCCACGATAACTGCCGAACCGTTTGACCAATCAAGCTGAAATTTGGTATGGAGGGTCGGTGTGTGCCTAGAATACGACCATTAGATTTTGGTTTAAATTGGTACAGTAGAAGGTCCTCAAGACCGACAATGATTAAATGCACATGTAACAAATTTTTACTTTTTTTAAATTTTAAGGACAAACTATATACTTTAGTGCAAAATGTTGTAGTACAAAGTATTATAGCATAAAATTCCCTACAACTTTTGTGTCAAACTTTTCCAGAATTTCCAATGGTTGCGCCACTAGAGGGCGCGTAAAAAATGTGCATGTATGTTTTCTCTAGTTTTTCTTGATTTCGAGGACAATTAATACACTTTAATGCAAAATGTTATAGTACAAAGTTTTAGGGCATAAAATTCCCTACAACTCTTGTCTGAAACTTTTTCTAGAATTTCCAATAGTTGCGCCACTAGAGGGCGCGTAAAAAATGTGCATGTATGTTTTCTCTAATTTTTCTTGATTTTGAGGACAAACAATGCATTTTAGTGCAAAATTTTGTGGTTCAAAGTTGTAAAGCATCAAATTTTCTTTAACTTTTATACTTAACTTTTTATCGAATTCCTCATAGTTTTGCCGCTAGGTGGCAAAAATACACATTTATAATTTTCCATTTTTTTAAAATTGGAGGTAAATTATGGTCTTTAGTGCAAAATGTTTCAGTGCAAAGTTGTAAAGCATAAAATTCCCTACAACTGTTGTATGAAAATTTTTCCCGAATTCCCAATAGTTCTCACACATGATTTTAGGAGATCCTAATTGTAGCAGTGTGATAATCAACGTGCGCATGCGCAGCTTATGTCATTATCAACATTGAAATATCAATTCGGTAGACGTATTCAACATCGGTTCGCTGTTTTTAATGTTTTCCATAAATGATTCTAATGCTTAGTATTTTGTAATTAAAATAATAATAATAATAAATAACATATTCTCTACGGTCGAGCCGGGAAAGTTCTGGGGTGACACTGCCGATTTTTTTTAAATTCTAATCAACTTTCCCTTATAACAATTTTCGATATTGACAAAAATAACTTGCACATTTCACATTCATAAATCATATTTTTCCTTATGTAGCCTAGACACACTGTATAAATGAGACATTCTGTATAATAGTACTATACGTTTTTTTATTGGTTACACTTCTTTTCTAGATTGGGTTTATTTTATTTTTAGTTTTATTTGTTGTTTCAGTTATAGAAGAAATTTTAAACTTTACCATTTTTTACTTTTAGTAACACAAACAACATATAGTATAAATTTTTCATTAACTTCCACCTAGGACCTATTTCGTAACATTCTGTGCGGGTTATTTGGGCATTAAATTCTTAGTTTTAAAAGTTTACTCTATTAATTAAATTTTTGTTCCCTGAAATCCTATTTTATCAAGAGTATTTTTTTCAGTTTTTCTTCGAGTTCAGAAATAAAATAAGTTTGAGAATTATACTTAATTATTTTAATTTCCACCACCTAAAATTCGATTCATCTAAAACTGATAAATTTTTCTACTACCCTACAAGCCAAAGGCGAGTGCGACAATCACATGACTGAAAAAAGACACTATACACACTAGTTGTATACAATATTTTTTCTACTACCAAAAAATATGTAGGTGTTAACTAAAAAATAAGCAAACTACTTTACGCACTAGTGCGTAAAATTTACTTTATGCACGAGTATTTAATTTTACGCACTAGTGCGTAAAGTTGAACTTGAAAGTATGTTTAAAATTAGTAATTTGCATACGATAGTAGAAAATAGCTATTTTACGAAAAGCCTAATTTTGTGTAACGCGTGAGATTTTTGCGGAACTCACTGCGTTCGTTCCGCAAAAACTCACAAGTTACACAAAATTGCATTTCGTAACGTATTGCATACAAGATTTTTTCTAATTTTGAAATAATAAAATATAATTGATAAAAATTGTGAAAACATAAATCTAGTCTATTCGCTGCCGTCACTTCATTTCAGTTGTCAGTTTGACATTTTGTAAATAAGTCTGAAATATTTGGTGAAACATCTAATGCAATGTGCGCCGTCTCCCAAATAACAGCAAGTACCAGCAATAAAACAAGTATGTCGTCGAAAATTAATTTAAATAATTGCTATAATTCTGTTATCAATATTTATAATAATTAATTAATTTATAAGTTATCTCCTTATCTTGTGTTATAACAGTTAAATAATAGTAGATTCTGTAACAAGGTTAGAATGAAAAATTCGAAACGAGTGGAAAATTCCGAACGCGAGCGAATGCGAGTGTGAGGAACCACGAGTGTCGAATTTTTTCATTCTGACCGAGTAACAGACTATATTTTCTCCACGATCAAAAAGTATAAATCAAAATTAAATTAAATCTGAACACAAGTTATTTGTTGACATATTTGTATTCCATTGTATTAATATTTATAGTGCTGTGGTACACTTACCGAAATTAAAATCTGGTGCATTGGTGTTTTTTCATAATATACAATTTCAGATATTATTAAATTCTATATCTACTTCACTTGATTTTTCACTCATTATTTTGTTTAAATTAAAACTTGTTTGAAAATAATTATTACCGTCGCCATTTTATATCTGACACTGACACTTTTGAAGTCCACGGCAATCAATATTGTTTAATTCGATTACAGAAAATCCATTATTTACCTTGATAAAGAATGAAAATACATGCAAAATGCATAAGAGGCAAGTATTATAGAATAAATATTCAGACTCTAGAGTGTGAATGTTTACATTCTATTATTAAAAATGATTTCAGAATTCATACATTCAGTAATGGTCGTGGAGAAATAAAATTCTTTTTGTCACTAATTTTGAAATCCATTTTTCGTCACCAGTTACATAATATTTTACTTTATGTAATTAGTTACATAAAGTAAGACGTTTGATAAAGTCTGTCAGTTTTAAAAAGTGTCACTTTATATGTCAAAATTAGAAAAAGTTATTTTTCGTCACCGAAATGTGCAAAACAACGAAGAAATACTGCCACCAACGACGGAATAGATATCAGAGATAATAAAGCAATAAAAAAGACGGATGTCCCCTGGAAAAGACGATAGAGTCAGAACTGATTAAATATGGCGGACACGCATTACTAACAAAAATCTACCAGCTAATAACTAACATATAGGAACAACAATTTATAAAAAAAGGAAAAGAGACGAATATGGGGTGGCGTCTTTACTATGGGATCTATGGCGAAATGATGACTTAAGCTTATACTTTTTTTTGAATGTTTTAGTTAACCATATAGTCAGATTTGAAATGCCAATGAGGAACCCTGTTTTGTAGTGAATGGAAAATAATATAATTTTTTTGAAATTTTCAGACGCAATTTCCGGTATGAAGGAGGTCATTTTTTTAAACTTTTTACGGAAAAAGTTTTATTCACTTATCAAAACCTTTAAAATGAGTTATCAAATACTTCGATCGGATCAGCTCTCGAGATATTGCGGGTGGGAGTAAATTCATAAAAGTGGGATGTATGGCGAAATGGTGACTTAAACTTATACTTTTTTTGACTGCTTTCGTTAAACAAATGGTCAGATTTGAAATACCACTGAAGAACCCTGTTTTGTAGTGAATTGATAACCCCGTTTTACGCTTACGCCACGGGGTGAAAATTGGATGACGTCATCACGCCGTTGTCATGACGTCATGGCTTTTTTTATTGAAATTGGATTTTAACCTGATCACTAAAACATAATTTATATTTTCTAAGAAAATGTGTCACTTAATTAAAACTGTTTTTTTTTCTTAATGAAATGTTCAAATCCTTTTTTTTTTGTTTGGAAGGGGTCAATGAGTTAATATAATAAATATTAACAAGACATTAATTTAAAGAAGCTATTAATTTTTTTTATTAGTACAAAAAAATTAATAGCAAATTAAGTGTTGGGTATAATGTAGATCTCTATTTTTTAGATAATAAGCAAATTAAAAACCAGATGTAAATTTAACAATTTAATTGAAGTCATTCAAAATTTATTAATTGATAATACAAAAAGTTCCAAAAATTAGGACAAAAAAATTAACTTTATAATAAAAAAGTGGTTGTAACTTCTAAACAAATTACTAAGGTACAAAAAGCTTTTCAAATAAATGCGTTAATCCATAAATTAGATTCATAAACTGTGAAATAGTGTGTGGGCCTCGCTGTAATTTAAACCATTAATTAAAACATTTTTACCTTTTACATGAAATTGGGCAATAAAAACTTTCGGAAAATGTTGCTTGTAACTCAATAAATTTTCAGTAGTTGCATTATAAATAACTTGTTTTTAAATGCTCAGTCTAAATCCGTTCCTCTTGCCTCTTTCCCTCTGGGCTTATATTGTTTACCACAAGACAGAGGATTTAAACGAGATTTTGCGTTTATGATTATTAACAATATTTTTTTTCTCCAAAATATGAAAATTGTTGTATGCAAAAGTGGTTTGTCAGAGGAATAGCCGCCCAAGGCGCAGTTGCCAAAATCATTGTCAAGGGCCACCAAAATGCTGTTTGATACGTATAGTACTTGAAAGGTCGTTTTATCCTATTAAAAAAAATTTGAGGCTAAAATTATGAACTGCTCCTCTTTCTGTTTATAATGAACTAGACTGATTATATTATTTTAACTAAAATTAGAAATTGACTTCGAGAGATCTATACAGGGTGATTCAAAAAAGAGTACAATATCAAAGTTATGTATTTTTTAAATTATATATTACATTTTCGAAATGTATATAAAAAATAAGCTATACTTTCATAAAAGTTTCCTAGACCTAAATACAGAGAGTTTTAAATTATGTCAATTTTACTCGAAATGTAAGGTTTTAGAACAAATTAAATATCTGCCGATAAAACCAATTATAACAAATTTAATTTTAGGTTTAAATAAGATTGTTTCCTCAGTCTATTTATTGATTCACTAATAAACATCTCTTTATCAGGTGTTTATAATTTTTAGTAAAATAGTAGAACATTCTTACTGCAATATTTGGCTTATTTTAAATGGAACACCCTATATTTTATAAGCATATCGTATAGATAATTTAATTACCTTTAAACTTTTATAAGGGTATCCTCCCAAAATGTCTTTTCATTAATGTAAGTAATGCACAAATCTGTGAATAATACATTAGTCTGAAGCCAACCCCCCCCCCCCCAAGTAATGCAATAACGATTTCGATATTTTTGCGATTATGTCTGTGTGGCCCACACACTATTTCACGGCATGGTTGTTGTAGTAACGATAAATCAAAACTGCTGTGTTAAAAAACTTGAAATTTTGCACACAAGATTCTGATACCCTAGATTACACCTGAATAGGTTTTGGTAATAATCGAACAACCGGAAGTGGCAGTTGCTATGAATAATGACGTCATTACGAAACAAGATGGCAATATAGTTTTACACATATATTTTGTATACACTATTGTTCATTTTCTTATCATTAAAATTTTCAAAACTTTTGCCATTGTTGTCAGATTTACCAAAAAGGCAAATTTTTTTGTCTTAACGTATTAATTTTTAATTCAAAAATGGCGAGAGGTCATGTGCTGACCACATCAGATTTTTTAAAAGTATATTGTGTTTCCCAAATTTGACCGGATGATTGCAAATTTGATAACAGAAGAAATTGACAATATTTCAGCTGATGATTAGCAGAAAAAAATTAAACGGGTAAATAAAGAAAAGAATTCTTACATAACATATTAATAATAATAATAATACTCGTCCTACATTTCACCTGAACCCCAGAATCCAAACGCTTGTGCGGGGAAGGGACGGCTATTAATATTATTATTTGCCGTGGCGCTCCGTGGCTACTTACTGAGGATTGACGGCGCCATTTGACTATGGGTGTAGGAAAACTCAGAAAACCTCACCACCATCAACAATTTCGATAAAATTTATTATAAATGTTGATGACTGAAATATATAGGGTATGTTTAATTAGTTTTTATTGTTTATGACTTTATTCACCATGTTTTTAATTATAAATAAAAAATTGGGAAACAATTTTAATAAGTAAGATATGCTAAAACGAGTGCTGATGCGGAGTCCACAACAGATCAGAAAAAGAAGTAGCGGACCAGGTCGAATGGCCAACTAGTATTGAAATCTAATATTCGTTTAAAAAATTAAAATGTAATTAATATTAAAGAAAGTTGACATAAATAATGAAATGTTGTCCTATTTATCCCTATTACTCTTTCCAGTTAACTTGTTTATCTGTATAAATTTATTACAACATTCTTTCGTTCCCGGAAGGGAATTTAAATTTCCCTACTCAATTCACCGTAATAATAATAAAGACATTAAATGTTATTTATCGCAAAATCATTTAGATTCATTTTCATGGTTAACTTTTTCTAAATCTTTGGATGGTGTTTTCTGTAAATCATGCGTTTTACTTGCAAAATCTGGAGGGTATTCATAAGGCCACACCGCTTAAAAAACTCGTAATAAGCCCGCTTCAAAAATATTCAAAACTTTGTGGTAAAGATGAAAATCTGATAATACATAATAATTCGACGTATCATAAAGAGTATAACTTTTGTTTTTGTGATGCTTAAATATTTTTTTATTTTTTATGTTAAAGAAATATATATCTTGCCAAAAAGATTTATGTTCCAGTTATTTTTATAAGGTTTTTTATTTATTTATACATTTTTTATTCTATATAGATATTTACTTTTTGGTTACGCCCCCCCCCCCAAGAAAAAAAGTTATCGACACCCTTGAGGAGTGTTACATATCGGGAGTTTCTATTTTATTCACTATTTGTTATGTAGTATATATTATTGATTTTAGAGAGATTTGGTAAATCACCGCTAATTGACTGTGGGCCGAGCGAGGCACACGTGGATTCTGTAAGATGAGATCGCGAGACAGAAGTAATTCAACGTCGCGAGCACAGAGAATTTCTATATCTAATATAAAAGATCATGCACCAACCATTTTCTGAAGTCATGGTGAAGGAGGTCGAGATCTCTATATGCATGACCATAAGTTGGTTTAAATTACTAAAGAAACAATTAAGAGAGAATTAGTTTACAAGTTATTGAAACATGACGTTAATTAATCGTTAAAGAGCAACAACTATCCAGTTCCCTATTAAGCGGACTCTTAAACAACCCCGTAACCCTGAAACCCGAATTTCACTTGAGAAACTTACTATAAATATTAATATCTAAAACAACTGCTTATTGGAAGAAGAACCGGTCCCGAGCGAAGTTGGAAACTAACTAACGAAATTAGTGTCACACATCGAAAGGTTTCCGGATTGGTTCGACCCCCGTAAGCTTCCCGGTACCACCCTTAATCTTACTGGAATCTAGCAAATCAGAAATGACCGCATTTTACTAAGCGAACTAAGAAAGGCGTATCCCTTTTTATTACAAATTTGACTTCCAGTAAGTGCTGCCCTCTGGGCAAATTTGAAAGAGTTTACTTGAATTTAATTATGCGATATATCAGCGACTAGCTATGTAATTAGAATCCGCGCCATATAATATTAAGTCTGATCTCTCGAGACAGGTCAAGGTCGGGTTACAAATCATGAACTTTGGACTTTACAGGGATGGAAAAACCCGTCAAAAAACCATCATCCAAAGCCATGTCCTGTCTTCCAATTTATTATCTAATAACAGAATTTGACTAAACTAAATACGTTGTTTTTATATTTTTGAACGAGTAAATTTAATTTCGTGGAAGGTTTTATGTACTACATATGTTGTGAGCCAACGTTAGCTTTTTCCTTTTGCAGGCCCTTTGTCCTATTGATTTATATATCTTGGTAATATTTCTAAAGTGAATATTTACAATGTATTGAATTCTAACGAAATAGTCTATTTTCTGAAGTGCTTGACAATTTATTAGTTTCTTTATGTCGAATACAAGTTAAAAAAGACCTCTGCTATTATAGCAGGAATTGTACAATGATACCCTTTATTTACAGGACTAATACTAAATAATTTTCAATTTTTATCATATTTATTGGAGTAAATTTAACATTTTTTCTTTTTTTTTCAGGTAAGTAAATAATACAAAAGATCAGCAGTAAGTTCTAAAAACAAACTTTTTGGTATGTATTTTGCAAATAGTATTTACATTCTCAAGCTATATTGTCGATTGTTTAATATTTCGGAGAGTTTGATTGGTTTAATTGCTCTGAACCTCGCTACGCTCGGCTCGGAGTGGATGGTCGAGAAACTTCTATCTATAACTTTTCAAATAAAAGGCAGATATGAAAATGGAACTGAAAAAAAATATTTGTTTTTACATGCTTGTTTGATATCCGAAATAAAAAATTAATAATTTTCAAAATTCAGCCCATCTCCTTTTTTTCGTTTTTTTCATAATTCTATAACTTTTTAAATTAAAGGCAGCTATCAAATGGAATTGGAAAAAATTATTTGTTTTTATATGCTTGTTTGATATCCGAAATAAAAAAATAATAATTTTCAAAATTCAGCCCATCTCCTTTTTTTCGATTTTTTCATAATTCTATAACTTTTGAAATTAAAGGCAATTATTTGTTTTTATATGCTTTTTTGAAATCCGAAATAAAAAATTAATTGATTCAAAAACCAGAGAAATAATAGTATATACGCTATTTTTTACACCGCGGTTCCCAAGCCCCCTAAAATTCAAATAATTATTTACCTATTAATTTTGTAAATATTTAAACGTAACAATCAATTCTATTATTTTTAAGTTTCCTACTTCTGATTATTCAATCATGTTTGATATTAAATTATGTATTTTTTATAAAATACCGACTCTTAAAAAAATTTAAAAAAAACAAGGTTCCCGGATGGGGAAGGCTCGAACCCAGACCAATTTCGATCCGCATTCAAATTACCTTTGCGCGAACCAACTGAGCTAATTCTGACAATAAAAAATGTTTGTAAAACCTTGTCTTATACGGATATATTATGTAAATAATGACAGAAGATTGCGATTTTGTCTCTTTTAAGATAGTTTAGAATAAAATTGTAAAAAATATATGAAAAAGCTTATGACGATCTCGTAAAATGGTGTTGGAGAAAAGAAAATTGAAGACTATACCACCGAAAATTGTTTCCTATACTCCTTTGTTGAAGTATTTGACAGTTCTGAATTAAATTAGGATATTAGGGAGTTTTTGAACCCACTAAAAATAACCTGTTTTGTGCTTATAGTTATTAAGGATAACGATAACGATAACGACTCATGATTTCAAAAGAGTTTTTGGAACGTCAAAAAATGTCTCTGGTTAAACTGATAGTAACCTAACTTTTTTGTATTTTGTGGGCACTTACGATTAAATGCAGTTAGTAAAATTTCGTTGTTTGTGTTTTTTTTCCTTAAATATGGATGAAAATATTAATATATTAATAAGAAAAAGGCAGTTGATTTGTAACATGATACTGAAAGTATTAAATTTCGACGAAAAGAGTAAAATAAGAACTATAACAAAAATTTTGAGGTTACAATAACAGACTGACGTTAACAATACTTTCATTCAGAAACAACTTCTGTGTCCATATAACCGCAAAAACGGTTATTCCAATCCGCCGTAAATAAAGTTTGTCGTTATCGTTATTCTGTTTGCCTCCCCTCTTTTCCTTTACTGCGCAATCTCAGAAACAACGATAACCACAAATATAGTTACTTTAGAGAGATTTTAAACCCTTTAATTTTTAGCTTTTCTTCCGTTATCGTGAGCATGCGCAATGGAAGTTTGCCGTTCCTTTGACTTTAATAACGATAACCGATTTCGTTACTAGAGAAATTTTAAGCCCTTTAATTATTAGCTTTTCTTCCGTTATCGTTATTGTGAGCATGCGCAACAGAAGTTTGCTGTTCCTTTAACTTTAATAACGATAACCGATTCCGTTACTTACGGAAAATTAAAGATAGAGAGTGGTTATGTCTATCGTTATGCGTAACAAAGCACCGTTGCCACACGTTTCAGATTTTCGAGCATATTAGATAATTTTGAAAAAGGAGATGCATGTGCTGATTAAAATATTTAGCATTAAACTATTGTAAAAAAATATCTGTTCCTTTAACATACGGAGTATTTGTTATATTTTTTCTTTATATCGTAATAATATTGTTCAATGTTCAAATATCATGTTTAATTTTTTTTGCAATGTCGTGATTGTAAAATTTAAATTGAGTATCTGACAACGCGCAAAACTGATATTAGATTCTTGAGAAAAACATAACCTAACTACTGTTAGAGTTCTGTCAGATTTGACGTTGGCCTGCGAAAACATATTTTAATTGTGTATACTTTGTGGATACTTTTTAGGTATGTGAATAGTCGATCTTGTCCTAATATTATTAGGAATTCGAAGAACCCTTGCTAATCTAAATATTTCCGGTCTTTCGAACCTGAAATATGGTTTCACAAACTTATACTCTATAGCATTAAGATCAAATTCTGGGATTTCCACTATCTCAATCTCAGGGACATGGAAAATATCTCTAAGTATAGCCTGCCTTATGAAATCCGCATTATGATCTCTTCTATTGATAATATTTTCCAAAACATTCTCCATTTCAAAATTAAATATATATGTATATTCTTTCAATTTTAATAAACAACAAAACACCAGAAATTCTGAGGTAAGAAAAACCAAAAGAAAATAACTATCGCCTGCCACCTGTCACTTTGTGAAGTTTAAAGTTGCGGTTTAAAATGTCTTAATTTCATTGCCGTGCTTATTGTTATGGTTAGCAAAAATAACCATAACATCGCCAAAATAAGGAGATTTTTTAAAGGGCTTAAAATCTCTTTTATCTGGCCCAAAAACTCCCTATTAATAATAGCACTGCAATAGAATTTAACGAATACATGCCATTTCGCCATAAAACTCTGTATCGTCGGTCGTGAATAACCCTGTATATTATTTTTATCTCAATACAGGGTTCGATTTTTAACGATAAAATAAATATATATTAAAGATATATTAAATTTTAAAATAATCAAAACATTTAAATCACCCTGTATTGTTTTAAGAATAGCTTGCAGGATATACTCTCGAAGTAAAGACACATCATCCCACTTAAAATCGTATCAAGGCAGATATTGTATTCACATTCACACCAACAAGTCGTCAGTGATTTCACTTTTAGATTCAGTAACAAACGACGGTTTCCTGCGATCAAGCGTGTTGCGACTCCTTTCGCGGATTGTCAATTGATTATCGTGTAAACAAACGCGGCATTTTAAATAAACGAACATTAGATGTGGTCCTGACAAGGGTTACTCAATGAAAACGGTTTTTGTGATATGACTGTTGTAGCGCGTGAAAATTCGGTGTGGTTTTGTTAATTTTTTACCGATATTATTTTGTGTTTGTCACAGTTACACGTGGGTAGTAGTTCTAGGATAATAGCCAATTTGTTGGGCATACAATTATTGTAAAATTGAAGGAGCGGTCGAAATTATTTTCTTCTTTATTTAAAATAAACGTTATGCAAATAATTATTTTTTTGTCAAAAAAGGAAAAGTTTCATTATATATTTAATTTAATAATTGGTTATTTTAAACCTATCACTTAAATTTTAACTTTCAAAGAATAAACTATCATCAGTGCCACTTTATTAACACAAGGTTATATTATCTATTCACCTAGAAAACGTGTACTGAAATGTTCACATTTTTACCATCAGGATATACAGAAATATGGATTAATATTTGGCACATGTATACTGGATAATTTATTAAGAGTAAGCGACCGGTCATATCTAGAGAACTTGATAATTTTGAAAAAAAATCATTAAGTTTCTAACTTCGTGAGACAGCCTAGTCTCACGAATTATTTACAATTAAAAAAAGTGTGTTATGAAAAGTTTCGATATTAGGAACTATTCCAACTTTTGTTAAAATGGAAATCATCACGGAACAGTAGTGAAATTCGAGATGCTGACATTTATACTAAATTAATCAAGTTAAGAATGCGCAGGCTAGAATTTCCTCATTTTTACTAATATTCTCCAAATAAAAAGCAAATGTAATTGAACACTATTAGTCTAGTCGAGAAGTGAGTTTTCTGCGAAAAATAGTAAGAAGTGTAAGAAAAATATGAGCGTTGGCTCATTCGACGCGGATTGCAATTCTGAGAAATGTGTCATGTCGATTTTTTCCTGCAAATAAAAATTGAAATTGTTATTAACAAAAAATGAAGAAGATAAATATCTAATATTTATTGCTTTAATTTGTTGCTGAAAATAGGGTTCCGAGCCGATTCGGGATGAGTGACTACCGCATTTAAATAATTTTTTTAAAGCGCTAATCATTGGTTTAAAAATATGAAAAAATTATGGTGTCATTTCAACACTTGAAGAAAGAAGGTCGTGTTGGAAAAAAAAATTAAATGCATTTTTCAAAAAGCTAGTCTATTGTTAATTAACAATTATTTTTCATACCTCGTCTTCATTGAAAGCTTGCTAATTGTTTAAATAAACACCCTAAAAATTTTTCGCCTCTTGGACTATTCTCTATGAGTGTGCTCAATAAGATGACGCTATAAAATTATTTATAATTTGTTTTTATTGTTTATAAACGAGTTTTCTAAGTTAACAAAAAATGAAAAATCGTAAAATTGCTATTAAATTTTTTTTTTCTCAAATACTATGGTATAGCTGTTTTTATATTTGAAATAAGGATTAAATTATTGTCGGAATTTTTAACACTATTTGTTTATAAATTGTTTATAAACAAATGGTTTACTTTAATATTTTTGAAATTTTTTTTTACCATTCTATTGTTAAAAAAATTTCTTATTTATATTGGTTTTTTTTTTGGTATTTGCATTATTTAAATAATTAGTTAAGAAATATTTTTTTAAAAATCGTTATTGATGGCTCATAATACACTTATTAATTTCATTGTTTATTTAGTTAACAATTTGTTATAAATAATATAATATAAATAATATAATATTTGACTGTCACAATTTTTTTTTTCTAATAGTACTAAAAATTACAAAAACAACCATCTGCAACAATGTGCCGAAAAAAATTTTTTGTAGTTTTTTTGAAAATCCAATAAAATATACAAAATTTTTTTTTCTTAACTTTATTGCATATATGGTTGTTTTTGTATTTTTTAGTAGTATTAGAAAAAAAAATATTGTAACACTCAAATATTGTTTATAGCAATTGTGAACTAAATAACCAATGAAATTATTAATGAAAAAAAAAATTTTATTCTATTATGAGCCATCAATAAAGATTTTTAAGGACAACATTATTTCTTCACTAATTATTTAAATAATGCAAATATGAAAAAACCGATAATAAACAATAACAAATTTTTTTAAGAAAAAAAAAATTTTAAGTCGTCATGGACCCCAAACAATACAATGTCAAAAAAAATTTTTTCAAAAATATTAAAGTTAACTATTTATTTATAAACAAATAGCGTTAAAAAATCTTACCCACAATCCTTATTTCTAATATAAAAACAGCTATACCAAAGAATATGTGAAAAAAAAAATATAACAACAATTTTACGATTTTTCATTTTTTGATAAATTAGAAAACTCGTTATAAACAATATAAACACATTTTTAATGTGATTATTTAAACAAGCTTTCAATGAAGACAGAGGTATGAAAGAAAATAGTTAATTATCAATAGGCTAGCTTTTTAAAAAATGCATTTAAATTTTTTTTCCAACGGGACTTTCTTTCTTCAAGTGTTGAAATGACACCATAATTTTTTCAAACTTTTAAATCAATATTTAGTGCTTTAAAAAAATTATTTTAAATGCGGTAGTCACTATAGAGGCGGCGTACTCGTCCCGAAACGGTCGCGCGGAACCCTATTTTCAGCAACAAATTAAAGTTGTAAATATTAGAGCTAGAAATTCGGGAGTAAGAAGTTTTTTTTGGAAATTTCCTCCTCATTAAGGATCTTTTTTTGCAATTCCGCTATCTTGTATAGTTTTTAAGTTATCATCAAAAAATAACATGGCTTTTTTTTAGTTTTTTGTTAATAACAATTACAATTTTTATTTGCAGGAAAAAATCGACATGACACATTTCTCAGAATTGCAATCCGCGTCGAATGAGCCATCGCTCATATTTTTTCTACACTTCTAACTATTTTTCGCAGAAAACTCACTTCTCGACTATACTAATATGGGATATATTATTAAGTATATCGCTATGTCTAGGGCCAACAAGAGTCTAAAGACAGAAATTCTGCTTTGCTTTCTGTCATCTGTCAATCAGTTGTCACTGCGTTTTAATGTCAAAACTGCCAAATGTATTTAGTGTTTATAAATTATAGTATTAAAATCGTATCCAAATATTTTTTTTATTAAAAGAAGTCTAAACAAATATTTCCTTGGGAATCGAACTCTAAAAATATTTTTTTTTATTAAAAGAAGTCTTTAGTACCTACACTAGCCTGTGTATTAAAAAAATATATATTTCCTCGGGAATCGAACCCGGATCTTTTATATGTAAAGCATGCAATTTACCCACGGGACCACACGTCACACAATGATAAATAATCAAACTTTCAAATTAACAGCACTGATGACAAATCAAAGTAGAATTTCTGTCTCTAGACTCTAGTTATAAACACTATTTACATTTGGTAGTTTTGACATTAAAACGGAGTGACAACTGAGTGACAGATGACAGAAATTAAAGTAGAATTTCTGTCTCTAGACTCTTGTCTAGGGTCACCCTTATTGTAATCGTCATGCCAAGCACTCGCAATTATGGTCACTTACTTTTCCAGGTGGATGTTGTAGTAACCATAACTCAAAAGCTACTGAATTGAAAAATATGAAATTTTTTATACAGGATTATAATACCCTAGATTAGATCTGATTAGATTTTGGTGTGAATCGGACGTCATTACTAAACAAATGGACAATAAAGTATTACATACCTAAACAGAAACTTATTTGTATATTCTAATTTATATGGAAAATAATTTAATACAAACTAAATATGTAGAGCATTATAAAAACAGATAGTAGATATTATAAACTATTTTCTTCTATCATTTACGATTTTGATGGTACATATTTTTATACTTACCTCACAAACTGCAGTCAAGGGCAAAATAATCTTTTCGGAATCTATTGAAAATAATCAACTAATTTCAATATAAACTGTTCTTTCTCACAATATCGCGACATTAGAGAGTTTTAGCACTTCGTCCACTGGGAATAGGTAAATTCCCTCCCAAGGAAAAAGGGGTCAAAAATAACCGGTAAATTCGGTCCCAAATTTTGTTTGTACCTGAAACTGTATAGGTAAATTCGGTCCCGGCAAAATATTTTAAGAGGAGAGCAATATAATAAAACTAGGTAATATTGAATAATTTTTGTTTTATTAAATTAAATAAAAATATTTACATTGTTTTTTATCTAAACTAAATAGATATGTTTATACCTATAAAAGTATAAGTTATTATGAAATCCGATAGCACCTTTTTTACATATTGTATACCTAATTAAACACCACAGTGAAATGAGACACATTTAATAAAATGCAAACGACTTATTTCGTTTTTTGTATATGATTCAATCATTTTTGTAATAAATGTTTGCCTGTTTTTAACTTTACTGTTGATAATTTTAGTTCTGCTGAATTTTTAGCCCAAAATTTAAATATATGTATAGTTATTTATAACTACTATGGGCTTTCCTTTTTCTTTCAAAATAATATTAAGGTCCATGTTATAGACTACAGAGAATACTTGAATCGACAAATATATATAAACAGAAAAAATAAATAAATATTTCAATCCATTTTAGATGTTTATACTGTTCATTTACTAATTACTACTATTTTCGGAAAAATCCAATACCTTTACTTATTTACTGCTTTCTCAGTTTCCTAAAATTCTTGTTGGGAGGGAATGTACCTATCGACAATGGGTATAAAATTTTTAATTTAATCTGCTACCTGTTGGGACCGAATCTACCATCACCCAGCCCACTAACGTTAACGCTAACGCTAATCCTCATTTCGAACAGACTGCGGATGCTCACTTTAAAATAAAAATAGTGTAAGGTAAATTTTCTGAAATAGCGGGATGTTTTGCGGGTCCCCTTAACTCAAATACATTAAGGAATTGTCATAATTGACACATAACAAAACCTAAAATACAGAAAAGCACAATTGCTTTGCTAAAACTATTTTTTACATTCCGTTATTCTATTCGCTAAACAAATTTAGCGTTAACGTTAGCGTTAGCGGGTGAGATGCTAAAACTCTCTAGTTTTTTTAAATACGTAAATGTAAAATGTGTCAAAATCAAAACTGGCATAAAATTTGAACTGATTGCTGGAAGTTATTCAAGGCATTCACTTTAGATTCAAATCTCATCTGAACAAACTTTAACATAATTATGTCGTACCTATATTAGAAAAAATAGCAAAATAAAAAAGTCCTAGCTTATTTGATACAGTACATCTGAATATAAGTCCTAAAACTATATGAATTCTTAAATTATTTTTATATTGAACAAATCAAAAAGTGAATTGTCCCAAATATTTCAGAGAAGCAAGAATTTAAAAATATATTTCTATAGGCAAATTATGTCGTACTAGTATAACGTATAACATTTTTTATGTTCTATTAAATCCATCTTTGAGGTCAAATCCATAAATCTATTGAAATTTGTTCAAAGTAAATAAAAAATAACTAAACTTAATTTATTTTAACATTTTTACAGCCTATATTTTAGTATAATATGCTAATTTTTATGACAAACTCATTGTGCATCAGTTCACGAATGAAGAATTTGTCACCTGCTTTGCAAATGAAGAAAGTTTATTGACTGGATATTTTAGAAAATAAAATAAATCGAAATTTGAGGTAAATAACATTACTGACAAATTAGTAATGAAATGGTAGTAATTTGATAAAGAAATAATTATTTGTGATTTAGAAAAATAAATGGTTTAAACAATAAAAAGAAAATTACGCGTTTTTTTGTAAGAAACAAAGTTTTCTGTAAGAAAAAATATATTGCGCAAGAGAAAAAAATTAAACGATTTGGAAACACCGGTATACACCCAAATGTTCATAACGTGATAACCTAACATTTACTGTCAGTCAAATAGTTTATCATAATTAATGAATTAAGGACAACCAGTAAAAATTTTAATAGAATCTTAATAATAAACAATGGATTTTCCTTTTTGGTATTACAGAGTAAGACCGGTGTTAAAATAGTAACAAAAATTGTATAATGAAATTACAAATAAAAAATCACAACATTACTTTAATGTATGAAGTAATTAAATATTTTAAAACTGGTTAAAAAATAATTATTTTAAAAATTTCTGACACTAACCAACTGTGGGGAAAAACACGACAGTAAAGTATTTAATTCTACTCGAGGATTTTTTACCAAAACAAGACCGAAATTTGAAGTATAGAGATGGGAGGAACCAAAATAAAATGACAGATGGGACTGACCCAGAGAAATATACCGACCGGAACGCTTCCATTTTTTTAGCTATTATTGTCCTCAGCTGTGGAGGCGGAAATCTTTTATAGACAACTTACGCTATGTTCTGTGAGGTAGTGTAGGGTTGCTGTGGGGAATTATTAATCTGAAATTAGAAAATTATTAGTACTTAAGATATTTCATTGTGTAGGATATATTGGTTTGATACTTACGAGCCTTCTGGGAGCTCTAGAGTTTTTGGACTTTAGTCGCCCAATTTAGAGTTCACATAAAGCACACTCCTAAATAGGTAACTTCGGTCCCCAAAGCCCAAGGTTGATTTCATTGAGAGGTTGACTTTGGGTCTTTGAAAATTATGAGTTCAGTTTTTTGAGGGGTCAGAGTAATATTATACTTACTACACCATTGAGAAAAAAGATTGCGAAGTTATTTGATTATTTTTTCAGAGCTCTTGTGGACCGAAGCGGAGATTGATGTGTAATCAGCGTATAGCTGAATGTCTTGGCTAGGCAAGGGAGGGCGGGAGATGTCTTGCGTGTATATCAGATACAGGGGGAACTCCGGCTTGCGGAGTGAAGAGGTCTGATATGGAATTTCCAACTTTAACGTTTTTGACGTAGGAGTGGATAAATTTGATTAAGGGGCTTGGGAGTTCGATGTCTGAAATCTTCAGAATTAATCCAGCATAACAAACTTGGTCAAACGCCTTTTGTACATCGAAAAAGACGGCCGATGTACAGTGATCAAAGTTGAGAGCTTTAGAAGCTAGGGTGTGGAGTCTCACTAGTGCATCTTGGGTGGGATATTCAGGCTTAAATCCATATAAAACGATGTACAAGAAAATGTAAACTTACTACAATATGAAATTATTATTTCTAATCAGTAAAGTATCTAAAAATGGTAGTTGTTCATTATTTTCCTTTTCATATGTAAATTTTATTGATGGAAATTTAGAATTTAATTTGGTCATCAAATTATCTAAATTTTCTTTTTTGGTATCAAAAATAGCGAAAATGTCATCCACGTCATTGCCAGGTTTGTGTATTTTGGGAAGATAATACCACTTTGACATCGTAGGTTTACTACCTGGTAATCTTTATTTGAACTTTAAACAAGCTTTTTACCCATTTTCAAAATATTAATTACTTCTCTGATCATTTTTGGCAAAGGATTTTTTTGTATATGGTTCATTTTGGATCAATTCAAAATAATTGCTTTTATTTAGTATAACTACCTTGTTTCCTTTGTCCGCCTTTTAAGTAAAAACAGACTTTCTTTCTCAAGTTTTTGGCAATATTAATGTCTTTTCGGGTCGGTGGTTTGTTACTAGAAACAATATTTCTTTTAATCTGGTTTCTGCAAGCCTTTTGCACTTTCTGGGATACCTTGAATAGAAGATCCAATGTATTCAATCAAGTCACTCGGGTTACTTCCAGAAGGCAAGTAAAAGCGCGAGTTCCGATTGTTCAAAAACTTGAGACGACTGATTTTCAACTATATGTAATGTTTCAGTAGAGAATGTTTTCTTTGGCTTAAGATTTTAAAGTTTTTTTATTTAAATATGACATTTTTTAGCAAATTTAACGTCAATAACTACAAACATTCTCCTCTGAAACTCACACCATTCTTCAAACTGTATATTCGTTATCTAAAAGTTCATTTTTTGTAAAGTCCGTATGCCTCTATTCAAGAATATTTCGTTTACTGTGTAGATGTTTGATTTCCAAGTCCAGCCATTTGTGTTTTGCAAAAGAACTAACTTTATAAGAAATATTTGATTTCGGTGTATCAATCTTTATGAATTTTGGAAAAATGTTATATTGTTTGCAGAACTTTAAAAACCAAATATCTGCACTAACTGGCTTAAGTTTAGTACTAAGTTTAACATACCTATTTTGTTCCTTTGACCGTGAAGCCATCTCACCTTGAATTGGAAATTTGGAACCTTTTTTTTTAACAATGTTGCAGAATATCGTAACAAATTAAGGTTGGAAAAGCCTGTAATGCCAGGCTTCAATAATTTTAGTTGTTCGATGTCTCTGCCTACAGCACTCCAAAAAAATCGCCTATTTTCTCATTTTTTAACAGATGCTCTACAAAGTAGTCATTAAACTCGTTAATTTGAGAATCGATCAAGAAGTTTCCATTATATTTAATCACCTTTATAGAACTAAATACCGCCGGACATTATTAGTCAGCCTTAATTCTTGGATATTTAGCCAAAGAGAGATTTTTACTAATTTCATTAATCTATATAAGATACGGACTGATTGTATGGTTTGTGACAAAAATACGATACAATAAAATTTTGAAAGTCACTAAATAAGTATGTTAATTCTTAAAATAATGTTCAGTGGACTTAGAAATATATGTAGGATCTTTACATTCACTTTGGTTTAAATCTTCGTTTCAATGTATTTTTTAGAAACTATTTTACCAATTTTTTAGAAACTACTTTACCAAGTACATTTTTTGGTTAAATGCAAATAAGTCGTTACTTTTCGCAGACAAAGAAAATGTATTTTGATATGCTTTGTATGTGACTTAAGTTCGTGACTAACGCTTTTGCCTTTAAGAGAGGTGGCTTAATTGATGACATTTGAGCTTTTCTAGTTGTTGTGGAGACATCTCACTTGGAACCAGCGCTTGAAGAAACAAATTAAAGCCAATTGACTACATTGCCTTGAAGTGTTTAGGTTAGGTTTAATGTGAGTAGAGCGTTTGCTCGCCCCTCCACTACGGCCAGCAGAGGCCTATTGTGGCTCAGCCCTATGGGCTGTAATTCACCATACAATTACACCTTCTTACGAAGTCTATGGTTGATTTAGATGAAGCTTCCTTGAAGTCGGTAGGCTCCAGGTGTACGAAACCAAACGTACGAAGCCTATTCATCTCCAGGGCAGGACATGAGCATAAAATATGCTCCGCCGTTTCGTCTTCCACACTGCAGAAGCGACAGTCCGATCTTTGACTCAGACCTAGCTTCTTCAGATAGTAACGCACACGACAGTGCCCTGTAAGCAGTCCAATTAGGATGCGTAGATCACTTCTACTCCATTCTAGAATCTGCGATAGGGTGCTACCTGGGGGTTTGACTATGAACGCCTTAGAGTGAGCCAACCCAGGAATATCTTTCCAGTGCTGGATACTTTTCCTCTCGGCCCATTTACAGATAGTGTCTTTGGCACTGCTTTCGTCTATGTTGAAAAATGGTTCCGGTCCAATGAACTCGGATTCTGCACTCTTCTTAACTTTTGTTAACAAGAGGATGATTTGCCAACTCTCTTGCACACAAATCTATAGCGAAGACCTCCGCCTGAAAGATGGTAGCATACTTGCCGAGGCTTATTGTGATGTCAACTCTCGGCTTTCTGCTGTACACTCCGGCTCCCGCACCATTTGGGGTCTTTGACCCATCTTTGTACAGTACATAAGCCGTCCCTGGAAAGAGCATATTCCCCTTTTCCCATTCGTCTCTTTTCGGAAAAAGGACGTTAAAGGACTTCTGTATGTGAGTTCTGGAGGAGAGCACGTCCGAAACCATTCCGAGAGTGTGGTGAGTACTCATCTCTCGCAGCAGTCCAGAGTGGTCCCATAGCCTCTCCCCCTCAATTTGACTAGCCACCGACATGGCTCTGTAGGAGGTAATTCTGGCCTCCTGCTCCAATTATATGTGGAGAGGAGTAAGACCCAGAGATCTTTCCATTGCCGCTGTCGGGGAGGTTGACATGGCGCCTGTAATAGCCACATAAGCTAATCTCTGGAGACCAGATAATTTAGCCGCCGCCGCAATAAACTGAAGCCCCCTCGTCCACCAGGCTACTGCGCCATATGTGACCATTGGTTTTATCACCGTTTGTTAAATCCAGTAAATCTGCTTAGGGTTCATTCCCCACGACTTGCCGCACACCCTTCTGATATTCAGAAGAATGCCCTGGCTTTATTGATTGTTCTTTTCAGATGGGAATTCCAGGTAAGTTTTCTATCTAGGATAATCCCCAGATACTTTACCTCCTCCGCATACGGAATGATGCCTTCCAAAATTGGATGACGTAGCTTATCAAGCTTCCTCTTTTTGGTAAAAGGAATTACTACCGTTTTGTGGGGGTTCACAGACATCTGTTCCTCCTCACATCACCTGTATACGATGTTAAGGGCTTCCTGAAGGATATTAGAAATAGTCTCTTCAAATAAACCTCTAACCATTATTAAAAGGTCATCGTCATTGACGTGTTTAGAATGAAAAATATGAAATAAAGGCGACGGTGAAAGCACCGTCAGGTGGGCTGGAATGCAGCAAGAATATGTGTCGTGACGGGAATCGCGGCGCTCGTCCTGTGAGCCTTCGGCTTGGCATGATTTGGATAGTTTAATTTTTAAAATTGTTCTTTTCTTGTGGGATCGACATTGTCAATTAAAGTATAGAAATTAGACTGGTTTTTCGAAGTCCACATTGACGAATGTAGTGCAGGTCCTATACTTGGCGCTGGCGTCGAGACGTTGAATTTGGATCTTTGATTTGTAGCTTATTACACGATCTTGATAGTTCGATTTGTGAAATGAGACTGGTCTATCTCTGTGCTTTGTTTTATACAATTTTGGATATCTAATTAACGCGGTGATTAACCATGTTGTGTTTATTTCTCAGTGTTAAAACTAAAAGCCATATATGTCTACGACCGGAAAGAATTATTATCAACCTCTCATATTTATATATTTTTAAATATAGGGATACAGTAAATCAATTGGCCGAAGTATACTTGTAAACATAGGCGAATGTCTAAGAACATTTTGAAACAAGGCAATAAAATTAAAAAATAAGACATATTGACGTTATTTTATAAAATTGTTAGAAAAAAATAAAATGATATTCCAGTGCTATATAAAAGCATATTTAAAATACTTATAAATGTGGTATAAATTTAATTATCTAATAGTAATTTGATTATATTATTACATCTGACACAGTCTTTGAGGGAATGTTAAACAATTTTGATTTAATTTTCATTAAATTAAGGAAACTTAAATTCCTAATTTTTATTCAAAAATGTGTTTTTCTACAGTTCGTGACTAACATGACCCGAATTTTTTAATACAATTATCCACTTCCTTGTAGATTTTTTGTTTAAAATTTTATCTTGCGAGTAATTTTAATCGCCCACGTAAGGCACGAATATATCCACATGTCCATGTTAATTTGCGACTGTTTCATCTCTACATGGAAGTACAAGAAAAAATATATGAGTGGAATGAAAATGAGTGTTTTTGACACTTTTAATTGTGGTAAAAATGTTTATGGAATAGTGATTCATCCTGACTAGGAATGTACGAATTAAGTGTTCAGCGAATTACGGATTGCAGTTTCACGGAAGTAAAACAAATATTTATTAACGTTTTATCAACTCCAATTAAGAACCACTTATCTAAATTTCCTAAAAAATTTATTAACACAAATTATTTTTCAATTTCGTTATCATTAATTGGTTTTTTGTTGCTTGATTAAAAATAATAAAAATAAATCCTGACAACCACGTGACTTTTGCCGCTTAGAGAATTATCCCAAGGAAAATGTGCTTGTAAACATTTTTTTTTATATTTTTCAGTTTATGTTAAGTAATCCTACCCTCTAGTCCATTTTTTTCTGCGCAGAACAGGGTAGAGCGGCACAAAACATTGTTTTTAGACGAAATCTTGCCTAATGTAGCAACTAAAAATATGTAGGTTTTTCATATTTAAAATAGTTATTAAAAGAGTGCATCTGTGCTACTTTTTTAAAATTTATCTAGAATATATTCGTACCACTTTTTATTAAAATAATTTTTTAAAAATGTCACAGACGCGCTGTGAAGAATTAACTACATGATCGATTGATAAAAACAGCTTCATATCTTTAATATTAACGGAGCGCTCGTCCAAAAATCATGTCAGGCAAGATTACATATGATATTGGCGCCTCTTGGGCGTTACCCTATTTTTACTCAGTAATATTTTAACATAATTGACATTTAAAAATTTACATAAATGAAAAATTTCAAATGTAAGTTTCGGAATTTGTAATGAAATAATTTGTATGAATTATTTAATTTTATAATTTAATGGGTAAAAGATTATAAAAAAATTCGTAAATTAAACAAAAAACAATTAAAAAAATGTGAAATGAAAAAGAATAAACAAGAAATCAATTTTTTTAATTTATATGTTTGGGATGCCAATTGAAAGATTATACCAAGAAAATAAGTTTTATTGAAAGAAATGTAAAAAAATGAGGGGGTAATCCCACCCAACTTTCCGAACACTCCTAGTAAATTAATTGTTTAATCGATTTTTTAGTTTTTTTGCATCAAAATACATTAATAAAATTGGTTTACAAAAATTAAAAAAAAACTTAATTTTTTGTAAAAATGTTTTTTAACTTTTTATAATTTTGTATAATTTTTATAATTTTGTATAATTTCTAAAGTATTATTTTAAAATTATTTACTTTTTTCATTTGTTTTAAATTTTCGATAAAACAAAAGAACAAAAAAAAATTATTTTTGTTTTATTTTGGTTATAATAATTACAATATTAAATTCGAAGAGACTAAATTATTTTCTAAATTTAGAATTTTATATTACCTTCGAATGGTATAAATCAAATTTTAACATCTTTAATATTTTTAAAGTTATTCAATTTTTTTTAAACTTATATTAAATTTCAAAAAAAAAATTATGAATTCTACAATTTTTTGAATAAAATTTTGAAAAAAATCACAATTATAGAGTTTTTTACTACATATTTAATGGTATTTTTTTTAATTTTTAATATTAATATTAACCTTAAAAGAAATTAAACCTATTTTTGAATAATTTTAAAGTCAATAAATAATTAATACCTATCTCATTCAATTTTATTCAGGTTTTTTGGATCAAAATGCATTAATAAAGTTAGTTTAAAAACTAAAAAAAAACGATTTTTTTGTGAAAAATTCATGGGTAAAAATCCATTGAATTGTTTTAACTTTTTTCATTTTTTGCTATAACTTTTACAAATACTATGCTAAAATTATGAAATAATTTACACACATAGTACTTTTGGATCCTTTTCGAATATGCTATTTACTTTTTTTATTTATTTTATACTTATTGCTAAAACGAAATTACAAAAAATTAAAAAAAAATTCTTTATTTTGGCTATAAAAATTACAGTTCTAAATTCTAAGAAAATAAAATACATTTTAAATTTAGAGTTTCATATTATCTTTAGAATGGTGCCAATCCCAGTTCAATAACTTTAATATTGTAGAAGTTATTCAGTTTAGTTTAAAATCATAATATAATTTTTAATGTTTCTAGCCAATTTTTTAAAAAAATCACAATTTTTGTAATAAAATTTTGAAAAAAATTATGATACAAAAAATTATTACAAATTTAAAGATATTTTTTTTTAATTTTTAATATTAAAATAAAAACTAGCGGCGAAACTATGCGGAACTCGAAAAAAAAGTTAAAGACCAATTTTGTAGAAAATTGTATGTTCTACAATTTTGATTTTTTCTAAATTTTCATAAAAATCCATAATTTTGTCTCAAAATCTAAAAAAAGTCGCAAATGTCTATATGCATTACTTTCACGCCCTCTAGCGACGAAACTATGAGGAATTCAAAAAAACGGTAATGACAAAATGTGTAGAAAATTTTATGTTCTACAACTTTCATATCCTGTAATTTTTCATAAAAATGCATTATTTTGGTAATTTAAAAAAAAAATATGAAAAAAAATTACTTTTGGATAAATCTGGCAACAATGGCCAAAGTTTTTGAAAATTTTAGTCATTTGAAATTAAACTATAACGTATAAAAAATATATGTGTAAAACTTTATTGCCATCTTGTTTAGTAATGACGTCATCACTTATAGCAACTGACACTTCCGGTTGTCGGATTAACTCCAAAATCTATACAGGTTATCTCCTTGCTACCCTAAATATGTATATAAAATTTCATTTAAATCGGTTCAGCCGTTTAAACGCTATCGTGTTCACACAGACAGACATCATGCTAAAAATGGTATAAATGGATTCAGGTGACCTCAAAACGTAAAGATCCGTTAAAATCTGGGTATGGTCAAAATATCATGATCGCAATACTTTCCTTCTATACAACTTTGTTGTTCGGAAAGTAAAAATATAAAGGAAGATTATATACCAATTATACGAATATATGAATTTTATTTAATCAAATTAAAAAAAAAATAAGAAGAAAAGGAACAAAAAGGTTATTACTGAAAGAAATTTAGTATGGAGATACAGTGAATAGAACAAGTAGAAATATATTCTGACGAATACTAGAAGATCAGGATTTAAAACTAAATTTATGTAAAATTCTCAAAGAGGCATAAACAGGATGCAACGAAAATTTTTATTTTGTGTAATACTTTTTGTAATGTTTATTATTTTTTACTAGAATCCCTAGCCGTAAATTGAGATTTTCAAATCATTGAATTGAAAAATGTACTCAAGTAAATAAGTTAATTAAAAATTGTGTTCTAAAAAGTTTTAAAAACATTTTACGTTTTTAACATGTTAGTTTTTTATTTATTGTAAACTAACTCACTTTGCACTCCTTGAAAATGGCAACAATAAATTTCTGAAACGTTGGCGTAGTAGAAAAGAGTTTTACTTAATTCTGCCCTTTTTTGGCTAAGATTTTTCATTTTTTTGTATATATTGTACTGATTTACTTTTATCATATAATCTCAAAGTGGGGTTCTATAAAATTTAAAAAAATATAATAAACATTACAATTTAAGCACAATTAATAATAAATCCTAGAAGTATCCTGACCACTCTTCTATCCTTTTCCGATTATCACCATTCAAATTAGATTTTCCAACTAGATTTTCTTCTTTTTTAAATTTTCTGTCAACCAGTAACAGCCTCTACAATTTCCAATTAGTATTTATTTATCGTTTCAATTCCAGATGTGTATATAATACATTTAATTATCTGTATACATATTTTTATAAAAAAGTTTTATATTGACATTCTAACATTCTAAAATTACACACTGCTACAATTAGAATATCCTAAAATCATGGGTAAAAACCATTGGGAATTCGGGAACAAGTGTGATACAATAGTTGTAGGGAATTTTATGCTCTACAACTTTGCACTAGATCATTTCGCACTAAAGCGCATTGTTTGTCACCTATGGGAATTCGAAAAAAAGTTAAATATAAAAGTTAAGAGAAAGTTGGGGCTCTACAACTTTGCGCTAGAAAAGTTTGCACTAAAATGCATTGTTTGTCCTCAAAATTTTGAAAAACTGAGGGAAAACTACATGCATATTTTTTTGCGCGCCCTCTACTGGCGCAGCTATTGAAAATTCTGGAAAAAGTTTGGTACAAAAATTGTAGGAAATTTTATGGTCTAAAACTTTGCACTACAACCTTTTGCACTAAAGTGTATTGTTTTTCCTTAAAATTTAAAAAAAGGCAGAAAAATCTTACATTCAATCAATGTCGGTTTTGAGAACCTTCTACTGTACCAATTTGAACCAAAAACTAATGGTCGCATTCCAGGCACACGTCAACCCTTCATACCAAATTTCAGCTTGATTGGTCAAACGGTTCGACAGTTATCGTGGAAGATTACACACAGACACACAGACAGAACTTATTCTGGAAATGGTTTCAATCTTCTTGGGTGACCTCAAAATGAATATTTTTGTCGATATCTCGATTATTTTTTTCTGCTCATTCATTATACTTTCTCTTTGATGGGGCCGGGAAAGTAATATGTAAATCTAAAAAATAATGTAGAAGAAATATAAATAATAAAAGAAAATTTACCTATAAATTTTAAAGTGAGTAGTTAAGTTATTATTAATATTTTGGTCACTATTTATAAATAATATTTGTTTTATTTTCCTGGAACCTAATCTATTTTGACGATCAGACTAATAAATAAACCATATAAAAATGTATATAATTGTTACTCGAAGTGCCGATAGATGTGAAAACTAATGTTATCATTTGAATTTACAAATTATGAAATTTTAATTTTTAATTTAAGTTTTCATTTATGTCGACAGTCCCCATGATTGCCTACATTTTTTATTAGTTTTTAATCACTCACCTGTATATATGTACATTTGCACAGGTTCGTAACTTCTGACTTACATTGTAGTTACATTTTGGGTCAGGATTTTAACTCACCACTACATTATTATTCTGTAGTTTGTGATCTCCTTTATTTTCAGTTTATTATATTTATATTTTTGATAGTTATGTTATTGTGAACTTAAGTGTTACAAAATGAATCTGTTCGCTCTTAAGAGCGGAGGTACACTTTCTGTAGCATATGCCTTTCCAATGTAATCGTAGAAACAAAATCCCAGAAAAACGGGACAATATTTTTGAAAAATTCAAACGGTCAGTTAAAATTTAGGTCACTACGGATGCAGGAAAGTTATTAAGAATCCTGAAAATATTTAGTTTTTGAAAATATTAGCATATGAAAATTAATGAAAATTGATAGTTCGTAAAAAACACCCAACAGAATATTTTTATACAATCTCAGGGACTTTCCGAGCTTAAGAACAGGTTAAGAAATCATTTAAAAAAAATTTGATTCAAAAATATTCAGTAGATTTTTCAGGATTTTGATTATAAAATTGGTGTTTTTGAAGCGCTAACAGCTATCCGATGAGATTTGCTTTCTTCCTCGCACAATATAGCCGTCGACGTCGTTTAAAATGAACAGTTTCTACGGACTCAGGACCAATTTGTGCCCATTATAGTTTTCTAATGGAGCTTATCTTGTTATTAATATAAACATAATAAATCAGATTAGATTTTAAACGAAGTGGCTTTTTGTTTACATATTATTTTGGATCTTTTTAACTCCTTTGGTAGCTTGCATAAGAAATATAAACATGAATAAATAAATGACGGAGGAAAATACATAAAAAAAAATTACTAATATTATATTGTAACATTTAATGGAACTCCCAAATTTATGTACACAAAAGATATTAAATATTTGTATTTTCTCTGTTTACATAAGTGCATAAAATAGATTTTTTAAATTTTAAGGACAAACAGTACACTTTAGTACGAAATGTTGTAGTACAAAGTTTTAGAGCATAAAATTCTCTACAACTTTTGTCTTAAACTTTTTCCATAATTTCCAATAGTTGCGTCACTAGAGGTCGCGTAAAAAATTTGCATGTAGGTTTCCCCCGGTTTTTCTTGATTTTGAGTACAAGCAATGTATTTTAGTGCAAAATGTTCTAGTGCAAAGTTGTAAAGCATCAAATTTTCTTTAACTTTTGTATTTAACTTTTTTTCGAATTCCTCATAGTTTCGCCGCTAGAAGGCGAAAAAATACACATTTAGGATTTTCACCTTTTTTTTTAATTTTGAAGATAAATTATGCACTTTAGTGCAAAATGTTTCAGTGCAAAGTTGTAGGGCATAAAATTCTTTACAAGTTTTTTATCTTAATTTTTCCATAATTCCTAATAGATTTCACACTTTATTTTAAGAGATCATAATTGTAGCAGTATGTTATATACAATGTGGGCAAGCGGATTTTTTTTTTGAAAACTTATAGGAAATCAAAATTGTAGAATTCAAAATTTCCTACAAAATTTGTTCTTGCCTTGTTTTGGAATTCCGCATGGTTTAGCCGATATTTTTTATTTTAATTCTAAATATTTTTTATCTTATTAAATTAATTGGTTTAGATAAATTTTAATATTACAAATTTTAAAAAAGATACAATTAAATTTGAATTAAAAACATTATAATTGCGATTTTTTTCAAAATTTTATTAAAAAAAAATGATGAATTTTTAAAATATTCTAAATTCACAATGTATTTTACTATCTTCGAATTTAGAATTGTAATTATTATAGCCAAAATAAAGAATTTTTTTAAATTTTTTGTAATTTTGTGTTATCAAAAAGTATAAAATAAATGAAAAAGTAAATAGTACATCTAAGAAGAATCGAAAAGTACTATATGTGTAAATTATTTCATAATTTTAAAATAATATTTGTAAAAGTTATGATCAAAAATGTAAAAAAAGAAGATTTTTTTAACTTTTTTAAATTAACTTTATTAATATATTTTGATCCAAAAACCTAAAAAAAGGTCTGTTACCCAATTTGAATAAAATTCAATGGGATATTAATTATTTATTGATTTTAAAATTATTCAAAAAGGTTTTATTTTTTTAAGGTTAGTATTAAATATTAAAAATTTGGAAAAAAAACGCCATTAAATTTGTAGTAAAAATTCGATAATATTAATTTTTTTCAAAATTTCAGAATTCGTAAAATAATTTCGAAAAACTTTTGAATTTTAATATAAATTTAAAGAGAAATTGAATAACTTTAAAAATATTAAAGTTATTATAATAGTATTTGTACCATTCGAAAGGTAATACAAAGCTCTAAATTAAGAATATATTTTAGTTTCTTCGAATTTAAAATTGTAATTGTTATCCAATTTTTTTTTAATTTTTTTGTCCTTTTGTTAAATCGAAAATGATACAACAAATGAAAAAAATTAACAATACATTCGAAAAAGTACATTATGTGTGAAATATTTTATAATTTTAAAATAATATTGTAGAAGTTATAGCCAAAATTATAGAAAGTTAAAAAAAATTTGACAAAAATTTTACTTTTTTAATTTTTTTAAACTAACTTTATTATTGTATTTTGATGTTGCAGAAAAACTAATTACTTTACTAGGTGTGTTCGGAAAGTGAAATTTATGATCAGAAGTCACATGAAAATGATTTAAAAAAAAATTATTTCCTATTGTTTACAAAATTGTTATAAGATAATTTAAATTTTTGTTTGAAACATAATCTTTAATGCAAAGTATGAATTAAAAAAATCGTTCCTAGAAAAATTTTTTTGTTGCTTAAAAACGTATTTTTTAATTAAAAATTTTTTTCTACCCCCTGTAATTACTATTAAGGAATCACTTTTTTTAATCATAATTTATCTTGCCCTTTGATAACTAAAAAAAAATTGTTTTTATTTATATTTTCATTGTTTATTTAATAAACAATTTGTTTTAAATAATTAAATTTTTTCTATATATTTTTATTTCTACATAATGAAACAAAAACAACCATGTGTTATTTTTTGAGAAAAATAATTTATTTATATGGTAGAATAAAATTGTTAATTAACAAATATGTTTTTAAGGAATAAAAAAATTTTTGAAGGAACGATTTTTTTTGAAAAAATCAAAATTTGCATCAAAGATTATGTTCCTGATCATAAAAAAACAGATCAATAGTAATATGAAAAAAAAATTTTTTTCAATGATTAATCAAGCTTTTTAATTTTTAACCCAAGTAAATAACGAAGTGAAAAATAACAATTTTTTAATTTTTCCAACGGGAATCTTTTCTGAGACCTTTCAAAAATAGGTGCAAAAAGGAAAAAATCCCAGATTTGTTATTTAACAATTGTCGCACTTACAATGTCCAAGTTCAAGTATAGGAAAAATTTGTTAATTAATGCATAATTAATAGAAAAATCGCGTTAAAAATTTTTTGACCGCGTATTATTGTTCATAAATCTATTCAGTAGATGCCTGAATTTTTTCAATTTATAATTTTCATATTTAATGAGTTTAAATAATAATTATTCATTAAAGATCCAAAGTGACTTACGCAAGCCAGAGTCCCCGTTTTCGGCCGTATTTTTAACCGGTCTAAACGTAAACATAATACTAGAGCACGTTGGGTATATAAAAAGGTTCTACAAGTTACATTAGTCTGCATTTAGAATGAAATATTGCCATTAACAATCTTCTAATATCCGATAAAATGTCTGAGACAAAAAAGTTAGCTTCATATGCGTGCACATGCAAACGCGAACCACTAAATGCAAGAATAACATTCTGCGTAAATCAAGCGCGCAACTGTATAAATGGCTGAATCTCAAAAACTGTATTTCGGATTTCCATATGTAATCCACACAAAATTAAGACAATTAAATTCTGCAGTTTTTGGTGTAAAACAAAGTATAGGTTAATATATCAAATAAGGGAGATTGTACGGTGTGTACAATTGAAAAATTGAACTAAATTGTGTACATCTCAAGTTTTTTGGTTCTTTTAAATTTTTTGAGAAAAAAAATTTAACAATTTTGAATTGCTATTACAGAGACAAAAAACAGAGCTTTCAGATAAAACAAAAACGATGTTTCTATTTATTATAGAAGCCAAATGGCACGGTCATAACGTTAAAAAAAAACAAAATTTAACCTAATTTTTTTGTCTTGACCAATTGAGAATGTCGTAAATTTTGATTTATTATGTATAAATTCGTAATGGACAATAATATTAATGTCTTATAACGTTATACTCCGATTTTGGGTTTTTGCAATTTGTCTACATAATATCGTCACACAGATTGAGTAGGTACGTTACTGTAATATTCAAACATTCACTCTAAATCTCATCGGTTGCATATTGGCTGTATATGTTGTAGTTATCTACGTCAGCTCTCGCTCGAAGTAAAATTAACGTGGGATACAAACGCCAAATCGGTGCGAGAGTTTCTGAAATTTGTACCTCCGCTCTTAAGGGCAACTGCAGAACCGCAAAAGCGTCTTTATTTCGTATAGAAAATTGGTTTAACGAAAATATAGACCGTGAGGATGATATTTGTCAGTTTACAATTCGCGAGATTTTTTATATATTTATTTAACTGTTGAGGAAAATCTTGCTGTTATTTTAGATAATAAGTTTTGACATATTCAACGTTTCATTTACGCAGAACAAGGTCGAACACCGCAAAACATAATTATTCGTTTTTGGACGAGATCTCGCCTAAAAATATGCTGTTTTTTTCATAATATTTAAAATATTTATTAGAAGATCGCGTCTGTACTACTTTTTTCAAATTTATCTAGGTAAAAATGTTGCTATTCGTATCACTTTTACCAAAAATAATTTTAAAAAAGTGCCACAGACGCACTCTAAGAATTAAATACAGAATCGACTGTTGAAAACCGCAGCTTCCTATCTGTAATATTAACGGAGCGATCGTCCAAAAACCATTTCAGGCAAGATAACATATAATAGAAAATTTGCAAGTCACAAATGAGAACTTAGAAACTGCTCTTTAAGTTTTAAAAAGTCGATATGAATATAATATAAGACTATCTGTCAGTAGATAGAACGTAGTTTAACTTTAAAGGTTCTGTAAGTAAAGGCGATGACGTTTAGAATAAAACTTTACAAGTTGATTTCTTGTATAATTGTCACAATCTAAACGTCATTGTCATTAGTTACAGAACCGTTAAAGTTAACGAACGTTCTATCTACTGACAATATGGTTATAAATACTTTATTGAATGCAATTTTAATGTATTACGAAAATTTCACACTAATACCACAAAAAATTGAGAAGCTTTAAGCGGCAGTTTCACATACCAGTTGAGTGCTATAGCAGCGACTATTAGCTAGGCGTGGTCACATTGTTAGCTGTGAAACATACCACTGCTATCAAATTAGAATGCTATGCCAGTTACTGTTATAACTAGAAATATTTCTACTTTTCATTATAACAGTCGTATTTAGGTTAAAATAAAATGGCGAAATATGTCAAACGCATTGCGTTTTGAGATGAAAAAACAGAATTATTCGCAAAAATTAATGTCGCTGGAAATTAAGTCAACTGAATATAAAGACAGTGATAAAAGAAAAGCCGCAATAACTGATATTGCCAAAAAATTGTGCGTCGAAGAGGAAATGCTAACTTTATTTATGAAAATGTACGAAAATATACGGATCTTCTCATGTAGACCTAAAAATTGTTCATAAGGTAATAATAATAAAAGTTCGGTTCCAGTCTGGTTCAGGTTCTGTAAAAATTATTTCGGTCCGGTTCGGCCCAGTTTTTTCGGGCCCAAGGGTTTTTTTGGACAAACATTTTTTTTTAAAAATTTCATAGTCTTCGTTCAGTTAAGTTACTTATTAATATTATACACAAATAAACTTAAAATATGTAGTAGTTCCATAACTTTTAATTTTATTTATTTTATTATATTTTATATTAAATTAATCAAGACAAGGGACTTGGAAAGAACCGGTATTTTTTAAAGGGTTCGGGTTCGGTACCTAAAATAATTTTGAACGAGAATAAGGTTTCGGTTACGGTTCGGATCCAGAAAAAAATTCGGTTCGGGTCCGGTTTTTGGTTTTAAAGGGTCCGGTCCCGGTTCCTGGGTAAAGTAGTGAAATTTCGAAAATCAGTTTCTACGTTTAATAATTCAGTTAATAAACTACTTTCCATGTTAAACAAATTAAAGGCCAATCTTATTTAAATCTCAAAGTACACGTTTTTGTACAGCAAACCACTTTTGTGTAGTGGTGTTACTGCTGTTAAGTAATTACGTCATAATTGGAATTTGTTTTGACAGGTGCATTTATTTAACATGTTTTTTTTTGTTCATTTTCTTGTCTGAATACTGTCTGTCCTAGGTAATCTCGTATGCTATTTTGGTACATAACAACTAAAAAACAGGATTATCATGCTTCTGTTTACTATATTTAAAAAAAGAAACAAATGGTTTATTTACAAATTCTGACATTTGAAAGATTTAATGTACCTAAAATTACAGACACACAAGAATCCTGCCAAATATTAACCTCAGTGGCTAAAAATAGAAAAATGTTTTTTAGTGAATATTAATTAAATAAATAAGCTACGTCTATGGCTAATTTCTTTGGTCGATTTATTTTTATCAATCACTTAACCTACGTTAATAACATTTTGTTTAATATTTAATTACTTCGATTACAATTTTAGAGCTTGGGTTTAAATTAAGCTTGGAATTAGGTACATCAATTTGATTTAGAAAGCAGGAAGCTACATTTTGGCAAAATCTGCGAGCGTTAACCCGAGGGCTATTTTAAAATTAAAATCTGGAAATTCGGTTAAATCGCAAATAGAAAAATAAAAATGAACGTATTTCAGACCCACAAATTTCAAAATATTTATTTCCTAGGAAATTATTTAACTGATCTGTTTTTGAAGTAATAAATAATTTCGTATTACATTTTAAACACTTTAACGGCCACGTTAAAAAAAGCTAAAAATAATGTAGTATTAAAATCGGAAATAAATGAATGGTTGAATATAGATATTAAGTTTCTTTGATTTACATTATTACATTTCAATTATTTTTTTTGTAACAATCTAATTAACACCCAGGTGGTGCAGCCATTATTTTTTAAATAAAGTGCTCTTGTTCGATATTGCTTACTAAATAAAATAAATAATCAAAGAACAATTAAAAAATAAAAATTAATTTTTGGCCAAAAAATAACTGAAAATGAAAAACCTCCGTTACATTTTTTGATGAAACTTGATACTACGTTGAAGTTTTTTTTTGTTTTCCATTTGCGATATTTTTTTAATAAAAATATAAATATTTCGGGAAGAGTTTATAGAGATGGACGTGCAATATAAGAAAAATCTATTTTTGTATGAAAATTTTATGAATTTTATGAATTTTATGAATTTTATGAATTTTATGAATTTTATGAATTTTATGAATTTTATGAATTTTATGAATTTTATGAATTTTATGAATTTTATGAATTTTATGAATTTTATGAATTTTATGAATTTTATGAATTTTATGAATTTTATGAATTTTATGAATTTTATGAATTTTATGAATTTTATGAATTTTATGAATTTTATGAATTTTATGAATTTTATGAATTTTATGAATTTTATGAATTTTATGAATTTTATGAATTTTATGAATTTTATGAATTTTATGAATTTTATGAATTTTATGAATTTTATGAATTTTATGAATTTTATGAATTTTATGAATTTTATGAATTTTATGAATTTTATGAATTTTATGAATTTTATGAATTTTATGAATTTTATGAATTTTATGAATTTTATGAATTTTATGAATTTTATGAATTTTATGAATTTTATGAATTTTATGAATTTTATGAATTTTATGAATTTTATGAATTTCATGAATTTCATGAATTTCATGAATTTCATGAATTTCATGAATTTCATGAATTTCATGAATTTTATGAATTTTATGAATTTTATGAATTTTATGAATTTTATGAATTTTATGAATTTTATGAATTTTATGAATTTTATGAATTTTATGAATTTTATGAATTTTATGAATTTTATGAATTTTATGAATTTTATGAATTTTATGAATTTTATGAATTTTATGAATTTTATGAATAATTTTATGAATCATGCAAGCTCCATCCCTTCTTTGTTATTAAAGCCCCAAGTCAGATTAGAAACTTTCTTTTTGTGCTGTTACTTTACAGCTTCCATCAGTATTTTGCTTACCGGTGTGAAGTTAGTAGACAAAATCTGCTAGACAATTTTCCGAACATTGCCGAACACACAGTGGCGCCTTAAAACGGGATATTTTATAATAGTAATTTTATATTTATATTGCTCTGGATGTATCATATAACTGGTACTGGTAATAGTAAAAATAACAATATTTAAATCAAATTAAATATTTTTAAAGGGGCCGTTTCTACTATAAATTATCAAAAATCCTTATTTTACAATGTTTAAAAATGAGGAAATTTGACCGATTTAAAAATGAGCGATTTTCAGTGAACGTTTATTAAAATACAATAAACAACTATGGAAAAGGAGAATGACTTGCTTAACCTCGAAGGGGTAGTTTCTACCCTATTATTTCTCAGGGTAGAAATTATCGCTTATTGGTTAAACAAGTCATTCTCCCTTTCCATAGTTGTTTCTTGTATTTTAATAAAGGTTCTGTGAAAATCTCAAGTTGATCCCTCATTTTTAAATCGGTCAAATCAAAGATTTATTAATTCTTTTGCTTTCCAATTCTCATTATTTTTCTTTTCTCTTGATTTATTCTGTAATATGATCTTACATTCTGCTTTTGTCTACCTTTTTGTAACTTCTTTTAATTATTTATCCTTTCTTACTTCTATCGCCATTTTATCTTTTTGTTTTGGAAATACTTTTTCATTTCTTTGTTCCTCTTCAGTTCTTTTTTTTTTGCTTTTTTGTTTTTTGCATCTGTCTTTGTCCTTTTTCTTCTTTGTTTAGATTGCTTTAATTCTCAGTTTATTTCTTATTTCTCTTACAAGTTTTTATATTGTATTCTACTTTTCTTTTTATTCTATATTTTCTTTTCTTTGGCCATTTAATTTTCATATCAATTTTAAAACATAAATGGCCGCGATGATGTCTGTGTGTGTGTTGCGTGTTAGGATGGATGTTGTAGTAACTTTAACTCAAAAACTACTGAATTAAAAAATTTGAAATTTTGCATACAAGATTCTTATACCCTAGATTAGATCTGATATAGTTTATTTTCGTATCATTAAAATTTTCAAAATTGCCATTGTTGCCAGATTTACAAAAATGTTAATTTTTTTCATACTTTTTTGTGTTAACGTGTAAATTTTTGATTCAAAAATGGCGAGAGGTCATGTGCTGGCCCCATCAGATTTTTTTATTTTATTTTAAATTACTTCATTCCATAATAGCGTATTTTGCACCATGTATGAAAAAATCTAAAAATAAGTATGATAGATTTTGTAAAAAGGAACAGAGAAATGTTGATTTCTATTCATAAAAATGCAATATAAATTTTATAATTCAATTTTAAAAACCATGTTTTAAAGCTGTTTTGTAAATGTCAAAAACGCTATCCGCCATATTTACTTCCGACGTGACGTCATCTTCATAGTAAACACAATAGAATTTTCGTTGTGCTGTGTGTGTTAATTTTAATTTTTTTCGAATTATCATACGTTTGTAGACTTTGTAAATATCATCATGGATGACGGTTTCATAAAAGCTCTAATCTGCTGGTGGCGAATTTGTTTGCATGCAATCCCGATTTCTGTTTTGCCAAGTTGAGGAATGTTAAAACATCAATGTAGCTATTATATAACAGAAAATATTATCTTATATTGTGTATAAATTCTTCATGTCATTTTTCATCTAAAACATGCAATACTCTTTACATTATCTATCACTATCGTATAAATAAATTACAAAATTTGATTTTAAGATATCATCATGAAGTTTTCTTTTCTTCATAAAATAGTTATTACATAGTAAATACACTTGTTTAAAAAAATAGTATTTGCGGACAATAACTTCGAATCTCTTTTTGTCAGTTTATATCAGTTGGCACTTGAATCCACAACTTATCTTTGCACTGCAGACACGTTCTATTTACCATGAGGATGATGTCACGGTCACGAACCTAGTCAACAATGGCGGCTAATGTTTTCGCGCGAAAATGTAAAATGATAAATTCAAAGTCATTTTTATGGCACTATTCGATTTAAAAAAAATAATATTAAAATTACAGTTGTTCATTATCACTATAAGATTCATTTAAGGCACTTTTCAAAAAAGTGTGTAATAGCCTATTGGAATAAGCATTGACTTGTTTGGAGGAAAACAAATATGTGTTTTTCTGTGTTATCTATGTAAGCTTTGTTACGGTTCCCCAGCGCCACTTTAGGAATAGCATTTTTAATTAGAATCCAACAGTGAATGATGTAGTCAAGAATCCTACCTAAGCATTAAAATTAATTTTAATTATTAAAAAAAAAACAGAAAAAATGTTGGTCACTACTATCATTCGAACCTGCAATCTCTTGTTACATAGAATGTTATTTCACTATAAATAAATTTTGGTATACTTTCCCGGACCCATCAAAGGGAAAGTAAGGTGAACGAGCAAAAAAAAAATTTGGGATATCGATGGAAATATCCATTTTGAGGTCCCCAAAGAAGATTAAGACCATTTCCAGCGTATGGTCTGTCTGTGTGTAATCTTCCACGATAACTGCCGAACCGTTTGACCAATCAAGCTGAAATTTGGTATGGAGGGTCGGTGTGTGCCTAGAATGCGACCATTAGTTTTTGGTTTAAATTGGTACAGTGGAGGGTCCTCAAGACCGACATTGGTTAAATATACATGTAACAATTTTTTGCTTTATTTAAATTTTAAGGACAAACAATACATTTTAGTGCAAAATGTTGTAGTACAAAGTTTTAGAGAATAAAATTCTCTATAACTTTTGTTTCAAACTTTTTCCAGAATTTCCAATAGTTTCGCCACTAGAGGGCGCGTAAAAATGTGCATGTAGGTTTTCTCTAGTTTTTCTTGATTTTGAGGACAAACAATTTACTTTCCTGCTAAATTTTATAGTACAAAGTTTTAGAGCATAAAATTCTCTATAACTTTTGTCTCAAACTTTTTCTAAAATCTCCAATAGTTGCGCCACTAGAGGGCGCGTAAAAAATGTGCATGTATGTTTTCTCTAGTTTTTCTTGATTTTGAGGACAAACAATGTATTTAGTGCAAAATTTTCTTGTGCAAAGTTGTAAAGCATCAAATTTTCTTTAACTTTTATGTTTAACTTTTATCGAATTCCACATAGTTTCGCCTCTAGATGGCGAGAAAAATACACATTTAAAATTCCCTACAACTATTGTATGAAATTTTTTCCCCAATTCCCAATGACATGATTTTAGGAGATCCTAATTGTAGCAATATGATATATAACGTGCGCATGCGCAGCTTATGTCATTACCAACATTGAAATATTAATTCACCATCAGCTCGCTATTTTTAATGTGTTCCATAAATTAATGTAATGCTTAGTATTTTGTAATTTAAATAATAATAATAAATAACATATTCTCTACGGTCGAGCCGGGAAAGTTCTGGGGTGACACAGCCGATTTTTTTAGTAAATTGCGGTTTTCCCAGAAACGCCGCCAGTTATCGATATCGATATCGAACGTACTATATTTTTAGAAAAATGTTTCGCCACCTACAGTTGTTTAAATTGTCCATACGTTCCTGACCGTCCGGTCCGGTTTATATTTGCGCTAAAATAAAGTTAATTGAAATCTAATAACACTTACTGTCTATATTAGCAAAAATTATCTTTCATGATTTGATTTTCAGAGCCGAATATTTCCGAAACTGTGAAATTTTGGAATAAAATTTATATGAACTACTAATATTAATTTGACCGGTTCTACCCACTCCTAGTGTTTTAACTAACAAAAATTCGTTCATATGTTCAAAAAAATGCATAATTAATTTAAATATACTCTGTCATTATATAATTAATTATATCTAACTATTACTTATTATCGGTTTGATCAGTGACATAAATATTAATTTATTTTTTGACATTGATTAATATTTAATAAATATATCAAACGATAACTTCAACTTTATATTGAAAGATTTGATTTTGGGCTAATTATTATTACAATAGCGAAGGTTTTATTTGTAAAAAAAATTATTGTCATGATACATTCATTTTTTAATGGAGATGCACGTTAAATAATTATTGATTACTGTAAATGAATAAATTGTGTATTCATAAATTCTGAAAATCAAAACTTTCTTAATACAATAATTTATTCTTTTAGTAAAAAAACTTTTTTAATTAGAATTACAAATACTTTTTTGTGTTTAATCAAGGATTTGATTATTATAAAATGATTAGAAGTCTCAGCATTAAAATTATTTAAAGTTTCTACTATTTAGTGAATATAGAAGCAGTAACAAAAATAACATACTTAATTCTATAAAATGTTAAATAATTGATAGTTTTATTTTTAAATGGAAAAAAAATACTGAAAATATTTTTTAGCCAAACGTTATTATTACTAAACTGTGGAGGTACAAAATTCTTCTTTGTTTTTGACATTTGTTAAAAATTAGCACGTTAACTCAAAGTATTAAACAAATCACTATTTTAGTAAACTAAAATATATATTATATAAAAAGCATTAGTAAAAAAATTTATCGCCATCTAGTTAATTGAATAATAATAATACTCTCCTTATATTTCATTCATTTCCTTACAAGTGAACCCCAAGAACCAAGACATGTGCAGGAGGGGACATAATGAGTTTTGACAATTTAAACAAAGACAGAACAAGTGAGAAAATCAACTAGGATTAAGACGAAACAAAACACATTAAATATAATGTGTTTTGGCTATCTCTCTAAAATTCCTTGAAAAAATAATATGATATGCCAAGGGTTGGTTGGTCACAATGTCAAAAATTTAAAAACTTCTGAGAAAAAGAATGGTTAAAATTTCAATAAATAGTAGTTTATGTAACAAGTGCTAAAATATATACTTTTTCCACGAGCGCAGAAATTTTGTGGCAGTAAAATATAAAATATATTTTAACAAGTTGGTGACATTTTGAAGTTTTTAGGGGAAACGCCGAACTCTGTCACGGATTAAGTAGGGGATTATTTATGGGTGAATTCTGCCACAAATTGTAGGTAGGTAAAAAATGATTTTATCAAAAATAGGTACCTGATAATTGGTTCTGATAAAGTCATTACTACAATTTATAAACAAAATTCTTTGAAATAGTAACTTAAGTATTTTAATATTTTTGTACTTTCGGTTCGTTCGAATTTAAACACTTCGTTGAATTATAACTAATTTATTTAAGTCACACAACTTCTAATTTATATGAAACACGACTAACAAAATATATTATTTTAAATAACACATACAAAATTCAACGGGCTCTCTAGTCCGTCCTTTCGGATTATTTATATTCATTTTGCTTGATCCGCGAACGCTTATGTTGAGTGTTAAAAATTAACAAAAATGACCCTTGAAGTCCAAAAACAATCATAGAATAAATCCTTTAAAAACAATCATAATTAACAAGAAAGATCAGAAAAAATTGTTGAGTCATAAAAATAATTAGAATTAACAAAAAATTATCCTGAAGATTAAAAAATGATCAGAAAAATTGTTGACTCTTAAAAATAATTAGAATTAACAAAAAATGATTCTGAAGATTCAAAATGATTAGAAAAAATCTTGATCCTTGAAGTCAGAAAACGATAAGAAAATAATTATTGCCTGCCAAAAATAACCAGAATTAACAAAAAATGATCCCGAAAATCCAGAATTGATCAGAAAATAATTGTTGACAAAAAATATCAGAATAAATCTTGACTGTTACAAATTCACAAGAAATGATCCTTGAAGCCCAAAAACGATCGTTAAATAATTCCTGACTGTTAAAATAATCAAAATTAACAAAAAATGATCCAGAAGATCCAAAAATGATCAGAAGAATTCTTGAGTGTTAAAAATTAACAAAAAATGATCCTTGAAGTCCAAAAACGATCATAAAATAATTCTTGACTATTAAAAATAATCAGAATTAACAAAAAAATGATCCCAAAGGTTCAAAAAATTATAATAAAATATTTCTTGACGCTTAAAAATAATTAGAATGAACAAAAAATGATCCTTGAAGTCCAAAAAATCAGAATTAACAAAAAATGATTCTGAAGATTCAAAAATGATTAGAATAATTCTTGAGTTATAAAGGTTAACAAAAAATGATCGTGTAGTTCCAAAAATGATCAGAAAATAATTATCGACTGTTAAAATTAATCAAAATTAATAAAATATGATCCCGAAAATCCTGAATTCATCTCAAAATAATTGTTGACTCTTAAAAATAATCATAATGAACAAAAAATTGATCCTTGAAGTCCAAAAACGATCATAAAATAATTCTTGACTAATAAAAATAATCAGATTTAACAAAAAATGATCCCAAAGGTTCAAAAAATAATTAGAATTAACAAAAAATGATATTGAAAAAATAATCAGAATAATTCTTGAGTGTTAAAAAATTACAAAAATTGATCCTTGAAGTCAAAAAACGATCAGTAAAAAATTGTTGACTCTTATAAATAATGATTTATTTTACCAACATCATCCAAGTATTTTTAATTTCATAAATATTTTATTAGATTTCCAAAAAGAGATATTTGTAGAATTAAACACAGCAAATAAATTTAAAAAATTTTTAGAAAGGATGTACAGAGAAGGCAATGTTTTATATTTTATTATAAAGAAGAAAGTAGATGGACACTTGTTAAGAACTTTGAATTTACGAATAATATGTTTGAAATTTATCTTATTTTTTTCCTACTACAATATTTGTAATTTTATTATGTATAAAAGGTACTCCCGTAATTAGGATTATTAAGACAGGCAATACTAATCCCCAACCCTTTTGTAAATCGGATTACCTCGATTTTGTGGCAGAGTTCGTATACGCCCGTTTTTACACCCCGAATCAGAATTTGTTCACTCTATATATTTTTTAGAAAGAAACGAAACTATTCATTACGAAACATGAAATAACAGGAAACCTTGTAATTGCTTGAATAACACGGACAGCAACAAATATAATTTTCATAGTAATTATTCTTCATAATACGCTCCCACTTTATTTATAGAACATAGAAATCGTTAATTTGAATTACAATTAATACATGGAACAAAACTAATTAAACATATAGTGTGTATTCCAACAATCGAATAAATATCATTACAATTAAACTGTTTATTTTATACAGGGTGTTTCATTGGGAAACGGAAATACTTACAACGCAGATAGAGGTCACCGAGGCGGTTCTAGATATACTACATTTATTGGCTCTAGCGCCCTTTGTAACCGAGATACAGGGTGTTTTATCGATTTTGCTATTTTCTTCCTGGGGCCACAACTGTCGAATCACCCCGTACATTTCTTTGATATTTGGTACACATGTTTCTTATTCAGAAACCAAATGAGCCAGTTACTAATCACAAGAAAAATACAGGTCCGGATTAACAAAAAAATAGAAATCAATTGTAACCTTGAAACAACACCCTGTATATTAAAATTTTCAAAATCTATTTGCATATTTGAAAAGAGCGCAAAAAACTGAATTAAAAAGTGCGCTTTAAATATTTGCGTAGACAATTTAACTACTCAAATTTTGTACTTAAGTGAAGTTTTTAAGAAATTAGAGACTAAAAAGTGGTTATTATTAACTGTTAATAATAAATTATTAAAACTATTGAATCCGTATTCTTTAAAATTGCTAAATAATTATTAACTACGTCGGTTTCCCTTTTTATAGCTGTAGATCAATCCAGTTTGTATTTTCCAGGTCCCTACTTTGTTCTAGTTATCTATAAAGTTATTGGAGGCTGGGCTTTAGGCGGGAAATGTACATATGTAAACTATAGTATAAAACATGTTCACCTTACTACGCACAGGTCAAACAAACAAAAGCAAATATATTGAAAGTTAGATTAAAAATGTGTTTATAAAGGTTAATTCTTTGCCATAGGCTAGTTTTTAATAAAATTCTTCTACAAGTAAAATCACAAATAAATCTTAAAAATCGTGTAAATTATTGTACTATTTTGTATCTTAATTTTTATTAAAATAAAGTAAAAGATTTAAATTATGATTTAGCCATGGCATAGAATATCAATTTTCCTTTAGTTTGGCTTATCAAACTTGTCGATTAATAAAGTAATATGAAAGTTCTGTGCGAAGTTAACTATAAATTAACAAATGAATCTAAATAAAACATGGCTGCTTGAGAAGGCGGAAACTACCGATATTAGTTTGGACATTCACTAACATACAACATATATACAGAAAGGTATATATATATTTTTTTTTTTTTGAAATTCTGAGTGATGGTTTTCCCGCCTAAACCCCCGCCTTAACGCGGCTTGCGGTAGGAATAGGGAGTTTCGTTACTTTGATTACTATGGTTATTTTTGCATGGTCTGTAGAATCTTAGATTGGATAGACCGAATCAAATTATTGCAATTTTATAATGGACGTGTGAGGAAAAATAGAGAAAATAGTAAAAATAGAGAAAATAGTAAAAGTGGGGAAAATAAGAAAATTAAATTCAAATAGGGAAAATAAAGCAAAATAGGGACGACAAACGGGGAGAAATTGGGAAAATAGATAAAAATAGGGAAAAATATAGGAAAAAATAGGGGAAAATAGGAAAAAATAATGAACAATGGGGAAAAATATAAGAAAACAATAGTAAAAATAGAGAAATTAGGAAAAAATAAGGAAAAAAGTGTAAATATGGTATAAAATAGGGATAAATTGGAAAAAATTGGAAGAATTAAAAAAATTGGACAAAATGGAAAAATTGAAAAAAATGGGAAAACATTGGAAAAGAATTGTAAGAATTGAAAAAAAATGGGAAAAAATGGAAAAATTGAAAAAAAATGGGAAAAAATTGGAAAAAACTGGAAGAATTGGAAAAAATTGTTATTCGTTGTTTTTTTTCTATTTCCGAGGTTTTTGATTATTTAATCAGGGTAAGTCTACTTAAATCGTTAAATGAACATTTTTTAAATAATATGTATAATTTTTTATATTTGGATTAAGTAAACGTACTCCATATACAAAAAAATCTCGTAGAGGTTTAAGTTTTAAAAAACCTCAAACTTTCTAATGAGAAGGATCGAGAGGTTTTTCAATACCTTTAAAGTAAACATTTTATTTATTTTATCTTTAAAAAGAATATTAAAAAAATATATTATTTAGCAATGTATAGGTACTGATAATTGTGATTCAGGTTCAGTTTAGTTTTAATTAATATTTTCATTTATTACTAAAAAGATTCAAGTTTCGATAATAATAATTTTTGTGGTATACTCAAAAGAGCTCGTTAGCGGTTTTTTAGAGCAGTAAATAAAGCTAAAATCCCACTACAAAATAATTATTAATAACCAGTTTATAATTATTATTAAAACGATTCTATCTGTATAGTTACAATTTAAAAGTATTATTATTGTAAATTACCTAATCCTTTTCCGCAGGCAAATATTCAGGTAAAAAATTTTTTACTCCACTTATGCCGTTCAAGTTAATGTTGCCCTTGTTAGGGTCTACTTACAGGCCTGGGCCTCCTGTTGCGCCCTTTACGCCTTTTTTAAGTCACTGTTTTGTACGCGAACCTTCCTCAGTTTGGAAGATGTTTCGCCTTTTCTACATTAGTTTTTATTAAATAAATCTTGTTACCTCTCTCATCTATCTTAAGTTAATAGTTTTATAATTTTTTTGTCCTGATGATGGCACTGCGATGCCGAAAGCGCTAGACAATTAACTTTGACTCGGAAATATATATATGTATTTCCTTAGAATTTAATCGTTTCATTACACACTTGAAAGTACGCTCAGCATTTTCTTTCTTCATTAATAAGTGTGTACGCACCACTCGTAACCTTCTGTTATATTTATTAATCTATAAAAGTTCAATATATTTAGTTTCGTTTCTGTTTCTGAATCCATTATTTTTATAGTTAAGTTTGTTTACAAACACCATAATTTCACATATTTTGACTTATCTGACTTGACCGTTGGCAGAAACCGTCAAATTATATCGCCCAAGTATGAACATCAAATTTTGGGGACGGCAAAACATTTTCCGATTCGCATAAATTTTGCGAAATTCGTATGAGCATGAAGATACCTTTACACCGAAACCATATACTATACAACGACATTACAGAAATAATATCAAACTTATCAAGCAAATGCGCCAACATACTTCTATACTTTGTAAGCCTTAAAACGCAATGAACGGCCGAAGTACAAAATAAATGCGTACATCCGATGTACTGCTAGGCACAACGTTTTATTTTTGACTTTTCAGTGTAACATAACCTATTATTTTTAAGGCTATTTGGTTTAGTAATACTCGACAGATAACTGTAAATTATACATTTTCGTGCCATCTACATTACTTTAAACAAATTAATGTAGCTGACGTCACTTGAAAATTTTGAAAATTTATTTCTTAGTAATCGTAGTGTTTCAAAATTATCCAAGCTTATTTTTATGAATAATTTTAAGTAGATTTTCATATACTACAAATAAATTTGCTATAACTACCGCACCACACGTCCCCATTATATAAAATTCCGAGTTGCAACTCGGAATTATACAAAATTCCGAGTTGCATCTCGGAGTTATACATAATTAGTCATTGACTGAACAGTAAACAGCATTAACTTTTGAGATTCGAAATTGTTTATTTAAATGTAACAAATTTAATGAAAAGATTATATTACACAAGTCAAATTTTTTATCAATTTATATGACTTAGTAGACTCTGTAACAAGGTTAGAATGAAAAATTCGACACGAGTGGAAAATTCCGAACGCGAGCGTCAGCGAGTGTGAGGAACCACGAGTGTCGAATTTTTTCATTCTAACCGAGTAACAGACTATATTTTCTCCACGATCAAAAAGTTTGAATCAAAATTAAATTAAATCTGAACACAAGTTATTTGTTGACATATTTGTATTACATTGTAGTAATATTTATAGTGTTATGGTACACTTACCGAAATTAAAATCTGGTGCATTGATGTTTTTTCATAATTTGCAATTTTAGATATTATTAAATTCTATATCTACCTCACTTGATTTTTCACTCATTATTTTGTTTAAATTAAAACTTGTTTGAAAATAATTATTATCGTCGCCATTTTGTATCTGACAGTGACACTTTTGAAATCCATGGCAATCCCATATCGTTTATTTCGATTACAGAAAATCCATTCTTTACCTTGTTAAAGAATGAAAATACATGCAAAATACATAAGAAGCAAGTGTTTTAGAATAAATATTCAGACTCTAGAGGGTGAATGTTTACATTCTATTATTAAAAATGATTTCAGAATTCATACATTCAATAATGGTCGTGGAGAAAGTTAGTTTATTTTCTGTATCCGTAGCTTTAATTTTTTTTTGACAGCTCGGAACAATTTTTTTGTGATGTTTTAACTTTTTGCCATTTACGTTAGATATTAATCAGACGTGTTTACACCCTAAATTATATGTTGAATTGATGATCGATGATTGATTGTATTTTCTGATTAGTTCGGACTAGTTGTGAATACGGAAATAATTTGTGTTTGAAAAGTGCAGCTACCAAGGTAGATTTATTTTTTAAATTATGTATTATTTCAAATTTGATTTTTTATTATTTTAGTGTTATAACCACCTGGAGGTAGTGAAATAAGTATAAAACATATTAACTCCGCTATAAAGTAACCTAACCTAAAAAAATAACTGTATAAAATGATAAAAAAGTACGTTAATACCAGAGCTGGGAGTAACGAAACTAAAACGTTACTTTTCAGTAACGCGTTACTAGTAATTTCGTTACTTTTTACCTCTCGCCCTTCAGATAAGAGAGGTATAGGAATCATGCTAAAAATTGCGTAGTGAGTTTTCAATGGATAAACACGTTTTAGGGTTCCTAGAATACGATTTTAATATTTTCGCGATGATGTCTGTGTGTGTGTGTGTGTGTTAGTGTGTGTGTGTGTGTTAGTGTGTGTGTGTGTGTGTTAGTGTGTGTGTGTGTGTGTGTGTTAGTGTGTGTGTGTTTGGATGGATGTTGTAGTAACGATAACTCAAAAACTACTGAATTAAAAAATTTGAAATTTTGCACACAGGATTCTGATACCCTAGATTAGATCTGATTAGATTTTGGTGCTAATCGGACAACCGGAAGTGGCAGTTGCTATGGGTGATGACGCCATTACTATACAAAACGGCAATAAAATTTTACACATTTATTTTGTATACACTATAGTTTATTTTCGTATCATTAAATTTTTCGAATGTTTTGCCATTGTTGCCAGATTTACAAAAAAGTAAATTTTTTTCATACTTTTTTGTGCTAACCTGTAAATTTTTGAATCAAAAATGGCGAGAGGTCATGTGCTGGCCACATCAGATTTTTAAAGTGGGCGAAAAGTAACGGTAATTGCGTTACTTTGTAAACGTAACGCGAAATCGTTACTTCGTTACAGCAATGCGTTACTTAAATATACACACAATCAAATTTATTACTAAAAAAAACTCTTTGCAAAAAAAATCTTTTCTCATAAAACACTTATATTTCGTTTTTAGAAATACGAGGTGATTCCATATAAATTTGTTTGTTTGTATTTCGGATACTAGCGTCAAAAAAACATTTATAATTAATATAAATATATAGTTACATACCTAAATAAATAAGTTGTTTTCTCCCGATAAGGAGTCATCATCATCAGTTTCCTCACTTTTTATTGTTTCCTCTATTAACATATCAAGTTTCCAGAATTTCTCTTCCGCTATGACATGTCTTATAGCGTTTTACCAATTGTCCGGTGAAGTTTTTGAAATGGAGTCACATAATAGTTGACGTACATCTTGAAGTTTAAATGTTGTATTGTTTCTGGCCACATATCCCTTCAATTGAGCCCAGATTAGTTCAATGTTGTTAAGTTCACAGTGATAAGGTGGTAACCGCAATACTTTAACTCCACGTTCTTTTGCTATTTCATTTACACTATATTTATTAAATTTTGGTGAATGATGTTTACATCACTGCAATTGCTCTTCTGCCACTATCGAAGAGTTCTTGCTTTTTCCATTTAGTGTTAGGTAATGGTTCATTTAATCTTTGGTAACTGGCATTGTCCATAACTATTACATAATTGGTCGGTAATAAATCTATCATTTGACTGAAATATTCCTTAAAAACATCAGCAGTCATTTTTTCATGGTATTCTTTCGTAGAATTTGAAACAAATTCTAACAAGCCTCTATCAACAGATCCTTTATCTCCTCCAATATGAGTGATAAATAAACGGTGACCTTTACAATTTGGAAATTCTAGGCCAGTGGACAAACCTTTTATAAATGACTAACGAGCATTTGTAACCAGTTGTTCTTGCCACACTTTTTTTTACAAAATGTCCTTCCAAATAAAAAATATTTTTGTCTTCTCTTCCTAATTTTCTAATTTCCCTTAAATATTTCCTCCTCCAACAAATAATTTCATCTTTCTCTATGAGCGCAGATTTTCTATCGTTCTTCTCTAAAACGAAGTTAAATCATGTAAAGTTTTCCACAATTTGTCTCTTTTAACATTTGGCAAAGTTTCGTCTCCATTAATGTCTACTAAAAGTGTATGTAGGTATCTTTATTTCTTCGAATCAGTTGTTTCATAGTACGGTCTATTTGAGTGGGTTTTCTCCCAGTTGGCGTTTTAGGTGCTACTGTAATACTTCCATGCTTCTCCAACTTCAGTCATATTTGAACACTTGGAAACTATACTCCGAACATTACTATTGAAATATTCATGTACAAGAGCGTCATGTACATTTAACACTAAAGTTTTCATATGCACGGTTAAATTGTACTTTAATTTCACAGGAGTATAATTAGACGTCTGTGCTATTTTTATTGCACTTTATCAATATCGCCTTTTCTCGTCTGGTCTATTATTACCGAACTAACAATTCTGCGTATAACAATCACAATCACAAGATTATACAAACAGAAATGTAAATCTTAATTAAAATAATTTACAATCTGCAACACTTTCTGCCTATTATTAAATGTTTAAATAATACTATAATTTTTACGTTTAATTTTGTTTTAAAATTTCAATATTTAAACAATTCTTTTTAATCAGTATAGAAAAGTTTTTGCGTTAAAGTGATAGTTGTCTCTTATTTTATATAATTTCAATTTTTTGTTGGGCTCCTTTGAAATAATTAAATAAAGAAACCCATTGTGTTTATTGTGTAATTAGTTACTGGTTGTGCTTAAATAATTAATTTGATAATTGTTTATCTGATTAATTTTAAAATTATATGTTTTTATTATCTTGTAATTCTTTTAATTTTCATTGAAAAATATTTTATTTCCTGTCATTATCTTGTTAAAGTAAAGAGCATGTGATCCGGTGGATTTTTATAAAATTTGTTTTTTCTGTTTTGCTGACACATTAAATTTTCCATCATTATCGGATCCGATTTTGGAAAACCACAAAATTACAACTAGATGAAAATTTAAATTACTTGGCAACTATCTAGGAGTCAACTCATTTCCTGAACAAGAATTACTTCGTTATTTTTAGAAGAAATCTAGTTCTATTAAAAAATATCAAGAATTCACCGTCGGAGTCTCTAACTAAATTTTTATATTTACGGTTTTTTAGAAATAGGAGAGTATTTGATGGCTAATGCGTAATTATTAATAGTAAAAATTTCCTGTCGACAGGGGAAGGTAGATTTCTGTTGTCTAAATTTGAGATTTTCATCCAATTTTTATAATAATTAGGATATGAAATAAGTCTAGTGACCTGTTTCAATATTATCAAAATAGGGGAGTGAAACCTCCCACCCCCTGGCCATTTATCTCATGAAAAAGGCGAGTACAAAGTAACAAACCGATGGCCATTTCGGTAAGAAACTTTCATACTCAAATTTATCATAAAATATACCTGATCGTCTAGTAGTGTAAAGAACCCAGTTGGGATGTATTGTTATTCATTATAGTAAAGTTTGCTGTAAGAAAAAAAATAAAACACTGAAAACCCTTCAAATCGTATATTACGTAATTTCAACCTTTTATGACAATTACAAAAATCAAAACCTTGAAACATTATTTACTCTTGTACTCTATTTGCAAGTGAGGGCCCCTCACAGAGACCCGCCAATGGGTGCACGAAAGATAAGCCAATTGTCACATTTTACCTATTTGTATTTTGTGCCAGTGTAATTATTTTTATATTTCTGTTTGCTTTTATTTTACAACCTTTTTATTTTGGTGATTTGAAATCACGTGTATTTACTATGGTCAATAATGTCCTAATCATACAGGTAGAAAGATGGGACGCCCGCGGGTCGATCGCCGTCTGCGACATCCCTCATTGGAAAAATTTAATTAATTCTTTTTTTGTTTAAAAGGGACCGTCTTAATAGACATAGTAACAATCTTAACCAACTCATAAAAACACAAGATTTTCTTTGTGTAATGTACTGTGTATTGTTGTAAAAATGAGACTCCTGACTTAACCCTTTCGCCCACACAACGGCGCGCTGCTGTGAACGGTCAATTAAACAAATGGTTTACTTGTCCTGGCCCAAATTAAATATGAATTTTCTTCCCAGGATTTTGAATTGGGGGTGTTTTTGAGACATTTTATTTAGATAAATATTTTTATTTTGTAACGAATTTTGGATTATTTTTCTCTATTTATTTTCTCTTTGGTTTTATGGGCAGTTGTTTTCTGTAGGATAGGCAAAGGCCTGCAAATAATTATTAGGGGGTCAAAGTTGGCGGTAGATACAGGTCTACAAAACAATTGATGTTTTCGTCGATGGGTCATTTTACAGGAACTGATTTTTTTCTCTCTGGCTGTTTTTTTTTTTTTTTTTTATTTATTCCTTCTCGAAGCGATGCGTAGTGTTAGATAGTTTAGATGGTAAAAATTTTCAGACTTTCTTTATTCCTCATTGTATGCCCTTTTTATAGCCAGATATTATCTTATTTTGTGACGTAAGGAATGCAAGTACGCGATAGAATTAGCCCTTTCCGAGAACCCTTAACACCGATTTGCTTATGTTATCGTAGATAACTGCATTCCTGAGGATAACTTTTTAGCCATTTTGAGTTTTTTACGAATTTTAAGAGAAATATAAGTAGTGTAAATTTTATACAGGGAAAAATAAAATTAGAATTTCTAACGTAAAATAATTGTAGGGAAAGAGAAAAATATGGCAAAAATAATAATTAAAAATGGAAATTAATAAGAGATTAACTGTCAGTAGATAGAACGTTCATTATCTTTAAAGATTCAGTAAGTAAAGGCAATGACGTTTAGAAATTAAATTAAATAGATACTGTGGTTGGAATATTTTAAAAGCTAATAACTCTAAATGGGCTGAATTTGAGCTATTAAAAAATGGCCAAGATTTCAAAAGAATGGATACTTTTCTTCATCCAGTAGAGTGTAGGTGGCGCCCTCTTTGTCTAATTTCAAAATTGATAATACGATTACGATTTACTAACTTAAAAATTAACCATACCAAATTTCAAGTCAATACGTTAAATATAAAGACATTATTGCAAAAAAAAACGAAAAATAAATTTTATATTCTCAACAGTATCTCAGTAGTAGATAACATTTGACCCAAAGTTATTTAGTAAAATATTAATATTTGAAGGTCCTGAACCTATGATTAAAATATTGACCATTCCTTGTGAAACACCCTGTATATGTGTACCGATAATTTTTTTTACTGATTCTTATTCTCCAGGTCATAAATGGCGTAACGCTCCTATCTCGGTTCTGGGTCCCGTCGGTGAATCGATTACAATAGGTAGATTCCATGTATGGAAATCTACCTAAACATAATGTCTCTGGAAGATTTAATCAACACTATTTATAATCTAATTAATTAAAATGCATACCAGCGGATACCGTTAATATTTGATTATTTTAAATGTAGACCAATAAAATTGATAAAAACAATTATTGAAAATGAAGTCATCGATTTTTAACTAATATTGCAATGCATTAATGTTTTATTGATAATTTAAAACAGTAAAAATAAGCCTTATAGAGAGAGACCAATATACAAAAATATTTATCCATTATATAAATAAGATAAAGTAATTGTCTAGTTTAATAGTATTTATGGTTTGTGATAGAAATAAAAGATAAGCACTTTGTACTTACTCTGTATAATAAATATGTTTATAAATATAACATCAGATTCAAGATAATTAACAGACGTTTAAAAATAAATATATAAATACTTGTATATGAATTAAATAAATACGTTATGTGTGCATTTCCGTCAACATAATTTAAGTGTTATAATAGTGCAAGGTCGGTATGTTGTTCTGTTGTTAAACACGTGACTGACTTTTTGAAAAAAAAAATGTCATTAGAAAATTGCAAAACAAGCTACAACGTCAAGTATACTTTGTTTATTGTCCCGATTTTATATTTTATAGTCCCGATTTTATATTTTATAGTCATATTTTATTCTATAAATTATTTACAGAAAGCTTGGTTATGAACCAGAAATTTTATGTATTTCTAGTAATTCATTGTTTTACCAAAATTATGATTATTTTGTCATAATTTTTTTTAAAAGCTTCTTAGATTTCAAGATTATGGATATGTATCAACTATTAATGCACCTACGAATACGTTTCTAAATTCCAATTTTTGACAGGTCTACGCAAATTAAGAAACGAATCTTTTAGGTCTTCGTAATGATAAGAAGGGTAGACTTGGCAACATGTCAAATAAAGAGTGGTTTGACAATACATAATAACATAGTCCACAAATAGTAGACTTAAAAAGAAGAATATTATTTAATCTAACCCTGTTTTTACCGAAACATTATTCATTGTTTTTATTTTCGGATAGCTCATATTGCTTATATCTTGTTTTAAAAAGAAATGGCAGAAAATAAAAAAAAAACGGGGTGCTAATGTTAGCGAAAATCAAAAAAGATTACTTCTTGAGTACATAAAAACAAAGCCCGAACTACTCAACGGCAAACATACTCAAAATTTTACATTAAAAGATGATACCAATAGTTGGCAAACTATTACAAATATTTTAAATAGTACTCCTGGCGCTACAAAAAACTGGAAAGAGTGGCGTAAAGTAAGTACCTGTATTTTATATTTCGTAACTTGAATACCCATAGATATGTTCTTTCAGACGGCATGATCTGCGAAGTAGAACGAAATGTAAGCAGTCAAGGAATAAAATAGAATGTAATAGTACTGGAGGAGGAATTTCTCAAGAGGAAGCCCTAACTAATGTTGAACAAGAGGTATTAAATCTTATTCAACAAGTATCGCTTGAAGGGCATAATGTTCCAGAATCGTCTACAAAATTTTGTTTTAATCTGGAAGAGAATGAAATTGAAATCAACTCAAATATTGAAATGAAAATTGCGAGTGAAGGATCAACAGAAAATGAAGTAATCGAACAGAGTGAAGAAGTGCTTACGACTGTTGCACCATTTCATGAAAATAACACATGAATCGCCACCAAATAATTCTGAGAGATCACATGCAGTAACAACAAAAAAATTGTCAAAAAAAATGCCGAAGAAGTTAGACAACCTTATAAATTCAGCTCTAGCAGCAACGTCATTTAATAAAAATTTAGAAAAAAAAATAATATAAAAAGTGAATATTATAACAAGAAAATAAAACATATGAAAGTGATAGAATCTTTAAAGTTAAAAAAAGTGAAAAGTTTGCAATCAATTGCAAAAAGTCTAAAAGTTTTAGCGAATCGAGAGGCAATTTAGATTTAAATATGTGTATGGAGTGAAGACGAGTAAAATCTTGTAAAAAGTTTAAATATTTATCTTTTTAAGACATCTATACAGGGACTCATAAAGTGCATCATATGGGAAACTTATTTTGTTGCCAATTTCTCTGAAAATTTCATTCTCGATAAAAGTTAATGTTAGTTATTTTATTCATCATTAAAAGTTAATGTATTATCTAGAACCAAATTTTTAGATCATTATTTGAGATAAATTCATTGTTTTTACTATCCTTCGTATATTATATATTTAAAAAGGTATTAAAATTTTTGTTCTAGGTAGTACACACACTTTTATAAGAAGTCACAATTTTCTTGTTTTTGTGTAGTTTTGATTTAAATGTAGTTTATTAAGAGTTAAGTTTTTATTTCTATTTATTAATGTTTTTTTATATATATTTTTCTTTTTTATAATTATATGTTTGTTAAATAGTAATAATAACAGTTTTTTATTAATAGGTTATTAACTTGATTGTCTTAACAAAAAATGAAGAAATTAATCTAAAGGTTTAATTTCTTCGATCTAAGGCTCGCACAATTCTTATCCTGGCTCTTCGGCCATCTGCTAACTCAGGATTAATTCTTCTAGCTGCAATGATATCTTCATTATCAATATTTCCATCAATAATCCCAAAATCATCTAGATTATCTATGGGTTCAGGTTCTGGTTGTGGTATATTATATGCGATACACATATTATGCAACACTACACAAGAGTTTATAATTTTACAGCAAATATCAGGAGTGTAGTGAAGTACTCTATGTTTTAGTAAACACCGGAACCTAGCTTTCAACACTCCATTACATTGTTCAATTTTTACCCTTGTACTTTTATGAATGACATTGTAATGATATTCAGGAGTATTTGGTTGAACTTCATTAAATGGAGTTAATAACCAGCTTCTAAGTGGATGCCCTGAATCACCTATAACAAAGCATAATGATAAAGTACAGACACTTGATAATTTTTTTTTAAATTAATACCTAAAAGAAAATAATCTTGATTGCCTCTTTGATGAATATTCCTTAATACAGGATGTAGGTTGGATTGATTCCAAATGTACGCATCATTAGTACTTCCAGGATACTTCGCACTCACATTAATAATTCTTAAATATAAAAAATCACGAATAAAATAATAAAAAACACAATATTAGCCTAACCTTCAAATGTCTAAATATAAGAAAAGTATACGTAAATACCGTTGTTTGCGTTTCTCAGCGCTCGCAGCAGAAACGTATAAAGATGAACGCATACTTAAAGATGCGAACGTCCAAAAATCGGATTTCGCCGTCGGTCGGTAATTTGCGAATGATTTTTATACGTTTCTAAAGTTGCGAACGGTCAAAAATTGACCCCCAGGGGTCTAGTAAATCTTGTATTGCTCATATTTTTATTAAGAGCTATTGCCCCGGTGAGTCATATAAAAATACCGAAAAAGGTGCGCTGCGATATTTTTTAATATAAAATTCACAATTTTTAAAATGGGTCTTTGATTTTTTTAATACTAAAAGTTTGTTTTAAGTACTACCTGACAGCATGAACAAATAACCTCAACATGGTCCAGAAAAAAAATTATTTGGTTTTAAAAATGATGATAGGCACTTATTGTTCAATAAATTTAAAATTTTCTTTTTTTATTTTTTAAATAATACATACTTCTATAATTTGTATTACAAACATTTAGCAAAAATTAAAGTAAATTTGTTTAAAATTAGGGTTCTCCCATTTTTCTATTTTTTTAAATTCTTGATATATATTGGAAACTAGTTAAAAAAATATTTTTTCTACTACTGTGCGTAAAGTACTTACTTTACGCACGACAAGCAGTGCGTAAAGTTTAACTTTTTTCAGTAGTGCGTAAAGTAAAATAAAATTTTCAAAATAACTTTTTTAGATGTGCAACACATTTTTTGCAATATCCTTATGTTTCTTATCTTGCCAAGGTTCTATGTGCCAGAATTCAACTGGTTAACTTCAAGATTTTGGAAAATAGCTTGTTAACTTCTTGCATGCAAAATCTATTTTTGTACATAAAAATTATGGTAGTTTTGTTTGAATAGATTAAATTTTTTTCTATCGATTTCGATGACGTCACAAGAAAAATGGCGGACAATTTTCAAAATGAATTACTCAAGTCATTTGCTAACCCATTTTGAAAAAATCTTGCATAACTGGATAGGTGAAGGTGAAGGTCAGTTCTATCAAATTACAAAAAAATACATTGGGTGTTTCATTAAAAGCAGTAAAAAAAATTTAGAAAAAGTTTAGAAGTTATAGGCAGTTAAAATAGGGGAAAATATAAGTAGACACGTATAACTAAGAAAGAATAAAAAAATAGTAAATTTTAATTTAACCGTAAAACAGTAATACAATAAAATATAAAAAATTAAGAAATTTCAATAAAATGTTCAACATTCAAAAAACAAAAACTTTAAATAAGAAGTTACCAGTATTAATAAAATAAAATAAGAAGGTAAATTTAGAAACCTGCGACAGTAAATTTATTCCACTTATCACTTGAACCCAACCTTGAGACAGGAGAATCAGCTCCACAAGAATAAAAAAAATGAGCTAAAAAAAGAAAAGTTAAAAATATTTAATATAAATATAAAATATAACAAATGGTGCCAACGTGGGGCATATTTAAAAAAATCGGTTGTGTCACCCCAAAACTTTTCCGACGAGTATCCAGAGACGAATATTGCAAGTCAAATTCCGTGACATATTTCTTCTGTCATTTTTTGACTTTGGGGATCTTAAAATGTATATTTCGATCTTTCTCAAAAAAACTTTTTCTACAACCCCTATGCAAAACACGCTTTTCTACACAAATTTTGATACGCAAAGCAGGCCTTTTCTTAATTTCTTTGATATCCGTGGGAAAAGTAATAATTTAGCGTGCGAAAAGTACGCGCTATGGCACTTTACCCCACGGAAATGTCAAACACAGACAGCTATGACCTGTCAACTTTTTTTGTCAATTTAACATTATAGTGAATTTCTGGGAGTTCAAATTTGAAATTGAAACTAAAAGTACGGAAACTGTTTGTTTGATTATTTATTTTAATTTATGTATTATAAAGAAATTAATTTTTCTGTATTCAATAGTCATTTTTTAATTATCTCTTTTCAATGTTGAAGTAAAATACCTATATAAGTTACTGTTTTTCTTTTATTAATAAATGTGGTTTTAGAAAAAATATTGTGTACAACTTGTACGCAAAGCACTTTTCCCACTCGCTAGTTTTTGCGGCACTCGCTTGCACTTTTTGTACAAACTACTATTTTTTCAATACAAATTCATGTGATAAAAATTATCTACAAACTGCTTGAACTTTTTTTTTATTAGACTAATAGTAAACTCACAATGCTTAAAACGCCGGCCCATGGTCACATGCAAATCATTTTTTTTTCTGGATCATATTGAGTTTTTTTGTTTATATTTTAATGTTGTCAGTTAATCCTTAAAACACACTTTTGGTATAAAAAATTCAAAAACCCTTTTTGAAAATTGTAAATTTTATATTAAAAATACGTTTTTCGGTATTTCTAGCCGACTCACTGGGGCAATAGCTCTTAAGTCCAAATGTAGTTACCTAAACAATAACATTCCAATCAATACATTACACTCCTTTACATCAAATAGTCTTAGAATTACAAAAACACAAAAAAAAACCGTACGAAATAGAGAAATGAACTTCATCAATGCTAATAAAATTAACAAAATTTTTAACAAGATTACATGAGCATCTGTTTACTCTTCCGCAAATGCAAATGCTGCTACTGATTAATAACTAGTGTATTGAATGCCATCCAGTTATGTACCGAAAAACGTCAACTTCGAAGAAAATACACTAAAATAGCGCCGTGGGTTACTAACTCCCTGTTGAAATCTATAAATAAAAAAATAATATGTTTAAAAACTTACAGAAAGATCCAAATAAGATTGCATTAAAAAACGAATTTAAAACATTTAGAAATAAGAAGGAAGAAATAATAAGAAGAAAAGCAAATTTGAATTCTACAAAAACGAAATCAATGACAATTCATCCAATTCTAAAAACTTATGGTCAATAATAAATAAAATTAATTAAAAATGAGAAGGGCACCCTACTTTCTGAGAAAATGGACATACAGTTTGTGGAAACTGGAAAAATACTGGCTAGTAAAATAAAAAAAGATCCAAATTATAGGAGAAAAACGTTGCTGAACTAATTCGTATTCTCCAAAATTGAATGTGATGAGCTCATAAAAGAAATTCAAAGTTTTCCAAATAAAAAAGCAGTTGGTGCAGACAACTTAAAAGTGAAATTAATTTCAAAATATATAAAACATACTTTTACCTATATATATTAAATCGTTGGGTCGAAGAAGGTATATATCCAACAATAAGTGACTGAGGATGGTGTACACACTAAATATCAGGTGAAGAGTGGAAAAGAGTACGTTAGTTTGTAAAATATAAAATTTATTTAAAAAATTCGGCTAAGCGCTTTCGGCAAATAAAGAGCCTTCGTCAGTAAGATACCCCACCAGAGATCTTTAAAAACATGACAACAGATAAAAATCAATAGCAATAGCTAATAGTTGTTAGAAGTACAACAAATAAATAATTAACAAGAAAATCAATAATTGGAATCAAATTGATTATCGATCTAAAAGTGTACAAACGGCATTGCTATTAATTTTAATCTGTTGTCATGTTTTTAAAGATCTCTGGTGGGGTATCTTACTGACGAAGGATCTGAGGATGGCTTTATTTGTCGAAAGCGCTTACCCGAATTTTTTAAATAAATTTTATATTTTACTCACTGACGTACTCTTTTCCACTCTTCACCATATATCCAACAGCCTTTAAAAGTAGTTTAGTGATACCCATATATCTAAAAACGGAGATAAATCAGATATTTCTAACTATCGACATCACACTTATCTCTCAAATGTCAAAAGTTTTTGAAAAATTAATCAAGAAACATTTTACATCCCATTTAAATAAATATATTATTTTATCGGAGAGTCAATATGACTTCAGAGAAATTACTTCGACACAAGACGCTGTACTAGCACTGACTTATAAAATACATCAATCGTTTAATATGAGTAAACCATGTTTGTGTATCTTTATAAACTTATCTAAAGCGTTTGACACAGTTAGCTATCCTTTACTTTTGGAATCGTTAAGTGATATAGGAATAAGAAATAATATCTTAGAGCTCTTTAGAATATATTTAGGTGGTAAAAATCAAGCTGTAAGGGTTGACGATGTACTGTGCAGTGAGTTTTAGAATATAGAGTTCCTCATGGGTCAGTGCTAGGACCAACGCTGTTTAATATTTATATAAACTGATTATTTTCACTAGAATGCGAGGGAGATATTTGGATTCGCTGACGATACTGCTATTTTCTTCAACGCTGACAACTTAGATTAAAATTAAAAGCTGAAAACAATTATAAAATAATTAAAGAATGACTTAACCATAAATTATTAACTGTTAATATTAAAAATAACACATTACTTAGCATTCAACTGTACAGCATCTGTTCTTTCAGAGTTCAAAATTGAAGTTGATATAGGTACTGAATTATTTTCCGTTGCACCAATTAAACATCTGGGAATGCTGTTTTAGCATGTTTTGGAATCTATGTCTGTCTGTCAGTAGTGTAATTTCTTTTATTATAATAATGAATAAATATGCTTATTAGTTGTGGTTCCATTTCAATATCTATTACCGTTTAAAATATTTTTTATTTTTTTTTAACTTTGGCCGCCATTTTCTCGGTAAGGGTTCGTTCGACATCAAAACTAAAAACACTTTATTAACACACTTTTTCGGCCTAAAAAAATTAATATGTAATCTACACAAATTTAGTATATTGAAAGACATTCTACCAGTTGAATATCTAAAAATCTTATATTTTGCTCTAGGAGAAAGTCATCTATGTTACGGGATATGTGTCTGTGGCAATGCTCTAAAAACACACATATATCCACTGGAAATCATTCAACGACAGTTTTTAAAATTGATTTATAAAAAAGATGCAACTCGGATGCATTATTCGCAGGAACCAAATTGTTAGACATTAGGCAATTATATGTTATTCAATATTCCACTCTAAAACAAAATCTGAGGCCAAATTACCATCACATAAATATTGTACTCGCAACAAAAATCTATATGACAAATGGTTATCATTTGACTATCTTGGAGTTTAAATCCACTTATAATAGGAATAAAAAATAAACAATTTATATTGGATAAACCAAGACATTTTGGAAGGTGTATAAATCAATATAAATAGTAGTGTGGATATGATGGCCATATCGTACGGGGGCGAAGTTTGAGCATGACGCCGTAAGCGGAGTGCTCAATCGTCCGGATGCTCGTCCTTTTTTTTAGCGGCACCTCAGTCTCTTGGGCTTTTTGTGTATTCCGATTTTATCCTACAGCAGATTTTGTTCTACAGCACCCACGCTGTAACTCTAGTCCCCTGTACCGGCTGGATGTTGTGTTCTTTTGCGGTCTAAAGCCGTTTATCTCACTTTTTCGCATTGTCTGCAGGAAATTTTTACGTTTTACAGCTCCATTTTTATGCAGATGTCCTCTCATTGGACTGTGACCAGTGAGGAGGTCCGAAAAAATATTTCTTTTACTTCAGATATGTGATAACTCATAACCAAATTTTTTTACTTTTTTTCTCTACATCTACATTATTGGATTACGCTGTCAACTTAAAGTACCATGAAAATAAATTAACAAACTTGTTAAAACGAGTAAATTCAATACATAAACATATAAATAATTTGAACGGATTAAACCAAAAGTTATACCCGCCACCACAATGGCGGCGATACAGTTGCGCTAAGCGGAACGGAAAGGTGTATATTATGTGTTGAGCTCGAGCTCAGAAATTTACTTCCAAGGCGCTATAGCCGCGGCAATGTAATCTGAGCGAAACACAAATAATGAAGCCTTCTTCTTCGAGTAATATATACTATTTTTTCTTCAGTCATAAAGATAATTCAAGTTATATATAGCAAAAAATAGAAGTAATTTTTAAAACTGATAAACGTCAAATTAAATAAATATTAAAATGACAGTTCCTACCTACTCGATTATAACGCCCATAATAAAGCATTGCTATCTTTTCTCTTTATCGTTGTACTAGTACAATAATGAAAACTCATTGTTATATTAGTAAAACAATAGGATATTTCTACGGTTCTGTGTTGCCGAAAGTAATTAATATAGTTATTATACGCATGAAGAAAAATAACTATTTAATTATTGTTTTTCGAAATTGTCAGATACACACACTCCTCGAGCTATGGCTGCTAACAACCCTTAATGAATCACCCTATATAATCTGAACATTTATACGAAAAGAAAACTGGGTTTTTTAGTGAATAAAAAAGAACTGTGACAAATATATTTTTTAAATAGATGAAAATATAGCGTGAATTTAATAAAAGATATTAAAAAAAAATTAAAATTTTTCTTTAATATAATTTTTTTAATGTATAACAATAGTTGGCTTTTTTTATTAAATTCACATTTACATTTTGTTTTTAATAGTAAAACACGAAAAATGCTCTACTTAAAAAAATACTTTTAATTAAAAAAGTACCATAAAAATGTTGGACTTGGTGAAACGCGTTAGTGCCGTCGCCACTCCCCCCTACGTGGGAATCGTAAATTTACGAAAAAAAGAAAAACATTCGAAACGAATAAGTGTCCTAGCACGACCCCGTAGTTTACTTTGTACCAGAAATACCGAAGATTTGTACGGAATGGGTATGCAAAGGCAGAGCAACACGTGGAAATTTCATCGGCCGAAATCTGTCAATTCTGTCAGGTAAAGTATTTTTTCTACACCTTTATTAGTAAATTGCTCATTTAGCATTGTTTACTTTATTAGTAAATTCGTTATAACAAACGCTGTTACGTAATAACTAACATGTAATTTTTTTATTTTCAATCGTATTTTAAAGGTCGGGAAATAAGCTATTACAAACTTTACTTCCTGCCCACGGGTGGGAAGTGATATCTGTTACTTCCCGCCCGTGATCCGGATAGATTTCTGTATACCTATCATATCAGCAGAAAGCGATACATAATATTATTAGTTACATTAGTTATTAGTTATTTTATTTGTTTTAATATTAATCGTAATGTTTTGTGTCATTTTCATTTTTTATTTTATATTCTTTTCAAATTGTGGATTAAAATAAAATGATTGTGAATAAAATAGTATACAAACCATGGCGGAAATTATCATTCCTTGCACTCGACAGTAATGATGCATTTCCCGCCTCGGTATGTAATCTACTATTATTACGTCACAGTTGCAATTTCGAATCACAGTTGACGTCTGTCAATGTCATTATTGTTATTTATAATTTCACATCGAAATTATTCATCACTCGTCAATAATTCTTTCAACATATCAAATAGTGGCTAAAACAGCTATAATTAATCAAAGTTTCATAATTTTACACAACTAAATGACAACTAAATTTATTTCAATAAAATTTGAGTCATCAGGATCGCTTTTTTTTAGAACACAATTTAATTTAGTGTATATGCTGTAACAATTTAAACACTGAAAAACTATTTGTCGTAGAAAATGTATGGTACATTACTCGAGTTGTAATTTTGGACTCGTAGAAAACTTTCCACTTGTGCGTAATATGCTTCTTACAACTCTCGTTATGTAATAAATATACTTTTATTTTATTCTGTCCAGTACATCTACTTACCCTGTACTTATTTGCGGCCGGTAAATTGAACATTACAGTATCAGATACTGTAATGTGTTGCCTTGCAACGTAGCTACCTTGTTTTGATTTTAGAATAATGACTTTTTCCTTCGATTTAAGTTCTCAATTAAAAATATAAAACATCAAATATATAAATTTAGGAATTATTTAGTACATCAAAATATACAATTTTACCTCTCGCCGCCCTTCAGATAAAAAATGCTAAAAATTGGATACTGAGTTTTCAATATTTTAGCGATGAACTCTGTCTGTGTGTGTGTGTGTGTGTTAGTGTATCTGTGTGTTAGTGTATGTGTGTGTTGGTGTATGTATGTGTGTGTTGGTGTATGTGTGTTAGTGTATGTGTGTGTTAGTGTATGTGTGTGTTTGTATGTGTGTGTTGGTGTATTTATGTGTTGGTGTATTTGTGTGTTGGTGTATGTGTGTGTTGGTGTATGTGTGTGTTGGTGTATGTGTGTGTTGGTGTATGTGTGTGTTGGTGTATGTGTGTGTTAGTGTATGTGTGTGTTAGTGTATGTGCGTGTTAGTGTATGTGCGTGTTACACTCAAAGAAATAGTATGGGTTGAATCAACAATAAAAAGTGTTTAATCAACAACTTCATTATAATTGTTGAATTAAACTACAATTATGGTATATACTGATTGATGAGGTGATTGTCAAAACAACCGAGGAAAAATTGTACCTGAACAAATTCAACGTCAACTGAAAATATTAGTTGGATTAACTAATAATTATTACAGTTAGCACACTTTTATAGTTGGTGATTTGTTTTTGTGTGATTTACAGAGCGACAGCGACCACATTGTGTTGTGCCTTAATATTTATTATTACATATTATACCTATTCTATAGTGAAGTGATTTTGGTAAGTCGATACAGCAGTATAAGTATATGTATCAGTGAAAATTCATCCAAGAATCTCATTAATTGCTCGATCATTTACTACAAAAGAAGTGGAAAAATTCCCTCTGAAAGGTTGTACGACAAGTACCAGAACCATAGAAAAAAAAATTGAGAAAATTAGGAATTCTCTCGTCCCCATCATCAGGGAGTACTACTGATGCAGTCCCCCTAATTAATAAGCATTATGAGGAAAATTCATCAGATAATGGAAATAATGTGATGGTGACTATTATTCATTAGTTCAATTAATTAAATATTAAATTCATATTTCAATTATACAAATTTCATTCAGAAAGAAGATGATAAACTGTGGTTACAATTAAATAACAGTCCATGGAGTGTTATAGAGGATAAATGGAAGAGTACATTAAAACTATGGAGACGAGAAATTACAAATAAAGAGAATTGTACAGTAGATATTATGAAAAGTTGGCTACTATTCAAACACTCAGATGGGTTTTTTTTGGTAAAGGTGAAACATTTTTCTTATAGAAAATATAATGCATGTTTTGTAGATTGGATCGGACTTCTCCAACTTACATGAAAAGAAAGCATTCAATCTTTTAGGAGAGAAGTTGACATACTAAGAAAATGGTTATTTTATTCTTGTTACAAACATTACATGTCGAGGATTTGATGTGATAAATACACTGTTTTATTTATTTAATAAAATATGTATTTTGATTTCAATATACAAATTCTGAATCTTTAAAATTCAAAAACAATGTCAACAAAAATGAATTGTTTTTATATAATTCAGTGGTACAAGAACCTGAAAAATAGTAAATATATACTATACATTTTGATGTTTAACCAAATATTATGGATATCTACACTATACAGAGTGAGTTTTAAGTATGGAATGCTTCAATTTTCTCGAAAACGGATCGCACGATTTTTATAGATTTTGGTGTGCAAGGGTCTTTTGATGCGGCCGATATTATGGTGGTATTTACATTATTGTCAGATGTTATTGTTAAAGTGAATTTTTCGGGCCGAAGTACTAAAAACATCATATGTTTTTACCCCGTGTAATATTTTAACTAACAAAAAATGAAAAATTGTAAAAAATAGTTAGCTTATGTAATTAATAATTAGTAAATTATAAAAATAAAAAAAAATTACAATCTCATTACGTATAGTTGTTATAAGATCTCCATGAAGCAAAATATTTTAAGTAACTTTTTTTAGCAATTTAATTATCTGATTTAAACTTAAAAAAAAGTAATAAGCTCATTTTATGAAAAATTAGTGAATTTTTTTTTTATTTTTAAATTAATATTTATAATAACTAATTCGTTTTATAAGCATATACGCGTGAGCTAGAAACTAATTTAATAGTACTTATATGGACTTTGACGTAATATTTTTTCCATATTAAATAATAGGTGTCAAAGTGGTCGCGAGCCTTATCGAGTTCTTGCTAGCACTAAGCACAAAAGTACTGAGAGTTCTTAGAGACAGCTATGATTTATTCCATGTTGAAATTATACCTCGTCAAAATAGAACAAAAAATAACAGTTAATGTCAAATAGATCACAAATTTTGACCTCTTTTATCATTTTATATAAAAACTTTACTGTCAATACCAGTTTCTTTTAATTTGCAAAATTTCTTTGTTTTTCAGGTTATTTCAAAAAAGTTGTTGAATAAATTTTAATTTTCTGAATTTATCGTCTTTAGATCACAAATAGTCAAAGTTAAAATATGTATTTAGCTCCTGAGCTACTTCTTTCTTTAATTATAAAAATAACTGGTTGAAAATAACCGCATCTGTCACTTAAAATATGCGTACCTGCCCATTCTTTGTTTTTAAAGAAGATATTTTAAACTCGCAGCGACAACGATAGTTAAAAGTTAAAAATCTTTTTTATCTCTAATTACCCGTATTTCCTCTTGTCAACTTTTACTTTTCGAACAAAGGCGGACACGATCCATCAAAATCGTCGAAGAAAAAAAATGTAAAAACGTAAATGCGAAGCAATTAACTCTAGGAAACAATAAATGTTCGGCGCTGACATGAGGCGGAAACCGGGGCAAAAAGTGAAAATATCAATAAAAATCATAGATGTAAAAACAGGGCCGACTTCAGCTTAAATTCACTAATAATAGAATTGTGGGTACTGATTTGAGCAGATTTACTCGTTCGAAAATGCACAACTGAATTGAATTGTTTTCAGCAAGTATTCAAATCATGTATATTGCTTGAAAATTTGCCTAACCCAAGGAAGGTATTGATCTAAGGTATCTACTGACTTAATATGAAGTGAATAGCAGTAGTAGAAGGGAACCTATGCCTATGCCCATAGATTAACAGATAGACAGACATTCACATTTCATGAACCTATAGCGAACCTGTCGGAGGTTAATATTAATGGAGAAATTAAACGCAAAGTCTAGTACCATATTTAATATAAATTATAACAGGAACAAGTAAGGTAAGCGACTAGTTTCCGCTAAGGCATCTTTAGACATAGAAGACAACATATAACACGTGGGTTATAAATAGAATACAATAATTCTAGAGACGCTCAAATGGTGGTGCACCGTTTCGGGACTTCGGCCCATCGAGCGAACACTTTTTATGCTATTATATATGATCTGACATATTTTTTTTTTAATTTGCAGTGTAAAAAAGTTGATCCCTTGAGAACTTGATTTTTATGTATCGTTAAGGGGCGGGTATGACATATATGTAGGGGAATAGGATATATGATGTGGAAAAAGTTCTAAAAATTTGAACTGGAAAAAAGTTTTCCCGGCGTGCAAACCACTTTAATTTGTATGGCGGGTACCGAAAGGGCTAGTCCGATTCTGCTCAAATTCAATAGGGTTCTTCCTTGGACAAAACTAACTAGGTAAAGTGAAAAACGGGACTCGATAACCTGCTATATCTTGTCTCTTGTAGATCTGAAGATAGCTTATAGCCGAAACTAGTCGGCTTGCTATTGTTATTATAAAGTTGCTGAAAAATTGGAAAGTTTAGTATCAAATATCATATAATACAGCAGTCTCTTTGTATCGGCGGCGACGTTGATTTCGATTAACAATCGTTCCGTTAGAACGTGAGAAATGAAAAGAACCATCAGCTTCGACTAAATACCTAATTCTCATGACTCTATAATTAAATTCCGTCTAAAGTAAAATATAAATCTAGATATAAAATAAATATAACCTTGCTATATCTCGACGAGACCGTTACACCATGAGCAATATTCTACATGTAGATGGACAAAATTTGTATTAAAGAAGTGTATCAACTATTTTTGTGGTGCAAAATTAGTATTTCACTCTATATATGCATAAGTACCAATAAATTATTAATACTTACAATTACAAAAGGTTTTTTTATTGTTTTGAAACATATTCGTACATGTTACTTTTTTTAAATGTTTTATAGTTATTTTCCTAACAAGTGCGGAAAGTTATACTTTTCCGCATGCAATTGCAGTTGCCCGAACGACGCGACGCGGAGTTCGGGCATGCAATTAAGTGGGGAAAAGATACTTTACGCAAGTGTTAGGAACAATATTTTTTCTACAAGAATTAAAAAAAAAATTTAGCAAAAATATTTTTTTTGTCATTAAACAAAAATTTTCTTGGTGCTTCTTAATAAATAAAACATTAGGCTGAAAGTAATCATAGTAACCAAGCAAGAATTAATTTTTTAATCATTTTAGCATTTATAAAATCAGTGCGAAAAGTAACTTTTCCGCACTAGTGCGGAAAAGTACAACTTTCCGCACGCTTGTAGAAAAAGTTAATATCATAATCAATCAATAATAAAGTTTTTTGCAATATGATGCAACTTTTTGTAAAAGGGAAATTCATAATTTTTCCCTTTGCATTCGAACAAGTCTTAACATTTAAATACAGTATGTTTTTTTTTAATTGAAAATATAAAAACTCCGTAAAATTCGGTGGATTTTTTTTATTTTAGATATAATATAGTCTATGTTATTCTGAACAAAACTAACAGTTTTTGTCTGTTAAGGAGGGTTAAATTCATATATTGCTCATATTATACTATTTATTTTTTTGAAGACTGGATCAATATTCACAAACTCGTTCTAGTTTGTGTTGGAATCTAATTCTGTGTATGTAACATCAATATCTCTCAAATCTAACTTCAGATTCTTGTTTAGGACGAAAAATTAGGCCAATAAAATGTTTTCAGTTTTGATGTCGAATGAACTGTTACTGAGAAAATGGCGCCCAAAGTTAAAAACGTTGTCTATGAAATTTTAATTGGCCTTTCATTTATCGAACTACAGGCTGATTTTTGATTTTTATACTATATCTTTATTACCATTCATTAAATTTTTTAAATATTTTACTGATAAAGTTAGTAACCGACTCTTTAACAATTGGTACCATCAATGGGGTAGAAATATTTTTTCGGTAAATGTGTGGTGTAGCATTCTTGATCATCACCTGAACATGTTTATTGAACTGTAACTGACCTACCTGTGGAATACGATGAATGATATTTAAATTATAGCTATTAATTTTCTACTGAGAATCAATATTGATATATTTTAAAAATTCATTAACAATTACCTGCGGGTGTGACAAAACATCTAAATACATGAATTCGTATCTTTGAATACGTAGTTTCTACATTAGTATTCAGAGTCTAAATGTTCTATAGGGTGATATTTTCCGATGCGCTTTAAAAAATATTTGTGCCCCAATCGGGTCCTGCAAAGAGGTTTTGATGATACCAATTTTTAATGAATCTAACAATATCAATAAGAGTTTTGTTCGTTTTTTGCCTGCGCGATCTCAAGAACAGCTCGAGGGATTTTCTTGGACTTTGACCCATAGACTCCCTTGAGCTCCTAAGACATATTCTGTACCCCGAGATATGGAGTGGGGGTACGAATGCTGTTGTAATTTGATATTTTATTATTATAAATATAATTAAACAAAGAAGCAGGTCAGAACGTTATAGTTTATATTCGATTGTTTATTCAGCATTCTTATAATTATTTAAGTTATTAACCTGTCAAAATGCTGATTGGGCTATAATTGATTATTATATTAATTTATGATTAGGGAATGATTTTTGGTCAGAAATACGATTAACCGGGGCTTTTGACTGCCGCTATTCAATGAAGGCAGTTGTACTTTGGTGTAATCAAAATTTAATGAAGTGTTTTTTGTAAATTATGCTTCGTGGTTTTCTGAGCTCACCCCACCTAAAACAACGTATTATTGGTGGCAGCGGTAATTTTTATTTCGATTTTTTTGGATTGAATTCTGGCGTACAGGCTTTGAGAAGTGTCACTAATATTATAAAGGTTGAGTGCAGGGCTAATAGTTCCATCGAGGGAAGGAAAATTCTAACAATAGCATATTTTATTACTACGTTTTTTGGTCATCAACAGTATTATAAACTGCAGAAAGGAATAAAATTCAACTTTGAATAAGAAAAAAAATTTCAACATCGTCGATCAACACAAATTTTCCCGACAAAGTTTATAGACAAATTTTCATCATAACATCATAGTTTTCCACAGCTAAGTGACGTCTACATTAGATTCCAACTTCTATAGGTGTTGGAAGAGTGGAGAAACCTAAGTGTTAGTGCGGATAGTAAGTGAAATGTGTGTAACTCTAGGGTGAGGATTATTTAACACAAATTTTCCCGACAAAGTTTCTAGACAAATGCTCATCATAACATAGTTTTCCACAGCTAAGTGACGTCTACATTAGATTCCAAGTTCTATAGGTGTTGGAAGAGTGGAGAAGCCTAAGTGTTAGTGCGGATAGTAAGTGAAATTTGTGTAACTCTAGGGTGAGGATTATTCAACACAAATTTTCCCGACAAAGTTTCTAGACAAATGCTCATCATAACATCATAGTTTTCCACAGCTAAGTGACGTCTACATTAGATTCCAAGTTCTATAGGTGTTGGAAGAGTGGAGAAGCCTAAGTGTTAGTGCGGATAGTAAGTGAAATTTGTGTAACTCTAGGGTGAGGATTATTCAACACAAATTTTCCCGACAAAGTTTCTAGACAAATTCTCATCATAACATCATAGTTTTCCACAGCTAAGTGACGTCTACATTAGATTCCAAGTTCTATAGGTGTTGGAAGAGTGGAGAAGTAAGTGTCAGTGCGGATAGTAAGTGAAATTTGTGTAACTCTAGGGTGAGGATTATTTTATTGTTTATGATACGCCTGACTTAGCTTTAAAAATGATTCCAGAATTTGACGGGAACAGGGAAAACTTACACAAATTTTTATCTTGTTGCGAAGTCATTAATGATCCAGCACGGACTAGAGAGAAAATACCACTATTTCTAAATATAGTAAAATGTAAACTTTCAGAATCGGCTTATAATTTTATTTATTGCAAAAATTTTAACAATTGGGTAGAATTCAAATTCAAACCGAATTGTTGAATACTAGTCAAACATTTTCCGAAAGTATTCGAGATTTCGCAAACAAAATAAATAGGTTATCATTAGATTTAACAGATGCATGCATTGCTAGTCAAGGGAATGAAGCATCTGCCACTATTCAGGGTCTAAATCAAAAATCAGCCCTTAAGGCTTTCGAAGAAGGTTTATCAGATCCTTATAAACTAATAATTAAGCCGTCTAGGTTTGATAATTTCAATCAAGGCAGTTGTACTTTGGTGTAATCAAAATTGAATAAAGCGTTTTATGTAAATTATTCTTCGTGGTTTTCCTGAGGTCGCCCCACCTACCACAACAAAGCGCTCGGTACCCGTTCATCTGTTACTAACTTTAGTAAAATATGAAAAAAAAATGAATGAACAGTAATAAAAATATAGTATGAAAATTAAAAATCACTTTGTAGTTCTATAAATGAAAGGCCAATGAAAATTTCATAGACCTCGGAAAAACTGTATCTATCATAACGTCGTGTTTCATTCATTGTGAATCGCCCAATACATATCTGAAACACCCGGTATATATAAGCTTAAAATATCAGTGGATTTAGCTGAATTTTTACAAAAATTCAGTGCCAATCATCAAAAATGAACAATTTTCTGCACATCATAATCTATTTATTTTTGAAAACTTTAACAATATTATTAAATGATTTATTCTAATTTATATTGTATAATTTAAAAATTTTAACCCTTTGTAAATAAATTAAAAAATATTAATTGTTGGGTCACTTTAAAACTAAATGGGACGACATTTTACTAAAAATTCAGCAAAATCCACGGATACTTTTTTGTTGTGTGTTCTCTCGTGTGGTTTTCATCACTGAATTAATTAAAAGCTTCCCTTATAATTAAATTTCTTTAAATATGACTGTAGGTAATTTTTGTACAAAAAAGAACAATATTATGATATATTAATTAGAATAAAAAATTCAAAAATATTGTTCTCATCTTCAAAAATAAATACTCTATTATGAATTTAACTCCCCTTATCAGAAAAACTGCTCATTTTTGGGGGTTGGCGCAATTTTAATATTTGTTCAGAATTACATGGAATAAATCATATCAAAATGAAAAAAATCCAACGTGAACCAATTTAAATAAGAATTTTGTGAGGTCGTTTATAATTTTGATTTTTGATTTATTTTATTTTGTTAAATGTTCAAATTTTATTTTTAACATAAAAATAAAAACCACTAAAAATTGGTTTTAGAAAAAACGAGGAATGAGATTGTAATAAATTAAAAAGAAGACATAAATTTTGTCCGGCTAGTTATATTATTTTAATTCATAGTGCGGCTGAGGGAAAGGTGTATTTGATACACCATGATACCCTACCCATGTGATGGATTTTTATAAAACCAAGTAGACTTGCTGGCGTTGTATACGTAGGCGTGGAAGCATTACATCACTCCTTCCACCCAGGTGGATATTATTCAAATGGTTTATTACGCAGTATTGCGTTATTTTACAAATTTTTGTGAATGATTCGACGATAAATCTTATTACAGAAACTGGGATTGTAATTAAAGGAGATTAAAGTTAAAAAAAATGTGAATTTAAACTAGGCAAAGTGTTTCTATAAGCGATAAAAGTTTTTCTGTGGGCGATATTTTAATACACACTTAAATGTCGCTACCAACTTCCTGAAAATTTCATTTTTATTGATTTTGTTTTTAATCGTTTCATTTTTTAGTATTATTGTTGTTAATTCTTATAGTTAACTCAGAGGTCCAGTTAAAACTTAAATATTTCAGTATAAAAAACAAATTAGCAAGTCATAATAATAAACCATCATCCCATAATTTTTATTTTAACATAATGTGGGAAATTTGCCCCTTTACAGAACACAAACATTAAAGCCGATTAATGTAGGGGTCGTATAATCTTTGGGGTAGATTAAAGATCGTATTATAAATATGGAGCATATAATATCATGTATAAAGACTTTTTAATCCAATGTTAAGTTAAGGTACAAAGCTAGCTCATATTTTGTTTAACTTTATCGATGCATGAATTGGATGAAGTTTTTAGGTATTTTTCAAAGCAGCTGCAAAAATATGGTATCTATATTAATGTGTGATTCCGGCAAAGGTGTTCGTTAAAGAATATATTTTATAATAAATACATTTAAAAAAAAAGTTACTTTAACGTGCCATTCTTTTGTTAACAACGTCTTATTCACAGTGTATTTGCTTAAGTTGGAACCATATGGGAAACTTTTTTATTATAAATTTTATGCAAAAAAGTTATTCTTCATAAAAAGTTGTGCATTATCTAAAACCAAACATACAATCATCAATTTTTTTTAGTAGTATACGAGGTGTGTTAAAAAATGTGATTGATGAATGTGAAATGTAAACTACGTTCAGATATGCAGTCATTTCAATTTGCATTAAAAAATAAGAATTTTTATTTTTTCAAAATTTTTCTCAACAATAACATTTTAGTTTTATTTTAGAGTGACATTTGATGATCACATGTTACTTGGATAGACGGGGCTAAATTTTTAATACCCAGTTTTCAATTCTAAATAATAGTTTTTGAAAATAAAGTTACTTTACTCTTGAAAAAATTCACATTTATCGACACACCTTTGAGACCATGTACAACTTTTTATCAAGAATAACTTTTTTCATGAAACCAATAATAAAAAAGTTTCCCATATGGTTCCAACTTAAGTAGAAATACTGTATAGTCTACAGGAATCTGATTCTGTCAAATAAAATATGAGCGAGCGTTCATTCGATTAGGGTTGGCCACTAGAAAACTGTGAAAAAAAATGAACATAAACAATTATAAAAGTTATAAACAAATAAAGTTTTAAAAAAAGAGGGGGTCTGAAAAACTATAAACGTTAGAGTGAATTTAAAAAAAATGTGAAAAATAAAGAAAGTCACAATAATATAATCCCGACTTCCGGAACTAATCTTAATTAATAATACTTTTAATTTAATGCTGAAAATATGACTCTGCACAGCGAGCGCAACGCAGAACGTAAAGTAAAGTTTTTTTGTACAGAATAATGATATAATAGTTTCGTAGTTTTGTCAAGGAACCCGATAAGTCCTTTTTACGTAGCATATTGAATGTTATTTTTTTGTTACAGTGATGTATCTCCGACACCCACCGTAACTCAGGGTTCACCAATCCGGTGTGCCTCAACAAGAAGCAGCATGGAAAGTCCGAAAAAGTCACCACAAAACAGCCCGGCAACAGGGGACAAAGCTACCGTTAAGGTATATTCTTATCGTAATAATTAATAACACTACTTTCCAAAATTTTGTACACCTTTAGTAGCTTTATTATTATTTTTTATCATTTATGTGTATTTTGTCGTTGATAACGTGCATATTTTAATTAGTATCATTGGGTTAGAACTATGACTAGTTCAAAGAGACGTTGCTTAAACAACCCAAATCACCAACACATAAATTATACAACAACTAGACAACGAGTCTGCCAACTTCACAAAAACGCTACAAAAAACCCGACAAAATTCCACTTAACTAACAAGGTCCATATAACATTTCAATGGGTGTACCGCAAAGATTTGCCATTTGTGCAACATCTTGATATTCCAAAAAGTGATGTTGTGCAAACAGCCCTATTTGCAGATAACACCTGTTTTATCAAAAATTTTGATCTAGCGCAAATAGCAAGTGAGAGAACTTGATATTTATCTAAATAGGGCAGTCTTCCCCTATTTACATGGAAACAAGATAAAACTTAACGGAAACAAAACTGAGATGATGGTACTCAAAAGGGACCGCAGAAAAATCAAAATAATAACCAGTAATAAAGTACCATGTTTTCCCCCTCGATAGAGAGCATATTAAACAGCTACGGGCGAAGGCGTTAGGGCTCATAAAAATGTAGTGGATTCTGTGAGTCGGACAGACATGTAAATATTTCAGACCCTAACGAGACTATGTCTCCCCCCGTTTTCGAGAATGCTCAACACGATGGAGGTGGTTTAAAATGTCTTGGAATTAACCGCCCCCCCCCCCCCCCCAAAAGACAAAAAACCGCCTCGAAACGAGGTAAAACGCAGATACGCCGTCTCATACCGACAAAACCTGCGTCAGGCCCGTTTTCGAGGATGCTGAACACGATGGAGATGCTGGATCTTCTCCCTGAAGCAAACGACCCCCTCAAATTGTCAACTCAACAACTACCCCTTTGATACCTGGTTTTTATGAAATGCACCGGATAAGAGAAGATTTTTTGGTCGTTTGAGGGATTAGTTTGCTTCGGAAAGAATATAAAGCATCACAATCGTGTTTACTATTCTCGAAAACGAAGGTTTTGTCGGTATAAAACGGAGTATCCGCGTTTTTCACCTTTCGGGGGCGGTTTTTTGCCTTTTGGCAGAGTTGGCAACTTTACTCTACAATAATCATACAGAAACTCAACTTACAACTGTGACCTCCCACCCCCATGCTGTGTAAAGTTTAACTATTTGCAAGAAATTATTTACCCTGTTATTTATGTTACAATGAATTTTACACTTTTTTCTACCTGTGGCCTTTTTACATTTGGCATAAAAGGTATAGGTAAAATCAGACAACCGGAAAACCTAACCACCATTGTAATGAATGTATTAATTATAAATTAACCAGTTATGTTGACAATAAATAATTTAGAAATCAATTGTAAATAGTCTTTTTGAAGCTTATAAAAGCTCCATCCAACTTATACCCACTACTGGGACATTTATGTACAAAAAGTTCTTAATAACTTTAAATACCGTAAATATCATCAGATGTGCACTGTCTCTCTCTGCATTATTGACAATTATTGCTCTTTTGGGGTATCAGAAATACCTCTTTTTATAATATTGTTTGTATGGACAACCCTATTGAGTTACTGCCAGATCAGTACCAGCGATATAACCCATATTTCAGGCTGAATACTCGTTGAACCATAATTTAGAAATATATAATGCGATTAACACTGTACGCCTCTGCGTAACATTGACAATATATTTAAACAAAATTATATGATAAAAGTTATTTAGGATGGTATAAACGTCACCCCCTCGTGAACAACGAAAGATGGAAATTTTATCAGCTGTTTCAGTGGATACGTATGTAATCTTTGGGTCTGGGACTATAAGAAGTTAGGAATTAAAATGTGAAAATACTATTGCGGTTTATTTTTACGAAATAGGTGCCGAAATATTTGGAGGCGGGACGGAGAGCGTATAGCGTCGTGGAATGGTGTCGAATATAGTAGCTTCTCTTGATTGAGTTTTAAAGAAGTAAAACCCAACTGTTTGTCGAAACTATTGGCTTCGACGTCTCGATGTTGGTAGTTTGAAATTTGATTTTTGACTGGTCTTTTCTCCCGCTTTCGCCCACGTTTTTATGCCGAGTTTGACTAAACATTCTGTGGTACCGTGTACTATTTGTTTTTCTGTAAACACAGACATCGAAAGTATCTTGGGAAAAACACAAACGAAGACAAAATAAAATATAATTAAAAATAATGAGATTTGACAACATAAACCCAGACAGGTCAAGTGGGGCTTAAAAAAAATCGAGTGCCTTAAAAATAAACAAAATCTAAGAGGAAACAACACACATTAAATATAATATGTTTTGGCTATCCCTCTAAAATTTCTTAAAATAATAATTCAATAAAACGAAACAAAATACCATTAGATTTCTGAAAAAATAATATGATATACCGGGGTTGGATGGTCACACAACTGACACTTGACCATAGATCAAAACTACTACACAGACTACTGACATTTTACCAATGACATGAAACAAGATCATTAATATATAAGACAGGTTTGCAACCATAGAAGCAATATTATAACAGAAATGAATGGCTAGTTTTTTGAAAATTGGTTTGAGGAATGTCTCATACAAAATTTACCAAAAAATGGGCATTTAAATGTTGTTGTAATGGATAATCCCTCACCATTCCTGTAGAGACAAGTTTCCTGCACGTTCTTGGAGGAATGGCTATGTGAGAAAGATATTTATTTAAAAGACAGTTACATAATACTGGAATTATTGGAAACTGCTTGCGCATTTAAAGACCAGTATTATACTTATCACATTGATAAAATAGTAGAGAAGCACAATGTAAGAATATTGAGTTTGCCTCTTTACCATTGCGAATTAAATGCTTTCGAAATGGTTTGGAGTCAAGTAAAAAGATTGGTTTCAATGAATAATACTGATTTCAAAGAATCTGTTCACAGATTAATATTTGAAAATTTACATCAAAGATGTGGTGGAAAAAGCAATGTGGGATGCTGATAATTTGCAAGATGCTGTAGAGTCACTGAAATTTACAATAAATATAGTAGTGACTACGATACGTTTGATGAAGATTAAATTTAGAAATTAAATAGTTATACACACTACATTTATGTCGCCAAATAAATCTTTAGATTTTAATATATTAATATTAAAATACAACTGATTAAAAAATATCGCAATTTGTTGTAAAATTTCTTTATCACATAATTAATACAACGCTAGTTTAAAAAAAAAAACATTACTGTACCGTTGATGTTTCTAAATCTGTAAAAAGAGAGCAAAAATTTTTAAAACATATTATGATATTAAATTTGGTAGTCCCAAAGACAGACAGCGAAAATATACTGAGTACTGATCTACATAACAGAAATACTCGCATCTCAGTATGAAACAACGTATAGTGAAAATACTTTGGTACTACTTAAATTTATTTTATCAACACTATTTGTTTTTAAATCGTTTTTCAATGATATTTTTTTACTAAAATCTGTACAGAATTAAAAAACCAAAAAAAAAATCCAATAAAACCCAAAAATCCCAGTGGGTTGGGTTTTTCATAAACTCGGGTTTTTTCCAACCTTGCTTGTACGGTTAACTGGGAGAGAGTTTAAACCATCGCCATCGTGTTCAGAATCCTCGAAAACAGAGGGATACATAGTCTCGTTAGGCTTTAAAATATTTACACTTTTCGAGGATTTTCCGACTCACAGAATCTACTAGATGTGCAGGCATAGTAAAATGAATGTACATAATAAATTGTTATTATTATCCTCTATAGAGGATACAAAACAGGGGTTTACGCACCGCTTTAACTGAACCTCTGTGACAACTAGAATAACGGACCTGCACGAACAAGCGGCCATACATCAAATCACAGAGTTCATAATAGAAGAATTAAACTCATTCTACGAGAAATGTCTCCCCAACGAATTAAGGGATAAAATCATCTCGATTAAGGCAAGGGACAGGACTGATAAGAGGTTTTGACACAGATCTTTGTCTACGACTAGACAGACTTACAAACAAACGTACAAAACAATTGCCAACATAAATCCAAATAAGAAGCGAGGGATTTACTGCAGATGAAGCTTGAAACCACGTAGTACTCGAAAAGTGGTCGGACGGAGGCCTGATCTTAGGGGGCGCTGTGTTTGTAAATCGTTTGTTGAATATTTAAGAGTGCGGAAAAGTGACAAAAAAGTGATTTTAAATTTAGAACAGGTAAATAGTAATAGTAGAAGTAAATAGCAGTATCCATCGTCCACAAGTGCAACATTCATTTGACGTCTTAGATCCGTCAGTTTCTGTTGCTGAAAAGATTTGTCCAAAAAAGACAATCTTGCTTTTTGTTCATATATTAAAAATGTATTCATAAAAATGGGTTTGAAACAAGATGAACCAATTGAATGCTGTTTATTCATTGACTGCTCAAAACTTATTCATTTTTATCGAGGGACAAAGCGGTTACACAAAGTTTCCCTGTTTCATATATCTCTGGAGCAGCAGAGCTAACAAGAACATTAGGTAAGAAAAAATTAAGAGAAAATTATTGTTTTGCTATGGATATAATGGATAAACTATAAATCAGTGTGAAACTCGTCCAACTCCTGAAGTAGCTGTCTATAATGGAAACTAAACGTTGAGTATCTATCTATGTGGAAATTAACATGGTTCAATCTCGAAAAACGAAATTTTGAAGTGTAATGATTCTTTTATATTATAAATATCACGGATTGTATAACAATTGTTGTAACCCATAATTAAAGAACTGTTCATATGTTTAGAGGAAGAACTCGTAGCAGCTGAGTTTGCTTTTATTCTGTGTAGTATTATTTTTTTATAATTCGATTGAATTGATTTTAGTATGGTCAGTATCTTTATTATTTCCTACAAAAGACTTCCGGTTTCTGGTCCTTTGACAAAAAGATAAAAAACCTAGCTTCTCCACAATAAAAATCTTAAATATTTGTTTAATTGAACTTTTGTTCACCCCTAATCACTATGCAAAAAACTGGAATATTCAGATGACCTTTTGGGGTCAGATATTTTTTTTGAAAATATTTGTGGCATTTTAACATTAGGCTTTGTAAAAAGTAAAATAAACATGCCTGTCCCAAGAGAGACATCTTAAATATTTTGTGGGTACACACTCCGTTTACCTATAATACCTGTGCAAAAATTGGAAATTCCAGACGACCCCTTGCGGAAAAATAATTTTTTTGAACATACGTATGATTGACTATTTTGACTTTTTTTAAAGTTAAATAAATATACCTGCCCCGTGAGAGAAATCTTAAATATTTGGTGGGTACGTACTAGGGATCACTTGTAATGCCTGTTCAAAAGATTGGAAATTCCAGACGACCTATTGCGACCAAATATAAAGACACGGACATTACCAACACTCCTTCCTCATTTGCTAATCACATTCTTTCTTCCCAAGATTCTTCCTCCGTTGCAAACATTAACCTACTTCACGACTGCCATAAAGGGAATAGATTAAACATTCTTGAGATGTATGAAATCAACTCCTGCCTCCACAGTCCCATTGTCATTTATTGTAATGAACAATTACGTCCAAAAGAGAACCACATTTTCTTATCAGGATCGTTTCAGAGAATTTATTTAAAGTCTATTTCTTTCCTTTTCATGTACGTCCATTGAAACCCTCCCTTCTGACTATTTTTGGGCTTTTTCTTTTCTCTCTCCGTTTCCCTTTATTACAGTTCCTTCCCCTTGGGCCCTTTGTTTATATTTTCACATGTATTTCCTAACCTCTCTTTTTCTTCCCACTTGTCACTTGACAACCTCCTATTCTTCGATCTTGGTCTTCTCCTTTCTTACCTTGCCTGTGCCGAATCTCCATCAAGCGTTTTGTTTTAAATTAACTTGTTATAATTGTTCAAATTTTTTTTTCTTTTCTAAAAACTGTTTCTAATTTTTTAAAAAGCTCTACTTATGTCTCGGTGCCATGAATACTATTATTATCTACTGATAATTTTTTTAAATTTTTTGGTTACCCCCATTTCAGCGTTCAGGGCGGTTCTGTCACCTGTCATTTCACTTTTACTGATTGCCGGTGAGAATTGTGGGTGATACGTAGCAACTTTCTCCCCTGCTTTCTAAATTTGAGGCCATATAATTAGATTTTAATTACCTTTCTTCGTCCAATGACCATCTTGTTTTCGTTTTCTGTTAGCCCCCATTTTCACATTTTCAAGTTTTCCGGGGTGATGATCCCCCCATTAGGTGTTGTCCTTAAGTGCTGGTAACTACTACCAGTCCCCATTAGGAACGTTTGTATCTATAGGCCTGATAATGGTCAGTGACCGAAACTAGTTGCCTCCTGTTACTTTTACATTAAATTCTGTGGTACCTAACTTTGTGCTTTATTTCCTTAAAACTTGGACCACGTTTAAGATATGTATAACCTTTGGGATTTATACATATAATTGACTATTTTGACTTTTTAAAATGTTATATAAACATGCCTGTCCCATGAGAGAAATCTTAAATATTTGGTGGGTACATACTGGGGTTCAACTATAATTCTTGTGCAAAAGATTGAAATTTCCAGATGACCGATTGAGGGCAAATAATTTGTCAAAAAAAAGTAGGCAGACTGTAGTATTGTATTACGTTTGATATTCCAAATGTACATGGATTTTATCATTTTATGACGAAATTGTTAGTTTTCAGAAATTTTTCGCGTTTCATATGGGTCGAGCGCATGTTCAAAAATGTCAAAAAAATTAGCCGACCTATATGAAAACAACCCGGTTCAATTTTTAAAAAAAATTTTGTATAACTGTCAGGATCCTAAAAATACTGTTTTCGGAGGCAAGAACGGCTGTTGTTACCCCCCTCGTTGCCCTCGTTTACACTAGGTAACATGCTGTTGTGACCGTTAAACGACTCTCAGTCAGGAAAAATTTCACGAATAGTAATGCATTCGAAAGAAAGCTTTTCGATCAGAATTTCAATTTGTTTTAATTTTATTTGCGTATAAAAATTAAAAAACTGAATTTTCCATGAGTGTCATTTTTACGTATTTTGATACCTAAAAGTATCGAGCAGTTAAGGTACAACTGCAAAGAGGCTTGACACTTAATAAGCCTCAATACGTTTTTTTTTAATGATTTTTGATTTTTTAAAATATCGATTGTAATATTTTCCGGTTCGGTGATCTTAAACACTCAGTAAGTAATTTATTTACAGTAAAAACACAACTCTAATATTTATATTAAACACAACTAACAATATTAATTTATATTAGTTCGCTATCGTCTTCTCTGTTCCCTTTGTCCGGCTCTTCCAAGTATATATAGTTTATAACGACCGCTGTCGAAACATCGGGAAGGGTGACGTCACGACTGCTCGAAGATTCTCCGTAATTCCAGAGTGTGGTGTACGCGGTGTGTCCACACGGCCGGCCTCGTTACAGAATTTAGACAATTTATTTTATCACATCAAACAGTTTTCAGACGAATTGCATGTTAGCGATCGGATTTTTTTTTCTTTCTTTCGCATAACTAACAGAAATTAACTTACTAAAATGATCTTCAGACGGATTGCTATGATTTTTATTTTTTGTCTCATTTTTAAATTTTTGGCATTATCGGCTTCAGAAAAATGTGTTCATGATTTCTTAGAACTATCATTCAACTCATTTCGAAAATCAGACGGAATGCGATGATACAGGTCGGTTAAATTTTTTGACATTTTGACATTTATATTGGTTTTTTCGGGTTCAGGGTGATAGAATCAATCGGTTTTATGGCTTTGACCGTAGCAAAAATTTTGGTTGTGGGCTCTCGTACTATACATATAACAACGAAATTAGAAGGATTTTATTTTGAGAGTACAATGTAATTTTAATGTAAAAATATAAATATTTATATTGACCCCCTTAAAGGTCTATTATTTTAATTTAATTTAACTTTTCTCCACATAGAAGAATCAAGGATGATGAAAATAACAATTTTAGTTGTGTAAAAATTTTTTTGATTAGTCAAAAATTTTAAATAAAAAGTTGAGAAAAAGGCCTAAAATCTCTATTAAAGTCGGTTGATTGTATATTTAACAAGGCCATTCAAAGTCAACATCAAAATGAGGGTGTTTTCTGTTTAATTATTGACTGTTTACTAAGCTGCACCCAATTAAATTTACAGTAAATAAAGGTAAAATAACTATGTGTTTAGTCATTACAAAAATATGTACGTTATAGCCAAAGAGAACATCCTGATAGAAGTTACAAAGTATATTCAAGGCTAAAACGAAAATTTTTATTGAAGATGCATGTTGAATATACAGGATTTAACAAATCTTCGTCGTACTTATGTAACATCTACAGGAATGGTCTAAAAAGATTTTTACTTAACATTGAAACAAAAATTTTTTTCTTGAAATTTATTTTTATTTTTCTACATGCTCTCCTTGTAAGTTTATACACTTCTGCAAACTCTTTAATCCGTCCAAATACTACTCGCGCTTTTCTCCAAAATAGTTGTTGGGCTCCCCATCTCGAGGAAAATCTCTGCCCTCCGAGCGGAACTTTTAGCTTAGGGATCAAAAAACAGTCACTATCTGGTGAGTAATGAGAGTGGTCAAGCACTTTAAATCGTAATTCGTGGATTTTCGCCATGGCAGCCACTGAGGTATGAGATGACGTATTGTCGTGGTGGACCAAACATTTTTTCCGCAAATGTGGTGGTCGTTTTCCGCAATTTCTGACTTCGTTTTGTCAAGTAATGGTTCTTCCTTTTTGAAGATAATGAATTAAGTTAAATCCACAATTATCCAAAAAAAAACAGTCGCCATCATTTTTACATCCGAAGAAACAGATTTTACCTTTTTTGGAGCCGATTTCCCTTTCGCAGTCCACTGTTTGAATGTATTTTTGTTTCTACAAGTTTCATCTACAGAAATAAGTCGACGCGAAAATTCTGATTTGTTGCCTTAAACCGCGTTGGAAATGTTCATTCGAACATGTTTTTGATCCAAAGTGAGCAAACCCGGCACCTATCGCTCGGACAGTTTTTCTCATGCCTAAATCTTGATTAAATATGCAACAAACACGTTCTTTGAACATATTCGTAGCCTCTGCTATCTCTCTAAATTTCATTTAACGGTTACTCTAGCGCAATTTGGTGAACTTGAACGATATTATCTTAAATAGACCGAGAGCCCACTGTAAAAATTCCCGTACGCAAAAGAACAGCAACCCGAATAGAACTGTATAGCATATAATGGAATCTCGCCTCAAGATGCCTATACCCATGTGGAACGGAAGTGGAGGAAAATGTCATTTGGATTTTTTTAGGTCCTTCCATGGAATAAAGCAATGTAGCAAGCCCCAGGGGGTGATTGAGGGTCTTAAATACCCCATGTACGCAGTTGCTGTATCGTAGATGGGCAAACCGAAGTGGCCAAACCCGTTAGGGAAGCGGATGCAGCAAGTAATAGAAATGGGTTCTCATCAGGAGCACAAAAATGCCACTTGTTGCATCGCATGTGACGCACTTGAAAAAACACTCCAAGTTTGGTGCAATCGATCGAGGATAGCCCCTGGTGACCAAAAATGCAATTTTCTGCAGCGTATGGTGCAAGGGGAGGGGGAAAAACAAAAAAGGGGCGGCGAAAATTTTTAAAACCTTGACGTCGCTAGAAAATCAAGGATTTAAAATTTGGACATTTTTGTACCTACATCTCGATTTTTTCCATTTTCACAAAAACTCTCATCGACAAACAACTGCGCCTAGTTTTTGTTAGTAAGTGCTGCTCATCTTCATGTTGATGTTGGAAACTTTTCAAACCAGCTTCGTAATATAATACTACTTTGTTTGAAAATTTATATCTAAACACTTAAAACCTTTGTACGGTCTCTTATATTTTGTGGAAGCTTATTAAAAAGTGTTCTTGGTTCCATACTATTTGCCGCGTTTAATGAAATTTTATATTTAGACAGCATATTCAACTGTCTCGTTGAATAAATGTGCATTTCTCGAATAACTAATTGATTTTTTATTGTATGTAGACACGAAATATATAATTTCTGGGTCGAAGAAAGTTTTTTTAAAAATAAAATCTATGAGATAAGATTTTCTACAATGTTGAAAGCTCGAAGAATAATTTATGTTAAATTATTTATTTAATAGTTAATAATTAAATTGTTTACTGTTATCATACAAAAAATATAAATTCCTGGTGTGTAAAATTTGATGACTCTTTTTAATTGGAAAAAAATGAAAATGGCTTTTTTGACAACGAAACGTCATTAAAATTAAATTTAGTAATCAAGGTTGAATCGAGATAGCGATAAGGTATCAAAATATTGATTTAAAAATGCAGAGTCGTGTTTAAAAAAATCAAGTTCAGGGTGGCCTGGAAACTAGTTTATACGGATAATTGAGGAATGGTTCTTTGTTGTAATCTTCAATTCTTAAAACTTTTCTCCCCTGAATATCACTTAACCATAAATGAAAATGACTTCGGTCCGGACCTGAAGTATTAAAATCATAAAAAAATTTGAATTTTTTTTTTTTGCTTAAAATGACTTTTTTCGGCGTTTTGAGCCACCCACAACACCATTAGGTGAAAAAAAATTTTCATGTCCGTCGGTCTCTATGGATAGATGCATGGATGTATGTGGAGACGATAACTCAAGAACCAGTCGTCCGATTTAAAAAAAAATTTCGCCAATCGTTTTCTCGTATCTACGAGAGTAACCCTATTATTTTTGGGTATTCTACCTCTAAAGGGGTGGAAACTGAAGGGGGTTGAAATTTCAAAAAATTCATATCTTCGCCATTTTTAAAATTATCGAAACAGGTCATAAGACTTTTTTCATGTCTTAATTATTATAAAATAATTCGCTTACAGCTTTTTTCGGTTTGACCTTCATGAGTAGAACTGGAGGGGTTTGAAATTTCACAAAATTCGTACCCGCCGTTTTTAAAAATATTGTAACAGGTCTTTACACTTTTTTTATATCCTAATTATTGTTATAAAATTAATTTGTATAAATCCTTTTTTATCCGGCGGGGGTGAAACTGGAGGGAGTTGAAGTATAAAAAAAAATCCTCGCATCGATAGGACTGTTTCAATCATTACGGTACTTACGTTACTGGAAGGAATCAATTAGATGATATGTTATTTTTTTTGCAGGTCACTTTTGTGACCTGCAGTAGCTTCAGTAGCTAATGAAAAATGTTTTTAGGATTAGGTCTGTTTAAAACACTAAAATGTCTTCATAGCGGTATGTCCATTTCGTGTTGCATATAGTTCTTGTGCTTATTGTTAAAGTGAATTTTTCGGGCCGAAGTACTAAAATCATCATATGTTTTTACCCCCTGTGAATTTTTTTAACTATATTTCAAGTAAAATTTTAATTATTGAGTAGCGAAGGAAAGCGAAGGTACTTTTGACTTTACAATGTACGTCCGTGCGTCCGTCTGTCTGTTACAGCGATAACTGGTTTCGAATAACCAAAGTCAACTAAAACCGTCTGACTATCCGTCTGTCCGTAACTGAGCTACTTGGATGTTGGCTTGCTGGGTTGATTTATTTTTTTTATTATTAAAAAATAACCCTTTTCTACCAAGAACTATTTTTATCTCTAAATTATTGTAAAGATTTTTGAACTCTATATAACAATATTTATGTTATTAAATAAATTTTCTATTGTCTTTAAACTATTTTTAATATTTACATACATTATATTATCAGTTACGTACTCGTAAAATTATAATACATGTCAAATATAACTATGTCAACGTTTGCCCATTATAATGGTATAATTCGTCATTCATAAACTAAACAAAGTGATAAGTACACCCATTTCCAAACAGGTGCACCTAGATATAAATTTAGTCTAGTAACAGGGACGTACCCATATTTTATACTTATAATAATTAATTAAAATAGTTTTAAATATATCAAAGTTAAAAATTAAATATAATAATTAAAAATATCAATAATAAATCATAAAACATTAAATTATTTAATAATAGTAAAAATTTGTTAATAGAAAATCATTATAACAGGGTTATTAAAAGAAAGAAAAATAACCTGTATACATATAAAATATTTAATGAATTTGAAATGTTTATACAAAATTAATCATGAAATAGTAAAATATCACTCAGTACAATAAAAGAATATCTTAAAGAAATGGAATGTCAAAATGTATTTCAAAATAAAAATAGTTATGATTGGTTAATTAAAATTTTGGAAATCTACTTAAAATTAAACAAATTAAAAGATGTTAATGAATATTGATATAAATGCCAGTATTTCAATTCATTTGGTAGTTGTCATTACCTACTTTCATTTTACAAGTAATGATGAAAATAAATTCTGCTTCATGTGATGTAATAGTAATCGATTAAAGTCATTGGTTGATCTTTTTGAAACGACAACTTAAGAGATTTATTGATTCTTAAATTTGAAAGAGAATCAGATCACAGCACACTCCTTAGCAGATTAAAATGATTCATCTTATTCATCTTAAAATAAAATATTTTATATTAAATAAATAAATACCTAAAAAAATAGAATTCGTTTTTTCTTCTATCGGTAAGATTTATATGCCTGCACTTTATTGGATCATAGGAGGCATTTTTGCAATATCAGCATCTTTTAATTTGCTAGTATTCAAATTTAAAAATTGATCAACGCCTACTCATGCTGCAATATTTGCTGCTCCATCTACAAAAAAGATAAAGGTCCTTTGTCAACATGTTTTTGCGAAATCCTTTCAGTAGAAATTATTCAAACAGAAAAACGATATCTTCCTCTTCTCCTCAAATCCGAAACGTACTTTTATCATTGGGTACACTATAACGTCACGCTACAGATGCACCCTTAAGTGAGTGGGCCCAACATTAAAACTTCGATTCAAATAAAAAATAAGAGTTAAACTGCTAGAAGGTATGCTGTAATTCAGATATAATGAAAATAATTAATTGAATTTCAATATAATTTAAAAGAAACTGTCAAAATAAGCAAGTTAAAATAAAAATCAAATCAAAATTTGTTCCCAAAGTGGCCTACGTAGATATTAAAAATCGTATCGAAAGTACAAAAAATTGATCCCAAAGTAACACTTTTTTTAATGCTTTCAAAAGGTGGATAATTTAATAAACATAAATTTAATGATTTTTTTAATTGAGAAAAGTATAATTACCTGGAGCACATCAATCACACTAATCCAATTAACAAATTTTTGAAATTATGGATAATTTAATAAACGTAAATTTAATTTCCAATATTCGGTGTATATACAGGGTGGCTACTTTTTAATAGGGACAGTATTACTATCTCGTAAACGGTAGACGCTAGAAAAATGGGGAAAAATGTGCGAAATATAAAAATAGACAAAACGATTTTTTGAAACCTAAAATATTCCTATTGGTTCCAGAGTTAAACGATATTATCTGAATTTGTGGAAAATCGTTTTTTTGCCAAAGCTCTGTTATTATACAAAATTTGGGATAACTTTATTAAAAGTTTTTGTTGTATTCTAATATAGTTATAAACTGCCAAAGCTAAATTTAAAATCTGACGTTTTGTCTCTTCGAGGCCACCATCAACTTTATCTTTTTAAATGCGGACCTGTCTATTTTATTTCATATTATTAAATCGCTTCGAATACTAAATTCAACGATATATCACACTTGATTATTCCGTGACGTTTTGTCTCTTCGGGGCCACCATCAACTTTATTTTTTAAATACGGACCTGTCTATTTTATTTAATATCTTTTTTTTTCCTGAATCGGGCGTGGGATGTCCCACCTGCACTGAGGCTCTAGGCCTTTTGTGCCCCACCAGTTTTCACATGAGTCCACTACTCTTGACAAAGTCAAGAATATGTCTCTTCGGGTTCAGGATACTGTACCCCAAAGTGCCATTCCCTTTCCCTGTTCAGGTCCCGGCAATAGCATAATACATGAAGAGGAGTTTCGTCCTCTTCCTCACATTTCCTACATAGGGAATCTTCTGATACACCTATGAGGTTCAGGTGTCTTCTCAGTCCGCAGTGTCCTGTCAGGACACCTAGTGCGGTTTTGAGTTCCCGTCTTTTTAGGCAAAGTAGCAGATTATCTCTGCTCTTGGATGGACCTTCGATAAGTGCTTTGGACTGTCTTAGTCCCGGAAGTTCCAACCAGTATTCCCTGTGTTTGTCCCTTAATTGTTTTTCCAGCATACCCGTTATATGATGGTAGGAAATACCACATGTAGGTTGCGGTCCAATTAAAGGTTTTTCGGCTCCTTTATCAGCCAAGCGGTCTGCCTCTTCATTTCCTTCTATGCCCTCATGCCCAGGCACCCATTCAAGAGTTATCTTGTTGTGTTCTGCCAGGGCAGTTAGGTTTTTATGGCAGTCCAATACTACTTTGGACTGTATTTCCACCCTTTGTATTGCTTTAAGGGATGCTTGACTATCCGTAAGTATACGGATTCTCTTATTTCTAAGATCCTCGCGCAACATCACGTTTAAACAAGCATTTATCGCAGTCATTTCCGCTTGAAAGATCGTTGCCATAGATCCCAGGTTTAGAATGCAAGTTCTCCCTGAGTTCATATGATAGAATCCAGCACCTGTGCTGTCTTATGTTTTAGACCCGTCCGTATACCAGACAGATTGATTTTTCTGAGTCCCGACCTCACTCTTTCTGTCCCTCTCATGTATGGTTACTATGAAAGGTTTCACAAAGTTGTGACTGACAGGCATTCTGTCCGATGGCATAGTTAGTACCGGATTTTCTCTTGGTTTTTCTGCGATCATGGAATGATAACCTTTCCTTGAAAGTTCCCATCCCATACCGTTTATACCCAGCCTGTACGTTGCTACCAGTGCCTCTTTTTCCACTACTAGATGTAGCGCGGAGAAAGCCCTAGCAGAACTTCCATAGCCGCTGTTGGCGTTGTTCTAAACGCCCCTGTAATCAGAAGGCATGCTACTCTCTGTAGCTTGCCTAGCTGCTTTAGCGCTGTTCGCTTCGTGCCACCATATTACGGAGGCAGGTCTCACAACCCTGGTATAGAGCCAATGCGCCATTCCGGGGTTGAGTCCCCACTTAGACCCCACCATCCTCTTGCGGGCCCAAAGGGCTCTTAGAACTTTATCCGTTGGCCTATCTATATGGCTAGAGAACGTTAATTTGTTATCCAGGATAACTCCCAAATATTTAATTTCTTTTGTCAGATTTATTTGTTTTCCCCACATGGATGGTCAATTTATGTTCAGGTTTCTTCTCCTTGTAAAGGCAACAACTGTAGTTTTAGCCGGATTCGTGGATAATCCCTCTCTCCGGCACCATCTTTCTACCATATTGAGTGACCGTTGCATCCTATCTGATACAACGGCATCAAATTTTCCATTTATAATGATACCTACGTCATCAGAAAATGCTTGTGCGTAGATATTTTCTCTCTCTAGCTCTCTTAGAAGGTCATCAACCACCAGGCACCACATCAGTGGGGAGAGTACTCCTCCTTAAGGACACCCCTTGGTGGCAACGACTTCCCTTGTTACGCTGTGGAGAGTGCTGTAAACATTCGTGTGCTGAAGCATAAAGTCCACCCATCACGTAATGCTCTGAGCGGTTCCTCGCCTCCGCATTGCTCCCACTATTGATTTATATGAAGCCGAATCAAAAGCCCCTTCTATGTCTAGAAATGCCGCTAGGGCGATTTCTTGACAGTCCAATGCTTGTTCCGCCTTGACCGCCAGCGTGTGAATCGCAGCATCACAGGACTTCCCGGATTATTATGCGAATTGGTTTCGATGTATCGGGTAGTCTACCAATACCTCGTCCCTTATATATCTGTCAATCATCTTTTCCAAGGTTTTTAGAAAGAATGATGTCCGGCTGATAGGTCTATAAGATTTGACTTCTGCGTAGCACGCTTTACCCGGTTTGGGTATGAAGACAACTCTTGTAGACCTATTTTTCTGGTACATACCCCAGTGCCAGTCTGGCACGGAGTAGTTGGCACAGCGAGCCTTCAAGCTCATCTAGTCCCTTCTGAAGAAGGGCAGGAAATATGCCATCCGGTCCAGCTGTCTTGTATGGCTGAAAACTTCTCAGAGCCCATGCAAGTTTGGTTCTGTTTACAACTTTGTTTGCCAAGGCCCAGTCCTGCTTTGTGGCCCTGGCTACTTGGGCCAGCACAGTACTGTTCCCTTGACTTTGGTTAAGTGAGCAGCCCGGGAAATGTGAGTTTAGTAACAAGTCTAAAGTCTCCTCCACGGTGCTGGCATACTCCCCATTTTCATTTCTCAAAGACCCAATGCATCTTTGTTTTTCCCTTTGCGGTATTTTATTTATTTTATTTATCATCAAATTTATCTTTTTAAATACGGACCTGTCCATTTTATTTAACATTATTGAATCGATTCGAATACCAAATTCAACAATAAAACTTGATTATTCCGTGACGTTTTGTCTCTTCGGGGCCATATTCAACTTTGTTTTTTAAATACGGACCTGTCTATTTTAATTAAATTCATTGCTGTGATTCGAAGTATACTACATTTAGATATCAAGAAATTCTATTTAATTATTTATTTATTAAATATTACAATAACAAATGCTATTGTATCTTAGTAATGCTCTAGGTCCAGAATCACTAGCAGGTGTATTGTTGTCTCCCCCGCAGAAAATACGTAAAACCACGTATGTCATTGAGCAGGCAAAACGTCACAGAATAATCAAGTGTTATTATTGTTGAATGTAGTAGTCAAAGCGATTTAGTACTATTAAATAAAATAGACAGGTCCGTATTTAAAAAGATAAAGTTGATGGTGGCCCTGAAGAGACGAAACGTCAGATTTAAAATTTAACTATGGCAGTTTATAAAGAAGTTAGAACACAACAAAAACTTGTGATAAAGTTATCCCAAATTTTGTATAATAACAGAGCTTTGGCAAAAAAACGATTTTCCACAAATTTGGATTTTGTCGTATAACTCCGGAACCAATAGGAATATTTTAGGTTCCAAAAAATCGTTTTGTCTATTAAAAAGTAGCCACCCTGTATAATAAAATAATACACATTTACTATATGATACATTTTCAATTTTAGTCTAATACCCTAATATTGAAATTCAGTCGGAACCCAACAATATACTTAAATTAAATTAGAAATTTTAAAAAATATAAATAAAATATATATATGAAGTCAACAAAAACCAAATTGAATGAGTGCGTTTGTTCCCGCTTCGTAGTTTTTTAGTTTTCCCTTATTAAAACCAGCCACCGGGTACATTATATAAGTGCCAATTCTCAGCTCGAGTAATATTGAATAAATTAATGAAATATATGTATAGAAATAAGACAAGGAGCATATTGACAAGACGTGCGGGCGTAAGATAATTGCACAATTGAGTGAAACTGAATATAGATACGTATATAAATTACTTATATAGATTTTAATTATTATTAAAAATGCATATGTTGGTTTTTAAACAAAACTATTGTTTTGTTTTTAACACTAATTAAAAACTGTAAACATAAATACTTATTGTTTTCTATTCTATACATATAATTTGCTGTTTAATTGTGTGGCTATATATAACATAGTGAGCACCGTTATATTACAAATTTGTATCAGTAAGAGCCCCGTATTATTAAGTAGAGTCAGCCCGTTTAGAGAAGAACCCGTTACGACACACTTTACGCATCGACAACGCATCCCTTCTTGACAGGAAGGGAGGCGATACCAGCAACCAGTGGCATGAACGTTTTAGAATAAATAAAATGTAAATTATTTATTAATGTCAACTGAACACACTAAAATTTCTGATCCCTAAATTTTTGAAAATGTAACAAAAAAAAAATTTTAATCCACTCCCACAAGGCTACACTTTTAATATGCTGTAATTTACATATGTTTAAGTGTAAAAAAAAATTGACAACCAATTTTGAGGGTTGCAAGTATGTGCCAGACGATAGCAAAGTTGTCATCGGGATAGTAATTCATAACCTGCTCCCACAAGGCTAAAATTTTTGAGGGTATGTTCTTTCAATTGTTTAAAAAGTATATGTAATTAGCCAGATTATTCCAGCGGTTGCAAGAATCTGCCAGACGAGTATACAGGATGTCTAAAATTGGGAGGAATAACATAGCTATATCAAAAACCGTAATAGATACAGAGGCGGTTAAATGGGAAAAAAGTTAACTAATTTGAAGAGTATTACAATGGTCTAAAAAGATCTACAGGGACTTTCGCCCTTCTCAAGTTATACAGGAAAAACTAAAAATGCTCTTTCGATTTTTTACTCCTATAATTTTTATTTAAAAAAATATCAAAAAATAGAAAAGGAAACTTTTATTGTATCTCAAATTTGCTACGAAACTGTACTAATAAATCTTTGATACGACGTTTAGTGTCTTAACGGTCACAATTAAATAATTTTTCTTTAATATATACCTGTCTCTTTTATTACAAAAATTGATAAACCGTTAAAATTCAAATTCAGTGAGATATCACACGTGTCATTTTAATGACATTTTATCTGAAATAACTAATATCATCAGTGACAATAATTTTGAATTACGGTCCTGTGGTAGTTTTTTGTAAATTCGTTTTAAGTTCACCAAAACATATATAAAATTACCTAACAATTTCGATAAAAAAAGTTGCATTATCAGTGAACCAAAGAAAAATATCACAATAAAAATTAAACAAGCAGATAGATAAAGAATTTAAAGACAAATGTGTATGATGCATTACATTTTCTACGATGTTTCGATGTTTTACGTATACAGGTCTCAGTAAATTGCAACCGTATGGGAAACTTTTTTATTATTAATTTTAGGAAAAAAACTTATTCTTAATAAAAAGTTCTGCATGTTCTAAAATCTAAAATACAATCATCAGATTATTAATTTTTTCCAGTAGTATACGAGGTTTGTCAAAAAATAATAATTTTACTTAAGAGCAAAGTACCTTTAAATTTGACAACATCGAAAAATGTTATTTAAAAAAGTTGATCAGAACTAAAAACTAAGTTCAAATGTGCAATTATATATATTTAGGTGGAAAAAATAGTTTTTGTGCTTGTTTAATATCGTTTCTATTTTGAATTAACATTTATCTCTAAAAGTCATGATAATCTTCTCGTTTCTTAATGTTTTCTAACAATTTTGCCATTTAAACACGTAACCACAGTAAAATTTGCATTAATTAAACTTTTTCTTCTTCTTCTTTTATATGGTTTCATAAACTATTTTACAGTTCAAATTCTTCTTTTTTTGTATATATTGCGTTTTAAAGGTTGGTTTACAGAAATATTTGTTAAACAGCTAACTAAAGATTAAAAGTGTTGGTGAAACGTCAAAATATTTAACGGGAGATTAAAAGTTATTCATCGATTAACTATTTAGAGATTTATTTATCGTTGGTGAAACCGGCCTTAGTCAACTACAACTGCATGTCTGTTTATCTGTCTGTCCGTAGCTGGGCTACTTTTGAATACTGTTAGACTGCTGAGTTTCATATAAGGTTCGTTCGATATAGTAAATCTGCATTCGAAGTTTTCCACATATAATGAAAAGTGACACAGACCGTTATTTCAAATTGTTGTTTTTTATTTGTAGATAGATGAATTAACTTTAGTTGTTGGACTGTATTGTTTTATTTAAAAAAAAACAATTTCGGCGTAAAAAAATGGTTTAACTGCTGTCGTTATTGACGACAACGAAGAAATTTACCAAATTGGAGATTTACACTATTTAATCAACAAGAATGGTAAACAAATAAAGTACTTATACCTTTTCCAGGGTTTTACTATTTGTTGTAAAATAATGATTCAGACACATAATGAATTTTATTTTCAGAAAATACGTATCTATAAATAGTTTTTCAACTGATAATGACTATTATTTTAAGCGTTCGGTAAAAGCGAAATGTATCTTTGTGCTCGTAACTCACGTGACTACAAATCAGATCTGCTCTCTCTACTCTACGAGAAGTAATACCGAATAATAACCACATATGTACTTATTTAATTTCAAAAATCCCTATTAGTGAAATTAAAAATATGGAAATGTCATCCACACTACCTGATTAATATTAATGAGAGTAAGGAATAATTTATTACCTCAAAAGTCGAAATGGATGAAAAAATATATTGGCCATTCTTAGACTGGAGAAGTACAATGTTTATGTAACATTGTAACGGCACTTCGGTCGTTGCGGGTCACTTTGGCGCCTTAGTCCAGGTTTCGGATTGCCTCGGGCGCCACCTTCCGTTTAGAGTGTGAAGGCCACTGCACGGGCAGCGTCAGTGGAGAAAGAAATACTCCAGGGGTCGTTATGGTATCGACCAAAATCACTGGCGGCCAGAAGGGCGGTCTTTACTTGCCCTACTTGGTTGAGTAACCTGGGTATTAGCTGCTGGGATGTTAAAACAAATATTAATAAATAAAACTTTTATTTTTACCAATAAAATCCGGCGGAGAAAAGGTGTGTAACGGACGATTGGCTTGGCGGCGTGGTGGAGTCGGACTGACGGCTCTGGACTCCGGATATAACTGAAGTTGGCTTCAACTTGACCTGTCTCTAAAGGTCGACGGACTGCACTGCTGTTCCAATTGGGACGGCCACAGCAAGTCTGTTCGGGCTGTCTCTGCAGCTCTGGCTTCTCGCTGCCTCTGCCGCTGCCGACAACGGTATGAATTGCCCTACTCGATACAAACTTAAGCGTCTAAGAAGCAGAGACGAGAGTGTCTCCATCTGCCTGGCGACCTTTCAACTGGTACGACTGGTCTTTTATTCACAATTTTAATTTAATTTTACTCCAGTGCCGTGCGCGATTTAATTTATATATTTTAAATAATACGGAAAAAAGTAACTTTGTTACACACCCTTCCTACTTCGGGAAAAAAAAATTATTACATACATTTTTTTTTACATCTTAACTAAATATCTGGAAAAAAATAAATAAAATGAAACGAATCCTATCAGGTGCCTACCCCTGTAGTGGTCGAACCCTATATTCGGGGTAGGTACGCCTGTTACAAAATAACTAAAAATAAAAACTTCTACGGTGTCTTCGGCTGGTGTCTTCGGTCGAAGGGATGTGAACAGGTCCTATACTGGCAGCGTCGGCAGGAGGTTTGTCTTCGGGAAAGGTCGATCCGGTTTCTGACGGTGCTGTTTTCTTCTATACTTCCACCCTCTGTATCTGGAGCTGGGAGTTTGGAGCGGTATCTCTTGCTGTCGATTGTCCTGGGAGTAGATTAAGGCTGATCCTATTTCAGTGGTACTGATGGGGAAGCATGGTACGGGCCAGGCATCCACCGCGACGGAGCGGCTGTCCATCAAAATATCTTCAGAAGTTGGTTCTACACGATAATCCTCTTGCTGAACCTCTGTGTTTACCAATCGGGCACTACTTGTGTCAGCGGGAACATTCGGCTCTTCTCGGCCGCACTTCCATTGTTCGGCTATCCGATCTTCTACATAGGAAGTCGTAGCATCACTTTCGATAACGGAATCACTGGTGCCACTTGGCACGTCGACGGGTAACTGGGGATGACTGCCTTCATTCGGTATGATGGTTGCGGCATCATAAGGGCGTTGCTCTACAGGTCTCATTTCTCGGCAGCGTTCTAGCGGTTCTTCCGACCGCGGACAAGGGCAGTCACGGGACATGATTCCTTCTCTTCTACATCTTGAGCAAAAGATCCGGGGCGCCTCTCTACATGGGCTTCTCACATGTCGCGTCTGGCCACAACGCCAACACTCTTCGTTCCTTTCGGTGGATCCTCTAGTGATTGGGGTTGCTGACATCTGCTGGTTTGTCTCAGTACGGTCTACGTTATTTCCTGGCGTGACGGAGGCGGTAGGAAATGTTCGGGGTATGGGGGTAGGAGTATTTCTAGACGGGAGAGACTGAGGGGCAAAATTGGTAAAATACGGAATAGACGGAGCAGGGGGAAAAGATATGTACGGAAATGGGGCAGTGATGCGGTGTGGGGTGGGTGGAACGGTCGACTGGGTTAGTTCGATTTCGGATCGAAGTAACTCATATTCTCTGACGGCCTTGATAAATCCCTTCACGTTACTGAAGTCGGATCTGCGGATATAAAGTCGAAATTCAGGATGCAGATTTCGATAGAGCCACTGCAGTTCTTGATCTAACGTCATGCCTCCATGTCGGCGAATTAGCGTCTGTAGGTCGGTGATATAGGAGGTGGCGGTTTCATCCAGCTGCTGTGTCCTCCTACTGATGGCGACTTCTAGGTCAATTCGGTAATTGACCGGAAAGAAGAAATTTTGGAAGGCGGTGCAAAACTCTTCCCAGGTGGACCAATATCGTCGGTTATTCCTAAACCACATGGCAGGCATCCCTTGTAGTAGGTCGGGCATGACCTGCAGGAGTCTGTCGGCGGTAATTCCATAATATTCTCGAATTTCCTCTAGTCTTTCTAGAAATGCGGCGGGATCGTCAGTACCATCGAAAGTGACACGCCAGTCCTCTACCATCAATGGCAGCATTACGGTGCTTCGGACGTCTTACTCGGTCGAGTCTCTAATGCTAACTCTCTCTCAACGCACAAAAATGTGTCTAACAGCGGTTATCAGGTAAATAGTTGTGCTTCTGCGCACTCTGTAGTCTATCTGATTCGGTATTACTCGGAATTCCTCGCTTTTTCTCGTTTTAATTCAAAATTACGGCTTTATACCCTTGTATCTTAAGAACGGCTTCTCAGATTTGAAAACGGAAATTGCCAATCGATTCTACGACCTCGTAAACCTATTAAACGATGGGTCACTCGGTATCCTCTTTCAGTTTGTCAAAATGACAGGTCGGATGTTTTCAACGGATTTTGCTGTATTTTGGCCTCTGGAAGTGTTTGGAAGCGATGCGGGCTCTCTTTGAGCAAATCTGGACAATCTGTCAAAATGACAGGTCAGCGGTTTTTGACGGAGTTACGTTTATTTCGGTCCTCTGAAGCGTTCTACGGTGGTTTTGGCTCTCTCTGACGGTCGGTTCAATTTTTGGTCTTGGAATCAGCTTTTTCCACAAATTCGGTAATCAGCGGTCTTGGTACACCATAAAAACGGTCCCTGCTCGGGCGCCAAATTTGTAACGGCACTTCGGTCGTTGCGGGTCACTTTGGCGCCTTAGTCCAGGTTTCGGATTGCCTCGGGCGCCACCTTCCGTTTAGAGTGTGAAGGCCACTGCACGGGCAGCGTCAGTGGAGAAAGAAATACTCCAGGGGTCGTTATGGTATCGACCAAAATCACTGGCGGCCAGAAGGGCGGTCTTTACTTGCCCTACTTGGTTGAGTAACCTGGGTATTAGCTGCTGGGATGTTAAAACAAATATTAATAAATAAAACTTTTATTTTTACCAATAAAATCCGGCGGAGAAAAGGTGTGTAACGGACGATTGGCTTGGCGGCGTGGTGGAGTCGGACTGACGGCTCTGGACTCCGGATATAACTGAAGTTGGCTTCAACTTGACCTGTCTCTAAAGGTCGACGGACTGCACTGCTGTTCCAATTGGGACGGCCACAGCAAGTCTGTTCGGGCTGTCTCTGCAGCTCTGGCTTCTCGCTGCCTCTGCCGCTGCCGACAACGGTATGAATTGCCCTACTCGATACAAACTTAAGCGTCTAAGAAGCAGAGACGAGAGTGTCTCCATCTGCCTGGCGACCTTTCAACTGGTACGACTGGTCTTTTATTCACAATTTTAATTTAATTTTACTCCAGTGCCGTGCGCGATTTAATTTATATATTTTAAATAATACGGAAAAAAGTAACTTTGTTACAACATGATCGTTTAATAAATACACTATTATGTCTACCTTTATTTCTTTAAGTTCTTAAAATATCTACGAAAGAAAAACAAAACTAGTAGTGAAGCCGATCACGCTTCACGATCATATTCACAACTTGCAAAAGTTTTTTTTAATGGAAAAATGAAAGAATTTTTAGGACCGTGATGGCGCTACTCACCAAAGAGTAACCAAGAAAATCAATCCTCCTGCGAGGTTAGGTTATTGCTTATGTTTTTCACCTTGGATACTTGAATATTTCTACCCGTTGTCCTTATTGTAGTATACATGTTGCGAATATTTTATCAATATTCATTCATAAATAAAAAATCTGATGTGGCCAGCACGTGACCTCTCACCATTTTTTAATTAACAATTTACACCTTAACATAAAAAAGTATAATCATAAATGAAAACCCCAAAATCAAAAATTTTTTTTCTTCAAGGCAACTAGTTTCGGTTAAATAACCATCCTCAGGCCCATAATAAATATACATCGTGTTGGTTACAAATGATACAAAGTACAAGAACAACTTACCAAGAGATTAACAGGAATTAAATGTTAAATAAAAATTAGCATATTATAACAGGGTGTGCTGCTACTTAATAAAGGAGGAGGTAGGATAGTAATGAGGGAAGGGGGGGGGGGGGGTACATGAAAAAGTAAAAAATTAAACAAAGGTGGGTAATAACCCTAATTAAAGTAAAACGTAATTAAAATAAAATTTGAGTAGTAAAGGGGGTTGTCACAATGGGACGCCTTTTAGGGCGTTCAGAAAAAACGGGAACAGAGGTAAAGAAGGAGGGTTTCTGGAAGGAAAACCTCCAATAAAAGGAAGACCTGCATGGGATGCCCCATGTGAGCAGGTAAAGCCGACATTGTCGGAAATATTCAAACTTAGTAAAAAATAATTTCTTCTGCCAACCACAATCGCGGCAACTGGCAAGAAAAGGAGTCCACCAAAGACAAAATATAGGGTAGCGAACATTAAACGCTCCCTCGAAAACTCAAAATAAAATTTACGTATCAACCACATCAGCTGGGAACAGTAACTATAACTACAAAATGGCAGGTAACGCCGGAAATTTGAATGACAAATGACAGTTATTGGTATATTTAAAAAACAAGCGGGAAAAGGAAAAACAAGTAGTTGAAGTTGTGGAAAAGTATATCAGTGTGAGCACTCACAATAAGCGACATATGAAATTACATACTTCAAAAAAAAATTATTTTAACAAATGTGATTAGTAAGTAGTGTATTAGACAAGTAAAATTTTTTAAAAGGTTAAGTCAAAACGCAAAAAAAGGGAGGTTGGTACTCTGAACACACTAACACTAAGGGAAATTAGGTACAGGCCACGGTACGAAATGAATTGTATTTGTAACTGACAACATCTAACCAACAGAAGAAAAAGTGAGATTATGTTGAACTTAAAGAACAATTAGTTGTTCGTTCAAGCACAAAGTGTTTTCGTTTTTAAAACAGGAATGGATCTCTAACCTTTACAAAAGATTGTCTATAACTTTTTTGGCAGTTATGTAGTAAATGAGCGTCAGACAACGAGAAGGAGTGGTTATTTGCAATGATATGATTAGCGAATGAAGAAGGGGTGTTAGTAATATCAGTGTTCATATATTTGTCTATATATCTAACATGTTCTCGTATTCTAGTCTCCAAGTCTTCTATCTGACTGGCCGATATAAATTGCATTACAATCTGAGCAACACAACTTATAGACACCTGTCTTATGTAAATGCGAAATCTTATCTTTAGAATTAACTAAGAAGGAGTGTTTTGTAATTTTGATATTATGTTTCTGAAAAATCATAGACAGTTTATAAGAGATATTACCAATAAAATGAATAGAACCTGAAAAAGTTTTTTGTTCTTGTGAAACTCTTGAAATATGTGGGAGATTGAGTTTAAATTTGGAAAAATATCTAACGTAAAGTTTATTAATCAAATCTAAGGGGTAATTATTGTTAACTGCTAATTGTTTAATAATGTTCAACTCAGAATTACAGGCCGATTGAGATAGCGGAATGGAGAATAATCTAAATAGGAAACTATTAAAAGAAGCTAGTTTATGGGACATCGGATGATTTGAGTGAAAATTAATAAGAGTATCGGTTGTAGTATGTTTTCTATAAATTTCAAACGAAAATATGGTAAGGAAGGGTTCCTTAAGATGAGTAAATCCAAGAAGGGTAATTTATTGTCATTTTCAAATTCTATAGTAAAAGTGATACGGGGGTGGATTGTGTTTAGGAAAGAAAATTTTTAGCTTCTGATAATAAACCTTGAAAAACAACTAGGCAATCGTCTACATATCTAGTATAGAATATTATATTATGTCGAAAGATAGGGTGGTTTAACTATGTATTTTCTAAATGGTTCATAAATATTTCGGCTAAAAGAGATGACAAATTAGAGCCCATAGCTAGGCCTAAAGTTTGTTTATAAAATTTATTATCAAATTGACAAAGGTTTTGATCGAGGGCTAAAGTAAGTAAAGAAATAAGATCTGTACAAATCACAGGGTTGATATTGTGGTTTCGTAGCAAAATATTAACTAAATCAATACATTCTGGAGGAGGGATACTGGGGAATAAATTAGAAACATCTAAAGAAAGCAGGAAAGAATTAGATGGTACTTTAATAAGGGATAATTTAGAGGTGAGATCAGCAGAATTTTTAATAGAAAATTGATTATCAAATTTAGTAGTTTCTTTTAGAACAGAATTGAGGAAAGAAGAGAGTTTAGAGACAGGGGAATTAAGGAATCTGACAACTGGTCTAATAGGAATGTGGGCTTTGTGTATTTTGGGTAGGCCGTAAAGTAACGGTGTTGAGTGGGCCATGGGGCATAAGAAGTAAGGGTTGTATTTGAAGAAAGTTATAGTATTGGCAAAATATTTTAGTTTATTTTTGAGGGAATTAAAGAATGCAACTGTAGGGTCATGAGAAAGAGGGGTCATTAGAAATAAAAGTGTTGACTTTGGAAAGGTAATCCGTTTTTTCTAGAATAACCATACAATTGCCTTTGTCGGCTTTCGTAACGACTAAGTTTTCATTAATAATTTTTTCTTTTAATAGCTTGACTTCTTGAAGAGGAATTTGATGGGGGTTGAAGTAAGGTGTTGAGGGAAAACTCAGGTTTTGTTGTAACATACGAGATATATCTGTTCTAAAGAATCCTTGTTAATAATGTCAACGTTATTTAAGATGTTTTCAGTGTCGATGGATAAAAATTTAAAATTGTTTTTCAAATTTTTTGAGGGAATATTGTATTTGAGACCTGCATTAAGGATATCAATTTGTCGAGGATTAAAGGAAGCTTGACTAAGGTTAAGGTATCTAGGGTGAAATTCTCCTTCTCGTTGTCTGACGCTCATTTACTACATAACTGCCAAAAAAGTTATAGACTTAATCTTTTGGAAAGGTTAGAGATCCATTCCTGTTTCAAAAACGAAAACACTTTGTGCTTGAACTAGTCGGATCGGGCTGAATTTTTGAAGTTATTTAATTTGTAACCGCTAAATTTTTGTGGAATAATATAGGGGAAGGTTATAGAAAAGACCTCTCGTCTCGTGTCAGTTAAAAGCACTGTCAGATGGTTTTTATTTTAAACAATTTGGATGGAAATTTGGTTTTTTCGAATTTTCGGAAAAATGTGCATCTTAGAGAAAAGTGATGCACAGGAAAAATATGCGCAATCAAAAGACGAATAAAATAATCTCTGAAAGATCAAAATCAGACAATCCCTTCAAAAGTTATTGCAAAAAAACCGCAAAAAACGTGGTTTTTTAGCTTTTTTTCAATTGTTTACAGGATTGTTATTAATAATTAAAATGAAATAAGTATGCCCAAAAGTTACACGAGTCTTAACGTATCCAACAGGTGTGCGCAAGATGAGCACAATGCACAATACAATGATGACAAGTGTGGTATCGTTGAATTTGTTTGTGAATGATATATCCAAAATTGTAATATTATACCATTTAAAAAAATTATATTGGGGTCACGTGACCCGAGACGACAGGAAAAACGGAAGTCATTTTATAATAAATATAAGCATCAGTTTCGACTATTTATATCTGCCAAATTTCATACATGTCATATGAACAGTTTTCGAGAATTCGGACTGTCAAAACGTCGTGGGACACCCGGTATATATAGAGAGGGCATTCTATCCTTTTTTATTAAGCCAACATCTAGTTAACTTTTGTTGACATCGTCCTCTAGAAATTCCATAAGCGTACTTTCAAGCAGGATAATTTAAAATCATACATTAAATAGTTTACAGTTTGTGAATTGATTTGTTTTATTTTTTAGTGTTATAGGTTGTACTAAATATTTTGAACTATTTTAAGTGATTTTCTTGAGAGGTTGTTAACCATGAGAAAGAAATGTGAAAAATGTGGTGCTTTTCTCAAGCCATTAGATAATCAATCTTACACTTCACAAGTAAGTTAGGAAAGTAGTTTTTGAATAATTTAAAATATAATATAAGTTGATAAGATTTGATAATTTTTTATTTGGCTTCCTTTCTTTTTTATGTTATATACCATTCACATTTTTTTTATGTTTTAATGTTAATATTTATCAGTATTACAGAAAATACAACTTTATCGAAATTATATAACTTCTCACGACATATTTAATTCAAATGTGATATATTAATAACATGTAAAATACCCAATTTTAATTTTCTATTTTTTTGCTAATATAAATAAAAAGTTTACCGAGAGAGAGGGCTAGATGTTGGCTTAAATTTTGTAAATGACATTAGATATACAGGGCATATCTAGTAGTTCCTTTATCTGAGGTTGTTACCAATTACAATTCTTTTCTTCTTTTCGAACCGTGGCCTGTACCTAATTTCCCTTAGTGTTAGTGTGTTCAGGGTACCAACCTCATTTTTTTCCGCTTTGACTTAACCTTTTCAAAAATTTACTTGTCTAATACACTACTTATCACATTGTTTAAATAATTTTTTTTTTGAAGTATGTAATTTCATATATCCCTTATTGTGAGTGCTCACACTGATATACTTTTCCACAACTTCAACTACTTGTTTTTCCTTTTCCCGCTTGTTTTTTAAATATACCAATAACTGTCATTTGTCATTCAAATTTCCGGCGTTACCTGTCATTTTGTAGTTATAGTTACTGTTCCCAGCTGATGTGGTTGATACGTAAATTTTATTTTGAGTTTTCGAGGGAGCGTTTAATGTTCGCTACCCTTTATTTTGTCTTTGGTGGACTTCTTTTCTTGCCAGTTGCCGCGATTGTGGTTGGCAAAAGAAATTACTTTTTACCAAGTTTGAATTTTTCCGACAATGTCGGCTTTACCTGCTCACATGGGGCATCCAATGCAGGTCTTCCTTTTATTGGAGGTTTTCCTTCCAGAAACCCTCCTTCTTTACCTCTGTTCCAGTTTTTTCTGAACGCCCTAAAAGGCGTTCCATTGTGACTAAGTTCACAACCCCCTTTACTACTCAAATTTTATTTTAATTACGTTTTTCTTTAATTAGTGTTTTTACCCACCTGGGTTTAATTTTTTACTTTTTCATGTACCCCCTTTCCCTCATTACTATCCTACCTCCTCCTTTACTTAGTAGCAGCACATCCTGTTATAATATGCTAATTTTTATTTAACATTTAATTCATGTTAATCTCTTGGTAAGTTGTATCATTTATAACCAACACGATGTATATTTATTATAGGCCTGAAGATGATTATTTAACCGAAACCAGTTGCCTTTAAGAAAAATTTGTTTTTTTTTAATAAATGTTATTGTGGTACATGATTTTGGGGTTTTCATTTATGAATAACATTTGACCACATTTGAGATATGGATAACTTATTTGATTTATAAAAAAGTATGAAAAAATTGACTTTTTTGTAAATCTGGCAACAATAGTAAAAGTAATGAAAATTTTGATGATTCGAAAATAAACTATAGTGTATACCAAATATATGTGTAAAACTTTATTGCCATTTTGTTTCGTAATGGCTTCATTACTCATAGCAACTGCCAGTTCCAGTTGTCCGATTAACACCAAAATCTAATCAGATCTAATCTAGGGTATCAAAATCTTGTAAGCAAAATTTCAAATTTTTTAATTCAGTTTTTTTTGAGTTATCGTTACTACAACATCCATCCTAACACACACCCGATATAGTAATGTAGGGTGCGGCAAATAAACTGTCGGTTAGAAAGATCTCGAGAAGTAAAGGTATTTGAAAACTGAAAATTAGAATATAGGGGTTTGGAAGGGTGAACTATTTAATGAAAATATTGACATCCTTTTGCTACTTCCGGTTATACCGGAAATTGGTGTCCACTTCATTTTTTTTTATTGGGATACTACCCTGTATATTTTGCACCATTATTAATATTTACGTTATTCTGAACAACTTTTATTAATACTTCCCTGTACCTATCTTTAACTTTTTTTGAGTTATACAATTTTTTTTATTACCTCTCGCCCTTCAGATAAGAGAGGTATAGTAATCATGCTAAAAATTGGGTAGTGAGTTTTCAATGGATAAACACGATAACTCAAAAACTACTGAATTAAAAAAATTGAAATTGTGCGTACAAGATTCTGGTACCCTATATTAGATCTGATTAGATTTTGGCGTCAATCGGACAACCGGAAGTAGCAGTTGCTATGAGTGATGACGTCATTACTAAACAAAATGGCAATAAGGTTTTACACATATATTTTGTTTCAAGATTTACAAAAAAGTAAATTTTTTTTCATACTTTTTTGTGTTAACGTATAAATTTTTGATTCATAAATGGCGAGAGGTCATGTGCTGGCCATATCAGATTTTTTAAACTGCACTTTTTCACCATTAAGAAAAAATTAAATTTCTTCTAAACTTACTGGGATATGAGCTTAAATTTTTTACAAAGAGTAAAAGACATAAAGTTCTGTCGTTTGCCTTATGAAATTCTCATTTGTTTTATACAGGGTGTTGTCAAAGTTAGAATAAAATATATAAGATTAATTTATTTAAAAGAATACATTATTCAATATCTATCTGTATTAGGGTTTCCTATACATACATCAGATAAATTTCCAGATATTCAATTTTATAGATTTTTTTCACAACAAATTAATTTTTGTGCCATCTTTTTTAGTGTTCCGTACCTCCAAAGGGTCGAAACGGAACCCTATTGCTCTCACTCGCGTGTCCGTCCGTCCGTCTGTCACACCGGTCTAGCAGCTAAACCGTTGGAGCTAGAGACTTCAAATTTTCACAGTTTATGTGTCTTGTTGACCCAAAGCCATATAAACTGTAAAAAATATTTTTAAAAGTTTTCAAGGAGGGCTCCCATACAACTAAATGGGGCGCTGAAAAAAAAACTTGGCCTACCCGTCGAGTGAGTTGTTTTAAAAAATATTGCAAAACGTAGGCATGAGAAGCCGCCAAAGTCAGCATTTTTTACAAACTTTTGTTCCGAAGAATTTTTTAACTTTCCATTGACCTATAAACTTGAAATTTGGTGATAATGTTTATTGTTACGTATATTTTACCAGCAAATACCAATATATTAATAAATATGATTTTTTCATTACCATTCCCTCATTTTTAGGGTTCCGCACCTTCGTATATATGTAAATTGTGATACTCGATAGTTTATTATTTTTATGCGTGCAATCGTATTAGTTTTATTAAAAAATGCATTTTTCATCTTATAATTTTTTTTCTATCTTTGTCGGTTACGCTGATATTAACAAATTTGTTCGTAGAATTTCAAAATTGGTTAATATATCGAAGTATATATGCGGATTGTGATATTCGATATTTTATTATTTTTATTTGTGCTATTATTGATTTTGTTAAGAAATGCATTTTTCGTCTCATAATTTTGTTTTCTTCGTCGAACGCACATGCGCCAGGTTATTTCTCTTTTCAGTTCTTTAAATCTTTTTACCAAGTATTTTTGGCTTATATTCTACATTTGGTACGGAACCCTAAATGTGCGAAGTCTGACACGCACTTGACCGATTTTTTAAACGCTCCAGCTAAAATTACCATGTGTCGTTTTTTAAACAAAATTTTTTTATTGAATTTTACGTTTAGAAGAAATTGAAAAAGTGCAGTTTAAATAAAAAAAATGTATAACTCAAACTAGTAAAAGGAATAATCTCTGCACGATTTTTCAAGACTACGGCCCGTTTCTGTCAGCGGAAGAAAGCACGATTCGAAAAAATCGGAATTTTTCCAATAATTTTTTTTTCAAATTTTTCAATTTTTACAACGAGCCCCATGCGATATGGATATCAATCCACGCGTCTTGACTTGCACAACACCTTAAAAGAAATCAGTATCGACAAATGTGCTTATCTCGAATAGAAGTTTCACTTAGTAGGCGAGCCCAGGATTCTCGTACCCGAATTAGCTCATATTCTGATAGAGCCTTTCCTTTTTTATATAAAAACCGATGGCTTACCGTTCTCGAGTTATCGTGCGCACACACATCCACGCAGACAGACTTTTTTTTGCGGAAAATCAATTTTCTCCACGTTTCATTACATTTTAAGTCATTTGGAGCAAAAAAAAATTTGAGATTTTTGCACGATTTGAATACTACGGTTTGCCCTACTTCATCAGAGGTGAATATGGGCGGGCCGTAGTAAAACGGTAAAAGGGAAAAAATATAGAAGTATTAACAAAAGTTGTTATTCCTAATGTTGCAAAATATACAGAGCATACCATTAAAAAAACGAAGTTGACACCAATTTCCAGTATAAAAGGATGTCAATATTTTTATTAAATTGTTGTTCCTCTTTCCAACTCGTATATTCCAATTTTCAGTTTTCAAATACCTTTACTTCTCGAGATCTTTCTAATCGACGGTTTATTTGCCGCACCCTGTATAATAAAGGTCTTAGGACCCTTAAGTGTGGTACTTCCCTTTTATTACTTTTAATTCTGAATATTCGTCCTCTTTTTCGACACTTGAATAAAACAACATACCAGAATCTATTTTCTTCGTTATTTTATTGCATTGATTGTACCCTTCAAGTAAAAGATTCTTTGCAAAAAAATTGCTCTGATTTTTAAATTGAAATATGAAAATGTTGACTTATTTTTAAAAAATACAAGTAATTTGAGTACAATAGTTAAATGTCTTTTTAGATGTTCACTCTAGTTATTATTTTTCAGGTTCACTTACCAAACGGTGGTTTCAACGTCGTCCGCTATGGGGATACTGTTGAAATAAAGGGCATTATACAAACGGTAACGGAGAGATTATCGACAGGAGAGAGATACTACAATGGACTTTATGCTATGAGATTATCTAGGCCACCTTCGACTGAAGTAAGTTATCTGTATTTTCATTATTTTAAATAAAAAATCTACGCGTAATATAAAAGATTGAGGGTGATAAGTGGTCACCATTTAAGTGAAATTCAAATTACACACAATAATTTTTATCTAAAAATTCAATTTTTTATCATATTCATTGGACTAAATCTAACATTTTTCCTCAACATTTCATAGGATGAATAGGAATACCTCGATGATACTCTGATTATCCTGATATTTTCGTATTATGAAATATTATTTCCTCAATTGGATCATTAATCTCTATGATTTAAATATTAATAATATTATATATTTTTTGACAAAGATTATCATTCCAACGAAAACGTTTTAAGATCATTAAATATAACATCATCAATTGAATGACTCCAATTTCATCCGCCTGCTGGATTTAAATTTAAATTCCAGATATAAAGCTTACCCTTTTTACCTCTCGCCCTTCAGATAAGAGAGGTATAGGAATCATGCTAAAAATTGGGTAGTGAGTTTTCAATGGATAAACACGTTTTGGGGTCCCTAGAATACGATTTTAATAGTTTCGCGATGATGTCTGTGTGTGTGTGTGTTAGTGTGTGTGTGTGTGTGTGTGTTAGTGTGTGTGTGTGTGTGTTAGTGTGTGTGTGTGTGTGTGTGTGTGTGTGTGTGTGTGTGTGTGTGTGTTTGGATGGATGTTGTAGTAACGATAACTCAAAAACTACTGAATAAAAAATTTGAAATTTTGCATACAGGATTCTGATACTCTAGATTAGATCTGATTAGATTTTGGTGCCAATCGCACAACCGGAAGTGGCAGTTGCTATGGGTGATGACGCCATTATTATACAAAACGGCAATAAAGTTTTACACATATATTTTATATACCCTATAGTTTATTTTCATCTCATTAAAATTTTCGAAACTTTTGCCATTGTTGCCAGATTTACAAAAAAATAATTTTTTTTCATACTTTTTTGTGTCAACCTGTAAATTTTTGATTCAAAAATGGCGAGAGGTCATGTGCTGGCCACATCAGATTTTTTAGAAATGTCAACCTGAAAAAATTTAACCCTACAGGATAGAGCCTCACCATTAATAGAACAATTAATATATTTTCATAATTTTCACAATTATTACAGTATTAGTAGGACAATTAATAACAACTTTATTATTTAATAAATAATCCCATCGTTTGTTATTAGAAGGACAAACAATTGACATTATTTGAACTATTTTACCAACGATTATTTTGATTTTTATTGCAATCCCATCATTACGATTAATCTATATTTTGACGAAATTAATAATCCAATAATTATAATTAATAGTCAGAGAAGGAGCAGTGTCTAATGTTCACTTTCTATAACACTCGCGAACAACCACCTAAAAAAAATTGATTCTTATATAAATCACCTGGCGGATCCGATTTTGGTGTTCGCCAGACAATTTGGAATTTGAATAAATAAAACAACGTTTTATGATTTCCACAAAAATAATAACAAAAGTTATTAATTTAATAGTGACTAGTTTCGTTACATAGTAACTTCATCAGACTAATTAATCACTATTAAATTAATAACTTTTGTTATTATTTTTGTGGAAATCTTAAAACGTTGTTTTATTTATTCAAATTTAATAATGGATTTTCATCGAGTAAAAGCCGACACAGTTAAACAATTTGGAATTGCCAAATTGGGCAAAATCAGCAATTTCCGAAAAATCTCATATTTTTTAATTTTTAATTTTTAATTACCACCTCATATCTCTCTTAGTTTAAGCCTGATTGAATTGAAATTTTTAGGAGAACCAATTTAAAACTTTGTTATCACGACTTACATGACAGAAATGCAAAAAAATTTACGTGTCACCAGTAATTTGTTTATAAAAAGTTGGTGACAAGAAATTTGGTAAAAATGCAGCAACAAATACTCGATCGAGAAAACTTTTTTGTTTTTAAAGATAGTGTGACCTCCTACACCCTGGCCTGTTTAGCTCATGAAAAAGGCGAGTAAAAAGTAACAAACCGATGGCCATTTCGGTAACAAACTTTCGTACTCAAATTTATCACAAAATATACCTGATCGTCTGGTATTGTTAAGTTAGGACCCACGTGTGTTTAATAATCGTAGTAATAATAATGGCATTATTATTAATAATTGTAATAACCCCAGAAATTCTTATAAAGTTTGGTGACAAGTGAACATAAATCAAAACACAAAAATCTCAAGAAATTATTCATTCATTAAGAAAAATTACTGAAGAATGATGGCGCCATTTGGCATAAAAGGTATAGGGAAAACCGGACAACCGGAAAACGTAACCACCATCATAATGAATGTATTAATTATAAATTAACCAATTGTGCTGACAACAAATAAATTGTAAATAGCCTTTTTGGAGCTTATAAAAGACCAACCAATGGATACCCACTACTGGGACATTTATGTACAAAAAGTTCTTAATAACTTTAAATACCGTAAATGTCATCAGATGTGCACTGTCTCTCTCTGCATTATTGGCAATTATTGCTCTTTTGGGGTATAAGAAATAAATCTTTTTATTATTATATTGTTTGTATTGGCAACCCTAGTGAGTTACGGCCAGATCAGTACCAGCGATGTAACCCATATTTCAGGCTGAATATTCGTTGAACCATAATGTAGAAATCTATAATGCGATTGACATTGACAATATATTTTAGAAAAGAAGTTGTTATTTAGGGATGGTATAAACATCACCCCCTCGTGAACAACGAAACATGGAAATATTATCAGCTGTTTCAGTGGATACGTATTTAACCTTTGGCTCAGGGACTATAAGAAGTTGACGAATTAAAATGTGAAAATACTTATTCTGATTTATTTTAAAGAAGGTAAAATAAATCCAACGAAGTGAATAATTTGTCGTTTACGATGAGAGATGTAAAAATGGCTAGACGCCGAAATCTTTAGCGTCGGGACGTAGAGCGTAGTGTCGTGGGATGGCGTCAAATATTGTAACTTCTGGTAATGGCGGTTGTAGTTTAATTTGTGCGAATGGACTGGATTTTGAAGAAGTAAAACTGGTTGTCGAAACTATTGGTGACGATGTTGGTAGTTTGAAATTTGATTTTTGACTGGTCTGTTCTCCCGCTTTCACCCACGTTTTTATGCCGAGTTTGACTAAACATTAATCGTCATAATGTTCGGTCGTACCGTGTACTATAAGCATGAGCGTCTGGCCGGAGCTTTAAACTCCGGCCAGACGTACATGCTTTCCTTCGAGCCTGGTATGCGCAAACAGTTTGCACAGTTAAGTGGGATCCGGACAAATCGCCGAATGGACAAATTGCCGAAAGGCTGGTCAAAACGCCGAAAGTAGACTTTGGACAAATCGCCGAAAGTGGTCAAAATGCCGAAAATAAGTCTTTGGACAAATCGCCGAACGTGGACAAATTGCCGAACGTGGACAAATTGCCGAATCCTGTAAAACGACGCTGCATAGATCGGGTTTGTGGCGTCGAAGCCGAAGTCACAATTTTAATTAATATACTCTGATCAAAATAGTAAATTTGATCAAAACGCAGAAACTATTATTTGGACAAATCGCCGAACGTGGACAAATCGCCGAATGGACAAATCGCCGAATGGACCAATCGCCGAATGGACAAATCGCCGAAAGGCTGGTCAAAAAGCTGAAAATAAGTCTTTTGTAGGAATACTTTTACTTCGTATTTTATGAAATGTAGGTGACATAAATGAGCTATTTAAAGATTAAAGATATGCTTTAGAATCCAGTAACTGACAGTTAGTAGTTATGTCTATATATTGTATATTATATTAAAAATGTATTTATCCACGTCAGTTACTAATTATTGTGAGTTAAAGAGGTCGCTTTCTAAATTATCTTGTATAAAAAATTAACCTAATCTAAGGGGTTCTACACATTCTTATTTTGACAATGATACAATTAAATTTTTGTACAAGTGTGTACATTTTTTTATGGATTGAATCCAACCGCTATTACCATTTAGAGTTATCGGCCTATAAAGGTGCAAAAAATTGTGCAGCTCAAGAACTTGAGAGAAATTTTTTGAACAAATTTATTTAATTTTCTTTTTATTGGTACCCTATTTGACTTATTTACTTTATTTTTAATTCTTCATAGTTTTGCCACTAGTATTTATTTTAATTTAGAAATAGTTTTTATCTTATTAATTTTTTTTAGTTAAAATTTAATATTAAAAAAGTAAAATAATTACCGTTAAATTTTAATAAAAAAGTGTATAATTAATGACTGAATTTTTTTCAAAATTCTATTACAAAAATAGTGAAATTTTTAAAAAAATATTTCAAAGAAATTTGAAATTTTATTAAGATTTAAAAAAAATTGAATCCCTTTTAAAAAGTTTGAAGATATAAAAATGGGATTCATACCATTCAAAAGGTAACATGAAACTTTAAATTTACAAGGTATTTTAGTTTCTTCTAATTCAAAATTGTAATTGTTATAACCAAAATAACTTTTTTTTAAATTTTTTTGTAATTATGTTTAGTCCAATATTATAAAACAACTAAAAAAAGTAAATAAAGTGTCTGAAAGGAAATAAAAAGTACTAAATGTGTGAATTATTTCATATTTTGAAAATAGTATTTGTAGAAGTTATAGCCAATAATGTAAAAAGTTAAAAAAATCCGAAAAATCCCTATGAATTTTTGACCAAAATAGTATATTTTACAACAAGACATGAAAATAGTGGTTTTTTCGTCAGTGAAAATTTGACCGCGAGTGAAGCGAGTGGGGCTATTCTACGAACGAAAAAAACATATTTTATGTAGGAAATGCTATTTTTTCTACGACAAATATTGTTTATAAAATAGTGGATTACACTTTTTAGAACCTTATTTAGAAGTTCAAAATAAATAATATTTAATAGTATATTATGCAACGATCATGAAATGATAGCCATTAATACACAAGGATGTTGTATGATACAAAATGAAAAATTTAAATAATTTTTTCGTTTCTCTTAAGGTCTTGAGCTGTACAATTTTTTGCACCTTTATAGGCCGATAGCCCTGAAGGATAATATGGTTTCTAAAGCGGTTGGATTCAATCCATTAAAAAACGTATACACTTGTACACACATTTATTTGTATCCTTGTCGAAACAAAAATGTGTACAACACTTCAGATTTGGTTTATTTTTGTATACAAGATAATAATTTAGAAAGCGAACTCTAACTCACAATAATTAGAAACTGAAGTGGATACATACAATTTTAATATAATATACAATATATAGACATAACTACTAACTGTCAGTTGCTGGATTCTAAAGCATATCTTCAATCTCTAAATATCTCATGTATGTCATCTACATTTTATAAAATACTAAGTAAAAGTATTCCTATAAAAGACTTATTTTCGGCTTTTTGACCAGCCTTTCGGCGATTTGTCCATTCGGCAATTTGTCCACGTTCGGCGATTTGTCCAAATAATAGTTTCTGCGTTTGGATCAAATTTAATATTTTGATCAGAGTATATTAATTAAAATTGTGACTTCGGCTTCGATGCCACAAACCCGATCTATGCAGCGTCGTTTTACAGGATTCGGCAATTTGTCCACGTTCGGCGATTTGTCCAAAGACTTATTTTCGGCATTTTGACCAGCCTTTCGGCGATTTGTCCAAAGACTAGTTTCGGCGTTTTGACCAGCCTTTCGGCGATTTGTCCATTCGGCGTTTTGTCCATTCGGCGATTTGTCATACGTGTAGCCGTCAAAACTGTATACCGTAGAAACCAAAAAGTACGACTCTCTGAATTGTCGCTCTGCTAAAGATTTAGTTTGTGCAAACTCTAGTTTGCACGGTTTCACATGAACGTGTAGCCACACATCAAACATGCCGCCGCACTTCTATTGAAAATTTATATCAAAAGGTGAGGTTGACAAAATGAGTGACGTTCGGAACTATATATATTGTAATAAAATAATTTGAATGAATTTTTTTTATAAGTTAATTGTTAAAATGTTTGATAGCATGAATAATTTTATGTTGTTTGAATTTTATGAACAGATTTTATTGTTAAAAAGTTTGATTTTAAAGAATTTATTGATTATAATTGGTATATAATTTATTTTAAATCAACAAGTGTGGAATATGAAGGATCTTATTTTTATTTTTGGCACATCATTATTATGAAAATAAAAAATAAGTTGGAATGATTTCAAAAGAAAATTTAAGTAGTAGTAATGGGCAAGATTTGAAATTTTTTTTATTAAAAAAAAAACCAGTTGAAAAAAAATAATAAAGAAGAGTAATCATAAAACTTGTATAATGTCAGGTATATAATTAAAAAAAAATGTATACCAAATAATTAAAAGTATTTATATACCAATATGTAAAGTAAAACATATCATGACAATATTTACCAATTGAAATAGCATACTTTTTTATTTCAAAGAAAGTACATTAAAATTTTCAAAATAAAAGAAGATTTATGGTATAGGGGGTAATCATAAGAAGTTAACTGGATGACTCAATGGTAAAAATTGCAAAGAGGCGGTAACTGGATGATAGAAAATTTATAGAAAAAGGAAATCAAGTTGGGAAATTTAATTTGAATGGTAGTAATTAGAAGAGAATAGAAGAGAGGTCAAGATATAAGGATTTGTTATTGATTTAATTTAAAATTGCAATTAAATTAACATGTGAATAAATATAACGACAATTTTGTTAAACTGAAGTTTGCGTAAACTACTTGTACCGTGTGGCCACCCGTAGCGTTAATGTTAAAAAAATGTTATTCTCCCATAAGATGCTATGTAAAAGTTGTCCATGATCAGCTGTTCAAAGCAATATGGCGCTGTATGATGACGTCACGTGGAAACGCTCTATTGTAAAACAAAAAGTTAATCTCTTCCAACAGGATAGCGCAGAATTTGTGAATATTTTTTCTCGTTATACAAGCGAGTCAAATAATGTGTATAAAGAGATAGAAACAGGACTTGCTGCTTTATTGAAGGCTCACGAAAAAAACTATGACAAAACTGGCGCCGTCAGCCTTGAGTTTTTCGCCGAGAAAGAAAAGTTAAAAGGTAGTAAATTAGGTAATTAACTATATGAAAGCGAAGCGTAGTAAGTTAGGTAATTAACTATATGAAAGCCAAGCGTAGTAAGTTAGGTAATTAACTATATAAAAGCGAAGCGTAGTAAGTTAGATAATTACCTATATAAAAGCGAAACAAAAATGTTGAGAAATTTGCATTTTACGAGAGAGTTGGATGAAGATACGAAAATTAGGGTTGATGGCACTGATTCAACGGTTTTCAAAACTGTAATTGCAGCACCTTTAATGATTTGTTTTTAAAATATTTGAATTTGATATTAAATTTAAAACCTAAAAATTTACATTTTATTTGGCGTGCGTCGAAGGTGGTTATGATTTTGAAAACCGCTTAAATCCACCTATTAATTCTGAAGTGCAAGATGAGTTTAAGATCCCGGATTGGAAAAAATTTATTGCAAACCCTAACAAATAAGAAAAAGCTGTTGGCATATTTTGTCAAGAAATTCCTAAATGACCATCACACCTTACCATAAGGTATAAATTTATTATTAGCTAGCATGGCAGAAGAAAACAGCAAAACAATTATGTGCTTCAAATTTGATACTAATGTGGCCACAGAATTAGGATTTACAGAACATGAGGAATCTGGTACTATAATGCTATTATTGATCATTTTAAAAACAAGTATAAATTATTTTTAGTATATGCTGCAGATACAGGCATTTTTGTATTATCAATGTACTACTCCTCTTATTCAATTCAATTACTAACCAATACCTATCAGAAGAATGCTAAACACTTAGCTGGAATTTTATTACCAGTATATTGCTTAAGTGGGTGCGATTCGGTGAGTTGCCCATTCCGAAAGGGCAAAAGAAAAGCTCTAAAAATTGCTATTTCTAATGAAGCACTTTTAGACCTGACTTATTTTGGATCTTTAAGTATTAATGGGTACCAAGTATCGATAACTCTATGGACAAGTTGTAGAGCATTTTTTAAACATTTGTACGGCCCGCCAAATTTTATGGGAAATATGGACAAATTATGAGCGTATTGTAAATTGTAAAACTGACATTAGGTGGGTAACATTAATTTCGATGTTTGTCTATGTTCTATAGATATATTAAATTTGAAACTTCTTCATCACTGAAGTGTATTATTCACATTATAATCGTTGGACTTTCATTTTAGAGATTTGCCTCCAACAGAAGGTGCGTTTTCATTGCATGTGAAAAGGGCGTTTTTACAATGTCCGATCTATAAGAGCGCTAGTAAAATTCATCAAGAAGTTCCAAAACCTACAGATTTCGGCTATTACATCGAAAGCAATGTTCTTGTACCACAGATGACACCAAAAGAAGCAAAGCCCAAGCCCAGCTTTTTAGAAATTACATCCAACTGCAAGTGCAAGTTTTTGCTTGTACAAATAAATGTAAATGCCTTAAAGCCAAGGGAAATGTTCTGCTCAATAGTAGCAGACAAGCATCTCTTATAAGTATAAAGTATCATCATCCCTTTTTACAAATGTGTTAACTATCTCTTAGATATTGTTGTTTCTACATGAAGGAAGAAGAAGTAAACTTTTTAATTTGAGGGCTGGTTCGTATATTTTATAGTGTTTGTAATTTATAAATAATTGCATAACATAAATTATAATTTATCTATATTCAGACATTATACTCCTTTTCCTTTATAACCGACAGTAATGGAATGTCTTAAGGAATGTGAATGGAATGTTGACATCTGTCATTGCTCCAAAGTAATAGAGATTTTCGGAGGTTAAGGGGAAAGAGGAAATTTTTCCAGTGGCGGGCAATTTTATCACTTTACATAGATATACGACATTTTAATTTAATGCATTTTTTTTTTATTTAAAGTTAGGTCAGTAAATTGTGCGTTCTGAAGCTTTCGTCAATTTCCCACAAAATTTTACCGCCTGATCCACTGAATAACCTGATTCACTTTTACAGAGGTCCGCAAAGAAAAACAATAAATAAAATAATTTACCATGTATTGCCTTTTCCATACGAAGAACATATCAGATGTTCACTTTTTATTGCATGACAAAAAATGAGAGAGAAAATAAATTTCTTAACACATGGCAACGCATGGGCAATCTGATGAACGACATAACAGTGTTGTCGATGTGAAGTAAATTACGTCTATATAACAGTTTCATGTAGAAGTCTTTATAAAAAACATTTAAATAAGGTCAATAAAATTTAAGTATTGTAAATTATTATTATGAGACAAATTATCTTAAATATGATATATTATAATATTAACCAATAATTATGTATTTTAATGACTTGATTTGCATAATTTTGTTTGATGAAAGGAATTCTTCTTCAAAATATTGGATAATGTGGCAACTCTGTTATACATTCCTAACATTCCATTACTGTCAGATTTAAAGGAAAGGGAGTATAGTTAGAATTTATTATAATAGAGGTGGCAATAGCGCGACACCCTCAATGATAGTTTAGCTTATGAAAGATTGGAAAAAACTTACAGGTTGCAGGAATACAAAACAGACTTGGGATATTGGCGATCTGACTCGTCTGGCACATTTCACAAAAAGAGGTCGATTGTTACGTCGATACGGGTTATATAAAAATGTTTCGCGGTGGTTCGGGACGCGGCGGATACGCCCGAATAAGATTTATTATATGAAAATATTTAAGTAAATGATTTTTAAATTGGTGGTCGCTAAAGGCGACTTCTATGTATAAATTTTAGTTAAATTTCTACACTATAAGAGTAGTAGTGAAAAATTGGGAAAATGAAATGAGTATGTCTAAATTGCCTATATCAAAATTTAAATCTTTATTTTATATATTTTTCTCCTTTTTGAAAATTAAAATTTAATGAATAGACTTCGAAATAAACTCACGAATAGTAAATAGGTTTTAATTAATACAATACAAATTGCAGTACGTGACCGGCCGCGACCGCCATAATTTTTTTCTATATTGCGACATTGCGACACCGTTATATTAAAAACCAAGCTAGTTATCAAAAAAATCACCAAAACAAAAAAGTTTCTTGGATTATTTGGCTACAAATTTGTCGCTTACTATATACATCTATCTTTAAAAAAAGTTTTGTCGATCGAGTATTTGTTGCTGCATTTTTACCAAATTTTTTGTCACTAACTTTTTATAAACAAATTACTGGTGACAGGTAAATTTTTTTGCATTTCTGTCAAGTAAGTCGTCATAACAAAGGCGTAAATTGGGTCCCCTGAAAGTTTCAATTTAATCGGACTTAAACTGAGAGAGATATAGGACGATAATTAAAAATTAAAAAATTCTGTAAATATGAGATTTTTCGGAAATTATCGATTTTGGCCAATTTGGCAATTCCAAATTGTCTGGCGAACTCCAAAATCGGATCCGCCAGGTCGATTTACATAAGAATCAATTTTTTTAGGTGGTTGTTCGCGAGTGTTATAGAGGGTCCTTAAAAAGCATCTTAGAGATCCCTCGTTCTCCTACTATAAAGTTATTGGACATCAATGGTACTGATCATATGAATACTCAGACTTCAAAAATATTGAATTTGACCCATATATAATTCCTACTATAAAAATTGTATAATGATATACAATCTTATAATTTTCGACTGCTTGTTGTAGATAATCGAATTAGAATTCCATTTGAAACTAATGTTCGGATACTAATTACAGCATCACATGTTATTCATTCTTGAACTATCCCATCTTTAGGCATTAAAATTGATGCAACCCCAGGATGATTAAACAAGATTTACATTAATTTGAACTGGATTATTCTTTGGACAATGTTCTGAAATTTGTGGTGCAAATCATAGATTTATACCAATTGTATTAGAAATAATTTCTCCATACTATTTTACTAAATGAATTATCATTAGATGGCTGAAAGTAAGCAATGAAATTTTAAATCATTATATAATATATTAACAAATATTTCTAATGAACTAGAAATAAAAATTTAGTTAAACTCCATAACATTAGCTTGTCAAGCTAAAATTATTTTAAAGATAATTTTTAATCCCTCCAATAATACCTTTAAGATGAATTACTTTATTATTATATTTTATTGTAGTTTTTTAACGTTTAAAATTTCAAATTATTTTAGCGTAACCTATTCTAAAAATAATCTTACTAAAAATTTTTTTATAAATAAATATGTATAACTGAAATTTTTTTTTCCTCTTTGGACCCCTCATCTTCATTGGGAATATCTTTAAATGGGTACATGTAAAATGGTTCCCAAAATAACGAGGGTTAAAAATAATATGTAAATCGGTTCCTGTAATTTTTCGTTTACCTGATCTTTATTTGTAAACCGGTTCCCTGGTATTTAAGTACCTAAAACGGATTAACAGGCAATATTTACTACATATATTTATTTATATCGAAAGTTCAATATAGATTTTTAATTCTTATCCTAAAAATAACGTATTATGACATATATTGATTATTTCAATCTTACACAAAATCACAGCGAAAAGAAACGCAAATTTAATTTCGCTTATTTCGTTTTTTGAAAAAAAATTTGCTGTAAACTTTGACGGTTTTTAACTTTAGCGTCATGTATTTTAGTAATGATATTCACATGAGCCTAAACGGAAGGCGGAGAAGTCTTCTGAAACATAATTATCTCTAAATAATCTGAATATTTTTGTACATTTTCATCTGTTGCGAGCAAATGAAAAACAAAACAGTCATCAATATCATCATGACTTAAAAAAGTCAGTCTACCAACTTCAGAATTTTCTTTTTTATATTCGGCTATTAGGCCGTATTCTTAAATTTTTCTAAACCAGAAAGTATTTGCGTTAAAGGAAAAATTTGTTTGACGGCGTGAGTGGCTCAATAGCGATTTTTGAAATTCTTAATCTAACACAATTATCTTCACAATTTATTATAAAGTTAAAAAAAATATGTTTCTGTGTGTTTAGTAGGTAACAACGAAAAAATTAATGGAATATCAGATGTATTTGAAAATCATTTTTAAAGTCAATAATTATTAATAACTGTTTTCCCTGTGCACTCAAAATTATTTCGGGATTCATGGTAGAAAATAATTCACAACTCAACAACTTTAAACACAAGCGAAAACAATAGAGTGAAAACACAAAATGTGCCTATCAACTAATAAAAATAAATGTACTAAAATCACACCCCCATAACTGTAATTGCCTAAAGAAAGGAAATAAGGATAAGTATTTCCAATTAATTAAGTTTTATTCGATTACGGGTTTGGGAACCAATTTACGTATTGATAAGAGCTATCAGGTACCAACCTTTTATTTAATACCTGTTGGGAACCAAATTACCAACACTCCTTTAAATTGAATAAGTTAATTGGGTTATTAGTCTTACCCCCAATATTTTGATTAATCCCCGCACGAAGCACATATTATGAAATAAAATTATTACAATTTTACACTTAGAATTTAAAGTACTAATAAAGGAAAAATCAAAGGGCAGTACTTTAATATTTATTTCTTTATTTGCTATATACACACTTGTAATTAATTTAAAAAAAAAATTACCTTATGTTTTTTAGACGCACTGGTTACACCAAGACACCACAATGCAACAGGTCCACGAAAAATACCTAAAAAAACATCCAAACTCCGAATGGAGGTACGACCTCAGAATTAGGTATTTACCAAATAGTCTTAAGGAGCTCTACGACAAGGACAAAGTCACTTTCCACTACTACTACGACCAGGTATACATTCTTACACAAAATATAAAGATTCTATTTGCAAAATGTTTTTCGTCTATCGAACTATATTTTATTTAGGTTAGAAGCGATTACCACACCGAACTCCATAAAAAAATAGACCAGGATACGGCCATACAATTGTGTTGCTTAGAAATCAGGAAATACTTCAAGGACATGCCGCAAAACGTCTTGGACAAAAAATCGAATTTCGAGTACTTGGAAAGGGAGATAGGTATGCAAAAGTTTATACCGAACAGCGTTCTGGAGAAAATCAAATCGAAATCATTGAGGAAGAGCATACAATTGCAATTCAAAAAGTTCGCCCATCTTTCGGACGTCGAAAGTATGTTCAAGTATTTGGAAATTTTGAAATATCATACTAATTTCGATCAGGAGAGGTTTCGAGTGGATTTCGGTGGGAGTTTTACTGTGCCAGTAGAACTAGTCATTGGTTAGTATGTTTATTGACAAAATTTATATATGAATCGGGTATTTGAGAAACTCTTTAAGTCATATTTTTTTTGATAAGGGGTTTTTTACGTGTTTGTGTTATTCTAAAACAGTCTCGCATGTCAGCCAACAACCACATAAGTCAATGCAAAATCAAAAACACATAATCAAGTCGCAAGAATCGCTTGTATTAGAAAAGTCCCCATAAGTCGCTGACAGTTTTTGATTTTGCTGAAAAATTGAATATGCTTTACTTATGGTCATTCTGAAATACTCTATTCATATAAAATATAAACTTTACTGAAAACCCCTATCATATTCCTCTTTAATATTAATATTCAGGGTGTTTCTTTCTTAAACGAACATACGTCAAGGGTGGATAGAGGTCATCAAGGTGGTTCTAAATAATATATATGTAATGGGTCTTGCAATCTTTATCAATTTTGCCTAATTATTCAATAAGTTTCAAACCACCCGGTATATTTTTTATATTCGGCGCACATTTTAAAAGTCATTTGACAAATCGATCAACACATTAATCGTTGAATAAATCCAGGTCCGGCTACACGATAAATTAACAATTTCTTGTACCCACAAAACAACACCCTGTATATCAAAATTTTTAAAATTTGTTTATAGATTTACAAAGGCAATAAAAAATGGAGTCAATCTGTATAGTTTTTCTAGTTGAGCATTTAATTCTACTTACAAAAATTTCAATTAAAAGTTGTAAGGTTTTAGGAATTTCATGGTATACATTTAAAAACAATCATATTTTAGTATTGAAAGAATAAAAAGTATAATTACAGAGTCGTACTTAGAACAAACGAGTGACTTTATAAATCTTTCGTACAGTATAGCAAAATTTAAAACTGTTAATTAATTATTTGCCTGATGAATAATTAAAACTAGATTGGAAAAAAGTATATCCGTCGCTACAGTTTAAAGGAGTGGTCCATTTTATTTCGTTACAAACGGCTATCGGAAGAATAAATCTACCATACGTGCTCTCCTTTGTCTTCTAGAGGAAGTAGTCAAGCGTATTGATGATGGACAAAGTACAACGGCGACCATGTATGATTTGACAAAGGCTTTTGACTGTGTACCCACAGATGTCCTTCTATATAAATTAGAATTTTATGGCATAAGGGGAAAAGAGCTCAATCTTTTCGCTTCCTATTTATATAATAGACTCCAATACGTGGTTTATGGGAATAAACAGTCAAGCCTTCGTCACATATCGAATGGTGTACCTCAGGGTTCGATCTTGGGGCCAATTTTGTTCATTTTATTTGTAAATGACCTTCCAGGGGCTATTGATAATTTTTGCATCTTGTTTGCGGATGACACCACAATATTATCAGATGCTACTTCATCAAAGGAACCCGCTATGGTAACTGACTGGTTTTCAGCAAACAGATTGAAGTTAAATGAAAACAAAACAAGCAATTTGTTGTTTGGTTCGGAAACATGGGTATCAAAATCAGAACCGGTTAAATTGCTAGGAATATATTTGAACATTTCTTTGAAATGGACTCCCCATGTGGATGCTTTATGTTCAAAACTAGCGACTCAAATATTTGTCATCCGACAATTAAAATCATACCTGCCTGAGTACCTACTAAGATCTACTTACTATGCATTAATTCATAGTAATATTAACTATGGGGTATTATTGTGGCGTAATTCCACCAATGCTTACAAGGTGTTTATTTTACAAAAGGCATCAGTGCGACTAATTGCCAATGCTCCTTACAATACACCCTGTAAGAGACTTTTTCAGAAATTGGAAATATTGCCACTCCCTTGCATGTATATATTAGAGACACTCATTGAGACTCATAATAACAAAAATATAATTAAAAAGCACCTTGATATACATGAGTATAATACAATAAATTGTAATGATTTGATTATAAACCAATCTAGGATCAAAACAACTAAAAAAAATTCACTTGATGTCTCATTGTACAATTCTCCACGAAAATTTTTTGTCCATGTTCAAATTGATTCAATGACAAAACTTCAATTCAAACTTTTTGCAAAGCAATTTCTTTTAAAATATTGTTTTTATTTATAACATTGGCGAATTCTTTACACAATTAAAATAAAATTTTATTGTATTTTATCTAGTTATCTATCTGTATTTTGTAAAATTGTAATTTATATAAATATTGTATCTAGCTGTCTATTGAAAAAATGTATTTTAATATGATCTTTTTATATATTTTTCTTTTTCTCTTTTATTTTATGACTCCAAATGTACCAATGTATATAAAGTGGTCAATAAACGATATTCTATTCTAAACAAAGGCTACAATTTTGTTTATTATACAAGGTAATTTTTATCTAAACAAAACATTGAAAATAATAAAAGAAATTAGTTACAAACAAAACAAAATTATAAAAATTGCTCAAAATGGCCTCCATTTTTTTCGATGCATTTTCGTGCTCGTTTTATAATGACACTTACTGATCTTCTTATCATCTCTGGATTATTTCTAACTTCTTCACAGGCAGCGTCAATCTTCTGAAGAAGTTCTTCTCTAGAATTTAAATATCCCCAAATGTGGTAATCACAAGAATTAAAATCTGGTGACCTTGGAGGCCACCTATGAGGTCCACCCTTGCCTATCCACAAATTTGGGAAATTGTCATTTAAAAAATTTGTTACTATTGCTCTAAAATGAGGTGGGGCGCCATCATGTTGGAAATACATTCCCCCTCCCCTGCATCTACATTTACATCATTTAGTAATACTGGCAAAATATTTTGGATAAAGTCCAGATAGTCTTCACCAGTAAGTCTTTATGGCAAGACATGCGGACAAATTAAGCGATTATTTAATACACCGCACCAAATATTATATTATATTAAATTAAAACACCATCTCGTGTAAATTGGGCCTCATCCGTAAATAAACATTTGTTTAAAATTCTTCGGTTTCGGATAATCCACCTGCGGAAATTTATTCTAGGAATTTCATCTTCTGCTTGTAACCTTTGCACTTGTACGTGGAATGGGTAAAGACGATTTTTTTTAATCTTCGGCAAATAATGACATGGCACATTTAAGGCATTACTAATTTTTCTTGTGCTTATTTTTGGGTTGTTTTGTACCATATTAACAATATTGCCTTCCATACCTAAATGTCGACTTTCGTTATTTTCGTTTAATTTTGCAGTTGGAAAGCAACCATGTTCTGTAACATAACTGAAAACTTTCATATTCCCTCCTCAAAGCTCGTCCGTTTCCATCACAGAATCCATAAACATACAAAATATCCGCGTTTACTTGATTGGACAATCTATGTGGTATAATAAACTATTGAATACTAGAAATTATCAAAAATTTACAAGTAAACTTAGTTTAATTTTTTGAACTATGAAATAAACTATAACATTAGCTGTCAAAAATGTGTCCATTTTAATTACACGACCAACTTTATTTGCATTAGCCGAGCATTGTTTAATAAACTAATAATGACACTTAATAAAAAGGGAAAAGTTAATTTTCAAGACAAAATAGATTTCTTACATTGCATTTAAGTAAAAGATTTTTGTTTTTTCTATGAAAAAAACAAAAACTTTATTGAGAAAAGCGTATTTTTTTTAGAGGAAATCCTCAAATTATTAAAAACTTAAACTTTTAGTTAAAATTTTTCTTAGTAGAATTAAATGCGTAACTAGAAAAACTATACAGATTGACTCCATTTTTCATTGCCTTTTTAAATCTATAAACAAATTTTAAAAATTCTGATATACAGGCTGGATTTATTCTACGATTAATGTGTTGATCGATTTGTCAAATGGCCATTGAATAATTAGGCAAAATTGATAAAACGCCCTATATCTCCGTTATAAAGATTGCAAGACTCATTACATATATGTTATTCCGTTTACCAATGAAACACCCTGTATAACATTTGCATACCATCAGTAAATTGTAAAAATTCATGTGTTTTTATAAGTTTTTTGCTTTATAGAAAAAATAAAAAAATGCTCAATAACATTGTTTTCTTAAGTTGTATTTTTATTTAGACTTACCTAAAACCAAGGCACGTTACTCGTTCTTGCCATTATACAGGTTGTCTGGAATTGGAAGCGATAACATTGCTATATCAGAAACCATAAAGGTGCATTTCCACCAAGCGCGCAAAACGTTTGCAATTGCGAATAATCAGCAATGTTTGCAAACAAATTTATAAGCCTGGTGGAAACGAAATTAAGAATGTTTGTAAACATGTGCGAACAATTGCAAACGAACAGCGGCGTTCCGGCCGCTGTCGGTACCTCAAAGAGATTTGTTGTTTGTGCGCGTTTAGTGGAAACGTATTTTCAGTAGTTTATTTACTTTTTAGCAGTAAAATTAGTATGGATCATTGACAAATGTTCGCAAACCCACTGTTATTCGCGAATTCTTGTTTTGTTTTTGACTAGACAAACAGAACCGAATAAACATTTCCAAACGTTTTCAAATGTTCACAAATATTTGCCAATGTTTGCTTGTAATTGTTTTTTGGTGGAAACGCACCTTAAGAGATACAAAGGCGGTTAAATGGAAAAAATGTTAACTATTTTGGAGAGTATTATATTGGTCAAAAATTATCTACAGGGACTTTCGCCCTTCTCCAGTTATACAGGGAAAACTAAAAATCTTACTTTTTGTTTTTTGGGCATAGAATTTGTATTTGAAAAATATCAAAAAATGGAAAATTAAAGTTTTATTGCATCTCAAATTTGCTACAAAACTATATTAATAACTCATCGTTACGACGTTTCGTGTCTTAACGGCCACCATCAAGTTATGTTTTTTAAATACGGAGCTGTCTTTTTTATTACAAAAATTGATAAACCGTTAAAATTCAAATTCAGTGATATATTTATTACACATGTTATTTTAACGACGTTTTATCTGAAATAACTAACATCATCAGTGACAATAATTTTTAATTACGGTCCTGTCGTCGTTCTTTTGCAAATTCGTTTTAATTTCATCCAAACGAATATATCATTACTTAAAAAAAATTGGTAAAAAAGATGCATTATTAGTCAAATAAAAAATATTCAAAATAGTAAAAATTAAACAATCACAAAAATATTCGACCTACGTTATTATCAATATTAAGTATAATTAATTTTTAATAGATACGTACCTACTAATACTTCAAATGTGTTGGTTGAATATTTGTAGTTATTTATTAAAATAAATTATTCGTTATTCAAATTATTTTCACCTTTTTTGCATAAGATTAGATCCATGATCCAAGATAACAAATAATCATCATCTAGAATTTAAGATGATTTTACAAAACGTAGAAAATGTAATGTATGTTACATGACTGAATTTGTCTTTAAACTCTCTATCATTATTTTTTAATAACAACGCAGGTCGACTATTTTTGTGATTGTTTAATTTCTACTATTTTGATTTTTTTTATTTGACTAATAACGCTTTTTTTACCAATTTTTTTAAGTAATGGTATATTCATTTTGATGAAATTAAAACGAATTAAAAAGAAACGACGACAGGACCGTAATTAAAAATTATTGTCACTACTGATGTTATTTATTTCAGATAAAACATTGATAAAAAACAAGTGTAATATATCACTGAATTTAAATTTTAACGGTTTATCAATTTTTGTAATAAAAAAGACAGGTCTGTATTTAAAAAAATAACTTGATGGTGGCCGTTAAGACACGAAACGTCGTAACGAAGATTTATTAGTACAGTTTGTAGTAAATTTGAGATACGATAAATCTTTCGTTTTCCATTTTTTGATGTATTTTCAAATAAAAATAATATGCAAAAAAAACAAAAAGTAGCATTTTTAGTTTTCCCTGTATAACTCGAAAATGGCCAAAGTCCCTGTAGATATTTTGACCAATGAAATACTCTCCAAAATAGTTAATTTTTTTCCCATTTAACCGCCTCTGTATCCCTTACAGTTTCTGATATATCAATGTTATCCCTTCCAATTCCAGACATCCTGTATTATTTTTGTTTTTTTCACATTTTTTTAAACTGTTATTAAATTTCAGGTCCAGATATTGGCATATCTCACACCAACGTCCAAGCGTCCACTACCAAAAAAATAGCGGATTTCGATCAAATCCAAGCCATCCAAACTCTAGTCAGCGATTGCGAGGAGCACACCAAGGCCACGTTGCAACTCAAAGTTGCCGGTACTCAGGAAGTTTTGTTTTTTACTTGTTCCAACTTAGATGTCGCAGAAAGTTTAGCTGATTTGATTGACGGCTATTGCAGACTGCATTCCAATTCACAGACTTCCATATGGAACAAGAAAGGTTAGTATTTTTACATTGTCTCATTCGAATGAAATGATTATTTTAAAAGCGAAAATAGTCTAAAAGATAAGAAAAGATCAATTATTATTCTTTAGGCGATACTTTGACAATATGTAGAACTTCAATTCATTCTGCAGTTTGGGGTTTTTATTTAAAATTTACTTGCTTAATCCATATTGCCTATCTACCCTTACGAATGTAAGGCGTTGGGGGAGTTCGGTTGCCTTCAAGGGTCTTCCATATCTTTTTCTGTTCTGTACCATATTCCTTACACATTCCTACTTCTTTCCTCGTCTGTCTAATGTTTGTTTAACTAATTTCTGCCATCTTTTCTTCGGTCGGTCACTGTTTTTCTTTTTCGTACTTTTGATTTGAATATTTTTCTTGTAAAATTTTAGCTGTTTTTCTTTTTACGTGTCCGAACGGTCTTATTAAACTTTTTTCTATGTTGTCGTTTATTGACTTTATTTTTAAAGTTCCTGTGTTTTTTATTTTTTGCTTTGTCCAGTTTGGTTTTATTTTCTATTTTCGTTATAAACCTCACTTCTTTGGCGTCCAATTTTTAAACGTCAGCGTAGGTGTTACTACTTTTTATGTATTTCTATTTTTATAACTTTTGGTTTATTTTCAAACCGAGAAATGTGTTTCGCCTTTTGTTACTTTTTTTCTTCTGATTTCGTCGTCCATCGTCGTGTGTTACCACTGGTCCTAGATGTAATTTTTGTCCTTTCAAATTTGGATCATGGTTTTGTGTGGATTTTCCTTTTATTTTTGTTTTCGTCTTATTTTAATTTGATTATTTGGAATAAATGATCACACATTCCAATAGAGATAAACGGTACATGAGTTACATATGAAAATAATGTGAAAAGCATATGAAACAGAAAAAAATAGAATTGAATCTAAAATACAGCCACTACAAATGGATCCTTGGAAGAAACTCGAATTTATCGATACATAATAAAATCCTAGTTTACAATCAGGTACTTAACCCGCTTTGGTTAAATGCAGGGCCTCCTACAGCTTACCGGGCCTACAACTCTTTTAACGCGGTATCTGTGACAAATACAGGTAGAAGAATATGTCGGATTTCTGGCAAATGCTGCAATCCTGGTACCGGACAAAAAAAAGGAAATGGGATTGAAGGACTCACCTCATATCCCTGCTTCCTGGCGAGCAGACATGGCTAGAAAGGAAGTTCAGGATCTGGATCATGCTATAGAGAAATATTTGTTTTGGGCAAAGGAATAAGATATGATATTTATAACTTTATTTAGCAAACAATCATATGTATTATAATAACAAATGTTTTAAATCCACTTGCTGTACAGTCTTGAAATTCTGCAACAGCCGGGGGTATTCGGGCCTAAGCCAGGCTGAGCGACGTACATGTAATTTATGCCATCTGTAATATTTCTCTACATGAATAAATTGGAAAAACATGAATATGAAAACTAAAACTAAAATTAATTCTAATTTAACCGAAATGTGGTTCCCTGAAAATGAAAATATTGACATATGAACCAGAGCAAGAAGGCCAATGCTAATAGTTACCCACAATATAAAACAAAGAAAATTCTAGGATTCCAGCACTATAATTAATATAAAAAATTAAAACCTGTGCGCTTCACAAAAAAGAAAATTATATTCTGCTAAATGGAGATGGTTAATATGGTTAATAAGTTCGAAAATATTTTTGGCAGAATGTCCACAGCTAATTATATCTCTGTATATCCTTGATTCTAATCTATATCATTAGTGACTCTGGCTTCAATTTCAATTTTCAGATAGTGCGTCTTTTTTAAATTCAGTAAAATGCTTCCCGATGGATGAAGTGGTCTTGGAGGTGTCTGAAAATCATATCTTATTCTTAATTCGGTGTATTCAACGAAAGTTGTCTACAGAGACCGCAGACTTCTTTGAACCGCAATCTTTTGTAATCTCGCACCATATGTTGATAGCATAACTTAATATCCATAAAATAGCTCTGTTGTAAATGTCGCTTAGTGCCTGGCTATTTGTTTCTATATGTGACCCCAGTTTCGCCGAAGTGATCTCCGCATTGATTGAAATATATAATTACATTTACCTATTATGTATGTAACATGTTCGTGGAAGTTGAGCTTGTTGTCCACGACTATATCAAGATACCTAAGTGCCTCCATCTTAAAACCGAGAGGCTATCATATCTGATTACCGGGTTTCGATTGAAAGAAAGGTTCGAAAATATTTTGTTTTTCTCTTGATATCTTCAGGTTGTTTCTTTCTCCACAACCTTTAATTATCGTCATACAGATTTCTGCTCTAACCTTTAACTGTTCTCGATTCCTAGCATAGATAGTTATAGTGACGTCGTCCGCATAAGTCTTAACATTTCGGTTAGTTATATCTAAGCAGTAAATCAATTATAAGCTTTCACATGGACGGTCCTAAGACAGATCCTTTCGTCAATATTGGAATATAAACTTTATTGTCAGTAAGGTAACTTTTAATTATCGAGATAAGATCGTTTGAGAAGTTTCTAGATTTCATGGCCATTATAAGGCTGGGCCATCAGAGATTGGCCGAATGCGTCCGAAATGTCCACAAAAACTGATAGGCAACGCGGCGGTGCCGCTCTTATTGTATCGGTAATTTCGATTAGCTCCGATACGGTCGATTTTCTAGGTCTAAAGCGTACTGGGAAGGATGAAACCAGTTCTCCTTCAGGCACCTCATCATGAACCTGTATTAATATGATCCTTTCTAATATCTTGCCCAGCTCTGGTAAAAGCGATATTGGTTTCATGACTTTTAATATCGTTAGAAACCTGCCAGTTTTCCAAGTTATAGGAAAATAATAATTGTGTTTTCATCTCTTCAAAAGTTATTGCAATAATTCTGTCTGAATTTTGGTTTTACCCAGCCCCATTAAATAGAGAAATGTGCGCAACAGTGAAATGATACTTTAAGTTGTTAAAAATAATTAATGTGATTAAGCTCAAAATTTTATTATGGATTCGTTCCACGAATAGAATTTGAGATATATCAGAAGTAAAATATTAAATGAAAAAAATTTTTGGACGCCAGTCAGTTGATTTTTTTGATGTGATTAGAAACAATTGACAAAAAAACTATGATATATATCAAAATCCGCCCTTTCTTTTTTTTAGGATTAAGGAAATTAAACTCAAATGAAACGTTACATTTGTTTATTTATTATTTACGATAATATCAGAGATTTTCTTTTTTCTTCAATAAAAAAAAAACTTAGCTTCTTTAAAGTAGAGGGTCTTGGTTTTGTAGACGAAAGCTCTTTTGTCAGCTGTCCTCTTCTAAGTTGTCCTGTTCTCAGCTTGTTCAGAAAACAAAAAAAAACTTCTTGGACCCGGCACTTGCCCACTGTCCAGGTAATAACAACTGATTGAAGTGGAACCAGCAATATAAATCACCAAATAAAAAACCCCTATAAATAAAGGGGAGACAAGAAAGAAATCTTAAGTAGAAAACACTGGCGATATAAAGATATACAAAGTCTATTATTTGTACTCAATAGATAAAGAAAAAGAAGGTTATTAGCATGGGTAGGCATTTTATAAGAATGCCAAGAGAAGAGGGGGACATGACGCGAGGAAACAAGAAAGGGAACATCAAGCGAATATGAAACTATAAAATATACGTAGTAGAGGAATAATGAAAATACAGGGTGGCACAAAAAAACTTAACAACAGCCTCAATAAATTTACCCAAAGTAAGTGTAATTTTATCATTGGAGCCACTAGCGGCCTCAGCCAAGTTGCTAATTAATGTGTGTGGTGCGCAGAGTCCTCATCCGTGTTATCAGAGGGCAATAACAAAAATTCCACCACGGAGAAGAGTCCGACCGCCTCATATTTGTATAAAGCTATCCGAGTTTGGAATGTCAAAGATCGGATATGTCTCAAGCGTTTGATCTAGGAAAGAACTAAGAGGTAATGCCTTCTCAATATCTAAATAACGTATATCTCAGTATAAATCGAGTACCAAATTTTAATGACAAGTAGATGGGCCGACGATCACTGTTGTTGCCCTTTGGTTTTACTTCCCATAAATTCACGCATCTTAATAGATTGCCTGAGACTAGTGTCAATTCAATATTCTCCTCACTAGTCGGAGCGGGCTGACTTAAAGATGATGGTTCTTCAACTTTAAAATGACGTGCTGTAGAACCTTTTCCAATAATAACTTTTCTCACAATAATGGTTTAAAGTTTTTGCATAATTAGTAAAACGAGATAAATAAATAGGATTTTGCAAAAACTATTTATTGCACAGCGCTCATCTTGCGCACACCTGTTAAATACGTTAAGACTCATAACTTTTAGGCATACTTCTTTGCATTTTAATTATTAATTACAATCCTATAAACAATTAAAAAAAAAATTTAAAAAACCACGTTTTTTTGCAATAACTTTTGAACGGATTGTCTGATTTTGATCTTTCTGAGATCATTTTATTGGTCTTTTGATTGCGCATTGCCTGTGCATCACTTTTCTCTAAGATGCACAGTTTTTCCGAAAATTCTAAAAAACCAATTTTCCATCCAAATTGTTTAAAATAAAAAACCATCTGACAGTGCTTTTAACTGATACGAGACGAGAGGTCTTTTCTATTGCCTTCCCCTACATCATTTCACAAAAATTTAGCGGTTACAAATTTAATAACTTCAAAAAGTCAGCCTTATCCGACTACACTGTTCGGTGAAGGTTGTCATCCAACCTCTTTTTTGATATGGAGTGTTTCACAATAGACTGAAGCTGGCGATGCTGGGCATTTTAAATACGTAGTCCTATATATACTTGTGCTGCCTACTGATTGTGACTTTCACTAATTATACAATTTTGTTAAGTTGCTGTTATGAATAGAGTTAGGAATTCATATTATTTTTTTAATATTTATAGGGTTGTTTTATTAATAAATGATAATTATATAGTGTAAGAATTTAAAAAATATATTTGAGTCATATTTGTTACATTTCTAAAATAATATATTTATTTGTATAAAATCCAAGTAAAAAATAAAATAATTAAAATGTTTAATCAAAGTCTAATAATACATATATTTTTGTATGATATCATACTTAAATCATATGATTTGATGCATGCTAAAAAAATCGTTGTTTAGTCAATTTTATATTTTACAACAAGAGCATTTTTAATTCTTCTTATCGATTCATAGTTTATTTCTTATTTTCTGGCTTCTTAAAAAGTAATAGGCATTTGCAATGAGAAAATAATAATTTCTTTTTATGAGAAAAGAAAAACATAGTAATATGTAAGTACATTGTTTATTACTTCCTATAATTTTTCAATAATTTCTACAATCATCAAGAAATTGCAAAAAAATTAGCAGTGACAATTTACAGTGTTTTGTATTTGTATTAATATAATTGTGTAAATGTCTATTACAAACAAATAAACATTCTATCTTTAATCTTTTTTCTATAGAATAGTATTTTAATTTATACTTTTTTCTTTAATTTACAAGCTACTGTTTGGAAACAGTTTCCTTGTCCGTGTAAAGGTTAGTTTTTAAAATAATTAGTATTGCACGTTATTTTTTAAAATCTGTATAAATATATTTTTTAAATTTTTCAATTTCAGATTCCAAAGATTCTAATCCAGTAAAACCTCATAGAACAACTAAAGACAGTTATTCCAACCCCACGGGAACAATGTTATCTGAAGACTATGCAGAAATTGTTGAAGAAGGCGATTATTCCATACCTGCAGGTAAAATTTGATTTCAATCTATACAGGGTGTCTCAAATTGGAAGAGATAACATTGCTATATCAAAAAGAGTAAGAAAAAAACCAAAGATTGCATTAAAAATTTAATAACAAACTGTTATAGAAAATTCAGTATAAAAAAATTCCATTTAAATATTTTGATATTATTTGAAATAGGCGGCGCAAATGAAAAAAACATTTTTGGTTTTCCTTGTACAATTTGAAAATGGCGATTGAGAGCGTATTATTTAGAGCCACATTATTGTGCTATAAAATATAATTTTTTTTCCCATTTAACCGCCTCTGTATCTCTTACAGTTTTGATATAACAATGTTGTCCCTTTTAATTTGAGACATCCTGTATATATTAAGGCACAAAGTGTATACAAGATTCATATCTGGTTCAAATGATTGGTCTGAGTTTGATTAAGTGATTGAAATTAAAAAAGAAATGAGTAGAAATGAAAAAAAATGTCATATTGATAGAATAGGCGAGATAACTAATTTCTGGAAAAAATACCACAGCCTTCAGAACGATGAAAAAAGTAATTAGCTTAAAAAATAGTTATTTGTATGCCTAGGCCGCGAAATACCTTTTTGGCGGACCGAAAGAAAGATTATCACCGAGGCCGCTTGCGGCCGAGGCAAGATAATCTTGAGGTCTCCAAAAAGTTTTTTCGTTGCCCGAACGACGCGACGCGGAGTTCGGGCATGCAATTAAGTGGGGAAAAGATACTTTACGCAAGTGTTAGGAACAATATTTTTTCTACAAGCGCCTAGAATTAAAAAAAAATTTTAGCAAAAATATTTTTTTTGTCATTAAACAAAAATTTTCTTAGTGCTTCTTAATGAATAAAACATTAGGCTGAAAGTAATCATAGTAACCAAGCAAGAATTAATTTTTAATCATTTTAGCATTTATAAAATCAGTGCGGAAAAGTACAGGAAAGTTGTAATTTTCCGCACGCTTGTAAAAAATAGCTATTTGTGTATTAAGAGCGGAAAGTGATACTTTGCTGCTTGAGGCAGAGAGTTGCCTGCGCGACGCGTAGCGGAGCGCCGGCAATCTGCCGAAAGCGGCAAAGCACTTTCTGCTCGAATTGCACACAAGATTTTTTCTACGATCACATTATTTTTAGACAAATAATTAAAAAAAAAAACATGAAAATACACTTCATAAACTAAAAATGAAATAATGACGTTTCATTAATTTCATAGTCTACTATTTGCACAAAATAGTAAGTAGGTACTTAAATATGCAATCACTATTGCATATAGGTGTACCTAGGTGTATCTAGGTGTACCTTCTGACTGTTATATTTTTACTAGATAAATTTTATAAAATAAAGTTTAATTTCGTTCGAAATATCTTCAAATATTAATATTTCAACTAAAATATTCAGCCTGTCCTACATTTTGTTTTAATATACCTATTATTTACTACCTTTCTTTAGTTTATTGTATATGAAAACAGGCGAGCGGAAAAGTGCGCGCTAGAGCGACAATAATGTCAAATTATTACAGATCACGGAAAACATCAACTTTGCGGTTAGATTTTAGTGTGCAAAAGCCTACTTTGGGTAGTGATCGTAGGAAAAATATATTATTGCTTTAAAATCAACAGCAGTTCAATTTAATTAACAAAATCACAGCTGCTATGGAAATGACAGTGTTTGAATATACAAAATATTTTGACAGTTCTTGACAAAACTCAAATATGTCTGACATTGATAAGTGATATTTCAGTATCTTGTTACTTCAACTTCTAGACTAAATACAAGTTATAATACAAACTATACAATTACAATTAATATTTGCACGAAAAAAAATTTTTTTCGAATAAATTCCCAAAGAAACATTCCTGTTTGAACACTGCGAAAATCGCGCCAATATGTGACGTAACAAGTACTGGCCTATCGCCGGAGCACCAGAGAATTCCTTTGTTATAGCGTTTTTCACTGGTTGCACTTTTGTGCACTGAGTGCAAGTTGAACGTTCCACACTGGTCATTTTAGAGCAAAATATTTTTGTAGTACCTATTCCACTGATCAGCTGTCACTCATAGCGGGTGAACTGAGGGCAAAATTTTATGCACTAAATCGACAGAAGGGTTTGGGCAAGTGCAAAAAATAAATGACGTTTTAGGTTATGATAATTCTCAATATGTTGCGAACGGTTAAAGAAAAAGTAGATTTTATCTATTTTCTGGAAGAAATGGTCGAATCGAGTTCGTCGTCTTCTGACTCTGAAGATCTGTTTATTCTTTTAAGAAGGAAAGGGGAACTAAAAACCCAAAAATTATGGATTACCTTCATATTGTTCAACAGTACAAATAACATAATTGAAAGATTCAGAAATAGTGAAATTTATACACAAAAATTTACTAACTCTAACCTTACTTTATTTCAATGATAAATACCCGCACAAGTTTCACTGGGAAACTGGGACGCTCCAGAGTTTCAACTATTGTTCGGAAACGATGTTAGTGCAAAATTTTTACGGTAATGAGCTAGCACTGAGGGCACCTAAATTATTGTCAGTGAAAAACGCTATTAGTGAGCAAGTGCTCTCAAGGTTATCGCCAGAATAATTTTTTACAGCGTTGCCAATCGTTATTGATAATATTTATTTACAATGTGAGCAGGTCGAAAAAATAATGACATAGCACTCGGTATACATAGATATTACTTAAGAATAACTAAATCGAGAACAGCCATCAAGTATTTTAATATAATCCATACTGACACAAGTTCTGTTTTATTCATAGAATGAAACTGAATATCATTTCTTCAGAAGTTCCGAAAAATAATGAAACTAACAACTAAGTAATTGCCAATCAAAGTACTTACGACGTCAGAAGAAACGACAATAATGCTTTTGTTTGAATGTCTCACTAAATTGGAGGGTTTTCGAATGGCGTTTATTCAAATATTACGTGATATCTTTTAGAAAAAACTATGCACACATAATATTTTTTCACTATATTTCAACTACAAGCACATTTGACCCAAATTTACGCGTTAGGGATCTCACCTATTGTGAATAAAGAAAGGGATATTAGTTAGAAGAATCTGAAATAGGTAATAGTTAAAGATATATAAGAAACCCAGAAGAAGGCAACTACGAGGCTGAAAATCAACTATAATAACTAAAGAGACACAAGAACCCACAGAAAAAGAAGCAATCTGCATTAAAGAAAACAGAGGTGGGACGAAAGATTGAAATAGTCAGAGAGAAAAAAGAACAAAATAGAGTAATAAGCAGCATTGAAGAAAAGGGGAAGATTGCAAAATTAATTTTATTATATGGAATGTATTTAAGTATTTTCATTCTTTAATAAGGTAAAGAATGAATATTCTCTAATCGAACTAAACGATATGAATTGCCATGGATTTCAAAAGTGTCACCGTCAGATATAAAATGGCGACGGTAATAATTATTTTCAAACAAGTTTTAATTTAAACAAAATAATGAGTGAAAAATCAAGTGAAGTAGATGTGGAATTTAATAATATCTGAAATTGCAATTTATGAAAAAAAAAACTAATGCACCAGTTTTTAATTTCAGTAAGTGTACCATAACACTATAAATATTAATACAATGTAATACAAATATGTCAACAAATAACTTGTGTTCAGATTTAATTTAATTTTGATTCATACTTTTTGATCGTGGAGAAAATATAGTCTGTTACTCGGTTAGAATGAAAAAATTCGACACTCGTGGTTCCTCACGCTCGCTAACGCTTGCGTTCGAAATTTGCCACTCCTGCCGAATTTTTCATTCTAACCTTGTTGCAGAATCTACTATTTTAATTTCATATACAGTGTCATCCCCCAAAGTATATACACCATATGCGAAACTTATTTATTAAAAGGTTTTCTTGGTGAAAGTTTGTGCATCCCCTAAAACCAAACATGCACTAACAAAATATTGTAAAACACACGTCATATACGAGGAGCCTTCAAAAATTTGATTTTGAGACAAGAGTAAAGTACCCTTGTTTTGAGTAATCTCGGGAAATGTTATTTAGAAAAGTTGAATAGCATTAAAAAATACATCTAGATTTGAAGTCATAGCCATCTATGTGAGGTTTTATTTTTTACCAATTTTTTTAAAATGTGGACCACGAAAAAAATTGCTAAAACGATAAAGAGACAACATCTTGTATACGACGGTTTATTTAAAAAGTCTGTAATATTACAAATTATACAACTATTGTGTTAACCAGGGTCAATTTTTGTGAAGAGTAAAGTAATTTTTTGGTGCAAAGTGAAATAATATCGTGAAAATCACGAAAAAAATGAAAAAAACAAAATGTTCAGCAAGTGTGTGTTTTTTTTTTCAATAAAGCAGATATTTTTTTTAATTTAGAACACTAATAGCATATATTTAACCTTTATCTAAATATAAATATTTTTTTTATTCAAAAATAAGAAAAAAAAATTGGGTACTATAAATCGAATTTTATGAGTGAAAATAAAATATTACCTGTTTTACTTTTACTTTACGAGGGATATACAAAATGTATTTAAAAAAAATCCTATCAGGTCTTATAATTGATTTTTCACTCGTCTTTATATTGAATTATTAAATTTTTTATACTCTCTTGTTTTTTTTTTAATTTTATGTCATAAAGTTTAACACATATATTGGTACTTTGAATTTGTACATAAATTCTCAATGAAAATGACTAAAGGTTGATGATGCTAGATTTTCCATCTTATTTTGAGTAAAAAAATAAAATTTAAAATACTAAAAAAAACCTAATTAAATAAATTAAGCACAAAAAAATGAAAAGTGTATCCTCAATATCATGGCTACGTGAGACATGAGAACATGGGCTTTGCGAAAAGAACCTTTATCGTGGGGTTTGAGAACACGCTCACCTGGCTTTAATCTAAGCGCTGACCATCGGTGGGACTTGCGAACATCCCTACGATCAGAACTGTAAAACTATTAATATATGATTTAATTAAATTAATATTTGAAAAATCCAAAAGATAAATATTATTAATAATTTATGATTGAATAGCTAAAACTGCAATAAATAAAATGATTTTTGATTTACCTAAATGATTAATAAACTTTATAATAAATGTTATTGAAAAGAAATTATAATCCTAACAACTGTACCCTATAAATATAAGTAACCATAAAAAATAAGATTATATAATTCTCAAATTCAAAGGAAAATTAAAATTTCCTCATTATGTTTACATTTATGAAAATAGAAATAAAGTTACATGAATGGGTATATTCAAGTTGATTAATAAATAACAGTTAATATTTCAAATTGTTTATTTTATTTCTGCTATTTTAAAAATTACTCACTTTACACACTGTAACGAAGTTATTTTTTTATTATTATTTAACATTCTTTATATAACTAATTTTATTTTTAGGGTATTAACTGATTTACTTTTGATTTATTGACATCCCTCTTAATTTATTAATATGTATACAAATAATTTATTCTTTTGGAATTCCTATTTCTTTTAATTTCGTACTTCTTTGGATTTTTAATTGTGTAAATTGTTCAGACAAACCGCGCAAATCAGTTCCGTAGACTATGGCGCATATTTTTCTGATCTAGTGGGGCCTTTGCCAAGTGGGACTGGTAAAACTGTTAAAAAGGCCAGGAGCCGCAAAAATCACACTCTTTTACTTCTGCATAATGATTATGTTGAGTTTTAGACTCAGTTGAAGACCATCATTATGTTGAGTTTTAGACTCAGTTGAAGGTGTTTCAAACACTAGTTTTTAACCTTTTTTACAATTTTTCCTTTTTTGTAACTTATAATTTTATTTCATGTACCTCTAAAAATTTTATCCCTACAAATTCCCCCACATTTTCTGATGTGCATCACCTTTATGCATTTTTGCAATTTTTATTCAATTACTTCTTGTTACATACATGGTAAGTTAGTTAGTTTGTTTTGTAAATTAGATAATATAATTGTTATTGTCGAATTGTATCATTTTTAGGCCTGATGATGGCTAATTAGCCGAAACTAGTTGCCGTTTCTATTAAATCATTGTTTTACATGACTTTGAGTTTCATTACTTTTATTAAAAATATATGTTTTATTAATTTCATTCAATTATTCATATTAAACCCACCACTTTCATACAAATGTAACTATTTTAGTAAGTAAAATGTCAGTTATTTATTATATGAGTAATATAATAGAATATACCTATTTTTAATAGAACTTTTATAGCTACCTCTATAGAGACCAAGAAACGTTTTCAAAAGGGTTAATCTCCTCCCCGAAACACAAAATTTGTTTCCTCCGACTACACCGTTGCCCTTCAGGTGTATCTCTTCGTCAAGTAAATCATGCTCTTACTTTACTCTTGTCTCAAAACCAAATTTTTGAAGGCTCCTCGTGCGTTTTACTATATTTTGTTGGTGCATATTTAGTTTTAGGGTATGCACAAAATTTTACCAAGAATAACTTTTTGTCGAAAAATCTTTTAAAAATAAGTTTCCCATATGGTGCATACTTTGTGGATGACACTGTAGATTGAGCCCGATTGAGATATTTTCTACATGGTGTCAAAGTTTCCTCATACACGATAATTTTAATCTTAATAAAGTTTTAAGATGGAATTAGCACCCCATGATTTTCATAACAAAAACTTTTAATTAACTAAATGTTCGATAGATGGCGAATAGACGTACTTTCTGCGTAAAAATTTAAATGTTTATTATCCTCCAATAATACTTGATTAGTTGCCAGACGTTACGACCCCCGGTTTTAATTTTGAGTGAATATGGGATTTTAGTGACATCAGGTACCTAAATAGAAGATTTTTATGACACCATTAATCTCTCCTGACCAAAAACTACTGATCTATAATCCGATATACAAGGTGGACCAAAATTGTCGAGCATATTTCTAGGGGTGATAGAACATCTAAAAATAAGTAATGTTTATCTATGTCCAAAACCGCTTATTAAGGGTGCGGCAAATCCTAGAAAGGGCCTAACGATAATTGGTTTTTCATGAATATCTTTCGAGATGGGTAATAACAATATTCAAATTCTTGGTAGTAACTAAAGGTACTAAGATACGCTATTTACGTATTTTGTCTTGATTCTTCGAATTCTCTAAGGTAGTTTTCAAGGGGAAGTTACCCTTTTTTAGGTATTTTTGGAAGTTTTTTCTTGAAAAAAGGTACTCTTGATGTATTTGACAGAAGACCAAGGCAGTGCCTGAGTAATAATTTTCCAAACAGATGGAGTGGTATTTAAAATCTAAAATATACCAACGCAAAATAATAATATTGAGGAACTAAGACAAAGAATTTCAAATGAATTCGCTGAGCTCCAAAACAATTCTCCAAAAAATAACATTATATGATTTGGAAAGATTGTTGTTGAAGCTTGTGTTTCTCCAGCAGATGCTCAGCGCGCGGCCTCAGGTAAATATAATAGGCAGGTTCGACATTTTTGTTTTTTAACTGAAATCGAGAGATTTTGTTATTTAAAAACGATCAAAAAAAATTTGAGCGCAAAATATTAATATTCACTTCCTCTGTAAGCATTTTAAAATCAACGATCGGCGAGAAGCTGTAAAACGGTACCTGTGCGCGAGACTAGACCGTGTGACGTCAGTAGGCATGAACGGTTCGCCCCTTGCCCGCTGCTGCGCTGTATTCACACACATTTTACAGAATTACCGTTTTTAGTAAATTTCCTACTAAATTAGTAGATTTTAAAAAAAAGTGAGGGTGTTTAGTAAAATTTTAGTAGAATTGATAATGGGCAGGTTCGACATTTTTTTCAACTGAAATCGATATATTTTTTTATTAAAAAACGATCAAAAAAAAATTGAGCGCAAAATATTAATATTTACGTCCTCTGTAAAATTCACTAGATTTTTCAGATTTGAATTTATCGCTATCTATCTATGGTATATTTAAGATGAGTGTCTCATCGAAGAAAAAATATTTTGTATCATCCAAATGTGACACGTGATTCGCTTAAATAAAAAGTTTGAACAAATGTAAGTATGAGCTCTAGTAGCACTGTGGAATAGTGCTGGTTAGTGGTGCGATAGGTCCGGAGATTGAATCCCACACACAGCATATCTTTTTTGTTGCTTTTTATCGTTAGGTTTTACTTTTCAACCTTATTAAATATATTTCAATAATAAACTACGAAAATCACGAGTGTCTCATCGCAGTAAAAATATTTTGTACATACTTTTTACCTGCCCAGGGAATATGTATTTTTTTTTTATTAAAAGAAGTCTTGACTACCTAAACTAGCCTGTGTATTAAAATAAATATTTAATAACGTTGAAAAGTAAAATATAACGATAAAAAGCAAAAAAAATGTATTATTTTTATTAAAACAAATCTTGACTACCTAAACTAGCCTGTGTATTAAAAAAAAAATTAATAACGAGAAGTAAAATATAACGATAAAAAGCAAAAAAAAATGTATTATTTTTATTAAAAGAAATCTTGACTACCTAAACTAGTCTGTGTATAAAAAAAATGAAAAAAAATATTTAATAACGTTTAAAAGTAAAATATAACGATAAAAATTAAAAAAAAGATACGCTGTGTGCGGGATTCGATCCCGAACCTATCGCACCGCTAACCAGCACTATTCCACGCTGCTACTAGAGCTCATACTTACGTTTGTTCAAACTTATTATTTAAGCGAATCACGTGTCACGTTTGGATGATATAAAATATTTTTTCTGCGATGAGACACCCGTCTTAAATATACCATAGATAGATAGTGATAAAATACATTTTTAAATTCAAATCTAAAAAATCTACTGAATTTTACAGCGGTCATAAATATTAATATTTTGCGCTCAAATTTTTTTTGATCGTTTTTAAATAACAACATCTCTCGATTTAAGTTAAAATAAAAAAATTAGAACAATGTCGAACCTGCCTATTATGTTAAATAAGTTTAATAAAATTAATTTTAGTATATATTCAACAGTCATTTATACATTTTTCCTCATATATCAATAACATAATCTGCTTTTGCTTTATCTATTCAAACTATCCATTTCTAATGTTTACATCAACGCTTGAAACTACCCATACTCCATTCCACTTGAGTGTATATAGTCTCCATAATTGTAACGCTCGCAAGCAAGTGGAACGGGGAAAACCGTGGTCATGAGCGTGATTGTTGTAAATGTTTAGTGGAATGTACCCATTGTAATATTTACTTAAAATATTTTTCATGTACCTCATTTAATTCACAATAAAAAAAGTTAAATTGTAATTTTACTGTTTGTTATCGCGGGTCGATATTTATCCCTAGCATTCTAACAAGTCGAGCACGCCCATTTTTGAACTCAAATTACACGAAAACGATTAATTTTTGGATGATTCATTAAGAGTAACTTTTTCCAACTTCCGAAAATATTATTTTAATATGCATTTGCCAAAACAGTGGATAACAAAAAAAAATGTCTAAAAAAGGGTTACTCATCCCTTGAAAACTACCCTTAGTGAATTCGAAGAATCAAGACAAAATATGTAAATAGCGTATCTTAGTACCCTTAGGTACTACCTAAAATTTGAAAATTATATGGTATACATCTCGAAAGATATTGATGAAAAACAAATTATCATTAAACCCTTTCTAGGGGTTGTCGCACCCTTAATAAGCGGTTTTGGACATGGGTTCATTAGACAAACATTACTTATTTTTAGGTGTTCTATCATCCCTAGAAGTATTGCTCGACAATTTTGGTCCACCTTGTATAAACTCGCCTGTGATCTTAGGTATCTTTTAATATTTTTATCTAAATCTGCACCTGATTTGTATAGTAAACAATTTTTTTTCTCCAAATAAATAACCTCGGTTTGATTTATATTATAATGATTTTTTTCAGTACCAGAAGTCTAAACTTTTGTGGAAATTATTTGTTAGTTACAAAAATTTTATCAGGAAATGATTATTTCAGAATTAATCTCCAAAAAGTGTTAAAATGTAAAGATTCAAAAAATAAAATTAAAATTTTGTTTTAAAATTAATTACTTTCCCAATTTTTCATTTTTTTCCGATTTTAATTAGGTGACCAGATTTTCAAATTCGAAATTCGGGACGCTATTTTTAGTATTTTTTTTTGCAAAAAAAAATTATTATTATTGTTATTATGGTGCTATATGGAGCGTAAATGGTTCATGGGTAAATAGATTTATACCCAACTTTGGTCGATGACAAAACAAAGTTAAAAAATTTGCCCTCGGTGGAAGTTAATGAAAATTTTATATGTTGTTTGTGTTACCAAAAGTAAAAATAAATTGTCAAATTTAAATTTCTGTTATGACTGGTTTAGTCTGTACAGAGTGTTAAAACTAATACTATTTTGGTAACTCGAATGATACAAAGTTTAATTAATTTGTATTTCTGAGCTGAAACAAGAAAAATGAACTAAAAAAATGAATAAACCCAATATAGACAGCAACTAATAAAAACAGTTTAGTACTATTATGCATGTCTCATTTATATGGAAAGAACAGATTACTTTTGGGCTTCAATATCGATATAAATACACCAACCAAAATTATAAAAATGTTTAAAAAATAATTATATTTTGTTAATCTCTATTTAAAAACCTATAATGAGATATACAGGGCGTTTATATGGAAACCGGTAAAATTGTGTAAAAAATGTTTACTGCAGGTACAATTTTAAATATCTGCACCATAGTTATATTATTTAAAATGGAACACTCTGTATTTTTCCTTCCCTCTCTTTCTCTTTTTCTACAGCATGAATTTTTTCTTATTTAGAATTTTTTTTATATCATTTGTAATTATTTTATAGCGAGGTTTTTTTATTTTTTTCTAGTTTTTCTCATTTTTCTGATTTTTTGTTTTTTTCGGTTTTTTTTTGTGGCTTTTTCGATTTTTTCTACTTTTTTTAATTTTTTTTGTGATTTTTTTCGATTTTTTCTAATTTTTCATCATTGTTGTGTTTTTCTTTTTCTATTTTTTTCTTTTGTTTTTTAATTGTTTCTCATTTTTTCTTATTCTGATTTTTTGCAATTATTTGAGACTTTTTTTGAATTTCTTTGCGATTTTTTGCAATTTATTTCAATTTTTTCATTTTTTTTATGGTCACAGTTGTTTCCCACTTTTTAGTTGTTCTTTAATTTTTGCGATGTTTTTCGATTTTACTTGGTTTTTTCTTATTTGTCGTTTTTTTTTCTGTTTGTTTTTCTGATTTTTTTCGATTTTTTCCAATTTTTCCTCGTTTTTTGACACTGTTCTGTTTTTTTTCTATTTTTTTGGTTTTCTAATTTTTTCTCATTTTTTCTTATTCCTTTGATTTTTTATGATAATTTGCGATTTTTTTTTTGATTTTGTTGTGGTTTTTTTTCAACTGTTTTGCGATTTTTTGTGATATTTTTCGATTTATTGCGTTTTTTCAGTTTTTTACACTTTTATTTTTCATTTTTTCCCAATTTTTTATAATTTCTCCCTCAATTTTTTTTTTAATTACTTTTTCCGATTTTTTCTTAATTCTTTCTCGTTTTTTTTTCATTCTTATGATTTTTTGCTTTTTTTTTTTTATTGATTTTTTTCAATTTTTTCTAATCTTTCCTCATTTTTTCTCATTGTTCTATTTTGTTTTTGTTTTCAAATTTTTTCTCATTTTTTTATTTCATTGATTTTTTGTGACAATTTGCAATTTTTTTGTCATTTTTTTGAGATTTTGTTGTGGTTTTTTTTGCGATTGTTTTATGAAATTTTTAGATTTCTTGCGTTTTTTTTTCGGTTTTTTGATTTGATTTCTTTTCCTTTTTTAACCATCTGCACAAATACATCATTTTATTCTTAAAAGATTTATTTATTTATTTATTTTAATAAGCAAACATTAAAATTCTTATATAATAAATATAAACATTTCACTGTAGAAAAGTAAATTTTTATTTCACAAATACAAACATAATCTATTCTATCAGGTAGATTGGAAAACTCTTCGAATATGTAAAGGAAAAACCGTTTGAACCACTTCAAATTTTCATCAGACACGTTTGAAAAAAAAGAAAACCTGAACCCCAAATCTTTTTTTCCAAACAATTTTAGAAGGTAGTTTTCACGTTTTACGTTTAATATTTGTGAAAAATAGAATTTACTTTTTGAAGAATTTTTTATGTGAAGTTTAGGGTAAAATCATTTATCATTTATTCTAATATCTTCATTCTCGAGACTCATTTCTTCGGATGAAATATTCGGTCACGTTTTAAATTTTTGTACATCAGACGTGGAAGGAATATTTTCAGGTGGTTCGTTTTCGGATTCAATCGTGAGTTTAACATCCATATCTGCAGAGATGATTGGCCTTTTGGGTTGAACATTAACTCGTTTGCGCCTGTTTGTTCTTGTTTTCCAATTCAGGATTTCTATTTTCTTTAAGAAATGCCAGTAGCGATTCATCTATTTCTTTGATCATAAGTCTTTGAAGCAGAAGTTTTAGAACTTCTTTTGGTCAAATACCCAACACATTTTTCTTTTAATTTCTTCAATTGCTTCTAAAGATTTCCTGAGAAGTTGTGGAAAATCTTTCTTCTGAAATGGGCCTTTCACTCAATTAGAATTAATTCTCCTTCAAGCTTTTTTTAAGGAACATCCCGTGGCTGGCAAAGGTGAGTGGCATTTGGTGGAAGTAGAATAGATTCAATATTCTGATGTGCACATTCCTCAATAACTTCTACCTTTAAGTGACTGTTGTCACTAATTAAAATTTTCGGCCCATTTTTGATTGTGCCTGTTGTATAGTATTGATATTTGGTTTGCTAGTGCATGCCCACAATTCTATACCATATATCCATCTAAATGGATTCCTAGATATATGACGCACTATATCTTTAAGATTTTTCTATTATTAATGTAATTTTTCTTTTCCTATTGTCCGTCCGTCTGTTGGGGTGTAGCGAGCATCAGCGGAGAAACGGTGTGTCGCTTATGGTGGTGTAATCAGAAGTTTTAAGGTCCGATATGTAGTTTAAGTCCAATAGTGGCCCTTGGACGCTGCCTTGTAAAACAGCAAATTTTATGGGAACTCGCCAAAAAATAGGCATTTTTAGGAGGGAAGGAATGCAAAAACTTTATTATTTGTTTTGTACTACTTTTAAAGTGTCATTTTTTTCAAAGCATTTTATTAAAAGCATGACTCCAGTAGAAGGGAAAACATGACCTACTGCGTTGAGAGACTGGAGCCTCCAATTTCCATCTTAAATCAATTTCTATCTTAAATCAATTTCTGGTTAATTTCAAAAAATTGAAAAAATGGCCAGTTCCTCCCTAAGTATTTGATAAAACATCTTCCTCTGGTTTTACTTTGCATTTTTTTATCTTATTATTCTTTACTGCAATAAAATACTTCATAAATATCTTGCGTTTATTTTTAGTTAAGAACTACGAATTGAATCGAAACCAAATAGAACTTCAGGAGATATTAGGCGAAGGTCAATTCGGCGACGTTCACAAAGGGATAGTAAAAACAACAAAAGATAATCTACTTATTCCGGTAGCTGTGAAGACTTGCAAAGGAGATGCTGATCTGGCAACTACAGAAAAATTCCTAGAAGAAGCATGTAAGTTTTTATTAACGCTAGATTTATAAATATTTAATTTTTTTCTTATTTTTTTTTAATTTATTTAATTTTTTTCTTATTTTTTTTTTACGAAAGATTATACTTGCCCGTGTCGTGGAATGAGAGTGTTTTTGTGACTACATGCTCAATATATAATTTACATTTGATTGATTGAACTTGAATTTATTTTTGGAAATAAATATATCTTATTAAATTCATATAAGTTGAGTTCTCGGACGCATTCACGTTCAATACTTAAACTATAAGAACGCTTAGTCTGTGGAATATTGTTCGCCTTAAATAACTCCTTTATCAGTTTTAACTTTCAAAAAGAAAGTTTAGCACTGGGAATCGCAAGAGGCATCGTAAAAAAATAAAAGCACTGCTTTGATTTGGGAAACTAAATATTATGTTGTGATTGTTAAGTTAAATTGATTTTAGTTCTTCGAGTTCATTTTTGAAAACTATTTAAAAAAATTCTGTCGGTAGGGTCGTCAGGTAATTAAATTTATGTTGTCTAAATTTGAGACGTTTTCATTCTTCCCCACCTCATGATATGGTTGGATCAAAAAAAGTTTTAAGCGAATTAATTTTATAATAATTAGGACATGAAAAAAGTCTCAGGACATGTTTGAATATTTTCAAAAATGGCGGAGATATGATTTTTTTTAAATTTCAACCCTCTCCAACCAAATTTAAATTATGTTCTACCTAGTGAACATATTTGTGTGCTGAACTAATAGTGTTTACTTTATATCTTCTTATACTGGTTTTCAAGAGAATAAGATATTCTTATAAATTAGCAAAGGCGCTTCCAGTCAGATCTCTGACAAATGCTGTGTAAAAACTTGGAAGCTTTAGAATTGGCTCAGGAGAATTATATTCATCTTCTTTAGTTACCTGCACACACAACACATAATCTCCAGCCTTAAGATGTGGCATTCTTCAAACCAGTACCAAGTTATTATGTGAAGATTCCTGGTCGTGGGCTGATGTTGGTCAAGCCTTTTAGCTTATGAGATTGCATTTGATGTAATAAGTCACAAGACATTATGTGTTTATTTTGTTATCTAATGCAAGCATGACGTTGTGTTTGGTATATTTAATTTCTATTTTATTTGTAAATTTAAAAAGATTCTTTATTTATTATTTTGAAGAAGATGATGAACTAACCATGAATAATAACTTTGAAGTAAAATATTCGAAATAAAACGAGTGTTCGTTTATAAATGATATTGTTTTAAATAAAAATATTTATACAGTATAATTAAAATATCAAAAAATGTACTAAAAGTGTAAATTTCTTTGTCCTTAGATATCATGCAAAAGTTCGATCACCAGCATATAATAAAGTTGATCGGAGTATGTTCTGAATCTCCCGTGTGGATCGTAATGGAGCTCGCGAAACTCGGCGAACTGCGTTCCTACCTCCAAAGAAATAAAAACCGACTGGACCTCGCTACTTTATTACTGTATGCATTCCAACTGTCAACGGCTTTAAGTTATTTAGAATCCAAGAAATATGTACATAGAGACATAGCCGCTAGGAACGTGCTCGTCAGCACCGACAAGTGCGTCAAGTTGGCCGATTTCGGCTTGTCGCGATGGATGGGCGACGACCAAAGTTATTATAAGGCGTCGAAAGGGAAGTTGCCCATCAAGTGGATGAGTCCTGAAAGTATTAATTTTAGAAGGTTTACGACTGCCAGTGATGTATGGATGTTTGGTAAGTAATTTTTCTACGCCACACAACAATTACTTTAACATATGGTTTTCATTTAGGTGTGTGTATCTGGGAAATCCTAATGTTAGGGGTCAAACCATTCCAAGGAGTGAAAAACAATGACGTAATAGGAAAAATAGAAAATGGCGAACGTTTAGCTTTGCCCCAGAATTGTCCTCCTCGCTTATATTCGCTCATGTCGCAATGCTGGTCCTACGAACCGAGCAAAAGACCTAGTTTTAAGGACATCAAAGAAATCCTTCAGGAAATTCTTTACGAAGAAAGGAGTGTTCAGCAAGATACTCTCAGGAGGGAAAACAGAAAAATGGCTGCGATGTCGTGGGGACCGTCTGATGAGTTCGTTCCTCCTAAAACCAGTCGTTATCCAATGCAAGGTAATTAATAGTGAATTTTTACATAATAAATTAATAATATTTATTTTTGTTGAACATATTGAACATAATATACAAACTTCGATATTTTTATTTTACTAACAAAAATACTTTTATAATTTCCTTATTTTATTTTTATAAACTTTCAGTTTTTAAAATTGCAACATTCGGTATTCCAAAAACAATTTTTTTTCTAGGTGTAGACCCATCGACGTTCCAATCTGACGGTCCTCCGAGTTTCCTGCCCCATACCTACATAGTAGCCCAAAATCCAGAAGTCCTCGCCCACTTGATGAAGGAGAACGAAACGAGAGGGTTCAACCCGGCGGCCTACACAACACCAGCTTCGGTATTTAACACAGTAGCCGTAAACTTCGATAAGGTCGACGACCGTCCCGACCCCATCCTAATCACCAAACCCATCCCGATGCAAAACCTCCAAAAACTCGATCCCGAGGTTTCCGAGACCGAAAAAAAAATCGGAACCCTGGAACGCACACCTTCGCGTTCCAGCACGGGAAGCGCCACCCCTAAAATGGGCTCTTTAGATAGAAAAAGTCTGGATAGTACCGGATCTCCACGGTTCGGGAACTCCTTAGAACGGAATACAACGTTGGAAAGGAATGCAACGTTAGAACGGAATTCAACGTTGGAACGGAATGCAACGTTGGAGCGAAATGCAACGTTGGAGCGTAATGCAACGCCACACAACACGTCTGGGGTGTTTAGTCCCAAATTGGGGTCGTTAGAGCGCAAATCTCGTAATACTTCCCCTAAAATGGGGTCGTTGGAGAGATACACGCCTTCGAAAATAGGGTGTCTGGTTAATCCTCAACCTGCTGGTTACGATGTAGATAGTATCCCTAATTTTCATCCCACTCCGGTTATTTATCAATTTAGCGATAAACCCAAAGAGATGCAACATTTCGAAGAGAGTATTTACGATTTTGGTGGGGCCGATGTTAAGAGTTGCGCCCATAAACAGCAATTTTTCGTGCAAAAGGCTACGGCTCAGGTTGGCGAGAAGCATGAGAGTGGATTTTCTGTGATTCTTTTTTTTTGTTGCTCGTTTTTTGAAGAATGTTCATTTTTTTTAATTTGAGTGCACCGTTGAATGTTTTGCAATTTTTTTATTTAAATTAATGCAAATTGTTTGAGATAGGCAGAGTCGGACTGGGACTATTTGGCCCACGTGGCAGTGTACTTGATTTAGCCCACCACTTCCCCATTAAAAAAATGTTATTTATAGTAAGTTTTGGACCTCCCAACATTTTCCAACTTTTATTAATAAAACTACTAAATTACAAAAAACGATTTTTAAATTAAAAAGTAAAATAACAAACGAAATATAAATGAAGGTAATTAAATTAACACAAAAGTAAAGGATTTTAGGATTTCAAACAAAATGTAAATATTTGTAATATGAAACTAAAAGCGATAAGTAGGAACAGAAAAGAACAAGGAACTGAAAATAAATAATTCGTCCCATGGTAAAAGCTAGTAAGTAACTTGTTTTTAGGAGTTTCTAGAAGAATTTATAAAAGTGAAAGTAGAAGATGAATAAAAAAATTAGTAGAAGATGAATAAAAAAATTAAATCGAGGCATGCGACTTTGACGTCATGGAATGGGCCAAAATTCAAAATATTAGCTGAAAGCTTCATGAACATTTCACATATTAAATGCAATTCAGAACCTATTAACTCCAGTTACTAGGTTTTACCAAGGGACGGCAGAGATATGTCTACAACGTTAAAAGTTTGATTACTTAAAAACGAATTGAGAGATACTACTAAATAAGTATCTGTTATGGCTGTATTATTATATCAAGAGATTGTAATAGGTTTTGCTACTTATAGCAAGTTTAGTTATTATTGTGTCATTATCAATATTTTTAAGCAAATCTCTTTCAATATTTATTACTAACAATGATTTCAACAGATCATCAAGTAACATAGATCTTAATAGAGTTTTAATTAATTTTAATTTTGAAAAAATATCCTCTATGTACACGAAAGAGTAATTATATATTTATAAGCCATAACATATAAATTTGTATATGTGCACATATGCATATTATACTACGCAAAATCTCAAAACAATAGTGAAGACAACCTAAACATACACTTTCTGAATTTTTGTTTAAACACTGTTGAGTTCTTATGTCTCTATTTCTATTTATAATTAGATATAGTCATGAAAAGTCTAGTAACTTTTAGGTCTTGTTCGTCTATATTAAGTTTCGAGCAAAGCTCTGTTAATTTGAGAGAAATGTTTAGGAGTTTTTCAAAATTTCGGGGTTCCAGTAAGGGAAACTCTTTATATATTTTTGTATTTGCTTTAAATCTATCTTGTATACTACGCACTGTTTGATTTATTATTACTTGATACACTTCTATTTCAAATTTTTTCATATTGTCATGAATACTGTAATCCTCAGTAGTTTCATATACCATTCTTTTGTTCCTTTTAGTTATTATCGATGGCAGCTATTCTTCAATACGTATTAACTCCTGAACGTCATCATTGGTATGTATGAATAAAATTATCGGCCTTCATTTTAATGCTGATAAATTCTTAGAACACGGAATTAATTTTTTCTTGAGCATTATTTACAATATAATAAGCTTGAAGAAAATCGATTCATCGATTCCAAATGGTTGGAAACAGGCTTCAGATATTGAAATAGCTTCATCATCATAAAGGAAATAAGAATTCTTTCATACTTACAAAAATTGTCAGGAAGCGATCGAGTTTCAGAACAGGTTTTCGTATCAAAATCGGTATTGTTACCAATATCGAATAAAACATTTGAAAAAGTCGTAAATGTTTCTTTTGATTGATCGTCAAAGGGTCCAAAGATCTTAGAAGTAGCCTTACTTTTGCTTCACTATCTAGTTTCGCCAATTTTCACCAATCTTTTCATTCTATTTTCTTGATTGTTATCGATTGCTTAGTACTTTTTGTTAAAAAGAAAAAAATTCGTCGACCTCATAAAATTGGAATTTTGACAAATAAATATGACCTGACCTAGATAATGTCACAATAAATATGCTGTAAAAATTTTGTTTCTTAATATCAAACCGTTGTCGAAAAAACGTTTTTCAAAATTTCTTATTTATATGGATCCAGCTGCTCCTGCTTCCTAGCAGTAACTTCACTCTGTACACTCGGGAGAAGGACAACGGTTTGATATTAAGAAACAAAATTTTTACAGCATATTTATTGTGACATTATCTAGGTCAGGTCATATTTATTTGTCAAAATTCCAATTTTATGAGGTCGACGAATTTTTTTCTCTTTAACAAAAAGTACTTTTAAGAAAAAAAATCGGAAGCCCTCGATAACTTCCTTCAATATATACATTTAAAATTTCAGCCATTTTACAAAAGGATTTTCGATTTCAAATTTTACCAAGGTGCTATTATACCCTTAAGAATCCCAAAATATGATTTAACTCTAACGCTGTAGTAATTGGTACTCCTACAATATCTAATAGTCTGTCATGAACCTCTGCACCATTATTGGCATATCTTACCGCAATAGCACATTGCTCTAGAATACTAATATCCTGAGTTGAATCTACCTGAATATTGCAATATTGTACATTTTTAACCTCGGATGCAATGAAAAGCTTTTTATTTTATTACCTATTAGTTTATTTATAGTGGTTTAAAAAGTGACCAAATTTCCCCAACCAATAATTTTAGGATTCCTTTGCTTTCTTCATTTAGACTCTTCAGCTACTTTTTCGATGTATTTTTTTAAAATATCGTCGTATTTTTGTAGTAGTAATACAAGTTCTAAAAAAAATCCCCTTCCCTGTTGTGTCCTGGATCAGCATATATGCACTTTCATTTTTACCTCGGTAGGCAATTCACTATTTTGCTGTGAAATAAATACAAAACGCTGAAGGCAAAGACGATTTAATTTTACATTTTGGTTTTTCACTTCTTGCAATTTTTTCTTTGTTTATATATCATTCAATATTTCTTTCTTGTTTAGCGTTAAAGTAATATTCAAAAGCTTGTATATGGATACTTGAAATTTCATTTCCATGAACTTTCTGATAAATATGTCTAAAAGCATTATATCCTATTGTAAATATTGCTTGTATGTGTTTTTCACCAAGAACCATACATATGGAACAAAATACTTTATTTAATCCATCTTAATATGACAACAAAACCAGTGTCGTTGAACACTACCGCCATTATGCAATAATCTAAAATACAGTTTTTCTTTTTGAAAGAGTAAATCACCATATATAATTCGTTTTTCTGGTTGTATCGGATGCCACGTCAAAAACAACAATTTTGGTTGTTGATTTAGAAGGTGCTATAAATTTTCTCATATCTTGCCTATAATAAGATCAACGGTGAAGTCCGACTTATTTCCCACATTGATATTTTTATCATCTGATTCTGTCAACGTGGTTGTTTCTCCTTGCTATTGCTTTTTATTTATGTTTTCCAGAGATGCATTCCTTGGATTTTTTTTTAATTCGTTAACGTGTTCTGTTGGGGAAAATCAGCAGCTTGGATCAATAGCTTTTTTTGTTTACTTTCACGTTTTTCCGTCCCTGTCAGGTATTGCATTTTGCTTTTCTTATTATCCTTATCATCTTCTTGACAACTGACAAATTACCATTAAATTTTAAATTACAATAATATGAAGTTTAGTATATTTATCCTTTTAATTTGTGAAAACTACACTCATACCTGATCTAAGACCTAATTTACAAAGTTAGGCACGCGAGAAGATTATATACCTATATAATATTACTATTAATTCGAAACATTTGAAATAGAGATATTTGAAGTAACTGTTTAACCTGACATACTATTTCTATTGATTATTTATTAAAAACCCTTATTCTTTTTGTTTTTATTATTATATTCGATTGTTTTTATTTTTTATTTCTTCTTTTTTAGAAATTTCTGGTAGTAATACAAGTAATACACCTTATCACGTCAATTATGCTTTCAAGGTGTTCGCACTTTGTTACACTTGAATTTATCCTTTCGACGCTATCTGATGTATTCTCCGTATTTTTCCATTTTTTTTATGACAACGAACAAATTTACTCTTACTCGACAACAATCGAACCTTTCAGCAATGTTACCGATAGGAAATTACCCCATTACGGTGATTTTTAAATATTAGTGGGTAAAAAATACTTGGTGGAAAGGAGAATTGGAAATCTAGAAAAAATTATTTTTTAATTTTTATCAAAAATGCGATTGATCATTGGTCAAAAGCGTTAGAAGTAGGTAATAACAACATGATTTTGTAACTCCGCTTTTTCAATATAGTCATGGAAAAGTAATGTTTTTCATTTTTTCGACTAATTTCCTATCTTTATTGTCGTTTAATTTTATTATTTTCCCGAAATTCTGAGTTTTTAAAGAAATTGTTACATTAAATGTTATAAAAATGTTCTAGTACATTTGAACTACTGTATAGTAGGTACTCGTAACAATAATCGACCCGGGATTGCGGAGTAAAGAGAAACGAATTTAGTACGAGCGCTTATGTAAATCTAGACATGTAATAGATTATTTATTGTGCAACTGCTAAACATTTATTGAATCATATTCATTTCTGAAAGTAACAAGTTTTTATTGCCTAATTTCACGTAAATAAAGCCAAAAATGTTTTAATTCATTAGATAAATTTCAGCGCAACCTATTAACTAAATAAACGCCGATGCTTCTTTTCGAGTGCGAAATGTGAATTATATCAGTTAAATATGTCGACTAAGGACTTTTGTTATCAGTTTATTGCATGATATAAAAGTAGTTTTCAGCATTTTAGTCAGTCAATAATTAGTCTTCAAGCTATCAACATCAAAAAGTATACTTGGTAAAATAATCCAAATTGTATTTAGTAATTAAAAATAAACATTTGGATGTATAAAACTCGCCTCCTAAGTGAAGCATTACAATTTGTCATGCAAGAAGGAAACGCTAGTTAATTAAAAAAAATAAAGTAGAAATTTTAAAAATACAGCACCACAATGATAAAAAATTCAATCTAATTTTAGACCTAACAATAACAATTTTTTTCGACAAAATTTTCAAAATAATAATAATGACTATCGATAAAATCAAAAAGGAATTTTACACCTAACGATTATTTTAGAAGACAAAATAATTCCCTTCTCAACCTATACTAATAGAACCGAGACAAATACAAAGACATTTTCCCACTAATTCACAAGTTTTTGGACGAAATCAACCGTACAGAAATAATAATAATCCCACACCTATGTCAGTTGCCACAAGAAACACTCAACAAATTAATAGAAATCCTTTAAATTATTTTAAACCCAATGGTGACCGCAATTTTATTTCAAAAGAGTTTTTAAATTCTCAAATGCAAACTTATATAAACATTTTCAAAATGGAAAAATAAATACTATTTTTACAAATGAAAGTACTGAAAATTCCGGTCCCAATACAACTTTAGAAAATAATGATGGAAATCAAAATTTTCGGTAAGGGTCTCGAAACAAAATTTTGAACAAACAACTGATTCTAAAAATCCTAAAATTATTTCATTACATAATACTAGTATTAGTGAACTACCCCACGTAACTTTTCCAGAACAGAATCTCAAACTGTTAATCGATTAAGGTAACAAAATGGTTTATTGATCCTGAAATTGCTAATAAATTTTATTCTAATGAAATAAAAAAGATCCATTTATAGTCACTACAATTTTTCAAAAATCGTCACATGAATTTAGAGTAGATATTAATGCTTTAAAAATATTTAACCTTAAAGTCCTCAAAAATTTAAATTTTATTTATTTAAATTTCAGGATGTTTTTAATGGTTTAATAGGATTATATAATCTAAAGTTATTACAAGCCAGCATTAATTTTCAAGAATTATTTAATTACGCCTCATGCAAAAATACCTTTTTCTTATTATGAAATTAATAATCTTAATAATATTGTATGCATTAAGCCTGGAACTCAGCAAATAGTAAAGATTAAAACTTCAATACTAAATTCTGACATTATTATCCCTTATCAAAAAAGGTTTTGCACTCACAACAATTCTAAATAATTCTACCAGTGACGTATTCTTAAATCTTTCAGATTCTATTAAAGTAGAGAAATTTGACGATGAAGAATTTCCATTTTAGTATGGAAATTCAAATGATATAAATTTTTCATTTTCTATCAATTCAAAAAAAAAGTTTAACAAAAAAAATACCAATTTGTTTAAACTTCTCAGAGAACGAATTTACAGTGTCAAAACTACTAAATCATTCAGATAAAAATATTTCGATTAATTAAATAAACCAATAATTTCTATTCCACCATTTCAAAATCTTAAAAACAAATCACAACTACTTAAATATTGAAATAAACATATTGAAATACAAATAAAATTTACAAATATCATAATTAAAAAAATAACACAAAACAAAATTAATTAAGCATTTTAAGTTTAAAGAAAGAAAGAAAAAATAAATTACCTACAGAACACTCGGAAATTAAACATAAAAATAATACAACAGATGAAATACCTACTTTTCCTCAAATTCATAAAGAAAAATTCAACAGCTTAAAAAGATAAACAAAACTAAAACAATTGATTTTTTATCAAAGAACCCAATTAATGACGAAACGCAATTTCTTCATGACCTAGAAAAATAATATTAGACAAAATTCGGTAATAACAGAACTTTTGGCACTTCATAACAAAAAATTTATTTTTGTTCACCAGATCAACCCCAATCTAATGGAATTGTGGAAAGATTTCATTCAACCATTGGCGAACATTTACGCTTATTAAATAATCAAGGATTTTCAGAAAATCCAATAAAAAGTAAAATGATATATGCCTTATTGGCGTATAATGATTCAATTCACTCAGCGACAAAATTAAAACCAATTGACATTATAAATGGTCATAACCTTTTAACCTAGACATGGATAAATTAGTATTAAACGATTACGTATATCAACATAAACAAAGATTAAAATTACTTTATTCTCAAATAAATGAAAAATTACAAAACCAAAAACAAGACTATATTGAAAAAATTAATGAAAACCGTGAAGACCCCAAATTATTTGAACCTAACCCAACAGACTATATTAAAAATAAAAAACGACAAACGCTGCTAATAATTTTCAAAAACCTATTGCAATTAAAACCGTTTAACAGAAAACGTAAAACAATAACTACAGCAAAACACGGTAAAGTACATATGGACTCTGGAATATTATAACTACGAAAAACCTTAAAGACAACCTTGGACTTTTACCACTAAAACTTGGCAGTGTCAAAGTAAATAGACTGTTACCATTCAATAATTTATTATTACGACTTAACTAATATAATTGACGAATTTAACGGATTAAAAATAAAATCTGATAATTTAACAGCATCCAACAAAACAAAGACTATGTTAAAAACACATCAAATTATTTAAAAATTTTAGAAAGCAAAATAGAAATAAAATTAACTGAGATATTACCTCATCCACAAAGTATTAAAAGAGGAGTAATAAATGGAATATGATAAATATTTAAAGCAATATTTGGCAATTTAGACGCTAATGACGGAGAACGTTACGAAAACCTCATTAGACAACTTCAAATTAATCAAAATAAATTACAGAATACAGTAAAAACACAAAATTCATTGGCATTATCTTTAATTGATAATTTTAATAAAACAATAAATCGTAATCAAGAATTATTAGCTGAAAAACCATCAATCGAACATTTTGTACAAAAAGAAATTAATTTAGAGTACAGATGCATTAATTGAAATAATTAATATGTACGAAGTACTAAACTCAATAATACAAGATATTAAAAATTCAATAACATTTGCTCAGATCGGAGTAGGTACTACATCCGAGTATAATTTCCCTAATAAAATTACATAAAATATTACAAAATGTATTTAAAACAATGAAGAAAAATCAGATATCTATTGATTTAAATGTATATAATCTAATACTATTTAAAAAAATTATTAAAATAACATGTTTTATTCCAAATAACAAAATAACTCATGTACACGTACCGATAACACTTCAATACGAATTAAATTTATATCATCTTTATCCTGTACCAATTCTAAGAGAAAGTCAGTTTAAGACGATTGAATAGATATATCGTACATAATGAAATATACTACGCATTTTTAAGTAAGGCTTGTATCAAATTGTCTGTTCAAAACTATATATGTGAACCAATCACTCTTCGAGAAATTAACAAAAATGGTTCATGCATAGTCCAGTTGTTGAACTTAAAAACCACTTTCGCTTGTTTTCAATTTCCAATTACCGTATTCTACCAAATTATGAAAAAACTAGAAGACACTAATCAATGGATGGAAATTTTCCCAGAAGAAACAACAATCAAAATAAAATGCCAATTGAAAGAAGAAATTTGCAATTTAATTGGATCGTTTTCAGTAACCATTCCTACAATCTGTCAATTAATAACAAAAGAAGAACAGAAAAAGATGTACCAAGAAGACATCCAGCCTCGACTTGCAAGAAGTTCATCTTCCTCTCTAACCCTAGGAAGAAGAATCTTTGGGGGCGAGGAATTATGTCAGCTAAATATGTCGACTAAGGACTTTTGTTATCAGTTTATTGTATTATATAAAAGTAGTTTTCAGAATTAGTTTGTCAGTCAGTAATTATTCTTCAAGATAGCAACATCAAAAATTATACTTGGTAAAATAATCCAAATTGTATTTAGCGGACATCCTCAACTCCGAACCAAGTATGGTGTCGATATAATCTGGTACCTCAACTCCGGTCCGTGCCTCAACGGCCCACTAATCCTGTACCTTAGCTCCGGTCCAGAGGATTTCTTTTAATATAAAATTAATAAGACTGTTTATAATTTATATATTTTATTTAAATAATTTAAAAATATTAAATTTTCAAAAAATATGTCATAAAAAAGTATTTGCGTATTTATAAGAAACGCATTTAACAAAATTATATCGCGATATTCGATTTTCATGCAATTGCAATATTTTTTCTGTTATAAAGTTCAACCGTTGTCTAACTTCTTTATTTAGTATGCGTTTTTGTCCAATGCTATTTAATTTTACATACTAATCTATTTGCATGGATTTTAAAGTTGTAATAAAAACATGAAATTAGGGTGAGGTGACCTGCAATAAGCATTGTATCTAGAGTGAAATGATTCACAAGCATTTGTCTTTCTTGAAAGACAGAATGTGTTGAGTGCCCAAATAACAGGTGGAAACTTCGCTTCTTAGCAAATATAATTTATTGGTCAAATAGTCCGCGAATTGGACGACTCGAAGATCTTCTGGCAAATTTTCCATAAATTTCATTATAAATGAATCGCCAACTTCTTCCGGCTTCAGATAGGTTAATCCAAAAATATGTCGAAGCCATTTTCCTATATAAGAACCTTCTTGTTTGTATTCACTTGACAAACCAATTGCTGAATTTTAGGCCACCTGTTAACAAACCAAGATATTATTGCTACGGCCAAATAACATATCTATCTTAACTTTTCAAGAATAATTAATATATACAGGGTGTTTCATAAGGAATGGTCAATATTTTAATCATAGGTTCAGGACCTCTAAATATTAATATTTTACTAAATAACTTTCGGTCAAATGTTATCTACTACTGAGATATAGGGTGTTGAAATTAAAATTTATTTTTCGTTTTTTGCAATAATTTTCTTATTATTTAATAGGTTTGTTCCCGAAGCGAGTTCCTAACTTGTTATGAACATACTGAGTTGCGCAGTATAAAATAACTCTTCCATTATTTTGTACTACACAGACTCCTGATCCATTATTTTATAACTGCGCAACTCAGTATGTTCATAACAAGTTAGGAACTCGCTTCGTGAACAAGCATATTGTATTGACTTGAAATTTGGTGTGGTTCTATTTTTAAGTTAGTAAATCTTAAGCCATATTATCAATTTTGAAATTAGACAAAGAGGGCGCCACCTACACTCTATTGGATGAAGAAAAGTATCCATTTTTTTTAAATCTCAGCCTTTTTGAATTTTGTTAAGGGTTTATGATACACCCTGTAATTTTGAACAAAAAAGGTATACTTATTAATCTTACCAAATTTCAAGTCAATACGTTAAATAATAAAGAAATTATAGCAAAGAAACGAAAAATAAATTTTAATTTCAACACCCTCTATCTCAGTAGTAGATAGATAACATTTGACACAAAGTTATTTAGTAAAATATTAATATTTGGAGGTCCTGAACCTATGATTAAAATATTGACCATTTCTTATGAAACACCCTGTATAATATATTTTATTAATAAGTAACTTACCACGATTGTGCCAACTGAAAACGACAACCAATAATAGTGATTGTAGGGAAAATGTCCGAGACTGCCCGATGAATCGCCATTTCAAAGTCTGCAACAACCTTTTTCGGATTCCACGATTAACCATATTCCTCAGTTTTTTTCAAAATTAATTGGAACATCTTATAAGTTTCGGCGTGCTTGTTTTTCAGTAAACAAAAAACGACAGGAACACAATGGTCATTTTTATATGTGTGGATCGTAAATAATTGCAAAAAGAATTTTGGGCAATAATCAAATGTACCATCAATGTAGATTTGTTCTTGTTCACATACTAATTTTAAATTTGTCTTTGTAGAAAAGATAATAATGTTAAGACATTCTATCGTTACCACATAAGAAATCTTCACTTCTAACAGTCTTAATTTCAGCGTAGTCAAGAAAATCGTGGATTTCTTCTGTTGACTTTGGTAATTTTGGTAACGACTTGATTTTCACCCTGCTAACAACATTCCTTATATTTAAATTCTTGCTTGTTTAATGTGTCCACAGTCTTGTTTTGATGAGTAATCTCTTGATGAATCAATTTAGATGGTTTTTCAGATATATCGTCTACAGCTTTCCGTTTTACCGCATTACTCACTTTTTGTCGATTTAATACAGTTTTAGTAATGTTTTCATGATTATGAACACCACAAAGTTTAGAAAAATTAGATGAACTTTCCCCGATAACGCGTAGAGCTTCACTTTACAGTTCTTATTTTTACACGCGTAACAAACTTCTTCCGTAGATTTAAGTTGCTTGTATTTGTAAAATTTAAAATCTTCGTATATTAACATCTTTTTCCCTCTCTGACTATACATTTCTTGTAGACATTTTGGAGAATCTCTATGCACTTGCGCTTGGAGAATAACCAATAAAAGAAAAAAGATAAAACTAAATCTAAATACATTGTAAACTTTTTTGGAAATCCCTAATTACATTTTGATGACCCTTTATCTACCGCTAGTGTTTGGACCGGAGCTGATGAACGGGATTAAAAATTGACAGGTACCTTTGTACCAGGGATTTACCGCGGACCGGAGATGATGACTGCTTGTATTTAGTAATTAAAAATAAATATTTTTTCTTTTTAACAAATCTTTCTTCGGCCCGGAAGATATATTTTGGGTAAAAGTTATCGGCTTTATTGCGTTGCTGGTTCTTCTAATATAACAGGAAAATTTGAATTTTATGTAAAAATATATAATGTTTTTAACGCACAAGACGGATTAAATATATTTATAAAAATATTGGGTTATTACTGTGTTTATAAATATTTAATTTACTGAGAAATTGGAATTATGAAGTTACAGTTTGGCAACGTCTCATGAAAACCGCTGAATATTTTTTGCCAACTGAAATTGGTTGGTCTCAGTAAGTTGGAACCATATGGGAAAAACTTTTTTATTATTAATTTTAGAAAAAAAACTTATTCTTCATAAAAAGTTCTGCATGTTCTAAAATCTAAAATACAATCATCAGATATCAATTTTTTACAGTAGTATACGAGGTTTGTCAATAAATATGAATTTTACTCAAGAGTAAAGTACCTTTAAATTTGACAACATCGAAAAATGTTATTTAAAAAAGTTGATCATAACTAAAAACTAAGTTCAAATATGCAATTACATCCATTTACATTGAAAAAATGTATTTCTAGGTACAATAACAATGCAAATTTTACTGTAGTTACATGTTTAAATTGCAAAATTGTAAGAAACGAGAAAGTTATCGTGACTTAGAATCACAAGAGATAAATGTTCATTCAAAATAGAAAGAGTATTAAACAAGCACAAAACCTATTTTTTCAATGTAAATGGATGCAATTGCATATTTGAACTTAGTTTTTAGTTCTGATCAACTTTAAATGACATTTTTCGATGTTTTGCCAAATTTAAAGCTACTTTACTCTTGAGTAAAATTCATATTTTTTGACAAACCTCGTATACTACTGGAAAAAATTGATATCTGATGATTGTATTTTAGATTGTAGAATATGCAGAACTTTTTATGAAGAATAGATTTTTTTCCTAAAATTAATAATAAAAAAGTTTCCTATATGGTTCCAACTTACTGAGACATATTGTATACATGATTTAAGAATTACAAAGGTTAGACACTCAGGCGTCTCAAATTCGTCCAAGTTTGCGCATAAGTCCAAACGAAATAATTTAACATTGGATTGCATAGGGTTATTGAGTCTTTCGGTTGATTTTCATTTTTTTAGGGCTATATGTTAAATACAAATGTGTAAAGTATTGTACACTAAAAAGTGATAATTACTTTAATAAAGGTTTAAACTTTTTTACGATTCTGAAGTGCTTTATATTGTAAAAATGTGTTATTTCTAGAAGTTAAAACCAGAAAATGCGCGATTATATTATGACTAACTTTATCGTTAAACTAATTGTCAAATATGTAACAAATACAATACTTTAGATTAAGTTTAGAGTGAATTTATAAATGTTTACTCAAAAAAATATTTTTTTATAAAAGAGTGATTTGCAATAGCTTATATAATCAGTAGAACTTTTAGATGCATATTATTATTGTAGGTTTATGTTACTTAGGCTTTTACATACCTAATGCTTAATTTACAGTCAAAGTCAAGACTGAATATGGCAAATGTAAATACGAGCATACCTTAGATTTACAGTCATACAAGTTGGTTTGCAACATGTTATAAAATTGTTCATATGTTGTGCAGTACTTTATTGTTATTATTTATTATTATTGAATAAAATGCTAAGTAATAAAAGAATACGTAACTACTTAAAAAAAGCTATTTAATACTTCTTACAGTACTTCTTTTGTATTATTTAAAATAGTCTAAAAATATTAACGAACATGTCTATTCATATAATAACCTACTGTTTTTGTAATAAAGGGCACTTCGGAAATCGAAAAAACATTGTACTGTTTTTAAAGCGAGTATATTTTTACATTAAACAAAGCGCAATACATTTTTAATCAGTTTTTAGGTGAAAATAAATACAAATTAATCAAAAAAGACAATAATCTCATATAATGATACATTAAAAATTTCTGATGGACGCCAGGTGACGTCACGTTTCCTGCGCAATGTCTAACCTGATATACTTTCAACCATGTACTGCGTACATAATTGTTTTTTTTTATTTTCAGATTACGCTTTTTTAATGTTGTAAGTATTTATTATATTGTGTTGTATTGTAAGTATTTATTGTACTGTGTTGTTTTATAAGTGTTTATTATATTAGAATTAGAAAAAAAATATGAAAGTATTTGTTAAACTTATTCAACTAATGTAAATTTCAAATTGCTACTGACTAAATTGAGCACATATATAATGTAGGTGATTATTGTATTGTTTTAATTGCATATAAATTGGGCATTTTGTAGATGTATAAGAAATAATAATATATTGTATTACTAGGAGTAGAAGACGTTTATTATTTGTTGAGCTCAGAAGTTTACTGCCGACGCAGTGTAATCTGAGCGAAACACAAATAATGAAGCCTTCTCCGAATATTATACTATTTTTTCTTCAAGCGTAAAAATAATTCAAGTTATATGTAACAAAAAAGGTTAGTCATATTGCGACGACGCTTCGGTCGTTACGGGTCACTTTGGCGCCTTAGTCCAGGTTTCGGATTGCCTCGGGCGCCACCTTCCGTTTAGAGTGTGAAGGCCACTGCACGGGCAGCATCAGTGGAGAAAGAAATACTCCAGGGGTCGTTATGGTATCGTCCAAAATCACTGGCGGCCAGAAGGGCGGTCTTTACTTGCCCTACTGGGTTGAATACCTGGGTATTGGCTGCTTGGATGTTAAAACTCAAAACAATAAATAAATAAAACTTTTATTGGTTACCAAAATCCGGCGGAGAAAAGGTGTGTAACGGACGATTGGCTTGGCGGCGTGGTGTAGTCGGACTGACGGTTCTGGACTCCGGTACAACTGAAGTCGGCTTCCACTTGACCTGTCTCTAAAGGTCGACAGACTGCACTGCTGTTCCAATTGGGACGGCCACAGCAAGTCTGGCTTCTCGCTGCCTCTGCAGCTGCCGACAACGGTATGAATTGCCCTACTCGATACGAACTTCGGCGTCTAAGAAGCAGAGACGAGAGTGTCTCCATCTGCCTGGCGACGGTTCAACTGGTACGACTGGTCTTTTATTCACAATTTTAATTTAATTTTACTCTAGTGCCGTGCGCGATTTAATTTATATATTTTAAATAATACGGAAAAAAGTAACTTTGTTACAATATTTTCAAAACTGACAAATGTCAAATTAAGGGTGTATTCCGAAATACACATCAGTATACTGGTCAGTGGTACTGACGTCATGAACCCGACGCCATTTTGAACTGGTGAGTAAAGTGACCAGTGTGGTGTGACAGTAGTGAAGTCTTGTAGTTAAATATATAAAATAATGGCAGCTCAGAATTCTCAAAAAATTAAACCATTACTTTTAATAGACGAAGGTCATAAGTCGTACAGGTATTTGCGATTGGCAATTTTAATGTTAAGTCAAATAACCTTAAAATGTTGACTTATTTCTAATATTTTACAGTCCTGATTAAAATGCAATTTTGCTGGTAGATTACTTATTGTTGTAATAATTAACACCTCTATTCTTCAGAAATTGATTATTTCAAATTTATAATAACTTTTTGAGCATAAACGTGTAAACAACAAATACGTGCTCTATTTATGACGTTTATGCGCTGGCCAGTATATTTCGGAACAAATCGTCAGTATGGCGTCGATTCATGACGTCATTACCACTGGCCAGTGTACTGATGTATATTTCCGAATACACGTTAAATAAATATTAAAATGACAGTTCGTACCGATTACAACGCCCATAATAAAGCGTTGCTATCTTTTGTCATTATTGTTGTACTAGTACATGAAAACTCATCCTTGTACTAGTAAAACAATAGGATATTTCTACGGTCTGTGTTGGCGAAAATAATATAGTTATTATTATACGCTATATACACAGGGTGTTGAAAATTTCAATGTACACTATTGGGATTTCGTTAATCGTTATACAGGGTGTTGAAAATTTCAATGTACACTATTGGGATTTCGTTAACCGTTATAGATATAAAGTTGGTTAAATGGGAAAAAAAGTTGCATATTATTGATCAAGACAAATTTACTGGATTTTGAAAAATTTTAATATCTGCTTCAGTTTCCGAGATATTTGCTTAAAACCAAAATTTTCGTTTTATTTAATTACCCATCACCTTTATTTTTAAAGATATAAGACAACTTTTTTAATCTTTTTTGTTGAAGACTAAATACTGTTTAACATAGCGTAGTCAGTTTTTCGATACGACGTTTCGTCTTTAAAGAGCATTCCTCAATTTTTTTTTAAATACGGATCTGTACTTTTTATTTTATTTTTGAAATCTCCATTTTGTTCTCTATCCAACCATGTATCACACTTAATTTTTTTTTAAATTAAATTTCGACAATGAACTGTACTTTAGGAAATTTTGTAAGTACTGTCCTGTTTATTTTATTCCAGAATATTTTTAAACCATCTTGAATAAATTAGTTTTTGAATTTTTTTTTTAAAGTTAGCACCTAGGAAAAAGCACAATTTAATCACAAAAATGCATACACAAATCTACAATTACAAAAAATAAATACGAGGTCGTTTAAATGAGACAAAAGTTTTTATTTTACATTTATTTTTTATTCTCCTATTACTGTTATGTAAAAAATATAATTCAAATATTTAATAGTGCCCAATAACTTAATGTTTAATTAATTTTATTCAAAAAGATTTATAAATATTCAAGATGACAATGATGTCTTAATAAAAAAAAAATTAAGTGTGATACATGGTTGGACAGAGAACTAAATGGAGATCTCAAAAATAGAATAAAAAGTACAGGTCCGTAATTAAAAAAAAATGAGGAATGCTCTATAAAGATGAAACGTTGTATAGAAAAACTGACTACGCTATGTTGAACGGTATTTGGACTCAAACAAAAAAGAATCAAAAAGTTTTATTCTATGTTTAAAAATAAATGTGGTAATTAAATAAAACGAAAATCGTCAATTTTGGTTTTAAGCAAATATCTCTGAAACCGGACCTGATATTAAAATTTTTCAAAATCCGGTAAATTTGTCTTGATAATTGCAACTTTTTTCCCATTTAACCAACAACTTTGTATTTATAACGGTTAACGAAATCCCAATAGTGTACATTGAAATTTTCAACACCCTGTATAACGGTTAACGAAATCCTAATAGTTTACATGGAAATTTTCAACACTCTGTATATATATAGCGTATATATACACAGGCCGTTTCTTTTATCATGTGCTAACATTGCTATATGCTAAACCATAAGAGAAAGACGATTAAATGGCAAAAAGTTAACTATTTTCTTTTTCTATTTTTTGACATTTCTTTTAATAAAAATTCTATGCGTAACAACCAAAAATAGCATTTTTAGTTCTCCCTGTATAACTCGAGAGGGGCGAGAGTCCCTATAATGCTCTCCAAAATAGTTAACTTTTTGCCTATTTAAAGTCTTCGTATCCCTTATGGTTTAGAATATAGCAATGTTAACACATAATAAAAGAAACAGCCTGTATATATTGTTATGATTAATTAATTTAAAAAGAATTCTTATTTCTGGGGTGGGCTCTCAAAAAATTAAAAAAAATACTAAATAATAAAAAAAAAAAAAACCAAATAAATAAATTTTATATATCCCGTCCACTTTCTTTTTCTAATAATTCCGACACAATCCGATTTCTTTCTCTTCAACGAACTTCCAAAATACTTTGATTTCTCTTTTCTAACCTTTATACTATCTTCTTAATCCAAATCTTCTCTGATCCACCAGATTTCTTCCATCCAAACTCTCCACGATCCTAACCAGCTCTGCATATCTTTGAAAAGAAATTTTCTTCTATTTAAACCTTTACCTTTTTTTAATTTTTTATATTATTTTTACAAATTAAACTATAAATGTTTTAAGGTATATAATTTCATCGATGAATACTAATTCATTCCATATACAAGTTTTTTTTAAATTATATAGTGACAATTTTTTTATAAAAATTTTAATGACATTTTCCCTCTGTTTATTATTTCGTTTCAACTATTTTTTTTTAATCTTTCTTACTTCATTAATAATAAAAAAAAATTAAATCTTGCCCATTACTGTTACTTAAATTTTCTTTTAAAATCATTTCCAATTTTTTTTTATTTTCATAATAATAATGATGTGCAAAAAAAATAAAATAATTCTTTTCAGATTCATAATTGTTGAGTTAGAATAACTTATATACCAATTACTATCAATAACTTTTAAAACTCGAACTTTTTTTAACAGTTAACTATATTTATAAAATTCAAACAAAACTTATACAAAAATTATACATTGACCTCATACCGCAAAATATCCAAAATTTACTGTTGCTGGGCACAAACCGGCAACGTGGCATATTAATTAATTATAAAATCTATGGAAGCAACTAAAAATAGTATAGTGGTCGCCCTGAGTATTTTTACAATGAATTTAAACATTTTTGGCTTTTTTACGTAAAATGGGCAATAAAAACTGGTTACTTTCAGAAATGAATGAATGTGATTCAATAAATTTGTAGTAGTTTCATAATAAATAATGTACGGGCGTATCTAGATAAGTACTTAAATTAAATTAAATAATTCATATGCGCTCGTACTAAAATTGTTTCTCTTTACTCCGCACTCCCTGGTCGATTATTGTTTACGAGCACGGGCACTACCAGATTGGGGAAAACTTTAGCCCTTTATTTTTCATTATTAATGTTATTTTGATTAAATTGATTTTTCTTTAAGAAAAAAATAATATAATAATTACAATGCTCTTTGTAATATTTATTTTTTTAAACGCTGGTTTTTGAGTTCTGGACTTTTTTGTTTAGCATGAGTATGCATGTTTTTTTTTTAATTTTTAAAAACTCATTTATACCATACAAAAGATCCGTTGTGGTAAGATTTCACTTTTGCCCGCTGTTTTAAATAACTCATTTTTTTTAATATATAATATGTAATCACAAAAATTCGCATTATAAAAAAAAATATTTACAAAATTTAGTGACGACAAAAATCTAATTATGCGCCCTAAAAAAATTAGCTTTTAGAACATTTAAGAACATGAAACTTACTTTCCTTAAACAAATTGATACTAACATTATTTTGTTTCTGATGCGGATTTTTGTTATCGCATTATGTAAAAAAACGCATGTTGCACCTTTTTTGGAAAAATTGTTTTGCTCTGTTTTCACAGTTTTAAATAAAAAAGCAGTTTTGAGTAATATTAATGCAATCATCAGCTCACAGCATATTTAACAAAAATTAAAATATAGGGTGTGCCGAAATTTTTGCCCTCGCTAATTAGTCCAAATTGTAAAAGTTTTAGAAAATATTTGTCAACCCAAATATCATTTTTTACCTTTATGTATCTAACCTTTTCCCTTTTATTCCATCTTCAACTCCATTTTTTCACCAAAGTCTCATTTTTAACTTTGACATTACGTCAAAATTTGAACTTTTTCCCAATATCTTTCACAATGTTCAAACTATAATTTTAACAAATTGTCTCTATTCAACGCTATTTTTACAAAATTGTTTACCAAACGTCAACTTTTACTCCAAACTTTAATTTGAGGAATTGCCGTCTATATTCAATTCCATTTTTGCATATTTGTTTACGAAATTGTCAATTTTAATTTTTACCTTTTCTTCAAATTTTAATTTTGACAAAATATTTTACCCAACATCTGATCCATAATTTTGACGAATTGTCTTCTCTATGTTTAACAAATTGCGACTTTTAACATTTGCCCATCAAAATGTGACTTTCAGCTTTTACCTCCAAATTTTGAAGAAATATTCTCACATTCAATGCCACTTACAAAAAATTACCAAAATGACGCTCAAAGCCTCAGGATAAAAAAATATGTCAAGCTAATTTAAAAAAAAAATACACAACCACGACAATTCGTCTATTGAAATTATTTTTTCTATTTTCACTCGCTGAAAAGTTAACAAAGTTATTTTGAATTAAAATATCTGATTTTTAAATGTTTCTAGCTGTTCAAATATTTAGTATTAGATTAAAAAAAACAATCTCTCAAATATACCAGGTGCCCACACAATAATTTAATGTTGAATTATTTATGTTATTCTTAAGATAAGAACTTAAAATTTTGAGTGGTTTTTGAGGATATAGAGGGATAATGAACAGTGTGTCTCATACCGCCCCATAGGATCACCTGTCGGCCCAGCTTCCCCACTCCAAAATTTTAAATGACACCCTGTTTTTTTTTTTGAAAGAAAGAAATTTTCTCGATATCCCTATGTGAAAAAATTAGTTACTTACATTATGAAATCACAAGTTAACCATGGAAATACTTAAAGCAAAATATATTCACAACATTTAGTTACATTAAATGCTTAAAATGTTCACCGTTTACATTTAAACAAAAATTAAGTTATTTCTGACATTATCAAACACTTGTTCGTCTGTTATTCTCTTACGTAAATCAGATAATTGATTGGAATCATGTCTTATAAACAACAGACTTCAAATGTCTCCACAAAAAGAAATCTAGGGGAGTTAAGTCGTGGGAGCGAGGTGCCATTCAATAAAACCCCTACGCCCTATCCAATGTCCTGGAAAAACATTATCCAAATACTTCTATACAGTAATGTGGCCCAGATACATCTTGTTGGAAGTATAATTGCTCCTTTATTACTGAGGCCAAAAAGCCTCAGTGTTAGTTTCGTGATGGCGAAAAAATTTCTTACCTCCACTTTTTATCACTTTTCTCGACGGTTCCGAGCTCTCTGAGTCCGAAAATGCAAAAAAATCCCGTCCGGACGTCTGGATGTCTGTCGTCTGTCTGGATGTAAACACTAATTTTTGAACAAATGCTCTGGCCCTTCCGGTACCCGCCATACAAATTAAAGTGGTTTGCATGGGAAAACTTTTTTCCAATTCAAATTTTTAGAACTTTTTTTACTTCACATGATGTATAATATTCCCCTACATCTATGTGAACAGTTTGGTAAATATCGCATAAACCATTCCGGTACCCGCCCCACAACGATCCATAAAAATCAAGTTCTCAAGGGATAAACTTTTTTACACTGCAAATTAAAAAAAATACGTCAGATCATGTATAATACTTAGCGCCAATGCTTCATAGCATAAAAAGTGTTCGCTCGATGGGCCGAAGTCCCGAAACGGTGCACCACCGTTTGAGCGTCTCTAGAATTTTATTCAAGACTCTGTATAATAAGAGGATGATTATCTCTTCCAAAAACTGTAGGTACTTAGGTCCAGTTAAATTTTCCTGGAAGAATATTGGGCCAACTACTTGATTATTAAGAATTGCAGCCAACAGATTAATTTTTTGGGAATATTGTATGTGGCCTCCCCGTAAAATTTGGGGGTTTACGTCGCTCCAATATCGACAATTGTGTCTATTCACAAGACCATTTAAATAAAAGCAACTTTGATCACTGAAGCAAATACTTCGCAAAACATTTCTATTTTTGCGAATCATATCTATCCTTATTTCACAAAATTCGACTCTTCTATCGAAATCACCGTCACCCAAATCTTGGTTAAGTTGAATTTTATAAGGGTGCATTTTATTTAATTTCAATATAAGCTGTGGATCTAAATTAATGTGCCCAAGAATAATGGGGACGTGTGATGTGGTAGCTACAGCAAATTCATTTGTAGTATGTCAGAATCTACTTAAAATTATTCATAAAAATGGGCTTGGTTATCTTTGAAACACTATGATTACTAAGAAATAAAATTTCAAAATTTCCAAGTGACGTCAGCTACATTAATTTCTTTAAAGTAATCGCCAGCTACATTAATTTCTTTAAAGTAATGTAGATGGCATGTCAAGGTATAATTTTTAGTTATCTGTCAAGTATTACTAAACCAAATATCCCTAGCGGCTTAGACTATTAAAAAAAGCCAAAAACACGCAGGCAACACATAAACATTAAAATAATGTAAAAGTGAAAACACCAATATTTTTTTCGTAATTTTGAGTTTTCGAAAATTTAATGTTACGAAAATAAATTTCTATATAGGTATATACCTTATATATTACAGTATATAATGGTATAAATAGCGGGAAAGTAAAAGTAGGTAAAAGATTAATATCATTTTTGGGATTTTTAACGATGCTGATTCGATTCCCGTTGTCCGTTTGTCTGTATCTCTCACGTTCTCGAGTTGAATCAGGCTAACAGACGGACGGACGAACGAACAAAACTGTTTTACAAGAGTTTTTTTCTTCGAAAGCTCTAAAAAGACTGGATCAGGAGTACACATTAAATGAATAAACTTAGAGAGGAGCGTACTTATATGTGTAAATGTAACGACAATTTTTAAGTAAAATTGCTTTTAATAAAATCGACCGAAAGCGCTATTTTATTAAAAGCAATTTTACATAAAAATTGTCTTTACTTTTACACATATTAGTACGCTCCTCTTAAAGTTTATTAAAATAATAGGTTAAGTTATACTGAAAAGTGAAAAATAAAACGCTGTTGCCTAGCAGTACATCGGATATACGCATTTATTTTGTACATCGGCCGTTCACTGTATTTTAAGGTTTACAAAGTATGGCGTAACTTTTTTTGTTTTGATAATTTTTTTAGCTTCATAAAAATCGCATAAAAATAGTGATTGGTAACCGGTTTGAAGTATATTAAACAACCCAAAAGATAAAACAAGTCATTTGGAAAAAGTGGAATCTACGAAATAAATTGTTCTGATAGTGACAAAAGTATGTTGAACAAACTAGAAGATCTGTGCAAAACAGGTTTAACGAGCATATGGCACATTTGAAATACGGCCGTACAGAGAAATCTTCTGTTGCTGGACATGCTTTTCAGTATAATCATAAATTTAGTGTAGATAATGTAAAATTACCTAAAAATGTACCCAATGTTGGATGCATTTGAAAGTGTAGACATTATTAAATGTAAAATAGTTTAAATAAAGACAAAGGACCTATTCCATATAGTGCAAGCTTTACAGTTTAATTAGATAAGGTTGGCGGGATTTTCCCAATTGATTGGATAAAGCCTCCGCGCTTAGCGCCCAAAGTCATTCATGTGTGAAATAGGTATAAATAGCTAGATCCTAGGATTAATATTTAGTTTATCAACTCTTGATGATGCTAACATAGTTAGCGAAACGTTGGTTGAAAATCAAAGGTTTCAAATTCCCAATTAAAGTAAACCATTTTAGCAAAAGTGCCGAAACTTTAAGCACTATTTTATAAGTATTAGTAATAATTAAAAACACAAAATTTAAACAATTCGATTTAAAACAAACTATTGGAATCTGTCAAATGGGCATACGCCGACTGGTGGAAAATCACATAACTAGATTAAGGGAAATGTTAACATGCATACAATAATGAATTGATAATGTTAGAAATCCTTTGGGAAATTGATTTAATTTTTGTTTAAATGTAAACGGTGAACATTTTGAGCATTTAATGTAACTAAATGTTGTGAATAAATCTTGTTTTAATTAGTTCCATAGCTAACTTGTGATTTTTCAGAGTTAATAATTTCTGATATGTGAAACCTTTAACTTTAAATATCTCATAAATTTCATAATGTAAGTAATTAGTTTTTCACATAGGAGTATCGAGAAAATTGCGTTCTTTCAAAATCAACCAAAAAAAATACAGGCATCATTTACAATCTTGGAGTGGGGCCAACTGGGGCCGACTGGTGACCCTATAGGGCGGTATGATATACAATGTTCATTGTCCCCCTATATCCTGAAAAACCACTCAAAATTTCATGTTTTTATCTTTGAAAACACCAGAAATAATTTAAAATTAAGTTTTCGTAGGGACAACTGGTATATATTCTACCTTTTATTGATAACTATTAGATTTTAATCATATACATGGCTCACCCTGTATTTAAATAAATTATTACAAAAATACTGTGTTAAATTAAAACTTTGATATAAAGCCAAATTAATCAACCTGATGTATTTTTTTCTTCTATTTTTACGAATTGTTTCTTTCAGCCTGTATCGTCTCTATACGGGGACCAGTTGTTGCTAGAAAATAATAGATACGACAATTCCGCTAACTTTAACGTCATACTCAGGCAAAAACTGAAGCAACAACAAATGGAATCTGAAGAAGATTCCAAATGGTTAGCCGAATCCGAAACGCATTTGGTAATTTTTATTCTAGTCCGTTTCTATAGTTACTATCTGAATACATTTGTTTTTATTTGTTTTTTTATTCGTATACAGGTTATGGTTGTACTAAAGAATCATTTTGGGAGAAATATATGTCCAAAAAATCTTGATTCGAAAAGTTTTCATTGCTGATTCTTTTTGATGACCAAAATGCCGCTTTTATTTTTTTCTATTTTAATTTTGACTAATAGTCTACGAATTTTGCGCTTTTTAGTACGTAAATGTGATAAAATTTGTGAACATTTCAGTGATTCATGTAAACGAAAAAAATCTTGTACGCTTAATGTCCCATTTGACTTTTACCTAACATCCATATTTTAATTTTGACTAATTGTCTCTTAAAATGTCACTTTTAATTTCCGGACTTTAATTTCGTCTTCCATATTCAATGGCATTTTTACAAAATTTTCTCCCAAAAGTTCAATTTTAACCTTCATATAACTTCACACACTTTAATTTTGACAAAATTCGCGCCCATATTCAAATCCTTTTTTTAAACAAAAATTTCATTTTGTCTGTTACCTAACCCACGAGCTTTAATTGTGCAACTGGATGAAATTTATGTACGCTCGATGATGATTTTTCTAGGTCGAAGCTTTGTGAAGTTGTTCATATTTTTGAAGTTAATCATAAATATTTTGATTTATTACGCCTTTATCCAGGAAAGTAAATATTTTTTGAAAAAATTTAATTGCAGTTCATTCAGCTTTTAATTGCTGCTAAAAATTGTTTTGGCTTTCCTATTTACAATTTTATGTGCTTAATTATTTTTTACTAATTAATTACTTAACTGAGTTATAACGGGAATTTATCATTGCGATTTTTTCTACAAAGATTGTGACAATTATTTCAACAACTATTTGGAAAGTTATCAATTTATTTTATTGTTCTTCAGAAACGCTTGAGCCTGACCCAAGAACAGGACACAACGGAAAGTACGCTAACTTCTCCGCCAACGAGCCCTAGTTACATAAGTCCCGCTCCTTACCAACCGACTTCCAACACCGCATCTTCTCACGGCAGTAAAGGAAACGGGATGCATAGCAGTACGGGATCCGTGAGTAGTAGCAAGAGCCACTCGCCACTTGGATCTCTGGATAATACGTTAAGGAGTACTAAGAGCGACGACAGAAAGGACGACGTTTCTCAAAGTGGATCTGTGATAGATGAATCCGAGAAGAAGGTAAATCAAAAGTTTGCCTGTATAGCTTAAAAACGGTTCTAATACCTAACTCCATATTCTTAATTCTTTTATTTATTCAATTGTTCAACTCCTACCTCTGTTGTATCTATTATAACCTGTGGTATTCCAAGGGGTTCAAATAAAAAGTAGGTGTACATTTAAATCTGAAAATAATTTATTATTTAAAAATCTAATTCTAAACGAATTGGTTGTTTCCTTATTCGATGACCTTTTCTTAAACTTTTTAGTTTTTAAATTATTTTCAGATTGATATTTAGGAGTAGTAACCTCATTATCAGCTTTACCATCAAAAAATTAATTGCTTATATCATTAACAATTATATTATTAAGTATCCCCTTTTTCTTCCTCATTATTTTCGTCACTGCTTTCTATTTCAGTACAAATCGCAGAAACACAACTTTCGCGTTAAAGAGGTGAATTATAGTTTTTGGAACCGATATTTGAGATTGGCTTATTCATATTTTACGAGGGTTAATGAGGGTTTATTGGCAACTGTTATAAATCTTTTAAAGAAATGGTACCTCATTTAAAATTTAAATATGGACCGTACTTCAGTATAATTTGAAGTTGTTTCATCAACTGGTGTTAATTTTTATTAAAATAAAACCAAGATAGACACAAACATGTGTATTACAATTTAGTATTAAAAAATGAGGGGGAAATCCCACCCAACTTTCCGAACACTCCTAGTAAAGTAATTGTTTAATCGATTATTTTTGTTTTTCTGCATCAAAATACATTAATAAAATTAGTTTACAAAAAAAACTTAATTTTTAGTAAAATTTTTTTTTTGACTTTATACTTTTTTATAAATTCTACAAGTATTCTTTTAAAATTATGAAATATTTCACACATAATGTCCTTTTTGATCCCTTCCAGATGTACTATTTACTTTTTTCATTTCATTACGATAAAACAAAAGGACAAAAAAATTTAATTTTTGTTCTTTAATATTTTTAAAGTTATTCAATTTTTCTTTAAACTTATATTAAATTTCAACAAAAAAATTTATGGATTCTACAATTTTTTGAATAAAATTTTGAAAAAAATCACAATTATAGGGTTTTTTACTAGAAATTTAATGGTTTTTTTTTTTAATTTTTAATATTAATATTAACTTAAAAAAGAAATAAAACCTTTTTTGAATAATTTTAAAATCAATAAATAATTAATATCTCATTCAATTTTATTCAAAATGGGAAACAGACCTTTTTTTCGGGTTTCTGGATCAAAATGCATTAATAAAGTTAGTTTAAAAAACTAAAAAAAAATCAAATTTTTTGTCAAAAATTCATGGGTATCGATTGAATTGTTTTAACTTTTTTCATTTTTTGCTATAACTTTTACAAATACCATGTTAAAATTATAAAATAATTTACATACATAGTACTTTTGGATCCTTTTCGGATATGCTATTTACTTTTTTCATTTATTGTATACTTATTGATTACAAGAAATTTAAAAAAAAAAAATTCATTTTGGCTATCATAATTACAATTGTAAATTCTAAGAAAGTAAAATACATTTAAAATTTAGAGTTTTATATTGTCTTTAGAATGGTGCAAATCCGAGTTAAATAACTTTAATATTTTAGAAGTTATTCAATTTAGTTTAAAATCTTAAATGTTTCTTAGCCAATTTTTAAAAAAAAATAACAATTTTTGTAATAAAATTTTGAAAAAAATTATAATTATAAAATTATTTATTACAAATTTAAAAATAGAGAGAGAGAGGGGCTAGTTTTCTCAAACGCATGGCCCACTCTTTCATTGCCGAATAAAAGTTTTGGTTTTTCGGTAAACTCATTTAGTAGCAGTTAAATAAATATCAAATAATGTTACTACTTCGTTAAAAGTTTTTTCTTCATGTTGAGCCAGTATACAAAGACTTCATTTGTTACTTAGCAATGAAATATTGGTTTACTTGTTAAATTCGCCAATCAATATGACTTGGGTTAAACTCACGTAAATGTTCTTTGTAGGGACATGTAAGCCGTTTTATCCGATTTTATGTCGTTTGGCTGGAGCAATCACTTAAATTTGAAAAAATGCGATTTTCAATTGTCTATAACTTCAAAACTATTTACTTTAGAATATAAGTGTAATAGGTTTTTGAAATCAACTTCTCGGGACGAGTCTAAAAATATAGGGTGTTCCATCAAAAAAAAAATGTGACTTTCAGATATTTCACTTTCCTGGAGCACCCTGTATAATTTAACACATTTTTAGATTATTGTCTTTTCTGATATAAATCTCACTATGAAAGCAGATTTTAAAAAAAGTGTTCAGTTTTTGGTCGAGGCATTACCGGTGGACCACCCTGTATACATGTATAGTAAGGATCGACTTATGAGTTTGTCTATCGCAGCAGCCAGTATTGAGTCCTTGTAATAATTAAATCATTTTCGTTTTAATTTTTAGAGACTTTTTTATTTTATATTAGTATAGTCGAGTGCTTTCTATTAATCAGTAAAGTACATATATTATTTTGCTGATCACTGCCTTAAAGTCAAACTCGTGGTTTTTACAAACAAAAAGGTTTGTTAACAAAATTAGTTTCGCGCCACGGCAAATAATAATAATAGCCGTCCCTTCCCCGCACAAGCCTTTGGCTTCTGGGATTCACTGGTAAGAAGGTGAAATATAGGGAGAGTATTATTATTGTTATTGTAATATTCATCGTCAATATTTTAATAGGAACCAAACCAAAATCCCACTGCTAACTTGGACCGAACACACGACCGTGTCTACGAATGTACGACAGATGTAGTACGAGCGGTGATGTCTTTGTCGCAAGGTGTCCAACAAGCTGTGGCCGACCAGTACCTCGATCTAGTCAAGAAAGTCGGCGTAGAACTCAGGTCGCTTTTAGCCAGCGTCGACGAGATCGTCTCGTCTTTCCCGAGCCAAGCTCAACGAGAAGTCGAGATGGCGCACAAGGTTCTATCGAAAGACATGGCTGACTTAGTGAACGCGATGAAGTTGGCCCAACAGTACAGTAATACCACCTTAGATGCCGAATACAGGAAGTAAGTACTATATTTAATGACATAAAATAGAAAAAATGATGTAAGACCAGAATATTAGTTGTGAACTACAAAGTCCTTGTAATTTCAATGACATATTTACATTATATATTGCATATATTCAAGTTTAATATCCTACTACGATGTTAGTCTTTTGGTGGACTAAATTATGATATTTTACAGAGGTATGCTGGGAGCAGCTCACGTACTTGCAATGGATTCCAAAAACCTCCTCGACGTCGTCGACTCGATCCGAATCAGGCATCCGCACATCAACAAACAAATATTCAAGTCGAACGATTCATTGCCGGAATACGATCGATCTGTGGAGTTACCAGAAGAACAAAAACCAACGGAGAATTCTTCACCGTATCCCGCTTCCTTATCCCCAACTCCAGTTTCTTGTACTTTCGTTCAGATGCCGCTTTACACTAACAACATACAATCTGCGTCGTCTTCTAGCTTAAACGCTAAAGTCGACAGTTAGTTTAATAAAATTTGAAGTTATGTTTGGATTTCAGCGACTAGTCTAGTAAGAATGATGAAAACGTGTGATTATTTTAGTATTTATTAGTTTTTCCGCATTTTAAAGCTTTCTCTATTTAGGGCTGACAGATTAGCAGGTTGTTTTGAGATTGAATATATTGATTTTTTTTTCGCTTAATTATTACACTGCCCTTAGTTGTAATAATTTAAAGGTGTAATCGTGTAAAAATGAAAGATTTTTTTAATAAATTGAAACTTCTTCATTCCTCAGCAATTGTGGTGGTTACCTTTCGTCATCGTCAATAAATTTGACAGCAAGCATCATATATGCTACTAAGAACAATATTTGTCCTAATTACTTTGGATAGAGACGAATGTAAAGGTTCTACAGGAAGTATATCTCTGATATTTTTGCATGATAAACTTAAATCTACAATTTCTTAATGCTGAACTAGAATCTTATAAAAATCTATTATATTTACTCATAATCAAGAAAAAAAACATATTATTTAAAGTACCTACAATAATCGTGCATATTACGTGGATTTTTGTTTCAAAGTTGAGTCCATCTGAGAATTTTATTTACAAAAAGTAGCTAAATAAATTTATATTAAAATATAAATATATACATGTTATTTATTGTGAAGAAATTATGTCGTCTTTCTAGATACATTTCGTTTATTTATAAAATATACCGTATTTATGAATACTACTCAGATATTTAAAAAAAATAGTACATTGTAAGGTATTATCAGTGAAAATATAGCTAACAATTAAGTTACCGTAAGTTCTATCACCTCTAGTTATTATTAAACACTATAATATAACAAAATTTGATAAGTGACATACACAAGAGTTGATAGAACGAGAGCATCAAGTCCACTGTTAATTTTGCAAATAGATAAGTAAAATGCTCATTCAAATAGATGAATTATATTTGGCGTTAATTTAGTCAACTTGGTTGAAAAATAAGAACGTTTCAGCAAATGTTACCCATATTTGTATGACAAACTTTAGTTGTCTACATTATCGCATAATGTAATTGTCTATTATTCATATTTATTTATGTACAATTTTTAAGACTGTTTATAGTAGGATATTATTTCAAGTTTTAAGTATTTTCAATTGTAACTTTCAACAATACCACTACAAAATTTTGTGCGTAAAAACCCTTTTCTATGCCTTTATTAATGTAGACAATCGTTATTCGCGTCTAAATTTTGGTAATAACGCCTAAACAGGATTTTATTTCTATCCTAATATCGGTATAAAGATATCTACAGTTAAGCATTGAATAAATACAATGGAAATATCTCTCTCACTTTCATTATCATCCCATTATTTAAAAAACTAGTACAAAAGAACAAACTTAAGGATTAGATCTGGATTAGTACTGTGTCTCTGGACTATCCGTGTTAACTGCGATTATTTACATGGGATTGAAAAGGGCTCAGTTCTCAGTTATCCACTATCACTCATGCTTTCTGCTAGTCAACTGTCACTAATGGTATTTCGTTTGTCAGCTGTCACAGATACTGTGAATTGTTTTCTTTAAATTTTAGATTTTAAAAATATATCTCATATAACAACTGTTTCCACATTTTTATAAATCATTTAGATATACCTGCTAAATGCAAACAAAATTGACATTGCTAGTTTGAAACCGTTCTAAAGCTCATTTAACTTCTTCGAGTTGTCCATTTAAATATTTTGGAAGATAAAATTATAAGAGGCGACTGTTATTTTTACTCAAATAGTTCAATCAAAATGTTAACTAAAGGTTTTTGATGGCATTGTGAACATTTTAGAAAAAAAATGATTTTGTATATATTTTTTTTATATTTATATGTATATGTTGTTTGATTTTGTTTTCAGCTTTACAAAGTAAAGATTTTACGAAAAGTATGCGTTTTATTTATATAATCACAATTAGTACTATCACAACCCAGGAAACACAATTAGTACTGTTAACGGCCTCGTATTACCTTTGTTTTCTATTTCTTTCTTATTTAAACCGTAAGACACAGCTCTAAGGGTCGATTGCACCAACATATATTTAAGCAAGAAATAGCTAAGGGATCCATAAAGTTAAGAAGTTCTTAATTTATTATTTGCTTGCACCATCACTTCTTAAGGTTTCCTTAGCTTAGTATGTGTTACACTTGACAACGTTGTAAGGACTTGGTACATTTTCCTTTTTAAATGTTGGACATGCTGTAGAAAAGTGAAAAGAAGAGCATCTACCATTAACTAACCTCACTTTTTAATTATCCAAGTTTCAACTTGAAACTTTTCAAGTTCAAGATGAGTGAAAATGAGACGATTTGTAGAAAAAATAAAAGAAAAAAACGAATTGCTAATTTCACTCCTAATGAAACAATGCTGCTAATGTCCTTTATCAGCTGTCAGTATTAATTTACCTATTATGGGGATATTCTAGCTGGTCTTCTATCAGAGTCAAAATATTTAAAACAGTTTCTTTTGTTAGCCTAATCCTTCTAAAAAATCCAATAGGATCCATTTCCTCAAAGTAATTTGATCGTATATAAATTTGTCTGGGTACACCTACTTCAACCAATTCTACCAGTTCTATGTCGTCTTCAATGTATCTGAGTGATCCTCTAAATATTCTAAATACTCCATTATCAATATATATATATATATATATTTATTTACTCTGAGACAGGAACAAGAACCTCAGATAAAGGAACTACTCTTAGGGCCGGTTTATCAATGTGCTGTTAAATCTGCCTGTTACGTAGCCAACAGCTAGGCTTAACTGACAGCCAAAGTGACTGCTATCTTTGAAAGCGTTTTTTATTACGCTGTTGACTGACGGCTACATAACTTCTAGCTATTACTAAATTTTGGTCGGTTGGCTGCTTTGACTATTTCCGCAAATATTTTTGATTGGACAATTTAAATTACGCGGTATAAACTCAACAAAGGTGGGGGTTCGTATTGGAATCAAAATAAAAATCCAAACTGCCCAATTTCCAAATAAACGTCCATTTTTGTTGTGTCAGTCGAAGTTCTTTTTTGTTGTGTTTCGGTTGAAGTTTTTTTTTTGGTTATGGAACCTTTGGAAGAGAAGAAAAAAGATTGGACAATTATACGGCATCAGATAGAGCAATGCTTTTGATGATTATAAATAAAAAAAAACATTATTGAAAATAAAAAATGCTATAACCTCTCATAATATAAGGTCTTCTTTCATGCTCAATAAATAGTATTATTTCTTCGTCATCATCACTATAAATTAATGTCATACTTGAAATAGATCACCCTGCTCCATAATAATAAATCATGCAAATGAAATTAAGAAAAGATTACAAAAATTCTTATAGATTATATTTTTCTAGCAGATAACAAAACAACAAAATCTGTTTTGCTTGCGCGTCAATCAATTTAGCTGGCAGTCAACTAGCAAACAGGAGGTTTCAAGTCTCTGTCAGCTAAAATCCAAGATAACCTTCGGTTACCGGTAGCAGTGACATCGATAAACACTTTAACTGACAGCTAGGTCCCACCTTTACACGGCGAGAATGGTATGGCATTTACTGCCGAAGAAAAGGCCGAGGCGTTTAAAACAACGCTCGAGAGGGAATTCCGATTAAACGAACACGAGGACGAAGATATGGACTTTAGCGACGAAGTCGAGAGAGATGTTCGCAACTATATCCGGAGACCGTCAAACCCTGACTTGTTCATATCTCACACTTCACCAGAAGAAGTGAAGGATATAATCAAGTTCGCGTCCGCGAAAAAGGCACCGGGTTGCGACCAAATTACGAACAGAACGCTTAAAAATTTACCGGAAAAAGCGATAGTTTATTTAACAACGATAATAAACGCGATATTACGATTTAAATATTTCCCAAAGCGTTGGAAAAAAGCGGACGTAATAATGATACCTAAACCAAATAAAGATCGCACTTTTCCACAAAATTACAGGCCAATCAGCCTATTACCGGCTATGAGTAAAATCGCGGAAAGAGTCATTTTAAAAAGACTTAAAGATGAAACAGATTTATTAAATGTCATACCGGCTGAACAATTCGGCTTTCGTGCCGAACACTCGACAGAAACGCAGGTCCTTAGACTGGTTGAGTTTGCAACCCAAGGGTTCAATCACAGACAGTCGACGGGAGCTGTATTTCTGGATGTCAGTAAGGCATTTGATAGAGTTTGGCACGAGGGCCTTATATGTATACAAAATGATGGAGATCGGATATACGAAGCCTTTAATTACGTTAATTCACTCATTTTTAAAGAAACTATATTTCAGAGTCAAGGTAGGGCACGTCCTGTCTGACTATGGAGTATTGGAAGCAGGAGTGCCGCAAGGTGCAGTATTGTCCCCCCAACTTTACAATATTTACACCGCAGATATACCCCGATCTCCACATACTACTCTCAGCCTGTATGCAGATGACACTACTATAGCTTCACGTAATGCCTGGCCTCACCTAGTTTTAAATCATTTGCAAAGTCACCTTGATAAGCTTGAGAATTGGTTTGTAAAGTGGAAAATTGCAATCAACGCGGAAAAATCAAAGGCGAGGTAAATTTATTCGGACAAAATATTAACTGGCAGCGGTCAGTTAAATATTTGGGGGTCACCTTGGACGTGGGTCTAACGTTTACCGAGCATGTGAAGACAATAATTAGTAAAACCAAACAAGCGCGAGCACGCTTATCCCCCCTTATAGGGAGGAGAAGCAAATTAGATATTAAAACAAAACTTAGACTGATAAACTCAATTATAATTCCGTTATTTACCTACGCCTCACTCGCGTGGGGACAAACGTGCAGAACGAACAGAGAAAAACTCCAAAGTCAGCAAAATATCTGTTTACGGGTGGCCACAAACCTACCTTGGTATGTGGCAAACCGTTGGATATTCGAGAGTTTAAAATCCATTAGGGTTTTAGACACTCTGAATAACCGGGCAGAACGGATATTCGGCGACCTGGGGACACACCCAAATTTAGAGCTCAGGGAGCTCCTCGACTACGACGACGATAACCACGGAAAACACGCGAGGCCGAAAAGGCAATTAACAAGACGATAAGTTTGGTTTTACTAAAATTGACGATAAATAAAATTCTTGCCGCAATGCGGCCAAAGGGTCTTGAAATAAACAAAATGTCTGTAGGCAACAGTCTAGAGACAACAAAAGGAGAAATCCAAAAAAAAAAAAAAGTTTTAGGCGTACTTTACAGAGAAGACACTACATGACAGACTGACGAGCACACACAAAGAGACAGGACAAACGGACAGACATACTGGGATTAAGGCTTCGGTCGTCCCTAAAAAGAAGCAGATGACTAGCTAGGCATCCACCAATGCCCAATGGGGTGGAATACGGCGAAAATATGAGGCCACGCGATGATAATGACGACCAGGGGACTTCGGCCCTTAAAAGCGACCTCACAATATGCTCATAATAGCGGGCATGTCGGGAGGAGAACCTGGGGGTGGCATGGCAGGGGACTTGGGGATCAAGTGCTGATTAGGTACAATATCCCCTTGGCTCGGGGTCATTTAGCGTGTGTGTGTGTGTGTGTGTGTGTGTGTGTGTGTGTGTGTGTGTGTGTGTGTGTGTGTGTGTGTGTGTGTGTGTGTGTGTGTGTGTGTACGTTTTTACATATTTGTGGATACTTGTGCGTGTACTGTTAGTATATGTGGCATACGTCGCTATTGTGGTATACATGCACGCGTACTCCACAATTTTTTAACAACATATTTGAACTCCTCGACCCCAAATTAGTCAAATCGTGTTGATTCTGAATTTTTTGTGTAAAAGTTGCCACAAGTTTATATTTTGAAAGGAATCACGCATTCCTATAATTGTGGATTCATAACTGTGTCTAGGTCGGAGCGCCCTCTACATTTCTATACACAGTAATATTAGTGGTAGTTTCAATTCGTTTTTTTTCGGGTGCCGAATGCTTCCGATATAGAATATCATGAAATATGTTCTTTATATTATTTCATTTCCCAGTTAAACAAAATTGACTTTTTGTTAGTGGTTTTTGTGTATACTGGGTGATTCTTTTAGATTGCTAATTAGAGGTTTCTGGAGAAGTAAGCGGAATTCTAATCTGAAAATTTGGGATATGAGGTTTTCGGGGATGTCCAATCGATCTAAAATATTTAGAGCAACCAGCTACTTCCGGTTATACCGGAAGTGAACATCAAATTTGTTATTTTAAATGGAACACCCTATATTTTCTTACATTTTTAGATTTGTCCTGAGAAGCTGATTTCAAAAACCTCTTATAATATAAACTTATTAGTTTTGAAGTTATAGACAATTGAAAATCGCATTTTTCCAACTTTAACTGATTGCTATGGCCAAACGACATAAAATCGAATAAAACGGCTAACATGTCCCTGTCTCAACTATTTGAGTTCTACTTGGTGGCATAGGAAGAAAGTGTATACAGGGTGTTCAAAATTTGTGTACTTTTGATCACCCTGTATACATTATGTTCTTATTCCATAAAAATTGTAATTGTTATTAACAAAAAACGAAAAAAAGCCATTTTAGTTTTTCATGATAAAAACTGTACTAGATAGGAATTGCAAAAAAGATCCTTAAAGACGAGTAAATTTACAAAAAAAACTTTGATTCCCGAATCTCTAGCTTTAATATTTATAAAAATAGGATTTCGCGCGACCGTTTCGGGATGACTACGCCGCCTCTATAATGACTACCGCATCTAAAATATTTTTTTTAAAGCACTAAATATTGATTTAAAAATTTAAAAAAATTATGGTGTCATTTCAACACTTGAAGAAAGAAATAATTTTTAAATGCATTTTTCAAAAAGCTAGTCTATTGTTAATTAACTATTTTTTTTATACCTCCGTCCTCTTTGAAAGCTCGATAATTTTTTAAATAAACACCCTAAAAATGTTTCGTCTCTTGGAGTATTTTCTATGAGTGTACTCAATACGATGACGCTATAAAATTATTTATAATTGGTTTATATTGTTTATCACGACTTTTCTAAGTTAACAAAAAATTGAAAATCGAATAATTGTTGTTAAAATTTTTTTTCTCATATACTATGGTATATCTGTTTTTATATTTGAAATAAGGATTAAATTATTGTGGCTAAGATTTTTTAACGCTATTTGTTTATAAACTGATTATAAATTATTTATAAACAAATAGTTTAATTTAATATTTTTGAAATTTTTTTTGTCATTCTATTGTTTGGGGCCTATGATTAAAAAAAAAATTCTTAAAAAAATTATCATATTGTTTATAATCGGTTTTTTTATATTTGCATTATTTAAATAATTAGTTAAGAAATAATTTTGTCTTTAAAAATCATTATTGATGGCTCATAATACTATTAAATAGTTATTTTCGTGCAATCGTACGCGAAGTAAGTACTTCGCGTTCTCCACAGCGGCCGCGAAATTCGATTTCGCAGTCGTTTCCCATGGTAACGGCCGAAAAAGTAAAGGTCACTTTCAAATTTCACATTTCTGCAAAACGAAACTAACAATGTTATTATTTTTAATTAAATACAGTATTAATTTTTAAATTAACAAATACACACTTATATTATTCAAGATAAATATTAATTGTAATTGTACAGTTTGTATTATTACCTAGAAGCTGAAGAAACATGATACTGAAGTATCACTATCAATGTCATTACAAATAACTATTGTATGCCTAGGCCGCGAAATACCTATTTGGCGGACCGAAAGAAAGATTATCGTCGAGGCCGCTTGCTGCCGAGGAAAGATAATCTTGAGGCCGCCAAAAAATTTCGCGGCCGTGATATACACACTACTTTTCGTGCAATTGTTGCTTTAAAATCGATAACAGTTCAATTTCAATAACAAAATCACAGCTGCTATGGAAATGACAGTGTTTGAATCAGTGGCGGCTCCTCGAAGGAGGCTTAGGAGGCTCAGCCTCCTCACCAATTTATTAATTTATTCAGCAAACAGCACCAGAAATATTTTGTTGATCATTCATTTTATTTAGTGTTTCTCTAATATTTTTTAAAATTTCACAATTAATTCCCTGTTTTCAGTAATTATTTTTAAATCTAACAACGGGGACCTGAGGCTAGACTCAATCGAATCTGTACATCTCTCAAACCATAAACACGTGTTGCTCAACACAGTTGCCGTTTTTCGACCAGTCCAATTGCTAAATACCGTAAAAAATAGCTGAAATGGCAACAGTCTTAGTAGGCTAGCCTTCACTTCACTTCAGTGGAAAATGATACATATACCTCAAATCCTAAACACGTGTTGCTCAACACAGTTGCCGTTTTTCGACCAGTCCAATTGCTAAATACCGTACAAAATAGCTGAAATGGCAACAGTCTTAGTAGGCTAGTCTTCTTCCTTTCAGGGGAATAACACACATGCGGATTGTGAGGGTGTTTGTTTTGTTTTATGATTAGCGGGAATAATTGTTAAGTCACGCCACGCGAATTTAATTTGTCTGTTCGGTAAATTATTAAAATTTAAAATGAGTGCCTGTGATTTAGTTTCTGACTTTTTAAAAAATCCATTTAGTGGATTAACATATGACAAAAAAGTGTTTTTAAAAATAAACGGCCTTTACCGGGTTTAACAGGATTAGTGATGTTAGGTAAGTATCAAAATCGATCATTTAATACTGACAATTATAAAAAATATTTATGGTTAACGGGATCTGAGGTACACAATACATTATATTGCTGGTATTGTTTATTATTTACAACTGATAATTCTTCATGTTGGGGTTATAATGATTTGAAAAATTTAGCTCGTGGTCTAGACAGACATGAAAAATCGCAGGAACATATTACATCGAGTATTAAGTTTAAATTAACCGGTAAACAAAATATTGTTAATGTTATTGATTCTGCTCGTACACGCGAAATACAAAATCATAACAATACAGTTAAAGACAACCGCGAAATTTAAAAAAAAATCATTGATTTCTTGGTAGATTTGTTTTGTAAATACTACTAAATACGATGGTAAGCTTCGTGACTTTATGAGTAACGCGTCAGTATTTGCAGGCACCTCAAAAACAATACAAAACGAAATTCTCGATTCAATCAATTATGTCCTCCGAAATCATATAGAGGATGACGTTGCTTTGTTTTCGTGGCAGGTTGACGAAATAACAACAAAATATGAAAAATTCCAAAAAAATAAAAAAACATTAAAAAATTAAAAAAAAATAAAAAACAAAAAACATACAAAAAAAATTTTTGGCAAGAGAAACTCTATACCTCCACGTTGGTTCTTGCTGGCAACAATTAATTTTGTCACTGAAAAAGCTGGTACGGTCGCTGCGCAAAGGTTAAATTAATTGGCTGAATGGAGTATATTTTTACAAAAACGTTTTATGTCCAGCCTCCTCTCTTAAAAAGTTCACGAGCCGCCACTGGTTTGAATATACAAAATATTTTTTGAATATACAAAATATTTTTTGAATATACAAAATATTTTTGACAGTTCGTGACAAATTGCAAATATGTTTGACATTGATGGTAATATTTCAGTAGCTTGTTGCTTCAACTTCTAGAATAAATACAAGCAATAATAAAAATTGTACAATTAAAGTTAATATTTATCTTGAATAATATAAGTATGTATTTGTTAATTTAAAAATTAATACTGTGTTTAATAAAAAATAATAACATTGTTACTTTCGTACTGTAGAAATGTGAAATTTGAAAGTGACCTTTGATTTTTCGGTCGTTATCATGGACAACGGCCGCGAGATTGAATTTCGCGGCCGCTGTGGAGAACGCGAAGTACTGACTTCGAGTACGATTGCACGAAAAAAAAAATTTTTTTTCATCAATAATTTCATTGTTTATTTAGTTAACAATTTGTTATAAACGATGTTTGACTGTAACAATATTTTTTTCTAATACTACTAAAAACTGTAAAAACAACGATATGCAACAATTTTTTTGTATTTTTTTTGAAAATCCAATATAAAATACAGAAAATTTTTATTCTCAACTTTGTTGGATATTGATGTTTTTGTATTTTTTAGTAGTATTAGAAAAAATTATTGTTTATAACAAATTGTGAAATAAATAAACAATGAAATTATTAATGTAAAAAAAAAAATTTTAATTGTATTATGAGCTACCAATAATGATTGTTATTAACAATACAAACAAATTTTAAATAATTTTATAACGTTTTATTGAGTACACTCGTAGAAAATACTCGGAGGCGAAAAATTTTTTTGGGTGATTATTTAAACAATTATCCAGCTTTCAATGAAGAAAATAGTTAATTAACTTGTGAAAAATGCATTTAAATTTTTTTTCCAACGGGTCTTTGTTTCTTCAAGTGTTGAAATGACACCATAATTTTTAAAAAATTATTTTAGATGCGGTAATCACTACAGAGGCGGCATACTCATCCCGAAACGGTTGCGCAGAACCCCATTTTCAGCCACAAATTAAAGTTATGTTACGTTTTTCTGTGCCACCCTGTATTTTCATTATTCTTCTATTCAATAGATTATAGTTTCATACTCGCTTGATATCCCCTTCTTATTTTCTCGCCTCATGTTCCTCTCTTCTCTTGGTATTCCTATAAAATGTCTTTCGCATGCTAATAATGTTCTTCTCTTTGCCTACTCAGTCAAAATAACTGACTTTATATCGTTCGTGTCGCTTACTGAAGATTTCTTCTTTTTTCTTCCCCTCATCTTATAGGAGTTTTTTTTTCCTTGCCAAAAAGTTTTTTTCCTGTGCCAAGAAGTTTCTTCCTGGGCCAAAAAGTTTTTCCTGTGAAATAAGTTTTTATCTCTGAACTACAGCTTCTTCAGTTTCTCCTTTGGATTTAATCTTGGACCACAGTTTCCTTTGGAGAAGGAAGATAAAACAAAGACAAACTAAGTTTTTTTTAGAAAAGAAAAAAAATCTCTGGAACTCTATTTTATGAAATAAACAAATATAAAGTTTAATTTGATTTTAATTTCCTTAACCCAAATAAAGAAAGGACGGATATTCCAATATATCGTAGTTTTTTTGTCCAAATTTTTTTTTTATTTAAGATTCTACTTCTGATATATTTCAAATTCTATTCGTGGAACGGACCCATGATATAAAGATTTGAGCTTAGTCACATTAATTATTTATTATCAACAAATTAAAGTATCGTTTCAGTTATAAATATTAGAGCTAGAGATTCGGGAGTCAGAAGTTTTTTTTTGGAAAGTTCCTCCTCTTTAAGGACATTTTTTGCAATTCCCGCTATCTTGTATAGTTTTTAAGTTATCATCAAAAACCAAAATGGCTTTTTTTTCGTTTTTTGTTAATAAAAATTAAAATTTTTATTTGCAGGAAAAAATCGACATGACGCATTTCTCAGAATTGTTGCAATCCGCGTCGACTGAGAAATCGCTCATATTTTTCCTACCCTTCTAACTCTTTTTCACAGAAAACTCACTTCTCGACTAGACTAAATCCGAGTGCTTAATAGTGTATATGATGTGAAAACAGTTTAATTTAAACGTTTAGATAGGAAGCCTCTCGCAAAGTTACAAGAGAAAATGTAAATTGTTCAACAGTAAAATATTCAAAAAGTACTGAAGTTTTGTTTAACGTTTCTTTCGTGGCACAAAAATGAAATCACATATTTGTGACATACGTAATACACATTCCTTGATTTAGTACATTTGTGGTAACACAAATACACATTCTCAAATCTGCATAATTGTGGAACAGGTTACCACAATTGAAATATGTCAATATCTTTTTTTGACGGAATGTATAGATATTTTAATTATATTCGTAAGTTACCTTTACGAAAGTCATCCATTTTTAACCAAAAAAAGCGTTGACACCACAAATGTGTTTACTGCACGGTAGTCACTAATATGGGAAAACGTGTATGTGTGTGTGTGTGTGTGTGTGTGTGTCAAGTTGTGTTAACAGCACATTGATAAACCGGCCCTTAGACCATTTACTGTTAGACATCAATTTTCCATCCTTCTCTTGAAGTCGATATCTAAGCATAGCAGGTTGTGATATGACAATTTGTTTGTATACAAATACGTAAACAAACAGTATTGCAAGTAACTTATGGAGGGTTTAAATAATTGTCCGAGCCATATTTTCTAGAGTTTTATTGGGTTATTTAAATTGTAAACGATACTTGTGGTAAGTTCCAAGGCCGTACGCCACTTCTATTGATGTTTGTAAATACTTCCCCGCACACACCGGATCCCCCTCACCAAATGTCATAGAAAGAGACAAGATATATGTATCGACTTCAAAATATTGTATATAAAAATGTAAACAATGTCTAATAGTAAATGGTCTAAGGAACTACTAGATATGCCCTGTATATCTAATTACATTTACAAAATTTAAGCCAACATCTAGCCCTCTCTCTCGGCAAAGTTTTGTAGGCGAGGGACGGAAGACGCGCAGAAAAATCTCGTGCAAAGGACGAAATCGACAATAAAAATTGACGTGATGTAAACGAACGGAATTCGACAGTGGTGACGCGAAGAATTATAACTTTTAACTTATTTTAGCAAAAATAAGAAATTTGAAATTGGGTATTTTACATAGTATATTAATATATCTATCACATTAGAATTAAATATGTGAGTAGTAATATAATTTTGATAATGTTGTATTTTCTGTAACTTACTTGTGAAGTGTAAGAGCATCTAATGGCTTGGAAATAGCACCACATTCTTCATATTGTTTCCCCATGGTTTAACAACACCTTTCAAGAAAATCATTTAAAATAGTTCAAAATGTTTACAAAAATATTCAGTACGACCTATAACACTACAAAAATAACACAAATCACGTGAGAAACCGTAAACCGTAAACTATTTAATGTACAATTTTAAATTATACTGCTAGAAAGTACGCTTATGAAATTTCTAGAGGACGATGTCAACAAAAGTGAACTAGATGTTGGCTTAATAAAAAAGGATAGAATGCCCTCTCTATATATATTTACTCCATGGTTGAATGTGTAATTTTTAAATCATGTATTTACTCTGAGGTGCCGCCTATGTGTTTTACTTTCTTTTTTTTAAATAGTCCAAGTCGCTAAGGCCATTTGGTGGTTTAGTATTACCGTTGTCTGAATCAGACAACGGTATTACTCCACATTACTTTAAACAAATTAATGTAACCGACGTCACTTGAAAATTTATTTCTTAGTAATCGTAGTGTTTCAAAGTTAACCACGCCTATTTTTATGAATTAATTTAAGTAGATTTTCATCTACTACAAATGCATTTGCTGTAGCTACCGCATCACACGTCCCCAATATACCTCGTGTGAAAATCATTTGCAATATATCGGGTGCGATGACTTTTTATTGCTCACCAAATATTGCTACGTGTGAAAACGCTCTAGGGTAACACTGACCGTAAGCAAGTGGTAATTTAGCTTATTTTATCAAGTCACAGAAAAAAAGAAGAATAGAAAAACGTAAAAAATCGACTATAATCGTTATTGTGTGACTTGTGACTTGCATGTTATTGTGAAATTGTAACAATATTTTAAGGTATTTTGTTAATACAATAAAGCATAAGTAATAAAAATGCCTGCTGGAGGTGCTTTATTTGGTAGCGCTGCTGCTGGTCCTGGTTCAACTGGAGGTAATAAACATCTGGTTGAAGTTAGAGCAGGAAAAATGAATCTAAAAGGTAATTATAAACGTTTTAGAGTTTAATATATCTATTTAATCGTATATATATAGGTAGAATGGTGTATCCGGATACCCGTAAAGGTCTATTATACGTTTACCAAAGCGATGATTCATTGATGCATTTTTGCTGGCAAGATCGTACAACAGGAATCGTTGAAGATGATTTAATCATATTCCCCGACGATTGTGAATACGTAAAAGTCCCACAATGCACCACCGGTCGCGCATTTTTACTTAAATTCAAATCTTCCAATAAAAAATTCTTCTTTTGGCTACAAGTAAGTAAGATCGAATGATTTAACATTGTTTAGAAGTAGGATTTTTAGGAACCGAAAGCTGATAAAGATGAAGAAAATTGTAAGAGAATAAATGAATTATTGAATAATCCTTCAAGTGCTGTTCAAAATACTCCGAATCCTGATCAAGATTTACAATCGTTGTTAAATAACATGTCTCAGTCTCAATTAATGCAGTTATTTGGTAGCGGTGTTGGTCAAATGGGAGGTTTATCTAGTTTATTAGGAACTATAAGGTAGAAATAATAATAAAATATCAAATTTAATGATAAAATTAAAAAAATTTTAGAGGTCCGAATAGCGGTAGTGCTCGTACAAATACAACTCCGGCTATTACTCATCGTACTACAGGTACAACAGTTCCTTCTACTAACGCTCCGACTCCGACTCCTGGTAGTACAACTCCTAAAAATTCTTCTATTCCTACGGTAACTCCTGATGCGCCTCGAGTTAGAGATAGAAATAGTAGTAGAGCTTCGGAATCTCCTTTGTTGGCTTCTCCGATACAATTGGCTGATTTGCAGAATTTTTTGTCTGGTATTGCGCCGGCTGGGAATAATAGTGAAGCTGGTGGCGCTGCTGCTGCTCAGCAACAATCGGGTAAGCGTTTTTTATTTTTTTGTCATTTTAATTGTTATTAGGTTGTTTTTCCCTTACGGAAAAAACCACTAGTTTACGGCTCTGTCCATCTGTTCGTTCCTCTGTCCGTATCTATTTCATAGGAACTATAACATATAGCGACAAACAGTCAATAGCTATAAATTCGACACATCTTGAATATGTGCATAGGCGAGTTTCAGGTTTCTACGACTTACGGTTTCAAAATCGGTTTTACAAACCTATACCAGAAGAGATCCTTTTGGTTTTAAAAATAGCCATTTCGAACGCTGAATCCATAGATGTATTCAGATTTGCGCTATCTCTTATACTTTTTAAGATGATCGTAAATGTTATGGGTCAAAAGTTGCCCATGACACCACTTACTACTTTTTTGTCGGGACTCCATATGAGAGTAAGTGAGTGAGCAAACAGCTGATTAGTGGGAAAAACTACCCCATTAATTTACAAAGCATTGCAAACTTCAGCCGACTTGTTAATTTCTAACAGGTTTTCTTACTTGATTTTTAACCAATTTTAGATAATATTTATTAGTTTTCAATAATCTTAAATGTTTTTCATCATTTTTATCTTATGACATTTTTTTTGTACCACAAATTGTATAATAGAATTTTGATTTGTTCTTCATAATTTCAATCTTCCCCATAATTTCGATTTCTCTCTCATAATTTCGATTTTTTTCCCTCCACAGATTAGTTTCGTTCAGTTTTTTATAGTTTCAATTCTTCTCCATAGTTAGATTTTTCCCCATAATTTCGATTTTTCCCAATAATTTCTTTTTTGCCCAATAATTTCGATTTTTTCCTATAATTTCGATGTATCCCCATAATTTCGATTTTTTCCCATAATTTCGATTTTCACCACAATTTAAATTTTACAACATAATATTAATTTTGCCTATGGTTTCGATTTTCCCCATAATTTCATTTTTTTCCCTAATTTCGATTTTCCCCATAATTTTGATTTTCCCCATAATTTTGATTTCTTCCCCATAGTTTCGATTTTTTCCTATAATTTCGATTTTTTTCCATAATTTCGATTTTTCAATAATTTAAATTTTCCAACATACTTTCAATTTTTCCCCATAATTTTGATTTTCCCCACGATTCTGAATTTCCCTATAATATTAAACTCCATCAAAATTTTTATTTTCCCCACTATTTTAATTTTTCTTACTATTTTAATTTTCTCCACTATTTTACTTTTACCCACAATTTGAAAATTTCCTATAATTCTCTAAAATTTCCTATAATTCTCTAAAATTTCAATTTTACCCACTGTTTTACTTTTCCCTACAATTTGAAATTTCCCCACAATTTTAATTTTCTCCAAAATTATAATTCTCAACCATAGGTAGTTCAAATGTATCTTTCTCTTTTACCAATTTTTTTCAGGATTTCCGGTAAATATTTAAGAAACATTCAATAAATTACCAAAATTTATCTTTTTTGGAATTTGTTATGTACTTAATTCATTTTAGTTGATTTATCTACTGCTTTGACAACCGAAAGTTTGGCAGGCGTCCTGAGCGATCCGGATACTTTACAGCAATTGCAGACCCATCTGCCAGCAGTTAATGAAAATACGCAAGAAGCGCTGAGATCGACTTTGGCCTCTCCACAATTTCAACAAGTGAGTCGAAGAATTTTGCATTTATTTTAACATTATCAATCGTTTATTTACGTTTTTTGATTATTTTTTAGTCATTTTTAGCTACGTTTGCATATTTTTGCCGTTTTTTTGATATTTTTAGTGATTTTTTTGAAATTTTTTAACATTTTTAACGGGTTTTTGACATTTCTAGCAATTTTTTTATATTTTTTGGCGACTTTTTAATATATTTTTTTGACATTTTTAGCGTTTTTCGATATTTTTTTAAAGTTTTTTTTGATATTTTCAGGTTTTTTTGATACTTTTTGACATTTTTAGCGACTTTTTGACATTTTTTAACGTTTTTTTTATATTGTTGGTGGTTTTTGACATTTTTAACATTTTTTGATATTTTTTGTGATTTTGTATTTTTAACAGTTTTTTGGCATTTTTTGCAATGGCATATTTAGCGGTTTTTTGTCATTTTTAACTGTTTTTTGATATTTGTGGTGTTTTTTTTTATAACAACCAGACTCTTTTGTATTTTTACTTTTTTTTAAAGTAATTTTTTGACTTTCTTTGCATTTTTTGGCTTTTTATTAAGTAATTTTTTGGCTTTTTTTAGTCATTTTTTGGCTTTTTTTTAGTCATTTTTTGATAGTTTTAGTAGTTTTTAGACATTTACTTCTTTCTCGTTTTATTAGTATTTTTTACGTTTTTTAGTAATGTTTTTGACTTTTGGTATTTTTTTGGACTTTTTAGTAGTTTTTTTGACTTTTTTGTTGTTTTTTTTTTAATTTTTTTGTATATCATTTACTTTTTTTGTTTGGTAATTTTTTGACGTTTTATCGATTTTTTGATCATTTATGTTTTATTTTAGGCCGTATCTCAATTCTCGAGCGCCTTAGAATCGGGCCAATTGGGCCCCATCGTGTCCCAACTGGCCGTCAATCCGGACGCGGTGGCGGCCGCCGCGCAAGGCAACATGGCCGATTTCGTGAAAGCTTTGGAAAAATCGTCGAGCGAGGGTGCTACCGCCACTGGCGACAAGGATAAAAAAGAGCAGGAAAAGAAGAAAGACGACAAAAAAGATGATGAGGATCAGATGCAACTTGATTAAAATGGATTAATTTATGTTAATTTTTTGTTCAGATTATTAGAAAAAAAATATATTCTGAATGCTACTATATATATTGTGTTTTTGTTATTAATTAAGTTTATTATTATATTATGTTGTAAATATGTTATTTTATATTTTGTTCATCTTGTGAAAATTTTGGTTTATAACTGGTAATATTTTTTTTACTTTTAATACACATAGCTTCTATAGTTTATTTGAAATAGCACAATTTTTAAACCCCAATTTAACATATATGTTGAAACCGTAAGTTTTAAGGCCGAGACTACACACACGTTAACGTGTGGATAATTTCAGAAATTCCCCACACGTTAAAATATTAAACTTGGTTATCTGACTTAAAAAAATTATTATTTTATTAAAAGAAGTCTTTACTATCTAAATCTAGCCTGTATATTTAAAAAAATATATTAAAAGAATTCTTACTATCTAAATCTACCTGTGTTTTAAAAAAAAAATGAGGGGGTAATCCCACCCAACTTTCCGAACACTCCTAGTAAAGTAATTGATTAATCGATTATTTTAGTTTTTCTGCATTAAAATACATTAATTATATTACCTATCGAATGGTATAAATTCCATTTTAATATCTTTAATATTTTTAGTTATTCAATTTCTTTTAAACTTATATTAAATTTAAAAAAAAAAAATAGGAATTCTACATTTTTTTGAATAAAATTTTGAAAAAAATTACAATTATAGAGTTTTTTACTACAAATTAAAGGGTTTTTTTTTTAAATTTTTAATATTAATTTTAACCTTAAAACAAATAAAACCTATTTTTGAATAATTTTAAAATCAATAAATAATTAATATCTCATTCACTTTTATTCAAAATGGGAAACAGACCTTTTTTTTAGGTTTCTGGATCAAAATGCATTAATTAAGTTAGTTTAAAAAACTAAAAAAAATCAAATTTTTTGTCAAGAATTCATGGGGAAACACCCCATTGAATTGAACTTTTTTCATTTTTTGCTATAACTTTTACAAATACTATGTTAAATTATGAAATAATTTAGACACAGTACTTTTGGATCCTTTTCGGATATGCTATTTACTTTTTTCATTTATGTTTTACTTATTGATAAAACGAAATTACAAAAAAATTTAAAAAAATTCTTAATTTTGGCTATAATAATTACAATTCTAAATTTTAAGAAACTAAAATACATTTAAAATTTAGAGTTTTATATTATCTTTCGAATGGTGAAAATCACATTTCAATAACTTTAATATTTTAGAAGTTATTCAATTTAGTTTAAAATCGTAATATAATCTTAAATTTTTTAACCAATGTGACGTTCTTTCTTTCTACAAAAGATACTTGCCGTCACTATGACACCCACGGCTTCGGTTTCCTACTAGATTGCCTCGGGCGCCAGATTTTTGGAATGGTTTACTCCACTGACTCTCGATATACGGCCTCAAGAGTACCAGGGTAGCAACAGATGGAGGTTACAGTAATTCCAGGGGTCTGTTGTCATAGACTGTTTAGGGGTGCACGGTGTAAAACAGGCTTTAATTGTTTCACAGTGTCGAACCTGAATTCACCGGTTGCTTTTGTTAAGATAATGAAAAATTGCAAATAACTATTTATTTTTTGTAATTATTAATTCGTACCACTAACTACTGAAAGCTATATTAAAAGCAATAAAAGATAAGATGACTAAAAGCAGTATGAAATATCGTGCAATTATACAAAATGCATGTGAAAATAATTTGCCGGTCTAGCAGTGAAAATGATATCTACTCAGAAAAGCGTTACTAGGCACTAAATGATTCTCAGGAGTTTTCCTTGGTATTTATGTCTGAATATAATATTAAAGGAATTAACCGGTATCTAAAATTTGTATAATATGAAAATATCCCACAGATAAAATGATTTTCCGGAACAGAATTCAAGATTCCTTAAATAAATTAAATCAAACCCCCCCTAAATTAAGTAAACCTTTTTGACTGAATTCAGGGTTTGTTGAAAGAACCGCCGTTGTGTTCCTGTGAATAGACAGCGAACGCAAGGGTAGCTAATTCAAAAACCTTTGAATTAAGTAAGCCAAATCCCCTTAAATTAAATAAACCCTATTGACTAGATTCAGGGTTTCTTGAAAGAACCGCCGTTGTGTTCCTGTGAATAGACAGCGAACGCAAGGGTAGCTAATTCAAAAACCTTTGAATCAATTAAGTCAAATCCCCTTAAATTAAATAAACCCTGTTGACTAGATTCAGGGTTTCTTGAAAGAACCGCCGTTGTGTTCCTGTGAATAGACAGCGAACGCAAGGGTAGCTAATTCAAAAACCTTTGAATCAATTAAGTCAAACCCCCCTAAAATTAAATAAACCCTACTGACTGGATTCAGGATTTCTTGAAAGAACCGCCGTTGTGTTCCTGTGAATAGACAGCGAACGCAAGGGTAGCTAATTCAAAAATCTTTGAATCAATTAAGTCAAACCCCCCTAAGTTAAATAAATCAAAACCTTTGAAACTTTTATAACTAATCGGAAGATATTTTAAATAGACATAAATACGCCAGAAACTTATTGTTAATTATAACCTCTATATGTAAGCCGAGTGATATGTAGTTATTCAGTTTATACACAAGAAAAATCAGAAATATGCAAAATTATTTATTAAAATAAAATTATACAGGTTCTTACCTAGGACACACACACACAGGTCAGATTCACTACGGCCGGTAATTAATTTTTAAAAACGGTAGAGACGGATAACAGTCAGCAAAAGAGAGCGATTTTAGCGGCTCCCGGCCTTTTAAACAATTTTCCCAGCCCCACTTAGCAAAGGCCCCACTAAAAATTAAATATGCGCGGTCGGCTACGGAACTGACTTGTGTGTTTCGTCTTAACAATTTACAAAATTTGAAATCCAAAGAAATAGGAAATCCAAAGAAGGAATTTCCCAAAAATAAATTATGATTATATCGGGCAATAAAATAAGAGGGGTGTCAATAAATTCAAAGTAAAACGGTTGATACAATAACAAAAATTACAATTATTTATATACAGAATGTCCCAAAAAAAAAATAAAAAAAAAAGTAACTTCGTTACATCCCCCTCTTACTTCGGTAAAAAAAAAATGAAAGTGAAGCTTGCATTTTTTTTAGATATGCCCTAAAAGTACCCTCAAGAAATCAAACCTTATTAGTAATGTATTCAATCTACGTGATCCTGCGAGCTGTTGTTTCTTTTATGTCCGTCGTCACCCATTTTACTGGAACCTAGGAATCCTGGTGCGCACGCTGGGATAAGGAAATTGGGATCTGTGCCCAAAACTTCTTCTTCCGGTAATGGTACGGACTCTGGAAGACCGTACGGGGCATCAGCTGGAGCATCCGGAACTCTTCGGGGACAGTCGCAGACATTACACTGTACGCCTATGTCCTGACGGGAGCGGGACACAAAACATGCCTGACTGGCGACGGAGCGAGTGCCTGAATTACGTGACGGTTGTGACCTAAAACGGAGGCGGTCGGAGCTGGCGGAAGGTCGGTTGCATTTTCCGGCTAGTTGTTGTTGAGATTGCTTGTACTTCAAACATTGTGGACAGCTACGTATGTACTTGGTGATGTCCCTAAACATTCCTGGCCAGTAGTATAACTTAGCAATTCGTGCTATAGTTTTTGCAATCCCTAAATGTCCTGCAGTCGGTGCATCGTGATTTTCTTGCAGAATTCGGTTTCTTTGTGGCTTAGTCACACACAACTTCCATGGGTCAGAGATTTCCGATTCTCTCAAATCATTTAGATCCCAGAAATGTCGGTACAGTCGTCCTTCTTTAATACAATAGTCCGGAAACTTTTCTGGGTCTTTCGAAACCTCGGTCTTCTTGTTCCGATACCAAGAACATTCCTCGGAAACATCAGTTAAGCACATTTCAGACGGTTGTTCGGACGTGCACGGCAACGGGTTTCTAGACAGTGCATCGGCTACCCGATTCAGGGCGCCGCGACGATACTTAATTTCAAAGTCATATTGTTGAAGAAAAATACTCCAACGGGCTAGACGGCCAGACGGACTAGATATAGAATGTAACCATCGTAAGGATTGGTGATCGGTCACAACGGTGAAGTGGTATCCTTCTAGATAGGGGCGCATCTTATCTATCCCCCATACTATGGCTAGACATTCTTTTTCGGTCACAGAATAATTCCTTTCGGCTGAACTCAGGGTACGGCTAGCATAGGCTATCACATGTTCATTACCATCGGTTTTCTGAGTCAGTGCCACTCCTAATCCGTGTTCAGAAGCGTCTGTTTGCAGTATGAACGGTATGCTAAAATCAGGACAGCTTAGCACCGGCGCTTCGGACAAACAAGTTTTGATTTTGGAGAAAGCAGTGTCCTGTTCCTCCGTCCATTTCCACCTCTGTGTTTTACGAAGTAACTTCGTCAGCGGAGCTACTGTCTGTGAAAATGAAGGTACGAATCGGCGGTACCACGAGGCTACTCCCAAGAATCTTCGTAGCTCTCGGATATTTCTAGGAGGTGCAAACTTCATAATGCTCTCTACTTTTTCGGGATCGGTACTGATACCATCACAAGTGACGACATGGCCTAGGTATTTCATAGACGGTAGACAGAAATGGCACTTGTCGGGATTCAGTCTTAACTTGGCATCTCGGAGACGACGGAAAACTTCAGCGAGATTTTCTAGATGTTTTTCGAAAGTGTCCCCTAGTACGATAATATCGTCGAGATATGCAAATGCGTACGGATCTAAATCTGGACCGATAATTCGATCCACCAGCCGCTGAAATGTGGCTGGTGCTGAATGTAGACCAAACGGCATGACAGTGAAATGGAAAAGTCCTCGTCCTGGTACAGTAAAAGCAGTAAGAGGCTTGCTTTTAGGTGATAACGGAACTTGCCAGTAACCACTCTTCAGATCTAGACTGGAAATGTACTTTGCTCTACGCAGTTTGTCCAGAATAGCGTTTATGAATGGAAGAGGGTAGGCATCCTTCATTGTGACCTCGTTGACTTTTCGAAAGTCAATACAGAAACGATTCTTTCCATCTTTTTTCTTGACGATTACTACGGGGGAACTCCACGGACTGTTTGAGGGCTCTATTACCCCTTCTTTCAACATCATATCCACCTCTGAATTGCAGATCTGCTGCATCTTAGGATTCTGTGGACGATATCTTTGCTTAATCGGTGTGGAGTCTAGAAGACGTATCTCGTGTTCTACTACGTCTGTCGGTCCCAGAATTTTCTCAAACTTCGGTAATTCCTTGTCCAGGAAACTTTTCAAAGTTTCTTCCTGTATTTCGGTCAGATTTCGGTCTTGTAACGGCACGATAGTTTCTACAGGACATCCTAAACCAGATAGTCCTTCATCGTCCTCGTAATAGTCTAGATCAGGGCGTGAAATTCCGATAAAAGTATTCAATTCACAGCGGTCAGAAATTTTGGCCATTTCAAAATGTTTCAAGGTTGTCCTAGCGGCAGTTACTAGAGGATATTTTGTACTAGACCCCTTTACATCATCTTGGACTTCTTCCAAGCCTGACTGGGAGTTATCGGTAAATATCCTATCAGTTTTAACCTTTTCACAAATCGTCCTAGCGGCAGTTACTAGAGGATATTTTGTACTAGACCCCTTTACATCATCTTGGACTCCTTCCAAGCTTGACTGGGAGTTATCGGTAAATATCCTATCAGTTTTAACCTTTTCACAAATCGTCCTAGCGGAATCAGTAATAGCCAAATTCTCTTTTGCAGTATTAACAGTCGGATTTCGTCTAGCGGTATCAGTTACATTCAGTTCGTAAGACTGTCCGAGGTCGCGCTCTTCTGGCGGTGATCTTACTACTTCTAAAATTCCTATAGTATCAGACAGTGTATCTGGCAGTTGACAGTCTACGAGTTTGCCTTCTTGGTAGATCTTCCCTGTTCCTAGTTCTAAGCAAAATTTATACTTCTTGAGTATATCCAGTCCCAAAACCAAATCAGCGATCAGACCTGGAAAATATTCCAGAGGTTCTTCCATAATGATGTCATTTACCATCAACTTTAGATCATATGTGTCGGTGATAGAAACCAAATTTCCGTTAGCGAGACGTGCTTTCGAAGTCTCACAGACTGCAGTCCGCTTTCTATGGGAAAAGTGTTTCACAATTTGATCTCCAACATATGATCGGACAGCTCCGGTATCCAATAAGGCTTTAAACTTGAAGTTTTCGATATGAACATCAATTTGCGGTCGTAGATCTGACGGTTCGTGTGACGGATGCTCTTGAGAGGCTAAGAGATGGGGAAGCTGCAGCGGCCTCTCTGCGGGACAGCTTCGGATTAGTTTTCCTGCTTCGAGCAAGAACAGTCTCTTGTAAGGACTCCTTCCTTACGACAGCGGGAACAGAACAGTTTCGGTTGATTTCTACATTGTGATCGGAGATGGCCTGTTTGACCACAACGCCAACAAAGTGTGTCAGAATTTCCAGTTAACGGTGTTCGATGGACTTGTACGTTTGTTCTAGGAGAACTAGTACTAGCTACTGGTTCTCGGGACGGAAGTGGATTAGTATTCACATTCGGTACGTTCCTGGATGTATTTGCAGACGGAAAACGTTGATTTGTTCCTCTTTGCCATCCACTGGTGCTTGGAATATTTTGGAGTTCTTTACGCAGTAACTCAAATTCCTTCACCTCTTGACAGAAATAAGTAAAATCGTTGAAGTCATTTTTCCTGATCTGCTGCCGGTATTCGGGTAACAGATTACGGTACAACCAGGCTAGTTGTTGTTCGGAACTTAGTTTCCCATGACGTCGCATCAATGTTTGTAAATCGGTAATATAGGAAGATACGGGCTCATTCCGGCGTTGTAATCGTCTTCCAATTTCAGCCTCTAAATCAATCTCATAATTTACTGGGTAGAAGAATATACGGAAGTCTCTTTCAAAATCGTCCCAGTTTGTAAATCGACTACGGTTATTGCGGAACCACAACGCTGGTTCGCCAGTCAGTAATTCAGGTAATAACGGAAGTAATTGATCCTGTTGTACATTCCTAGCAGTACATATTTCGTCTAGTCTTTCTAGAAAGCTTACAGGGTCATCACGATTTCCAAAAGATATTTTCCAGTCATGAACATTTATCGGATGTGGAGTTGCCATTATTATCGTGCTATTATCAGTACTGGCCGGAGGAGTAGCGGTACGATTCGGTGTAGTTACAGAATTCGGTTTAACGGGGAACGTACTCTTTTGTACTCTAGGGGAGTTTTTGAGAAACTCCACTAAACGTCTGCGTTTTTCCCTAACGCCTCCAGACGGTGATAGCTGTCGGTTAATTAACTCAGTTGTAAGGCCTTCCTTGTTTAATTTATAAACCCAGCTTACTAGTGTATCTGTCTTTCCAGAAGTATCACTATCTTCACTATTTGACATTAACTTCAGTATATTAATCCTCAGTTCAATCGGTATAACACAGTCGTAATTAATTAAAAGTTTACCTCAAAAAAACTAAATCTTGAAGTCCAATCGGTATATTAAAATTTTTAAAAAAGGAAAAATAAATACAACTTATTTAAACGAAGAAAAATTAAATTAAAAAAAAAAATCAAGTCTGGTTAAACAGAAAGAAATATTTTTATTCTTGCACTGTGTATTCAAATAAAAATTATAAAAAATTATTCAGTATGGAAGCTTGAAAACAAAAGCAGTAGTTACAGAATATTTAAAGTCTTATTATAAAAAAAAAGTGCGAAAAAAAAATGAACGGCACTGAATCACAGAAAATTTTGAATCCAGAAAAAAAATCAACTTTAGATGGGAACAAATTTTTCTAAAATAATTTTGAAGTACACTCGGTCTAGCCTTAAAAATTTTGAATAAATTTCGCAATAAATCTTACTCAATAATTTATTATTAACAATGAACTGTTTCCTTTCTTTAATAACGAAAACCACTCTTTCCCGACAATAATTTAGTTCAATGGGACAATCGGTACCACTCAGTATAAAATTTTTCAAGAAAATTCCAAAAAAAAAAATTCAGACTTTTGAAACTCAATTTCAAAAAAAAAATCAAACGATTTGCAAATGAAGTATTTCAAAAAAACAAGTACGGTCAAATAGAATAATTAATGCACTGTCGGTTCAGATTGAAATCAAAAGTTTATTTATGAAACAAATTAACGAAAGGTTTTCAAAGTATTATTCCAGATTTAAACAACAACAAAAAAAAAATTGTTTTTTTTTTTTTCGGTATCACAAGTATTCCGTATTGTAAATTCAAGTCAAGTATCCAGAAGAATAAAAAAAAATTCTAAAGTTCCAAACCACAACGCGAATAAAATATTCACGGGACAGCCGGTATAATAAATATTAAAATATTTATTTCCAATTACATGTAAAATTTTAGTGTTTATTTCGATCTGAAATAAAGCTATTTACAATCACAGGTAAAATCTGCTATTTTAAAAAAGTAACAAATGTCGTTATCAAAAAAAAACTGGTTTTCTTATCTTTTAGCAGGAGTTCAGAAATTGAAAAACGGCTTTAAATCGAATAGATTTGCAATACATGTAAAATCATTATTTTATTTTAAATAAAACATATACTGAGTGTTTTCGGTCTAGATTTATCACTTTGATTTTACGGATTTAATTCTCGAATTTTAAACAGATAATATTCTTCTGACAGTAATTTTATTTAAAAGATATAATCGGTGCTCTTTTGCTATTTTACAGCGGTAACTTGTTGTATCGTTTTATTTTTTTTTACTCTTCTTACAACAACAGCGGTCTGGGGTTTTCAGCAACGGTTTTCCTTAATTTTTTTTTAGCAGTCTGTACGCTTTGTCTCTCGGTTCTGTGCTCTTTTCACGTAAATTTTGTATTTTCCAACGGACTTTGATAATTTTTCTTATATTTCACTGGCTTATCTGCAGCGGTCTTAGGTACAATTTTCGATGGTCTCTTAGACCTGTTTACGGTTCTTTTCTAGCAGTTTTCACGATATCAATTTTTCTTTTTCACAGCGGTCAGTAGACGGTCTCTGCTTCTTATACACACTTTTACAGGCTAATAGGTTATTATTCAACAGCGGTACTTTTTTTAAAACAACGGTCCCTGCTCGGGCGCCATTTTGTGACGTTCTTTCTTTCTACAAAAGATACTTGCCGTCACTATGACACCCACGGCTTCGGTTTCCTACTAGATTGCCTCGGGCGCCAGATTTTTGGAATGGTTTACTCCACTGACTCTCGATATACGGCCTCAAGAGTACCAGGGTAGCAACAGATGGAGGTTACAGTAATTCCAGGGGTCTGTTGTCATAGACTGTTTAGGGGTGCACGGTGTAAAACAGGCTTTAATTGTTTCACAGTGTCGAACCTGAATTCACCGGTTGCTTTTGTTAAGATAATGAAAAATTGCAAATAACTATTTATTTTTTGTAATTATTAATTCGTACCACTAACTACTGAAAGCTATATTAAAAGCAATAAAAGATAAGATGACTAAAAGCAGTATGAAATATCGTGCAATTATACAAAATGCATGTGAAAATAATTTGCCGGTCTAGCAGTGAAAATGATATCTACTCAGAAAAGCGTTACTAGGCACTAAATGATTCTCAGGAGTTTTCCTTGGTATTTATGTCTGAATATAATATTAAAGGAATTAACCGGTATCTAAAATTTGTATAATATGAAAATATCCCACAGATAAAATGATTTTCCGGAACAGAATTCAAGATTCCTTAAATAAATTAAATCAAACCCCCCCTAAATTAAGTAAACCTTTTTGACTGAATTCAGGGTTTGTTGAAAGAACCGCCGTTGTGTTCCTGTGAATAGACAGCGAACGCAAGGGTAGCTAATTCAAAAACCTTTGAATTAAGTAAGCCAAATCCCCTTAAATTAAATAAACCCTATTGACTAGATTCAGGGTTTCTTGAAAGAACCGCCGTTGTGTTCCTGTGAATAGACAGCGAACGCAAGGGTAGCTAATTCAAAAACCTTTGAATCAATTAAGTCAAATCCCCTTAAATTAAATAAACCCTGTTGACTAGATTCAGGGTTTCTTGAAAGAACCGCCGTTGTGTTCCTGTGAATAGACAGCGAACGCAAGGGTAGCTAATTCAAAAACCTTTGAATCAATTAAGTCAAACCCCCCTAAAATTAAATAAACCCTACTGACTGGATTCAGGATTTCTTGAAAGAACCGCCGTTGTGTTCCTGTGAATAGACAGCGAACGCAAGGGTAGCTAATTCAAAAATCTTTGAATCAATTAAGTCAAACCCCCCTAAGTTAAATAAATCAAAACCTTTGAAACTTTTATAACTAATCGGAAGATATTTTAAATAGACATAAATACGCCAGAAACTTATTGTTAATTATAACCTCTATATGTAAGCCGAGTGATATGTAGTTATTCAGTTTATACACAAGAAAAATCAGAAATATGCAAAATTATTTATTAAAATAAAATTATACAGGTTCTTACCTAGGACACACACACACAGGTCAGATTCACTACGGCCGGTAATTAATTTTTAAAAACGGTAGAGACGGATAACAGTCAGCAAAAGAGAGCGATTTTAGCGGCTCCCGGCCTTTTAAACAATTTTCCCAGCCCCACTTAGCAAAGGCCCCACTAAAAATTAAATATGCGCGGTCGGCTACGGAACTGACTTGTGTGTTTCGTCTTAACAATTTACAAAATTTGAAATCCAAAGAAATAGGAAATCCAAAGAAGGAATTTCCCAAAAATAAATTATGATTATATCGGGCAATAAAATAAGAGGGGTGTCAATAAATTCAAAGTAAAACGGTTGATACAATAACAAAAATTACAATTATTTATATACAGAATGTCCCAAAAAAAAAATAAAAAAAAAAGTAACTTCGTTACACCAATTTTTTAAAAATTCCAAAATTTTTGTAATAAAATTTTGAAAAAAATTGTAATTATAAAATTAATTATTACAAATTTAAAGATATTTTTTTTAAATTTTTAATATAAAAATTTAACTAAAAAATAATAATTTAATAAAGATAAAAATTAAAATAAAAACTAGCGGCGAAACTATGCGCAACTTTAAAAAATAGTCAAGACAAAATTTATAGAAAATTTTATGCTCTAAAATTTTGATACCATGTAATTTTTCATAAAAAATGATAATTTTGTCTCAAAATCTAAAAAAGTCACAAAAATGTCTATATAAATTTTTTTCACGCTCGCTAGCGACGAAACTATGAGGAATTCAAAAAAACGGTAATGACAGAATGTGTAGAAAATTTTATGTTCTACAACTTTTATTTCTTGTAATTTTTCATAAAAATGCATTATTTTGGTTATTTAAGAAAAATATTAAAAAAATAACTTTTTGATAAATCTGGCAACAATGGCAAAAGTTTTTGAAAATTTTAATCATTCGAAATTAAACTATAATGTATAAAAAATAGATGTGTAAAACTTTATTGCCATCTTCTTTAGTAATGACGTCATCACTTATAGCAACTGTCACTTCCGGTTCTCCGATTATCTCCAAAATCTGTACAGGTCGTCTCCTTGCTACCCTAAATATGTATATAAAATTTCATTTAAATCGGTTCAGCCGTTTAGACGCTATCGTGTTCACACACAGACAGACATCATGCTAAAAATGGTATAAATGGATTCAGGTAACCTCAAAACGTAAAGATTCGTTAAAATCTGGGTATGGCCAAAAAATCATGATCGCAATACTTTCCTTCTATACAACTCTGTTGTTCGGAAAGTAATAAAAGGGCCATGTGTAAAATAAATGTGGGTTTTTAATATTGACAGTTTACTATTTTTACTTTCCGAACAACAGAGTTGTATAGAAGGAAAGTATTGCGATCATGATATTTTGACCATACCCAGATTTTAACGGATCTTTACGTTTTGAGGTCACCTGAATCCATTTATACCATTTTTAGCGTGATGTCTGTCTGTGTGTGTGTCTGTGTGTGTGTGAACACGATAGCGTCTAAACGGCTGAACCGATTTAGATGAAATTTTATATACATATTAAGGGTAGCAAGGAGACGACCTGTATGGATTTTGGAGTTAATCGGACAACCGGAAGTGACAGTTGCTATATGTGATGACGTCATTACTAAACAAGATGGCAATAAAGTTTTACACATATATTTTTTATACGTTATAGTTTAATTTCGAATGATTAAAATTTTTAAAAACTTTTGCCATTGTTGCCAGATTTATCAAAAAGTATTTTTTTTCATATTTTTCTTAAATAACCAAAATACTGCATTTTTATGAAAAATTACAGGACATGAAAGTTGTAGAACATAAAATTTTCTACACATTTTGTCATTACCGGTTTTTTGAATTCCTGATAGTTTCGCCGCTAGAGGGCGTGAAAAAAATTTATATTGACATTTGTGTGACTTTTTTAGATTTTGAGACAAAATTATGGAGTTTTATGAAAAATTTCATGGTATCAAAATTGTAGAACATAAAATTTTCTATAAATTTTGTCTTGACTATTTATTCAAGTTGCGCATAGTTTCGCCGCTAGTTTTTATTTTAATTTTTATCTTTATTAAATTATTATTTTTTAGTTAAATTTTTATATTAAATTTAAAAAAAATATCTTTAAATTTGTAATAATTAATTTTATATTTATAATTTTTTTCAAAATTTTATTACAAAAATTTTGGAATTTTTAAAAAATTGGCTAAGAAATTTAAGATTATATTACGGTTTTAAACTAAATTGAATAACTTCTAAAATATTGAAGTTATTGAACTGGGATTTGCGCCATTCTAAAGATAAAATAAAACTCTAAATTTAAAATTAATTTTAGTTTCTTAGAATTTAGAATTGTAATATTTATAACCAAAATAAAAAATTTTTTATAATTTTTTTGTAATTTCGTGTTATCAATAAGTATAAAATAAATGAAAAAATTAAATAGCAAATCCGAAAAGGATCCAAAAGTACTATGTGTGTAAATTATTTCATAATTTTAACATAGTGTTTGTAAAAGTTATAGCAAAAAATGAAAAAAGTTAAAACAATTCAATGGGGTGTTACCCCGTGAATTCAATGAATTTTTAACAAAAATTTTTTTTTTTTTTAGTTTTTTAAACTAACTTTATTAATACATTTTGATCCAAAAAACCTAAAAAAAAAGGTTTGTTTCCCATTTTGAATAAAATTGAATGAGATATTAATTATTTATTGATTTTAAAATTACTCAAAAATAGGTTTGATTTGTTTTAAGGTTAAAATTAATATTAAAAATTTTAAAAAAATTACCCTTAAATTTGTAGTAAAAAACTCTATAATTGTGATTTTTTTCAGAATTTTATTCAAAAAATTGTAGAATTCATAATTTTTTTTTGAAATTTAATAAAAGTTTAAAAAACAATGAATAACTTTAAAAATATTAAAGATATTAAAATGGTATTTATACCATTCGATAGGTAATATAATTAATGTATTTTAATGCAGAAAAACTAAAATAATCGATTAAACAATTACTTTACTAGGAGTGTTCGGAAAGTTGGGTGGGATTACCCCCTCATTTTTTATATTAAAGTAATTTCGTGTTCCCGTCATTGAGGTATAGAATTATTGGTTAATCCCTTTAGGGTTTGCTCATTTACATTTTATGATGTATTCGAAGTGTTTCGGGGTGGTCATATTAAAATCTAGTTAAAATTTAGATAAGGTATCAATATTTACTTTTTTCTGCTTTGAATAATCCTGTATATGGACCTTTGCAATAAAAACTGCTATCATGCATTTTCAAATAAACTATAAAAGCCTTGCTTTTATTTGAATATTTAGATATTTATTCATTTATTAATCTTTTTAATTTGTCGTAGGTTCTCAGTATAGCCAGACGTGAAATAAAGAAAAAGTAATTTCAAAACTAATAATTATTATTTTAATTGGTTAACTGTAAAACCCTTTATAAAACAGCGAGACTTTTGTTAACATTTGTAATGTAATATAAGTCTCTGTAAAAAAGAACACTAACTTAAAATATAAGTAAATGTGTGTCACTATTACAATGCCGTGGATACGCGTATACAGGGTGGCTACTTCTTAATAGGGACAGTATTGCTATCTCGTAAACGGCAGAAACTAGAAATACGGTTAAATGGGGAAAAATGTGCGAAACATAAAAATAGACAAAACGATTTTTTGAAACCTAAAATATTCCTATTGGTTCCGCAGAGTTAAACAACATAATCCGAATTTGTGGAAAATCGTTTTTTTGCCAAAGCTCTGTTATTACACAAAATTTGGGAGAACTTTATTAAAAGTTTTCGTTGTATTCTAACATCGTTATAAACCGCCATAGTTAAATTTTAAATCTGACGTTTTGTCTCTTCGGGGCCGCCATCAACTTTATCTTTTTAAATACGGACCTGTCTATTTTATTTCATATTATTAAATCGCTTCGAATACTAAATTCAACGATATACCCTAATAACACAAAGTAGTCTTACAGATATCCATAGGACGTCTTCTTCGGACATTCTGGACATCCTTAGGACATCCTTTTCTGGTACACTGGACGTTCTATGGACTCACTAATGTCACAACTTTGAACTGAATTCGAACGTCCGCCACGGACATCCATTGGATATCCCCCTGGGACCATAACTATATATCATGGACATTCACAGAACGTCCTATTTTAGTACAGTGGACGTCAGAGAAAATGATATTTTTTGTTATATTATTTACACAAGTTCAATTGTAATTGTGAAATTTTTATTTCAACACCTGATCGTGTCGGAAACTTCATCTACGTAAATAGTAGCCACCGTTTACGCTCGTTGAGCGAACTCGGAGCAGACTCAATAGGATGTTTTAAATCGCGATATACCATACTATTCGTGGTGTCTAAGAAGCACCAGCGCAAGTGTCTCCATCTTTCAGGCGGAGCTTTACTTTTGGTCCAAATTATGTCGAGTGAGGACCACTCTTAGGTGTCTGTCCCGGACATATTTTTGACATTGCCTGTATTAAGTCGGCGAGGGACTGTTTTAAGACTATGGTATGGATATGTTATATAGTCCGTATTATATCCATCACGGACAACTACTGGATATCCGGTATGGACATTGTACATAAATTGTACAAACAATGGATATATATCGTGGACGTCTTAATACTGTCCAAAAACAAACATCCAAAGGACATACATATCAAGTCCATGGACGTTCCGACACTAAATGGACATAAATTGTACGTCCCAAGGACGTTGTGTGCTATTAGGGTATCACACTTGATTATTCCGTGACGTTTTGTCTCTTCGGGGCCACCAATAACTTTAGTTTTTAAATACGGACCTGTCTATAGAATACAACAAAAACTTTTAATAAAGTTATCCCAAATTTTGTATAATAACAGAGCTTTGGTAAAAAACGATTTTCCACAAATTCGGATTATATCGTTTAACTCTGGAACCAATAGGAATATTTTAGATTTCAAAAAATCTTTTTGTCTATTTTTATATTTCGCACATTTTTCCCCATTTAACCGTCTTTCTCGCGTCTACCATTTACGAGATAGCAATACTGTCCCTATTAAAAAGTAGCCACCCTGTATGTATAATAAATGTAACTATATAATTAAACGTTAAAACTAAATAAGTTTAACAACTTCAAAATAAAAAAATGAGGGGGTAATCCCACCCTACTTTCCGAACACTCCTACTAAAGTAAATGTTTAATCGATTATTTTAGTTTTTCTGCATTAAAATATATTAATTATATTACCTATCGAATGGTATAAATCCCGTTTTAATATCTTTAATATTTTTAAAGTTATTCAATTTCTTTTAAACTTATATTAAATTTCAAAAAAAAAATTAGGAATTCTACAATTTTTTGAAAAAAATCACAATTAAAGAGTTTTTTACTACAAATTTAAGCGTATTTTTTTTAAATTTTTAATATTGATTTTAAACTTAAAACAAATAAAACCTATTTTTGAATAAATTTAAAATCAATAAATAATTAATATCTCATTCAATTTTATTCAAAATGGGAAACAGACCTTTTTTTTAGGTTTTTGGATCAAAATGCATTAATAAAGTTAGTTTAAAAAACTAAAAAAAAATCAAATTTGTTTTCAAAAATTCATGGCTAAATCCATTGAATTATTTTAACTTTTTTCATTTTTTGCTATAACTTTTACAAATACTATGTTAAAATTATGAAATAATTTACACACATAGTGCATTTGGATCCTTTTCGGATATGCTATTTACTTTTTTCATTTATTTTATACTTATTGATAAAACGAAATTACAAAAAAATTTTAAAAAATTCTTAATTTTGGCTATAATAATTACAATTCTAAATTTTAAGAAACTAAAATACATTTAAAATTTAGAGTTTTATATTATCTTTCGAATGGTGAAAATCACATTTCAATAACTTTAATATTTTTGAAGTTATTCAATTTAGTTTAAAATCGTAATATAATCTTAAACAGCCAATTTTTTTAAAATTAAATTTTTGTAATAAAATTTTGAAAAAAATTATAATTATAAAATTAATTATTACAAATTTAAAGATATTTTTTTTAAATTTTTAATATAAAAATTTAACCAAAAAAATAATAATTTAATAAAGATAAAAATTAAAATAAAAACTAGCGGCGAAACTATGCGCAACTTGAAAAAATAGTCATGACAAAATTTATAGAAAATTTTATGTTCTACAATTTCGATACCATGTAATTTTTCATAAAAATCCATAATTTTGGCTTAAAATCTAAAAAAGTCACAAAAATGTCTATATAAATTTTTTTCACGCCCTCTAGCGGCGAAACTATGAGGAATTTAAAAAACCGGTAATGACAAAATGCATTATTTTGGTTATTTAAGAAAAATATGAAAAAAAAATACTTTTTGATAAATTTGGCAACAATGGCAAAAGTTTTTAAAAATTTTAATCATTCGAAATTAAACTATAACGTATAAAAAATATATGTGTAAAACTTTATTGCCATCTTGTTTAGTAATGACGTCATCACTTATAGCAACTTTCACTTCCGGTTGTCCGATTAACTCCAAAATCTATACATATCGTCTCCTTGCTCCCCTTAATACGTATATAAAATTTCATCTAAATCTGTCCAGCCGTTTAGACGCTATCGTGTTCACACAGACACACACACACACACACAGACACACACACACACACACACACACACACACACACACACACACACACACACACACACACACACACACACACACACACACACACACACACACACACACACAGACAGACATCATGCTAAAAATGGTATAAATGGATTCAGGGGACCTCAAAACGTAAAGATTCGTTAAAATCTGGGTATGGTCAAAATATCATGATCGCAATACTTTCCTTCTACACAACTCTGTTGTTCGGAAAGTAAAAATCAGGGGTAATCCCACCCAACTTTCCGAACATAACTTCTACAAATATTATTTTAAAATTATGAAATAATTCACACATAATGTACTTTTTGATCCCTTTCGGATGTACTATTTACTTTTTTTATTGGTATCATTTTCGATAAAACAAAAGGACAAAAAAATTAAAAATTTTCTATATTTTGGTTATAAAAATTACAATGTTAAATTCGAAGAAACTAAAATATATTCTAAATTTTATATTACCTTTCGAATGGTATAAATCCCATTTTAATATTTTTAAAGTTACTCAATTTTTTTATTAAATTTTAAAAACTTAGCCATTTTTTTTACGAATTCTACAATTTTTTAAATAAAATTTGAAAAAAATCATAATTATAGAGCTTTTTACTGCAAATTTAATAGTATTTTTTTTAATTTTTAGTATTAACCTTAAAAAAAATTAAAACCTTTTTTTGAATAATTTTAAAATCAATTATTAATTAATATCTCATTCAATTTAATTCAAAATGGGAAGCAGACCTTTTTTTTAGGTTTTCTGGATCAAAATATATTAATAAAGTTAGTTAGAAAACTAAAAAAAAATCAAATTTTTTGTCAAGAATTCATGGGGAAACACCCCATTGAATGGTTTTAACTTTTTGCATTTTTGGCTATAACTTTTACAAATACTATGTTAAAATTATGAAATAATTTACACACATAGTACTTTTGGATTTCTTTCTGATATGCTATTTAATTTTTTCATTTAAAAAAATTCTTTATTTTGGCTATAATAATTACAATTCTAAATTCTAAGAAACTATAAAATACATTTTAAATTTAGAATTTTGTATTGAATGGTGCAAATCCCATTTTAATATCTTTAATATTTTAGATAGTATTTAGTTTCAAAAAATAAAAAAATAATTTAATAAAGATAAAAAATATTTATAAATTAAAATTAAAACTAGCGGCGAAAACAGAATTGGGGCGTTACTAAAAAAAAGTAACGCGTTACTTTACCGTTACTTTTTCTAAAAAGTAACGCGTTAGATTAACGTTACCGTTACTTTTTTCAAAAAGTAACGATTTATTCGTTATTTTCCAAAAGTAACGTGTTACTTTTCTATATATTCTTCTTGTTCCATGTCTTCTCGTTCTTTTATTGTCCATCTCACCATTTATCGCCGTTTTTATTGCATATACAAACAAAATTTTCAAATAAAAGTTGTATGATTGATTTTTTAAAAGTAACGAAATTATTAGTAACGTTTTAGGTTCGTTTCTCCCAACTCTGCTACGTATCTTAATTTAATTGGTTAAATAATCGTGGTGTGTTTGTGTGCAGGGCTACATTTAGGTGAAATTCATTAGAATAATATATAATTTTGGAAATAAAATTTTAAAGCAGCTAATATTTTTAACAAGCAACTAACCACAAGTAAATGCGACGACTACGACTCCCCTACCTATCCTGTTTTTTCCGCATACACATTTTTTTTGCAAATATGTTGAAACGTCGAGTAGAAAAAGTACTATGCTTATATTTTTGCTATTTTTTACTCGTACCTATACTAGTCTACTTAAGACTCACAAAAAAAAGTTTGTGAGGTCAGGAGAACTAAATTCCTTATGTGATTTAATATCTCATTTCCTCTTTCTCTGTCCCCATTTTTAGTTATTTTTTTCCCTATTTTTCTTTTTCCCATTTTTTATTTTTTTATCATGTTTTTCATTATTTTTTCCTTATTTTTTCAATATTTTCATTATTTTTAACCATATTTTTTATTATTTTTTTCATTATTTTTATCCATATTTTTCATTATTTTGTTGTAGATCTTTTATTATTTTTTCCATATTTTTCATTATTTTTTTCCATATTTTTCATTATTTTTTTTTCCATATTTTTCCTTATTTTCTCCATATTTGTCATTATTTTTTTTCCATATTTTTCATTATTTTTTTCTATATTTTCATAATTTTTATCCATTTTTTTATTTTTCCATATTTTTCATTATTTCTTCCCAATTTTTTATTTTTTTTTCATATTTTTCATAATTTTTTCCATATTTTTCATCATTTTTTCCCTATTTTTCAATATTTTTTTCCTGTTTTTCGTTATTTTTTCCATATTTTTTATCTTTTTTTCCATAGCTTCCATAGTTCTCCATATTTTTCGTTATTTTTTTTCATATTTTTCTCTATTTTTCTTCATGTTTTTCATTGTTTTTATCCAAATTTTTCATTTTTTACCTCTCGCCGTTCAGATAAGATAGGTATAGGGCCTGAACACTCTGGAATGGAGTGTTCTGCGCAGGGATCCTGCAGGTCCCGGACAAACATGGACCTTCGCCGTGGATGGAGCTGGAGAGGCTGGAGCTCCGGCCCTTCTACGGTTTTGGGCGGGTGCAATTCCGGCGCAGAGCCGTGGGAGGGACGGCGGTTACTGGTCCTCCAAATAGCCAGCCAGGTGGTTCGGGGCTTTCAAGGGAGCGCTCAAGGTCCCCGGGGGAGAAAAGGCATCCTCCACGGTCCACAGCGCAACCCCCTAAAGTCCCAAATAAACCTCCCGGGACCATCCCACAGGCCTCTAGCGATAAGGGGAAAAACCACAATCGATAAGGGGACCGAAGGGGAAGGGCTCCGGGAAACAAACAAAGGGTGTGGGGAAGAAACCTCCCCCTCAACCGCCAAAGTAGATTAATGGCTGCCCACGTCTCCTTTCTCCAGTCAAATATCCACCATGCCAAAGCGGCGTCATACGTCCTAGGCAGGGTATTTCCGATAACATTGATGTGGCACTGATCCAGGAACCCTGCCGGAGCGCCGGCAAATAAGCGGCCTGGGAAACAACTCTGGTAAGCTAGTCTCGTATGCCGGTGGTAAGCCACGGACATGCATGCTTATCAGAAATAACATTAAGTATTTTATGTTAACAGGATTCTGTACCCCAGACGTGGTTGCAGCCCAACTAACGATCCCGGTGGAGGACAGCAGGCTCGAAGTAGTAGTCTGCTCGGCAAACTTCCCAGGTGATGGCTAATGAAGAGCAACCTCCTCCTTCAGCTGTGCGAGAGTTAATCGCCTTCTGTAAGAGAAACAAAAAGCAACTGATTATTGGATGTGATGCAAATGCCCACCATTTGGACTGGGGAAGCACGAACATTAATAAAAGAGGTGAGTCTCTATATAACTATATAATAGGGGAGGGTCTTTCGATTAATAACGAAGGAACCGAACCAACTTTTGTGTATAGAAATCGCATGTAAGTTCTTGATATAACAACAAGTACTCAGTTTATGAGTACCAAGATCGTTAATTGGCGGGTGTCTACAGAACCTTCATGTTCGGATCATCGACATATCAGATTCGACATGAGGGCAGGACGCAGGCCTATAGTGCAATTCCGTGATCCAAAGTGTACAGATTGGAGCGGATATAGAATTTCCCTTCAAACGTACCTGAGAACCGCATTGCATCTATAAAGAATCAGGCTGAAATAGAGGCGGCGAGCGATTAGTTGCAGGAAGCCGTACTCAGAGCCTACCAAGATAACTGCCCACTTAAGGAGAAGAGAGACCATAGAGGTTCGTTCACCTTGGTGGAGCAGAACCTTGGACAAAAAGAGAAAAGAAGTTCAACGTCTCTTCAATCGAGCTAAGGAAACAGGGTGCTGGGTCACTTACAGATCGGCTCTAACAGGATACACGAAAGATATTCGTAAAGCCAAGAGGGAGTCTTGGAGGAGGTTCTGCCAGAGTATAACAGATCTACCTGCTGGAACAAGACCCCACAAAATTCTCTCTAGAGATCCGAATCAAGAGGTAGGGTCGATAAAACGACCGGACGGCTCTTTTACGGACTCCAAAAGGCAGACGTTAGAGATTGTTCAAACTGTAGTTTTAAGTAGTTATAAGATCTTTGTTAACGCTTGGCAACGCCGCGAGTCCCTTGGCTCGTTCGAGTCTGAGCGAAAGGTGTGTGAGATGAATCGCCGTCCGCCGAAGTCTGGGCGCAACGAAAGAAAAATATGTATGGTATTTGGTAGTTGTACAAGTTAGAAGTTATTAAATGTTTTTTAACTAAATGGTAATTTTACTGGAAAATTAAATACGGGATTTACACCCCAACATATGGTCCTTACGAGATGGATATGATAAATGGATAATTGGAATTGGTAAAAAGTACCGGAGTGTTGGTTGACTGTCAGCCATTTGTACAAAACACAAGGTACCTGCGAGCGAGACTACAGATCGACGTAACGGGTGACACGGCCAGTGCTGGAATTTTGACTTGTACCCTGTGTGGAGATTGGATAACGTCAAGATCGTATATCGGTGGTATTCCGCAATCAGCTGGACAAAAAGAAAAAGAAATTGGAATTGGTGAGTCGCACGTTCCTAATATTTTCCTTAATAAAATTTCCTAGTGTTTTATTTGCGTAAGAACGAATTAGTTATTTATTTGTGGGGTTTTAAATCAATTTAAAATGGATGACGAAAAAAGAATTTTAATTCGTAAAAGGGGCGCAGTTAAAAGTAAATTAACAATGTTTAGTAAATTTTTGGAACAATTATTAATTGTAGAAGATGTAACTTTTGCATTATACATTGAATTAAAAACAAGATTAGAGAAAGTTAAAGGGTTATTGGATGAATTTGAGGAAATTCATATGGAAATAGAGCTAGAGAGTGGTTCTGATGATGAGTATAATGGCGCGGTAGAGGAACGTGAAAAGTTTGAAACTGATTTTTATCAAATTCTAACAAAGGGAAATTTGGTTTTGATGGCGAGTGAGGGAAAGTTTGAAGAAAAACCGAGTGAGTTGGATCAGGCCGAGAGAAATAGTAATGTTGGGTCAGAGAGTTCTGGGTTTTCTCCTCAAACTAGACCGCAGCTGCCTGCCATTCCCATACCGAATTTTTACAGGAAAGCTTGAGCATTGGTTGGAATTTAAAGACATGTTTGATTCATTAGTACATAGTAATATGACCATAACAAATGTGGAAAAGTTTCATTTCCCGAAAAAGGCGGTACAGGGTGAGGCACAAAAGTTAATACAGTCACGACAAATGACAGCTGAAAATTATGACATAATTTGGAAGTTACTATGCGAAAGATATGATGATAAGCCGATGTTAGTAGAATTTCATTTGGATAACTTGTTAAATTTGCCTAACGTAAATAGGGAATCTGCTTCTGATTTGCAAAATATGTCTGATACTCTAACAGAGGTATTATATCACTTGGAAAAATTGGGATTGTCAGTAGATTCTTGGGATCCGTTCTTAATTCATATAATGGTAAAAAGATTGGATCAAACGTCATTTTTAAAATGGGAAGAACGGAGACCCAAGGGTGAGTTGGCAACGATAAGTCAATTTAAAGAGTTTTTGGGGAAGAGAGTTGACAATTTAAAAAATTGTGAACGAAAAAGGAAAAGTGAAGGTAAATCTGAGATTAAAAAAGAATTTAAAGGTTCAAAGGCTCACAAAAGCTTTCTATCGGCAGAAGCGCTTAATCAATGTCCTCTATGTAAAAATAAGCATCAAATTTATGAGTGTCAAAAGTTTATAAAAATGAGAACGTATAATAGATATGAGTTTATTAAAAAGGTGGGGTTATGCTTAAACTGTCTTGCAGAAACAACTCACATAGGCTCAGCATGTACAGCTCCGTCATGTGGAAAATGTGGTAAACGGCATCACCATTTATTGCATTATGAACCACGTCCGGAAATTAGGGGATTACGAACGACTCCTGCTGCAACAGATGGAATTGGTCGAGATAGTGGGGGACAAGTGGAGGAGTCGGGGTCAAATAATTCTTTTCAGGTGAAATCATTTTTTTTTTCATAATGGTGATGAGGTGGAAGGAGAGGTACTGCTTTCTACAGCTTTGGTGCAAATTAAGGATGTTGAAGGAAACTGGCACAGTTGCAGAGCTCTTCTAGATAGTGGGTCGCAACCAAATTTAATAAGATCCGAGTTAGTAGAAAAGTTAGGATTACGAAAGCAGAATGTAGATGTGTCAATTGTAGGTGTTGGTAGCAGTTCGTCGATGATAGGTGAACGGTGTGTAGTAGACTTACAGTCTAATTACAAAAAATATGAAGGGACGATTTCATGTTTGATACTGTCACATATTAGTGACCAAACGCCTTGTAAAAAGTTGTCCATTTCCCATTTAAGTATTCCAAGAAATTTACAACTGGCTGATCCTGGGTTTAATAAACCTCAACAAGTAGATCTACTTTTAGGTTCAGTTTGTTCTATAGTCTATTGTGTGTGGGTCAAATCAAACTGGGAAATAATCAACCAATACTGCAAAAAACAAGGTTGGGATGGTTGGTTACGGGAGCGTTAATAGCACAGGAGTACGGATGCGAGAAAAAGTTGCATGTAAGGTCAGTAGATATTCAGAGTCAGTTACAAAGGTTTTGGGAAATAGAAGAGGTAGCTGGTGAACATCAAGATTGTTCAATCGAAGAAAGTGAATGTGAAAGAATATTCAATGAAACTGAGGCTAGGGGGTCAGATGGGAAATTTGTCGTACAAATTCCTCTATTGGATTCAGTTTCAAAGTTAGGGTATTCTAAACAAGTAGCAATGAAAAGATTTTTTTCAATGGAGAAGAGGTTGGAAAAGGATCCGAGAATTTGTAGAATGTATAGGGACTTCATGCAGGAGTATAAAGGATTAGGGCATATGTCTTTGGCAACGTCGAATGATCAGGTATCTTACTACATGCCGCACCATGGAGTAATAAATGATGGCAGTGAAACTACAAAACTTCGGGTAGTCTTTAATGCGAGTGCTAGTAGCGATACCGGAGTGTCCTTCAATGATTTACAGTACAATGGTCCTAAGCAACAGGAGGATTTGTTTTTTATCTTGATAAGGTTTAGGCAACATCAGGTAGTAGTATGTGGTGATGTGGCGAAGATGTATAGGATGATTTGGGTTGCACCGGAGCAGCGATCATTACAAAAAATAGTTTGGAGGTTTTCGCCTGATGATGCAGTGTCGGAGTGGACGTTGAATACAGTCACATATGGGACAAGGTCTGCTCCCTATTTGGCAATAAGGTGTCTTCGGCAGTTGGCGCTAGACAATATCGAAAATTCACCAAAGGCCTCAGCAGTAATATTGAAAGACTTCTATGTCGATGATTTGTTGACGGGAGCAGAATCGACCGAAAAGGCAATCCAATTATGTCAAGATGTGGCAAACATATTAAGTTCAGGTGGTATGAAGTTACGGAAGTGGGTGTCCAATGATGTAACAGTGATGAGAGGGTTAAGTGATGAAACTCGACAGGCTAATCTTGTAGAATTTGGCGATAGGGAGGCAAACAGAACATTGGGTTTGTGGTGGAATTTCCAAGAGGATAATTTAAGATTTGTGGTAGAGTTCACGGGTTTCAAACAAAGAGCGCCAAAAAGATCCATTTTGTCAGAGGTGTCCAAGATAGTTGATCCGTTGGGGTTGGTAGCACCAGCAGTGGTGTTGGCGAAAATGCTGATCCAGAAACTATGGCAGGAAAACTTGGACTGGGATGAGTCATTGCCTCTTTCTTTAGAAACTGACTGGGTAAGACTTCAGATGGAAATGGGAACGTTAAATAAGCTCATAATTCCCAGAAAGCTGATTGGAAATAATACCCAAATTGAGATTCATGGATTCTGTGATGCATCCACAGTCGCGTATGGGGCCTGTTTGTATGTGCGAAGTGTGACTGAAGATGGAACGGTGCAGGTTATGTTACTTTGTTCTAAGGCTAGGGTAAGTCCTCTTAAAAAACTTACGATTCCAAGATTAGAATTATGTGGTGCAGTTCTGTTGTCACAATTGGTTACAAAGGTAAAAGGTGCCTTAAATGTAGAATTAGATAACATAGGGTTATGGTGTGATTCTACGGTTGTTTTAGGTTGGATAAATACGTCTGTACATAAGCTACAAACATTTGTTGGAAATAGGGTCTCGGTAATTCAAGGTTTAACCAAGGCGAATGAATGGAGACATGTTAAGTCAGAGGACAATCCTGCTGATGTTCTGTCGAGGGGAATGTACCCCAATCAGTTATTGGAGTGCTCAAAATGGTGGAATGGGCCATTCTGGTTAAAGTTAGGTCAAGATGAGTGGCCGCTGTTTCAACGAGGGGAACCAATAAATTTGCCTGAAATGAAAGTTTTAGTAGTCGTAGATCCAGAGGAGGAGGAGTTTCAATTTCACAAATTTAGTAATTTAAGTAGGTTACAACGAGCTGTGTGTCATATCTTTAGATATGTTAAAAAGGTTAAGGGAGAAGCCTTTAGGGAATGAAGTCTTCTTAACATCCGTAGAGTTGGAGCATGCATTAATGATATTGGTAAAGATTTCTCAGAAAGTATCCTTTCGTCAGGAAATCAGGGACCTTTTAGCGAAAAGGCCCATTTCTAATAAAAATCTACAGCTACTTAGTTTGTTTATGGACGATAACGGGATATTAAGGGTTGGAGGTAGGCTACATTTAGCAAACTTAGGATACTCCAAGAAACATCCTATGCTGGTAAGTTCAAAATATCGTCTAGCATATCTGCTAATGGATAGAGAACATAAACGCCTCTTACATGGTGGTCCCCAATTATTGTTGTGCTCATTACGGGAAAAATATTGGATTATTGGAGGCCGTGGTTTAGCTAGGAAGGTAGTTCGTCAGTGTGTGACATGTTTTAAGGTTAATCCCATTTCTCTTGAACAAATAATGGGAAGTCTCCCAGCTGAGAGAGTCAGGCCGACACCACCTTTTCACGTTACGGGAGTAGACTATGCAGGGCCCCTTTATATTAAAAATAGATATGGACGTGGAGCTAAAAAATTTAAGTGTTACGTTAGCATATTTGTCTGTTTGTCTGTTTGTCACATTGAAGCAGTCTCAGATTTAACTTCTGAATCCTTTATCGCGTGTTTTCGTCGGTTTGTTGCAAGAAGGGGAAAACCTGTTAAAATGTTTTCAGACAATGGGTCTAACTTTGTAGGAGCAAACTCGGAACTCAAAGAATTAGCGGAATTTTTAAGATCTCAGTCAGAAATAATACGTACTGGTATTAATAACGAGGGAGTAAATTGGTCGTTCATTCCGCCAAACTCTCCCAATTTCGGTGGGCTCTGGGAGGCAGGGGTTCGGTCATGTAAATCTCATTTAAAGAAAGTTTTGGGTAACTCTGTGCTTACGTATGAAGATCTAAGCACCGTTCTTACGCAAATAGAAGCGGTCCTGAATTCCCGCCCATTGGTACCCCTATCCTCCAACCCCACAGACCTGGATGTCCTAACTCCTTCCCATTTTTTAATCGTGCGACGTCTCACCTCCCTACCAGATTCGGACTTGAAAGACGTGCCTGTGAATTGGCTGTCAAAGTATCAACACATGCAGCTGGTATGTCAGCATTTTTGGTCAAGATGGTCAATGGAGTACCTTGGCGAGCTCCAGCAAAGAGGAAAATGGAAGGAATGCCCCAACCTAGGAGTTGGACAATTGGTAGTGATAAAAGACACTAATTTGCCACCACTAAAGTGGAAGTTGGGACGGGTGATATCAGTGTATCCCGGTCCAGATAATAACGTTCGTGTTGCATCAGTGCGTACCTCCGATGGAGTGTTAAAACGGGCTATATCCAAACTATGTCCTCTACCCTCAAAGGAAGGGAACTAAGACTATATTTCTGTTTATGTTAATGTTAATGTTAAGTATAATTGAAATTATATTTCAAGGTGGGGGTATGTTCAAACTGTAGTTTTAAGATTTTTGTTAACGCTTGGCAACGCCGCGAGTCTCTTGGCTCGTTCGAGTCTGAGCGAAAGGTGTGTGAGAAGAATCGCCGAAGTCTGGGCGCAACGAAAGAAAAATATGTATGGTTTTTGGTAGTTGTACAAGTTGGAAGTTATTAAATGTTTTTTAACTAAATGGTAATTTTACTGGAAAATTAAATACGGGATTTACACCCCAACACCCGGAGAATGCCCTTTTCTAGACCAGTGAGTTTTAAGAACTATATTTGTTCGATTGTCTACGTTTTCCATTGTCTTGCCATATACTGCCTTAACCATGATTTTATAGAGATTTTTTTCCGACTTTGCTGTCGCCTTATTTCTCATCTCAGTGTTGAGATCGACATATTTTTTTAACCAAGGCGATTGCTTAAACTTTAAAGCTCGGTGAACTTTAGTAAGAATCAAGCCGTTGGCTAAAGCTTGTTTGAGGTTTCTGTAGTGTATTATATATTTTTCGTTGTTGTTCAAATTCGGTATCAACTTGCTATTTTTCGACTTCGAATTTGGAGGTATTATACTCTCCACCAGAAAAGGTAAATCTGAATGTTCTTCATGCAGGCTATAAGGGTATAATACGTCTACTTCAAATACAAATCCGTAATTATCATCATCGCCTATGGAATGTACATCCAAGTTGTTAATGTCATCCTCTTACAGCCATGTAAACTCACCCGTCGGTAAGGTTTGACTCATACTATAACCATATAAATTTGTAGCGTCAAGGTATGATATGTATGATGTATCCAAGAACGGGTTGTAATTTGGTAGGTAAGGATTATTGGCCGTTTGTTTTCTGCCTACACATTGACTGATTCCGCCGCGAATTCCTTTCTTAAAGAAATTAAGCATGTCGATATCAGTCAGCAATTCCAATTCGACTTTGGTATAGCGTAGCATGGAATCCCATGATAATCCGGGAGATGTGAAATACTGTGCGGGGTCTAACTTGTATGCGTCCAATGCCACTTCTCTAAAATTCTCAAATACATCGCATAATATCATCACATCCGAAGTAAGATATACATCGGAATAATCTCCCAAAGTTTTACATTCAAATAATCTCCACACTTTCAAATCCCTAGCATACTCATCATCCGATATATGCTGCTCTCTCAATTTATCGTAAAACTGAGCTTTCAAAGGCAGACTGTCATACTCTAATTTATCCATTCTATCTACAAAGCTATACGGAAAAACTCCTTTCTGTCTCATAATATCGAATTTCTCAGGATTGAAAAATCGTTTCCTTGTTTCGATGAAATGTTCGGAAGGTCAATTTTTGGATAATTCATCTAAAGAACTAGCCAAAAATCTGAAACTATCTAGAAATCTTAGATTTATATAATTCTTTTTCATTTTACCATCACTACCTTCATAATTAAGCGTGTGTATGGGTTTTGTGAAAGAAATATATTTTTCCTTATTTTGTGCGATAACCTCAACTCGCTCGCCTTCTCCGAATAATTGTTTTATAAATAGATGTCCATCATATCCAGTCATATTGTGACTAAATATTGGTATGAACTTGGGAATTTTGTAATTTAAATTACAATTGCTGTGGGCAGCGCCAGGTCTCACCTTCCCAGTTAGGTGACAATGGTCCCTTACTTTAACCTCGTCACTAGTAAACGGCTCATCGCAAATATTACATACATTGGCAGTCATATAATCTTCAATTTCCCTAATAGTCAGAGGTATCATTGGAATCACATTCTTCAAGTGGCTATTGTATATATTCAAAACGTCAGCCTCTAATCGCCTTACAAATTCCTTACCGGCATTCTCGCCCCGATATTTTACGAATTTAGTCAGCGAATCATCGTATGAACACTTAATCAGGTATGCGAAAGAATAGGCTTCATGCGCATGTGTACGGATGGTATATGAATTTGACGCATTGGGCTGACAGGAAGCTATTGGTTTTAAAGCCGATTCAAAATCTGCATAAATAACAAAAGGGACTTTTAATTGCTTTTCGGAATTTTTGAATTTCAATATGTTTCCCGGCGCGTATAATCCTCGATTATCTTTTACTAATTCAGTAGTCGGCATGGTTGTATACACATGGTTACAATCGTTCGACTGATGTCGCAGCAATATATTTTCATTAGAAAAATAAAGTAGGCATCCATCGCAAAAGAATTTCTTACTATTACTTTTATTAATCTGACTTGAAACTAATCTTGAGAGGTTTTTAATCCAGCAATAGTGACTATTACCAGTTTCATCAGTGATTAAAAGCAAATTTATATGGGCACGCAAACGTCTCTGCGAATATCTTAAAGGACCTACAATAACATGCTTCACCTTACCTTCTACAAAACTCTGCTCCACCCCATACACGTTAACACTAATATTATTCTGATCTTCAAACTTTAAGATCCCCTTCAACTTCATAGGAAATTCTAGCCCTTGTAAATTCAGCACGGTTCCAATGTCGGGATAAGATGCCACAGAGCCACTGCTTTGATTGGTTGGATACAGCGCAGATACTATTGCCCAAGCGAAACAATATTGATCATTATTCTGCACATTTATTACGGCATGCTTAAGTCCTATCTCCTTAGGTAACTCCATGTACGAACTTCCCCCCAAAGGTGAAAATTTGTTGATATTAATTTCCACGAAGAGCACTTCTTGCAGAGCCCAGCCTAAAAAAAATGCATTTTAATTATTATTATATACCGAAAACCCTATATTTCTCTAAACTTACCGGAATTTTTCTCTTCAAACTCCAGACTTTGTGAGGATACATTATCTCTAAATACCATCAACGCGCCATCCAAATCCGTTGATGCGTCAATAATTCGATTCTTACTATTGAAAGACTTCACATCTCCCACTTCCTGGGTGTGCAGAGTATACCTCCTGAACGTTTCAATATTGACCTTAACGCTGCTATGAATTGCGATTACACTTTCCAATAATCCTAATATCCTATGTTTCACCGAATCAAAGAATGTGTCGTAATTAATATGCCTTTCATCACTATTTACTCTATAGCTGGCAATTCTGCATTGAAATGCGCTTTTTATGAGTTGCACGCCTTTCGAGTGTATTATCAAGGCATTGTTCTTATGACGCAAAGTTCTATTATGCGAGTATAATTGGTTTGATGAGATGTCTATGTCACATGGTACGCAGCGTTCCATTCTTAATTGTCGCGGCTGAAGCGTTTTGCTTCCTGCTGGACCTTCATTTCTGCCATTATTACTTGCAGGCCTCTTTGCGGCTGGACCTCCATTTCCGCCATTATTATTTGCAGGTCTCTTAGTTCCTCTAGACGTTCCGACGATTCTCTTCGGAATTAACTTGCAACTACTCTTCCGATGTCTATTCAAGTTATCGACCCGAGTAAAAGTTGAACCACAATTGCACACAAACATAGTTAATACAGCTTAGAGATAATAAAATTCACGATGTAAATTAAATAACGAAGCTGCGACGTCTGCTTTTATACAATCCTCATTCTCCCCTTCCTCAACTCACTTATTTTCATGATCGATGTGAGTCTACGTACAGAGCTCCTCCCCCTACACCAATTTAAAGTAATTGCAATGAGCAATTACAATTGGCATTTGCAATGAGCAATTACAATTAGCATTTTCAATGAGCAATTACAATTAGCATTTGTAATGAGCAATTACAATTAGCATTTGTAATGAGCAATTACAATTAGCATTTGTATTGAGCAATTACAATTAGCATTTTCAATGAGCAATTGCAATTAGCATTTGTAATGAGCAATTAAAATTAGCATTTTCAATGAGCAATTACAATTAGCATTTGCAATGAGCAATTACAATTAGCATTTTCTTACAATTAGCATTTGTAATGAGCAATTACAATTAGCATTTGTAATGAGCAATTAGAATTAGCATTTTCAATGAGCAATTACAATTAGCATTTGTAATGAGCAATTACAATTAGCATTTTCAATGAGCAATTACATTAACGACTTTTACTTATTTTCATGATCGAAACTACATAGAGCAATTGAATATCCCTTACTGAAGAGCGACTACTCCAATTGATGAAGTACTTTTTTAAAGTACTTACAAAGGACGGGGGAAATTCACCACGCATACCAGTACTCATCTAAACTGTATAAGAGTGAACGGGCGGAGTTTGTGGATTATTAATATTTGAAACGTAACAGTGGACATATATTGAAAAGAAAATTTCAAAATGAATCCGGTAAGACGTTTAGAACTTCTGGTTCCACTTGATGAAAACCATGAGCATCTATTTGGAGAAATTTGGGGCCCTTCTGATGAAATGGTAAATTTTCCAAGTGATTACTTATTACTCCAATTTTTATTACATTGTGTTGTTAATGATTAATATTGTTTTCTTTGTTATAGCAAGCAGGCGAAGGCAACTACTTCGACCAAGTTGAAGGGCCTGTCCATAATGATGCAAATGCGGTTGGTGAAGTGGTGCCAGAAGTTGACGAGCTAGTGGTGCCGGACTTTGAGGAAGCGGCTGCGCATGAAGATGCTCAGTCCGATGGATGGTCTACGGATACTGACCAGAGCAGCGAGGACTACGGCGTCGACCTTGCCGAAGGGGACAGTGTGCCCACCGTTAGAGAATTTACTAATCATCTCCAACGGAATGCATACTGTTGTATAATCACGTCATATGTGATTGTTCATTTAAAAAGGCCTGGAGTCGATAGGGAAGTTCATTTGTGCCCCATGTGTTTCGATCGGTATTCACACGATCACGTTCGGAATACCTGGGGTTCTTACAGCCATGTCCGTAAACATCTCAGTACAATGGGCGAAGAGGAAACTGATTATGATGATTGTTATGCGTGTGAGCTTCCTCTTTACCAATTTTGTATTCGAGATGTTTGCGGTGACTGTAATTAAATGGACAATCACATATGCAAGCTCGTCATCTTCGTACGCATTTTGTATTCTCGATTTAGTTTTGGTTCTTTGCTTTTTTTTGTAATTTATTTTTAATATATAATAAATGATATATTTATAAAAAGTACTTTAATTTATTACCCTTTTTGAAAAAATTGCTAAATAAGTTAAGTTTAAATGTTTATGCTCAGTTGATTACTCTTAATATTTTCTAAATAAATTAAATAATGAGAAATTTACGCATATCTGTTACTGAGCATTTAGTTTAGTGAAATTATATGAAAAAATTACTTTAATTTATTACCCTTTTCGAAATAATTGCTAAATAATAATTGCTAAATAAGTTAGTTTAAATGTGTATGACCAGTTGATTACTCTTAATATTTTCTAAATAAATTAAATAATCGAGAAATTTACGCATATCTGTTACAGAGTATTTAGTTTAGTGAAATTATATGGAAAAATTAGTTTAATTTATTACCCTTTTCGAAATAATTGCTAAATAATAATAATAATAATAATTGCTAAATAAGTTAGTTTAAATGTGTATGACCAGTTGATTATTCTTAACATTTTCTAAATAAATTAAATAATTCAGAAATTTAGATATATCTGTTACTGAGTATTTAGTTTAGTGAAAAAAATTTGTTTACTAATCTTCATTAATTAGCCCCATAAAAAGTAATCATCATTATCTGTAGCTGATTATGAGATGTTTTTTTTTTTTTGAAGAATAGCTGTCAGTAGATAGCACGTCCATTAATTTTAAAGATTCAGTAAGTAAAGGCAATGACGTTTAGAATAAAACTTTACAAGTTGATTTCTTGTTCAATTGTCACAATCTAAACGGCATTGTCATTAGTTACAGAACCGTTAAAGTTAATGAACGTTCTATCTACTGACAATAAATCTTTTTTAAAACTTTTTTAAACTTTATTTTTAAAATCTTTTTTAATTAATTGTTTTGTATTGAATAATTTTTTCTTTATTAAAATTCCCATTTTACTGATTATTTAAACATGTAAATATAAAGGTATATGCGTTCAAAAAAAAGGAATACGTTAAAATAAATAATTTTTATTTTTTTATAAAAGAAATTTAAATATACATCTTAAAAATATAAATATACAGCTTAAAATAATTATAAAGTAAAAAACTATAAAGGAATTAAAATTTATAAACAAATATATAAATAAAAACGTGAAAAAACTATACTACTTTAAATAAAGAAAATAAAATCTAAATAAAAATGTGAAGAAACTATACTACTTAAAATAAAGAAAATAAAATCTAAATAAAAATGTGAAAAACTAATACACACTACTTAAAATAAAGAAAATAAATTTAAAATAAAAAAAACATGAAAAAAAATTACCTACTACTTAAAATAAAGAAAATAAATCTAAATAAAAATGTAAAAAAACTAATTACCTACTACTTAAAATAAAGAAAATAAATCTAAAATAAAAAAAAACATGAAAAAACTAATACCTACTACTTAAAATAAATCTAAATAAAAAACGTAAAAAAAAAACTAATACCTACGACTTAAAATAAAGAAATAAATTTAAATTAAAAATTAAAAAATAAATAAACAATTAAAAATAAAACTAAACTAACCCCAAATAAATTTCCCGCAGCTCATTTGCCGCTTCTTTGAAGCGGCCCCACTTCTCGCTCCTCTCCTCCAATTCAGCCCGCAATTCTTTGCCCATAGCCCGACGCTTCTTTAATTCATCCTGGATGTTGACCAATCGCTTCTCGATACGCTCAATTTCATAATCCTCAGCGGCTATGAGCTTAGCCAGCTCAGGGTCCCGAGTTGTTTGAGGGATCGCAGACTCCAGGGCTTTTATTAAAGTTGCCGGCGGTCCGCTTCCATTTATTCAAATATTTTGAAGGATTCTCGGCTTCTTCGAGAATCCCTCTTCCTTGGCGGCAGGTCTCTTTTTACCCGCCCGAGTGTTCGTCTTTGATTTTGCGGGCTGCACGGCTGTTGATGTTGGAACCTCGGCGGCGGCAGCTTCCAAAAACGGCAGTCCGCCGGCCTGGACTTGATCGTCAGGGATCAATATTGGGGCTTCCAGTATGGGGCCGGCGGATTCTCCGGCGGGGAACATCTCGGGGGCCGGGATGTCGAACTCAACCATAAGCTCCTCCGCGGTGAAGTCACGCAGATATTCACTGGCCATTTTTTAATTTTTTTTATTTAATTTTAAATCGACGGATTCTAAGATAAAACTGAGTAAAATGTGGCTAGACACGGGATTATATTATTCAAAGAATAAGGGCGGAGTTGTAAAAAGAGGGATGAAAATTCTCTATTCTCATAGGTCGAATATGGACCAATCAAATCCCAGGTAGTGTGGGGCAAGTCGGATATTGAATAGAATAAACCATACACCTGCGAAATAAGTCGACCATTTATCTAAATTTTGATCTTTGTATAATGTCAGGGTATTCTTAACAATTTAAGTAAAATTTAATAATGAGCCTACAAAAAAAAAAAAATGCAGTCATAAATTTCTTGATACCATCTAGAAAAATAAAAATACCTGCAGATTTGACCAAATCTCTAAAATTTATCTAAAATATTACATAAGAGCCTTATCGTCTTTGAAAAATGTCAGGACGGACATTTTTTTAACAATTGAGTAAAAGTGGTATGTAATTAATGACCATGCCCAAACTTTGAAGATAAAGATAAAAAAATCTGTCAGAATAAAAATGTATTTCTATCACGTCAATTTATCTGAAATCTTACATAGGAAAAAATATCGCCTTTCAGGAATGGCAGAACATTTTTAACGATTTAAGAAAATGTTTTCTATAATTAATAACCCTACAGAAATTGCAAAAGGTGCACTTTAGATAATTATCTAGAAAAATAAAAAAAGGTATTCTACCAAAATATTTTTTGAACTTGGTGCCGTTAAAACTTAATAAACTTGACGAAAAATAAATTATTTGGCGTTCCATACCTCGAAAATAAATAATAAATAATATAAGTTAAGGGAAAAACCTCGTAAAAATTGTTTTCTTTATGTTATAAATTTCTGATGTTTATAATTAGAAAATATATAATTATTACTTTGTTCAATCAATTAAGAAAATTAAATCAAACGCTATACATTTCTTAATAGAAAATAATTGTGCATCCTGAGTTAAACAAACTATAATAAATCTTTCTGAAAGAAATTAAATAATACATACAAGTAACGTGAAAGTATTATATTGGTCAAATAATTTTTAAATATTTTTTTTCTTTTTCTTGAACTTGGTGTTGTTTAAAACTTAATAAACTTGGGTGAAAAATAAATTATTTGGCGTTCCATACCTCGAAAATAAATAATAAGAGTTAAGGGAAAAAACTCGTAAAAATTGTTTTCTTTATGTTATAAATTTCTGATGTTTATAATTAGAAAATATATAATTATTAATTTGTTCAATCAATTAAGAAAATTAAATCAAACGCTATACATTTCTTAATAGAAAATAATTGTGCTTCCAGAGTTAAACAAACTATAATAAATCTTTCCGAAAGAAATTAAATAATACATATAAGTAACGGGAAAGTATTATGTTGGTCAAATAATTTTTAAATATTTTTGGTTTTTTTTTTTGAACTTAGTGTTGTTTAAAACTTAATAAATAGGGACGAAAAATAAATAATTTGGCGTTCCATATAGAAAAAATAATTTTTATTTTCTTTTTAAAAAAAAAATCATTAAATTTAAATAGGTATGTAATAATTGCTTGTTTAAAACCTCATGTTTAAGTCAAAAATATTTAAAGAAAAAAATATTAATCAAGATTTTATGTGTCATGTTGGTTGTGTACATTTAAAAAATCTGTCCTTAAAATCAAAAAAATCAATACTTTTCTCGTATAACGACTTAAAGCAGGTGTCTTTATGCAGGTACGCAATGCTGAAATCGAGACACCTGTGTTTCGGTCTGTCTATAGTTGGCTAGTTATTATTTTACCTCGCTTCACTCTTAGATTTCCAAGGGCTGGTAGAAAAAACGCATTTATAGGAAACCAGATAAGGATCTCCGTTGCACAAGCTTGCATTTAATAACTGCCGGATGAATACATTTTTTTATTTGTCTGAGAATGGGTGTAATAGATGCCAGTTTCATGCGGATTTACGATTATGAGTAATGACTGAATTTATTTCTCCTTCCCCCCTCGGAAAAAAAAATTGAAAAAAAAAATTTTTTTCCTAATTATAATTGCTCATTATAAATGCTAATTGTAATTGCTCATTACCCTCCTCACTTTTATGGTCCAGAACCCGTATTCTTTCTCTACTAATGTGTTTTTTGTTCTAATTAAATATTAATCTAGTTTAATATGACCGGAAAAGAGACTTCATTACTTTAATATGCACTTATTATCTATAAAGCAATAATTATTATTATTAGAGCTGAAACTCATCAATTTTCAATAATAATAGGCATCAAAAACTACACTGACGATAACTATTCCCGTCCATTTATTAAAATATAACTAAACGTTACATAAAGCAATATTCACAACTACCCATTATTTTATTCCCATACGTCGGACCAACCTAACTTTTTATCTTAGGACGCGACGCGGTGGTCCTATATATTGCAGCACAGTTTTCTAGAAAAGTAAGTAAGTTATCAAAAAAATCACCGAAATAAAAAAGTTTCTTTGATTCTTTGGCTACAACTTTGTCGCTTACTATATACATCTATCTTTAAAAACAAAAAAGTTTTCTCGATCGAGTATTTGTTGCTGCATTTTTACCAAATTTCTTGTAACCAACATTTTAAAAATAAATTACTTGTGACACGTAATTTTTTTTGCATTTCTGTCATGTAAGTCGTGATAACAAAGGTCTAAATTGGTTTTCCTAAAAATTTCAATTCAATCGGACTTAAACTAAGAGAGATATAGGATGATAATAAAAATTCCCTAAAATATGAGATTTTTTGGAAATTGTCGATTTTGGCCAATTTGGCAATTCCAAATTGTCTGGCGAACTCCAAAATCGGATCCGCCAGGACGATTTACATAGGAATCAATTATTTTTAGGTGGTTGTTCGCGAGTGTTATAGGAAGTGCATCTTTAAGGTGCGTTTCCACCAAAAAACAATTACAAGCAAACATTGGCAAACATTTGTGAACGTTTGAAAACGTTTGGAAATGCTTGTTCGGTTCTGTTTGTGTAGTTAAAAACAAAACAAGAATTCGCGAATAACAGTGGGTTTGCGAACACTTGTCAACGATCCATATTAATTGTACTTCTAATAAAAGTGCATTTCCACCAAGCGCGCAAAACGTTTGCAAATGTTTGCGAATAATCAGCAATGTTTGCAAACAAATTTATAAAGGTGCATTTCCACCAAGCGCGCAAAACGTTTGCAAATGTTTGCGAATAATCAGAAATGTTTGCAAACCAATTTATAGGTTCGGTGGAGACGAAATTAAGAATGTTTGTAAACATGTGCGAGCAGTTGCAAACGAACAGCAGCGTTCCGGCTGTTGTCGGTACCTCAAAGAGATTTGTTGTTTGTGCGCGTTTAGTGGAAACGTATTTTCAGTAGCTTATTTACTTTTTAGCAGTACAATGAGAATGGATCGTTGACAAGTGTTCGCAAACAAACTGGTATTCGCGAATTCTTGTTTTGTTTTTAACTAGACAAACAGAACCGAAAAAACATTTTCAAACGTTTTCAAACGTTCACAAATATTTGCCAATGTTTGCTTGTAATTGTTTTTTGGTTTAAACGCACCTTAAAAAGTAAATAAACTACTGAAAATACGTTTCCACTAAACGCGCACAAACAACAAATCTCTTTGAGGTACCGACAGCGGCCGGAACGCCGCTGTTCGTTTGCAATTGCTCGCATATGTTTACAAACATTCTTAATTTCGTCTCCACCAGGCTTATAAATTTGTTTGCAAACATTTCTGATTATTCGCAAACATTTGCAAACGTTTTGCGCGCTTGGTGGAAATGCACTTTTTTTAGAGACTGCTCGTTCTCGGGCTAAAATGCAATAAAGGAGGAATTAGAAATCTGAAATTTTAATAAGTTTCAATAAATACATAATGCAGTTAAGGAAATAATAAATTATTTAAATCTGAATTTTAAATGTTATTTTTAAATATAATTAATAGGGCATATTTTATAACGTTTAAATAAACATTTATTTTGTAAGTATGTGTTTTGATTTATATTTTAATTTATAAAAATTAACCAATTATTGAAGTAAAAAATATAAATTAGGAATTTTTATTATATTATATATTAATTCCACATTCAAAATACACTGAAGTTTTCTCGTAAACTAATAATAGATATTTATTTTTTTAATTGTACGCTCAACGATATTTTTCAGATGTTAGCATAATTTTCAATAAACACAAATACCTATTTTATGCGTTCCCAGTATTTCGTCTCCTATATTTACAACAAAAAAAGGATGACATTATTGTGCGATAAAGATAAGTATATACCAACTCTTGCAACCACTGTAAAAGGCTGGTCCATGTTGCGAGCGGTTGCAGTTGGTATATGACGTCACGCTTTCTAAATCGACTGATTTTGACAGCAACCGCGATCAGGACCACTAAATCGAAAAAGGCTTTAGTGATTATTATCAACGGTTGCGCACCGCTGAACGAACCCATTGAATACCAATTAAAGACAGGCGCCACTAAAAGGCACCGAATCCTCGGATCAGCTCGGCTACTCTCGGTAAGATTGGTCTCGCGCGAAATTTAAACTCGCATGCCGTTCTGTCACAAGGAAAGAATATAAAAATCTAACTTCAATTCTACAAGTAAACAAAACACATTTTTAATAGAAGTATTTACAAGAACACAAATTTTGAATATTTTTGTGGATGATTTTGTTCTACTTATGAAAAGTATTTGCTTATTTTTAGGGCCGCTTTTACAAACGTCGGATAAAGCTTATTCTATGGTTAAGGTACATAAACGGCTATACATTTATTCTTAGTGTTTAGAAACCATAATTTGTTGTGCGTTAATTATAGAATATTTCGTAATAGGAGGATCAAAGCAAGCTATATAGTTTGTGAATGTGTGAATGTTTTTTATTCTTTGTTAAAAATTGTTACATATCTACATAATCGAAGAAACATTTTTTACTCATATATATGTATAGTTATACCTACCTGCAACCATTTTTAATATAAATATGAAACAAATGTATACATTTTTATGTGGCAGTACGAATTAAAAAATTAATAGGTAGGTATAAGAGAGATTGAAAATATTCAATTGGAATTTTAATTTTACACCAGATTTGTGACTTTCAAAACCCAGTTGAGCATACCAATCGGTAAAAATTCTTACCCTAGAACTTATAAACTTTACAAGCTTTTTTTAATATGCTGTGACTGATGTTATTGTTATATATCCATTTTTTATGAAATAAAAGACATTTACTTATCCTTTACCAGTTTATTGAAATGAAAGGATATGTGCAGTTTCAATTACAACACATAAGAGTAAAGTGCAAGAAACTTACGAGTTAAAGTATTTTTTTTTCAAAAAACACTACACTAATTACAATATATTTAATGGCTAAAAAAGTATAAAATAGTTACACACACTTAATTATATATTTTTATGTTAGAAACTAATATTAAACTCTATTACCACAAATTCAAGTACAAAATACTGAAGCCCTAATATACACCTATAACAAATGCTACAACTACAAAAAAAATGTAAATAAATTAGGTCTCTTTTTAGTTTTTTTTTTTTGAAGTAAAGAATCCTGTCTTTTAAACTAAAATGTCTTTTTTTTATGTTTTTCTATCTGTCTCACATCTTTTTTCTCAATAAATCTTTCAATTTCTTTACGATGGCCAGCTTTAATGTCTAATGGTTTTTCTTTTAAAAATATTTCCACAACTTCACCTAAAACAGAATCGCTTCACTTACCCTGCTCATATAAACATAGAAATGTATGTGTTCACACATAGTAGTTTTTATTGAATAATGTGAGTAATCACACATAATAGAGATTTTAAGCCCTTAAAAAAATCTCCTTATTTTGGCGCTGTTGTGGTTATTTTTGCTAACCATAACAATAAGCACGGCAATGAAATTAAAGACATTTTAAACCACAATTTTAAACTTCACAAAGTGACAGGCCACAGGCGATAGTTATTTTGTTTTGGTTTTTCTAACCTCAGAGTTTTTGGTATTTTGTAGTAGGATAGCGTAAATTCCAGAATTTGATCTTAAGCATTAAGATCAAATTCTGTGGGATAAGTTTTGTGAAACTATATTTCAGCTTCAAAAGACCGGAAATATTTAGATTAGCAAGGGTTCTTCGAATTCATAATAATATCAGGACAAGATCAGGACTATTCACATACCTAAAAAGTATCCAAAGTATGCACAATTAAAATATGTTTTCGCAGGCCAACGTCAAATCTGACAGAACTCTAACAGTAGTTGGGTTATGTTTTTCTCAAGAATCTAATATCACTTTTGCGCGTTGTCAGATACTCAATTTAAATTTTACAATCACGACATTGAAAAAAAAATTAAACATGATATTTAAACATTGAACAATATTATTACGATATAAAGAAAAAATATAACAAATACTCCGTAGGTTAAAGAAATAGATATTTTTTTTTAAATAGTTTAATGTTAAATATTTTAATCAGCACATGCATCTCCTTTTTCAAAATTATCTAATATGCTCGAAAATCTGAAACGTGTGGCAACGGTGCTTTGTTACGCATAACGATAGACATAACCACTCTCTATCAATTTTCTGTAAGGAACGGAATCGGTTATCGTTATTAAAGTTAAAGGAACGACAAACCTCCATTGCGCATGCTCACAATAACGATAACGGAAGAAAAGCGAATAATTAAAGGGCTTAAAATCTCTCTAATATGACGAATACATACCTTACATATTTTGCAGTATGAAGTTTTGCATTCTGACTCGAAGTGCCCTTAAAAAATTTTCATGTACTACTTGGTCTAATCAACTACTTTAAATAAAGTCACTGGAAACCCCCTATTTCTGTTTTGGTTTGTTTTGCAATGTGTTCCATCCATACATATTATTCTGTCGAAAACCTTCAATTTACATTCATAAATCCTAAACAAAAATCTTCGTCACGAAGTATTGGAAGATTTTCACCCAACAGTATTTTGTATAGTACCAATTTAAGAGCCATTGGCCCAGTCAGACATACAGTGATTTTTTCTGAAATTAAAACAGAAACTCATACCAATTCTGATTACCATTTTTAAGAAAATGTAAGATTTTTAAACGAGATGGGCATACTCCATACATTTTTATAGATCCACAAGCTTTTTCAATTCGTCCACGATATTTGCTATTATATCCTGAAAATAATTTGAGTAGATAGTAAATTAAAGAACTTTTTATTTCGTTACCTGTTTCATACTTTTTTGGTTAATATTTATATTAAAAAAGGTTGCAGGTAAGTATAACTCTACATCTATGGGAAAAAAAAATTTCTTCGATTATGTAGGTATGTAACAATTCTTAACATAGAATAAAAAAATATTCACATTTTCACAAACTATCTATAGCTTGCTTTGATTCTCCTATTACGAAATATTCTATAATTAATGAACAACAAATTATAATTTCTAAACAGTAAATAAGCCAATACTTTTCATAAGTAGAACAAAATCAACCACAAAAATATTCAAAATTTCTTGCAAATATTTCTACTAAAAATGTGTTTTGTTTACTGTAGAATTGAGGTTAGATTTTTATATTCTTTCCTTGTGACAGAACGGCATGCGAGTTTAAATTTCGCGCGAGACCAATCTTGCCGAGAGTAGCCGAGCTGATCCGAGGATTCGGTGCCTTTTAGTGGCGCCTAAATACGATTCCCACTAGGCGGAAAATCTGTAGGCGGATTTTCTGTATCCAATTCTATTGGTCGATTCGAAAATTAATTCGAAAACCACCAATAGAATTGTATGCAGAAAAACCGCCTGCAGATTTTCCGCCTAGTGGGAATCATATCCTCTCTCTATTTTTATCCTATCTCCATGATTATAAATTATAATTCTGTGGTCCTGTAGTATATGTCGATGGTTCTTGTTTTGGCCTGAAGTGACTAATGGCAACTTATAAATATAACGTGCAGACCATAAAAAAAAGAAGTATTAATTTTGTAGTTTTGGAAATTTTGACATCCATAAACGTAAATAAATATAAAACAAGTTTTTAACAAAAAGTCTGAAAATGGGATTTCTAACGGTATTAAAGAAAATGAAGCAAAAGGAAAAAGAAATGAGAATACTTTTATTGTAAGTATCACTTGTATTGAAATTATCCCTTTCTTTATATTTTCGTTATAGGGGATTAGATAATGCAGGAAAAACGACGATTCTAAAAAGATTCAATGGTGAACCTATAAATACAATATCTCCGACATTAGGATTTAACATTAAAACTCTAGAACACAGAGGGTAAGTTTTAAATAAACGGCAAAAGCAATATCTTATTTGTTTTATTTAGATTTAAATTAAACATGTGGGACGTGGGAGGACAAAAATCTTTACGAGCATACTGGAGAAATTATTTTGAATGCACAGATGGTTTAATCTGGGTAGTAGACAGTGCCGATAAAAGAAGGCTAGAAGACTGCAAAGCAGAGTTAAATATTTTGTTACAAGAAGAGGTATGCATAGAATAAGATACATATCAAAGATAATGAGTAGAGTCAGTTATAATACCTCACCATAGTGAGTTATGGAAAGAAATATATATTTATGAACCGAATACAAAAGTAGTGAGTTATTATAATTCTCTGGGATCTTACTATAATTTGGTATGTAAATAGTGTGCAGTAAATTCTTGGAAATTTTAAAGTCGATAAATACGTTCCATTGGCGTAGAAATTTTACATACATTTTATAACAACTGGAAAGGAATGTATAATTAAAAGATTCTTGAAATTTACCATACACTATTTACGAACCGAATACCAAGGTGTCACTGAATATTTTGTGAACAAAGTTCTTTGTTTATACTTGTATCTTAGTATTTATTGTCATAGATAAAGTATAGTATTCAACTTGGGGTAATGGTCATAACTCACTTGATGAATTACAGTACACGCATGTGGTTCGTGTTGCAAATTATGACCTACATTACCGCTCGTTAAATAATATACTATTACCCTTGTATCATTATTTAACTGTTTCTGTTTAAATCATTGAATTTTTTACATTCACGTCATGTATAATTCTTGTCATTTAAAGCGTATTTTTTGAGGTAATTTTAGGTAGTTTTGTTACGACACTTTTATTTATTCTTTTTCTAAATTATCTTTTACTTAAATAAGAGTTTAGGAATTGGAAGTATTGTAGAGAACGACATTACTGATAGGCCTGAATGCCAAACTTTATCATAGCCTGCCAGACATCCACAAATTCTGATATAAAAATTTCTTTTCTTCTAGGACTCTATTTAGTTCGTGACTAATAAATATGGTGTGTTAAATCATATTAGGCCAACTGCAAATCCCTCAATAGGTTCTTAGAAATACGATATAGTAACCAGATCATTTCTAATCGCTAATAATGATCTACCTGTATGTTTTCGAGGGTGCTGAATCCGAATAAGAATTTTATTTTATCCCAAAAATTGGGAGAACTTTGTCAAAGCGTCTTTTGAGGAGTTTTTCGCTCGCCTACAATATAATAATTTTTTGATTTAAATTGAAAGTTCACGCTTTGAAAAAAATGTCAAATTGACAAAACACATTTTTAAGAGCATGACGGAAACAAAAAAAAAATACATACGACCCAGTAAATCGTTCACTAGGCCTATGTTCTGTTGTAATACATAGAAATAGAGTGAGTGCTTTGTATGTGAAACGGATAAAACTGAAAGTGTACACGCCGAAATCAGTGACTATTTAATGTATTTTTAACAATAATTTCACGTTTTACTAATGAGTAATGTCTTTTGTATTTGTGATGATTTATTTATTGTTTTATTTTAACCCCATTAAAGAAATTTATACAACGTAAAAAATTAGGTAAAAAAATACTATTACTATAACAAAAAACAAAGTACAGTTAGTGAGTTTTTACAAGAATTAGTTTGAGGTGAATTTAAATATATGTTAAGGAGCATATGTATCACATTTTTACAATCGTTTTTGAATTTGGCTAACCCCATAATAAATACATCTAAATTAAGATTATTCAACATAGACAAATATCCATTAAGAGTACTATTAATGCCATAGTTCAATCTATGAAAAGGAATATTAAAAGTTAATGGATATCTCAGATTACACATTTAGTCTAATCTTGCTCAAAAGAGTAGGACAGTCTATAATTCCATTTAAAACTTCAAAGAATACTAAGCCAAATATGTCTTAACGGAGGTAAATTTAATTGTCTTTCTAAAGTGCTGTAGTCATGGTCTAATTTCTTAACATTACTTTTAAATGCACATATTCTCAAAAATTTGTGTTCAACCCTTTCCAAAGAATCAGAATGAATTTGATAAAATGGCGACCACACAATTGAGCAATACTCAAGCAACTTATATAGCAACATTTATTCACATTTAAGAACAGTTTGTTATTATTATTACCAACCTGCTAAACGATTTAAATCCTCCTGTAGAAGTTCTTGATCGCTCTGTTCTCCAAAACTTGAGATCATCTGCAAACTTGGCACATTGGCTATTCAAAAACAATCAACAATGTCATTCACAAAAATGTTAAAAAGGAGAGGTGAGCTATGGCCCCCTTGAGATACACCAGATGTAGCATTAATTGTGTCAAGAGTAATCACGACCTATTTTTACTTGTTGAATACGATCCGACAACGAGCTCTTCCACCACAAAACAAAGCCTAAGTTAGAGACAATTGAGAGCAATTTATTTATCAAAATATCGTGAAGTCTATGTAGATCGAGTCGGTTTGTTTTCTGTCTTCCATGTTTTGAAGAATATTTTGTTGATAGGTTAAGTTTGAAACAGTTGATCTGTTCTAGGAAAAACCATGTTGTTCCTGACAGATCAGATCTTTATATTGCCAAGCAAATTACTTGCTAACTAGACAATGAAATAAATGGAAAAATTCTACTTCTTTGTATGTGCTGTGGGAGGCTGCTATTATTCCACTATGCAATTTTTGAACGAAATTTGCTTATAAGATATTAAACAAAAAAAATTAATTTGGTTTTATTAATCTCGCTGTGGGAAATCTACAAATTTCAACACTTACTATATTTACGTTGATTTATAAAATGCTTGTTTATTTGTTTAGAGGTTATCTGGTGCAACTTTATTGGTGTTTGCAAATAAACAAGACCTCCCAGGAGCTTTAGATTTGGAAGAATTAAAAATAGTAAGATTTCGGAATAAATTTTATTCTTTTATATTAGCTTCTCTTTGCAGGTTCTCGAATTGGAGAAAATAAAAACTCATCATTGGAAAATTATATGGTGCAGCGCTGTTACTGGAGAAAATTTGCTTAGTGGAATGGATTGGCTTATTGCTGATATTGCTGCTAGAATATTTACGTTGGATTAAACTTCTCTTAACCATTGTATTTTTTTACTTACTAAAATTAATTAGTATGAAAATAAACATAATTTAAAAAATAATTTATTGTTTATAAAATATAACTTTATTTACAATTTCAAGTGTTTAATTATTATTATTACTAACATATATTAAGTTAATGTTAGTGAGTGTCCATAAATTGTAATTCTGATAATACTAGTATATTATTTGGTAAGGGCTTCGGTTGAGGTGATAGTAACGTAATTGTCTGCCTATCCGTGTCAATCATACTCCTAAAACAAATTATGTTTATATTCAATTAACTTAACATCAAAGTAAAAAAAAAATGCTTGCTTGATTTCAGTCTTGCCTGACACCAAAAAATTTAATCTTAACGCTTCAACTTACACACATACGAATCCTGCCACATGCGATGAAATAATGTCTTCATCCTCATTCTCACTGAAATTAACAGCCAAAATGTGATGCAACAATCCAGCATTTGGTGTTAACAATACTAATTTGGTCATGTGATCGTCTGCTTTCATACCAAGTGGTAGGCAAGAGTCTGGTAAGGCGGGTGCCCCAATTTTGTATATTTTCACTTCAGAAAATTTCACCTCAAAGGAGTGGGGATACAAAGCGTTCCTGGATGTTCCATAAAAGTATTCTCGAATTCTTAGATCTCTTGATTCTCCTCTATTACTTTTTGACCTTTCTACAATCTAGAAATAACAAATGTAGGATTATTTTTAGAACTAAGTTTTAATGCATATGGTGTCGTTATAATGGAATTGCAATTTTATAACGGAAAAGTAAATTAATAAATCTTATAACTGAATACAATTATTTGCTGTTTACATACATTTAATATACATGTGATTCGAGTGTTTACTATTAACATGCATTACAGAGAGATAACAGTGAAATCATGTGATCAGTGTCCAAAAGAGCATCGAAAAAGAAAAATCATCAACAATCAACTTCAGAGTGCGAAAAAAATACCAAAAACAAACGCTCAACAATTCCGGCCGAATAAAAAAGAAAAAATACAAAAAAATGAATAATTGCTATCTTGCCAGGTATGATATATATTTTTCGCATAAGAATAAAAAACGATTATATTTTTTGTTTTTCTATTTTTGTTATTAATTAAGGTTGCTTGGACACCCAATATTAATGCCAGCTGATATATATTTCGAATTATGTAGTTGTCTGTTAATATATGTAGTTTTGGATGGGAATGAATTATTGTTTTTGTGATAATTATTAAATATTCATATTTTTATTTAAATTTCATTGAATCTAGTTAAAATAAATAGCTAAAAGATAACATTATAAATCACTTGAAAGTTAACCTAAAATATTTGACTGACAAGCTTAAAATAACCCTCCGAACACTAAGTTTCTTTTAAGACCATGATTAACTTGATGAACAGATACACCTGAAGGGCAACGGTATGGTCGGAGGAAACAAATTTTATGTTTCGGGGAGGAGCTTATCCCTTTTGACCACGTTTCTCGGTATCTACAGGGGTAGCTATAAAAGTTGGTTGAACTTTATTGACTGGATTTATTACAATTTGAGTTTAAGAGCGGAGGTACACTTTCTGTAGCATATGCCTTTCCAATGTAATCGTAGAAACAAAATCCCGGAAAAACGGGACAATATTTTTGAAAAATTCAAACGGTCAGTTAAAATTTAGGTCACTACGGATGTAGGAAAGTTATTAAGAATCCTGAAAATATTTAGTTTTTGAAAATATTAGCATATGAAAATTAATGAAAATTGATAGTTCGTAAAAAACACCCAACAGAATATTTTTATACAATCTCAGGGACTTTCCGAGCTTAAGAACAGGTTAAGAAATCATTTAAAAAAAAATTGATTCAAAAATATTCAGTAGATTTTTCAGGATTTTGATTATAAAAATGGTATTTTTGAAGCGCTAACAGCTATCCTATGAGATTTGCTTTCTTACTCGCACAATATAGCCGTCGACGTCGTTTAAAATTAACAGTTTGTACGGACTCAGGACCAATTTGTGCCCATTATAGTTTTCTAATGGAGCTTATCATGTTAATAATATAAACATAATAAATCAGATTAGATTTTAAACGAAGTGGCTTTTTGTTTACATATTATTTTGGATCTTTTTAACTCCTTTGGTAGCTTGCATAAGAAATATAGCATAAACATGAATAAATAAATGACGGAAGAAAATAAATAAAAAAAATTACTAATATTATATTGTAACATTTAATGGAACTCCCAAATTTATGTACACAAAAGATAGTAAATATTTGTATTTTCTCTGTTTACATAAGTGCATAAAATGGATTTTTTAAATTTTAAGGTCAAACAGTACACTTTAGTACAAAATGTTGTAGTACAAAGTTTTAGAGCATAAAATTCTCTACAACTTTTGTCTTAAACTTTTTCCATAATTTCCAATAGTTGCGTCACTAGAGGTCACGTAAAAAATGTGCATGTAGGTTTCCCCCGGTTTTTCTTGATTTTGAGTACAAGCGATGTATTTTAGTGCAAAATGTTCTGGTGCAAAGTTGTAAAGCATCAAATTTTCTTTAACTTTTGTATTTAACTTTTTTTCAAATTCCTCATAGTTTCGCCGCTAGAAGGCGAAAAAATACACATTTATGAATTTCACCTTTTTTTTTTAATTTTGAAGATAAATTATGCACTTTAGTGCAAAATGTTTCAGTGCAAAGTTGTAGGGCATAAAATTCTCTACAATTTTTTTATCATAATTTTTCCAGAATTCCTAATAGATTTCACATATTATTTTAAGAGATCATAATTGTAGCAGTGTGTTATATACAATGTGGGCAAGCGGATTTTTTTTTTTGAAAAATTATAGGAAATCAAAATTGTAGATAAATGTTAATATTACAAATTTTAAAAAAGATACGATTAAATTTGTATTAAAAAACTTTATAATTGCGATTTTTTTCAAAATTTTATTAAAAAAATTGATGAATTTTTAAAATAATGGATCAAAAAAATTACGATTTTTAAACTAAATTGAATAATTTTTAAAATATTAAAGATATTACAATGGGATTTTTACCATTCACTCTAAATTCACAATATATTTTACTATCTTCGAATTTAGAATTGTAATTATTATAGCCAAAATAAAAATTTTTTTTAAATTTTTTGTAATTTTGTGTTATCAAAAAGTATAAAATAAATGAAAAAGTAAATAGTACATCTAAAAAGAATCGAAAAGTACTATGTGTGTAAATTATTTCATAATTTTAAAATAATATTTGTAAAAGTTATGAACAAAAATGTAAAAAAAGAAGATTTTTTTAACTTTTTTAAATTAACTTTATTAATATATTTTGATCCAAAAACCTAAAAAAAGGTCTGTTACCCAATTTGAATAAAATTCAATGGGATATTAATTATTTATTGATTTTAAAATTATTCAAAAAAGGTTTTATTTTTTTTTAAGGTTAATATTAAATATTAAAAATTTGGAAAAAAAACGCCATTAAATTTGTAGTAAAAATTCGATAATATTGATTTTTTTCAAAATTTTATTAAAAAAATTGTGGAATTCGTAAAAAAATTTCGAAAAACTTTTAAATTTTAATATAAATTTAAAGAGAAATTGAATGACTTTAAAAATATTAAAGTTATTAAAATAGTATTTGTACCATTCGAAAGGTAATACAAAGCTCTAAATTAAGAATATATTTTAGTTTCTTCGAATTTAAAATTGTAATTGTTATCCAAATTTTTTTTAATTTTTTTGTCCTTTTGTTAAATCGAAAATGATACAACAAATGAAAAAAATAAACAATACATTCGAAAAAGTACATTATGTGTTAAATATTTTATATTTTAAAATAATATTGTAGAAGTTATAGCCAAAATTATAGAAAGTTAAAAAAAATTTTACTTTTTTAATTTTTTTAAACTAACTTTATTATTGTATTTTGATGTTGCAGAAAAACTAATTACTTTACAAGGTGTGTTCGGAAAGTGAAATTTATGATCAGAAGTCACATGAAAATGATTTAAAAAAAACTTATTTCCTATTATTTACAAAATTGTTATAAGATAATTTAAATTTTTGTTTGAAACATAATCTTTAATGCAAAGTATGAATTAAAAAAAATCGTTCCTAGAAAAATTTTTTTGTTGCTTAAAAACGTATTTTTTAATTAAAAATTTTTTTCTACCCCCTGTAATTACTATTAAGGAATCACTTTTTAATCATAATTTATCTTGCCCTTTGATAACTAAAAAAAAATTGTTTTTATTTATATTTTCATTGTTTATTTAATAAACAATTTGTTTTAAATAATTAATTTTTTTCTATATATTTTTATTTCTACATAATGAAACAAAAACAACCATGTGTTATTTTTTGAGAAAAATAATTTATTTATATGGTAGAATAAAATTGTTAATTAACAAATACGTTTTTAAGGAATAAAAAATTTTTTGAAGGAACTATTTTTTTAGAAAAAATCAAAATTTGCATCAAAGATTATGTTTCCAAAAAAAAATTAAATTAACTTATAAACAACGAATTTGTTTATAACAATTTTATAAATATAAAATAAAAAAAAATTAAAAATCATGTTCATGTGACTTCTGATCATAAAAAAAACAGATCAATAGTAATATGAAAAAAAAAATTTTTTTTCAATGATTAATCAAGCTTTTTAATTTTTAACCCAAGTAAATAACGAAGTAAAAAATAACAATTTTTTAATTTTTTAAACGGGAATCTTTTCTGAGACCTTTCAAAAATAGATCCAAAAAAGGAAAAAATCTCAGATTTGTTATTTAACAATTGTCGCACTTACAATGTCCAAGTTCAAGTAGGAAAAATTTGTTAATTAATGCATAATTAATAGAAAAATCGCGTTAAAAATTTTTTAACCGCGTATTATGTTCATAAATCTATTCAGTAGATGCCTGAATTTTTTCAATTTATTATTTTCATATTTAATGAGTTTAAATAATAATTATTCATTAAAGCTCCAAAGTGGGCAGCGCTTACGCAAGCCAGAGTCCCCGTTTTCGGCCGTATTTTTAACCGTCTGAGAAAACTATAAATATTGGTGCTACAGTTCCGGGAGGTATAATGTTTTTTGTGAAATTTCCTCCTCTATTTGAATCTTTTTTCCAATTTGAAAAATGTCAAATAGTTTTTGAGATAAGTATTTTCAAAAAAAACAAACCCCATTTTTCTCAGATAATTGTTTATAACTTTTGCAATTTTTGCAAGCGGCTCTTGAATTTTTTCAAAAATCATCTACAGGCAAAAAGTACCTGCTGACTATATTAACAGTTAAAAATAAAATACGAAATATATTTTTTTCAAAGAATGTGTGTATGCTGATTGAATTTCTCACACAGTCTAAACGTAAACATAATACTAGAGCACGTTGGGTATATAAAAAGGTTCTACAAGTTACATCAGTCTGCATTTAGAATGAAATATTGCCATTAGCAATCTTCTAATATCCGATAAAAAGTCTGAGACAAAAAAGTTAGGCTTGATATGCGTGCACATGCAAACGCGAACCACTAAATGCAAGAATAACATTCTGCGTAAATCAAGCGCGCAACTCTATAATGGCTGAATCTCAAAAACTGTATTTCGGATTTCCATATGTAATCCACACAAAATTAAGACAATTAAATTCTGCAGTTTTTGGTGTAAAACAAAGTGTAGGTTAATATATCAAATAAGGGAGATTGTACGATGTGTACAATTGAAAAATTGAACTAAATTGTGTACCTCTCAATTTTTTTGGTTCTTTTAAATTTTTTGAGAAAAAAAATTTAACAATGTTGAATTGCTATTACAGAGACAAAAAAACAGAGCTTTCAGATAAAACAAAAACGATGTTTCTATTTATTAATTTATTATAGAAGCCAAATGGCACGGTCATAACGTAAAAAAAACAAAATTTAACCTAATTTTTTTGTCTCGACCAATTGAGATTGTCGTAAATTTTGATTTATTATGTATTAATTCGTAATGGACAATAATATTAATGTCTTATAAAGTTATACTCCGATTTTGGGTTTTTGCAATTTGTCTACATAATATCATCACACAGATTGAGTAGGTACGTTACTGTAATATTCAAACATTCACGCTAAATCTCATCGGTTGCATATTGGCTGTATATGTTGTAGTTATCTACGTCAGCTCTCGCTCGAAGTAAAATTAACGTGGGATACAAACGCCAAATCGGTGCGAGAGTTTCTGAAATTTGTACCTCCGCTCTTAAGTAATAATTTAATTTTAATAAATTGGTAACATCAAGCTCTATTAAAAATAGGTATATTCTAATGATGAAATATATTGTACAATATTTTTCATTTTAACCTAACTCATATAATAAATATTTGACGTTTAACTTTATTTTTATATTTCAATAAAGCAGCAACATATTGAAAAATTATTAGTGGTAATAGACAGTGTTAAAATAATTCAATAATGTTATGTTTCAGTTATTTTTTCACATAGAACTTTTGTATATTTACAGAGATATTTATATTTTAGAAAAATTCTGTGCACTCATATTTTTTTTTAACATTTTTGCAGTTTTATCCTGAAATAGCATTATTATTTTATATTTTATGGGCCAATTTAACAAAAATAACTTTTAATGCCAAATTTTTGAATAGAAATAAAATAAACAATTTGAAAGATTAATTATTATTTATTCATCAACTTGAATATATCCATTCATGTAAAGGAGGGGGTACGTTTTAAATGTAAAATACCCTTCAGTCAGTATTTGACGAAATTTTCATATGTTGTAGAACTTGACTGATAGATCAAATATAAGTTTTTGATTTACAGGGTGTCCAAAAACACTAGGGAAAAATAAAACAAAATAGGAAAAAATAGGCAAACATAAAGAAAGTATAGAAAAGTAGAGAAAAATAGGGAAATTAAGAGAAACAAAAAGTAAAAAAATAGAGATAGAGAGAGGAAAATTAAGAGAAACAAAAATAAAAATAGGAAGAGAGAGAGGGGATATTCAATCTCATTTAGAATTGAAAAAATAACATAAGGAACTTCTATTCTGACCCCGACCGCAACTTTTTTGTAAAAATAAGTTAAATTAATATTACATACAGGGTTATCAGATGCTAGTTTTCTACCATTATAACTAAATTTAAAAGAAAAAAAAGTATAAAATCATTATTTCCTCAAGAAATTAATATTTTTGAAATTTTGTTTATTTTTTTTTTCTAGCCAAATAATGATCTAGTGAGATAGTTAGTGCTAATAAACCTCAGATCATATATGACTAGATGTAAGATATAGATTAGTTTGTTTGGTAATGACAATCTCTTATTGGTTGATTTAAATACGAGAATAACATTTGACAAAAATCTTTTCACATGTAAATTTACATAGGCACATCTCATAAATGGGTAACAGGATTTAAGAACTATTTATTGCTAAAAAACTGATATAATAAATAAATAAATAAATAAATAAACAAATAGCCAAAAGAAAGGTAAGTGTACATTAATAAATGACGAAATGTAAGTTCCTTGAAAATTTTAAAGCATGAAATTTGTATAGATATAAACAATAACTAAACCAAAAAATTAAAACTCTTTTAAAATAGCTTGCTACTGTTACAGTGGCACCTCTTTGTGCCTTTAACCTCACCTTGCTTTTCCCATATAAACCAAACAAAATGTACAGAATGCTACGTCTAACGGTGTTTTAATGATCTAGGTAAGAAACCAATAAAAATATTCCCAATATGTATTAAAATAACTTACCCCTCCACTTTTGGGCAAAAAAATAATTTTAACAAAGTGAGGCATATCCCTAACCAGTTCATTGTAAAGCCTTTCTTGATCTAAAACCATAATAATATCCACTTCAAAAGCTTTAGCCGAGTCGAGAAGGTGCTTGTAACCCCCAGCTTTAATCCATCCACATGTATTTATTATAACCCCAGAAGAACGAGCTAAAAATTATCAATTAAAAATGGAATAAATCAAAGATAAATGTTATTCATACTTCTTTTATTCACTTCCAACCTTTCTTTGACAGTAGTCGCTAGCTGACTAACTAATATTTGAAATAAATTAACATTAGAACCTGGGGCCTTGTGGCCAAAATTGTAAACTAAAGGAGCCTCTTGAGAAAATCCTTCTTCAATAGCCGCAGGCCTTTCTATCATAAGAGCACCTAAAGAAAACTTATTAATTTGCTATTTTAAAAACAAGATCAACCTTATAAAGTAAGTATTCACATATATTAAGAGGGTAAAGATTGGCATAAATTATAAATAAAAAACTAAGTAATATACAAGCCAGTTATAAAAAATTAAATTTAATCCAAAATTTATTTATCAAGAAAATTGATTGCTTTAAAATAAAAGCACCTAAATATATCAGCAGTATCTTGACGTATTGAATTTTAATTCATTGTCCCAGAATTAAATGTAGTTTATTTCCAATATTTTTTATTTACTAAAAACTTGCTTGCTTGCTTGTAATTTTAACGTCTCTTTTCTGCTACTAAGGCTAATCTGGACGGGACCTACAGCTTATTGTGGACTCCGAACCACGGTCCTCAATCACCCTAAACCCAGGACTATGCCTTTGTCATTCAGGTGATCTACCGACTAGCAAGTGTGTAATTGTGCCACCAACCCCTATCAGTTCCACGAGATATCCGATCTCATCCGGCCTGGTTACCGGCGTGAATGAAGCTGCGCATGACACAAATACCTTTTTGCACTTGCCCAAAGTCTTATCTGACTTTAATTCCACTTGAGATTCATGGGGCTCGAACCCACGACCCGAACAATGACCAAGTATAAAGGCCAGTGCCCTAACCAACCTGGCCACCGTGTCCGGTTACTAAAAACTTAATTTCTCAAATAAGGTATGATAAATGCAGTACAAGATTGTTCAATTGAAAGTAATTGAGCCCAATTGATAAATTTTAGTGGTCAGTTGACTGCTTTATAATTGGCTTTGTTATAATTAAGTACGTAAGTACAAGTATTTGCAAATTAATTTTATTGTTTTTTTTAATACATTTACATTCAATTCTAAGGATGGTCAAACAGAGCTGCACTGTTCCAGGACCTCGGCCCTTTGAACGTACACTTCTTATGCTGTGAAGCATGAATGGCTTGTGCAATCCTGGTCAAACTCCTTACATACATATATACTAGTATTATACATGATGTGACGTTGAAAAAGTTCTAAAAATTTCACATGTAACAAAGGTTTCCGTTGCAAAACACTTCGGTTTGTATGGTGGGTAACGAAGAGCTGACCCAACCCTGCTAAAATTCAATAGGAGTTTTCGTTCAAGAGATGTAGTGTTTACATCTAGACAGACAGCAAGTTTTTTTTTATTCTTAGACTCTGGGGGCTCGAGAAAAGTGAGGGGTAAGAAATTTTATTTACTTTCACGAAATTAATACTGATGCTTTTCGACCTCAGTAATTTCAACGTATTATGATGACAATCTCTTACAAGAGAAATACCTATTATATATATAAAAATTTATAACTACATAATTGCAAAACAATTAAAACTAAGATAGAAGCATTTGTGAAATAATTGTTTGGGATTTTTTATATTTATAGCAATTTATTTATTACCAATGGTTCCAGGTATTGAAATTTGTCCTTGTCCTACATCCAATTCAACAAAAATGGGTCTCCTGCTCATTCGTACAGCATAATTCAATAATATTCTACATACTGTTGATTTTCCAACATCACACGGGCCAACTATCATCGCTATGGGTCCTCTTTTATTCTCTTTTTCAGCTTCCATCCTCATTAGTTCCAGAGCAGCATGACAATTTGAATATATCACCATAGGAGTTTCTTTGGCAGTATAAATTACGTCTGTTTTACCTTTGACTTCAATAACACAACCATTCCATGTGAAAACCGCTATTTTAGCTCCCGACATAAATTCATAAGTTTTAGCTTTAACCAGCTCAGTGCCGAAAACTTCTGCTGTACCACTTTTTAAGGTTAGATATACTTTTTCATTTTTTGATTCTACCTCAAAACGTAATTCGTTATCTTGTTCAAGAGTGAATTCTTGAATTACTTTTTTTTCTGTAGACATTTTCATCATATTATCTATCTCAGAACATATGCAGTTATATTATTTTTTTTAAGATTTTTAAACAGTAACCGAGTAACCTAACCACAAAAACAAATATTGTTTATGGTTTATGGCCTGTAACCTGTAACTATAAAGCACTTAAAGCACAGACCACTAAAAAACAGTCACGTCAAGTATCAATCATAGAGATAGGAAAATTTGAGACAACATGAAAGAGGTAGACTTATGGGTATTCAAATGTAAAACCGATGTTCCCAACATCTCGACTCGAAAAGCACCTTTTGTTTTGATTGGAACTCATAAAAATGCATTAGTGTCGTCGATTCAAGGGCGTAGTAATATTTCGAAATTGAAATATAAAAACCATATTCTAATTTCTGTTCATCATTTTTCCAACTCTCATTGACAATGAATTTTTATATAACAGTTCGTTGGTATATACTTATCTTTAAAAAAAATTTAAAAAAATGAGATCAGGTAATTTATCCACGCTTTTCTTATCAAGAAACAATAAAAATTGATATTTATTTTTGTTTCGACCAAACTTCACGTGGTTATTAAACATTTTTATATGTTTTAATGAAATTGAACATAAAACCGTGTGATTTGGTTTCTTCATGGTTTATTTTTAAATATATTATTGCTTGAATTTTAGTTGTTAAAAATCTTGGAACTGAAAGTTACACCCTTCCAATCGAGTTGAAATGTCGATGACAAGCATTATGCTTACATACTTAAATTTTAATACGTTTCGTATTCGCAGGTCTATCCTCAGCTTGATTTTTTAAATACAAATCCAGATTTGCCAATTTTCATATATTTTTCTTATTTTTAAAAAACACTTTATTAATTAAAAAAACATAATTTAAATAATGTATATCTCATAGATTTTTAAAAAGAACAAACTTCTAATAATATATTATAAATATTAAAAAACTAGACATTTCTACAAAAAAAAATAATTTTAAATATAAAACAAAATATTAAAATATTCAAAAACTAGGCATTTCTACAAAAAAAACAATTTTAAATATAAAACAAAATATTAAAAAACAATGGTAAAATGCGAATATAATGAGTACTAATGTAAACATTTGGGGTTAATGTTGGATACAACTTTTCTCTCTAATGCTACATCTACCATCCAATATATGGAGGGTATAGAAGGAGGCACATCTCAACGTTATAAAAAGTGGCCCGATTTTGGAAGCCAGTTGGTGGCGCTGTTGATCGATTGTTGATGACAGTTTTGCATTTCCTTTGATTTTTTTCAAATAATAATTTTAATTCATTACGTAAACTTTTAAAAGATATGTATTTTATAAAAATTGGGTGGCTCATTAAATAAAAAACATTATTTGAGACTATGGATCTAATCAATCTACAAACAGTTTTTAACATACGATCATCAGCGCCACGTCGGTTATTTTATGTACCATTAGTTGCGTATAAAATTGTGGCCACATTTTAAACGTGTTATCCATTAGAGATTGCCCTCCTTCTATACGCTCCATAATACCATATCTCTGGTATAATCTTCTTCTTTTACTTGTATTAAGTTTTATAAGTGGTGACACAGTTCACTATTCTTCTCTTTATAAATATATCGGTCTTTAATTATGGCTTATTTGGAGTTCCTGTTCCCCTTCCAAGTTTGATCTGTGTCAAATCAAAAATAAAAATATACAATTTTGACGTTGACATTTCACTTTGAATCAAAAACATTTTCGATTATTTGCGGGGGTGGTTGAACAAATAAAGTAAGATTTCTTTGATTTATTGAGTGAAAAGATCAAAATCTTATGAAGTATTAAGTATAGTATTTTGAATAATTATTGTGTAATGGTTCTAATTGATTAATCATTAATATTTTTACGACGTAATCTATAAGGGTTTATTTAGAATGTCAAGTAAGGAGAATTTGGCAACCAAAGAGCCGGAAAATGAGGACACCACAAACTCAGGAGGTTTACGAAAACGAAATCTTGTTGAATCTGCACAACAAAAATTTGAACAAGGTAATTAAATTTTTATGTTCACAAACAATTTTTTGAAGCACAACAAATACTTTAAGAGTATGTTTAGTTAAACATTTTTGTTGTACCTGATCGACATTTTTATCAAATAACATCGTAGTTTATTTAGACACACTACACGTTTAGACTTATTTTATGATATTTTTATATATTTTTTAGCTTCCCAACTCATTAGAAAGAAAATACCATATTCAGGACATTTTCTTGCTCCTAAAAGGCTGTGGTTAAAACGAATTTCTACACCAAATTGTGATGTTGTGATTACGTTTCCACCTGTAGCGAAAGATTCATTGCTAATGTGGTTATTATCAAAGCTTAGACAGTCTCCTGGTTTAACTGTCCATGTCCGTCATCATACTTCAACCCAATCCAGTGCTTTCTATGTTACTGCACCATTTACAGTGTAAGTTATTTATTATGCATGTTTTAATAATCAATATTATATATCTCATATTTTTGCTCATTTAATTTAAACATTTCTCTTTTTATTAGCAGAAAAAATAATTGTTTTTAAATGTCCAAATTTTATAATCACATTTTTTAAATATTTTGTATATTATATTAACAGATTTTATACAGCAAATATAAATCGTACTTGATTTGTTAACATTTAAGTGTATTTAATTTCAAATAAGATTATAGGTGTATTGAAAGAAACTGCGAGGATCAGTCCCTATACTGATCCTCAAGAACTTTTTTTGTACAAATTAAAATTCCATATAAATATTATACTTCGGAGATCATGCATGCGTTTAAAAATATATCTCACTAATGAACAATAAACAAAACAAAAAAGACAGTTTAAATCATGTTGTAATAGTTGTCCCTATATTACAATTTTTTCCTGACTGCTGTATATAACATTTATAGTATATTTTCCGTGGCTTAAACTCAGTATTTGGACTCTTACTCTATTTTAACAGTCCAAACTTAAACTGTTGTTCCGTAATTTGATCGATAGTATTTTTCATGTTTGTATTATGATTATAAATTAATATCCTTGAAACCTGATTAGAGAAAATAATTGCAAAGAGATCCAACAGTTGCTTAATTAAAATAAAAGTACGGTTAATTATCCATTAAAAAAATTAAAGCTAATTAATTATCGTAAGACTATCAAAAACAATGATAATAAATTTAAAAAAAACTGGAGAATTATTTTCGAATTTATTCTTGAATAATAATGATTTAATTGTACATAATTAAATATGTAATCATATATACTACTAGATGATTGAAAAATGAGTTAATTTCGTTTATTATCATTATTTTTTGATCAGTATTTATTATATTTATTATTTATATACTATTTATACAGGGTGATTCATTGGGAAACGGACATACGTTAACTGTCGATGGAGTCACAGAGATGATTCTAAAAATCCCCCATACAATAGGTATTGCGCTCTTTATAACCGAGATACAGGGTGTTTTATCCATTTTGCCCATTTCTTTCCTTGCTCATAATATTTGAACCACCCTGTAGATTTTTTTGAGATTTGGTACACATGTCCTGCATATCTTGTACGGCTGAATTAAAATGTAACGAAACCCCGGTCAGGCTTGGCAAAAATTCACAAATTGTTCCACCCTCAAAATAACACCCTGTATATGTGACTTTTTAGAATTCGTTTCCATATTCCAAAAAACTGAATTCTGTGATGTATTTTTTATTTTTGGCCAGACCAGTTTACTATTTAAATTTTAATATGATTTTATTTTATTTGAGAATTTTGTTATCGTCAAGCTTGCTTAACCAAACGAAGTAAATTTTTAAAGCTTAAGTATTAAGTTCGTACTTTCTTGCATTTAGACCACTACACAATGTAATTACAGGTCTGTAGTTAGAACCAAATACCACAAAAATTTGTCTTTCGAACACCCTGTATTATTATAATAATAATAATAATGTTTATTTATTAATAATAAAGTTATATGAAGTAGAGAATAAACCGGAGAAGCCCATGTTTTTAGGTTGCGCATGAGCATAGTTCCCTGATTATTTCTTTGTTTATAGTTTAGTTTTTTATTTTATATATAGATATTGAAATAGTAAATCCACGGGGTGGATCACATTTCTCACCTGGGAACTCTTCCTCACTGGGCTGGGTTCAACAATGCCTAAATAAATGAAAATTACAATATTACACAAAAATTAATAAACTTAATAATTTTCTTTTCTTTTCTTTCTTTGGCCTACCTCTTCATATCTTGATATTTATTTTCTGGCTCATTTATTTTCTGTCTCCGCCTTCCACTGCTACTCTCCCTTCACTTTTGATCCTCTTTATCGTTCTGCCTCCTCAAATGGTCACTCCTTTCTTCTTATATCTTTATTTCTTTGTATTTTTTTTTTAATAAATAATATTGCTGACTTTTTTTAACAAAACTTTTTATTTCTTCCTTCCAATAACCCATACACCTCTTACAAATTATTGCTTTTCCCAATACAATATCTACTTTTTATAGGTTTTTTTTAAATACCTTCTTTTTTTTAAATTTCTGACAATCTATTTTTTTAATCAGTCATCAATAACCTTTAATTTTTTTAATCCCAAAATGTTTACCTACAATTTTTTTTAATTTTAAACTATAATTTTGGTTAACACCAACCCAATGACAAATCATTTCACCTGATAGGAAATGTCATCCAACCTGTTACAAGGAATTTCATACTTCAAATGGCTTAAGCCCTATTCATATTACCAAAATTAGTTTATACTTTTAATATCTTTTGCTAAAATTTTTTTTTTAATTACATTTTTCTTTTTAATGTTACAAATAAAGGAACACTGTTAATTTTACTTGAAATTTCGATCCTTTTTCTTTTAATTCAAGCAACCCCTACTTACTATTATATTTTATAACAAATCTTATACAGGATATAACAAATTTCATAACAATTACCCAATATTACAGTGTATAACAAATTTCATAACAATATATATATATATACAGGGTGTTTTTTAAAAAGTTTCCACCCCCGATTTAGGCTTACCTAATAATTTTTGGCAAAAATGGCGAGACACGTCGATTTTTGATTTGAGGGTAACAAAATTTTTGATAACAAACATCACTCTAACGTCAACCCCCTTCACCCCACGCCCCTCAACTTTAAAATTTAAATAGGGAACACACCATGTGTGGCACATCAGGGAAAAGGTAATTCAATGCAGAATTCAAATCACTAAGTTTAATTTTTTTACTACCCCCCTGAACAGAAATACAGGGTGTTTTTTCCTACCCTCACTTTACTCTCGCACAATAATTTTTGAGGAAAATAGTAAGACACGTCGACTTTTGATTTAAAGGAAACGAAATTTTTGACAAAATTTGTCGCTCTACCTTAACCCCCTTCACCCCCACCCCGTAACATGAAAATTTGAATGGGCGATACACCATATGTGGCACATCAGAGGAAAGGTAATTCAATGCAGAATTCAAATCACACCCTTTGTCCACTGCTAGGACAAAAAAACATTACATAATTTGTATCAATAATGTTATCAGTTTATTGTTAGGTATTTAAAAGAAGGTAAAAATAAAAAAAAATTACAGCAATTGCTCAAAATGTTGTCCATCGTGTGCTAAACAAAAGTCAAGTCTGTCTTGGAATTCTTGTCTAACATTTTGAAAAATTTCCCTATGAATTAATTTATTGAGGTTCTCTTACAATTCTGAATGTGTGGATTTTCAAATTTTTTGCTAGTCGGCACTATTAAGGTACTTTTTAGGAACTTGTTCGTTTTATTTTTCTGAATTATCAGCAATTCATTTTTTGTTTCTACAAAAAATAAGAGTACCTTTGGCAAAAACCAACTTATAAACTCACTTGTTTAAAATTATTTATCAAATAAACATTGAAAATGATCTACACTAGAGCACAGAGAATCGAAATGATTTTCATTTACGGCTCCGCGAACAGATGTTCGAGAAGAGCTGCTACTCTTTTTAATGAAGAACATCCTGGTTTGCAAGTAAGTCATACTTACATTAGAAAACTTGTTATGAAGTTTGAGGAAACTGGATCTGTGGTAAATAAAAAAATCTGATGTGGCCAGCACATGACCTCTCGCCATTTTTGAATCAAAAATTTACAGGTTGACACAAAAAAGTATGAAAAAAAATTATTTTTTTGTAAATCTGGTAACAATGGCAAAAGTTTCGAAAATTTTATTGAGATGAAAATAAACTATAGGGTATACAAAATATATGTGTAAAACTTTATTGCCGTTTTGTATAATAATGGCGTCATCACCCATAGCAACTGCCACTTCCGGTTGTCCGATTGGCACCAAAATCTAATCAGATCTAATCTAGGGTATCAAAATCCTGTATGTAAAATTTCAAATTTTTTTATTCAGTAGTTTTTGAGTTATCGTTACTACAACATCCATCCAAACACACACACACACATACACTAACACACACACACTAACACACACACACAGACATCATGAAAATAGTAAAATCGTATTCTAAAACGTGTTTATTCATTGAAAACTCACTACCCAATTTTTAGCATGATTCCTATACCTCTCTTATCTGAAGGGCGAGAGGTAAAAAGGACGGCAGTTAGGGTATTGGACGAAGTAACAGAAGTCGAAGTTCTGGGAAATTTTGCAATGGAACCAGCATCTTCTCTTCGCAAAGTAGCCTCAAAAATACCTAGAAATGCTAGAAATGACCATTGACCCGCTAATTACTCAGGAGCTTGAAAATCAGGTAGATGAAGTAAGAAATCCTGCTCTAGATGAAAATCTACCCAACAAACATCGCCTTTAAGGATTGTTTAAGGCCCAATGCAGCAAGCCGTCGCGGCTTTATTATGGGCCAGAAAGTCGGCGCTTCACAAGCCCGGCAACCAGGTGGTCAGGCGGCCGCCAAGCGGCCGCATGACAATGTGCCGCTTGTACATTTACGGGCCTCTTATGTTTTTATTATGGTAAAACTAAATCAACTTAATCAAATAAACTTGTGGCCCAATTAAGGTTGGCACATTTAAGGGCCCCTTATGGCTTTATTTTGGCACGACTACACAATTTGTACACACATGCATATGGCTAGCAGGTTTTTGACTTTTATACCTAAATTATATTTAAAATTAAAATTTAGTACCATTTAAAAATACAGGGTGATTGTGGGCTATAGATAAAAACATTGTCAATGAGAGAATTTGAACTCAGACAACAGTAAAATGATTATTTTTACTGTGACCAGACTCAGTCGTCAGCGGCAATGTGCCCACTGCCCAGATGTTGAGTTCAAATCTCCCCTCAACGTACCATAGTGCAATATTGAATATGTGATGTATCTAGATAACTAACTTTATCTATATGATAGTTACGGAACCACGGTATGGCTTACGTTTTTGTAAACATTAATAAAGGCAAGCAATTTAAATAATCTTCATCGTGCCTGTGCTGTAAAATTTACATCGCAAAATTTAAGGTCATACTTTTCTGGCCCTTAATAAATTTACATGCAGTTTGACTTTAAAGTATTTCTTTTACAAATTCGACAACTAAACTATGGCGGCTAGCCGCTGCCAGCATTTTGCCTTCATTGACATCAATGGCCCGCTGATTTACCGCAAATTTATGTTTGCTGGGTATTACATTTTCAACAAGATGGGGCTGGTCCTCATTATCATTTACTAGTCAGACAATGGCTAGATGACCATTTCCCACAACGTTGGATCGGTAGAAGAGGAGCAATAGAATGGCCTGCGAGATCTCCAGATTTGACTCCTTGCGATTTCTGGCTTTGGGGTCACCTAAAGTCAGTAATTTACAAAACTAAACCTACATCTATTGATGACCTTCGGGTACGAATTGGAAGAGAATGTCAATCCATTACTAGGGAAATTTTTCAAAATGCTAGACAAGAATTCCAAGACAGACTTGACTTTTGTTTAGCACACGATGGACAACATTTTGAGCAATTGCTGTAATTTTTTTATATTTTTACATTCTTTTAAATACCTAACAATAAACTGATAACATTATTGATACAAATTATGTAATGTTGTTTTGTCCTAGCAGTGGACAAAGGGTATGATTTGAATTCTGCATTGAATTACCTTTCCTCTCATGTGCCACACATAGTGTATCGCCCATTCAAATTTTCATGTTACGGGGTGGGGGTGAAGGGGGTTAAGGTAGAGCGACAAATTTTGTCAAAAATTTCGTTTCCTTTAAATCAAAAGTCGACGTGTCTCACTATTTTTCTCAAAAATTATTGTGCGAGAGTAAAGTGAGGGTAGGAAAAAACACCCTGTATTTCTGTTCAGGGGGGTAGTAAAAAAATTAAACTTAGTGATTTGAATTCTGCATTGAATTACCTTTTCCCTGATGTGCCACACATGGTGTGTTCCCTATTTAAATTTTAAAGTTGAGGGGCGTGGGGTAAAGGGGGTTGACGTTAGAGTGATGTTTGTTATCAAAAATTTTGTCCCCCTCAAATCAAAAATCGACGTGTCTCGCCATTTTTGCCAAAAATTATTGGGTAAGCCTAAATCGGGGGTGGAAACTTTTTAAAAAACACCCTGTATATATATACAGTGTGACCCATTTTGTTTGGAAGCACCTCTGTAAAATCCGCATTTTTCAACCGATTTTGATTTAATTTTTTTTGGTAGATTCAGTATCAAAAACAGTATTTTTGCACAAATTTTCATAGCTTTATTTCTATTTTCAAGGCCCTCTATGTTAATTTTTCTTTGCCAAAAAAGACGGAAGTATATTAGCCATTTTTTTTCTCAAATATGACTACACCACTGGATTCAGAATCGTTACAAATTTTTATTAACGACAAAGTTATTACAACAGGAATTTGGAAAAAGTTGTATTTTATTTAATTTTTTACGTAGAATGTAGACAAATTTAAAAAATGGCAACATGGTAAACAAAAACTAGGCCTCTAAACATATTGTACAGTAAAAATTCGAAGCTGATAACTTAACCCGTTCTGGACTTATAGCTTCTGAAAGTAATGTTGTGCTTCATAATAAGTTATCGGCTTCGAATTTTTACTGTGCAACATATTTCGAGTCCTTGTTTTTGTTTACCATGTGGCCATTTTTAAAATTTTAAACAAAAGTAAAAAATCTGATGTGGCCAGCACATGACCTCTCGCCATTTTTGAATCAAAAATCTACAGGTTAACACAAAAAAGTATGAAAAAAAAATTACTTTTTTGTAAATCTGGCAACAATGGCCAAAGTTTTGAAAACTTTAATAATACGAAAATAAACTGTAGTGTATACAAAATAAATGTGTAAAACTTTATTGGCTTTTTGTATAGTAATGACGTCATCACTCATAGCAACTGCCACTTCCGGTAGTCCGATTGGCACCAAAATCTAATCAGATCTAATCTAGGGTATTAGAATCCTGTATGCAAAATTTCAAATTTTTTCATTCAGTAGTTTTTGAGTTATCGTTACTACAACATCCATCCAAACACACACACACTAACACACACAGACATCATCGCGAAAATATCAAAATCGTATTCTAGGGACCCCAAAACGTGTTTATCCATTGAAAACTCACTACCCAATTTTTAGCATGATTCCTATACCTCTCTTATCTGAAGGGCGTGAGGTAAAAAGATGCATTCTAATTATAGAAATGATTCCTGTCTTTGTTTACTAATAATTTAAATTCATCATAACAGTAGATACGAGGGCGGGAAATTATTGAAAATATAAATTTAACTTTCGTCACTAGGGTTAGCAGTATTCGCTCGTGACCGATATAAGCAACTAAATCGTTTCTTTGGTAACAAATTAGCAACTAATTCGAGTGTATTTTTTTTCGACTTCGCTAACTTTGTTCAAATTTTTCCGCTACCTTTTATATGTATAAAGCTAGCGCTATTCGCGATTTCTCGTGATCGGTATGAGCAATTAAATCGTTTCTTTGGTAACTAATTAGCAACTAATTTGAGTGTATTTTTCTTTCGATTTCGCTAACTTTGTTCAAATTTTTCCGCTACCATTATATAAAGCTAGAAGTATTCGCGATTTCTCGTGACCGGTATGAGCAACTAAATCGTTTCTTTGGTAACTAATTAGCAATTAATTAGCAACTAATTTGAGTGTATTTTTCTTTAGATTTCGCTAACTTTGTTCAAAATTTTCCGCTACCATTATATAAAGCTGGAAGTATTCGCGATTTCTCGTGACCGGTATGAGCAACTAAATCGTTTCTTTGGTAAATAATTAGCAATTAATTGGCAACTAATTTGAGTGTATTTTTCTTTCGATTTCGCTAACTTTGTTCAAATTTTTCCGCTACCTTTATATAAAGCTAGCTGTCTTCGCGATTTCTCGTGACCGGTATGAGCAATTAAATCGTATCTTTGGTAACTAATTACCAATTAATTAGCAACTAATTCTACTGTAGCTTTTTCGATTTCGCTAACTTTCAAAATTTTCCGCTACCTTTATATAAAGCTAGCGGTATTAGCGATTTCTCGTGATCGGTATGAGCAATTAAATCGTTTCTTTGATAACTAATTAGCAATTAATTAGCAACTAATTCGAGTGTATTTTTGTTTGATTCCGCTAACCTTTCACTGTCAGCTTGATGGAGCTAGTATTTAATAAGGAACGATAGCATTTATATCTATTAATTTGTGCAGCAGATTTCTATTAGTACACATTATAAAATTTTTATAATTTTTTTTTTGAAACACGTCGAGTTTATTGTTGTTATATATATTTTGTAGATTTCTGGAAGAAAATTAAACACCTTACTGCATAGGAACATAAGAGATTTTTCATCTATACATTTATTTACCAAAACAGTTGAACTTTTTTTTTTGTATTTTTACTTCTTGTTGGATATTTGTGTTCTATTTGTTTTAAAATCTCTTTATATTTATGGATATGTAAACGCAAATTAAAGATGTATGATTGTCTTCTATCCATTATTTTAGTCTCTTTAAATAACAAATCCGATTGATAAGTAAATTCAATATTGTATATAATTTTTATAATTTTTTTTTGAATTGTTTCTAATTTTTTAAGATGTGTCTTGTCTGCAGCTCCCCAGGATAGTATACCGTAGTTTATTCGAGATTCAACAAGACTAAAATAAATTATGCGTAGATGTCTTGTATCAATAAACTTTTTAACGTATTGAAATTTATAAAGTAGCGTCCTTAGCAAACTTACAGTATTATTTATATGGTAGTTCCATCTTAAGTGACAATCTATGGTTACTTATAAATATTTTATGTGATCCTTTTTACCTCTCGCCCTTCAGATAAGAGAGGTATAGGAATCATGCTAAAAATTGGGTAGTGAGTTTTCAATGAATAAACACGTTTTAGGGTCCCTAGAATACGATTTTAATATTTTCGCGATGATGTCTGTGTGTGTGTGTATGTGTTAGTGTGTGTGTGTGTGTGTGTGTTAGTGTGTGTGTGTTAGTGTGTGTGTGTGTGTTAGTGAGTGTGTGTGTGTGTGTTTGGATGGATGTTGTAGTAACGATAACTCAAAAACTACTGAATAAAAAAATTTGAAATTTTGCATACATAATTCTGATACCCTAGATTAGATCTGATTAGATTTTGGTGCCAATCGCACAACCGGAAGTGGCAGTTGCTACGGGTGATGACGCCATTATTATACAAAACGGCAATAAAGTTTTACACATATATTTTGTATACCCTATAGTTTATTTTCATCTCATTAAAATTTTCGAAACTTTTGCCATTGTTGCCAGATTTACAAAAAAATAATTTTTTTTCATACTTTTTTGTGTCAACCTGTAAATTTTTGATTCAAAAATGGCGAGAGGTCATGTGCTGGCCACATCAGATTTTTTATTCTGGAGTGTAAAACTAAATGAATCAAATTCAAATTTTTATTTTTCAAATATCTATTTACATCATTCAATATTTTAGTTGACACCACAATTACGTTCCATGCACGGTCTCCACAATTATTATTAGGCGTGTATGTGTGTTAGTGTGTGTGGGTGTTTGGATGGATGTTGTAGTAACGATAACTCAAAAACTACTGAATAAAAAAATTTGAAATTTTGCATACAGGATTCTGATACCCTAGATTAGATCTGATTAGATTTTGGTGCCAATCGCACAACAGGAAGTGGCCGTTGCTATGGGTGATGACGCCATTATTGTAAAAAACGGCAAAAAAGTTTTACACATATATTTTGTATACCCTATAGTTTATTTTCATCTCATTAAAATTTTCGAAACTTTTGCCATTGTTGCCAGATTTACAAAAAAATAATTTTTTTTCATACTTTTTCGTGTCAACCTGTAAATTTTTGATTCAAAAATGGCGAGAGGTCATGTGCTGGCCACATCAGATTTTTTTTATTATTTCGGTGTCATTGTCTGTGTTTATTTCTAATGAGTTATACGGCGGAACTGAAGTTATATATAGCTACAAAATGGTAAAAAATACGTTTTTTCGTAATTAACAGTCAGTTGTTTATGCTTAACAAATCATTTTCAGCTATCCTTTTTAAGTCGGTCCAATTGTTACCTTCATAAACAACTGCTGTATCATCAGCAAAACTGACGATTGTGCCTTTAGTATTTATTGTAAACAAGTTATTTAAAAAAATTGAAAATAATAATGGTCCTAGAACGGTTTCTTGTTTCACACCATATTTAACTATTCGGCTTTCACTTATTTCTCTATCAATTCTAACTACCTGTTCTCTGTCTGATAGATGTTTTTGTTTCTGTATCCTCCAAGGCCTCTAATAGTTGCAAGTGACTTACAGTAACAAAGACCTTGGTCAGATTCAAAAATACGCACAGAGATGGTTTACTATTATCAACAGATGTATAGATTTTTTGCTGTAAAGTGGTAATAGCGTCGTTTGTGGATAAACTTTCTTGAAACCCAAATTGGCACTTAGACAAAACATTATATATTTTTAAAAACAATGTGATTCTTTGTTTTAGACTTTTTTCAAAGATTTTTGTAAAAGCTGATTTTAATGAAATTGGTCTATAATTATTTACTAGTTCTGTTGGTCCCTTCTTATGTATCGGAATAATAACGGTTTTTTAAATTGTTTTGGGTATTTACCAGATGTATAAATTTTGTTGATTAGAGGTCTGTTCCAGCACGGCGTTTTGAACTGGATGAGTATGCGCAGTGGGAACGCAGCGTTTTAGCGACGATTATTTTCAATACACGTAAATATTCTGTGTTTCAAACTTAAACCAAACATGTTCCCTTGTTTCCAAAAGACAGGATATTTAAAATTAAATTAAAATTAATCGAGATTAAAATGCGGTGTTCATACTGCGCAAACTCATCCAGTTCAAAACACCGTGCTGGAACATACCTTAAGTTTACGAGAAGCGGTGCGATTTCATCAACCAAAGCTTTAATTACTTCGTTGTTATATTATCTATACCTGGCGATTTTTTGTTTTTTAAAGAGTTGATCATTATTTTAACTTCCTTTTTAAGTTACTGGTTGAAGAAAAAAAGATTTTTGCAAAATTTCTCTTATTGGGTATGGATTACTTGGTTTGGGAATAAGTGATGCTAATTTTCCTCCAATTTCAGAAAAAAAATTATTAAACTCGTTAGCTATTTGTTTTGGTTGGTTTAGGTGTTGACCAGTTTCATTTTCATTTCATTTATGACTTTCCATAAATTCTTGGAGTAGTCCTTATTTTTCATTATTTTTTTATTATAATAGGTAGCTTTCGCTTTATTTGATCAGTTTGTCCAAATTTTTTCGGTATGTAAAATAAATTTTGTTTTTTATAACATTTTCCGGGTTATTTTTAAATTGTTTATGAAGTTTGTTTCTTTGTTTTATTGCATTTATTATACCAATTGTTATCCAGTCTTTTCTACAAATCACATCATTTCTTTGTTTTATTAGAGTACTATTTTTATCAATAAAAGTTTTAATATTATCCGTAAGAAAACTTATTTGATCTTCTGGATCTGGAATATTATAATAGTATGCCCAATTTATATTGATAAAATCAAGTTTTAGACTGTCATAGTTAATATTTTTAATTATTTTATTTCTATTATAGTTTTCATTAAAATAAAAACATTTGTTATTGGTAAAAAAGCAATAGTTGACTTATGATCCGTAATATGGGTATCATATACAATTGCAGTACATTTATCAATATTGACTTTTTGTGTAGAAAAGAAAATATGGTCTATGCAGCTTTTGGATATGCCTTGTACGCGAGTGTATTTATTTATAAGCGATATAATAGCTATTTGTGTATTAAGAGCGGAAAGTGATACTTTGCCGCTTGAGGCAGAGTTGCCCGCGCGACGCGTAGCGGAGAGCGGGCAATCTGCCGAAAGCGGCAAAGCACTTTCTGCTCGAATTGCACACTTTTCATAAACTAAAAATGAAATAATGACGTTTCATTAATTTCATAGTCTACTATTTGCACAAAATAGTAAGTAGGTACTTAAATATGCAATCACTATTGCATAAAGGTGTACCTAGGTGTACCTTCTGACTTATATTTTTACTAGATAAATTTTATAAAATAAAGTTTAACTTCGTTCGAAATATCTTCAAATATTAATATTTCAACTAAAATATTCAGACTGCCTACATTTTGTTTTAATATACCTATTATTTACTACCTTTCTTTATGTTTATGGTAAATGAAAACAGGCGAGCGGAAAAGTACGCGCTAGAGCGACAATAATGTCAAATTATTACAGATCACGGAAAACATCAACTTTGCGGTTAGATTTGAGTGTGCAAAAGCCTACTTTGGGTAGTGATCGTAGGAAAAATTATTTTCTGCCAACGTGTCTAAATAGTTTGATACTGTGTCACTATTGCCTTTTATGTTAATATTAAAATCTCCTATCAGTACGTGCTTTTTTATATTAATGCTTGTATTTGTTTCTTCCAGATAAGTTTTTAAATATTCAATAAAATAATCTTCAATGACTTTACAAGGGCCCACGGAGATAATTTTTTGTGTAAAATTTAATGTTAACAAAGAGTACAATGCCATCGCTTCTATTAATATTACCTTCATTATATACCATCTTATAACCTTTTAAGTTAAATAGACTGGTGTCTGGAATGTTCAGGGTTTCCTACAAAACTATACAGTCATAGTTATAATTAAGTTGTTCAAAATGGATTTTAAGAACATCTGAATTTTTATTAATACTGCATATATTTTGTTGAAAAATTTTAATCATTCCATTTGACTGTTTATTATTTATTTTATTTAAATCGTCTAATGATTGTTAAAAATTTCTACTTCAGGTAGAATTGTAGAAACAAAAAATGGAAAATAAACCTAACCTTCGCATGCTTAAATGAACCCATGATGCGTTTTTATTGTTAATAAATACTCAATCGATTTTTGACTAATTAGGAAATCTGTACGATACATTTTAAAAAGAGCAAGAAAGTGTATCGACCAGAATGGTGGTCATTTTGAACATTTTATGTAGTTTTATCGCAATACCTATGTTTTCATCCGTTTCATTTAGTTACTTAGTATATCTTATTTTTATTAGTTTTTGTTATTTGATGTCTTCACTTGTAGCATTCTATCTTAAATACATGTGGATCAGGCCTCCTGTTGATACCACAATAAAAAAACGCACCATGTACTCTACCTAAAGGTGGCGTGGAAATGAGTACAATTAATCATGAAAAGGTAACAACTTTATTTCCCATTCTTTGTATTTACAAATCTATTAAGTAGAAATTATGAATGATCATTATACAGGGTGTTCGAAAGACAAATTTTTGTGGTATTTGCAAGCAAGTACGAACTTAATACGTAAGCTTTAAAAATTTACTTCGTTAGGTTAAGCAAGCTTGATAACATAAAAAAATTAATAAAAACTCGTCCTATTCGATTTTGTACCCCCAAAATTCTCAAATAAAATAAATTGACATTAAAATTTAAGTAGTAAACTCGTCTGGCCAAAAATAAAAAAATACATCACAGAATGCAGTTTTTTGTGCTCTTTCCAAATATAGAAACGAATTTTAAAAACTCATATATACAGGGTGTTTTGAGGGTGTAACAATTTGTGAATTTTTTGCCAAGCCTAACCTGGATTTCGTTACATTTTAATACAGCCGTACATTCAACAAGATATGCAGGTCATGTATGCCAAATGTCAAAAAAATTATAGGGTAGTTCAAATGTTATGAGCAAAGAAAGAAATGGGCAAAATGGATAAAACACCCTTTATCTCGGTTATAAAGAGCGCAATACCCATTGTATGGGTGTTTTTTAGAATCACCTCGGTGACCCCCATCCACAGTTAACGTATGTTCGTTTCCCAATGAATCACCCTGTATACTACTGTTCTGAATATGGGTAACAAAAGAGGTGACAGAGACGTGAAATTTTCAGGGTAGTTTCCTTTGGTAGTGTAGGGGAGCACTAAGAAAGAAATTTTAAAAATTCGCACTTTAAGGGGTTCAAAATTGGGTTTAAACAAATATTGACCCGCTCGAGTAAGTGCGTCAACCAAAAACATACAGGGTGATTCTTTTAGAGGGGAGTGGCTCTCCCCCCTGAGGGAGTGCATATATTTTTTACTAGCTTTTGCCCACGACTTCGCCCGCGTTGATATTGGAATAAATAAAATTTACAAAAAAATCGTTTAGATCAACTGCAGTAGTACCTAGTTTAAAACTGCATGAAATAAATACAAAAAATGAAAACCAGCAAAAAAAGAGTCATCTCTGATTTTCTTCTTATAACAGATGCAAGTAAACATAATTTAAAATTTAAGAAAGCAAGATATTCAAATAAATCTTTAATGTTTAATGTGAATTCCATATTGTTGTGCTTGCACTAAAAATTAAAATAAACCAAATGTAAATAATTAAAGAACCATAAGAAGTGAATAATATACTCAAAATATACATAGCTTCGTCACAATAAATAAATAAATAAATACAATTCTATTAGAAAACACATTAAAATCACTCATCTAATCCTTTTAGAATTGACATTGACATTTTGCAGCACCACCTATCGAATTCTAGTTTTCCCAATCCGGAAATATTCAAAATTCAATATAAAAACATATTTAAGATTATAAATGCCATCACAAATAAACTGCATATAAATATGCTCATTTTATAACCAGTTTACCAAATTATCTGTCTTGAAGAAATAAGCTATTGATGAGAAAGGATGGCTTATATGTATCTACTTGTTACATTCCACAAATAATTTGATTAGTGGAGATGTACAAATAAAAATGCCGGTATAAGAAGATATTATTTTACTATATATTAATTAATGAACAGGTAAATTACAACTGATTGTTTTAAGTGGCCAAAACGGTATCGAGTCTTCAACGTGCGCCAGACATGCGCGTTATAATATATCACAATACTTCCCCCCTTAAATTTCACAATTTGTCATAATTTAGCCGTTGTACCGGTTTAATATGCCTTTTTGGACGCGCACTTTCACTATTTACCGTCTCAGGCTCTTCAAAATTATCACTGGTTACAACATTATCATTATTACTAGCACTATCTAAAACTATATCTTTGTCATGAGAAACTTCATCTGAAAACTCATTAGTTTGTTCATCAATTTCTATTGGTAGTGATAAATTATTAGAACACATAGGTTTAATTTGATTCAGATGACGTTTCCAAATAGTATTATTTATTACAGGAATCTTAACTAAGTAAGTCGTTTTACCAATTCTCTTAAAAATTATAGCACGAATCCAAGTAACCTTAGGTGGATTTCTATAATCTTTAACAGTAACATTATCACCAGATACAAATTCGATATATCTTTTACCCTTATGATACTCTGTTTGTTTATTTTGTTTGTGTGTAACATATTTCTTGACATCAACATTTTCGAAACTATTTTCAGGTAATAACACATCAAATCGTGTACGTAATTTTCTTCCAAACATAAGATTACTTGGACTTTGTCCTGTTGTAGAATGTAATGTATTTCTAAAGTCAAATAAAAAATTATTTAAACATTTGTTAATGTCCAAATTTTTATTATTTCCCAAAGCATTTTTAAGAGAATTTTTAATTGTTTTAACCGCATTCTCCGCTTGTCCATTAGAAGAGGGGTGATAAGGCGGAGATGTGCAATGTTTAATATTATTACGCGACAAAAATTCTTGACATTCCACTGAAGTAAATGTAGTGGCATTATCGGAAATTAATAGTCGGGGCAAACCAAACCTAGCAAAACAGCTACGTAAAACTTCAATGGTTAATTTTGAACTAATAGAACTCATAGGATAAACCTCGATCCACTTAGAATGTGCGTCGATAATAATTAAAAAAAATTTGTTTAAGAACGGACCCATAAAATCTAAGTGAAGCCTAGATCATACTTCTTCTGGCCAAGCCCACGTATTTAAAACAGCTGTATTAGGATTTTTTTTATTTAACATACAAGTGTCGCAAGAACTACAAAAATTTGCGATATCTTTATCTAACCTAGGCCACCAGAAGTAAGACCGCGCTAAACTTTTCATCTTAACAATTCCCATATGAGAGCGATGAAGATCACTCAAAAGCACTCTTTTTAATGTACTAGGAATTATTAACCGATTATTCCATAGTAAGCAGTCTTGCTCAATACTTAAATCATTTTTAATTCTATGAAAATCCTTCAAGTTTTCCTCAACTTTATTGGGCCACCCTGTTCGAACAAAATTAATTACTTTATTTAAAATATTATCCTGAGCAGTTTCTTTCTGAACGAATTTAAAATTAATAGGAAAATGCTCATTATTTTCAAAATAATGTAAAAAATTTATATCCTGCAAGTCCAAACTAAGATTTTCTTCCTTTTGTTTCGGCAAAGGTAAGCGCGACAACGAATCTGCATAATTTTTATGAGTAGGAACAAACTCTACATTATACTGATAATTTGATAGCATAACTGCCCATCTGCGTAAACGATTGGCTGAAAATTGAGGAATACTTTTCTCAGGATGGAAAATTGAAGTTAAGGGTTTGTGATCTGTCACTAAGGTAAAAGGTCGAGCATAAAGATATTGATAGAATTTACCCAAGCCAAAAATAATTGCAAGACCTTCCTTCTCAATTTGCGAGTATTTGGCTTCAGCAGAGGATAGTGTGCGTGACGCATAAGCAATTGGTTTTTCCGATCCATCCGGAAAAACATGAGTAATAACAGCACCGATACCATAATTTGATGCATCCGTAATAAGTCTTACCGGCAACATTGCATTATAGTGCACAAGTACCTCTGCTGATGTCAATAAGTCTTTAATTTGTTTAAAAGCTCCCTGACAATCATCTGACCATACCCATTTTACTTTGTCTTTTAAAAGATTATAAAGAGGATATAATATCGTGGATAATTTTGGAATAAACTTGCCATAGTAATTGACCAATCCCAAAAAAGATTTAAGTTGTGTTACGTCTTGAGGAATTGGGGCTTCGGTTAAAGCCAGAATTTTATCTTCACATGTATGTAAACCATGCTTATCAATTTTAAAACCTAAGTAACTAATTTGAGACTTAAAAAATTGGCATTTATTTAAAGCTATTTTTAGACCTGCATCTTGCAACTTATTTAACACGAGATCCAAACGTTGAATATGTTCTTTTCGATTTTTTCCTGTAATAAGAATATCATCCAGAAATATTACAACGCCTGAAATCCCCTGTAACAAAGATTCCATGATTTTTTGAAACTTTGCCGGTATGCATGCAATACCAAAGGGTGCTCTTGTATATCTATAAAGACCTTTATGTGTTGAAATTGTAACGAAATTCTTGGATTTTTCATCTAAACATACTTGAGTATATGCATTAGCTAAATCTAATTTACTAAAATGCTCCCCTCCTTGCAATTTGACAAATAATTCCTCAATTCGTGGCAAAGGGTACTGATCAATTTCTATGTAAGGGTTTAAAGTAACTTTAAAGTCTCCGCACAATCTAATTGTTCCGTCTTTTTTTAAAACCGGGACTATTGGCCTACCCCAAGAACAATAATCAATAGGCTCTATTACTTTTAAATCTAGCAATCTATTTAACTCTGTCTCCACCTTCTCTTTAATGGCAAACGGAAGCGGCCGTGCACGATAAAATTTTGGACAGATATTTTCAGATTTTAAATTAATAGAAATTGTACCTTTAGTAAATTTGCCTAAACCAGGTTCAAAAACATAATTATATTTTGTTATTAAATTTTTTAAATCATCTGACAAATTTACATAATTATTTTGCGCTATATTTAACTGAAAAATATTAAAGAAATCTCGACCTAATAAAGGTGGACCTGTAGCGTTTTCAATGACATAAATATAAAAATTGTGACTTTTATTTTGAAAAGTTATTTCACAATTAAAATAACCTAACGGTTTAAGTGTATCTCCATTATACAAATGAAACGTTTTATCAGTTTTAACTAAATTAAATTTAAAAAAATTCTTTTTATAAAATAAATCAGATACAACAGAAAAACTTGAACCGGTATCTAAATTAAAAGTGAATTGCGTTCCCCCTGCAAAAATGTTTACAAGTATTGGATTTATCTGATAATCTAAAGAAAATAAATAATAATCGTCTGAATCAGTTGATTCTAAAAAATTTTGAAAATTCCTTGAAGTGGAATTATTATTCTTATTCACTAGTTTTTGTGAACACATCGGAGCTAAATGCCCCTTTTTTTTGCAAATATGACAAAAACAATTACGATATGAGCACTTATCTGAGCGATGATTCCTGCGTCCACACACGCTGCATTTTGGCGCATGGGAGAAGTTACTTGTTGAAGCAGAAGTGGCAGGACTTGCTTTCCCGCCAATCGCTGGGGTGTGTGATTGGTTAGATTTTCCCTTCCACTGTGAATTTGCACCTGCGTAATGAAGGTCTGGTTCTTTCTTGATAAATCTTTCGAGGTTTGAGTTTGAAGAAAAAGATGGCTGAACTGCCGATTTGGAAGCCGCCAACTCGACTATTGCATCAAATGACGCACTAATTTTTTCTTCCAGTAGTCGATCCTGAACAGAACCTTTATGTAAACCCGTAATGTAAATATCCCTCAGAACCGTTTTTAATTCGGAATTTTCAAACTGACACGAAGCCGCTAAATTTCGCACTCGCGCAGCCCATTCTTTCGAACTTTCATTGGGCGACTTCCTCGCGGTGTAGAATTTAAAACGGGCTGCGAACACATTACCACTAGGTTTAAAATGATTTGTTAGTAAATTACCCAGTTCCTGGTACGTTTTTTTCTCCGGTTCTGTAGGCAAACACATATTTGAAACTAGCTTATAAGCTTCTTCACTTAAACTATTCAGTAATATTGCGGCTTTACGTTTTTCATCGCTTATATCGTTAGCAAGAAAGTAATTATCAATACGTTTTTTAAATATTGACCACTCCGAATTTGCGGGATCAAATTCGCGTAAGTGTCCGATGTATTCGGTAGCCATTTTTTTTTGCCTTCACTTTTCTTTCTGACAAAAGAAACTATCACTTCACAATAATACGCTGGTTCTTGATATACTTTACACAAAATCCTCGTCGCCACTGTTACATTCCACAAATAATTTGATTAGTGGAGATGTACAAATAAAAATGCCGGTATAAGAAGATATTATTTTACTATATATTAATTAATGAACAGGTAAATTACAACTGATTGTTTTAAGTGGCCAAAACGGTATCGAGTCTTCAACGTGCGCCAGACATGCGCGTTATAATATATCACACTACTATTGTTGAGAATTATCCAGCTATTCGGTGATTTAAAAAAATAATGTACATTCATTGCTATCTCTAAATTTTGAAATCCAAGATTTAAAGGGCAGTAATTAATTGTAATATGCACTGAAAACCGAGTCAATGAAACTTAACTAATAGCAATCACAATCATCAATTAAGTTACATAAGAAATGAAATGGGGGAACGGATTATTTAATCATAAAATAAACACTACTTAAGTAATAGGTAACTTTAGCCCTGTTTACAAAGGAGGGTATCGTTTTAAATGGGTGTTTTGGGTTTTTCAAAAACTTGAAAATCCAAGAGAGGAAAGCCAAAAAATTTGTTTTGTATTAAAACTATATGCTTAAAATGAATTTCCATTGCGAGAAATTCTAAATTACTTGATTTTTAGTGTGTATACGGACGGCTAAAATTATTAATAAATAAAACATATTTAATGGAAGAAATCTCTTTGAAATGAAAAAAAAATACGTAGAATGAATCACTAATATTTTTAAAACTATTACATCTGTCTAAAAAAGCCCAAATATTTAACAATTGTTAACTGAAAAATCTAAGAACTGGAAACGTTTGACATTTATTATTAATATCCAAGTTGTTAAACCAATTTTTAAATATGGCAACATCGCATGTCTTAACACAGAACCACAGGGCTCCGTTCAGATTTACGTCCAGAGTGCACACCGAACGTCTAATTTCGTTCGGATTTAGAGGGACAACTTTTCATCCCAGTAAATACTTCGAGAAAATTGATCCGACATGCGCAGTTTGAGCACAAGTAATGTTTTTAAATGGAATGAACGTCTTTCTAACCTCACAAATATCATAAAATTGGCAGTTGCCTTATTAAATAAATAAATGAAATAAATTAAAATCTGATTAAAATGGATTCAGGCTCTACCAAAATTTTATTATCTTGTTCAAGATGATAAAAACAATTTAATAAGAAACAAAAATAATTTGGTATTATTACAAAGGTAGGTGAGATTATGTAAACTTGATTTTCATGAGCTGGGGCTCGATTCTTGAATCTCGAATGCGAAATGTCGAAGTCTACATTTGTCACTGCTATTGTCGAACAGTATTGTCAAGACCTATTCTTCAATACGAATCGGGATTTAAAAACAATGCGACATTATTTGTCGAAAGTATAAGTGGCAACGATGTAATATTGTGACATGGGACGTAAATTTGGATGTCAAACGTCTTGCAAAATTAAAAATTTGTTAGTTCATTGGTACCTTGCTGCATTGTATCACACAGATATTGTATTTTACTTGTGAAAATGGAAAAAAAAATGTATTGTAGCCAAGAACAAAAACAACGTTTAACGGAAGTGGTTATAGGGGACAAACATTTATTAAGTGGCAAGTTTACTAATACCTTTACAGCCAAAAATAGTATGGAAAAGTGGAAAAACATTGCGGAAATGTTACAATTCGATACCCGGGGCTAATAAAGATTGGAGACAATGGAAAAAAGTAAGTATACCTTTGTTCACTTACAAGGATATTTTTACAACTCCGTCTGTTATTTAGACTTGGCAAGATCTCAAGAGTTCCACAAAAAAGAAACAAACTGCTGCAAGGATGCACATGCAAGGTACTGGGGGAGGGGGTCCACCTACGGAGGAAATTTTGACGCCCACTGAGGAAGCAGTGTTATAGTCGCTCAATACAACAGTTGTAACTGGAAGCAGCAATGTGTTAGAAACAAGCATATCGTTTGAGTGGGATGACACAGATGCTGTGACAGATATTCCGCCAATAGCAATTGCTACTACACCCAGCCCTCCTCCAACAGATCACAGTTACATTAAGGGTTCAGAAAAAAAAGGAAAGAGTAACACCTGCTAAGCGCCGGGCAATAAGTTCAAATGCCACACAGGTGTTAGCACAAGTTTCAGAGAGAGAGAGAGAGTTAGAGATAAGAGAGCGGTACTATGCAAAAAAAGGCAGACATTAGCTATTGAAAAAATAGCTAATCACTTCTCTGCGTAAACTATATGTAGATTTGTTACATTGTACATATAAACATTTGTTTATAGTAATTTAGAATGTGTTTAAATGTACTTCTCAACAAAAATATCTGTCGTCATTTTCTGAAATAAATTATTTGATCTTTCATTTGCATGTTATGCTGTAAAATACTGTCATATTAATTTTATTTAACGAATGTGCACATTAGGCGTCACTCCCTATTTTATTAAAAGGAAATATTTAGTACCACATGTATGCTTATTTTTGACGAAGCTCATTCACCTCTCCTGTAGTGTGTGGCGAGTGCACCCACTCGTTACATATTTCTGGTCTGTTTAGTGCTTCAGAAACTTCCTTAACACTTCTACTAACTGAAGCTTGTGATAATCCTAATAGTGCATTTTTACCAACAGCTGTTTGATAACTGCCAGTTGCAAAAAAGTTTAGTGTTGCAAGAACCTGTAATTTTAGTAACTTGTTAATACTCGGATATCAAACATGAACATTTGCTTACCTTTATTTCAATTGTTAAGCCAGACATGCGAGTTTGTTCTTGTACATATGGCGTAACCATTTCGAGTAACTCCTGCGTAACTACTTTCGTTAATCTAAAGTTTTTTTTAAAATTCGTTATCATTCATTTGAAATGCATCCATGTAGTTCATAATTGGTCTGGGAGCATTACCATCATCTTCCATGTTTTCAATAGCCACCACTAATGCAACATTCGGATTCATTTTGGTATTAATAAATGATTTTAGTTTAATAAAAAAAACACCTTTACGAAAAAACGATAAACAACCTAAAACTCGCAATTCATAACAAAACACATGTATCTACAGTGTAACTGTCGAATTCGACATTAGAAGTCGAAGGATTTTAGTCGTTCGATGCACTCTCGAACGAGAAATGTCGAATTAATCTCGAACTCGACTTTCAAGAATAGACAACACACAACACCATCGACATTTGTCGAAAATCGACTCTGAAATTACGAATTCGGGATTCAAGAATCGAGCCCCTGGACGTATTAATCGAAAATTTTCTCTAAATTCCATTGCGGTGAAGTTAGAGATGGTTTGAATGAAATTTTCCACTCTTGATTACTTCTATTTATCCTGTTTCTCATTCTATATATTTGCAATCTCTTACAATTTCTTCTTCACTAGAACTTGATTCCGAAAATAAATCATAGCTTAAATAATCACGCTCCAGTCGTTCATATTTACAAGACAATTCTTATAAGACGTCACAACATACTGGGTGTAAAACGCACTTTAAATCTGAACGCAGCCCTATATGAGGTGGGGCTTTTGGGAGACAAATACTCATTATTGTGCGCATGCGTCGTTAATGTTAGATTAGGTTTTTTCTGATTATTTAGAATACAAATAAAAAAACTATTATTTGGATTAAACGGGGGTTAATCAGTAATAAAAAATTGCATTTATTTTGCATTTCACAAAAAAAAAATTATGGAATATTTGTCTCCCAATAGCTCCCCCTACTATGAACCTTATACTGTGACAGAAATAGCTCCTCCTACTATAAGCTGTGACAGAACTAGGACTTTTATGTTTTTTTTAACTTTAATATGTTTATTACCCATATTGATAAGCAAAGACCAGGATTTAGCAGATTTTTTTACGATCAAACGTTTAATTTGAAATATTTAATATTTTTGAGACGTCTTAAGGTAGATCAGTTCAAGAAATAAGCGAAAGATGGCGCCAGTCGTCAATTTAAGTTTGAATTATCTATTTAAGCAAAGATGGCGTTACAAAGTTATTTATTTAATTATATGCTTACCTTTTGCTACAAAAAGCCATATAATTATTGTGGCTCAATGTTCAAGAATAGTATTTTTAATAGTGATTCAAAAACTAGAATAAAAACGTAATTTCGACGCTAACTCCCCCTTGGTTATTTTGAGTATTGCCGGTACTACAGAGAAAACTGTCGACTGTAAACCGAATTTAAATAAATTCGAGTGGCAGCATCTTTCTCATATTTGTAACTGATCTACCTTAAGTGACAGATTTTTTTTTAATTATAGGTGGAATATAGGTTTAAAAAATAATAAAAAATAAGGGTTAAATTTTTATTACTCAGGTTTTTAATGGCCCATTAACCTAAAATCAAGCAAACATTCCATTCGTCTAAGAAGTTTAAATGTTAATCTTTTTATTGATCTAACAGGATTACCCTATAACGTCAAATAAAATATTACTAACACATTTTTTAAAAGCGTTATTCAAATATTTATCAATCTTATTTTTTTAAATTAACGTGAAAAGTATAGTTAGTATTGTTTGAAATACTGAAACTTCGATATTTTAAATCAGATGAAATGCCATTTAAATTAATACCTTTAGCTCTTCCATCCATCTGATAGTGTCTTCTGATTTTTGCTGTATTAACCGCGATTCTGCTTTATTATTTTAGGTATCAATGTTAAGAACTTATTTTTAAGTAATATACAACCTGTAACAACTGTGGTGACAACAATAAATCTTATGTGATAGATTGCAAATTAATTTTTGTATTTGTCATTTCGATGACAGCTGATGACATCACTAATTCAACCATTTTACACTATTGGTTCTTTATTTCCATTTTTTGTAGTAATAATACCAGTATTTATGATTTTAAAGTGTACCAATAAAAAAAATAGCAGAAAGTATTCGTGGATAACTGGTCTTTAAAACATTTGACCTATTTTGAGAAAAATCGCGCGTGTTCTATTAAATGACAGCTGGCCGCCATGTTGCCAAATCCTCCTTGTCAGTCCTTGTGATTTCAAAATTTCGAAATTAAAATAAAGTATGTTCCGGGGCGTTTTAAAGAAAAAAATTTTGGGAAATCCATTTTTTTTTATCTTTTACTGAGAAAAATTTACGGGGTCGCAAAAAACCCAAAAAACGATACCCTCCTTTTTATGTCTTTATTACATTTTCTAATTCGACCAATCTCCCTCAATATTTGTGTTTGAGTTAACAAATAATTATGAAATTTTTCACAATTCATATCTATGCTATAGATAGTTTTCCACTTGCTCCGTTCAGAACCTATAGAAAAATTCTTACATCTTCGAATGGTTCAATGCAAATTTTTAAATTGGCATTGATATCGTTATAAAAAGCTTTCACTTTGGTATGAGTGTTTTTTCACTCTGTTATAACATACTTAAGAATCGTTCACAGGGTTGTCACTGCAAATAACTAAACACATTATTTTTATTAAAAGCTTGAGAATCTCCTTTATCATTAACAGCCAGTACCATAATTAATATAAAGTATACTTTAAGGGTAAAAGGTCCCTTTTACCTATAAAACCCGTACCATAATACAACTTTAAAGGAGGATTAAGCTAAAAGCCGCCTTTATTGTAAAGGCCCAATTTTGATACTTTTGCGTGGTTAAAGTAAGCTTTATTTTGAAACATAACCTACAAATCTTTAAAGGTTATTAATTTTACACCGTCCACACGTGCTTTACTTTAGATTACAAAGGGAGATTAGGTATTCGATTCAAATAGTAGTTGAAGACGAAGAAAATATCGTAGTGAGAAGACCAAAAATATATAGACAGCGATTAACTCTTTTTACGCTTTCACTTTTGCTCTGACATAATTTAAAAAAGCTGACGATATTTTAAAACAATTTAAAAAATATTTCGGCAAACACAAATCAACAGTCAAAAGGCGCTAGTAAATAAACATAAGCAAGTTAGGTTAAGTCGAAAAAATTCTGTCAAAATAACGTCACTTATATCATGAAACACCATTTCCAATGCAGCCAACACAGCAATATTTGATTAAAGTGTCCTTTACCTAACAGGCGATTAAATTTGCATTATGATACAGGCCAGACTTTTAGGTTAGTGAAAGTCGACTTTAACCACAAAGTGTACTTTACTTAAAGGACCCTTTTGTCGATATTTATGATACTGGCTGTAAGAATTTTGAGTATGTGAAAATGCCGCATTTTATGGCGTCTAATTAATGTTATGTTGACGTGCACCATGCTATCATTATGAATAAAAATAAACGCATACGCACGCACGCATATAGATTAACCCCGAGCCTCTCGACTTTAACTTATTTTCGTAAACTAATATGAGTAAATGCCATCCACATCTGGTTTATGGTTTTTGGTGTGTAATCTGTCGCTGCTGAGGTGATCTTCTGACTTATTCTTTTCCAGCAGTATTCGTTAGTGTGTCGTTTTATTTTTTGATATTGCCATGATATTTGTCATGTGTGTTGTCTCTTCTTTTCTTGCGTTAATCTTATATTTTTTGTTTACTGTTTTTGGAGGTTAACAAAAATTTGGATCATTTTTTATGACAGAGGTTACTCTAGTGGCTGGTCTTGTAGATTTTGTCGCTATCATCTGTATTGATTGAATTTTCCACATCATCGGGGATAGAATATAATATATTGAATATTGAGCCAATCGTTGTTTCTTGAATTAAAAATATTGACCAATAGGACCTTGCACCGTAGTGACAATAAGAGATTAGATATTAGCTACATTGCGTTTGTTTCATTTGTCAAATAAAATAATTTAGAAAAGTCAAGACAAACGTCATCCATTTGATGAAATTGTCGAATTCTTTTTTATAAGCGTCTTCCAATTTTTGTGGTAATAATTTTTTAAATTAACGTGAAAAGTACAGTTAGTATTGTTTAACACATTAAAATTTCGGTATTTTAAATCAAAGGAAATGTTGTTCAAATTATTACTTTTTGCTCTTTCATCCATTTGATGAACTTGTCGTATTCTTTTTTATAAGCGTCTTCCAATTTTTGTTCTATTAATCGCGATTCTGCTTTATTATTTAAGTAATCAATGTTAGAACTCATTATTAAGCAATATACAACCAGTAACAAGTGTGGTGACAACAACTAAACTTCTGTGACAGATTGCAAATTAATTTTTGTATTTCTCATTTCGATGACAACTGATGACAACGAAAGGTATATTGATGTCACATCACGAATTCAAACATTTTACATTATACGTTCTTAATTCCATTTTTTGTAGTAATAATACCAGTATTTATGATTTCAAATGTACCAATAAAAAAAATGTCAAAAATTAAAAAGTTCGAAACTTTTAACTTTCAACACCTTACCTGGATTAGAACCAATTTCGGTAAAAGCAGGGAAATAATAACTTAAAGTTTAGGAATCACTTGGATTTTTCCAGCGTAACGGAGTTGGGCATTATAATTTTTTAGTTTTCTGACCGGGATCAACCTCCAAAGGTCTGTAGCGTGGTAATGGCTGGCTGCTGTTGCTGGGCAACACAATAATACCTAATTTTTCTCTATACAGGATGTCTAAAATTGGAAGGGATAACATTACTGTATAAGAAACCGTAAGAGATACAGAGGCGGTTAAATGGAAAAAACGAATTTACAAAAGAATACTACAGGACCGTAATTAAAAATTATTGTTACTGATGATGTTAGTCATTTCAGATAAAATGTTGTTAAAGTGACAAGTGTGATATGTCACTCTATCAATTTTTGTAATAAAAAAGATAGGTCCGTATTTAAAAAAAATAACTTGATGGGGCCCTTAGGACACGAAACGTCGTATCAAAAAACTAGAGAAGGGCGAAAGTCCCTGTAGAAGTTTGTAGGCCAATGTAATGCTCTCCATTTCTTTTGTTAAGTTTTTATTTTTCCGTCAATTTGATATTTTTTGTATTTTTGAGGGAATATCATCATCGGACTCTTCATCATTTATTACATTTTTGTCTTGTTCTGGGGCATATTCTTAACAAGATTTTTATTTGGTCCCTTTTATTTTTATCAAAAAACCCATTTTGATTCAATACATTTAAGTACTGCACACAAAATATCTTTTATGTTTTCGACACCAAAGAAAAAAATGTCTTCATGTTCTTGCTTTTTCTATATTTTTTTTTCAAAGTTGTAACATCCGGAATAGCTTCATATATCTGAGCTCATCTCCCTTGTAAATTGCTCAAAAGGTTTTACGGACTTTGTAGTGTATTCATTAAACTTTTAGCTATTCACATTTTTTCTCAAAAAATATTGTAACTTTCTCTTGGAATTTTTTTTAAAATATACGTACACGAGACATGTATGTATCGTAACGCAGCCTTGAAGACGCACTACGAGAAATATGTGTATCGTATCGCAGTTGACATAAGTTTATAAATTTCTCGTACCGCAGCCAACGTGTTAACATTCTCAGAATATAAATGTCATTAGTGAACGATTAACATTAATGAGCGTTCTATCTACTAATCTAAATAATTCTAGAATTTATTATACCTGTGATATTTGGTTAATTTCGATTAATAATAATGGTAAACCAAATAATGGAAGTATCTCCCCAACAAATTTAAAATAGTAATTTAATAAGGAAAATCTATTATTCACTATTTTTGTTAAATAAGTCTTTTAATAATTACCTACTTTTTTAGAATTTCTGTTTTATTTTCGTTTTAATTTTGATTATTAATGAATTGTATTTTAATTTTGAATAAAGGTTTTTATTGGAGAAGTCATTAATTATTTAAATGTATACATACCAATTCTGCTTTAACTAAGAATTATTTTCCTTCCATTTTAGTAATTTATACTGTTTAATAACATCTAATGTATAAACCTATCCTACACATTTATTAACAGTAATAAATTTTTCAAATTCTTATTGTCGTGAAGTATAATTTGTCCATTATTATTTCCTTCTACATATTTAAATAGTTGCGTGAGATATCTACAAACATTATTGGAGAAAATATTATTGAGATGTCATTCGAATAATTTTATATTTGTAAACGTTTTTAGTGATATTTTTTCAAATATATTAATCAATATATTGAATAAATAACTACAGTGTGTACACTAACAGAAAAGCTGGTTTTACATACTTTCTCAGTCACTTTTTCAAAGTGAAAACTTATTTAGACTCGTTGATCGATTTTTGGTAGGGGAAAATCTTGTGGGTTCGCGTCACCGACATGCTAATGTTAACAGTGTATATGTAGCTATGAGTATGATATGTTGAGCAGCGGTCTGTGTACACGTAACCAACACATTGTATATACCCTGCGCTGTATGATGTGCGAGTTCGATACTTTTTGGGTGGGTAAAATCTTGAGTTCGCGTCACCGACATGCTGTAATATGCTGTAGCTATAAGGGTGATGTGTTGTGCATCATTAGTGCGGCGTATATCTATACAAGTAAACTAAATTGACTACATAGAAATTAAATTCATTGAAATTTATGTGAATACAAATACTTTGTAACTTTTTAGCCAGCCCAAAATAACTGGCTACTGGGAAGTCTATAAGGCATCCAGAAGGGAATACGGCTACGCCGTAAGGACATCAAAGGTTAATTCCTGGAAAAAATGGGGAGTATGCCAGCACTGAGAAGGAGACTTTAGACTTGTTACTAAACTCAGTCAGGTTGCTTACTTAACCAGTAGCCCTAGTAGCAAGGGCAACAAAGCAGCATTAGACCTTGGCAAAAAAGTTGTAAACAAAACCAAACTTGCATGGGCTCTGAAAAGTTTTCAGCCATACAAGACACTTGGACCGGATGGCATATTCCCGGCTCTTGTTCAGAAGGGACAGGATGAGCTAGAAGGCTCGCTGTGCCAAAATTACTCCATGCCAGCCTGGCATTGGGGTATGTACCAGTAAAATGGAGGTCTATAAGAGTTGTCTTCATTCCCAAATCGGGTAGAGCGTGCAGAAGTTAAATCTTATGGACCCATCAGTCTGATTTCATTCTTTTTAAATACTTTAGAAAAGTAGATATATAAGGGACGAGGTAATGGTACACAATCCGATACACCGAAACCAACTCGAATACCGATCTGGGAAGTCCTGTGACGCTGCGATTCACATGCTGGCGCTCAAGGCGGAACAAGCATTGGACTGTCAAGAAATCGCCCTATCGGCATTTTTAGACATAGAAGTGGCCTTCGATTCGGCTTCATACAAATTCATAGTGGGAGCTATGTGGAGGCGAGGAGCCGCTCAGAGCATTACGCGATGGGTATACTTCTTGCTTCAGCATAGGAATATTTACAGAATTCTTTACAACGTAAGAGGGGAAGTCGTTACCACCAAGGGGTGTCCTCAATGGGGAGTACTCTCCCCACGTGATGCCTGGTGGTTGATGACCTTAGCGAGGTAGAGAGAAAAATATCTAAGTACAAGGATTTTCTGACGACGTAGGTATCATTATAAATGGAAAATTTGATGCAGTTGTATCTAATAGGATACAACGGGTACTAGAACGATGGTGCCAGAAAGAGGGATTATCCACGAACCCGGCGAAAACATTAGTTGTTACCTTCACAAGGAGAAGAAACATAAAGATAAAGGGACTACCCATGTGGGGAAAACAACTAAAACTGGCAACAGAAATTAAATATTTGGGAGTTATCCTAGATAACAAATTAACGATCTCTAGTCATATAGGCAGGGCAACGGAAAAGCTCTAAGAGCCGTTTGAGCCTGTAAGAGGATGGCGGGGTCTAAGTGCATTGGCTCTGGATTGTGAGACCCGTCGTGACTTACGCCTCTGTAATATGGTGACACAAAGTGAACGCAGCTAGGCAGCTGGGCAAGCTACAGAGAGTAGCATGTCTTCTGATTACAGGGGCATTTACAAGAACGCCAACTGCGGCTATAAGTTCTGCTAGGACTCGTCCGCTACACCTAGTAGTGGAAAAAGAGGCACTGGCAGCAACCTATAGGATGGGTGTAAACGGTATGGCATGAGAACTTTCAAGGAAAGGATACCATTCCATGATCGTAGAAAATCCGGTGCTAACTATGCCTTCGGACAGAATGCCTGTCAGCCGTAAACATACCTGCGAGGAACAGAAAGTAAATATCCGTATCGTAAAAATGGTATTCGCTGTGTGCAGCTTGCCATGTGGCGACATCTGTAGGCTGAAATGTAAAACTTTGTCCCGTACAATCAAAATCAAATGCCAGGCATTTTGATATTTAAAAGATGAATATAATATTAAGAACTGATTTTGAGGAAATAAGCATGATATAAAATTCAAACAAAATGCCCTAAAGAACGGTGCAAAACTGGCATTTGCTCGATGGAGGAGAGAGAAAATTCAACGGAAAATAAAAATAATAACTGCGAAATGCGTGCGAACAAGGTCGCAAAAGAAGTTTATAAAGTTTCATTAAACGTAAATATATTGCGTTTTGAAATAAATATTTTTATATGTTTATTATTCTTTAACATTCACAAAATGTAATATGTTTATTAAAATGAACCGTAAGCTTTCTTTTGCCCTGACTCCGATTGAAAATTTTGTTCCGAAAATTAAACTCCTTCGAGTGATTCTATGACAATGAAAATTTTACTGCAGTTAGCTGACCACATAAACCGGGTTGTAAGGAAGCCAAAATTTTAAAATTTGACTTAGTTTAACCGCTAAAAATTAAAATTATTATTAATATATCGGTACGTAATTTATATTAAATTAAAGACTATATTTTTGCGTTAGTTTGATGGTTATGCGGTTTAAGATGCAACGACACTTCGGTCGTTGCGGGTCACTTTGGCGCCTTAGTCCAGGTTTCGGATTGCCTCGGGCGCCACCTTCCGTTTAAAGTGTGAAGGCCACTGCACGTTCAGCGTCAGTGGAGAAAGAAAATACTCCAGGGGTCGTTATGGTATCGACCAATATCACTGGCGGCCAGAAGGGCGGTCTTTACTTGCCCTACTGGGTTTGAGTACCTGGGTATTGGCTGCTGGGATGTTAAAACTCAAAACAAATATTAATAAATAAAACTTTTAATTTTTTACCAAAATCCGGCGGAGAAAAGGTGTGTAACGGACGATTGGCTTGGCGGCGTGGTAGTCGGACTGACGGTTCTGGACTCCGGATATAATTGAAGTTGGCTTCAACTTGACCTGTCTCTAAAGGTCGACGGACTGCACTGCTGTTCCAATTGGGACGGCCACAGGCAAGTCTGGCTTCTGGCTGCCTCTGCAGCTACCGACAACGGTATGAATTGCCCTACTCGATACGAACTTCGGCGTCTAAGAAGCAGAGACGAGAGTGTCTCCATCTGCCTGGCGACGGTTCAACTGGTACGACTGGTCTTTTATTCACAATTTTAAGTTAATTTTACTCCAGTGCCGTGCGCGGTTTAATTTATATATTTTAAATAATACGGAAAAAAGTAACTTTGTTACAAAGACACGGATTTGAAAGCAAAGGGTCGTCGGTTCGAATCCCCCAAATGCTTGTTAATTTTTTTTTCAACAACAAACTTTTTAATTTTTTTTTATTATAATTTTGGATAATTTTTATTCAGAAAACTTAAAAAAAATCTGTTTTTCATTTTGAATAAAATATTAATCAAAGCGAACCGTAGGTAAAAACATTGTCGTGACTCGGATTAAAAACTTTGTCCGCGAAATTAAACTGCTTCGAGTGATTCTGAATAAAAATTATCCAAAATTATAAAGAAAATAAAAAAGTTATTTGTCGAAAAAAAAATTAACAAGGGGGATTCGAACCAACGACCCTTTGATTTCAAATACGTGTCTTAAACCGCATAACCATCAAACCAACGCAAAAATATAGTCCTTAATTTAATATAAATTACGTACCGATATATTAATAATTTTAATTTTTAGGAGTTAAACTAAGTCAAATTTTAAATTTTTGGCTTCGTTACAACCCAGTTTATGTGGTCAGCTAACTGCAGTAAACTTTTCGTTGTCATAGAATCACTCGAAGGAGTTTAATTTTGCGGACAAAGTTTTCAATTAAAGTAACGACAAAGCTCACATACTTACGATTCGCTTTTTCTGTGTTCACATTTGTATGGACTTTAAAATTTTGTATTGGGGCTGTTTAAACTATTATTCTGACAGCCCACGATACAACATATTTCTGCTAGGCTTCGACGGGCTTTCCGTATTGTTGTTGAAATTTTGGTCCGTCGAAAAATGTTCGGGACAAAAGTTCAGGTGCTGATCACGGCAAGCGCTATCATCGGCTGTCAAGATGCTCCGCCTTCTCGCACACAGCGAATAGGAAAACCCAAATTTCAGAAATATCTAAATAAGTTGAAGACTTGAAGATTTAAATATCTGAAACCCTTATAAAAATTGAAAAGTAATTAAATTAGCTATACGATAGGCTTATAATATATAGGGCGTTCCATTTATAATAAGCAAAATGGACATAACTTAAAACACTCTGTATTTAGGTATAGGGAACCTTTATGAAATTATAGCTTATTTTTATGTACGTGGTTTGAGGGACGCGCTAAGTGGTCTTCGGCGCTGAGGTGGGAAATAATGATAGACGCCTTTATATGTATCGAGCCAAAATTATCACCCCATCTCTCACAGGTCAAAATATGCGAATTACACTTGAAAATCATTGAGTAATACAAAAACAATTAAAATAGCTTCAAATGTCAGGGACGTAAAAAATGTTTTTTCATTAAAATATGCCCTTTTACATTTAAAACTTCAAAATTTCAAAGCAATATATTCATTCGTTTTAAAATTATTAGAAAAAATCATTTATTTTTTTATAACTTTAACACCCTGTATTTCAAAAAGTAAATGTGTTGGACCCGTCATTCCTGATATCGTTGTACAATTTTACGAGAGGTAATCTACAGACAAACGATGTGAGCGTCATTTGGAAACACCCTGTATAAAGCTGAATTCACTTAACCACTTTTTTTAAATTATTTTTCACAATCACTATATTAGTAAATCAGGACTTATATACGAAGTCAATTCGAACGGCATACAAATTAAATATCTACCGACCGTAGGCGACTTCTCTGTAAAGCATCGGCGGCGTGATATAATTTATTTTCAAAATTAATTCTATTACTTTCCCGATCCACCTCCGAGAAGGGAAAATATTGTGAACGAGCTAAAAACAAAATTCGAGATTAAGATGGAAATCTCCATTTTTAGGTCACCTGAGATGATTAAGACTATTTCCAGATGGAAGTCTGTCTGTCTGTCTATCTGTCTATCTGTGTTTATTCTTCCACGATAGAGGCCACACGTTTAATCCGATTGAGCTGAAATTTGATATATGGGCTTGGGTTACCCGTCGGAAGAACCCATTAGTTTTTGTACGACATCTGTCAAACGGAAGTATCACTATCAAAAAATGACAGATGCAATATGTCACGGAATTTGACTTGCAATATGTCATTTGAAAGCCCTTGAAAAACTCTATTCAGAACAGTCAACATTTGAAACTTTAACAATAAATATCTGAAAAAGTATTCGTGGATACTCGTCGGGAAAGTTTTGGGGCGACAACCGATTTTTTTCATATACCTTCACGGATATTTTTTTATTAGTAATATAGAGTAATGCTAAAGTTAAAATTCATTATCTGAATTTTCATAGCTTAAATCTCGATTTGGGGTTATAATAATTCTCCTTTATTCAACATTGTCCGTTTCATTATCATAAATATCAATAAAAGATCTCCACAACGCTATCTTGATTGAATAATAACAAGAAAACAATTTAGAAAACACGACACTAATTCAAGCCGCTCGCTAAAATTCACAAGAACGCAGAATGAACTAATTTTATAAATCCTAACCCAAGCCGCAGCACTGACAATTCATTCAGGGGTGTTCACAGTGGACCCGACTAAATGCTTCCGACATACAGCGGGCCGGCTTTGAGTGAGTGATAGGAAATTTATACGAGATCTAATCATCAATTTTATATGGGACGTTTTATATGGTATTAACTAGTAAATTTATCAGACTCGGTACAGGAGTCTTTTATTCAGCTGTTTAGATTGACTTCGTATAGACTTTACGAATGCATATATTCGGTATGCTGATACGGCTCACGACATGAAAGAAAAATTCCAGAAACAAATCCGAATCCAAGTAAAAATAAAACTTATATATAATAAAAAATAAATCATAAAATAGTTTCTCTTCCTTCTTCCCATTTGCTTTGCAGATTTTTTAAAAGTTTATGGAATTTTAGGTAGGTAAATAAAACTATAATATTACTTTTCTATTTTTCAAGATGGTTTAAAATTCGGGTTTTATGATATCGTTCCTAATTTTTATATTAGAAAATTTCACCTTGAAGCCTTGGCGCCGTCGTTCGCCGCACGACCTTGCCCATATGGACGCGCCGTCCCAGCGTGGTGTACCATTTAAAAAAACATAACTTTGATATGGTACTTCTTTTGGAGCACTCTGTATATTTCAAAATATTTTTAAAATGTAGTCCTTATTGACTTACATAATACCACTGCAATAGAAGTTAACGAATATATGCAATTTCCTGTATAAAATTATTACTAGTATTATTACTATTATTTGTGTTTTCTTGTCAAATATACTTAAATTTTATTATTTCTTTTTTAATTAATAATTGTTCGTATCAAACTTAACCTATATTTTTTACTTAAGTTCTGACCATGAACGCCAAATTAAATCCAATTTATTTTAATTATCTCTTCAATAATTAAATTTTAGAAAAGACCACATATATTTACTCAGTTTGATATTTTTCCACCATGTCAGTAATACAAAGTGTGTCACAATGAACGACACGGGATTATAAATCGAACGGCATATATTCTAACTTCTGTTGCAATTGGGCTACATTTGTGCTCCAAAATAGTGAGCCGTATTTTTAGAGTTTCGTACCTCAATAGAAAAAATGGAACCCTTATAGGATCACTTCAATGTTCCCCTCTCTGTCTGTCAAGGCCCTTTTCTCAGAAATTCGTGAAGTTGAAATTAATATTAAATACATAGGTCGACGGTCCCTTGGAGCTGTAAAAAAATGAAGCTCCTAAGTTATGTCGCATATTTTGACACTCGCAAATAAATCAAAATATATAAGGTACTTCCAGTTGACCTATAATCACGAAATTTGGCAAAATCTCACAGCACAAGTAAAGGGAGAATCCGAAAATTGTTAATTTGTAGTTATATCACATAAAAAAATAGTTTAGTTATATTCTGTACATACAGCTATAACATTAACACGTAGTAAAAACAAAATGCAGAAAAAAGTCCTGTAGTAGTCAATACATTAATGGAAAAGTTTCATGGTAGTGATAATACAATTTTTTTTCACATTTAACTAAAATATAGGCAAAAACTAATAAATCGGTAAAAAAATTTGAAATCGGTCAATAAATAACGGAGAAATATAATATTAAAGTGGTGCGTGCGATGTCAAATATCCGCATAGCCAAAGTGCCGTACCATAAAGCAAACTCTTTATTCTATGCCACGACACGATTGACGCATATCTGACTTTAATTTAATTTTATTTCTGTCATCGTAATTTATTAACTATCACACAACAAAATATTGTCCAAAAGCCAGGTACTTTTTTCTGCAATATTCTACAGAAGAGACTTTATTGTTGGAACATGTTCAGAGGTGTCCCTTGAAAGTAAATTCATGTTAGCGGGACGGGGGGCCAGAGCGTCAGCCGCCATCTTGAAATACACGTTTTGTGAAGTCTTGTGAACCGTGCATCGTACGAGGAAAATAGTAGAGATCATGTTTTGTAGATAAAAATATTCTCTACAACTTTTATTTAATTTTTTTTCTGTATAATGCATATAGGTTTTCATTTATAGCGCTCCAAACTTTTTTCAATTATTTTATTATCAAATATATATTTATGAAATAATTCACACATATAGAATTTTTTGATCCCTTTTGGGAAGTCTATTTACTTTTTTATTTATTTTATACTTTTTGATAAAACGAAATTACAAAAAAATTAAAAAAAATCGTTAGTTTGGATATAATAATTACAATTCTACAATTCTACACTTATGGAATTGCCGCATTCACCTGACGGCTCGTGCGGTCAACTTATCCATTCGTGAAAAAAGTACCACTTTATGCACTTGCTGCATAAATTACTAATTTTACAACAAGAGATGAAAAAACGTATTTTATCTCGAGTAGGAAATGCTATTTTTTGTACGATAGATATTGTATATCAAAGACAGGATTACAATTTTCAGAACTTTATTTAGAAGTTCAATATAATTGTAAATAAACTATCACCCTCTAAATTGACACGGTTAACAGCCTCCCATGTGAATGTTTTTCTGGACTGTCAACCGACGTGACGTTCGTTTGCAGGTTCAACCATCGACATATACTAATAGACGTGCCTTACCCATATATCGTTGTAATAATTTTTTGGCTTGAAAAGAGTGAAAAAAGATGGCGTATATTTTCGGACTGGCGCTATCTCTTTGGCTATTACGATTTTGAGAAAGAGATATATGATCCAAAACATGTCCATTCGTATATGTTGATGGGTTCAACTATGCTCAATGATCTGATTAACTGTCATTATTCATTTGTTTCATTTTCATCTCTATAAGTGAAAATATTTTCATCTCTAGTGTACGAAAATATCATTTTCATTGTAGAGTAGCAGGTGGCGACATGATCATTTTCATATACATAAGTAGAAAAATTTACTTTTTCTGAAATTAAGAAAAAAACGTAAAGTAGAAAGCTGAAATTACCGCAAAATCATTTAACGGTTTAACCAACAATTTTCATGAACTCAAAATCTTCTTTTTCTTTTGATGTCATCTATTAGAATTGACCAATATTTTCTTTTTCGTTCGATGTTATCTATCAGAATACATAACGCGTACTTGAAGCTGAACTCGCTGTAAGCCGACTTGGGTGAGTACGTGCTCAAGTTTGATCTGAAGTTGGTTTATAAATACGGCCATTATAAACGAAGACGATTTGGAAATCTAATGGTCTTTGGTCACAGCAAAAATCATATCCAATATACTTATAAAATTGTTGACAGTCCGCTTGATATTCTCTTTCAAACTAAAGATTTGGGAGTTATCCTTGAAAGCCAGCTATCCTATGTACCACATATATCATTTGCTATCTTTAAAACGTTACAATGTTGAGCTTTATAAAACGATGTACCAAGGACTTTTTAACAATGCCTTTATCAAAACTCTGAATTATTTTTCCAGGCCATTGAAAGAGTTCAGCATAAAGGTGAATCCAGACCGGTGCAACAAACAGCTCAAAACGTTCGCGTACGTTGCAAAACATCTCAGTTTGGACGGGAGCGCGCTCGCGCTTATTCGCTTGCGCTCTGTTTTGCTCAGCGCAAAATGTTTTCCATACGATGTCGGTACATCAAAGGAAATTTGCTTGCTTGTGCGCGTTAGTTTGGACGTGGAATTTGAATTACACGCGCGGTACGCAGTTTAGTTTATACAAATATATTGAATTGTCAAAATGGAAACATCTACGAACACTGACAAACAAAAAATTGTTGCTGCAGTTTAGACGTTATCCACGCTCACCCGAATGCTTGTTGCAAAACGTTCGCGTACGTTGCAAAACATCTTGGTTTGGACGGGAGCGCGCTCACGCCTAATCGTTCGCGCGCTGTTTTGCTCAGCGCAAAATGTTTTCCATGCGATGTCGGTACATCAAAGGAAATCTGCATCTGCTTGTTTGTGCGCGTCAGTTTGGACGTGGAATTTGAATTATACGCACGGTACGCAGTTTAGTTTGTAGAAATATATTGAATTGTCAAAATGGAAACATCAACGAACACTGACAAACAAAAAATTGTTGCTGCAGTTTAGACGTTATCCACGCTCACCCGAATGCTTGTTGCAAAATGTTCGCGAACGTTTTGTGCTGTTTGTTGCACCGGTCTGGATGCACCTATACATTTCTAAAGGTGCATCCAGACCGGTGCAACAAACAGCACAAAACGTTCGCCGTGGATAACGTCTAAACTGCATCAACAATTTTTTGTTTGTCAGTGTTCGTTGATGTTTCCATTTTTGTTCGTCAGACTCGCTGTGTAATTCCACGTCCAAACTAACGCGCACAAACAAGCAAATTTCCTTTGATGTACCGACATCGCATGGAAAACATTTTGCGCTGAGCGAAACAGCGCGCGAACGAATAGACGTGAGCGTGCTCCCGTCCAAACCGAGATGTTTTGCAACGTACGCAAACGTTTTGCGCTGGTCTGGATGCACCTATATTTCATTTAAAGAACATCACACTGTCGAAAACATTAATTATGATGAAATTGCAGAACCGCTAAATCTGCACTATTCGTTTTATGCTCCGTTTTGCCTCCCAATTCTGTGATAACTTGGACTGCTTTGAAACCCAAATATTATTTAGGAAACAACTTTATATTTTTATTTTCGTTTATCAGTATATTGTACATTGACAAATAAATAAATATAAATTCCTGGATTAGATGATCAATGCTGCGTTGATGCTTAAGTAGGTACCTAAACTATGGAAAGTTGCATAAATTAATAAGATTCCGAAACCAGGGAAAAAACGAACATGAAATTAAAAAAAAACTAATAATTTTTCAACCAAATTACAAACATGAATATTTTAAAAAACTAATAATTTTTCAACCAAATGGTAATATTAATTTAGAATATTATTTTTTATTTTAAACAATCTTTTCAACAATTGTCGATACTATAATAATAAAGGTACTCAAATTCCTGTTTCCTGTTTTTTATTTTTATTTTCTCACTATGGATATTTGTATGTTATATAAGTACCTTAAAAATATTAACATAAAAACACTATTTGTGTTGTTTGTTAGTGAAACAGGCAACAAAACGAAAAACGCTTAAAATCAACCAATCAAGAAAAAAAATCTTATTAATCTCCCAAGTTTTCTTAAAGTAAAAAGAAACGTGAATAATTCTTTTTTCATGCCCTATCAGATGGTAGAAATGCTAACTAATTATTCGCGTGCCGGATACGATTCGTTTCCGTGAGGGTGAAGCTGGTATAAAAATAAATTTGGGCTCACCAACTCATGGGCTTTTCGAATTTCTCCAGAATTAATATCAAGTTTAATGCGGTATTTTTGTGGATTTTCAGAGCTATGTCACGGATTAAATGGTTATATAAAATCTTAAACTATTAAAATAGCGTTATTTTATAAAAAATAAATGTTTTATTAAATAGTTTATTTAAATAATAAACAAAATGTTATAAAAAATGTAAGTGTGCATATACTACTGAATTACCGGAATATAAATTAGTATTACTCGTTTCAAAATGACAGGCAAAACATACCATCGCAGACCTTTATGGATAACGGGCAACTATTGCCATGTATCAGCTTATTCACAAGTTCTTCTGCTTTGTCCAGTTTCTGCAGAAAATGAATTAAATTAAGTTAAGGGTCAAATCGTCTTTAGCTTTGTTTAGAATTAGTATAATCGATGGATTTGAGATTGACTTATGCACCTTTTACGAGGGCTTTACTGCTTTATAGGCAACTGTTATAAATCTCTTTAAATTTTAAAATTTAAATACTTCGGTATAATTTGAAGTTGTTTCATTAATTTGTGTTAATTTTTATTAAAATAAAACAAAGATAGATACAATTTAGTATAAAAAAAAAACAATTTGTAAACTACGTAACATAATACAAATGAATAATTTGTAAGTTTATAGAGTAATTTAAATAAATGTACTACATATAACTCAATATTAATATAATTACATATTTACAAAAAAAAAATAGTTATAATGGAGTAAAAACATAGAGGTTTAAGAGATAAAAAAGCAACTGGAATTGACCAAATAAATGCCGAGTGTTTAAAAACTATGGCACCTTCGTTAAACCATATTTTTAATATTTGTATGGATCAGGTTTTAAAAAAACTGCCATTATACCGGTTTATAAACAAGGAGATAATACTCTTCCAGTAAATTATAGGCCAATATCTCTTATAACACATATTTATAACATTTTCAAAAAACACACGCACACACACACCAATTTGGATTTAAAGAGAATTTCTCCACACAAGATGCCATCTTGGATCTAACTTCTAAAGTCCATGATGTGCTCAACAAAAACAAGGCATGTCTATGTGTGCTTCTAGATCTAGCCAAGGCATTTGACACAGTTAGCCACAATAATCTCTTAGATACATTAGGAAATATTGGCATAAGAGGCAATAGGGTATTATATTAAAATTGAAAATATATCCCACAGTTAGCATACATATGTATTACACATGTGGATTATTTTTCTTCTGGAAATGAACATCTACTTCATGAGAAAAACTATCTTTGATTTTTGAAGGATTAATATGGCGCCAAAACGCTAATTTAAATTCAGGCCAAATGATTACGTCAGCAGGCTAGACACGTGACTACTCTCAAAAGCGAAAAATGAAACATTGAAAACGGGTTCCCACTAGGATAAAAAGCTACAACTGATTTTTAAATTTGTCAAAAATATCTGCGAAAATTTTCACTGCTAGCGAGATAATCTACCATTTCTGGGGATTTCTATGAGTTCAGTAAATGCTGTTGGGAGTACTTTTATAACGCCAAATCAATAAAATAACAAACAGAAAAAGCTCATTGAATTTTTTTTAAACAAAATACCAATTATGTAATAGGAACAGATAAGAAAAAAAATCGCATATGAATTACTATTAGAAAGCCAAACTTTGCTCTGCCTTTTTTTCTTCTCCTGCCTAGTACAAATACATTATAGTAACTACTGTTACAGTTCTCAGGTTATAAATCTTGTTGCATAGAACCAGGAACATTATTATTTCAAAATCTTGTCTCTCCAACAAATCAGTTTTTGATGAACTTAAATATTTCTTTCTATATATCAGCAACTCATATACATACAGATTTAAAATCAGATCAGAAAACCTAGAAATGCGTACAGCCCATAGACATCAATTAGTTAAAATATATAAATAAATTATCCAATAAGAAAAAAGTATCCGGCTAAACAGCTGACAATAAGTATTGAGAACGTAAATAATAATTTATGTCTTTATCATTTTGTGTTTTTTATGGGAGGTACCCCCTTGTGACGTAAGTTCACCATCTTTTTCTATTTTATAGGTTTAATACATGTAACAAACCGTTTTAGGAAGGTATTGATTTAAAAAAACAATTTTTATAAAAAACTATTTTCTTAATAAATCACCTTATTAAATTTAAATCTTAAAGATTTCTGTCCGATTGCTTTATATTAAAGAATAAGCGTCTCTAAATCTACTGAAGCCAGAAATATTTAGCAGTTTTGAGCTTGGCAGTTGGCTCTTTACTTTTTATTTTCAAAGCATTTACTTCAAGATACTGATTTAGATTTTCCAATTAATTAGTTAGTTTCTTTTTTCCATATTTATTGATTATACTTATTTATAACGACTTACAGATTAATTAAACCTAGCAAGCCAACAGTATCTAAGTAGCTCATCTACTTCGTTCCAATTTCGGACGGATGCAGGTGCCTTAGGTCACTTAAAATATTAGGTGACCAGCTATCGATTACTGAAAACAGAATTCCAAAATTCGAAGCCGTTCTCGGAATTATTGCTGTGACAGACAGACATTGTAAAGTCAATAAGTATCTTCACTTCTCTGATTAATAACTATACTTTTGTGTATCTTCACGAACCGACATTTTATTTTTCTTTTCTTTATTTAACACCACACTACACATAGGTTATTGTTTTAGTAGCTAAATTTAGATCGGTTGGCGACAGCTTTAGCTTATAGTATAAACCATACAATAAACATACATATAAAGGCAAATCAGAAATATATAGACGCCGAAGTTCTTATCGAGTAGGACAATTCAAACCGTTGTCGGTAGCTGAAGTGGCAGCCCGAAGTCCGAGTTGTTGTGGCAATCCGAGTTACAGTGGCAGTCCCTCGACCTTTAGAGATAGGTCAAGCTGAAGGGAGCGACGACGCCAATTTCTATTGTACCAGAGTCCAGAACCGTCATCCGACCACACCACGCCAGCCAAGCCGTACCTGTACTGTCCGATACATCACCGTGACACATTCTTCCTCGCCGGATTTGGTTTGCAATTATTATTTTTTATAATAAAAGCCATTTATTTAATCTTATCTTTGTTTTATCCTAGCGGCAAATACCCATGTAATCAACCCAGTAGGGCAAGTAAAGATCTCCCTTCTGGCCACTAGTGATTTTGGTCGATACTATAACGACCCCTTAAGTATTTTCATTCTTCACCGAAACTGCCCGAGCAAGTGGCCTTCACACTATAAACGGAAGGTGGCGCTCGAGGCAATCCGAAACCTGGACCAAGGCGCCAAAAGACCGCTTGAAGACGCAAAGAGCGTTACATCTGACATGTACAGACTTATATGTCAACAATATTGACCAAAAAAATTGATATAAATTGCCCTTACAAGGAATGAATCTTTGGTCATCAACTATCTTCAACATATGTATAATTTTTGATTAATATGAAGTTTCTCTATACCAGGTATACCAGAGCATTTTTGTTTAAGAGAAACTACAATTTGTACGCTCTTATTCTTTATCAATGAAAATATAACATGGCCGATGTCTATATTAAAACATAAAATATAACAATATTTAAGTTACTATATAGGCAACACACATATCACATGTATTGTTAGTTGCATAATTAAATTAATCAGTTGGCAGTACTCAGTACGGTTTTATTAAGTTGCTAATCTTGTGTTATTCTTGCTGTCTGCTGTTTAACTATTATTAGTTAAGATCCATATAGAACCAAGCTCTATAAAGCTAGTCCATTCTTATCCATTGTACCCTGTAACTACAATATTGCAATAGGGTGTACGCTGACCAGCTGCAAAACCTACATTGATGGTAACTTATCCTGAATAGGATCTTGGAATTTACAATGCCCTATCATCTTATTTACCAAACTTAATATTTTTAAAATTTGATTCCGCTTAACTACTCTTTTTTGTCGCCAAAGAGAGAAATCATACAGTACTGTATTTAAAACCATACTTTTTAAGCTTGTTTTAGGTACATTTCATGTTAATCGAGTTTGTCTTGCACCCTACTGAATGAAATGCCAATCTGCAATTAAACAGACTGAATCACTCAAGACCTTATGTACCTACTTTTTACTGTATCCCCTTGTTTTCTTCCTGATTCAGTTCAATTAAAATTATACCTATGGGTAATAATGTAACACCACGTTGAACTTGGAAGTTACTCAAGGGAAAAATCTTTTACAGTAGCTTACCCTTGCTACCACTTAATTTCGGGGGTTGATTTTTGATAATTGATCATACCTGGGGCTATAAAAGGTTTTTTTGAAACCGGCTTTATTCAGATTTGATATATGACCTTTTTAGTAAAGTTATGGTATGAACTTCCTCACTTTGCTTCTCGGAATCTTCAACTTATTTACATACAGCAATTACCAGGTAGAAGCGAAGTACAATAAAATAGTTTTCTATTAACTTGTCACATAAATCAATAAGTTAAGGATATATTATACACTTTTTAGTCATTAATAGGCGCTTTAATATCTTAAAACATACATAGAATAAAAAAATCGGTCAAGTGCGTGTCGGACTTCGCACATTTAGGGTTCCGTACCATATGTAGAATATAAGCCAGCTGAGCAGAGGCAGGATTCTTAAAGGGCTTTAAAATTTTAATCGAACTAAGAAGTATTTGGTAAAAAGATTTAAGAAGTGAAAAGAAAAATAATTTGGCGCATGTGTGTTCGACAAAGAAAAAAAATTGTGAATATCACAATCCGCATATATACTTAGATATGTTAACAAATTTTGAACTGCAACGAACAAATTTGTTAATATCAGGGTAACCGACAAACATATCGATTATCACAATTCGCTTAAATACAAAGTTACGAAACCCTAAAAATGAGGGAACGCTAATGAAAAAATGATATTTATTAATATATAGGTATTTGTTGGTAAAATATACGTAACAATGAATATTCTCACCAAATTTCAAGTTCATAGGTCAATGGAAAGTTAAAAAATACTTCGGAACAAAATTGTGTAAAAAATGCTGACTTGGCGGCTTCTCATACCTACGTTTTGCAATATTTTTTAAAACAAAAAATACAGCTTTTATCTACTTAATGAGCTCTATTCAAGCTGTTGCCTAATTTTAAGCTTCTCTTTTAGGAGAATAATGTTAGTAACCTGAAAATTCCTCTTCTTCTCTTTTTATGGGCTGTTGTATACAATTTAACCAGCCTTATACCATGGAGGCGAACCTTAAAATGTGTAGGTTGGCAATTATAAGTGACAAGTGTAAGTGAGGTTAGAAATAGCGTGCATGGCGAGGCTCAAGGTCATCCAACTTGTGTCTGTTTTATAACGTTCGTTATCTTCATATCTCCCAATAAAAATGTTATCAACAGTCCCGATTGTTTAACTGTGTCGGCTTTTACTTGATGAAAATCCATTATTAAATTTAAATAAATAAAACAACGTTTTAAGATTTCCACAAAAATAATAACAAAAGTTATAATTTAATAGTGACTAGTTTCGTTACATAGTAACTTCATCAGACTAATATTATTTACAAGAAAATCAAGAAATTTATACTAAAACAACTAAGAATAAAATTATGAGGGCTTAACCAAAAGCTATTAACAAACGTACAAGCAATTAAAAACTAAAGACAATTTAAAATAATTTAAAAAAATTTTTTTTAAAAAATTTAAAAATACTTTAAAAGAACATTTGTCAAAAGGATTAAGGTATTAAAAGAGATTTAAAAGTGGCGAATTGTTAAGGTCAAGTTGATCATTTAATAATAAATTCGTATGTTTGAGTTTATTGATTTCTAATGTTTCTAAGTAATTTAACCGAATGCCTTTTTAATGATAATTTTGAAATTTTACATACGCAAAGTAAAGTCATTCGGTTAAATTACTTAGAAACATTAGAAATCAATAAACTCAAACATACGGATTTATTATTAAATGACCAACTTGACCTTAACAATTCACCACTTTTAAATCTCTTTTAATACCTTAATCCTTTTGACAAATGTTCTTTTAAAGTATTTTTAAATTTTTTAAATTTTTTTTTAAATTATTTTAAATTGTCTTTAGTTTTTAATTGCTTGTACGTTTGTTAATAGCTTTTGGTTAAGCCCTCATAATTTTAGAGAGGTAGTTTTATTCTTAGTTGTTTTAGTATAAATTTCTTGATTTTCTTGTAAATAATATTAGTCTGATGAAGTTACTATGTAACGAAACTAGTCACAATTAAATTAATAACTTTTGTTATTATTTTTGTGGAAATCTTAAAACGTTGTTTTATTTATTTAAATTTAACAGTCCCGATATTCACTAGTTAATTAATATTTTACAATATAAAAAAAAAAAGACAAAACATTTTTTCTCATTAACTTATTTATATCAAATTCAATCTGGTAATTGGTTAGAGCTGAGTTCTGGTTTATTTGCGAATTTTGTGAAAGAACTTTTATATTTTGAAAATTTATTTTTGAGCCTTATAGATATTGATTAGGTACGTCTATATTGTATTTTTTTTATCTTACTACTAAAATTTATTTCTCTTAATATTTCAAAACTTTACTTCAGTAAAACTATGCTTCTTCATCTTCTTCAACTTTTAGTTCCCCAATTAGTACTTCCTCCGTTGTAATCAGTATGACAAAGAGCACATCAGATGATGAACTTTCGAAGACACAAGAAGATACATTTTCAATAATAATTACCTCCACAGTATATGCCTTTTTATGAACTTTATGTTCTGGTGTTATTTTTGCTCTGACAATGCAGACATCATGTTCTCGCTTTAAAAGCAATTGCTTCGTGCACCGTATCTCAGATAAAGGGGAAATTTCTCCTGTGAGACCCCCACCACAAATTTTTAAGCGACCGAGGCGATTTACGTCAACATTTTATTTAACAGCGCTTCAACCCCGGTGTTTTGTGTCGACTTTTAAAATACGGACTCAAGAAATTTTCAATCCCATTATTGTTGAAATTATTTTTAGGACCGTTAGTTTCGCGGTGTTATTTATGGATTTTTTAAAATGTTTCTTTTTAATGGAAAGTATGGGGCTAAGGAATAAACGAAATTTTCTTAGGAAAAGAAAAAAGAATATAAATGACGAATAGAAAATCGAACAATTTTTAATTTTTTGTGGCATATTGTATACAACTTGCAAGAATTTTCATTTTTGAGACAAACTGTATACATTTGACAATAATTTTTTTTGGGACCTACTGTAGGTAAAAACATCAAAAGATTTTTGACAAGGAAAAATCTTTTAAAACGACAAATAATATATACCTACTATTTAGAAAATGTATTCCTAAAAAACTCAACTTCAGACACACTGTATAGATCTTACAAGACTTTTTATTTTTAGGACATACTGTATATAAGAATTTTCATTTTTGCGATATACTGTATACATCATACAAGAATTTTTATTTTCGGGACATGCTGTTATAAGAATTTTCATTTTTGTGGCATACTGTATACAACTTACAAGAATTTTCATTTTTGGGACATACTGTATGCATCTTACAAAAATTGTTATTTTTGGGACATGCTGTCATAAGAATTTTTATTTTTGTGGCATACTGTATACAACTTACAATAATTTTCATTTTTCGGACATACTGTATACATCATACAAGAATTTTTATTTTTGGGACATGCTGTTATAAGAATTTTCATTTTTGTGGCATACTGTATACAACTTACAAGAATTTTCATTTTTGGGACATACTGTATGCATCTTACAAAAATTGTTATTTTTGGGACATGCTGTTATAAGAATTTTCATTTTTGTGGCATACTGTATACAACTTAAAATAATTTTCATTTTTCGGACATACTGTGTACATCATACAAGAATTTTTATTTTTGGGACATGCTGTTATAAGAATTTTCATTTTTGTGGCATACTGTATACCACTAATAGGATTTTCATTCTTGGGACATAGTATATACATCTTACAAAAATTTCTATTTTTGGGACATGCTGTTATAAGAATTTTCATTTTTGTGGCATACGGTATACAACTTACAATAATTTTCATTTTTGGGACATACTGTATGCATCTTACAAAAATTGTTATTTTTGGGACATGCTGTTATAAGAATTTTCATTTTTGTGGCATACTGTATACCACTAATAGGATTTTCATTTTTGGGACATAGTGTATACATCTTACAAAAATTTCTATTTTTGGGACATGCTGTTATAAGAATTTTCATTTTTGTGGCATACTGTATACAATTTACAATAATTTTCATTTTTGGGACATACTGTATACCACTAATAGGATTTTCATTTTTGGGACATATTGTATACATCTTACAAAAATTTCAATTTTTGGGACATGCTGTTATAAGAATTTTCATTTTTGGGACATACTATATACATTTTACAAGAATTTGTATTTTTTTTTGACATGCTGTTGTAAGAATTTTCATTTTTGTGGCATTCTGTATACAACTTGGAAGAATTTTCATTTTTGGGACATACTGTATATATCTTACAAGAAGTTTTTTTTGGGACATTTACTGGTATAAACTAAGAGATTTTCTGAAAACGAAAAATCTTTTAAAGACAAATATTATATACCAACTATTTAGAAAATGTATTCCTAAAAACCCCAGCTTGAGACATACCGTATACATCTTACAAGAATTTTATTTTTGGGACACACTGTATATATTTCAAAAACTACAACTACTTCTAAAAATTACTTCGTTTGGTTTGAATTAAAATTTGCTATTTCATTCCCGACAAACCGATCGAAACCGAGACTCTACGAACCTCGGCTAACGAAAGAATTGCAGATTAAGTAGTAGGGATAATATTTGTCTTATTTATAATTATTTTAGAGACAGAACGATATCTAGTATTTTAGTGATTAGAAGCTCATGTCGAATTGAATATTTAATTTGTTTTTTGCATTATATTAAGGAAAGATGAATCTGCAGATTGCTCGAATTCTTTTTTTTAATAATACATTTTTAATATAGTAATTTTAAGGTAATGTTTTATTATTTTTAATAATTTCACCAAACCTTATATTTTTTTCCAGGCCAAATAGTTGGTTTTTTCAAAAAAAAAATTCGACGAAATTGTAGATTAATCCTTTTTCTTTGTTACAAAACAAAAAGTAGTGAAATTTATTCAGTATTGTATTCTCTATCACTAAAACCAAATGCATGAAATTTAAACGTTTTGACGGTGTTGGAGCGCGAAGCAATTGCTCTTAACTGCATATAACTTATTGCATTATCTCCATAATTCGTGGAAGATTAGTAGAATGCTGCTTTATAAAATTCTACATTCATTTTAAATAACTTTGACACTTTAGCAAATGAAAAAAATAATTTTAACACAGATACAACACACAAATACGACTAAAGACGTTTACCAAACGAAAAGAGAAGTCAAATGAACGTAACTTGATTTATTAGACTTGGCAACGTGGCACTGCCGCGCTTTTCCGTGATTGGATATTGAGGAGGGCGGGAATTTAAATATTTTAAAAGTAAAAAGGCATTATTTTGAAATACGCTTGTTATTGGCAGTAACGGAAATAATTATTAAAAAATATGCTCTTCTTTTAATGAGTTTTATATGCCATTATGTTAAAATTACGACCTGTGAATGTAGCCCATTCGGAAACGCCGCGTTCCATTGGGTTGGTGAGACGCGATGATTGAGAGCTGCAACTTGGGGCCTGAGCTGAGAAGAAGGTACTTTTGTTGCCAAGTCGTATATACAAAAATTTTAATGAAACATTCATTCAATGCAATATACAAATTTGGCCAGTCCGTATCGACCGAGGGGGAAACCGCAGGGCAAAATTTGTACACCTAATTCCTCTACGTTAAAAAATTCCCGCAATTCCCCGAAATTCCTCGCAATTCCCCGCAATTCCCCGCAATTCATCGCAATTCCCCGCAATTCCTCGCAATTCCTCGCAATTCCTCGCAATTCCTCGCAATTCCTCGCAATTCCTCGCAATTCCCCGCAATTCCTCGCAATTCCTCAAAGCATTTCCTCCAGTTACTCGACAATTTTCAGGATTCTATTAGCGTTTCTCTCATTTCCTAATTTTGTTTGCGATAGAGAAAATTTAATACAATTTACAAATTTTCCATAACTACTTAATGACACTCGCCAACGAGATCACAACACCTTTATGTAACTCGTTACGTATTTCTCAACCAAGCAGCTCCTGTTACATCAAATTTATAAAAACTATAAAAAAAATTTAAAAGCACTTACTATCTTCCTATAGCATAATAAATAATATTTTCCATTTATTTTCTAAAATAAAAAAAAATCTTTTACCTAAATTAAGAGAAAAAGATATTTTCATTGTGAAATCTGTAAATTTTTATATTATTGTTTGTAAAAAAATAGTAATGTGATTCTAGGAGCTTTACTCAATTATTATATTTAAAAGTACCAACATAATTAATACCCTATTTTTTTGAAGAAACACGTGAAAAATAATTCTTGTCGATATTCAAGAAAAATAAAATGACAACATGTTTTGTATAATACTATCCAACTAATTAAGTAATATCACAACTACACGAAAAATTCTGCATATTCAAATATATTCAAAAAACATAAACTGAACAGTAAACATTGGTGTTAAAAAAAAAATTCTAAAAGAAAGAAATTTTTACAGATATAAAAAAGACCTTTTAAGTAGTTTGTATTTTTTTTATGTTTACCCTATCAGATCTTTTTAATTCGAAAGGCCTATTTCTCAAGCTAGACAGACCCGTAAAATATATATTTTGGGGTAACAACTGTGATCTCTTCTGATGAGGGCCATTCTAAATAACTAGATTTTTCAACGAAAAATTTCATTTGAAAACCATTTTCCATATTTGCTAAAACTATTCCGATATATCATCTTTCGTCATAGTAAACTGCGTATTATCCATGATAATGTTTATTTCATGATCCTTATTTTTACTTTCTTCATCCTATAAGGACGAAAACGTTTCGGGGTCAGATGAATCATTGAATTATAATCAAGCTCGGATTTGAGTCTCAATCGTTTGGCTTGTTTTTTAGTTATTTTTGATCGAGCCTTGTATCATTTTTTGGTTTTGTTTTGGATTTGGGATAAAAAAACCTATTTAGCCTGTCCGAACTAATTCTACCTTCAGACTGATCTAATAACCAACAGTAGGACGATTTTTTTACTACACGGAAGTCCCTTTCCCTCACCTTAATTTTTATATAAGGATCATTCTCCGTAATATCTTTTATGCTGTTGGAGAAGTCCTTCAAGCCGGCACCGCGAATTGAGTCTTTGCTTGATCTTATTTCATTTAAAATATCATTTCCACCCTGTCCAATAAGGCGATCTGCATCACATATAACCGGGCATAAATCTGATAAGGCTTCATTCTCGGCTTCATCATTCTGAATAATTATATTTCCATCTCTCAACTTATCGTCTTCGTCTACTAAGTCGGTCAAATCTATTTTGTTTTCTTACTATTTTTGACATTAATTTTTCCAGTGTTTACAAAATTCAAAATGTTTTTAAACCTTTCAGTTATATCCACTGTTTCGACATCTACATTAGCCTCAGGATAGATAATCATAACAAGTTCCTTAGCATCCGAAATGCATGCAAAAGAAGCTTCCTTTATAATTAAACTAATATCGCTGTCTGATAGACTGATGTTAATATTTTTAGAAGATTCTACAGACATTTTTTTACGTGTAATTTGAATCTGTTCTCGAGGAAAAACAAAATTTTCTTTTAAGTCACCCAAAATCTTATTAATTGTTTTTAATCTGTCAATTCTAGAAAGTATATCCTTTAAACTAATGTTTACTACTGTCGAAAATGTAGAAGTTAACGAACGGGTACTTCGAAAATTTTTTTCGCATGTTTGGCTGCTGCAAATCCAAGGTAGAAACATTTCAGGCAATAACTCACAATTTTCTTCAAACAATTTTATTAACTTAATGCGATGATGAGCATTTATTTCTTATATGCATAGCAGTTATCAGATAAAAATTATTTTTTAGGCAATAATCCTTATGATTACGAATCCAATTGCGCCAACATCTTAAAAAAAAACTGCGTACCACATATTATATATTCGTTTTATATCCAAAAAAGCAGTCAAAACTAAATGCATAACGTTTAGGTAACTACCGGTTGCAATACTGGAATATCACACAGCATTTTACTTACTTTTGTATCACAATTTTTTTCAGCAGCTTGAATGTTAATTTTATCTTCTGGTTTTATATCGGACATAGTAAGCAAATGGTAGTCATTCGGAATATTGTCGATTAATTATTCTAAATGAGTTATTGGCGCTACAAATTTACTCATCCGCAATGTAGTTTCTTTTTTTTATAACCGGGTCCTCATTTTTGTTAATATATGTACGTGATCTTCAAAATAACTTACATTCTCTAGCTGTAATTCTATTTGGAACGATGGCCACACTGTAACAGGACATGGAATTATTTTGTTATGTTCTTTGGCATTACGATTTTCAATTTTGGATGACTTTTTACAGTTACTATCCTTGCTACTAGTGTCTTCTTTTTCTTCATAGGGAAAGGATGACACCACTCTCATTGCTTTCAAAAGGCGGGTATCACCATCAGAAAATATACCCAATATTTCAATATTATATGAATTAGCAGTTTTTTTGAAATAGTCCCATAGGTCTTACTAAAATAAGAACTCTGTCTAACACCCACAAAAAACCAAATCATTCTAGAATAATAATGCGTTAGTAATAGTACACCAAAGTATACCTAAGTCAAGTAACCGATGTCGGATAATATTAAGCGAGATATTAAGTAAACTTCAGGCTATCTCACCGTGTATATGAAATCCATATGAAGAGTATATGATTTCCTATACTAAGTATATGATTTTTTTTTCGAGTAGGGCTAGAAATGGTGTGTCTTGTTCTCTCTTCATTTTACGCGCCTTTGAGGGACCACCAGTCACTGGATGTATTTTAAGTTGTTAATAATAGATAGCGTAAAGAATAAAAAATTATATTTTTTCGAATTTGAAGCTTTCGAAGTAACTTAGATATTCATTTCAAGAACCATTATTGCTCGAATTCAACGAAAAGTAATAGGCCTCAAATAAACCTAAATAAAGATTTTTAGGTTAAGTAATAAATATTTCCAATTTACGTGCTCCAAAGTCCGATTAGTATTTAGGTTTACTAAAAAATCCGTAGATTTGATAACAATACTAGGCGAGAATTAGACTCGAATTACATGAACGGTAGGTGAGAAAAAAAATTGGAGATTTCAGGCGGTGAAGTATTTAAGACAAAGTTTCAAAGCTCAAAAATTGTAGTTTCCCTTTAGAAAAAATCCTCTAGAGCCCTTATAAAGTATAATTTAAATAAGAAAATTCTCGAAAAATACCTGCTAATTCCCGCAATTCCCCGCAATTCCTCGCAATTCCCCGCAATTCCTCGCAATTCCCCGCAATTCCTCGCAATTCCTCGCAATTCCCCGCAATTCCTCGCAATTCCTTGTAAATTCCTCCCAATTCCCCGAGCTTGTACACCTAATTCCTCCTGCGGTTTCCCCCTCGGTATCGACCGTATCTTAAGGGTACATAAATACCGAGAGAGAAAGACGTTTCATTTGCACTTTGCGAAAAAAGAAGAGGGAATTATTATCACGTACAATTGTCGTTACAGGATGCAAAGAGAGGTTACGTGCAGAGTTATTTTATGAAATGGATGAGGTACCTCTCAACTTTGATATAACGAAAAGCGGTAGAACAACCTTAATTGAATGTGTAAATTAAAACCAGAAATATGGCAATCTACTAATAACTAGTATCACATTAAATTAAAATAGCATGGCGCCTCGGATGATACTTTTAATTTTCTGATATTTATTTCAAGAATATATCCATTTTCTTTAGATGTTTCAACATTCTGCCAAGTTCTTCGTTTTCCGGAAAATATTAAAATATCCCTTTAATAATAACGCCCTTAATTGAATATGCAGAATTCCAATAATAGAAAGAGTGGGATTCTGTTGAATTTTTGCGGCTACCACTTTACTTTTTAGGGTTTCGTACCCCAAAGGGTCAAAACGGAACCCTATTGCTCTCACTCGCGTGTCCGTCCGTCTGTCACACCGGTCTAGCAGCTAAACCGTTGGAGCTAGAGACTTCAAATTTTCACAGTTTATGCGTCTTGTTGCAAAATGTAGGCATGAGAAGCCGCCAAAGTCAGCATTTTTTACAAAATTTTGTTCCGAAGAATTTTTTAACTTTCCATTGACCTATAAACTTGAAATTTGGTAATAATGTTTATTGTTACGTATATTTTACCAACAAATACCAATATATTAATAAAGATGATTTTTTCATTACCATTCCCTCATTTTTAGGGTTCCGCACCTTCGTATATATGTAAATTGTGATACTCGATATTTTATTATTTTTATGTATGCAATCGTATTACTTTTATTAAAAACTGCATTTTTCATCCTATAATTTTTTTCTATCTTTGTCGGTTACGCTGATATTAACAAATTTGTTCGTACCATTTCAAAATTGGTTAATATATCGAAGTATATATGCGGATTGTGATATTCGATATTTTATTATTTTTATCTGTGCTATTATTAATTTTGTTAGGAAATGCATTTTTCGTCTCATAATTTTGTTTTCTTCGTCGAACGCACATGCGCCTGGTTATTTTTCTTTTTAGTTCTTTAAATCATTATACCAAGTATTTTTGGCTTATATTCTACATTTGGTACGGAACCCTAAATGTGCGAAGTCCGACACGCACTTGACCGATTTATTATATCACCTGTTAGGTTTATTATAAACGAGTTGTTACATGTAATCGTCACAGGCATAATTTAAACTTGTCTCATGTATTTCAATTTTTTTAGATCTGGTTTCAGTTCTTATTTCTCATAAATTTTACTGAAATTATAGAACAGAAGCAACTAGTTTCAATTGTACATACATAAAAGTACTAGTATTTGATCAGTTTTATTCATATATCTGGGACTGCAATTTTTGAACCTTTAGATTTTGTTTGTTTTTTGTTAATTTTGACAATTTTGTTATAGTCTTCTTAGAGCAGCGGAAGAATACCACCTACCTAAAGCACTCAAAGAAGACAAAGGAGGAGGACTGAAAGAGTTTTTTGTACAAGACGTCATCTCTTACGAAAACTCCCACGACGAAAAAGGTTTCTTCACGACTGAAGAAAGACAGTGGCTTGTTTTGCATATTCTCGAAAGTATCAGAGCGAAAACTTCCGATTTGGGATTAATACCCGAAATATCATTAATAGAAGGACAACCTATAAGTATGAAAATTTTATGTGTTACCTAATTACTCATATTATTGCTAATTTTTTATTTACAATTTTAATTTTAGTACCAAAATGTCTGACTGAAGGATTTATTAGCCAAGTATTTCCATTACATGAGCCGTCAGCATTGGAAAGACTTCAAAATTCTTGGGTTCGTGACGTTTGTTCTAAACAACCTTTAGGTAAAAATATATTTTTAAATACTTTAGATCCTAATATCTTGTAAATGTACTAATTTTATTCTAACAAAAATTTCATGAAAAGTGAAATATGTATTCTTCGTTTATCACTTTGTTTTCTTTATATGTTATAGATGAAATAACAGAATATTTTGGAGTGAAAGTAGGAATGTATTTCGCATGGTTAGGACACTACACCACTGCTCTTAGTATTCCAGCAATTTTTGGTTTTATCTTTTGGGTAAGGTTTTAGTAATTTTTTTGATTTCGAAATACATAACATTAGTGTTTAAGTACCTTTTTTACTATATTCAAAGAGTGCTCATTTGCTTAAAGAAATTGTTCTAGAAGAGATTTATAAAATTTATATTGCATGTAGGTATATTTAAAAATAGAGTATACAAATTTTAACGGAAAATTTAAAATATTTTTTCATTTATAATGATTTATAGGTCCAGTAGCATAAATGCCTTGTTATGTGAATTTATCTATTTAAACGCATTTTTAAAAGCAATATTTCCTTATGTAGATAACATAAAAAGAACTACTCGTCTGCCGGTTCTTAATTTGTTTCTAATTTTTTATTGTTTTTCCGTTATTTCATTAATTTCATTTTTTCTACTTTTCACCATTATTATAATTTTTCAGTACCTACTTTTCCGAATTTTATCATTTGTCCCCTTTCCTAAATATTTATTTGTTATAATTTTTTAGCACTTATACTATTTTACACATTTTTTTAGTATATTCCTTGTTTTTCTATTCTTTTTGACAAGTTGTTATTATTTTTAATAATTTTCAGTTTCTAAATATATTCCTGATTCTTTCCTATTTTTCTTGCCATTTTATTTTTTAACGAATTGTTTTGCGTTTTAGCAAGTTTTGAGTTTTATCATATTTTTCTTCTTATTTTGCATACTTTCTAACAACAACAATCTTTATAGGTTTGAGTTAAAGATTTATTTCTCCCTGCTATAGCTGTACTATTAATTATATAGAGCAGATCAACTGTCCTTAAAAACGTACGAAATGATTCGATTATGGTTCTCCGTTTCTTTCTATCCCTAGCTAGTTCCTTCCAATCTTGGACATGTAGTTCCGTTAACTTTTGCTTTACTACATTCCTCCATTTCCTCTCGGTCGATCTTTTTTTTTTGTGCTCGCTTCCCTGTATAGTCCAGTTGCCCTTCTGTCTGATAAGCTATATGTAATGTCCAAGCCTATAGTTTGAACATCGAACAAATGGAGTAATCAGGTAAAATCTGTTTTTGAACGGTACAACCGATGTCCATTTGCTAAATAGAGAAATTGTATGAAACCAGTGGACTTACAAAAAATTAACCGAAAAAAGAAAATAAAATTAAAATGAAATATATTCTTTTTAATCTTTATTGATAAAATAAAATAATTAAGGATTAAAGAAAATATGAATTAACTACATTTGGTTTAAGATTTTCTGATTATTTAAAAATAAATAGAAATAAACTAATTGATACAAATTATATTATTTCATACATTTATGAGGAGTGAATAGCACATAATAGTATATTATTCAACGAGCAAATAATAATAGCCATTATATGCGAGTAGAATACTGTACTTTGTCCACGACTGTTAGATATGTATTAACAAACTTTTATTGAGGCAAACATTGATGGAATATTATTTTTAATATTTATAGCATAACTAGAAAGAATATTAATATTATATAACTACAATTTAACATCAATTATTTATGTTAATAGTTACATTTGAAAAATTTGTTAAGTTAATAGCAGAAATAGGATTAACGTCACCATTAATATTCTGATTATTAGTTGAAATTTTTGATTATTGGCATAAGAATTAGAATCATTTACTTGTGTGGAGCTTGATAATTACTTCTGGTGGTGAAGGTGTTAAGCACAAAATATTTTGTCCACGACTGTTTTATAATGAAGCCATTTTTGATGAATTGCCAAATTTAAAATGGTATATATTATGCACTAATAGCAGTGAATAATCATTATTCACTACTTTTTATCACCGCTCTTCCTATACTTAACCATTGTGATATAACGATTATAAATTTTATCCATTTTCTTAGTAAGCCGCGACTGTCATCTAAAAGTCAAATTAATAATTTAAATTGAAATGTCAAACTTTTGACTACAGAATATTTTAATAAAATTTTTACTAAATTGTAATAAAATAATGGATTGAGAAAGTGAAAATAAAATGTGCTTAACACCTTCACCACCAGAAGTAATTATCAAGCTCCATACAAGTAAATGATTCTAATTCTTATGCCAATAATCAAAAATTTCAACTAATAATCAGAATATTAATGTTGACGTTAATCCTATTTCTGCTATTAACTTAACAAATTTTTCAAATGTAACTATTAACATAAATAATTGATGTTAAATTGTAGTTATATAATATTAATATTCTTTCTAGTTATGCTATAAATATTAAAAATAATATTCCATCAATGTTTGCCTCAATAACAGTTTGTTAATACATATCTAACAGTCGTGGACAAAGTACAGTATTCTACTCGCATATAATGGCCATTATATGCTCGTTGAATAATATACTATTTTCCACTACTAGTATTAGAAGATGTCATTATTTATGCTGTGTTCAAGTCGAGAAGTTAAATTTCTCTCCTATAAGTAGATAATTTTTGATTATCTACTAGTAGTAGATATTGAAAACAATTCAAAACTAAACGTGATGTCAGAGGTAGGCGATCTTAGGAAATCTTTCAAATTAATTATACGCAACTGTCATTGCGTTTGTCAAAAGCGTTTTTTTTTTAATTACAATAAAAAATTCGACAGCAAATAAGCTCTTTCTATTGAATTCCTATATTTTTAAAGTAAATTTTCGACATAATCAAATAAAATATGGGTAAGTAATTCTTTATCAGATATATTTTCGTTTGAAATAGTGTAAGGTTATGTAATAAATATTTTGATATTAATTAGTGCTATTTATGCAATAATACCTGTTCTTAAATTAACCTAAAAATCAATTTAATAGTTTTTCAAATCTAGGTGTCAAATGAAACGAATTCCTCATGGAGGGTATAGAAGGAGGCACATCTCGACGTTATAAAAAGTGGCCCGATTTTGGAAGCCAGTTGGTGGCGCTGTTGATCGACTGTTGACGACAGTTTAAGCGAGTTTTTACATTTCCTTTGACTTTTTTTCACATAATAATTTTAATTCATTACGTAAACTTTTAAAAGATATGTATTTTATAAAAATTGGGTGGCTCATTAAATAAAAAACGTTACTTGTGATTATGGATCTAATCAATCTACAAACAGTTTTTCAACATACGATCGTCAGCGCCGCGTCGGTTATTTTATGTACCATTAGTTGCGTATAAAATTTTGACCACATTTTAAACGCGTTTACCATTAGAGATTGCCCTCCTTCTATACGCTCCTTAGAATTCCTCATGTTTTCATCACTACTTGAAAGTTTTAAAATTCACAGTGCAATTAACATAATGAAATGTCAATTTAATTTCTTGAATATTCTCATTCAATTGTTTTCATAAACTGCTTCTCTGCCAATAAATTATTTTCAAATATATACCCAAAAAAATCAAAAAATATCAGTGTAAAAATGATTAAATGTTCTAGTAGTGGAAAAAATAGTATATAAACCACGGTAGAGAAGATTTTTCTCAGCCTCGCAACTTATGATCCCTCGATGCTTCGCATCTCGGGATAATGATAATGATCGGCTGAGAAATAGTTATTTGTATGCCTAGGCCGCGAAATACCTTTTTGGCGGACCGAAAGAAAGATTATCGCCGAGGCCGCTTGCGGCCGAGGTAAGATAATCTTGAGGTCGCCAAAATGTTTCGCGGCCGTGGTATACACACTATTTTTCGTGCAACCGTTAAAATTATGAAATTAGATCATTGCCAATAAATATATTATTGCTTTAAAATCAACAGCAGTTCAATTTCATTAACAAAATCACAGCTTCTATGGAAATGACAGTGTTTGAATATACAAAATATTTTGACAGTTCTTGACAAAACGCAAATATGTCTGACATTGATAGTGATATTTCAGTATCTTGTTGCTTCAACTTCTAGAGTAAATACAAGTAATAATACAAACTGTTCAATTACAATTACTATTTATCTTGAATAATAAAAATATGTATTTGTTAATTTAAAAATTAATAATGTGTTTAATAAAAAACAATAACATTATTAGTTTCGGATTGCAGAAATGCGAAATTTGAAAGTGACCTTTGCTTTTTCGGCCGTTACCATGGGCAACGGCTGCGAAATTGAATTTCGCGGCCGCTGTGGAGAACGCGAAATACTCACTTCGCGTACGATTGCACGAAAAATTACTTCTCGACCTTGGTGTATAATATACTATTAACATATTGATATACATTTATTCGCTTTCACTGCTGTCGAATCGTCATTTAAATTAAGTAGAGGTTCGGCTATTAGGCTTCCATCAGTCTGTCCATTTTCCACATTTTGTCTTCCTAGTTTTAGACATTTTTAACGATTATTTGCCTCATCTGTCAACATTCATTCGCTGATAAACTTGCCTTCGCCTTCCTTCCTTTGCGAATAAACTACAGCGTCCTCGTTGACAATTCCTTAAATATTGGCAACACATACGTGCTTTTTTGACGTTTAATAATAATCATTTAGTTCTGTTATTGAAATGGATAGATTGGGAAACGAAAATAGAAGAAATATCAGTATTTAAGAAATAATCTGATCAAATATAATTCGACCATCGCTTATAAGTTAATAATTTTTTCGATTTTTCGATTTTTCTTTAAATAGTTGTTTTAGAAAATTCAACTGGTTCAAGATTGATGTTCAAAGAATAAAAGCCTCAAGCCAAAAATTTCGGGTTTTATTCGGAACATCAATCTCCGAATTGAACTCGTTAAATTTTCAAACAACACTGTTTCCGGGAAAATCAAAAAAATTGTTCGCTTATATAATCGAGGTCTTGTTAGCGACGACCCAATAGGGAGTTGCTTACTACGGCCCGTATGAAATCGCTATCTTCGTAACTAAGCGAAAACGGGCCATAGTATCTTCGGGAGAAATGATCCCCATCGAATTCTGAACAACTAAATTTTTTTCTGTGGTCTGTATGTATGTCTGTCTGTCTGTATGTCTGGTTATCGTCCGCAAAGCTTAAAAATGCCATAACTTTTGAATACTTCCGTATGTATCTACATGAAATTTTAACCATTTTTTTAGACGGACGAGTACCACATTTTAATAAAAAATGAGCTGAATCGGAAAATGAATAAACGGGGTTTTCCGGGCTTTTCTCACTTTTTTCTAGTTTCACAGGAAACACACTACAGGTCGTAATTTTTGAGCAAACCGCTTCAAATTTGGGAAAAAGATACCTTATAGTACTGTTACGAAGCCTATTAAAAATCGAAATAATCGGAAAATTTCTTATGGGTTTTCGCGGGTTGTTTTTCCGAAAATGTCATTATTTTAAAAAATCGATATCTCGTGAAACCTTGAAAGGTATACGAAAAAGAAAAATACGTAAATGTAGGATTGAAACAGCTCAACAAGTATTATTTGAAGTATTTTTCCGAAATTTGTTGAGAAAGTTAAGAAAAAAATAAAATAAAAAAAAAAAATTTTTAGAAATCAAATTCCGAAAATCTCGGAAACGAAGGGGAATATCGAAAAATCTCAAGAGTACTTTTTTGCTGTACTTGAAAACATCCTTTGAAAAAATTATGAAAAAAAGGGAAAAAATTAGGAAAAATAGGGAAAAAATATTGGAAAATACAAAAAAAAAACAAAATAAAAAAAGAGAAACAAATAATGAAAAATAGGAAATAAAATAATGAAAAATATTAAAAAAATAATGAAAAAATAGCGAAAAAAAGATTGGAAAATAGGGAAAAAATATTGGTAAATGGAGAAAAAATCATGAAAAATAGGGATAAAAATAATGAAAAATAGGGAAAAAAATAATGAAAAATAGGGGAAAAATAATGAAAAATAGGAAAAAAAATAATGAAAAATAGGAAAAAAAATAATAAAAAATTGGGACAAAAATAATGAAAAATATGGAAAAAAATAATGAAAAATATGGATAAAAATAAGGAAAAATATGGAAAAAATAATGAAAGATATGGAAAAATATGTATGAAAATAATGAAAAAGATGGAAAAAAATAATGAAAAAGATGGGAAAAAATAATAAAAAATGTGGAAAAAATAATGAAAAATATGGAAAAAATAATTAAAAATATGGAAAAAATAATGAAAAATATGGAAAAAATAATGAAAAACGGAAAAAATATTGAAAAATATGAAAAAAAAATGCAAATTAGTGAAAAATAATAAAAAAAGTAATTGAAAATATTGGAAAACAATAAAAAAATAGGGACAAAATATTGGAAAATAAGAAAAAATATAATGAAACGTGATAGAGGAGGGGGGTCGTAGTCGTCGCATTTACTACACCACCCTTGTGGTACCAGATTTCCAAAACAAGACAGAAAAAGTACAATACCAAATACAAGCTCAACAATTCCTTAATGCTCGCCACATAATTCAACACTAACAAATAAGTATTACAAGTGCCACCGTCGAAGTAGAAATTCCTAGAATCCAGCACAAAAATGATGAATATGTGCTGATCACCCAGTTTTGTTATACCATTTATTCGTTAATTTCCCATAAAATTTTACCGCCTGATCCACTGAATAACCTGAAAATTTTTCTCAAATTGAGTTAAATTCCGCTTCAGAATAATGATGTCTTTTAGCAGAAGTGTTGTTACAGCTAGAATGCTGCTGGTTCACTTTTACAGAGATCCGCAAAGAAAAACAAATAAAACAATTTACCATGTATTCCCGTTCCCTAAAATACGTACCGCACATGATCTCAAAGCCATTCCCTAACTAAGCACTGATCGTTTAACATATAAGCGACGTTGCCCTTTCCATACGAAGTTCATATCAGATATTCTCTTTTTATTGCATGACAAAAAATGAGAGAGAAAATAAATTTTAAAACACATGGCAACGCCTTAGCAATCTGGTGAACGACATAACAGTGTTGTCGATGTGAAGTAAATTACGTATATATAACAGTTTCATGTAGAAGTCTTTATAAAAAACATTTAAATAAGATCCCTAAAATTTAAGTACCTATTGTAAATTATTATTATGAGACAAATTATCTTAAATACGATATATTATAATATTAACCAATAATTAAGTATTTTAAAGATTTGATTTGCATAATTTTGTTTGATGAAAGGAATTCTTCCAAATATTGGATAATGTGGCAACTCTGTTATACATTCCTAACATTCCATTACTGTCAGTTATTAAGGAAAAGGAGTATAGTAATTTTGTGTTAAAATATATAGTGTGTTTGGATGTGTCTACTCGTCCATTTCCAAGTTTAAAAAGTAATGAATTATTTGAACATAATACGCATAACGCATATAATTACAGGGAAGATAATTTAGCATGTTCTAATCTATTACTAAATATTTATTATTCTGAAAAAGGTAGGAAAACTGTTAAAAATTTAGAATATCTATATCCTTTATTCTAACCTAAATTAGTATCAATAGATACTACCATTTTTGACGGATTATTGATAAAATTTGTGCAATTTAGTGAGTTTTTTTTTCGCCAACAGCTGGGGATTGTCAAAAAATTAAAAGAAATATTGGACGGACGGACTGTATGTGTACTCTCCCTTAAAACTTTTTCAAGCACTTAAAAGTCTCCTTGCCTTAGCCTCCGATTAAGTTCACAACCTTTTTCAAATTTTTGATTTTTTTTTTCAACGAGCCCATGCGATTTGGATATCAATCGACGCGTCTTGACTTGCACAACACCTTAAAAGAAATCAGTATCGACAAATGTGCTTTCCTTATCGAGATAACTCGAATAGAAGTTTCACTTTGTTTGGCGGGCCCATGATCCTCGGACCAAGAATAGTTCATCTTCTGATACAGCATTCCTTTTTTGAATAAAAACCGATAGCCGAAAGAATTTTCTGGATCGGCCGTATCGTTCTCGAGTTATCGTGCGCACAGACAGACTTTTTTTTTCGTGAAAAATCATTTTTTTTCCCTTTTATGACATTTTAAGTCATTTCGAGCAAATAATTTTTTTTGAGATTTTTGCACAATTGCCGTAGTAATTTTCTTTTTCGATTCTAGTTATGTTGTAATGGAAAACACCAAACTTTAGAAGACGTAGGTTACGTGATGTTTTCAATCTTTAATGTGGTATGGGTGACTACGTACTTGCAGGCTTGGAAACGATACTCAGCAGAATTGGCCTTCCGTTGGGGTACTTTGGATCAAAGGGACAATCTCTTGGCTGAACCGAGGCCCCTATTTAGGGTAAGTTAAAAAATACAAATATAAATCGTCACAATCTTTCTAAGGGGTCTAATTACTATTATAATTATAAATATCTTTAAAATATACTAACTTTGACTGACATATCAGTAATAATAGTGGAATTATATATTAGCTAGTTCGAAACAAAGTCAGAAAAAACGGGGAGAAAAGAGACCTGAATATCTTAAAAACCAGAGGCAAAATCAGTAAATTAAAGAATCTTTCTGTCACTATTTTGGAACATGTCATACTTGTATCAACAATTCGAAATTTTTCAATGTAAAAGAGATCACATCATTAAGTGAGGTCGAGAAGCAGATGGTTGATCAAATATATTTGTAAAGGCATATTTTTAGTCAAAAAAGTATGTAGACTAAAGAATCTTTGTAACACTAGCTTGGAACTATATCTATATCTACGATAAATGGACAACATGTTTATAAAAATACAACGAATCGGTCAGCCACATCCAAGTATTCCAATTACGGAGGACATCAACCCAATGACGTCGGGAAATGCAGAATTGCATTTGTAATCAAGAAATTAGATATTATTTTATACTTTAATTTAATCATATTTTGTACGTTTTAAACTATTGGTTAGATTTTTTGTCCCAAGTAGAATATCTTTTTTTTTAAAAGTTATCCTTGCTGTCAAGAATCGTAATTCGACGCAGGAGCCGAGTCTTGAATATAATCAAGTACTGTAATAACACCTAATGGACGTGTATCGCATATTTTATTTAATCCTGTCTTTATATGTCGATTAAAATAAAAAAAAATGTTTTCAATTTGACATCACATTACATTAATTGCAATTGAGTCATTGGTTTCCATAGTTACATATGATTGCTATTTGCTCAATTAGTTAACAAATATTTGTGTTTGAAATTATGGATGTTTCTAAAATCAAACCAAAGTAGGTAGGCAACCCATTACGGTATCTGATACTGAAATATTCCATTTACCGGTCGCAAATGAGTAACAGGCTAAGTAGATTTGCTGGACAGGATGAAATAAATAATCTTACAATGTGGTCAAAACTCATGGAGTAGAGAGAAAGGATCTGTGCATGTCAAAAATTATATAGAAATGCCGTGAAGACTGACATCAAAGTTTTCTAGAACATACGCCAAGCAAAAATGTAGACTTCTTAGAACTAGCGAGATTTCTAGACATCTATAATTCGAAATAGTTGTCATAAAAGGGACCAAATTATCCAATCATTGAGAAGTTCGAAAAGAAGGTTAGGATTGACAAAATAGATTTAAAAAAAGTTTTCTTTTTTACTTCCCTTCAAATTGGTTGGGCAAGAATGTAGACTAAAGAAAGTTCCTCTTGCCATCTTGGAACTAGACATCTGGACATCGTAAAAGAACCTTGCTGTAATATCATTTTCTGGCTAAGGAGAAAAAATTTCAGTACGTAAAAAGTGAACAAGAATAAAAATTACTTAGCAAATGTTTTAAAAACTGCCTGCAAACGAAGATTGAAAATAAAAACATCATCTTAGAACCTGCAGAAAATTCCAGTTTAAAATTTTGATTTAAAAGAAGAACTATACGATGTCTCATGAATTGAGAAATATTAAAAAATACCTTGGGGTTTGAAAAGGCTGTTTGTTGTGTCGGCAGCTAATTTTTCTTTAAGACCTGAGTCGATGATTCAAAGTCAAAAGCATGTAGACTTCCAAATGTCGAAATTTTTATGTGAAAAAGATTAAAAATAGAAACTCATGTAATGATATCATAGTGAAGTCTAAATGGATTATGTTGCTGGATGATTTTTAATATTATTGTTATAATATATTCTACCAATTTACGCTTGTGTCGAATAAAGTACGGAGGCATCGACTAAAAGGTACGACTGTGCTAAAAGGTGTACTTGTGAATTCCCCCAATAGCATACTCGAAAATTTGTTATAGGTATCATACTTTTACTGATACGTCATTTTTTTATTTATTGCTCTTTTGTAAACAAAAATCGATTTTTTGCTTAGAACTAGGCTCATATTTAATGATGCTGAAAGGGAATGCAACCAAAATAAATTTTCGGTGGGAATTTACTAAATATGTTTGTTTTTTTAATAATTATGTTGCATGAAAATCAAAGAGTAGTCTCAGAGGATTAAAATTTTGGGACCATATTTAAAATTTTATAACCTCGGGATGGGATTGTCAAAAATTTTTATATATTTTCATTAAGTAGTTTTTGAGATATTTCTGATCGAAAAAGAGGACGGCTGTTGTATTCACCTTTAGAAAATTAATTACGTTTATGTTGTCTAAAAATATTAGAGGAATTTACTATTGTACTTTTTAAATGCAGTTGTACTTCTAAATACACAGCTGAATTTTGGCTCAAATTGGTGGAATATACTATATGAAGACTTCTAGTTAAAGATTCAAAATATTGGACGAAATATGGAAGGAAAAAGTAGAACGTACAAAATTGGGAGTGAAAAGTTGACTCTTTAATATATTTACTTTAAAAAAAAATATAATGTAAGCATGTGAAAATTGCTTCATATTCATTAAACACGTTCTAATATAGTTTTAGATTATTGCCTAATATTATTGCACATTTTATTTAGTTTTAGTAAAAAATTGGCAATGTGGATAGACATATAATATGAAAAATAAACAAGCCTCTTCCCAATTGTCTTAAAATTACTTTTTTTGGATACATAAGAATAACAGAAATAGAAAGAGCTAGTGCTGGGAATTGGGCTGCTCATATGAATCTCCAATGTATTGTGGAAATGGTGTGAAAATTCGGTAATTCATCGAATAATCTTATGACACGTATCGGTATGTCCACTGTGTTATTGCGATTTACTTTGATAGTCAGGAAGTTAACTGTCAATGACAGATTTGGTCTTGTTCTAGTTTTAATTTCATATAATTTATATCAATCTTCGAGATCGTTAAAAAACAAAGCTGCTGTGGGATGATTTTTGTCAATATATCTTAAAAAAAATGAAAAAATGTTGACTTCGTGGATCGGTCAGTTCGAAAGCAATCTTGTGTCTTCGATACTAGGTATTTCAATGAATGTGTTGCGTATTGACGCAATTATTTTAATATACTGGTGATAAACGTTTGTCTTTGTACACATTTAAAGTTATTCTTTTTTAATTTTAGTTTGTGACCTCGAAGACGGGAATCGGTGTTTAGGTTTATGTGTTTGTAGTCTCAGAATTGGCTGGACGCATAACACTCGACCGTCTTGTAGCTCAACGCTGAAATTTTTCTAATTGATCACGAATGAGAAACGGGCATCATACAACACCCGCGTATTCAAGCAGTGGTCAAAGATGTTTTGTACAACTTTGCGGACGAATAAAAAGAGATCTTTGGGAAAGGGTTTCGAAGAAGATATATCATTGAGTTGGCACCTTTACAAGTTTTTAATAATATCTTCGGACGTCACTGTAACATGAAAGTCTACATACGCTGGCACAAGAAGCTGGTCGTGAAGTGAGTACTACAAGCGCGGTGAAAAACCAAGCATTTATCTAAGGTCTGTCAAAGGCTATGGCAAAGTCGAGATATGTTGTATCAATTGATAATTGATTATCAAGAGAAAGAGACCAGTCATTCACATCAGAAGTTTTGTGGTAGTTGATCTTCCTACAACAAATCTGTGTTTGCTCGTACCATATGATGTTTTGTGAGAAAGTCAAATATTGCATCAACTAAGATAGTTTCCATGATCTTTGATGGAAGAGAGAGCAATATTATAGGACGATAATTATCTCAATCAATTTTGTCACCTATTTTGTAAACTGGAGTCATAGGCTACTTTCCACAAATCAGGTATCGTCGAGGCTTCGAGCGACCGATTTATGATGGTGCAAAGAGAAGCACAAAGTATGGCAGTAAACTTTTTTAGGAAAAATGTACTTAAACCATCGATACCAGGCGATGAGTTATTTTTGAGGCAAAGCAGTTTTTTCTTTTACTGCCTCGACGTTAAACTTGATTTGAGGTTATCTTGAATACGATTAGGTATTGTTCCTATTTAAAGGAGACAGTCACTGGAAAATTATATTTTTTATTAAATTAATTCCCTCTTCTTTGGCTTCTATGTTTTTGATCTTATTCTCTTACATATCATTATCTACTTTCAGACAGTTCCCGTTTTTCTTAAACTAATCTTATCTATTTTTTTTGTACTTATTTAATTCCGCTTCTAGCTCTCTAGCAACATGATATACGATATCAATACCAAATAAGTAAACAAAAACTTGTTCTTGATAAGAACTATACAGTGTAGCCCATTGTACACCAGATACATACAACTATATAATATGAATTTACCACATTTCCTTACCCATTATATAACAGAAAATAAAAGATAACTTCTGTAGAAACTCTATTTTTACATATAAATACATAAAAAATGTGACATTCGATTATTCCCCTGATCACATGTCGCCATTACGTAACTAACGTCTCCACCTAAAGTAACTTTTTCCCACCACTCACAAATGTCGAGTGTCAGGACAGGACACTACCAACTTAAATGATGGCGGTAAATTTGAACGTTGGAGATTATTTCTACATTTCTTAATCCCCATAATACAACAAATACAACAAATAACTAATATTTCACAGATTATTTCTTACGAGCGATCAAAAAAGATCTATCTTGTCTAGAGTCCGAGAGTAATTCACTTTTAGATTCAAGGTTAGTGTCATTATCTAAAACACTAGTTTTGATTTCGTTTTGATTATCATATATAATACAACGAGTGGCATCTTGACTATCGATAATCCCATAAGTTATTTCACGAATCGTGTTGTCAAATATTAATTTCACGAGTCCGCAGGACGAGTGAAATTATAATTTGACAACACGTTGAGTGCATTAACTTATGGGCTTATCGATCCCTAATAGCACAAAGACGTTTAAAAAACATCTTAAAAACGTACACGACCGACCATCGGGTCGTTTAAAAAACGTTCGTTAAAGTACCCGAGAACGTTTATAAGGCGTTTTTCTATAGTGCAAATGCCACAACTTCCAACGTCATACAGACGTCGAAATAGGACGTTTTAAAGACGTTTCACTAAATAAATGGTTCGACAAAGGACGTTTCTTGGACGTCTTTTAAAACGTTCACTGGACGTCCTTTAAAGTACCCGAGAACGTTTATAAGACGTTTTTCTATAGTGCAAATGTCACAACTTCCAATGTCATACAGACGTCGAAAAAGGACGTTTTAAAGACGTTCAATAAATAAATGGTTCGACAAAGGACGTCCCTATTGTGACTTTATAAAAAACCTTTTGATATGAACGTTAAAAAACCATTTAAGTACTAGGTGTTTTTTATCGTAGGTTTTAAAAACTGAGTAGTGGAACTTAGACAACGTTTTTTTTTATTTATCACTTCGGACGTTTTGACGACATATTTTGGACGTTTCTTTAGGTTCATTTTAAAAACGTTCGTGCACAAACGTTTATAAAACGTTTTAATTTGGTCCTCGGACGTTCTGACGTTAAATGGACCATAAAAAAACGTCAATCGGACCTTTTGTGCTATTAGGGATAGACATGATACCACGAGTTGTATTCAATAGATTATATCACGAATTAATGACATTTTAGAAATTTGACAGCTCAATAATTTACATTTAAAGTACAAAAGCAATGACAAAGATGACAGCATACCTACTAGATTTTTAGCATTAAAAGTACCAAGTGTGATTATCAGTTATTAGTCAGTATATGGTGAATGATTATCGATTATTAATCAAGTAACAATATAGGACATTATTACATTATGAGTGATATAATCACTTTAATCTGACAACTTCGACACTTCTGGAAAAGTTATTGTTTCTGGGTGATCAATTTTGTTAGTAATATTACTATTCTCAATTTCCAGATAACTGTTTCTTTTCCATTAAAATTTGTAATTTGTTTATTAATGTTATTTTGGGTTATATCAAACAGAGAAAGTCTAAGTAAAATTAATATAGTTTAATATTCCTTTTATACATTAAATAAGCAGTGCTCATACCCGTTGTATAATGTTGTGCAAAAATTAATCTAGTTTTTATATTCCTCTTATACAATAAATAAGCAGGACTTATACCAGTTGTAGAATGTTGTGCAACTCTATAGTCAAATAAAAAGCGATTTAAATAATCATCTATATCTTTTTTTCTGAGGTAGCCTGTTTAATCGCGCTTTTGATATTTTTGACGCAATTTTCCGCAAAATCGTTACTTTGTGGATGCGCTGGGGGTGTAAACAAATGACGAATGCCATTAATCTTTAAATAATTTGAAAATTCATAGGATGAAAACGGTGGGCCGTTATCTGAAACTATAGCGTCCGGTAATATGAAACGGGATAATAGAGTTTTAGCACCTCACCCGCTAACGCTAACGTTAACGCTAAATTTGGTTAGCGTATAAAATAACGGAATGTAATAAATAGAGTTTTAGTAAATCAATTACGTTTTTCTGCATTTTATGTTATGTCATGTGTCAATTATGACAATCGTTTAATGTATTTAAGTTAAGGGGACCCGCAAAGCATCTCGCTATTTCGGAAAGTTTTCCACAGAACATAGGATCAACCAGATGCGAAAACTAGCATCGGCACTTTTGATGTAGTGAAAAATCAAGACACTTGATGATACACTAAAAAAAATCTAACACGTCTAAAATCGTACTTGACATAGCTTTACGAGTAAAATTGTACTTGATATTACAACCATATTTTGTATCTAATACAAGTACAAATTGTTAAAAATAGGGCTCTAGCTTTTAGTTTTTTTCTATTTTTTATTTTGAAATCAGTTAGTAACTAAATGGTTTGAAACAGAACTCACTATAACAGTTTTTTTATTTTCAATAATCTTAACAATAGACACTAACGTGAACCCCAACTATTAATTATAGTTTAATAGTATTAAATAAATGAAAATAACTGTGATGTTCATAAAAAAAAATAAAATAAAATTATATACATTTATTTACCAAATATATGCACAAAGTTTTGTTATCTTAAAAAAACTTAGATACATAACAATTTGCTGATCAGGTACCAAAGGTTTTAGATTATTGGAATAAAATTCATTAAAAGTATATTCTTATTTTTAAAGTAAACACAGTTTTATGAAAAATGAATGCATTTAATTTTATTATTTTTTAACCAGCGGATCTTAACGAGGGTGAAAATACTTTCTTTGCCTTCTGTTTTTGAAAACATCCACGAAATATACAATGAATTTCTCCCTGACGAGACACGTTTACACAAAAAAAGTTTAAAATATAAAATGTCTAAAGTATTCGCTGGGTGCAGAGTGCAAGGTGGGGGAAACTGAAACGATCCCAGCGCTCGTAGTGGTCAAAATTTCGTGAAATCATGCTATTGTCATAAGTAAACGCGTCAAAATTAAATATAAAAATGGTTCATAATAGTTGTTGTGTTGTTAATTGAAAAAATACAGGGAGAAATAGTAAGTGCAAATTTTACACATTTTCAAGAGCTAGTTGGAAATTAGAGAAAAGAAAGAAATGGATAAATGCTGTTAGGAGAAAAAAACTAAGTAATGTATAACCTACTTCTGTAGCATGCTTACTTAGACGAATGTGTGTTTTATTCTACAATTATTCGATGTGATTAAATAACTTTTGTCACTATGTCTCAGTCCTTTCACGTCTCTAACGTGACCAGCCGCGACTAGTTGCTTCCCTTTGTCCATCGTTTGGGGTTGATCTGGTTTGAATAATTACATTCATCATCGCCTAAAAATTATGTAAAAAAAAGTATGATAAATTATTGTGACTAAAAATCAAGCAGATATTCCTAAATTTTTATTATTTTATCTGTCATGTACTATTTGTTTGGATATCAGTGATTAACCTGACACTAACCGAAGAATCATAGTTTTTGATATTATTTAAATGTTCTATATTTACCCAACCTAACCAACACGTTTTACTGAATTTTTTCTTTCAAAAATATAATCACATTTTTTATTTATATGCTTATAAATTCTAATGAGATTTTTTTATAACGAATTTTTATTTTTTATACACAACTTCTATACTTCTCACAATTGTCGAGCATGATTTCATGCAACCTTCAGTACAAGTATCACACAAATAAAAACAGTCACTTTAAATACAACAAAATAGCAATAGCGAGGGCAAACTTGGTAAACTAACAACTACAAATTAAAATTTATAAAATTGAAATTATCGTTCTACTAAACTAAACAATCAACCATTAAATTTCTTGACAGTTGGTTGACGCATCATTAGTTTCTATTCGCTGTGTGCGAGAGGGCGAGCATCTTGACAGCCGATGCCAGCGCTTGCGGTGATCAGCACCTGAACTTTTGTCTCGAACATTTTTCGACGAACCAAAATTTCAACAACAATACGGAAAGTCTAGCAGAAATATGTTGTGCCGTGGGCTGTCAGAATAATAGTTTAAACAGTCCCAATACAAAATTTTAAAGTCCGTACAAATGTGAACACAGAAAAAGCGAACCGTAGGTAGGTATGTGAGCTTTGTCGTTACTTGGATTGAAAACTTTGTCTACGAAATTAAACTCCTTTGAGTGATTCTATGACAAATGAAAATTTTACTGCAGTTAATTGACCACCTAAACCGGGTTGTAACGAAGCCAAAATTTTAAAATTTGACTTAGTTTAACCGCTAAAAATTAAAATTATTATTAATATATCGGTACGTAAGTTATATTAAATTAAAGACAGTATTTTTGCTTTGGTTTTATGGTTATGCTTTTTAAGACACGGATTTGAAAGCAAAGGGTCGTCGGTTCGAATCCCCAACCTTGATATTTTTTTTTTCAACAAATAACTTTTTTATTATAATTTTTGGATTTTTATTCTGAATCACTCGAAGCAGTTTAATTTCGCGGTCAAAGTTTTTAATCCAAGTCACGACAAAGTTTTTGCCTACGGTTCGCTTTGATTAATATATAAACAGATAATTTTTTTTAGGTTTTCTGAATTAAAACTATCCAAAATGATAATAAAAAAAAAATAATAATTTTAATTTTTAGCGCTTAAACTAGGTCTGTTTTTTAAATTTTTGCTTCGTTACAACCCGTTTTATATGGTCAGCTAACTGCAGTAATATTTTCATTGATAGAATCACTCGAAGGAGTTTAATTTTCACAACAAAATTTTCAATCGGAGTCAAGGCAAAAGAAAGCTTACGGTTCGTTTTAATAAACATATAAAAATATGTATTTAAAAGCGCGATATATTGTTTAATGAAACTTTATAAACTTCTTCTGCGACGTTGCTCGCATGCATTTCACAGTTATTATTTTTATTTGCTGTTAAATTTTCTCCTTCATGTGACGAAATGTCAGTTTTGCACCAACGTTTTACATTTCAGCCCACAGGTGTCGCCACATGGCAAGTTGCACACAGCGAATACCTAACTTTCGTTCTGAATTTAGAAGACTACCTTTGTTTAATCCACATTAATTTAACTTATAAAATTATCAACTTGTAGAGGGAGTTTTCACGCATGCGCATAAAACTGATTTGTCAAAAGGCCTTACATTCGCTTCTGGTTGATCCTATCTTCTGTGGTATAACGCTATTTTTATTTTTACGTGAGCATGCGCAGTCTGGTCGAAATGAGGATTAGCGTTAGTGTTAACGTTAGCGTGTGAGGTGCTAAAACTCTCTAATAATGAACGTAGTTTGATAATGACTGATTTTGCATTTGATTGTAAATTTTAAGTACTTCAACCCAATTGGAGTGTGAGTCAATAACTATTAAATACTTTAAGTTAGAAATGGGACCCACAAAGTCCATGAGAATTCTCGACAAAATTTTTTTTTTTTGAGACCAAGGATGTAACGTCACTTTAGAAGGATTAGGTAGAAATTGAGTGCATATCTTGCAATTTTTATATTATAATTCAATATCTTCATCTATTTTAGTTCAGTAACAATATGAACGCTCTAGTTATATTGAGAGAATAGCCATTTCCGCTTAATCAGCAGTTGCTGACATATTTGTAAAGTTTATAAATAGATATAAATATCAAAATTGTTCACTCTTAATTCAGCCACAGAATTGTAAAGTTAGTTAAAATTGTAAAATAAAGTTTTTTAATTCGCTATTGACTTGCATTTATTTATGCCTAGATGACTTTTATGAATTTCCACTAAAATACTCTGCACAAAAATTGATGGAATTATTACCCTAATTTCCCATAAGACGCATCCGTGCTAAAAATGTAACTCATTTCTTCTATAAAAAATGGTTCAAGTTCGAAATTACGTGTATATTTTTCGGCAATCCTACGAAACAAAAATTATCAAGTTGAGCGAGAATGCTACCCTTTTTTGTTTCAAGTGCAATTTGTTTATAAGTTATAGGAAAATATTCCTCGATATAAAAAATATAACTGAAGTCTGCTTTTTTCCTTTCGATATCGGGTAATGGCAAACGCGACAATGCATCTGCATTATAATTCTTTTTTGATTCGATATACCTAATTTCATATTCATAGGTGACTAATATTATGGACCAACATTGTAATCTACTGGCGGCCAACTGTGGAATTCCTTTTTTTTCATCAAAAAGAGCTAAAAGTGGTTTGTGATCAGTAAATAAAATAAATCTATTGAAAAACAAATACTCATGAAACCGTTTTACTCCAAGAATTAAATACAGTGCTTTCTTGTCAATTTGAGAATATCCGCGTTGTGCGGATGATAAGGTTCTTGACGCATGTGCGATAGGCTTTTTAATCCCGTTAGGTAAAATATGCGATAACATTCCCACACCACTGGCATCACAGTGTAAGGTTAGAATCATAATGAGCGAGAACCTTGGAAGAAGCTAATTCTCTTTTTATAATTTCAAAAGTCATTTGACAATTTTTCTCCAGTTCCATGGGACATTACTCCGTAATAAATTATATAAGCTATTTAGTTTTGTACTTAAAGGTTCAAATTTTCCATAATAATTAACTAATCCTAGGAATAATTTATTTACCTTTTATTAGTAGGCGTTTTCATATCAATTATTGCTCGATTTTTTTCGTTTGTGGGTTCCTTTCCGCGTCAATTAGATGTCCTAAATAACTAACTGATTTTTGAAAAAAAATACATTTTTTAAAATTAATTTTAAAACATGACTGTTTAATTTTAATGAAAGTCTTTCAAGATGTTCTACATTATTCTTTCCGGCAACGAGTATATCGTCCACCAAAATCGTAACTCCTTCCAAGTTTCCGAAAGTTATGTCCATAATTTTTTTGAAAATACTTGGACTGGAGGCAATCCCGTAAGGTAGGCGGTTATACATAAAAAGCCCTTTATGAGTGTTTATGGTGTAATTTTTTTTGATTTGTCATCTAATCTATTTTGCTTAATTTTAGGTAAAGGTGTACTTCTAAGTTAGGGTTAACGGAAATTTAAAAATCCCCGCATATACGAATGTCCCCATTTTTTATCACGGGTACAATCGGATTAGCCCAGCCGCTGTAATCTACTGATGATAACACCCCACTATTTACTAGTTTGTCCAATGCTATATCTACTTTATATTTTAAGTTTATAGCTAAAGACTGGAAATGTATTAGCTTTTAAATATATGAGTTGCTTGAAAATCAATGAATTTACCCAAAGCATTCAAGTTAAAAATGTCCGAAAATTCTTTTGTTAACTTGTTAATTTCTGTATTTTCTACAGTTTGACTAATATTTTGAACAAGATTATCTTGTATATTAATTTTTAATTTTGATAACCACTTTCGACCTAAATTTTCTGATATTTGTTTGAATATAACCTTAATTAGCATAATACCTAAAGTTTCCATTATATTACTGGTGTAAGATGTTAATTAATTTCGTGGTTTTCAGTAATTTGACACTATTAAAATATTTTTATAAATATATATGCATATAATCGATACAGCTGATCCAGTGTCTACTTCCATTGGGAAATCAACATTTTCTATAATAATAATAATAATAATAATAATTTTTATTCATCATCAACTGAAAGAACATAGTATACAAAAAATAAAAGTATTGCCACAATGAATAAAAAGAGATGTCCATAAAAGCTGATTTAACAGCTTGTCCATGGACATACCTATTTTATTTGTAAGGGCCTAGAGATAAAAAAAATCAAGTAAGTAATAATTCTAATAATAATATAGAATAACTATAAATTTACTATTAGAAAGCAAACATAAAAATAATAATAATAGTATTTCCCTGCACATACATAAAAGATTTTTTCATATTATTCAATCCATTAATTTTTTTGAAAAATCTCTTATTTACGTATCCATGGAATACTTTTTACACCTACAAAATATTTACGATAATAATAATATAACAGAAAAAGAAGAATTCTAATATATTTACAAAGTTAATATCTATTTTGAATATCCTTCAGTTAATTTATAAAATTCCGCTTTTTATACAAATAGATAACTAAAAGTGTCTAAAAATATTCCACCTGGGCAAATAAAAAATATTTTAAAATATCGAAATATAATAAAATTTGCTACATAATAATTTTAACTTACGACTTAAATGAGAACAAAAATAAAGACAAAAATAACAGCCACTTTTATTACTTTCCGAACAACAGAGTTGTATAGAAGGAAAGTATTGCGATCATGATATTTTGACCATACCCAGATTTTAATGAATCTTTACGTTTTGAGGTCACCTGAATCCATTTATACCATTTTTAGCATGATGTCTGTCTGTGTGTGTGTCTGTGTGTGTGTGTAGGTCTGTGTGTGTGTGAACACGATAGCGTCTAAACGGCTGGACCGATTTAGATGAAATTTTATATACATATTTAGGGTAGCAAGGAGACGACCTGTATAGATTTTGGAGTTAATCGAACAACCGGAAGTGACAGTTGCTGTAAGTGATGACGTCATTACTAAACAAGATGACAATAAAGTTTTACACATATATTTTTTATACGTTATAGTTTAATTTCGGATGATTAAAATTTTCAAAAACGTTTGCCATTGTTGCCAGATTTATCAAAAAGTATTTTTTATTCATATTTTTCTTGAATAACCAAAATAATGCATTTTTATGAAAAATTACAGGATATGAAAGTTGTAGAACATAAAATTTTCTACACATTTTGTCATTACCGTGTTTTTAAATTCCTCATAGTTTCGCCGCTAGAGGGCGTGAAAAAAATTTATATAGACATTTTTGTGACTTTTTTAGATTTTAAGACAAAATTATGGATTTTTATGAAAAATTACATGGTATCAAAATTGTAGAACATAAAATTTTCTGCAAATTTTGTCTTAACTTTTTTTTCGAGTTACGCATAGTTTCGCCGCTAGTTTTTATTTTAATTTTTATCTTTATTAAATTATTATTTTTTGGTTAAATTTTTATATTAATAATTAAAAAAAATATCTTTAAATTTGAAATAATTAATTTTATAATTATAATTTTTTTCAAAATTTTATTACAAAAATTTTGGAATTTTTAAAAAATTGGCCAAGAAATTTAAGATTATATTACGATTTTAAACTAAATTGAATAACTTCAAAAATATTAAAGTTATTGAAATGTGATTTTCACCATTCGAAAGATAATATAAAACTCTAAATTTTAAATGTATTTTAGTTTCTTAAAATTTAGAATTGTAATTATTATAGCCAAAATTAAGAATTTTTTTAATTTTTTTTTAATTTCGTTTTATCAATAAGTATAAAATAAATGAAAAAAGTAAGTAGCATATCCGAAAATAATCCAAAAGTACTGTGTGCAAATTATTTCATAATTTTAACATAGTATTTGTAAAAGTAAAAAGCAAAAAATGAAAAAAGTTAAAATAATTCAACTCGTGAATTTTTGAAAAAAAAATTGACTTTTTTTTTTTAAACGAACTATTAATGCATTTTGATCCAAAAACTTAAAAAAAAATGAGGGGGTAATCCCACCCAACTTTCCGAACACTCCTAGTAAAGTAATTGTTTAATCGATTATTTTAGTTTTTCTGCATCAAAATACATTAATAAAATTAGTTTACAAAAATTAACTTTTTATAATTTTGTATAATTTCTATTGTATTGTTTTAAAATTATGAAATTTTTCACACATAATGTACTTTTTGATCCCTTTTCGATGTACTATTTACTTTTTTGTTTTACCATTTTCGATAAAACAAAAGACAAAAAAATATTTTTTTTAAAATTTTCTTTAGAACAATTACAATGTTAAATACTAAAATATTTTCCAAATTTAGAGTTTTGTATTACCTATCGAATGGTATAAATCCCATTTTAATATCTTTAATATTTTTAAAGTTATTCAATTTGTTTTTAACTTATATTAAATTTCAAAAAAAAATTATGAATTTTATTTTTTGAATAAAATTTTGAAAAAAATCACAATTATAGAGTGTTTCACTACAAATTTAATGGTTTTTTAGGAAGAGGTATAGGAATCATGCTAAAAATTGGGTAGTGAGTTTTCAATGGATAAACACGTTTTGGGGTCCCTAGAATACGATTTTGATATTTTCGCGATGATGTCTGTGTGTGTGTGTGTGTGTGTGTGTGTGTGTTAGTGTGTGTGTGTGTGTTAGTGTGTGTGTGTGTGTGTGTGTTTGTGTGTGTGTGTGTGTGTGTGTTTGGATGGATGTTGTAGTAACGATAACTCAAAAACTACTGAATGAAGAAATTTGAAATTTTGCATACAGGATTCTGATACCCTAGGTTAGATCTGATTAGATTTTGGTGCCAATCAGACAACCGGAAGTGGCAGTTGCTATGAATGATGACGTCATTATTATACAAAAAGGCAATAAAGTTTTACACATTTATTTTGTATACACTACAGTTTATTTTCGTATTATTAAAGTTTTCCAAACTTTGGGCCATTGTTGCCAGATTTACGAAAAAGTAATTTTTTTTCATACTTTTTTGTGTTAACCTGTAGATTTTTGATTCAAAAATGGCGAGAGGTCATGTGCTGGCCACATCAGATTTTTTTTTAAATTTTTAATATTAATATTAACCTTAAAAAACCTATTTTTAAATAATTTTAATGTCAATAAATAATTAATATCTCGTTCAATTATATTCAAAATGGGAAACAGACCTTTTTTTAAGGTTTTCTGGATCAAAATTCATTAATAAAGTTAGTTAAGAAAACTAAAAAAAATCAAATTTTTTGTCAAAAATTCATAGATAAATCCATTACAAATACTATGTTAAAATTATGAAATAATTTACACACATAGTACTTTTCGATCCCTTTCGAATATGCTATTTACTTTTTTCATTTATTTTATATTTATTGATAAAACGAAATTACAAAAAATTTTAAAAAAATTCTTAATTTTGGCCATAATAATTACAATTCTAAATTTTAAGAAACCAAAATACATTTTAAATTTGCAGTTTTACATTATCTTTAGAATGGTGCAAATACGAGTTAAATAACTTTAATATTTTAGAAGTTATTCAATTTAGTTTAAAATCGTAATATAATTTTAAATGTTTCAGCCAATTTAAAAAATTCCACAATTTTTATAATAAAATTTGGAAAAAAATTATAATTATAAAATTAATTATTACAAATTTAAAGATATTTTTTTTAAATTTTTAATATAAAAATTTAACTGAATAATAATAATTTAATAAAGATAAAAATTAAAATAAAAACTAGCGGCGAAACTATGCGCAACTTGAAAAAATAGTTAAGACAAAATTTATAGAAAATTTTATGCTCTACAATTTTGATACCATGTAATTTTTCATAAAAATCCATAATTTTGTCTTAAAATCTAAAAAAGTCACAAAAATGTCTATATAAATTTTTTTCACGCCCTCTAGCGGCGAAACTATGAGGAATTTAAAAACACGGTAATGACAAAATGTGTAGAAAATTTTATGTTCTACAACTTTCATATCCTGTAATTTTTCATAAAAATGCATTATTTTGGTTATTTAAGAAAAATATGAATAAAAAATACTTTTTGATAAATCTGGCAACAATGGCAAACGTTTTTGAAAATTTTAATCATCCGAAATTAAACTATAACGTATAAAAATATATATGTAAAACTTTATTGCCATCTTGTTTAGTAATGACGTCATCACTTATAGCAACTGTCACTTCCGGTTGTTCGATTAACACCAAAATCTATACAGGTCGTCTCCTTGCTACCCTAAATATGTATATAAAATTTCATTTAAATCGGTTCAGCCGTTTAGACGCTATCATGTTCACATACCCACACACACACACATACACACACACACACACACACACACACACACACACACACACACACACACACAGATTTGTTTTAAGGTTAAAATTAATATAAAAAATTTTAAAAAAATTACCCTTAAATTTGTAGTAAAAAACTCTATAATTGTGATTTTTTCAAAATTTTATTCAAAAAATTGTAGAATTCCAAATTTTTTTTTTTGAAATTTAATATAAGTTTAAAAGAAATTGAATAACTTTAAAAATATTAAAGATATTAAAATGGGATTTATACCATTCGATAAGTAATGTCGGTAAAGCCAGCAGGCACTTGACGGCAGAACTACATGAAATATTTACCAAAATTATCGGCTTTTTATCGGCTATTTAAATGCCCAAAAAATAATTTTTCCGCTCCACTATTTTTTTTTATTTTTAAGGTTCTGCTAGCTTTACCGTAAAGCTAGCAGAATCGCATAGAATTTTAAAAACAATTATACCAAAATTATCGGCTTTTTATCGGCTATTTAAATGCCCAAAAATTATTTGAATAGCCGATAATTTTGGTATAATTGTTTTTTAAATTCTCTGCGGTTCTGCGGTAAAGCTAGCAGAACCTTATAAATAAAAAAATACTGGAACAGAAAATGTTGAAGCGGAAAAATTATTTTTTGGGCATTTAAATAGCCGATAAAAAGCCGATAATTTTGGTATAATTGTTTTTAAAATTCTCTGCAATTCTGCTAGCTTTACGGTAAAACTAGCAGAACCTTAAAAATAAAAAAAAATAGTGGAGCGGAAAAATTATTTTTTGGGCATTTAAATAGCCGATAAAAAGCCGATAATTTTGGTATAATTGTTTTTAAAATTCTCTGCAATTCTGCTAGCTTTACGGTAAGCTAGCAGAACCTTAAAAATAAAAAAAAATAGTGGAGCGGAAAAATTATTTTTTGGGCATTTAAATAGCCGATAAAAAGCCGATAATTTTGGTAAATATTTCATGTAGTTCTGCCGTCAAGTGCCTGCTGGCTTTACCAACATCGATAAGTAATATAATTAATGTATTTTGGTGCAGAAAAACTAAAATAATCGATTAAACAATTACTTTACTAGGAGTGTTCGGAAAGTTGGGTGGGATTACCCCCTCATTTTTTTTCTTATGAGAAAAATACTGTTTTTCTAGTACCCAATTTTGTAATTTAAACTGATTTTATTGTACTGTTATTTTCGTTCTTTTTCGGTTTTTGCGCTTCGTGTTTTATATGGGCTGTATTTCTTTCGCTTTCTTTTGTGTTCTTCTTCTTCCGTCTCTTGTTTAGTTTGACGATAATCTTTTACTTTGGTTTTATCGGATTGGTTTCTATTCTCGGTTTTTGATTTGTTTACTTCCTCTTCTTCTTCCGAACTCTCTTCACTTTCTGTTTCGATTTGTTCATTGTTGCATCGTTCAATTTCTTTCAAATCTTCGGAGGTATAAGGCTTTCCATCAATGTACAATAAAAACCCTTTGATATTAGCATTCAACTGTTTATTGCGCGCTTCCTTTAAATGTTTTCTTAATACCTTCTGCTCTTCGCGATCCTCCTTGCTCATATCATTCAAAGGATATCCCTGCATCTTTCAATTTATGAAGGCTTTCTTTATTTTTAAATACATTCAGTTCTTTAAGAAAGTATGTAAATTCTAAAATAATCGGAGATTCTTCAGATTTACCAAGTTTATAACAGTTATTTATATCATTCAAGTGTATGTTTGTGTTTAAGTATCTATTTAATGTGTGTACACTGGTGTCTAGTATATCTATGTTTTGTGGTGTTTTAAGACCAAATACAACTAAGTTCTTTTTTCGTAGCCTTCTTTCCAGGTCAGTACAACGCTTCTTCGTAGAAACTAACTCTTTCTCCAACGTATTTAATTCTGTTTTTACTCCGATATTATTTTTCTTAAACTCAACTTTTAGCTCAGCAGTTTGGTTTTTTTATAAATTCAACTAAAAGTGTATAGAGTTGATTTCGTTCAGTAGACAAATCAGTACTCATCCTTATTTTTATTTATATTTTGTTTTGGTGGAAAAGACTAATCCAATATGTAGCAGCAGTAAGAATTTGACGATTTTTAAGATGTAATGTTAAAAAACTTTCACATATTATGGATGTTCCAATTGATTTTTCGCCTGAACTGTGTTCCAGCAGTAGTATTTTAGCACTTTGCAACTCCAAAACTATTTAATATCAATGGTAAACCACTATTTATTTAGCTTTCAGACGGAGCACGAGATTTTGAGACTGGTCACTAGGCCGTGAATACATTTACATAAACTACAATTGGAGCGCATTTATTATTAACTGAAAAACCATTAATGTTAAATAAGTTCATTAAAACGATAAAATAATTTTTATTATCATTAGAATTATCTTGATTCAATAATTTGCAGACAAACTTTAAATGTCCCTTTTTTTGCATGAGAAACACGAAACATTTCTATAAAAACAATTATTAGATCTATGATTTACCTTTCCGCAGACTTTGCACTCACTTTCACTAGGTTTTTTATGATCTTCCTTCCTGGTACCGGATGAATATTTTGTTCTCCCGTTCTTGTCCCGAGAAAAAAATACTTGGTTGACCGCTTGCTGATTGACAGAATCAACAGTAGATACATGTATTTGAGCTGCTTCCAAATCTCGAGCCAATTCAAAGGCTTTGATGTGTGTTCATTTTTTTTTTGTAAATAACCTTTGCTTTATCACTTCACTTTTTAAACCAGATGTAAACTGATCTCTTATATTTTTATTTAATGAATCGCCAAGTCCACAAGTTTTCGCTATTTTTACCTCTTAAAAATTGAGTAGTGAGTTTTCAATGAATAAACACGTTTTATGGTCCCTAGAATACGATTTTAATATTTTCGCGATGATGTGTGTGTGTGTGTGTTAGTGTGTTTGGATGGATGTTTTAGTAACGATAACTCAAAAACTACTGAATAAAAAAAATTGAAATTTTGCATACAGCATTCTGATACCCTAGATTAGATCTGATTAGATTTTGGTGCCAATCGCACAACCGGAAGTGGCTGTTGCTATGGGTAATGACGCCATTATTATACAAAACGGCAATAAAATTTTACACATATATTTTGTATACCCTATAGTTTATTTTCATCTCATTAACATTTTCGAAACTTTTGCCATTGTTGCCAGATTTACAAAAAAATAATTTTTTTTCATACTTTTTTGTGTCAACCTGTAAATTTTTGATTCAAAAATGGCGAGAGGTCATGTGCTGGCCACATCAGATTTTTTTTTTAAAGAAGCCATGTAATGCATAATAGATTAACTTTCGTCTTGCTGTCTTTGCCCGAATTTATGATGCTCCGATATAACTGACGGTTTTCACTAGAGCTATATAAGTTTTATTTAATATCGTAAAATATAAATATCATGTTTTCATTGTTATTGATAATGCTATGAGCTAGAACCTAACCTAACCTAACCTAACCTAACCTAACCTAACCTAACCTTGTGGGACGCCTTGTGTAACATCCATTTTCCTTGTTTGACAGTTTTAATAACAAAACAAAAAGCCAACAAAAAAAGTTTACAATTTGAATTTATAACTGTTTAAAAAATGTTTCGAAAATATTAATATATTTTTTTTAATAACCAAAATATACATCCTATAAGCTATTTTGCGGGCTTGGAGGCTAATTAGTTCTCCATCGAGAAGACTCTTTCTCCTCCCTTCAGATTTACTGTCAATCTTCTTTTCATTCGTTTCTTGTTTATCTTTTGCACAAGGGGACAGAATCATGGTCTGACCTACCTGTCGAGATGACCGTGCAGTCCACATTTTCTCAGACAGATTGTAATATGTAATCAATTTTGCTTCTTGAGTTTTGAGAAATCCTGATTGCTCAATTTGTATCCATTGATAAGTTGAAAATTCCGAGTAGATTTTATATTTGTTGCGCCAGGAGTAAGTTCGTATCACCATAGTTGATGTTTAGGTCCTCCACCAAAATTACCGTTGCTCTGGTTGTTATTTTGTACAAACGTGTTTATAATTTATCAAGAAAGAGCTAGTGATCTGTAAATACACAAATACATTGCTATACTAGAAAAGGCCAACGAAAATTAAAATTTTTTTGCTTGTATCATCGTTATGTTTTTGAATTTTAAGGTCTACGAAGATATTTATTGTACAGTTTCCTACGCAACATATATTTTTTTAATTTTCACCGAACAAAAAGTGTAGCTATATGAAGATTTCTATATGTGTGTGCGTGTGTCTATAGGTTTTTGTGTTAAAATTTTTTATATTTTGACATCGGATTCGGATAGAAAATCTAAGAATATATATTTTTTCCACCGATCGATATCTCTTCGGGTACATTTTCAAAATGGCGAAATATGTTTATTATAGTGTTAAATTATTAAAATTTAATCTTTTTATATTCCTAAATTAATTTATTGCTACATTATTATTCATTATACATGTACTTACTATGTAAACAATAAAAATGATTAGTTACTCTATATTATGTTAAAAGTCTCAATTAATTATTTAAGTTCGGTCCGGCAATGCGAGCTCACAGAGTGTATTCTCAACTGGTTGTTTATTATCTTAAAATTTTGTTGTATAGTATCCTGCATTATTGTAGGGGAGACCACGATGCTAAATTGGTAGTTACTCGAGCGTCGTGAAGATTTCGAAGCTTAGATGATAAAAGGAAAAAAACCTGTTGCATGGAAATATCCGAGCGCGTCAGACATTGATATTATGTATGCCCAACGTATCTTTAATAATGGAAAAAAAATTATCGAGCGTGTCAGATATTTTAAAGGGGTGGCAAGTATACCCAAAGAAAGTTCTCATTTAATATTCTGACTATTTGGATGTAACGCAAACTCTCGGTGATTTTTAAAAAAATGAAGAAAAAAATCGTCTTGAAATACTCGAGCGCGTCAGATTAAGATATTTACGGTTCATCTTAATGCCCTAGACGTGCTGACCAACAATCTCACGATTATTTGGAGAAATTTCATAAATCTGACGATTTTCATTTGTGGGTGGGAAGCGTGTATAAATTTTCAAAAATGTAAAAAAAATGGTCACAAAGACCTACTAGAGCGTGCCAGACATTAATAGCGGATACGCCCTACATGTTTATAGTAACGGAGAGACAATAATCTGCCGGCTTGCTAGTTGGGGTGGCCGAACGAAGGGGAAGGAATATTTTCACTCATTGTCATAATTAATGTAAAACTCATTTTATTCAATTCATTAAACTTTTTTAAAACACAATCAACAAATCAAAGCGTTGTACATATACGAACACGAACGCGTTGTTGTGATCAGCTGTGATATCATCATGGCATCAGAAAGTAGTGTGGGGACGGTGCCAAAGAGTGAGAGATAGAAAAGAGTGTGAAGGGAAGAGGGGCGTGGAGTGGGAAATACATAATTCTCAGCAGCTGCACACACCACACTTTATTGATGGATTATATTTTTTTCGTGATCCTAAAATTATTTCCTTCAAAATGAAAAAAAAATTAACCGCGCTCTAGTATTTCAAGGTCACGTTTTTTTTTTTACAAAGTTGTATCTCCCGCACTTCCTTGCGTCACACTGAAATCGTCAGATTATTGGAATGTACACTTTTTAGGATGCAATTAACTCACCCTACCTTAATCTGGCGCGCTCGAGAATTTCTAATGATCAACTTTTTTTACTATTCTGATCCTTTACCCTATACGGGCAGCTATATATTAGGAGCTCATATCCGGTAAAGGTACTCAACTGGGTGCAAGGTATCCCCCATATATTAATCTGTCGTGCTTCAGTAAATCCCCGCTTGGATCCCCTACTATTACTTTTAAATTTGAAATTATTTTTATAATAGTTATCCACATTGCCATTTTTTCACTGTTTGCTTCAGTAGTTGCTTATCTAGATGAAACATGTCGATGTATCAACAGCTGCCTCGACATGTTATTATCTGTTCTCAGGGTCCTTTGGAAACGAGTCCGGTCACTAAGAGATTGGAACCCCATCATCCACCGTGGAAAAGACACGTTTTCCGTTATTTTATCTCAGTTCCAATAATCACTGTGTGTCTGATCGCGGTTTTTTGTATTATGATTGTATCTCTACAAATTCAGGTTAGTCATATGAATAAATGATCAGAATTCAGTAAAAAAGCAATTTTTGTAATATCTTTATTTAGTATAGAATATTATATTATGTTCAGTAACCTCACACTAACGCACTAATCTTTACTGTTCATTTTGTTTTTCAATATTTTTTTGTTAGATAATTGAAAATATTATTATCTATAATGAATTTTACTACTTTTAGGACTACTGGGACGGTTTTTTAATGAACCACGGCCTGCCTCATTGGTTGGGATATTTTCCTAAAATTGGATTAGCTGTTATAATTTCCCTAATGGACGAGGCATATTTTAAAATTGCTATTTGGTTAAACGACAAAGGTAAGCCAGCTTTATATAAAAAAATAAATACAGTTTATATTTTTTCTTAATTTAGTCTAGTTTGAGTTTTGTAGTACTCTATTCATAGAAAAGATCACAAACCGTACTGGATATAGTCAAAGTTTATTACAGCTCAATGTAATAAATTAAAATTTGTAAATACCAATTCGTTTTATAAGAAAATTTATAATTAGAATATCAAAATGTTATTTAAGTAAATGAAGATTTAACCTTTCATTTTTATTAAAATTATAAATCATTAAATAATAGTAGATTCTGTAACAAGGTTAGAATGAAAAATTCGACACGAGTGGAAAATTCCGAACGCGAGCGAAAACGAGTGTGAGGAACCACTAGTGTCGAATTTTTTCATTCTGACCGAGTAACAGACTATATTTTCTCCACGATCAAAAAGTATAAATCAAAATTAAATTAAATCTGAACACAAGTTATTTGTTGACATATTTGTATTACATTGTATTAATATTTATAGTGCTGTGGTACACTTACCGATATTAAAATCTGGTGCATTGGTGTTTTTTCATAATTTGCAATTTCAGATATTATTAAATTCTATATCTACTTCACTTGATTTTTCACTCATTATTTTGTTTAAATTAAAACTTGTTTGAAAATAATTATTACCGTCGCCATTTTATATCTGACAGTGACACTTTTGAAATCCACGGCAATCGATATTGTTTAATTCGATTACAGAAAATCCATTCTTTACCTTGATAAAGAATGAAAATACATGCAAAATGCATAAGAGGCAATAAGTATTATAGAATAAATATTCAGACTCTAGAGTGTGAATGTTTACATTCTATTTTTAAAAATGATTTCAGAATTCATACATTCAGTAATGGTCGTGGAGAAAGAGTATTTAGGACACTATTCATAAATCTACGCTTAAAGTGATTTAATCGAAAGTTACGTTTAATTAAATTTTGCTTTAACAGTGGTAATTGGAATTTCTTTACTTATTTTTTTTGTATATTTGTGCAATTTAACAGCTTTTAACATGGGAACTCAAATGACGTTAAAACCAAAACAAAGAGAACAAATAAATCGTTCTTCCAACCAAAGAAGAGACTTCTTTCTATTTTTTCCTTCAGTGAATCCGTGAAGAAAAAGGAAAAAGCTTGTACAATTATCCACAATATTTAAAAATCTATGATCAGACTGGACAACGATTGGCAAGCCTTTAAAGTTAAAAAAGACGAACAAAGTATAAGCTGTAAGCAACGTAAATCGTGACTAACTTCTCGAAAAGTATATATTCCTAAAGTCTGTGTACGCTTGAAAAAAATCTCCAATTCAACAGCTTGGCTCCTTAAAGAGGATGAAAATTTTACCTCCAACTCACCTGACATTGCCAAGCTGCTAACACAAAGTCACTTTTTAGGTAGTAGACTGATAGATAGTCACTCATACTTTCTCATATTTCGTCTTTTTTGTGTGTATTAACATTTTACATCTGTAATGGATAGAAGAACGCCCCGCCTACCATGGACAGCTATGTTGACCAACGAAGCAGTGTTAAACAGAACAAATACCGTTCATGAATTATTTAAAACATGGTTAAAGAACATTCGCGATTGAAACCAGTATACGCAATGTCCAACAACTATTTAGATTAGCTCAAGACCGCGAACAACTCCCCAATGTAATTGCCAACGTTAGGGGGACCTGATATGGCACCCCAAGAAGAAGAAGAATAGGATAAAATTGACGCAAATTGAAAGAAAAATGGATAAAACAACTCAAAAATAGGTATAATAATAGTAAACAATAAAAAGAATTTATCTATATTATCCAATTATTTATCGATCAGGCTCCAAGGAACAAAAGTTTGAGTACTTGGTATCGAAATGAAAGTATCGATACTAGAATTATATCAGAATATCCCTCTTTAATACCTTCAAACCCTACCATGGGGTATGTATTTATATTTTGGAGGGACGTTGAGATAATTTTTATAGTTGATTGGCATATTAAATATATAGTCTAACTATAGTTAAATCAAAATCAACACGCATACACAACAGGGAAGTCTACCGAACACTCGAACACTTTGTGTCTATTTATTGCCAAATCTTTTGACATAACCTACATCCATATAAATAGTGTTTGGGCATAAATTTGTTTTTGTTTTAAACTCCAAACACTAATTCCTGTGCGCCTGAGGAATCGCACCTGAACTTAAGAAAGTTCATGATTGGTTTTGTTACGGACTGATATATCTCCTATATATCATTCAGATAAGTTTATAAATTAGTACTTTTATGAGTTAAATATTATTACAGTTATGTTAAATATCGAAACATTATTTAATGCAACTTTGTTAAATTCTCTGATGGTAGTGTATCAGTAATTAAGTAGTTTACGAGCTAGCCTAAGTAAGCTATTTTTATTTGTATATTGTCTTTTTATTTTATATATTTTTACGCCCTTTTTTTAACTGTTTTTATATCTTTTTATTTACATTTGTTATCAAAAGCAGCACTTTTACGTCGTTGAAGTCTTAACGTTGTGGCACGTCGTCAAGATGGACTATTATACAACCCTTATTATTTGTACCAAAATGGAGAATCATTTTATGGTTATATGATGATCTTCTGGTAATGGCTCTGATCTACTGATCAGTTGGCCAGCACATTTAGTTTTTTCCACTAAGGGCCACCAGTCAGTAGTGAGTCTGAGTTACCTCATGTTCTATGCCTTTCGGTGTGAGCTGAAATGTACATATATTATAAAAACTTGTGTTCTGTGATTGTGGGTTTAAGTTGGAAGCATTTGGTAGAAGATGAGTGAAGAATGTTGGTTAAACAAATGGTTAAAACTTTTCTCGCTCCGGAACAACGGCGGAGCATTCACAACCAGAAATGTTGCCTCGGAAAGTAGCACCCTAGGTAAAAAAAGAAAGGACTTTTTTATAATCGAATATTGTGAGATAAAAATTTTAAAAGGAGTAGCATTACCTGATGGTTGAGCTTCGCTAATATACAAGATATGTTTAGTGGACTTGGTAAACCCGATTTGATTATTTCATTATATAGATTAAAGTTCTCTACTTCGTGAATATGGCATTCAAAGAATATCTGATTTAAGTCTTCATATTGACCACACTCACAGTAAGGGTGTTCTTTAATTTTGATTTTGGCTATATGGTTCCCCATTAAACAATGTCCAGTGCGCATACGTATGATTGTAGTAATGTGTCTTCTATCAGTGAATGGACATTTTTGGAACCGTAGCTTTGTGGGGAAGCTATGTTGGATCTGTGCATACCATTTGCCCTTGGTTTTAGACAATTCCTTCCAGTATACACTGTGACCTCTGTTGCCTTCTCAAGGTGTCGAGTATGTCTTCTCTACTGTATTGGATCTGCGCTGGCACTCGGAGAATTTATCCGACTTTAGCTAAGCTGTCTGATTTTTCATTTCCGTTTATGTTGGCAGGATCAGGGATCCATGCGACTTTGTAATTGAGACCGATTTTATTCGCGTCAATGATTAATCGTTTAGTTCTTAAGGACATATGATTTGATTTGGAGTTGGTTTTGGTGTCTATTAATTTATAATCGCACTTTGGGAGTCTGAGAATATCATTCTATTATTGATGTTTTCTGTTAGACATACGGTTGCACCTTTATTAATAGCTGAGATTTCTGAATTGCAAATGTTCATGTGTTTGTTCAGGTATATATACCCCTATACATGTTTTTTCTTCGTCGTTGTTCGTTATTCCCTTAGAGGCGTCAGTATATACAAATGTATTGTTCTGTTTATCATGTTTTGTTAAATTATTAAACAGTGTATTATGATTAATGCTATCTTTGACACAAGGAATTTTGTAAATAGGTAAAGTTGACGTTTGCATATTATAGTCAAATGAAAAACAGGGGAGGGTATCGTCTCGGAATAGATTATTGAGGTGTGGTTCAAGGTAATTATGCTTCGATTAATAGCGGGTATTCTTTTGAATCTCCAAAAGCCCTGGTTATATCTGCATTGATGCCTAAATTTTAAAAGTGTGTTAGTTAAAGTACTGGAGTGAATCCGGTTGTTAAGAACGGTACCCAAAAAAAAGGTACTGACAGATTTTTGACATAAACCCAATGGCCAGACATTTCCTACGGAATTCCAGGGATATTTCACATGTTTCTGCCAGTAGTGCATTGGTTGGTGTCGATTTCATGCACCCGGTCATTACACGTAGTTCTTGAAATTGAACTCTGTCCAACTTGATAAGGTTATGTTTGCTACATGGTTTAATGAAGATAGTGCCATAATCTAGATGTGATATTACAATTCCACCATAAGCCATATACAGGGTGTGTACAAATTAGTGGATAAGCTACACGTTGCAACATTGTCCCAGTAAACATTTTAAATAACAACGTAAAAGTTACGTTTTCCTGACGACATGTTACGTAACATAGTTACGTAAATGCGAAGTAAATATGCCATCAAAATGTCCGCCTCAGGCGCATGTAAAAGTAGATGTAAATGTTACGTCACTATTTTACCTCACGTTTACGTTAAAAATTTACGTAAATGTTATGTTGTGTTTTTGATCTTAAATTGACCTGTAATAAAATTTAGGTTATGTTATGTTACCTATGTTTTCAGATAAGTACAAGTTAAAAAGAGACAGTTTGAAAATATGCAGAATATTACAAATTAGTACCACATGTTTAAATATCGTTTGGTAACTGATTTGAATAAATTATTATTATACTGTAAATATTACCTCAACTGTTATCTAGTTTGTTAAAATCATATTATCAAGATTATTTTAAACATATGTGGCACTACTTCGAATATTAATCAGTATATTTGTAAATATTTTTAAACTGTACCTCTTAATTGTTATTTTGTACCTATGTAAAAACACTATATATCAAAATTATTATAAATTTTAATATCAAATTCCTGCCATATGCGGTGCTCCGCCCTCTGAAACAAAAAAATGTTTTAAGTTGTATCAATAATATTTTGGAATACGTACCACGATGCCAGATGGTTGTCTCTGATTAAAATATTCAACATTGCTACCAAAATACTTTCTTGGTTACAATTGCGACCAAAATACTTTCTTGGTTACAATTGCTACAATACGTAACACGAGAAGAAGACAACGCTTCCAATCCAATCGCCATATTTCTTCTTCTTTCTAAATTATAAGTTCAAGAATGACGTAACATTTACGTAGATTAAAAGTCACGAGTTAATTACATACTTTAATCTAATATTTACCTCAATTTGACGTTAGGCGAAGGTTCATTTTTTACGTAAATATATTCCTTAATAGTTACGTAAATTTAACATAATTTTAAAGTTAAGTCACAGAACTGTTTACTGGGCTTATATCGTTTCTAAATCGAAAATCTTAATGCGAAAATGTTGTATCACGCGTTGTTTACCTTCAGGAACCATTTAAAAGAAACATATATTTGGCAACACTGTAATTTCATAGTACTGTAATAGTAAGGATTTGGTAGGTGCCGTTATAATTTATTAATTTTATCCTTTAAAAACATTTTCCGCATCTTTAATACTTTGATTTGCTCTTTAAAATATTTTTTAATAAATGAATCACGTTAAAAATACTAAATTAAGGAACCGTATACCATGTACATATCGACATACTCATTAAATGGAAAATGATTCATTGTAAGTAAACGATCTAATAACGAGAATAATAAAACACAGCAACAGAAAGGAAATATTTATTTATAGGTATGTGAATTAAATCTACACATAAATGTCAACGATAGTAATGACAGGTAATGGTTCGAATAGAAACCACATTCGAATACACACTTATTTTGCTCCAACGTTGCCAAATGTGTTTTTCGTGGGAGGGTTTTATGAAAAAATTTTAAAAACTAGATTTTAAAATAAAAAAAAAATAAAAAACGTAACATGTTTGAAAAAATATGATTGGAATTCGTCCCTGTTCGAAATGGCACATATCTCTATTGAGAGATATCGAATAGAGACGCTTATTTTTTTACTAAAACTCTGAACTTCAAGCATCTCGTGAAGATGCATGAAGCATACTACAACATTTTCGCATTAAGATTTTCGATTCAGAAACGATTGAAGAATGTCGCCACGTGTAACTTATCCGCTAATTTGTACACACCCTGTATAAGGATAGAGGGTCTACACCCCACCACACTTTGCAGAGTGCCCTTAATATATTAATTCCCTTGTATGCTTTGCCAATAATATAGTCAATATGAGACGTCCAGTTTAGATTGTGAGTGAAAATTACCCCAAGATATTTTTGACACTGTTTTTGGTAGAGATCGCAGGCGAGTTTATGTATGTTTTACTTATGCCTGCCTTGGTTAAACCATATACTTTCACATTTTTCATTAAACTGAAAATTGTGTTTATTAGTCCAATCAGCGATTTTATTGCGGATTGAGTTAATTGTATCTGCCATAACGGCTAGGTTTTTACCTTTGTGTACAACTACCATATCATCTGCATATGCAAGCAACAAGCAGTCTTCTGGTATACAGTCGAAGATATATCTTGTATATATATATTGAACAGGATCGGGCTTAGTGGAGAGCCTTGTGGCAGGCCTATTGTGGCAACTTGTGGTCTATGTATTTTACTATGGTTGTCAATAATAAATAGTTCTCTATTAGAAAGACATTGGAAAATTATATTGCATAAGTCTGTCGGGATGTTAAGTTCACAAAGGTATTTGTATAGTAAATGGATATTAACATTGTCATAATATGTAGCTTTTATGTCGAGTAATATTGCCCCATAGGATTGATTTTCTGAAAAGGCCCATTGGATGTGAGATGTAAAGAGAGCAATACTCTCTTGAGTACCCATATTTCGTCTAAAACCAACCTGTTGGATATTGAAGATCTTTAAATTTTCTACGTGCCATTCTAAACGATTTTTAATCATAGATTCCAGAAGTTTACCTACACAGGAAGACAAAGCTATTGGTTTGTAGTTGTTCGGATCCAAAGGATTTTCATTAGGTTTAAGGAATGCTAGGATGAGTTGTTTTTTCCAAGAGGAGGGTATGGTGGATCCCATAAGGTATGAATTAAAGATATTAAGTAAAAAGTTTAAGGCATTGTTGGGTAGGTATTTTATCATTGCGTTGTTAATGACATCTAAGCCACTGGCTGTGTTTTTCTTTTTGAAGAGACCCTTTTTTAATTCATTAATTGTGAATGATTCAGAGGAGGAGTTGACGTGGCTGAATTCGAAGTTGGGATCAATAAAACACGGGGTTAGTATCCAGTATACTTAGGCATATTTGGAAATTTTTAGGGCCAGACTGAGTTTGAGCATACTGAAATTGTTTAATAGTATTCCAAATATATTTGGTGTCCGTATTTCTATTCAATGTTGAGCAAAAGGCTTCAGATTGAAATTATTCTGAGACTGGTTTAATGCATTTTTACGTTCTTTTACTTTTTTTGAATATTCTTCGTCCCACCATGCACAAGAGATTTTTTTGGACAGGTTAGTGTTATTTTTAGTTTTTTTGTTCATGTGTATGGTCAATTCAGCCCCTTTATTGACTATTTCTATGAAGTTATTATAATTACAATTATCGTAATCCGTCTCGTTAGTAGCTAATAAAATATGATTATGATTTTGTTCCCAATCGGCTAGTTTATAGTTCCTTATGATCCACCCTAATGTTAGTTAAGTTATAATTACTGTTCAACCTACCCACTACACATGAAGTCGGGAAATGGTCACTATTGGCACAATCTGGAAGCACGTCCCAATTACATGTGGATCCTAAATTGCTTGACACAATTATTATATCTACTGGGCTGGGTCTTTGTCCAGGTACAGGGAGTCTGTAGGCCTGCCATCATTAAGATAGATAAGGTTATTTTCGTCAGTAATGTCCATGGATATATTTCCGTTACTATTGTTAATCTCACTTCCCCAACCTACATGGTATGAGTTAAGATCCCCGTTAAAAAGTTAAAAAGTCTATTGAAGAATATTTTAGAAATTTTATTTGTGGAATTAGAGTAAACACTAATTATATTTAGATCCACAATTTTTATAATGATATATCTGAATTTATTTGTTTGCCATCTATTGTCAAATAAAATGATGTCATGTTTTATGCTATACTTAATAAGAGTAGCTATATCAGTGGCTCCATTTTCCTGGTCGTTTCTAATTATGTTAAAGTGTCTTAATTTGAAAAAATGTTTATATTTAAGTTTAGTTTCATTTAAAAGAATTATGTCTGGATCTTCGTTCCTAATAAGATTTATGAGATTACTTCTATTAGAGTTAATACTGTGAATATTCCACTGAATTATTTTTAATTTACTTTGGTAAATTTTACAGGAGGAACAATTAATTATTTAAATCTGTTATATTAAATAATTTGAAAGTTAGTATTTTTAAAATCATACAATAATATGTTGTGCTTAAAAGGATGATAATAAAATTTTAGTCATACATGTCCTTAAAAGGTACAGTTTGATAGGGTAAAGTTCAAAACGTAGTAAGTGCCATGAAAGTTGCACATCATACCCTCTACTCTGTACAGGTGTAATTTACTTAAACTTTATTAACGATGAAACGAATGTACATCTGTAACGTTAGCACTCGTTTATTACAAAAAGAAAAACAACGCTAAGAATAGTTCAGACATTTAACATTCATTTCAGTAAATTAATTTGATTGGAGAGCTTCTTGTTCTTGCACGACTCCTTTATAAAATTCCTGGTTTTCAATGGAAATAAATGGAATCATATTTCTAATGTCTTGTAGCTTTCCTTTCTTCCAGGGGCGAACATTTTGTCCAACAGGTTCTACATTTAAGTGAGAAAAATATTCTGCATTAACTGCTTCCTTAAACACACGTACCTTTCGCCATGGTGCTACCTCTGAGTAGGAAGTTTTGACTTCAACTTCTAAATGATTTTGTTTTGAAATTCTCAACATTACTGCCTGAGAAATACCCAAATGGGTAGTTGTGAGTGTAGTTTTAGCAAGCCCCATCCAGTCAAAAAACTTTTCAGTGTGATTAATAACAAATGGGTTTCGTAGCCGTGCACTTACTACAATACGAATAAGGTCCATGGGAACTTCCGGTTTTAGACCTTTCTTGGCTTTTTCAATGCATCCAAAGTCAGGGTCGCATGAAAGAAAAGTGTGACCCGGTTGTGGAAATTTGTGAATAATCTCATCAAAATATCCTTTAGCTACAAGGGCGATGTACATGGCTAAAATGAATTGATTTTTATTTTGGCCACCACAGTTGTCTGACCACAAAATCAATTTTGGCTTGGTTGTTTTTAACTGTGTTTTAATAAAATTATACACGAAACTACCAATTTCATTACAACCTCGCTTGCCAGACCTTTCGACCCACATATACATAAACCCCTTCGCTTCATCCTCGAAATCTTTGCCCAGATTATTACAAGTAAACTGCCTACTATAATACATTTGAGTATGAGTCAGTGCAGGAAGATACATCTGCTTCTGTAAGTCATAAGAAAGTACGCATGCTTCTCTCTTTTCGTCAGGATTTTTTGCAGCAAGTATAGAAATTTTATACTCGTCACAAGTAGGGCAAGTGTCTACTCTTGGTTCTCCAAATGCTAAGTTAAATTCTTTTTTGAAAATTTGGTTAAACCATTGACGAGAAACTGGAGGATTTCTTGCATCAAGCTGGTATTTTACAAGAAAAGCAGTATGTAATTTACGTATATTTAAATCCTCTGCTAGATACCTGCGGTTCAAATTTTGTTCTCAGCCATAATGACTTTCTCTGCAAGGTATCGATTGAATAAAGTCCATAATTTTTTGTTTCCACACTGGATTTCTTGCAGGACGTTTACCACCTCGTTGGTCGTGGACCGAAATACCACCAGATAAAATTTTCTTGCTGAGAAATTCCACTCTTCGTTGTGTAACACCGAAAGTTGAACATAGTGTTTGTTTACAAACCTGTACCTCAGAATCTCCTGGCAGTGGTAAATAATATTTAAAAGAATGCTGCTGCCTGCTCTGAGCGGGATTTTCAAGTTGTCTACATTTTATTAGGCTTGGACGAATAAGAGAACGCAAAAAATTTTGTTGTTCGTTATAGCCTTGCAACTTATAAAATTGTTGAAACATATTTTTTCTGGAGGCGACAGTTAATACTTTACAAGCATATTGGTATTTGCAATTTACCTAAAATAAATAATAACACATTATAGTATTAAGTCAAATAGCTTACTACGTTTCGCCTACCTCTTCGGTAAAAAACTGTCCAGGTTTTGGAATATTTTTCTTTATAGTTTTATAGGGACCACCACTATTTTTATTTCTGCTCGTTTCTTCTCTAACGTTTCCAGGTCTCTTTCTTTTTTTGGCTCGAATACATTCTGGAATTTCCAGTTTATACAAGAACGTAATAGTAGATTCTGTAACAAGGTTAGAATGAAAAATTCGACACGAGTGGAAAATTCCGAACGCGAGCGAAAGCGAGTGTGAGGAACCACGAGTGTCGAATTTTTTCATTCTGACCGAGTAACAGACTATATTTTCTCCACGATCAAAAAGTATAAATCAAAATTAAATTAAATCTGAACACAAGTTATTTGTTGACATATTTGTATTACATTGTATTAATATTTATAGTGCTGTGGTACACTTACCGATATTAAAATCTGGTGCATTGGTGTTTTTTCATAATTTGCAGATATTATTAAATTCTATACCTACTTCACTTGATTTTTCACTCATTATTTTGTTTAAATTAAAACTTGTTTGAAAATAATTATTACCGTCGCCATTTTATATCTGACAGTGACACTTTTGAAATCCAGGGCAATCCATATCGTTTAGTTCGATTACAGAAAATCCATTCTTTACCTTGACAAAGAATGAAAATACATGCAAAATGCATAAGAGGCAATAAGTATTATAGAATAAATATTCAGACTCTAGAGTGTGAATGTTTACATTCTATTATTAAAAATGATTTCAGAATTCATACATTCAGTAATGGTCGTGGAGAAAATATATTAAAGTAATACTCAGTACTAAAAAAGTTAGGTTACAAAATGTGCAACTGTCAGATGGTACATACAACGTTTTGATAAATAATCCCGTTTTTCTCCCAAAAGTAGGCAACATCATATACATTAAATATATTGTGCTGGTGTATTAAGGCACATACTACCCATTTCCGATATAAACACCATTTGCGTAAAAATGGCGCTTACCACGTTTTGCAGATGGCACCCTTCAATTGATGTAAAAGATTTGGAGTTTAAAGTTTAGACAAGTATAGTTGGAACAGAGAGTTTGGGTTTAACTTTAAAATTATAATTGATTAATGATAGGGGTTCGGTTTGATACAAGTTGTTATATTGATTTGTCTATCTATGGGTTAGTACCGACTGGGAGGTCCAGATCCTGGTAACGATTGTTCGTTATAAAGTATTTATTTATTAATTCCCTGATTCGAGTTTTCTCCTGTTCAGAATACTTAATAACATTATTGTAAAAGCTTTCTATATCAGAATTTTGCGATACACCACTGGGCAGAGTAAAACCCCTGAAGGGGACTTCACTATTTGTTATATTAGAGCTTGGTAGATTATCATTATTATATGGTATTGATTTGGTTAGTTTAAAATGATTGCGGCCATTGGGGTTTGTCAGAAAACTGTCATGATCCTGTTTATTGTACATAGTGTTAGCTTTTTTGATAGGGGGACTTGTTGGTTGTAAGGGCATATGAGCGTATAGAGTTTAATTTCTGACTTAATGTTGAAGCTACAACTTCTCTGATTTATATCTATATAATTATCTGATGGATTGATTTTTTTTGGATAGGTTAGGAAAGTTGACAGGGCGATAAGCGAATATCTCATGGTTAATTATGGGAATATGCAAATTTGAGGCTTCAAAGTGAGTTTTCATAGGCCATAGTGGATTTAATAGCCTTTTGCCTGTCTCTCCCAGGGCATGATTTGTCTAAGGAATTATATATGTCACTTTTACAGAATAAACATTTTCACGCGCAACTAACATTGGTGCCATCGTCATTATTCTAAATGGCGAATAATATATTTTTACGTCAATAGGCAATATTACTCATTCGAATGTGAATAAAATTGTACCTGTGGTCACATACATTATGTCACCGTCAGGGTTAACTTGTCTTCTACTAAGTCTTTTTACAATAGTTATATTAATGGATGATTTGCTGAATTTTTTGATCTCCTTTTCGCTATATTCTGGATTGACGCCTTTGACAATGCCTTTACAAGTAACTTGATTTCTCGGGATGTATACTTTGTATTCAATTGGGTTTAATGGGGGTTTGTTAACAAATTCATTAGCCGCCGCGGCCGTTATGAAATTAATACAAAGGTTATTAATGCCTTTGACTTTTACATCTAAAATATTGTTTTAAAATAAATATTTCTTTCTCAATTTTCATTTGATTATATTTACCGATTTTAAATGTTTGATCAGCGCCTTCTACCATAACCAAAAAAGGACCTTTGGCAAATGAATTATTATACAAAATGTTTTTAACTTCTTTATTCTGGTTTTGATTTTCTGTTTTATCTGTTAAATTGTTGTTTTTTCCATTGTGTTTTGATCATTTTTTGTACTATTAACCGTATTTTCATCATGCTCCCTCCATTTTGTCGTCAGATTCAAGGACAGGAGGGGCGGCAGCCCCTCCGCGGTCTGGTGCCACCTTCTTACTTAATAAATGCTACTCCTTAAAATTAACTATTATTCACCAAAACAACTAAGGGATATGATGAGTAATTTAAACAGAGGAGTTGTTAGTTAAATTTAACTTATTTACGTCAATATTGACTCCCTACTTTAACGTTGATCAAACGTCACAAACAATGACTAACCTAATAAAATTAAATTAAATACAGATAAAGGACGTTTCAGGTTTAGTATATTGCACTAAAATTTAACTATTTAGTCAATTTTTGGTAATATTTTATTTCCCAAATAATAAAAAAAGAATGGCAACTTGTAAACAATGTTATTAGAGGTATCGTGAAATAAATCCTTATATTATTTTTGTACGCATAAAAATTTTAAACGAATGCAATTTTTTTGATGAATATGCACACAAAATTAATGGGCTCCTTTTTGAAAAAAAAAAATAAACGAAAAATGTGTAATTTATTTGTTTTAACAGTTCCATGGGTCTAAAACATTTGATTTATATGCAAAAAGTAATATTCTTAATATAATTTCATTACTTAGGAGCGATTTTTCAATTATTATTTAATTTTTATTAAACGTGCAGCAATGGTGGACAAACGGATAACAACGTGCAATATGTAAAGTAAAGTAAATGTAAAAGTAGACGAACATTTAAGACCCTTGGCAAATCACTACGGTGTCTTCTTAGCACATATTTTGAGCTTATTATTGGCCAAGTATTGTATATATAAAAAATAACAGCAATGGAAAGATATTTATAAAAATTAATTATTGTATAAAAAAAATATTTTATTTTTGTGATTGTGTCCTAATAAGCGACAACTACGTATAAGTACTTGTAGCAGTAATTGAACAATTGAAGGATCGGTAGGTGAACAAAATGTTATGCGTTTTTTAAATAATTTAATAATATTTACATCTCAGATATGACAAACACACCTCTATTATTTACTTTAGTTGGTTCTGAAATTCTTTTTTGAATTTCAGTTTTTTCGTACCATAGTATGTCGTCTTTCTCGGGCCATTTCCAAAACTTCCCAATTTTTTCCATTGATTTTATTTAAATTTGGCAGCTTTCATTTTCTTCTTTAATTTCCGTGATTTTTCCAGGACAACGCATTTCATCATAATGAAAACATAAAAAATCACCTGTTTTGAATTAATTTTTCACGGTATTTAATATTTCTTTTTGGCATTCTTTTTCATTGTTTTCATTGTCAGTTTTGTTTTTCTCAATATTCTCTTTGCTATTATTGCTACGCTTTATTTTTTTCTCTTGCGTGTTTTTCCAGATCTTCATTTTTTCCTTTTCTTGCCCTTGCTTCTCAAGTCTTTTTCGTTTTCTAGTTTCTTTTTCCTCAAGTTCTTTTTTTTTAGACTCTTCTTTTTTTGGTGATAATATGTCCATTCCTGTGATGTTGCTACCGATGGCAGCTTCTCTTTAGATTGTCTCTTTTTTCCTATATTAATTTTTGGAGATGGCCAATTTAATGCGTGTTTAAATGGTGTAGGCAATTTGGATTTAGTCTGTTTAGTTTCCGGAGATGTTTCATTAATGGTTTGTGCAACATTAGCAACTATTTTTTCAGAATTATCTGGAGCGAAGTCGTGATTGGAAATTTCAGTATTAGAAGTGTCTCCTGAAATCTCATCAGTAACATTTTCTTCTGAGTTACCACATTCTTTGAAAATCAATTCAAGGTTGTTAGTGGTGTTTTCGACTAACACAAAATTATCGTTTACATTTGTATCACCTAAAAACTCAGTCATTGTTTTAGGAATTGGTGTAGTGTCAGTAATATTTTTATCTTCTGGAGGGGGAACGGTAATTATAATAGGAAAGCCATTATTTTCATTTTTAGAATTTTCAGGAATCGGAGTTGAAGCTACTGGCCAGCTTATTTCCTCCTCTTTTAATTCAATGACTGTAATGTTTTCATCTGCTGGAGAGGGAACGGTAATTATAATGGGAAAGCCATTATTTTCATTTTCAGAATTTTCAGGAATCGTAGTTGAAGCTACTGGCCAGCTTATTTCCTCTTCATTTAATTCAGTGAGTGTAATGTTATCTAGGCCATTAAGGTTGTCGTCTGTATTTTCTGCTAGAACCTCATTTATGACATTACTGAACTCTGGTAAATCAGTTGCATTAAGATTTACATGTACCTCCATATTTTCATTTTCTACTTGAGATTTCTGTTTACGATTAAGCCAAAAATAAAACAAGCAGAGTGGTCCTCGACAGCGCCGTTCCATATGTTTCCAGAATTGTTAAATTCCCTTATTTTTTTCAGGAATCTCGAAGAAATTAAGCAACTATAAAGTTGTTATCGTTTTTGGGTTCTTGATTTTTGGATTGAGTCTGGAGAACTGCACCTGGAAAATATTTTGCGTAAGGGATATTTTTGTAGTCAAATGGATGTAAACCACATACACGAAAGCCGTTCGTCAGAATTCCTTTAACGTTGAGATTAGCTATTGTTTTTTCTAATAGTAGTCCAAATTCTTCACGACTCATTTTTGATCCATTGTTTGTGATTCTCCACTGGTGAACTTGTTATTTCCATGCGTTTTTTAGAAGGTGAAAAAATGCGACATCAAGAGGTTGAAGGATATGTGTCGAGTTTGCAAGAAGGGATATAAGAATGATGCCATTTTTCGAACAAAATCTACTAAGTGGCAATGTCAAATGCGATGAATGGCCATCCACAAATAGTACCACTGGTAACTCAGTGTTGGATCTTATTAGCCATTTATGAAACACAGTGATATATTCATAGAAGGTCTGATCTGTCATCCAGCCGCTGTCATACCTACCAATACCCCACATATCCGGAAACTTTCTAGCCAGATTATGTGGAATTCTTTGATAACTAAATACTACCATCGGTGGTGGCATGTCTCCACTAGCATTGGTCATAACCAGTGTTGTGAGACATTCTTTTTCGTCGTTGTTAATACAATTTTACAGGGTGATTCATTGGGAAATGCGCATACTGTAAGGGTAGATGAGGCACACCGAGGTGATTTAAAATAACCTATATTCAATGGACCTGTCTTTCTTTATAACCTAGATACAGAGTGATTTAATAATGTTGTCCCTTTTTTAAATTAATCATATCTTAAGAACCACCCTATATATTTTTCTAATATTTGGTACGTACGTTTTTTGTCCAATGTGGTGTCGATTAACATAATAATTCAAAATCTTATTCCAGGCCCGGCCTTAAAAAAATTAATAAGCAGGTTTCGACACCCTGTATACCAACATTTTTAAATTGTATTAACATATTTGGAAAGAGCAGAAAAAGTTAAGTAACATTGAATGTATTTGGTGTTTCCACACCCAATTTTGTTACTTAGTAACTTGAGTCAAATCTTGATCTTTTTATAAAAAGGTGGCACAAAAAAAAATAAATGTTGGTTCCTAAATGATAATTTTCCAGCATTAATCAATAAAATCATCAACTATTTCATATTCTCTTAATTTCTTTATCTTAACCTTAATGTAAAACTTTAGGACAGGTCCGTATTTGGGACAAAATATTATTATCAATTACTAACTAAAAATGCCCTGTATAGTTATGCTTTTCTCGGAATAGACATTTTCTTATTTTATTATTTTTTTAAATGTAGCGCAATGAGCAAATTTTATTATCAGAGTTTTTACATATACAAGGCGTTTGAAAGTTAGTCATTGATAATATTTTGTCCCAAATACGAACCTGTCCTAAAGTTTTACATTAAGGTTAAGATTCAGAAATTAATAGAATATGAAATAGTTGATGATTTTATTGATTAAAGCTGGAAAATTATCATTTAGGAACGAACATTTTTTTTTTTTAATTTTTTCCACCTTTTTATCGAAAGATCAAGAATTGACTCAAGTTAATAAGTAACAAAATTGGATGCAGAAACACTAAATACATTCAGTGTTACTTAACTAGTTCTGCTCTTTCCAAATATGTTAATAGAATTTTAAAATATTGATATACAGGGTGTTGTTTCGAGTCGAAACCTACTTATTCATTTTTTTAAGGCCGGACCTGGAATAAGATTTTTAATTATTATTTTAATCGACACCACAGTGGACAAACGGGACAAAATTATTAAATCACTCTGTATCTAGGTTATAAACAAAGACAGATCATTAAATATAGGCTATTTTGAATCACTTCGGTGTGCCTCATCTACCCTTACAGTGTGCGCATTCCCCAATGAATCACCCTGTATATCAGTTTAGAACCTTTCTTCACCAACACCTTATCTTCTTTCGGACTTAAGAAAAACGCACTCTCATCGCAATTGAAAACCCTTTGAGGGTACTTATCAATGATTTCAAGATAATTATTGACTTTTAAATATTCCCTTATTTCGGAAAACCAACGCTCAGTCTTCTCTGGATTTACTTGTGCTGTTGCTCTAGTTAAATTTTGAGAAACTCTCTTTGAAATCTCTGGATGTTTTTCCAAAAATCGTTGATACCAGTGTCTACCAGGGCGATTGTCAGTGAAGGGATTCTTCCGGTTTAGATTTTTCATCAACATTTGAACACTATCCAAAAGTTGACACTTCGTTACTGGAAATCCCTTTTTCGAGATATCAAACATCCACTTTACGAGAATATTTTCTTCTTCAATCGATAAAATAGAATCTGGTCCCTTTTTCATTGACATTGGAGTAGTTCCTCTACATTTGTAAACTGAAGTTGTTTTCGAAATATTGAATGCTTTGCTGGCCTTATTATATGACATTCCCGACTTCACTGCAACAACAGCAATTTTAAGGTCTTCTTCATTGTACTTCCTCCCTTTGGGGTTTAGTTTTTCCATCTTTACTTATCTGGAACAATGGAAATTATCGGTAAACTATCCGTATGCACGAACACCCTTGTGTCCCATTATTTGACCTTTTAATATAATAGTTTACCAGGAGTAAAGAATAAAATATTGTAGATTGTAAATTTGGGCAAACAAATTTAGATCGTCATGAATTAAAATATTGTCTTTTAATTCGCAGTTGGCATCTTGTTAAACATTATTAAATAAATATCAACCGAGTAACAGAAACCCAGTAGTTGAATATTAATTGTACCAGTATTTGAACATTCGTGGCACCAGTACTTGGTTACTGCTTGCATGAGAAAACGAACAAGGAATTTATCACTCCACAAATATACTAACATAGAAAATAATATGTTCAAATACTACTCAGAAAGTTACTAAAAACGTATCTGACGTCATAAATAAATTATATTTGAATTAATATTAATACTAAACTTATAAATATGTAAACCGTATTTATTTGCAAATACCCAGTAGATGATCATTCGTTCAAATACTAGTACAACGTATTAAATATACATGAGCCAGTAGGTGAACATGTGATTTTCTGTAATTTTATGAATATAAGTTATTATTTCGCATTATTTTGAGTAAATTTTAGAAAAGGGTAGTATAAAGAATTAACATTACCAACAACTTTCAAATAAGTAATCTGGGAACTTTAAAAATCACTATTGTAGGTATTTTCGAATTCATAACGGTTCTATTACGCAAAACACCTAACACCCACAAGTATTCTAACAAGACTGAATAAGGACGCCGATTGCTCTAGGAATTTGGTGATAAGATATTTACGACTTTATGCGAAGAAGATCGGCTTTAAACTATATGATTGTTGCGATGCCTGTATTTTTAATATATTTACTATTTTATTAAATATAAGTTGCGAATGTTCAACTACTGGGACGTGTTCATGCATATTTACCTTAGCAGAGTTAATAATATGCACCTAAACCTAAACTAGTGCGTGCTTTAGTCATGAAAATGGACTTAATATAGACTATAGGTGATAAAATACCACTGATGACGACTTATTTTAAAACACAGGTCGTTTATTAAGACCAAGTCTATTGTTAGTTAATATGACCTTTGACATTTTACGGAAAAGAATACTATAGATATAATAAAATTTCTTTTCTTTATTTCTAGATATCTTTTTTTCTATAAAACGTAGATAATTATTTAAAACTCCTATTTCGACCCATGACAACAACACAAAAATGTCAATAAAATGTTATTGTAGGGTTATGATTTTCATTAACTGATGACAGAAATAAATAATCGTACGAAGTAACACACCAATTTTTACCTGTGTCCAAATTTTAACGTCGGCGGAATGTTTTTAATTTACCGTTAAAATTGGTACAATTTTATGACGACCAATCTACGACTTTATCTAACCTATTGATTGATCGTATTAGACGACGTTTAAAATACGTTTTTGATGACACAAGTAGACAGTAGAACGACGAATGGACGTCTTAAAATTAACGTCAAAACTGGTTTTTATTTATAACGTTAAAATAAAGGTAGATAAAGGTTTGATTTTGGACCACAAAATAAAGACGACGGAATGACGATATTTTATCTACAAATCATTGACTGTTACATATCTGCACTTGCGGCGACGTTGTATTTGGTTAATATGTGGTCGGAGGGTCTTGTATGTGCTACTTGGGATACCTTTTATTATATTTTGAATTTAATCATTTTATTAAATATACTTCTTGAATTTCATTGTTATAAATCAGGTAAATCTAATCTCCAATAGGAACTGGCGTTTATAGAAAGCAGCACGTTTTAAGTAGTTTTGCTCAATTTTATAAGTTGGACAACTCTGTTTACTTGCTGCAGGTCAGGTACGATACATAAATTCGTCCTTCGAGTCGGATCCTTGGTGTTGAGAGTTACTCTAAATTTAATTTTACACCTAATTTGATATTTATTAACTGATACGCCTTTTTATATATTTCTTAATTATTTTTTAATCTCTTACCTGTATATATTGCAATTTGCACAGGTTCGTAACCTCTGACTTACATTGTAGTTACATTTTTTGTAAGGATTTTAACTCACCACCACATTATTATTGTGCAGTTTGTGAGCTTCTTAAGTTTTAGTTTATTATATTTATATTTTGTATAGTTGTGTTATTGTGAACTTAAGTGTTCTGAACACTCTTAAGGGCAACCGCAGAACCACAAAATCTAACTCGTATAGAAAATTGGATTAACGAAAATATAGACAGTGAGGATTATATTTGTCAATTTCAAATTCGCGAAGACATGTGAAGTGGAAGTAATACCCTAACAAATATTCAGCCAGCGCTAAGACACGTAAAGTTCAGACAAGGACAGACCGAGAATTTTCAGTAAAATAATTTTGACTTCACGTAATGAAATCCACTTGTATAATGTCGGCCACATCAGATGTTATACGAAGGAGATATTTATTATTGACATAGTGATTTTGCATATTCTATATCAATTAATGGATTGTAAATTATTTCTTACGTTTTTATATAAATGTTGGAATATTAATCTGCCCTGTTATGAAGTACTGGCATCTTCCAAGATTGTCTAATATGTCTGTAATATTTGGTAACTTGGTAACGGATATCTATCGTCGATGGTTTTCTCATTGACTTTTCTATAATCAACCACTTTTCTTCATTTTCTTTTGCCACTTGCATCCATTTTCTTAGGGACAATAGATATTGGGGAGTTCCAGGGTGATTGGGATGGTCTAATTATTCCGTCTTCTAACATTCTTGAAATTTGTTTTTGAACTTCGGGTTGTGGATGTATGGGTATCTATATGATTTTGTATAGACAGGTATTTCGTCAGTTATTTTAATATCATGTTTTATTTGATTTGTAAATGTCAATTTTTTGTCTGGTTGATGTAAAATTTCTTTGAATTTAATTAGCAAGTTTTTTATCGCCGCTTTTTCTTCAGAGTTCATGTGTTCAGTTCTCATGAGTGAAAAGTTGAAACTGTCGTTTTCTATTATATGTGATGGTATGACTTGCTCTGTATTAAAACACTCGTAAGCTTCTACGTAATATGTGTCGGCGAAGGATTTTAAAAAATTGTTTATTTGAATTAAATTTGTGTGAGGGGATGGATTGGAAAATTCAATTGTGGTTAAGTCATTTTTAATTTTTAAAAGTGCGCTTGGTCACGGAAATTTTGATCACCCTGTATACATTTTATTCTTATGCCACCATGTAGAACTCAAAAAGTTAAGATAGGGACATGTAAGCATGTAAGCCGTTTTATTAGATTTTATGTCGTTTGGCTGTAACAATCATTTAAAGTTGGAAAAATGCGATTTTCAATTGTCTATACCTTTAAAACTATTAAGTTTATAATATAAGTGTGATACTTTCTTGAAATCAGCTTCTCGGGAAGAGTTTGAAAATGTAAAAAAAATTAGGGTGTTCCACTTAAAAAAAAAATATGACCTTCATATGCTTCACTTTAATGGAGCACCCTGTATGTTTAAAAATATTTTTAAAATGTAGTCCTCATTAGCTTACATAATACCACTCCAATAGAAGTTTACGAATATATTCCATTTCGCCATAAAACTCCGAGGCGTCGGTCGTGAATCAATCAGGCTAACAGACGGACGGACAAAACCATCTTATAAGCCTTTTTTTTCTTTGAAAACTCTAAAAAGGGGAATATTTGCTTTGAAATCTGTATTACTGTTACCGTTACATGTTACTATTGGTGTATTACTTTGGAATATTTTATTCGAGAAAAATTTTTCGGCTATATACGTGTGTAATAATGAAGGATGACAACCAGTGTCAATTAATAATTTGATAGATTGATTTGAAATCCGAATATGGGGTAAGGAATTTGGCATTAGATTATTAAGGTCTATCTTTCGTTTATCGGCGGTTCGGTCAAGTAAAAATTTCCACTTTGATCTAATTGCTCATGTGAGTTAATAGAGTCGTCTTTTTGGTCATTAGTATAATGGTCATGATTTTGTTGATTATATCACCCATAATGTAATGTCCTATACTTGTTACTTCATTAATAATCGATAATCATCCACCATGTACTTGACTAATAACTGATAATCACACTTGGTACATTTAATGCTAAAAATCTAGTATAGGTATGCTGTCATCATTGTCATTGCTTTTGTACTGTAAATGTAAATTATTCAGTTGTCAAAATTTTAAAATTTCATTAATTCTGGATATAATCTAATGAATACAACTCTTGGTGTCGGGTCTATCGATAATCCCACAAGTTAATGCACCACTCAACGCGTTGTCAAATTATAATTTCACTCGTCCTGCGAGCTCGTGAAATAACTTATGCGATTATCGTTAGTCACGATACCACTCGTATTATAAATGAAAATACGTTTGTGGCTTTGCCGAATACTTATGCATTTGTAACGAATTTTTGTTGAATTTGTCGGGGTTGAACATTTATAGGTTGACTTGAAAATGTAGATCTTGAATTAGTAAATGAATTATTATTATAATTATTTGGGTAGTTATTCATTATGTGATTATTAAAATTGTTAGATGCATTTGGATATTGCGTGGGGTAATTTTGTGAGGACCTATGGGCGTAATTGTTCTGATTTGTAATGGGAAAATAATTATTCTGATTTTGTTTCTTCGTTTGGGAAATTGATTTTTGTAAAGGTCTGGGCTTTTGATGTCTGATATTAACTTGTTGTTCTAGTAGAGAATGTTTTATTACTAAAGAAGTCTTCAATATTTTTTGGGTTTTTTTAATAAGAGAAGTGTTCTTAATTCTGAATTAGAATTAGAAATTAACACAGTGACTGCTGTTATTTCATTTTGGTTTGATAAGAACTAATTTTGTTGCGTTGTCTATATCTTCGTCTGAATTTATTTTTAAATTTAGTCTCATTTTCGTTATTTTAAGTCTATCTAAAAAGTTAATAATAGTTTTATTTTTATTTTTACTTAAAAATATGAACTGTTGTTGTAATACGTGTCGGTCGACTTTTTCTCCGAATTTTTAACGTAGTGCGGTCCTGACTTGGGACCACGTATCAAGGTCTGGTCCACATAATAAAAATTCGCCTGATACGTCGATTGTTTTTGAACAAATAGCTGCGAATACAAATTCGCTTAAACTATTACATGAGTTAGTACCATATCTATCAAAGAATGTATCTACAGTATTTATAAAAGATTCAAAGTGTTCGCTTCGTCCAGCAAAATTTCGGAGAGTGTTCGAGATTTCTTTAGCGGTTTGAATGCTTGAAATTTTTGAATTTAATGTTAAATTATTAAGAGAATCTACTAGTTCGTTTACGCTTATACAGATCTCAGCAATTCACATTTAAAAATGTTTTCAAAGTAATATACCTAAGTTGAACAACGTAATTTTACACAGTAATATAAATTACAAATATAATACGGTGTTAGGAAAATTCACTTTCTACTATTGTGGAAAGATTTTTCCTTTATACCGTTAAAAATTTGACGTAACACACAATGTTGTAAAAATAAAATATGATGAGGTTTTTGGCAAATTCTACTATACTATTACTATATACTATTGCAAACAGATTTTACCTTTTACTGTTTGTTTAATGCACAATATTCTAAAATTGAAAAATATACTGAGGATTTAGGTAAATTCACTTCCTATTACTATAAAAAGATTTTTTACACCTTGGGGAGCGAAAGTGATACGCATTTGCGGGACTAAAGTGCCACTTTTACTCCCTTGGGACTAAACTATTTTAATCCCAAGAGACTAAAATTATTTAGTCCCGCAAATAAAAAACAATTGAAACTAGTCACCTTGTTTATACTAATTTAATTCAGAACTGTCAAATACTTCCACAAAGGAGTATAGGAGACAATTTTCAGCATTACAGTCTTCAATTTTCTTTTCTCCAACACCATTTTACGAGATCGTCGTAAGCTTTTTCATATATTTTTACGATTTTGTTGGAGTTATATTATTTATTAAAAACCACAAAAACCTAAAATATTTTAAATGGGAAAAAGTCGCAATCTTCTGTCATTATTTTTATAATATATCCGTATAATACAAGTTTTTGCAAATAGTTGTTAGAATTAGCTCAGTGTTTTTAATTCATGTAAGCGCGTAATTGTTTTTTAAAATACATAATTTAATATCAAACATGATTACCTAATCAGAAGTAGGAAACTTACAAATAATAGAAATGATTGTTACGTTTAAATATTAACAAAATTAACACTAAAGTGCATATTTCAATCCCGCGGGTGAAGATTGTTTCCCTCGCTGCACTCGTGAAACAATTACCTGTAACTATAACCTTTATACCGTGAATATAATAGCATATTATACACCACGGTCAAGAAGTAATTTTTCTCAGCCGAGTATTATTATTATCCCGAGATGCTTTGCATCTCGAGATACTAAGTTGCGAGGCTGAGAAAAATATTTTCTAACGTGGTTTATATATTATTTTGTCCACTACTAGAACATTTAATCATTTTTACAATGATATTTTTTGGATTTTTTTGGGTATATATTTGAAAAGAATTTAATGGAAAAGAAGCAGTTTGTGAAAACAATTGAATGAGAATATTCAATAAATTAAATTGACATTTAATTATGTTAATGGGCTACTTTTGTGATTTTTTTAAAAATTACTTTTAAATATATAAGGTCAAAATGTATTATCTACACTGATTAATAATTTTAAATCTTAGTGACCTCATACTATATTCGGTGGTAAAACTAAAATAATCGGTTATCGATTTTGAGTGGCTTTCGTTAATAGTTAATAGGAAATAACATCCAAAAACAGAAGAATTTGGTTTATTGTGATTGTGCGTTAGCAACACACTTCTCACATACTTAAATTGCAGACTTACCTAAATTTAAATTTCATCGATTTTTATAATCTTGTATCATAAAATAATTCACATTAGGTAGATTATTTGATGTAGCTTTTATATATTCATTCTCCATTTTTCAGAACACTCCCACAATCACAAATAAAAAATCACAATCGATATAACATAAGGATAAAGATGTAAACAAATTTTGGTTTCATAGACAGTCCCGTTTTCAAAGTGACATTAATAGTAAGGTGTACCAATCTTATAAAAATAAATATAAAGAGCCAATTAACTCAAATATCAGGTAGTACGTCATTGTTTATTTTAATCTGCTATTTCTTAAAAAAAGGTAAATTTATGCAAAGTTATTTAAAGTATCATATTAGTCATTTAATAAGTAATATCTACATATTATCATATATATTAGATTTCGTTATACAAAAGTAGCCCATTGCACTATGAATTTTAAATCTTTCAAGTAGCGATGAAGACATGAAGAATTCGTTTCATTTGACACTTAGATTTGAAAAACTATTAAATTGATTTTTAGGTTACTTTTAGAATAGGTATTATTGCATAATTAGCACTAATAAATATCAAAATATTTATTATATAACCTTAAACTATTTCAAACGAAAATGTATCTGATAAAGAATTACTTACCTCTATTTTATTTGATTTGGTCGAAAATTCACTTGAAATGATAGGAATCCAAAAGAAAGTGTTTATTTGCTGTCGAATTTTTTATATTTTTTAAAAAAACTCTTTTGACAAACGCAATGACAGTTGCGTATAATTAATTTGAAAGATTTCCTAAGATCGCCTACTTCTGACATCATATTTAGTCTTCAATTGTTTTTATTATCTACTACTAGTCAATAATCAAAAATTATCTACTTGTAGGAGAGAAATTTAACTTTTCTACTCGAACACAGCATAAATAATGACATCTTATAATACTAGTAGTGGAAAAAATATTTTAATTAATATTCAGTATTGTACATTATATATGGTTTTTAGGGAGATTCACTTCCTACCACTGTAAAAAGATTCTGCCTTTATGCCGTTTATATAAATCTACGAAAATATTTGTTTCTTTTTGTCACTTATTTAAAATGCACTAGGGAAATACTAAAATGAATGCAATAAGGATAAGAAAAATGTGAGAAAATAAAGCTCAACACTTACTTGTTCGGAGTTCTATCTTCTTCACAGGTTCTGCTCCAGGTGAATAGTTGAAACTAAAGGTGAAAAGCACTACTTTTCTTGATTTTCACCTCCTGGATCCTACTGACTGCGCTAATTAAGTTTTTTATTATAACTTTTGCTTTTTTAAAAAGTTTAATTTTTCTATTGACGAACAATTGTTTCGACAAGATTTGTTTACTACAAGACTTGTTTACTATAAGGCTTCAGTATCAAAAAAGATACCTTATTTGAAGTGAGAGCTAAATTTTTAAAGTTACTTATCTTAAAAGGAAACACACTAAACCTATTACCTAGAGTAATTAGATAACTATTAAGAATTTTATTACATAACTAACGTCACTATGATGTAACCAATTAAATTAAGTTACGTAGTTAAGTGTGGTACTTCACAGATACGACCGGCCGCACCCATCAGTTCATCATAATTTCTTTACCGGTGTTTCTAAAATTAAAAGCTAGCGTGCTTAATGCACCAATAAAGTAAATATTCTAAGATTTGTCTACTTAAGGTTAATATAAAAAATGTAGTGTTTTGTATCAGTGCGTTTTTCAATGTAAAAATCAGTGCAATTAAAGTGACTATGCCAGTGCCGACTTTAACATAAAAAATGTAATGTGTTCGGGTTAAAAATATGTACCAGATGTACCTTTTATATTGCTTTATATGTGGTTTATAAAATAAACGAGCCAGAACAAAGCTTTCTAGAAGTATGAAATAAAACAAGGATCTGCTTGTTTGAAAGCTAAAATTATCAGTTCCCATCAAATTCATAATTTCTGCACCGTAAGAAATTACAAAATAACATGATAAATTTTCTATGATTTCTGCGGAATTGAAGCTATCACTACTTTGCTTTTTTTATATTTTCGGGTGGTGTAGAAATATCTTTAACATCGCTCAGTGTTGACATAATTTTGTCACTACTTTGATTCAATTTATAGAAAATGTAAATTAGGATTGTTAAATAAAATTGTTAATTTGCAGGGAAACTATATTGTTTAAATATCATAATTATTTGGTTTAATAAACTTTGTTATAATGCAGGTAACTGGTGTTTAACTAATAAATTATATTGTATATTATTAAAATAAATAATACGGATCTTTGGTAGCCAACGTTTGCTAAAATCCTAATTTGTATTGACAAGGAGAATAAGGTAGAAGATACTTCTTCTCTGTATATGATTATGAAACTGGTCCTTAATCGCTCAATAACATCTTTTAGCTGAACATAATAAATTAAGTACACTGTTGATCCAATTTTTTAAATAAATATAAAAAATTACATAATTTAAATTGTCGTGATCTTTTCTATGTAATAGATTGTTAACTAGCTAATCTATTAGTATTATTATTTTTAATATAAGGGTGTCCCAAAAATCTTAATATCGGCTAATATCTTCGAAACAATTCGAATTTCAGGAATATTGTACCAACTTTTTCCCAACTCCGGGGGTTGGCGTGTAAATTTGATAATTAAAACCTCAAATGCAATTTCTGAAGTTTATTATTGATTCTGAAGATATTATAGCGAATATTAACTTTTAGTACATCCTGTATTCTGCGAATACTTAGCTATTTTCATGTTTAATTTTTACAACGCTGCTCTTTAGAAAATTACCGCCTTGAGACCAAATATGAAAACCATCTCATCGGGAAAGTTGCCCTGGTTTGTATCTATCTATAGCTTTAGACTATTGGATCAAGATTATTAGTTTTTAGTACTAATTAGCTCATTTTAAGTAGGGAATGTGCACGGCATTTTAATTAGGTAATCAGAGACGGACTGGAGTATAATTATAATTTAAAAAAATTCGGGTTTAAAAAAATTAATACTTACGTAAAATCTTTGCAAACAGGAAAATTATATCATAGGTTATAAAAATGTTCTTTTAAAAACTTAGGAACAAAATAAAATAGTAATTTAAAAAAGAAAATTAAAAAAAAATATACAGATTTTCTCCTATTTTTCCGCTTTTTAGGTTTTTTTTCGGTTTCTTTCAACTTGTGTTTCTATTCCTTTCATCTTATGTTTTATCCGATTTTATCAATTCCCGTTTATTTCCGACTTCTCATTTTTTTCGTCGACTGAAAAGTTTATGAACTTTTAAATAAAAAAAATCAGTAACAATCGACAGAATTGTTAAAGGCTCTAAATCGAAAATATTGAAGATCCTAAAAAACTGGAAAATCTATAAAACTGAGAAAACACAAAAAATGAGAAAAAAACAGAAATTAGAGAAAAAAAGGCACGAGACTTACATTTATTTGTTAACTCGAATCACTCGAATTTAATATACGATTCTGATAATACATCTTTTTCCTTAATATTTACCAGACGAGAATGTTATCTTTTAGATTCCATTAAAATTAGGATTCAAAGTATTTAAAGAGTTTCCTAAAAGTTGTGACTACTTTTTATTGTTCTGGGAACATAATTCAAAAATGTATTATAAAAGTATTCAAACGAGTCATTGAATATTTTCTTCGTTAAAATTTCTATTCACTACTGTAGTGATTTTTAAACTTTTTAAAATTGGTTATAAAATTAACATTTAATGTCTTAAGACGCTTAAACGGTGGTGCATCGAGCGAACACTTTTTATGCTAAGAAGCATGAATAGCTTGTGCGATCCTGGCCAAACATCTCACATACGTTTAGGATAATATGGTGTGATGTGGAAAAATTTCTAAAAATTTGAACTGCAAATAAGTTTTTCTATGCCAAACACTTAAAGACGGATATAAGAGCTGGTCCGGTCCTGTTCAAATTTAATAGGATTCTTCCCTGGAGAAAACCAACTAGTAATGTGAAAAACGGAACTAAGTCGAAGTTTTTGTTCGAGAGATATAGTGTTTAAACCGAGACGTCCCAGAGAGGATTTTTTTACTTTTTCGGACTGGAAGCTCGGAAACGTCGAGAAAAGTGATAACAAGTGGGAACAGGAATTTTTTTAGCCATCACGACATTAATACTAAGACTTTTGGGCCTCAGTAAAATACAAAAAATCACCAGAAAAATGATTATCAAGAACACAAGAAAAAATTATATTTTTGACAACTTATAAATATTTTATTGTAAAGTGCATGAATGTAAAGTTACTCTAGTTGACCAATTTACTGTTAGAAATAGATTAAAAGAAAATAAAAGAACATGGTCATAATCATTAAAATCTCCAGCTAAATAAATTTTATGTTAGTCTTATATAATGAATCTAAACCCTAACTAAATTTATTGAAAAATATATCAAAAGGACTGTTATGTGATATATAATAATTTAAAATAATTATTGGTTATATTTTGAACATACGGCACAAATTTCAAAATGTTTCTCTGTATAAAACAATAAAAACTAATTGGCTTAAAATTATATAAATTAAAGTTAAATAATATGTTTCAATAAAAATTTCAGTTAGACGCATTTTTTCAACTTCAAGTGATTGCTCCGGCCATACGATATAAAATCAGATAAAACGACTTACATGTCCATATCTTAAGTTTTTAGTTCAGCTTAGTAACATAAGAACAAAATGTATACAGGGCGATCAAAGTTTGCGTACTTTTGATAATCTTGTATACATTTTTCTCATATGGTACTAGTACTTAAAAAGTTAAGATAGGGACATGTAAGCCGTTTTATCCAATTTTCTGTCGTTTGGTAGGAACAATCAACAGCACTTGAAGTTGAAAAAATGCGATTTTCAATTATCTATGACTTTAAAACTATTTAGTTTATAGTCTAGGTGTAGTAGGTTTTTAAAATCTGCTTCTCAAAACCAAAAATGTAAAAAAAATACAGAATGTTCCATTTAAAATAACAAAGTTGGTCGTTACGTTCGGAACACCCTATATGGACCGAAAGTTGAAAATATTTTCTTTAGATGTGGCACAAGGACAAAACCCTTCTATACATATTTTCATAAATTCGTGTAAGCAGTTTTCAATATACAGATAGTTTTAACTCGTTGTGACACACCATATATAATAAAAAATAGAAACAACGCTGCGGTTTACTTAATTTTAAATTTTAAAGAATTTGATAACTTAAAAAATGTAACAATATGTTTCGTCAAAATAAAAAATCACAATATCACCATAACTTATTTAGTTTTTAATGAACGAAAAATCATTACTTCAAAATTGTGAATAGATAGATCAAGCATTATTATCGAAAAATAATAAAACATGTACTTAATAATAATAAATATTAAGACTGTTTGTAATTAAATAACCATTTTTAATCTATTTAAAATAAGATACACTCATTGTAATAAACGCTCCAATATATATTTTTTACTTTGGGTAGTAGCATAAAGTTAGGACCTTACCCATGGTAGTAAAAAAGAAATAGGAAAATAAAAATATTTTTAGAGTATTTCATGGAAACATGGAAATAAAAATCAATAATACAATTTTATTTAGTCTAAACTTAATATTTTATAGCTTCATTAGCTCAAATTATTTTAAAACTTTAAAAAAGAAACTTATAGGCAAAATAATAATAATATAACTTTATTGAAATGGTTTTTTATAAAAAAAAAAATTCTCTTTTGTTAAAAATTAATTTCCAATCATTTATTTTACACGGAAGGTTATTTACTCCAGTTCGAATCTGCACATTATAACAATTTCTTTTTCATTGATGATGCGCATTTTTTCCTTTCTACGCAACAATTCTGGAATTTTCAGTCAATTTTATGGTTTAAAAGATATTTCCCGAAATCATTTGAACGAATTTAATTTCATTAGTATACCAGAGGTTATGCTGATTTTTTTTGTACTTGCATCGATTCGAATCTAAAAAAATTAGCACGCTCTCTTAGGTCAATTGCAATTGCTTGTATTATATATAGGGTGATTCTAAATAGTATGATAATGCTTTTCAGATCAAATATTTTTTGAGAATAAACCACTTTATAATGTAAAATATATTTTTTAGAAACGACTTTAAAGACTTATAGATTGAAAAAAATATTTTTAATCCCTTGTGTTAATCTTCGGGTGTATATAAGGCGTAAATCATCAATCCAATCAACACCATGCTAAATTGCGCCGAAAGGCTAATTTTGCTCTATCATGATCGTGACGTTATGAATGAGTGTTTCATATAAGTCAGTTTCATGATAAAGAATGCACTATCATAAATAAAGTCTTACTCCAGGAACATCACTGAAAAGCACAGCTTGAACAGAGCCTGACAAAAAATGCTTGCGAGCACTAAGCATTCTAAAAGTGTTTTAAATTCACGAGCACCAAGCTCTAAGCACTTTTGAAAATTTAAATCTGGAAGTGTCTGTTTAACAGATTTTTAATTGAATTTTACTGCTACCAACATTACAAAATTAAATTTATTTCTGAACTTTTTAAATAGAAGACAAAGCAATTTTTATTATTTCTGAATATTTGTATTTGTAAAAAACAATATGTAATAGATGGTTCATCCAGACGTTTAGCGCACTCGGTCATTAAAAAAATCTCCGTAACTGACTTTTTTTATACGGACGTGTATTTTTTATTTTATTTTCGAAATCCCTATTTTTTTCTATATGCAATCATATAGAACACTTAATTTTTTTGATATGTTTTGACAATGAACTGTATATTTTTTTTATTGTTACTTTGTTTTGTACTGAACAGTAAGATTTTTTCTGTAACTTAGTTAGATTTGCATACGGTGGATTATAATCTTTAGCTATGTTTTCTTTCAGTATTAATATTATTGTAGAATGATGATGGGTCATCTGCTTTCTCTATTTTAATATAGTTTTTTCTTACGTTTTCAGTAATAAAGAACTACAATAATCCTAGTTTCACATCCTAGTCCATAATCTGCTTATTCGTCTAGATGTGTGCCTCTGATGTTTTTGGCGTTAAAGTCGCCACGAAAGTGATATAAAAATAGTTGCTATTAAGTCTCTCAATTACATATTTTATGATAAAAGTGGTGCCAAGAAGATTTTGTTTATAACTATGTAAAGCATTATAGGTTATATTTAGAATCATCTTGTATAGTGCATGATTTAGCGGATTCTACAATAGAGAAATTTGCTAACAATGTCAGAAATGGCTATGCCTTTTTCTCTGTTACTTAAATTTAAGTTTTTTTATCAATACATTTCAAAAACAAAAGCTACAAAAATAATAATAAATTAGTAATAATTATCGGAAATAATTATACGAATTCAAAATTTAGAAAAATATTTAGCTTCTCAGAATTATTTTAATTAGTTGCCATTTTTGAATGCTATAAAGTTGTGATAAAATCGAAAAAATATGTATTTTTACTTTTATTTTCAGTTCCAATTTGTAAACTCCTTCATTTCACTGTTTTACATTGCCTTCTACCTACAAGATCAAGCGCGTCTGAAAGAGGTAGATAACATTTTTTATTTTTTTAATACTGCAACCATTGTCTAAAGATATGTAGTCGGTCAAATACCTTTGGAAAATGCATTAGATGCAATCGCAAACGCCATCTGTTAGACAATCGATGAAAAATATTATTTCTTCTAAAGCTAAAATATTTTGGGAATTTCGAAATGTAATAAATTTTGTCCCGCATTTTAATATGTTTGGTGGCGAGGCGCCCAGTTTAAAAAAATACAATTAGCCGTATTAGTCATGATGTCACTGTCAGACTGGTACACCTGACGAAGTTTCAAACAAATTTTTTATTCAAACAGGCTATCATCGGTGATGGGAACACTAAAAAATTGCTCGCTATTAGATCCATTTGTCGGTAATATTCATAAAATTCCTACGTTTATAGGTGGTTAATCTGGGACGTAAAATTCACGTAAATTAAGAATGTACAATTTTAAGAAATTTCAATTATACTCACTAAATTATAAAATTGAAATGAAAATACTATAACAACGCTTCTTTTTAAAACAAACAGTGATTTCAAATATTTAGTTAAAAAGAAACGTATCATACACGTTTTTGTTTGGTTTCAAGGTGTACGTTAATTTTTAACCAAAACAGGCACGTATGATTCACGTTTTTATTTGGTATCAGGGCGGACGTAAATTTTCAACCAAAAAACTACGTGACAAAGACGTCAGTGGACGTGACTCTGTTTGCTGGGACGCTACTTACGTATTTTGTCTTGATTCTTCGATTTCACTAAGGGTAGTTTTCAAGGAGTGAGTTACCCTTTTTTTGTTATTAACTATTTTGAAAAATGCATTTTAAAATAATGTTTTCGGAAGTTTTATTTTGAATAAAGGTACTCTTGATGTATCATCCAAAAATCAATCGTTTTCGTGTAATTTGAGTTCAAAGATATGCGTGTTCACCTTTCGAGACTGTAACACCAGTAATAAAATAATTACGGTTTCCTTAGATGCAAAACAAAAAATACATATTAATAGTATATCGGCTTTGCAAGGAAGACTTAAAATATTTTTCATGTAACTCATTTAATTGCCAATAAAAAAAGTTAAATTGTAATTTTACTGTTTGTTACCGCAGGTCGATATTTGTCCCTAGCATGTTCACAAGTCAAGCACGCCCATTATTGAACTCAAATTACACGAAAACGATTAATATTTGGACGATACATCTAGAGTAGCTTTTTCCAAGAAAAACTTCCGAAAATATTATTTCAATATGTATTTCCCAAAACAGTTGATAATAAAAAAAATATGCCTTAAAAATGGTAACTCACACCTTGAAAACTACCCTTGGTGAATTCGAAGAATCAAGACAAAATACATAAATAACGTATCTTAGTATCCTTAGGTACTACCTAAAATTTGAATATTGTATGGTACCCCTCTCTAAAATTATTCATGAAAAACCAATTATCGTTAAGCCAATTCTAGGGGTTGTTGCACATTACTTATTTTTAGGTGTTCTATCACCCCTAGAAGTATTGCTCGACAATTTTGGTCCACCTTGTATAATCACGACTAAATTTACATTAATATATTTTATTCTAAGTAGATACTTTAGATATTTATTTATGTACTACACTGTTACAATTTATTTCCCAAATTTGCATTGAATAAAAAAACAATAGTTGTGTTTAAAAATCAGCTCTTCTTCTCCAAGCAGAAACTTCAAATAATAGGTGAGATAAATATTTTTTAACATATTTATATTACTTTCAAAGTCTTCTACTTCAATCTAAACAATCTCAACGTCATGGGGAGTCGAAATAACCAAGTGACATTTTTTCTCTTTTTCAAGCTGATTGAAAGAAATATTCACGATTTTTATTTTTTAACGAGCACCCAAAACCAAATTTGCTGGCTGTATGACGGACGATATTTCCTACGAACAAGCCATTTTTCATTTTGAGGTTGATTAACCAACTGTTAGTCCAGATACCTCCAAAATTTTGTCATGAGACATCACGTATTATCAAATATTATATCGTCAATGCCAACTACAAGACTCTCCGTAATTTATTCAGGTTCCCTTGACGAGAGCCATGTAAATTCAGCTGCACCTCCAAATATTGTCAATTTACCTTTAAACTTTTCGATTTCCTGTGCAGTCAAATCTCTATATTAGGGGATACAATTGGGTCATTATTTTCACATGAAGTTGATGTTGAAGGTAAATCTTTTTTACTGCTCCAATTACAAGCAACAACATTTTTTCCTCTTGATATCAGTTTTTTCTCTTTAAATAATGTATAATAGCTAACAACTTGAGAACGAAGTTTCCACTCATTTTAAACACTGAAATTACATAACACCAATTATTTTTAACAAGTTCTCATTTGAATTTTATAGCTATTCTCACCTGTTTTTGTTTTTGATATAATAATTATTATCTCGTTTTTCACAGAAATGATATCGGTATTCTTTAATTTCCGAAAATCCTGTAGATACTGGAGTATAAAAATTTGTTTGGAACTGAGTCAGGAAGTACCAATTCGACAGTAACGTCACACTAATGCGCCGTATAAGCGAGGTACTTGAGTGGTTCACCATCTCTTTCTACTATCAGATATCCTTTTTTGGTTTCAAACGAAGTGACGCCATCTATTAATGGAGTCTATCATCCTCCAGTGATAAACCCATAAGATTAACTGACTACATATCTTTTGACAATTCTACAGCTACATCCAAATTGTCAATAGTTTTTTTTACATTAATTCTAAAATAGGTATTTGGCGAAGAACAAATATAAAAAGTTTAATCTATACACAAATTATTTAGATATCATTAAAAATTCATTACTAGATACCCTAAAAAATGTTTTTATTAATTTTTAAAATGACTGCGATAACCTCTTTCGCTTTAAAATCAGATGAGGTAAATGAATCTTCGTATAATGAAGCACAAAATAATTTTAACTAAATTCATGATCAAAAAATGCATTTCATTTTAAAAGTACTAAAGATGGAGTGATTTTTATTTAGCTGTTATTGTAGTGAGCAATCAAGCCAAATAGCAACGTATGTATATGTAATCACTTTAACGGTTCTATAACTAATGACAATGACGTTTAGATTGTGACAATTGAATAAGAAATCAACTTGTAAAGTTTTATTCTAAACGTCATTGCCTTTACTTATTGAGTCTTTAAAGTTAAAGGACGTTCTATCTACTGACAGTTAATATTTAATAAAACAGGCGAGACAACATTCCGAGTATTAATGGAACTAATTGAGGAATGACAGTAAACCTTGATTCATCTATATGGATCACTATTGTTTTTCGAAAAAATGTAAATTTTCATTTGTTGTTTCTTTTGGATTCCAATTTAATATAGACCAGGACCAAACCGATTTTAAATACCCGAATTCATGGAAAATTCTTAGTATGGGTGGTCGGAAAATTTGGGGTAAATTATAAGTAAATTAAGAAAATTCAAAACGACTGAGTAAAAGTTGTCGAAAAGGGGTAGGGGTAGGTAAATATACGTTTTAGGAGTTGGATATTTTTTTACGGTTTGTGAGTGAAATATGCATCCTATCGAAAAAAGTTTAAGGTAAAAGTTGTAGATAATTAAAAAACCGAAAACTTTTGTTTCAACGTAACTTCAAAATTATGGAGAAAAACGCTAAAAACGGTTGTGCTCGTTTTTAATTTTTATCTCGCAATTTTTTTTATGAAAACGTTCTTTTTTGTGTTTTTAATAAGCTGTAATTTTTTCAACAGTAAAAACTCAAAAGCTTTTTTTATCGGATAATAATATATTTTACAATAAAAGATGAAGATACTGTGTTTTTCGTGAGTTAAAATTCGTTCACGAGCGAAGCGAGTGGGGAAATTTCACGATCGAAAAAAACGTATTTCATCTCGAGTAGGAAATGCTATTTTTTCTACGAAAGATATTGTTTACAAAATACTGGATTACAATTTTCAAAACTTTATTTAAAAATTCAATATAATTGTAAATAAACTGTCACCCTATAAATTGACACGGATAACAGCTCAATACAAATAACATATTTGTTTTGTGATAACAGCCTCCATTGTGAATGTTTTTCTGAACTGTCAAACAATATGACATTCGTTTGCAGGTTCCTATCATATACATATACTAATAGACGTGCCTTACCCGTATATCATTGTAATAATAAGAATGATGGCCTATAGTTTCGGACTAGCGCTATCTATGTGGCGATTAGGTTAGGTTCAATGTGAGTGAAGCGTTTGCTCGCGGCTCCAATGCGGCCAGCAGAGGCCTATTGTGGCTCACCCCTATGGGCTATAATTCGCAATCCACACCTTCTTACGAAGTCTATGGTTGATTTAGGTGAAGCTTCCTTGAAGTCGGTAGGCTCCAGCTGTACAAAACCAAACGTACGAAGCCTATTTCCAGGGCAGGGCAGGAGCATAAAATATGCTCCGCCGTTTCGTCTTCCACACTGCAGAAGCGACAGTCCGATGTTTGACTCAGACCTAGCTACCTAGCTTCTTCAGAAGGTACCGCAGACGACAGTGCCCTGTAAGCAGTCCATTTAGGATGCGTAGATCACTTCTACTCCATTCTAGGATCTGCGATAGGATGCTACCTGAGGGTTTGACTATAAACGCGTTAGAGTGAGCTAACCCAGGAATATCTTTCCAGTGCTGAAGAGTTTTCCTCTCGGCCCATTTCCAGATGGTGTCTTTGGCACTGCTTTTCTCTATGCCGAAGAATGGTCCTGGTCCAATGGACTCGGATTCTGCACCTGTTTTCGCAAGGGTGTCGGCTTTCTCATAGGGTTACTCTGTTACTGGTAGCAATGCGATCCTGGGATTCGATGCAGTTCCACACCAGCTTCGAGTCCAGCCGGTTGGAGCTCACTGCTTTTAAAGCTTTTGTTGACAAGATTATGGTTTACCAACTCTCTTGCACACAATTCTATAGCGAAAACCTCCGCTGAAAGATGGTAGCATACTTGCCGAGGCTTACTGTGATGTCAACTCTCGGTTTTCTGCAGGACACTCCGGCTCCAACACAACTTGGGGTCTTTGAACCATCTGTGTACAGGACATAAGCCGTCCCTGGAAAGAGGATCTCCCCCTTTTTCCATTCGTTTCTTCTCGGAAGAAGGACGTTGAAGGACTTCTGTATGTGAGTTCTGGGGGAGAAAATACATATTGAGAGTGTGGTGAGTACTCATCTCTCGCAGCAGTCCAGAGTGGTCCCATAGCCTCAACCACCTCAATTTGACTAGCCACCGACATGGCTCTATAGGTCATTCTGTCCTGCTCCAGTAATATATGGAGAGGAATAAGACCCAGAGATCTTTCCATTGTCGCTGTCGGGGTAGATGCCATGGTGCCTGTAATAGCCACACAAGCTAATCTCTGTAGCAAAGACTTGCCGCATACCCTTCTGATATTCCAGAGGGATGCCCTGGCTTTATTGATTGTTCTTTCCTGATGGGAGTTCCAGGTAAGTTTTCTATCAAGGATAATCCCCAGATATTTTGCATCCTCCGCAAACGGAATGGTTACGACTTCTAAAATTGGATGACGTAGCTCATCAAGCTTCCTCCTTTTTGTGGGGGTTCACAGACATCTGTTCCTCCTCACACTATCTGTAAACGATATTAAGGGCTTCCTGAAGGATATTGGAAATAATCTCTTCAAATAAGCCTCTAACCATTATTAAAAGGTCATCGGCATAGCATTGAAAATCCACCCCCAGCGATGTGACAAAACGATTTCCAAGCATGCATTTAATCCAGTTGCAGATTAGTCTGCTTAATCCCCTTCGCAGAAGTGCAGCGTAAAGGGATTGAGGCAGGCCATTGTTGAACGCCCCTTCAATGTCGAGGAAAGTTGTCAGCGCAATCTCTTCATGCTGTAAAGAGTGGCCTATCTTTCCTACGAGGTTATTTAGCGCCAAATCTGTGGATCTTCCAACCTGGTAGGCATATTGTCTGGGGTTGAGGGGAGTTTACCTGCAGTTCGCGTCTCTAATATGCCTATCTAGAATTTTCTCTAGAGTTTTTAGTACGAACGAGGTAAGGCTGATCGGTTTAAAGGATTTAGGCAGGAAATTATTTACCTTCCCCGCTTTCCGTATATACACGACCCTAGCAATCGACCAGCCCTGTGGTATGTAGCTCCACACCAGGCTCGCACGATATAGTTTCACTAGAAGAGGCAACAGCTCCTGGAGGATCTCTAACGTCTGCCTTTTGAAGTCCGTAAAAGTGCCGTCCGGTCGTTTATCGAACCGATCTCTTGATTCGAATCTCTAGAGAGAATTTTGTGGAGTCTTGTTCCAGCAGGTAGATCTGTTATACTCTGGCAGAACCTCCTCCAAGACTCCCTCTTGGGCTTTACGAATATCTTTCGTGTATCCTGTTCGAGCCGATCTGTATGTGTCCCAGCACCCTACCCAGTAAACCAAATAACGCAATTTCAACGTTGTTACATTGTGATTCCGTTATATTTAATTAAGATACATTTAATGTTACATTAACGTTGTTACAACTGCACTTTGTGCCGCTTTTTGAATTTTAAACGTTGTAAATTGAAATATTACAAAAATGTTTAATGGATGTCACAAATACAACTTCTTAATATTTTATTAACATTGCACTGACGTTTAATTAATATTTATTTGTTATATTTAATTAATATTTATTGTTGATATTTAATTGATATTTATTTGTAATGTTTAATTAATATTTATCTGTGTTGTTTCATTAATGTTAATTTATGATATTTAATTAATATTTATTTGTGATGTTTATTTAATATTTACTACATTACATCAATTATACAGAATGGGTCATAATTAATGGGACAAAGAGTAACCAGACATATGAACCAAAATATGAGAATTGGACCAAATATGCCTTAATAAAATGTTGCTGCAGAAAAAGATACAGTGTGTCACAACTTTTTATAAATTGTTAATAATTTTTTTGACATAGAGGTGTATTACTTTAGGTAAGGAATATGATTTTATTTATTATTTTACATTTTGATATAAGGGCACCACATGAGCGATACCTGATGGTGAAATTAGGCCCTTACTTTTTTAAAGAAACTTTTTGATAATTTGTTATATCTTTTTGAACTCGTTAACTTCAACCGTTTTCGAGAAAAACGCCATTAATAATGGGCCATAAAATAACTGGAGAATCCTCATCTTAAAATATAAAGTTTTAACATAAAACACACAGACAAAATGTGCTTTGTCTTACCGAGATACAGGGTGTTTTTTAATTTTGAAACAAAACACCCTGTATCTGTGTAAGGAAACTCATTTTATTGTAAGTGATTTGAAAAAGGTTAAAGTTATCGAGTTCAAACAGGTATTAACATATTGACACAACTCATATTATCAGAACGTTTCGTTAAAAAAGTTCTGGCCTAATTTCGTCATCAGGTATCGCTCATATGGTAACCCTATAAAATGTAAAATAATAAATAAAATCATATTTCTTACCTAAATACCTCCCTGTCAAATTTGGTAACAATTTATAAAAAGTTGTGAAAATATTGCCAAAAAATGAATTTTTTTTCACTTTGACCCCCTGTATCTCTTTCCACAGCCAGATTTTACTGTGTTATATTTGATCCAATCCTCATATTATGGTGCAAATGGTCTGTGGTTACTCTATGTTCCATTAGATATGGTCCACCCTGTTCAATAGGAAGTTATCGCCCGACTCGTCTCGTAACAATAATCGACTCACTCCATAATATTGGTGATCTAAAAAGTACTTAAATAATAAAACTAATTTTATAATAATACTATTTTATATAAATAAAAATAACTTTTTTAAACATACAAAATTTTTTAAATAAACTGCCTCATCCAGCAAAAAAAACACATTAAAACATTTTCATTAAACTTATTTTAACAGATTTCTTTTTAATCTTTGATTAGCAAATCTCAGCCACTCCATCACTACTAATTCAAAACTTCTATCTGTGGTGTCAGGAAAATTCTGTCACAGCGCCTAAAAAGAAATTTAATAAAATATATAAGTACTACATAAAGTAATACATTAATAATCAGTCGACTTCAAACAGTGAACGAGTGCAGACGTGTATCCACAGACCACATCGTATCGCTAAGAAACAGTCTACTAAAAACATCAGTGATAGCAAGTGATAAGATAAAACTGTAAGTCATTTCTTTAATACTTTCAGTAGTCAATAAAGAAACTAAAAACCGGTCAGAACAAATAGTTCATTCTTGATATACTTTCAAGACAGGGCCGTACCCAGACAATGATTAATTACCGACAAAGAAACTCAACCGGATAACACCACAAAATTAAAAATGGACACAAACCAAGTGGATGCCTCTGTGTACAGGAGCATCCAAAGCAATACCCCACATAGTTCCTCATATTCAAGCGTCACTAACCGCTTCAAGTACCCAACTAGAGAAGAAGCCATTGTTTTTCCCGCAATTGACAATACCAAAATACAAGACTACATACTTTCAATTGGACCACTAGTAGATCCTAAAAATATAATCTTCTGTTCCAAAATATCAAACAATAGAATATGTATATATCTAACAAATAAACAAAATGTAGATGCATTTTTAGCTGATCACGGATCAATTAACATCAACGGTACAACTTTACATGCTAGAAGACTCATGTCGCCAGCAACACGTCTACTTTTATCAAATGTTTCTCCAACAATCCCACATGAATTAATAGAAAAAGAACTTCAAGACATTGGTTTCAATCTTCTCTGTCCGATCTCCTTTCTCAAGGTGGGAATCAACGACCCGGCATATAACCACATACTTAGCTTTCGTAGACAAACATACCTTTCTCCAAATGACAACATTATTATCCCCGACTCCATCCTTATCCAACATGAGAACACCTCCTACAGAATTTTTCTCTCGACCGACCTTCACTGTTTCAATTGTAAAGCAATTGGTCACGTAGCTTCAAAATGTAATCAACCTCTTACCTCACAACCACAACCTCTCAATCAAACAAACCCCATTATACATCCCCAATTAAACACCGCCCCGAATAATCAACAAGCTGCCCCGAGCTCAGTAAGTCAACAAATCGTAGAGACAAATACTCAGCCCCAATCCACAGAGAGTCAAAAAAAATCGCAATCACCCACCATCCTTAAAGAAACAACACCAAATACAGAAGAAAATACATCTCAGAAACGATCAAGCTCCGCATTGTCCTCTACAGCTACCACACCAGAGGAAGGTCCAACCAATATTTTTACCAAACCAAAAACACCAAAAAAACTAAAGAAAAACATTCCAGAAAATCAAGCCTCCACATTATCCCTGCTATCTCCAGCGAAGCAGTTTATAGAAAAAGCTGATCCTCCGTTCGTCTTAGATTATGATCAAATATCTGACCTCCTAGAAAATACACTTGGAAGCTCAGACACTGTGAATATAATCAATAGATACACCACCGACCTTAAAGCATTTTATGAAATGTTAACCGAAATATATCCTAAATTGACCGAAAGGAGCATCAAAAATAGAATAACAAGAATCAAGAACAAATTACGAATTCGACTACGTGAAGACTCAAACTACTCCCCTTTGCCAACCACTGACGACGACAGCGAACACTCGAGCTCACAAGAAAACTGTTAAACTATCTGTATTAATCCTTTTTGTAACCTTTACAACATCTTCTTGTTACAATGGAATATTAATGGGGTTTATACCCGTCTCGAAATGTTGCAACTACTACTAAAAGAAACTAATCCAATAATAGTATGTCTTCAGGAAACAAATTTTCAAAAAGACCGCACGTACTCGTTAAAGAACTACCAACACTTTCATCGAATCAGAGAAGATGCCCAGAAAGCAAGTGGAGGGGTATCCATATACGTAAAACAAACAATCGTCTCTCAAGTAATTCCCATAACAACTGACATCGAAGCTGTGTGTGTTACATTGTTCTTAAAACAGAGAATAAACATATGCAACATATATATCCCAGAAAATAAACAAGTGACCTCACCACAACTTGAAAATTTGCTGAGGCAGATTCCCAAACCATTTATATTACTCGGTGATTTTAACAGCCATAACATATTATGGGGTAGTTATAAGACCGACGCCAAAGGGAGAATTGTAGAAAATTTCATAAACTCTTCGGATCTAGTACTTTTAAACACGGGTGAGATAACCAGAATCAATCCAATTAGTAATAATCACTCAGCAATCGACCTCTCTCTATGTGACTCGAAGACCTACCCAACATTACACTGGAAGGTTCTACCATATACATATGACAGTGATCACCGACCTATCATTATAGAATCAACTACAGATAACAGACCCGCTAATCTGATAGACAGTAAATGGAGGACCAAAAATGCCACTTACGAAAACTGGAACAATTTCTCCCTCTCGATAGAAAACTCCTTATCTCAGGACCATCTTACTGTTGATACAGACATAAATTTCACGGTGGAGCAATTCACAAATACCATTACTAAAGCAGCCCAACATACTATCGGAAAAACCAAACTATGTAATCAAGTCCCTGTTCCTTGGTGGAATAAAGATTGCGAGGAGGCCATCAAATCCAATAAAAAAGCTCAGCATCGATTAAAACGGCAACACACTCCAGAAAACGTTACAAATTTTAAAAAAACTAGGGCGGAAATGCGAAAAGTAATAAAAGCAAGCAAAAAAGCATCGTGGCAAAATTACGTATCGACCATTAATAGCTCAACTCCTATGTCTGAAATATGGAAAAAAGTGCGAAGTATCCAAAGAATTAAATCTAATCATAGCATCACTGCGCTTACTTATCAAAAAAAGACTATCACCGACAGTAAAACCATCGCCGACACTCTTGGAAATATATTTCAGAAGCTAACTAGTAATGAAAATTACACTGAAGAATTCATAAAAACTAAAATACAATCTGAAATGCAACAAATTCAGATCGACAACAACTACAATAACCATCCCCTAAACTGTCCCATCACAATGCAAGAACTACTAAACGTCCTATCAATAACCAAAAACTCCAGTCCCGGCCCAGATGGCATCCCGTATATCCTCATTAGAAACCTCCCAAATATAGGAAAGCAACATCTTCTTAAAATACTAAATACCGTATTCCTTCATCAACAATTCCCTTCCAACTGGTCCGAAGCTATTATATCACCCATTCCAAAATATAATAAAAAGAAAAACGATCCAAACTCGTATAGACCAATATCCCTAACTTGTACAATGTGCAAAATACTGGAAAAAATTTTGAACTTCAGACTGACATTCTTCTTAGAGCAAAACAATCTCATAATACCAGAACAAAGTGGATTTAGGAAAAACCGATCAACACTTGACAACCTCATACAACTAGAATCAGACATACACAAGGCCTTTATTAACAAAGAAAAACTCACTGCAATTTTTTTCGACATTAAAAATGCTTATGACACTGTGTGGAAGTTCGACATAATCAAGCAGTTACAAAAGTGGGGAATTAACGGAAACATGTTAATGTTCGTCCATAACTTTTTATACAATAGATCTTTTAAAGTACGGGTAAATTGAATTTTATCTGAATCAAAATATCATATAAATGGCACCCCACAAGGATCTTCTCTGAGTGCAACTCTTTTTCTCGTGGCAGTAAATGATATTCTTAAAAACATAAGGTCACCAATAAAAGCTAGCCTTTATGCCGATGACCTAGTCATCTACACGTCAGGAAAAAATATCAACTCATCCGCCAACCTTCTACAAAAAGCCATAAAGTCTTTGGAAATTTGGTCTCAACAAAAGGGCCTTCAATTCTCTTCATCAAAATCAAAAGGTATTGTCTTCTCGCAAAGTTCTCAAACAACAAGCCCGATTATACTGGTGAATAACAAACCTCTTGAATTCATCAAAGAAATAAAATTTCTTGGGATAATTTTCGATAATAAGCTTAGGTGGCAAACACATATACAAAATCTAAAAAAAGATTGCTTACTCCGAATCAACCTGATGAAAACCTTAGTGAATCATTCATGGGGAGCAGATTGTATTTCTCTAATGCACATTTATAGAGCCACTATAAGGTCGAAAATCGACTACGGATCAATAGTCTACTCCAATGCCAAAAAATCTATAATCAGAGAACTGGATACTATACACCACACAGCACTGAGAATAGCGATGGGAGCCTATCGAACCAGCCCAGTGGACAGCTTATATGTAGAATCAGGAGAACCTCCATTAAACATCAGGAGAAATTTCTTAAGCCTCACTTATGCAGCAAGAATATCAGCAAATCAACTAAATCCAACATACAATAGCATTTTCTCCGATCATCTCTCCAACAACCTCGACCAAAATTATATCTCGCTTCATCCTTTCTATAAACGCATACAAACCATCCAAAATACCATCGATTTCAAACACACCTATTCAACTACACAAGACATGCCGCCACCGTGGACTATTAATATCCCTCCATGTAACTCTGAACTTCTCAAATACCCTAAATCTAATACCTCACATATACTCATAAACCAAAGTTTTTCCTCTATAATTGCTAAGTATGATGATTATAATAAAATATATACTGACGCCAGCAAAACTAATAACTATGTAGGAGTAGGAATAACAGCTGGGAAAATGGCCACAATGAGTTTCAAGTTATCAAAAACATGCAGTATATTCACGGGAGAAGTATTTGCTATACTACAAGCCATATCCAAAGCTAGACATCTCCACGGGAACTCCATTATTCTCACAGATTCTCTAAGTGCAATCAAAGGAATACAACAACTCTACCCACAACACCCTCTTCTAAAAAAAATCAAAACTGAACTATTTCAATTGCAAGGAGAACACAAAAGGATTGAAATATTATGGATCCCATCACATTGTGGCATAGTAGGCAATGAAAAAGCAGACATTATTGCACGCGAATCCATAAACAACTCACAAGCAGACTTAATAAATCAAATACCCTCTCGCGACATATATGGCGAAATAAGGCAGTTAACGAATAACACATGGAAGGATAGATGGAGTACCTGCACGAATAACAAACTAAAAGAAATAAACCCAAACTTAACAAAAATCACATACAAAGGAGTAAAAAGAAAACACCAAGTCATACTATCAAGACTAAGAATTGGACATACGCAGCTAACACACGAGTATCTCATGAAAAAACAAGAACCACCTTACTGTCAAATATGCGAAGTTCAAATATCCATCAAACATATTCTACAAGAATATCCTCTGTATGAAAGCGATGAAAGACAAAAATTAAAACCCAGCAGTGCAACTAAACTAACAGATATATTGAACCCGAAAAATGAAGACAATGTTATTAAATTTCTACAACAGTTTAATCTAGTAAAACATATATAGACATAAAAATAAAATAAAATAAATGTTTTAAAAGTGAAGCTAATTAAGATTTATCTATGTATCCAATGTAATATACTCATGTAATTAAAGTACCCCCTCAAATAACCTATACAGGTTGAAGAGGGTTAAACCTAATAAAAAAAAAAAAAAAAAAAATACATTAATAATATAAATATCACTCATTTTATATTTTTCTGGTTATTTTAATGGCATTTAAATTTCTTTAAAATATCTAAGTTTAAACGGCAGTCATGCGCATTTGAAGAATGTCAATAATTGTAGATAAAAATGGTCAATAAGCATAAAACCATAAAAGTAGTATTGTGCATCATATAGAACACAGGGGAAACAGAATTTGCTAAACCTTCTTAAGAGTGCGTTAAACAGGTAGCGTTCCCGGGTCGGGTGAGAGGACGAGGTACTAGTGGGCGGAGATTAGTGAATCCCTTCCACCACAAAAAATATTATTTCTTTCCGAAATCTATTTATTGTCCGTTTACGGTATGGGTCGGACTAAGAATATTTGTATGCCTAATTTTTTTTATCTTGTATAATCGAGAATAATTGGCGAATGTGGTATTACGTTTATTTTTTGTTATACCGGATTTATAAAAATATAACATTTAACATTTTTAGTATCTAAAATTTTAACATTTATAGGTAATATTGATTTAAACCCTCGCTTCTAAAAAATAGACATTTAATTTAGTAGCGTTCGGGCATACGCATAATGCACATGCTAACTTTTCTGACAATTTGAACAAACGTAAATAAATATATAATTTTTTTTGGTCCTTGGTAATTATGGTCTATGTAAAAAACATTTTCTATTTAACATTTTTTAAATTAATTATTACAAACGTTTCGCTGTTTATTATTTATCAGTGTCTACAAATAAAAATTGACCATTAAAGCTGTTTTGTCGCTTACTTTACACGTAAAACATCTTATACATTATATAAGATGACAAATAAAAAAGAAAAAATTAGCTTACCTAAGAACAAAAATTTTGAAAAATTAATTTAACATGAAATAAACGCTATGTAAAAGGCGAATAACCTTCTTAGGTAAGCCATTTTCTTCTTTTTTATTTGTTATTTCATATTAATTATTAGATGTTTAACGTGCAAGTAAGCGATAAAACAACTTTGATGTTCAATTTTTATTTGTAGAAACTGATGAAGGCTAAGCAGCTGAAACGTTTGTAATAATTAAATTAAAAATAAAATGTTAAATTGCTAATGTTTTTTACACAGACCATAATTACTTACCATGAACCAAAAAAAAGTATTTACAAGATTAATGTTCAAGAAACTAACCTACTATTAAAATAAATACAGGGGAATATCAAATGGTCATTAAAAAGTGACTACTCCCGTTGTTTGATAATATCAGGGGGAGTAGTGAACTTTGAAATTTTTTTTGCTCATAACTTTTGAACGGTAGGTTCGATTTGTCTTATATTTTGATAAAACGTTACACTACTAATTAACTGATTTATTCACGCTAGAAAAAAATCAGTTCCGGTCTTAAAAAATTAGTTCGTTTTTATAAAAAATTTCACCCTGTATATGGTTTTTTCAACTGTAATAAGTATTTTACAAAGTGTTACATTTTTACCCTATATTTTTATTCTATTTAATAGGTATCATGTATTATGTAGAGTATATTATTGATTTTAAAGTGACTTTGTAAAACACCGTTAATTGACTGTAGGCCGAGCGAGGCATACGTGGATTCTGTAAGAGGAAATCGCGAGACAGAAATAATTCGCGTCGCGAGCACAGAGAATTTCTATATCTAATAAAAAATACATTTCACCTACCTTTTTCCTGACGAACCATCTTGAACTCGCAGTCATCACGAAGGAGGTCGTAGCCACTATTTTTCACACGTTTTTAGGTTACGGGGGAATAATTATTTTCATTGATTAAAACACGAGATAAATACTAATTAATTTTATTGGCGAGAGATACTTAAATTCATGACCATAAGTTGGTCCAAAGTTACTAAAGAGACAATTATGAGAATTAGTTTACAAGTTATTAAACAAAATGAAGCTAATTAATTAGTAAAGAGTAACAGCTACTCAGTTCCCTATCAAGCGGACTCTCATCAATAGCTAGGCGCGCAAAAACTATTATTTACTTAAACAACCCCGTAACCATGAAACCCGAATTTTAGTTGAAAAACTTACTCTGAATACTAATATTTGAAACCACTGCTTATTAGAAGAAGAACCGATCCCGAGCGAAGTTGGAAATTAACTAACTCAAATTTGGAAATAATTTTCAAAGTTACAAACGAAATTAGTGTCGCATAGTGAAAGGCTTCCGGATTGGTTCGGACACCGTGAGGTGACCGTACCACCCTTAATCTTACTGGAACCTAGCAAATCAGAAATGAGAACATTTTACTAAGCGAACCAAGAAGGGCGTATCCCTTTTTATTACAAATTTGACTTCCAGTTAGTGCTGCCCTCTGGGTAAATTTGAAAGAGTTTACTTAAATTTAATTATGCGATATATCCGCGACTAGCTATGTAATTAGAATCCGCGCCATACAATATTAAGTCTGATCTCTCGAGACAGGTAAAGGTCGGGTTACAATCATGAACTTTGGACTTTTCAGGGATGGAAAAACCCGCCAAAAAACCATCATCCAAAGCCATGTCCTGTTTCCAATTTCTTATCTAATAACATAATTTAACTAAACTAAATACGTTGTTTTATATTTTTATATTTTTGAACGAGTAAATTTAATTTCGTGTCAGAAAGTTTTGTGTATAACATGTGTTAAGAACCGTTGCCTTTTGCAAAGGCCTTTCAAAGAAGGACATCTTTTGTCCTATTGATTTATATATCCTGGTAAATATTTCTTAAGTGAATCATTAGAATGTATTGAATTTAAAACGAAATAGACTTATTTTTCTGAAGTGGCTAAGAATTTATTACTTCCTTCATGTCAAATATAAATTACTAAGACCCCCTTGAATAAGGTACTGTTACATTCCCTCCCCCTTTAGACGGGTCATTTTTCTGACAAGAAGTAAATTGACACGTCCAAACCTATAAATCGAAATATACAAACTCCTATCATTTTAATGCCTTCTGGAACCTATACGACAACGCTTTCGTCCGGCTTCGATGGACAAGGGCCCTTGTTTCCTTTGAACCTGAATCCTTCTCGCCCTGGATTTGCTCGTCGTCGACTCCGAAGACCTGCAAATGCATAGGCATCAGACCTAATAACGTACTATAATTTCTATGATCTACTAGAACACACTACAATTACTACCACAATTAGACTTCATGATTTACTTCCGCTGTCCTGCTGAGCTAAACTAATATTGGCTTTACTGCCATGAAGGGCAATAATACAAAAAAAAAATAAAAAAAATTACTAATAAAATTAATAGCTTGTCCACTCAACGAATGTCTTTCTTGAAGTCTCCCTGTTGTACTCGTATCCTCCTATTCCTATAAAACTAGCTACCTAATAATTAACTACTTAATATTGAAATGTACTCCCCCTTTTCCTCAAATCCTGCTCTTGCTAATCCACGGGTAGTCTTGGGCCGGTCCCATTCCCCTAGTGGTTCTCCTGTAGTGCTGCGAGTCCTTGTTGCTGAGGTGAGTTGGTTCCTGTGGTTAAGTTGGTTCCTGTGGTCGAGTTGGTTCCTGTGGTTGGGTTGGTTCCTGTGGTTGGGTTGGTTCCTGTGGTTGAGTTGGTTCCTGTGGTTGGGTTGGTTCCTGTGGTTGGGTTGGTTCCTGTGGTTGAGTTGGTTCCTGTGGAGTCTTCTTATTTTGGTTTATTCTTCGTCGTCGTTCGTTTGCTGCTCGCTCTCGCAGACTCGGTTTTGGACTATCCAAGTGGGTTTGCACGAACCTTGGTTCCTTGGTGTTCCGAAATGGATCTGAAAAATATTCGTTAGCACATGTTTTCCTTGCCCTAGTTTTCCTTCGCGAATTCTGACACTGTGAATCTTTAATTGTTACTAAACTACTATTTGGCGAGCTATTACTAATATTTTCATTAAATAATCTTTTTATTTTATCATCACTTACATCTTCCACAAATTTACACGGTTTTAAACGATTTACGTGTACGCGTGTTACTTTCTTTCGGTTTATTTCCTCGACCGTTGCGTTTACGTCTCGCAGCTCCGTGATCCTGTATGGGAATAATACCTTCCTGTAACATTTCGTCAATGGTTCTCGCAAAATTTCTTGTTTTTTTTTTAAACGGTACTCTATATGGTGCTTTATAAATTGGTGGGTTATCTCCTATTTCGATTCGATGCTTAATTAACTCGGTCGCTTTCAATGCTTTTCCTTTTATGCTAAAAATATCCTCATATTTATCCAAAAATTCTTAAAATTATTTCTTTCTTCTTCTTTGAGATGTTGTAGCTTATATTCCGCTGTATAGGTTTTTGTTTTATGTGATATGTCTTGACCTATCAATTCCGTAGCCTCCGCCAATTTTATGATTGGGGTATTTTTATGTATGGTTTGAGGTATTGGAGATGCATTTAATAGACGCACGACAATATGCGGTTTATCTGTGATTTGAGTATGATCTGGTATTGAAACTATAGAACGAGCAACAAAAATTCCTATAGGTAGGTTGAGTGGTTCACACACTTTTACGCCGGCAGAGTTCCGGATATCCACCGCAACGCTCAAGTCGCAACCGTGAAATGGTGGTATGTACAATTGGTCTCGCATCCTGACTAGGTTCGGTCCTTTAAAAGTATTCCCCTTTCCAGAGCTAACAACTTGGTTGCTCGCTTCTTTGTCGTCGAGGAGTGCAACTATGGGTTGTTTGGTTTTGTCGTGCTGTCCTTCTTGTCTATTTGTGTCCTTATCCACAATGTTCAGATTGTGTGTCCTGTAAAGCGGATCGAGGTCATTCCACGTATCAAATGCAGAGTCGCAAACTGGTACCGATTGCAATATAGGGGAGTCCGTCGGTAGTGGAATACCACAATTCTCACTGCTGTGAGACATCGGAACATAGTCTAACTTATTCTCACGTACCAAGACAGCTGGACGTGGAGTACCACAATTCCCACTTCTGTGAGACATCGGAACCTCGTCTCTTGTACTCTCACGTGGCCTTCCTGGACATAGAGTACCACAATTCCCACCGTCGTAGGACATCGGATTATCATCTATTGTACTCTTGCGTATCTCTCCTGGTCGTGTAGTACCACAATTCCCACCGTCGTAGGACATCGGATCATAATCTCTTGTACTCCCACACCCTTTTCCTATGAGAGAATACGGTCCAGACTTCCCAGAACTTTCATACTTCATCCACTCTTCATTTTCTTTTTCGCTTCTTTCACTTTTCCTAGGAACGGCTCCTGACATATTTACCTGCGCTAATTTCTTCCCTATGTCACTAGACCTACATTGCAATACATTTACGTCTTGTGAGCTTGATAGCTGGCCATGTTGGTCAGACGGGTTTTCACTCTGTTCCAGGTCATTGTTGTCTATGACCCGGTGGCTTGGTATTAAATGGTCATTTGACAGTATCATGGCGCACCCCCTAAGTGTCATCACATCCCTTCCAAAGTCAAGTATTGGTTGAAACTTTTCCAAAAAGTCTATTCCTAGTAGGCCATCTGAAGGAAAGTTCAACGAGTCTTCACAAATTAGACACTGATGTCTGATACTTTCTTTCGGTAATTCAAACGTGACTATCGTTGACCCTTCCTTACTTAAAATATTTCCTGAGATATCCGTAAGTATATAATGCGATTCTTCGTCGATCTTTAAATTGAATTTAGATATAACGTTTCTCTTAACTAATGAAACCGATGCCCCTGTATCTAAGAGCCATGTCGTCGCTATTCGGCCTATAAACAGGTCGACATACTTCGCGTTATTGCCATCGATGTGGCATATAACGGTTTTAATTACCTTCGGTACTACTATCTCCTTTGCTGATCGCCGGTGCGCGAGTAGTTTAAAGAACACATTGGTCCATCCTTTCCGCAGTGGAAACAGAATTGTTTTCCAGGACTTCTGCAACCCAGTCGGAAATGTCCTTCCTGGCCGCATCTACGACAGCGGTTTCTCATGTAAGGGTAATCCTGCCTATCTACCACATATCCGTTGGTTCTTCTTCGATAATTGCCCTCGTGGGATCCATATCTTCCTTCGTTTTGTTCAGACCGTCTTGGGTTTTGCTCGTATCTACTGGGGTAGACTTCTTGCTGTTCTTCTCTTCTGTTTTGAGTAATGTTGGGTTCTTGTACCCCTACCTTTCTTATGGTTGCCCTTCTGGTGTCGTACAAGGTTTCATTAACCATACGAGATACTATATCTTCGCAGGCTTCGGCTTCGCGTAAGACATCCTCCATTGTATTGAATTCTCCTCCTCTCAAAACTTCATTTGCCAATCTACCTTCTATGCCAGCCATAAATTGTTCCACCAGCAGTAGCTCACGGTGGTATAACTGTGGAGGTGCTAAGTTATTCATTGGAAACATCTTGTTTGCTATTACTTTAAGTCTTTGGGCATATTCACCAAGGGTCTCATCTGGGTTTCTAATGCACCTTTCTAGCTCTTTCTTTCCCATTCTTATCGTTAGTCGTTTTCCGAAAACACTTCGAAGCCAATTTTTCAATTCTTCCAGGTTTGTAGGCCGTTCTTGTGGCATTAATGCATTATAATACTCTCTCGCTTTTCCTCTAAACTTCATGATTATAGTTCTCATCGTCTGTTCTTGAGACCATCCATGGTAGGAACCCAAATTTTGCAATGATGTCAAAAACATTTCGTAGTCTGGCCCTCCATTAAAAGTTTCAATTTGTGACAACTCTGTGTTCGAAGTCAGTGCTAGCCTTCTTAGATGAATATTCATCTCGTCAATAGCTGATGGGGTTCCTTCATTTGACCCCGATGTTGTCGAATTTTCTTGCATGTTCATCTGCACTCTCGGATTACTTGTCGTTGGGTTGGTTTCCCCACTCCTATTTGTTGATTCGTTATCAAACTCATCCATGTTATTTCCGTTTTTTTTTCCTTAATTATTTTCTTCCAATACTTAACTTTAATTGACTAAATGCACTTCCTTGGTTCAATTACCGTCTTTCTGTCGCCTTTTTTGTTTTAACGTTTATTTTTAAATATATACACTTCTATTATACCTATCACTATTCACCTATTACCTATCTATTCCTTCCTAATACTTTTATACCTTAACTACAACAATATCAAATCACTCGTATCTGATTAAAATAACACTACAACACTATATTGAACTAAACACAAAGCACTATTTCACCGATTAATCCGTGTTCACACCACTCACCTGAACGACGGCGCGTCGCGGTACTAGATTATCTAATGGTTATGCAATTATTATAGGGCAAGAAAAATAAAACATATAAACAATAGAAAAAAAAAATTCAGCAAAAATCCTGAAAACAAGAATTAAATATAGCACTTTTAATTAGCAAATATGCTATAGCTGGACTCTGAAAAAGAAACTTCAATTAGTAACGCATCTCCGAAGGCACGCCCTCCTATAAAAATAAAAAAAAAATCTGTCAACTTTGTATTTTTCGAATTTCCTTGCTTCTTAAATCCGTTGCCCGAGCTGAAAACCCTATTTCTATTGTTCTCTTATTAATCCTAATTCCTATTATTTACCAAGTTACATTATTCCTAATTTTTTTTTCTTTTTAACAATATCCGACCAACCATTCTTGTCATTGAAAATTTACAATTATTATTAATACTTTATTTCCAAAACTTTACACTCTTTCTTTATTATGTGGCTAATAAATACCCATAAACAGTACCACTACTATACCCTTGTTCAATAAAAGAGATTTGACCCATATTTTATTACAGGCGCCTAACTGCAGGTGCCACTTGTTATAGTGACCTACTACCATAGTAACGGTTCCTAATCGGTTTTATGAGGGTTACTGAACTAAAATAAATAAACCAAGCAAAAATAAAAACATGCCCTTAACTTTAAGTCTCTCTTAATTTATCTATTAACGGAGATATGAAAAAAATTGAATTATTTAATAAACTTTATAATGACGATTACATGTTACTAACTACTTCCTTTTTGTTTACAAAAAAAAATAATAATGCCCAAAGTAATTAAAAAAAACTTTTTTCTTTTTTCTTTCAAAATTCTGTTTCTTATCAAAAAAAAACTCTGTGGTTTTACAAATTGTCTAACTATTGTGGTTTACGTGAATAATGGCGTACCTATTACCCCTACGGATATTTACAATAACAAGAATCGTTTCGGGTCTAGAATATTTTTTTTTATTACAAAATAGTAGATATTCACACTTTACTCTAATAACATTGTTGCATCTTTTTCCTTTGAATTTCCTTATAATTTCATTTTCATTCCAAATTAATGCTCAAAAAAAAAATTCTACGGTATCTGCATTTACTTTCTGTTAATTATTGACGCAACCTTTATGAAACAACTTTAATCACCAGCTTTCCATAAAAATTTAACTTAATCTTTCTTTTCGTGAAAAAAACAAAACAATAACAATGATAAATTTGAATACGTCTATAAAAATCAACTTTTGCTTATTCTAATTCCTATAACTTATTACCGGCTAGCTAACTATCCCTAATCTTGGTTTATGATGCACCGTTAATTGACTGTAGGCCGAGCGAGGCATACGTGGATTCTGTAAGAGGAAATCGCGAGACAGAAATAATTCGCGTCGCGAGCACAGAGAATTTCTATATCTAATAAAAAATACATTTCACCTACCTTTTTCCTGACGAACCATCTTGAACTCGCAGTCATCACGAAGGAGGTCGTAGCCACTATTTTTCACACGTTTTTAGGTTACGGGGGAATAATTATTTTCATTGATTAAAACACGAGATAAATACTAATTAATTTTATTGGCGAGAGATACTTAAATTCATGACCATAAGTTGGTCCAAAGTTACTAAAGAGACAATTATGAGAATTAGTTTACAAGTTATTAAACAAAATGAAGCTAATTAATTAGTAAAGAGTAACAGCTACTCAGTTCCCTATCAAGCGGACTCTCATCAATAGCTAGGCGCGCAAAAACTATTATTTACTTAAACAACCCCGTAACCATGAAACCCGAATTTTAGTTGAAAAACTTACTCTGAATACTAATATTTGAAACCACTGCTTATTAGAAGAAGAACCGATCCCGAGCGAAGTTGGAAATTAACTAACTCAAATTTGGAAATAATTTTCAAAGTTACAAACGAAATTAGTGTCGCATAGTGAAAGGCTTCCGGATTGGTTCGGACACCGTGAGGTGACCGTACCACCCTTAATCTTACTGGAACCTAGCAAATCAGAAATGAGAACATTTTACTAAGCGAACCAAGAAGGGCGTATCCCTTTTTATTACAAATTTGACTTCCAGTTAGTGCTGCCCTCTGGGTAAATTTGAAAGAGTTTACTTAAATTTAATTATGCGATATATCCGCGACTAGCTATGTAATTAGAATCCGCGCCATACAATATTAAGTCTGATCTCTCGAGACAGGTAAAGGTCGGGTTACAATCATGAACTTTGGACTTTTCAGGGATGGAAAAACCCGCCAAAAAACCATCATCCAAAGCCATGTCCTGTTTCCAATTTCTTATCTAATAACATAATTTAACTAAACTAAATACGTTGTTTTATATTTTTATATTTTTGAACGAGTAAATTTAATTTCGTGTCAGAAAGTTTTGTGTATAACATGTGTTAAGAACCGTTGCCTTTTGCAAAGGCCTTTCAAAGAAGGACATCTTTTGTCCTATTGATTTATATATCCTGGTAAATATTTCTTAAGTGAATCATTAGAATGTATTGAATTTAAAACGAAATAGACTTATTTTTCTGAAGTGGCTAAGAATTTATTACTTCCTTCATGTCAAATATAAATTACTAAGACCCCCTTGAATAAGGTACTGTTACAAAAGTACACAAATAGACAACAACAATGCCGTATTTATTTTTTCCCCAGACGATTACTCAATTTCTAATAAAAACATTAAATTTGAATGTAAATTAAAAGTTTAGTAAAATGAACCATACATTTCGAAAATATAATTTTTCTTGCAACAATTTAATTTTTGTACAAAAAATTATTTTTTAATTACTGGTACCTACGACCACCGTTCGTGCTACATTTTTAATAATAGAACCGTTTTAGTTAAGTTCCAGAATCGGATTTCAAATAGAACAAGCTGTTTTGAATAATACTAAAACATCGCCCTGTATATTTTTTCTTTAGTGATTTATCGGCTAACAATATTTCTTGTTTATTTTTGATTAATTTAGTTTCATTTATGGTTGGCTCCTTTTTGCAATTTCTCAAATTTAAGAGGAAGTGATACATGACAAACAGAAAGACCTGCGGGGCGTCGGGTGAAGCGGAGGTATATTATTCGCTACTGATAGGCGTGGTCTAAATACTACGAATACATTATTACTTAGTCGTCAATCCGTTCCTAGACCGAAATTTATTACTTGTGTCCAGATGTTGATCTATGTCGAACACTTACGAGGGGGAGTCTAAATTCGGTATGGCGGTACCGTTGGTGGAACTGTAAAATAACAAAAAATAAGAGCATGTTGTAGGATAGGAAGCAAACCGTTGGCGAGTTTCGTATATAATATGCGACTGTAATAATGGCCATACGCTATTCTATTTTTTCTACTCCCATTATATATTAATTATCTTAAATGAAAAGGAACTTTTTTTACAACATATTAATTAATTAATCTTTTTTGTTATTAACGTTTAAACAATTCAAAATATTTTGACAGTTGTCAAAATAACTGTCAACTTACCTAAAAATACTACTACATGTAGTCTGATTATAGGGAACAGGCGTTTTTATCGCTGTCAAAAGGACAAATTTTATATAGGAGTTAATTTAGCATTGTGAAAATCACTATCATAATAAAATTCATGAAATAGTTATTTATGCAACAAGTGCGTAATAGTGATACTTTTTTCACGAATGTGAATTTTGTTTGACAATCACATGAGCGAAAAAAGCACTTTACACACTAGTTGCATACAATATTTTTTCTACTACCATAATATTTATGTACAAAAATGGATTGCTCATGAGAAAAAGCTGTTTTGCAAGTTTTTTAAGTTAACCAGTTTTAACTTTAACTAGATTTTTGGCACATAGAATCTTGGCAAGATAAGAAACATAAGGATATTGCAAAAAAATATCGTACACATGCGCATAGGCTATTTTCCAACTTTTCTTTTACTTTAGGTATGAGGAGATTTTTAAATTAAACTCATTTGTCACTTTTTATCTTTCTGTCTTTTATTCAAAAGTAGGATAAAATATGGAAAATTAGTGAAAAGTAGGAAAATTATGGCAAAAGACGGAAAAACAGGCAAATTAGAGAAAAAAAAGGGAAAAACATGAAAAAAAAATTGCGAAAAATATGAAGAAATACGGCAAAATAGGGAAAATAGACAAATATAGGAAAAAATAGGGCAAAATAGGGAAAATATGAAAAAACGGGGAAAACAGAGAAAACTGGTGAAAAAATAGAGCAAAATGGGAAAAAATACGAAAAAAATGTGAAGAAAATAAGAAAAAAAAAAGAGGAGAAATGTAAAAATGGAAAAAATAGAAAAAAATGAGAAAAAAATAGGAAAAAATTGGACACAATTGAAAAAAATAGGAAAAAATGAAGAAAGGAAAAAAGGAAAAAATATAAAAAAATCAGAAAGATATGTAAAAACGGATAAACCTGGAGAGAAATAGGGAAAAATTGGGAAAAGGTTAAAATATGGAAAAATAGGGCAAAATGGAGAAAAATAGGAAAGACTAGGGCGAAATAGAGACAAATGGGGAAAAATTATCAAAAAATAGGAACAAATGGTAAAAAATGTGTCAAAATGATGAAAAATATGGAGTAAAACAGGGTAAAATAGGAAAAATAGGGGAAAATGGGGACAAATTGGAAAAAAACAGTCAAGATTAAAACTTTGAAAAAAAATAATGTAAAATAAAAAAAATAGAAAAGAACAGGAAAAACTGGAAAAATTTGAAAAAATCAATTAAAGCATGGTCGTACAGGTATTCAGCTAGAATTTAGTATAAAACTGTTTTATTTTTCGACACACGGAAAGTGGAAGAGGCCACGTGACTTGCTTTGTTGTCATTTAGAGAATTACCGAACGAAAATATTTATCAGAGGAGCGCATCTGTTCTACTTTTTTCAAATTTATCTAGAGAAAAAGTGGATAGTCGTATCACTTTTACTAAAAATAATTCTAAAAAAATACAATAAACGCGCTCTCAACAATTAAATACAGAATCGATAGGTGAAAACCGCAGCTTCCCAGCTTTAATATTAACGGAGCGCCCGTCCAAAAACTATTTCAGGCAAGATATATAATATTTTGTATTGGCACCTCTTAATAGGGGCATTGGCAAGTTTTATTAAATTGCAGTGTCGCCTCTGTGCTGAATATACGTTCTTTTCATAATTATATTCTTCATTGTGACCACATTGCAATAATTTTTTTTTTCATTTATTAATGACAAGTAAAAGTAGAATTGTGTGTGCAGCAAAAAATTGACCAAAACAAATATAAAAATTGTTTTCATCGGTTTCTAGCTAAATTCAAACGTAAATGTTTGGTCATGTATTACTTTTATTTTTGTTATTTTGAGGTTTCCTGATTTTTTTTCTTTCCTATGTATGAAATAATAATAATTTAATTTTTCACGAAAATTATAATTCTTTACCCTCGTAAACATTGTAAAAAGTAAATGAAGTTCATCTCTATTCATAAATGATTAATTCCTTTGAATTCTGATAGCGGCGCCACTATCCAGATATAAAATGTTGTAATGTAAGGGTTTCGTAGTCCCTAACTTTTAAAGTTTATTTTTTATAATTAACGGATGAAAAAATTTGTACGTGTTGGTAAAGATCTGATCTATGTTCCTTACCCCTCAATTTTTCGAAATTTGATTTGGTTCTTTTCTAAAAAAAATGTGAAAATAGTCAAAAAACTTGGAATTTTGCGATTTTTTTTTGAAAAAACCAAATCAAATTTCAAAATGGCGAGGGGTAAGGAACATAGATCAGATCTTTACTAACACGTACAAATTTTTTAATCCACTAATAATAAAAATTAAACTTTAAAAGTTAGGGACTACGAAACCTTTGCATCCACTGTTTTATAGTATAGTACAACTTCCTCTTAAAAGCGAAATGTAAGTTTGCAGGTTGTTTTAAATTTTAACTTTATTTTTTATTTTCATTAACTCCAAAATAGAAGTGATTATTACTGTAGTTTTTTTTTTCGATAAAATGACAATACCAATAAATCACTAATGAAATATTATACACTCCGATGTTTTGTATTATTTAAAACAGCCTTTTGACTGCTGATTCTGGAAATTAACTAAAACGGTTGTATTATTAAAAATATAGAACGAGTTGTGGTGGTACTAGTAATTAAAAATTAAATTTTTGTACAAAAATGACATTTTTGCAAGAAAAACTATATTTTTTTTAATCTATGATTAATTTTGCTAAACTTTTAATTTATTGTCAAATTTGATGTTTTTATTAGAAATTGAGTAATCGTGTGGGGGAAAAAATAAATACGCCATTTCTGTTGTATACTTGTGTACTTTGTAAAATACTTATTACAGTTTTCAAAAACCATATACAAGGTAAATTTTTTTTTATAAAAAAACGAACTATTTTTTTAAGACCGGACCTAATTTTTTTTAGCGTGAATAAATCAGTTAATTAGGTGGTAGTAGTGTAACGTTTTATAAGAAAATATGAGACAAATCGAACTTACCGTTCAAAAGTTATGAGCAAAAAAAATTTCAGTCAAAATTCACACCTATACCTATTAATAAACTTATTAATAAACAATGGGAGCAGACACCTTTTAATAGTCATTTGATATTCACCATAGGAGCCTGAATACGAGGTAGGAGTATATACAGTTCCTCATGACTCACCCTGTATATGTAGGCATTAGTAATTACTTTTTTCATTTAAAATTAGATATTTAGTAAACATACGTATTTCTTGTGAGAGATAGAAAAGGACACAATGAATGAAGTAAATGCATTTTATTCTTTTGACTATATATTACAATAAAATATGTTTGTTACCAAAACAACCTACTCTTAAATAAAATGAAAATCCAAAATAATAACTGCTCGGATAAGGTAACAAAAAATACTAGCTCTTTTTTTATCAAAAGAAAACTTGGTTATTGTTTGAAAACATATTATTATACCGAAATCCTATCAGAAACTACTAGAACTATAACTAAACTATATCTAAAAAAATACTCTTATGTATTATTATTGTTACGAGGTATTTTGGATAACTCAAAAAAAAAGAACTAAACAACTTGAAATAGTAATATTAAAATTTACTGTGGGGTGTAGCTTCCAATATACCTCAATAACGTAGGGTTACCAGAAATTAAAACCAACTAGTTCAACAATAAACGTAACAAATTTATTAAATTCACCAACATTTAAAAATACCAAAATTCTCAAAATATAATTATACAAAATTATACTTACACTAATCGACACATTGGACTGCTGAGGACAATCGTTTTTCAGGAGAGGCACTTATACTTTTCATCTACTCTTAATCGAGTCCCGAATATGACTATCCCCAAAAATATCTCTACGGCTTTCGAACTAACCACCGAAAAAACCGCTTCCACCTGACTAAGCGAAAATAAGGTTCTTTGTTCACCTTGCAATGACTTAAGTTTACATAAATAAAAAAGTGTTTTTAAACAAATATTGTTTTAAAATTTTGAAATTTGTTCCATATCGTGAAGCGTGTTGGAGATTGTAAATAAATTAAAATTAAATAATGTCATATACAGGACGACTCTTAATTATCGCTTACCCAAGTCGTGGATGGAAAATTATCGTAACATATGCCTCCCCCTTCAAAATGACTGCCCTCAGTCCTTGAATAAACTAAGCTTAATTCAAAATACAACAAAAAAAATATACTTCCAGTGAAGTACTACCCTGCTGACTCTATATAATGCAAAAAATTTATATTCTTCTGCGTCTCCTCTGGTTATTCTAAGCCTGGGCTGGATAGGTCTCTATACTTCATGCTTTAGTGTCTTGACTTCGCATTTTTCCGGAACTCACAGAAAAGTACCGCTATCTAACATCTGATGGCTTCTCGGATTCCATTTTATTTCGTCGTCTATTTGCGTCAGGGTCTCTTCAGTAGATTTTAGTGGTAAGTGACTCATCTGTCGATGTGGATGTTGATTTGGATTGTTAAAGCTCAATTATTATAATTTTCAGAACATCTTGTCGTTATTCATCGATTGTTACTTAGGATCTCGTAGTTCCAAACGACTAGTGTAATCTCCTTGTATTATTGTGACATTATAATCGTATTCTCCGAGATTTCTCTATCTGTACCCTTTCTATAATCATCTTTGGCTCTGCTCTCACGCATCGTTCGATTCAGCACCAGTCTTTTCTGTTTGTCCAGATACTTTGCTTAGTCAAGACCTTGGTTGGGTTTTCTTCTTGATTCCAGCTAGTGGCTCCATCCAGAGGTAGTCCGCCATTACAAACTTGAAAAAAATGCAAGGGTAGTACTTTCAGTTCACTTTCAAATTATAATAACTTAGCTAAATAAACATTTGATTTTACCAAAAAACTTTAACTTGTAAATTATTTATCCCAACATTATTAATTTATATCAATACTCTTTTATCTTTGTTTATTAGTTTTTCCTTAATACATTTATAAAGAAAAATCTACAACTAAATTACTTTTCCGCTTAACATAATGTACCTATATAGATATATTACCCTCAAGTCCTAATTTATTTTTCTTTCTTTTTTACTCTACCAAATATCTTCTTTTTTTTTATACAAATCTCTATACCTTTATATTATATTAAAATATTACCCACGATATTTTATTATTTTGATATGTATTACAAAAAAATTACACCACATTCATACAAAACTTTCAAACATTAACCCAGTTAATTAATCCTATTTACGACATTTATACCAACACCCCCTCCAGACCTTTACTATCGCTTTTGTTTTTCCCCCTCTTGTACTCTAACCGTACACTGATGGGATTCTCCATCCGCCAACAGATCTTTATCCTCCATCTCCAGTACAATTATCTTTTGACCCATGGGTTGCCTTTCAGTATTGGTGGTAGATGGTCCCAAAGTTTAAATCCACCCCTATTGGCCGAGAGACTGCTTATGTATTTCTTTCTCTCATCATGGATACTACAAAAGACTTCGGTCGGCTTCTTATATCAATTTCAGGATCGAGCCCCTGTAAATTCGATCTGGACGAACTATTTGCATATGTGTACTGGAATGCCAAACCTATATAACTTACAAATACAAAATTATTATATTAATCTTACTACATATATTTGTTCAACATATCGAAATTCTAAAAAAAAAAAAAAAATTAATGAATGTACTATACATCCCTATAAATAACTATAAATATGGGCCTTATCTCGATGAACACTTTGTTTCTTTTTTTTCAACCTAGCCATTATGACTTTCTTACCTCTGGCCCAAAACAACTTATTAAGGGGCCATATTTATTTCTTCTTGACCAAACCCATCGGACTGCTCCAAGGGGAGTGACAAGGTCTTATGACTTCGTGCTTCAACATCTTGCTTATCTGTTCCTCTTTTATCTCACGTTCCTTCTGGGATACTTTATATGGGCTACTTTTAATTGGGTCAGCGTTCCCTACGTCGCTTTTATGGGACGTTAGTGATGTGTGTGCCATTCTCCTTGCGGATTTTGAGAATACATCATTGTATTCCTCTAGCAGAGCTTCAAATTTTTTCCCAAATTTCCCGGTTGGAATATGTTCAATATCATGGTCCTTTAGCGTCACTTCCTCGCTGTCTGGTATCGTGTATAGGACCAAAATTTCCTCTTCTGGTACCGCTGCTTCTGAATACCATCCCATTGTGGTACCCCTAAATAATTTAACCTCTGTACGGTTACAATTTGTTAACTTTAGAGTTATTTTCTTGTCTTTTAAGTTCACCTCCCGAAGAGTCCCTTTTTTACAAAAAACATTTCATTACTTGTAACTACCCAATTCTCTTCTTCTTCTGGTAATGTAATGTCTATGTTATAATCCACCCAAGGCTTTAATACAAAGTCCTTGGGGAGTCGTATCTTTCTAGATACTTCCTTTTCTTCGTTTCCTTGTTGACTTCGCAATTTACCTCCTCTTCGGGGCTCTTTTCATTTATAACTTCCGGTAACTTTCTTCCCAGAGATTCCTTTTTCTCCATGTTTGACACCGTTTGCGGAATTGTTTCCGTTGTATCTTCCAATATACTGAGATACAAATCCAACATTTTTCTTACATCCTCTCCTTTTCTGCCTTTTTCTTCTGTCCGCTTTTCCTTTTGAAGCTCTATTTCCATCTTAGGCCTTTTCGATGTGACTTTTCTCTCATTTTCCGAGACTAAATTTTTCGCCGCTCTTTTTATATTCAGGAGGCATTCCTCCCTGTATAACTCCTTATAGTCTCTTGACCAGTCCGTGATATTGTCCGTGTTTTTAGACGGTTGTATTATCGGAATAAAAACTTTTTGTCCCTTGTCCATTAGGACAATTTGGTTATTACAAAGATCAATTATCGCCTTGTATTCTCTTAAAAAGTGCATACCTAATATCATAGGTATCGGCAATTTTTTAACCACTAGTGCGTCACAGGTGGTGAAAATTTTTCCCACACTTATTTTTACTCTGCTGCTTCCTAGTGATGCCACTCGTGTATTTCCCACTGCTATCAGTGGACGACTTTTTCTCTTATCAATATTATTATCGACATAGACCCCGCTAATTATATTGCAGGCTGACCCAGTATCCACAATGGCTTGTATATTTACCCCGTTAATATACATGTTTATTGTGAGTACACCATTGTGCTGAGTGCCTTAGTCGTAAGGGCGAGACTAGGGTCTATTTGCCGAGCCTTTCGTCGTTTACGCACACGGCGATGGCAATTTCCTTTCAGCCTATAACGGCAAATTGCAGCATAGTGACCAGGCTTGTTACAAATATAACACTTCGGCCTTCCATATTGTGTCCTATTCATTGGGACATGTTGACCTCTTTCTCTATAAGTGGCTCCTTGAATTTGTGTTGGGTTTCTCTGTGGTCCTCTTTGTGGTTCCTTGAATATTTCGCGATGAGGGGAAGGATGGTACTGCAGTCTGTCGTCCGAGTAAGTGCCTCTTCCTCTAAATCCTTGATATTCTGTATTTTCGGTAATTCTCCTGCCTTTTCCTATTTGTGTTTCTTGTGATGCCGGTGTGCATAATGAAATATTTTGGCTATCCTCCATCAGTGGTCTTACCATATTATTATTAATATTTGATGTCCTCGCATGATTAGTGATGTCCTCTAGTCTAAACACGATTTCCTTGAATTTTTCCATTGTCATGACGGTATCCCGCAACATCCTGTATGCTGTATATAATTCCGGGTTTAGTCCATTTTCAAAAAAATTTTTGAACTCTTCTGGATCCAGTGTCGGGTCATATTCATAATATAACGACTGTAGGTCATAAAAGTAGGCCTTAATGGATTCTCCACTTTTCTGTTTTCTTGCTAACAGTCGACTTTCCAAATTTCTCTTCATATCCCCTTCCTCGAACTCTTCCAAGAAATCCTTTTTTATGGTCTCCCAGGTTTTTGCCTGGTTCCCAGCGATGTTCTTAAATACATTGAACCACATATTCGACGCTCCCTCCAAGTAAGACCTAAAATATGTTATTTTGAGGCCTTCATTCCATCCATTTGCGATAGCTGTACGCTCGTAAATGTTCATAAATGTATGTGCATTCCCTGTATAGTTTTACTATAAAAACAAAACTATGTACTGCTATATTTGCTTATTATTGCTATTATTTAAAGACAACAAAATATTCTATTACTCTATTAAGTCTGTTATGATTAGATATCAAAAAAATGATTTACGATCATAGAGAAAAAATAATCCAAAATTTTATACCAATAAAATAATTTTAAAAAATCTTCTGCAAAACACACAAATAAAATAAATTGTTAACTCAAAATTTTTAGTCAACGAAGAATTAAATAAAATTTAAAAAAATGTAAGCAGATATGATGCAATAAATTCTTAATAGAAACGAAAATTATTTTACTATTTATTTATTTTTCAAAATTATTGCCAAATCACTAAACCTAAAAGAAATATAATAAATTTGTTAATTTCCGTTTAGTGAACTAGCTTCTTTATTTTATCAAAAAAAATTTAAATAATGAATTATAATATGAAATAAAATTAAACACTGGCATATCAGTAAAATTCCGTAAATAACGTCCCGATTACTTATTACGAATTTATCTAACTTCTGGTAACCTATTAATCAATACTTTATTTAAAAAATATGTATATATTTTTACAATTACCCTTTTACTTTCATTTATTTTCTGTCAGCAAATGACTAACCTTGAAATTTTTGTTTCTTGAGTATTATATAAGCTAATTAAAATATATTATTGTAAATGAAGCAAAAAAAAATATTTTCTGCAATTAGTTGACCTTGAACTAATTGTATTATATTACCAAAATATCAAATTTACTGCAAGTCTAACAAATAAAATTAATCGATTTTCTCTATTGCAAAAATATTCACTTTTACGGAAGATTAATTGCTGGTTAAAATTTAAAAGTATATTTTGAATTGAAATTAAAATAAAAACGACTGAAAAACAGTAAAATAAAGATTAAATTAGTTACGATAATTATTTATTATTGGAATAATTATGAAGAATTATTCCCCAAGAAACGAAGCCGCACCTCCACCATATGTTACGAGGTATTTTGGATAACTCAAAAAAAGAACTAAACAACTTGAAATAGTAATATTAAAATTTACTCTGGGGTGTAGCTTCCAATATACCTCAATAACGTAGGGTTACCAGAAATTAAAACCAACTAGTTCAACAATAAACGTAACAAATTTATTAAATTCACCAACATTTAAAAATACCAAAATTCTCAAAATATAATTATACAAAATTATTAGATTGATCGACTTACCTGTAAGGATGATCGATCGAAATTATTCTAGCTGTTGTCCGTAATGATTATCACACCCTGTAGTTTGCATGATTCATGCAGGCCAGCACAAATACCAAGATAAATAACAGCAAAAAAACCTTATCGCTCCTGACTCGATACCTGTTTTATACTCATTGCATTCGTTTGAGTAATTAGATCGCGAAAGGGAAGACAAGGGTTGGGAGGGTTGTGATAATCATTACGGACAACAGCTAGAATAATTTCGATCGATCATCCTTACAGGTAAGTCGATCAATCTAATAATTATTCGGCGCTGTTGTCCTACATGATTATCACACCCTGTAGATGTACCAAGTAAAAGGAAAACACTTGCGATCTAATTTCGTTGTATTGCGATTATTACTGTTTTTGAAGAGAGAAAAACAAAACTTGTTTGCATAGAAAATATAACTCTATTCTAAGAACAAAATATATTTATCTTTTTATAACAGAATATAACTAATACTTTATGAGTTACCTAACTTTATATCTAGAAATAAGTATAATATATTGATATGGTTTTTTAGTTATATGTGTAGTTTTAGTTCTGTTTTTGTATGTATTGTGGTTGACAGTGATGGAAAGGTGGAAGGTTATTGTCAAATGTAAGTTTGACAATGAAAATGAGGTTATGAAAAAAGTTTAAGGTGCGTGTGAATGTATGTAAATGTGTTAAGATTTATTTAAGAATGTTTGTTAGAAGATTATTTTTATTGAATGTAATAATGAGTTCTCAACAATTGTGGTACAAGTAAAAGAAAAAATCTTAGTGTGTTTAGTCATTTAAATTTAGAGATAAAAAAAAAAAATTAATTATCTAGTTAGGGGGAGAAAAACAAATGAAGAAAAAAATAAAAAACAGTTTTGGTTGTTGATTAATAAAAAAAGGTTTGATAAGTAAGATGTCAGATAAAAAATGTTAGAACGAGATGTTTAAAAAATTGTTTTATTATTAAGTAATGGAAGTTATGGTTGAAGAAAAATAAAAGCAATTATTAAAACAAGGGTTTTACTAAAATAATAATAAAAAAAAAATTACAAGAACATAAAAGGAAATTTGACAAGGAAGACAAAGAACAAATTGGTTTGTAGGAGGACGAGGTAGTGGTGAAAATTAGTTTAGACAGGAAGACAGAAATAGGTGGGGATTAAAAAAATTACAGAAGACATAAGAGGGAAATAACTAGGTAGTGATACGGGAAAAGGAAAGAAAGCAGCTGATTGGAGGAAGGACAAGAGAGAGAAGATCAGTTTAAGGCGCCCAAAATTATAATTTTTTTTATTTTAATTTTTTTTGTAAAGTTTATTATTTTTTTTAAAGGAACCTAACCCTAAGAGAGATTAAGAGTTTTCACAATAGCCAGTCCAATATAATATGTATCACATTTTTGTAGAAATTACTGATCTTGCAAACCTATCATTGTTTGAAGTTATTGATCTATTGTAAATGTTTGCAAACATATTAGATCTTTCGGACCAATCTGCTGCCTTTCTTAAACTTTCTATATGTACCCCAGCACGAAACGCGGCCAAAGTACTCGCATGTCTCGTGCTGTGAGTGGAGAATTTTGAAATATCTACTCCACTGTTTTTAAGTGTAACTTTTATCCAAAGACTTAAAGTATCTTTGGGCCTTTTAAATGTAACGAAAAGATTTTTTTTTTGTTCCCCTGCTGGTCTCAAAGGAAGTTTTGTTAATGTAAAAATTAAGTGTTTTAACCACACATAAATTTGGTATAGCCTCTAATTTAGGTAAAACAATGAGTGGTTGAAGCTTTTTGTATCCCGAGGTTTTTATTCTATCGGGAATACGAATCTCAATAGTGTCATCGGAGCGATGGATATCATCTAATGATATCTTTGAAATAGATTAAATTCTGTGTGCTGAAATAAGAGCAAGTAGCGTAATTAATTTGTAACTAAGAAATTCTAGTCAAATTATCTAAAGGAAATAATTTTTCCAGGTAATTTAAAACAACACTCATGTCCCAGGTTGCGGCATATTTTGGTTGTGAAGGTTTCAAATTATAAGCTCCTTTAAAGAATCTTTTTAATACATCCTCATCATATTTGCTGATGGGTATTAATAAGGAAAGAGCGGCCCTATAAGTGTTTATGGTTAAACTATATTTGAAGAGATTTATCTTTTATTCCTGACAGAAAACCCACCATCTTTTTTTTTTTTACACAAATATTATATTGCTTTAAAGTGCTATCACTTAATGATGCCAACAATATGGGAGTCTTCTGGAAAATTGGATGTTATCTGGAAAGACGAAAAATGAGTCAATCTTTAGCATTAAATTTTAAGGGTTTTGGGATTAATATCTTTTGTAATATGGGATACCAATACTGGCTAGGCCAATCCGGTACTACTATTATTCCCCCTGCTTTATCCTCAATTATTTTTCCTAGAACCCTTCCCACCAACGAGAAAGGAAGGAAGGCGTATAAATAAAAGGATCCCCAATAAACAGTAAAGGCATCTACAAATGTAGATTCCGGGTCGGGAAACCACGAGATAAATTTCTGACATTTCTTATTTTGATAAGAAGCGAAAAGATCGATCTGAGGATGATCAAATTTAGAAATAACCTCATCAAATATCGACGATTTTAGTTCATACTCTGTCCCTCTCATTCTAATCGAGATTCTGAATCAGCTCTTTTGTTATTTGATGAAGAAATGTACGAAGTAAAAATATAAATATTACGCTTTTCGCACCATTCCCAAATTTTATATGTAGTAGTATTTAGATTATTAAAACGGATACTTCCTATTCTATTAATACTTGCTATGGCCGTTATATTATTTATCCTTAGTAAGATATTTTTATCTAAAATGTATTTTGCAAATGATCTTAATCCATTGAACACAGCCATTAATTCCCAATGATTTATGTTAAAATGGCACTCAATTTCATCCCAAAAACCATGGGTCTTTAAAGAACCTAGGTTTGCTCCCCATCCTGTTTTCGAGGCGTCTGAATATATCTCTAAGAAAAACGTTTGTTTTTTAATATTTTGTTGAGCTTTTGAAATGTTTTCTAACCACCAATCTAGGTCTTCTCTTAAATGCCCTGGAATGTTCATGTAAGCACTGTATATAGTTGCCTTTATTTAATAAAAGCGCTATGCACTCTTCTCTCTCAAAATTTTTCAAATGTAACCAGCCATATTTAACGGTCGGATGTGGTCACCAGGGAACCGATTAGTTTTGCAAATTTTCTAATGGGACATCTGTTTTTAATCTTTATCAAATTTATATTTTCTATAATAGATTTTTTTTTTTTTTATTATTGGGCACGCTTATTGACATATTAACACTCAATCTCAAAACCTAAATGCAAAAATTTTTTGTTTTGGCAATAATTCGCTTCTTTTTTTTTGTATTTCCCACAAAACCTAAGTTCATAAGTAAATGCTTGGATAAATGTACATTTCTTTTACACTCCCACATCGAATTTCCTATTATTATTAAGTCATCTAAATAAGCTGAACATACTATATTTAAAAACTCTAAAATTGGTCTAACTATTTTTGTGAATACGAAAGGTGCGATATTTAAGCTGACGGGTAAACAGTGAAATTGAAATTTTTCTGTGTTAAATCTAAACCTTAAATATTTTTTGTAATGATCTTTAATTGGTACAGAAAAATAAGCATGTTTTAAATCAATACTGGTGAATAAACCTGAATTACTAACTAGTTTTAGAATAGTTCTATAATCCTCTAGTCTAAATTTTTCCGGTAATATAAATGTATTTAACTGTTTAAGGTTTAAAATAAAACGAAAACTATCGTTCGGTTTTTTAACTAAGAAATAGGAAGATATAAATTCACCCTGAGTAGGTTTACATTCTGATATAGCTTCTATCTCTATTAAAACTTTTATCACTTTCTTATAATTTAATATTTCGGATTTATTTATAGAAACTTTAGGTTCAAATGACTGAAAATGTATTCTATTCAAAGGAAAGGTAACGCCTGTAATCCATTGTAAAATCCTTTAATTGTTTGTAATTTGTGTCCAACATTCTAAGCATTCTTTTACAAAACAAGCGTATTTGACTGTGCTTTCCTTTTTTTTTCGAATCTCTTTCTTCTTTTCGAATTGTTGGGTCTTTTTCCTTGAGTTGTTTTGAGGGCGCCTGAAGTTTAAATAATTCCTGTTAATAGACTTAGGACGGTGAGTCTGAACCCCCGAAGTTCCTGACCAACCAGAAGGTCCAGGTTGAGGTTCACGAGAAAAATCCGTTGTTACCCTTTTTTTTTAAAGATGAACTGATCCTAAATTCCTTACCAGTTTTTGTCACCGATTCATTGGTTTGGATGGATTCTGTCAGTTTCTTTCAAAAAAGGTCTGATCAAAAAACGTCTATGGTTAGACAAACTATGATGTAAGTTTGTTAAAAGTTGACCACAATCAGCTAAACTAGTTAATATGGATTGAAAACCACCCGCTGTCAAACCCTGAGATAGTTGAGTCTGTAGTTGAGAAATAAAAACATCTTGTTTTTTAGCGTCTCGTGGTATACAAATATCAATTTCTTCATTACACTTAGGTGCTGATAGAAACTGGGAATTTTGTGGTAACAAATATTTTTTAGTTAGTTGTTGCAATGTTTCTGCGGGTACTCCTTTTAAAACGCAATGTTTCCATCTTGTAGTTAATTCTTCATATAAATTATTTCCATATTTTTTGTTTCTTGAGGATTCTCGCCTAACAGTTCTTTAATTTTAAGGGTCTGATTGTTTTCGGTGTTTTGGGATTCGTCATCTGTTACAAAAAAAAATTTCTGTAGCCTCTATAAGAGAGGGAAAAAATACATATATATATATGCATAAAGAACTAGCATATTTAAAACAATGTAAGACAAACGTCTATCACATTTTTAGTTTATAACTACAAGTAAGACAAACGTCAAATACTATCGTAGCTGTCTACGTATCGTGTGAGACAAGAGTCAATCACACTAATCTCAAAAATACATATATATGCATAAAGAACTAGCATATTTAAAACAATGTAAGACAAACGTCTATCACATTTTTATTTTATAACAACAAGTAAGACAAACGTCAAATACTAGCGTAGCTGTTTATGTATCATGTGAGACAAGAGTCAATCACACTAATGTCAAAAATACATATATATGCATAAAGAACTAGCATATTTAAAACAATGTAAGACAAACGTCTATCACATTTTTATTTTATAACAACAAGTAAGACAAACGTCAAATACTAGCGTAGCTGTTTATGTATCATGTGAGACAAGAGTCAATCACACTAATGTCAAAAATACATATATATGCATAAAGAACTAGCATATTTAAAACAATGTAAGACAAACGTCTATCACATTTTTATTTTATAACAACAAGTAAGACAAACGTCAAATACTAGCGTAGCTGTTTATGTATCGTGTGAGACAAGAGTCAATCACACTAATGTCAAAAATACATATATATGCATAAAGAACTAGCATATTTAAAACAATGTAAGACAAACGTCTATCACATTTTTATTTTATAACAACAAGTAAGACAAACGTCAAATACTAGCGTAGCTGTTTATGTATCATGTGAGACAAGAGTCAATCACACTAATGTCAAAAATACATATATATGCATAAAGAACTAGCTTATTTAAAACAATGTAAGACAAACGTCCATTACATTTTTATTTTATAACTACAAGTAAGACAAACGTCAATTACTATCGTAGCTGTTTAGGTATCATGTGAGACAAGAGTCAATCACACTAATGTCATGGAAAAAAATTTACCCACTTCGGACAATTTGAAGTTCTTTTTGTATATTCCGAAGCGTTAATAATTTCACTGCATATTTCGCCCTTCTTTCTTTTCTCTTGTTGAATACTCTCACTCTCACTATCACTGTCCATTATTATTCGCTTTCTTTTTAACTTATTTTTTGGCATTTTCTAATTTTTTTAAAATTAAATTAAAAATTTTTCGATGTTTACTGGCCGGCACAAAAGAATGCAATGAGTATAAAACAGGTATCGAGTCAGGAGCGATAAGGTTTTTTTGCTGTTATTTATCTTGGTATTTGTGCTGGCCTGCATGAATCATGCAAACTACAGGGTGTGATAATCATGTAGGACAACAGCGCCGAATAATTATACTTACACTAATCGACACATTGGACTGCTGGACAAAAATTGGTCTTTTACGACGTAAATTTGCTACATGATGAAAAGTATGCCAAGTTGTAGACAGAGATAAAACTATCATGCCTATATACACACGAAAAAAACTTGCATAAACAAATTAGGAAGGTCCAAAGTTAGTGAAAACATGTTTTTCGCCTCTACAAGCACCAATACTGGTTTTAGCGAAATAAGTATTTAATACTTTTGTCCACGACTGTTTTATAATGAAGCCATTTTTGAAGAATTTTCTAACTTAAAATGGTATATATTATACACTAACAGCAGTGAATAATCATTATTCACTACTTTTTATCACCGCTCTTCCTATGCTTAGCCATTGTGATATAACGATTATAAATTTTATCCATTTTATTAGTAAGCCGCGACTGTCATCCAAATGTCAAATTAATAATTTAAATTGAAATGTCAAACTTTTGACTGCAGAATATTTTATTAAATTTTTACTAAATTGTAATAAAATAATGGATTGAGAAAGTGAAAATGAAATGTGCTTAACACCTGCACCGCCAGAAGTAAATATCAAGCTCCATACAAGTAAATAATTCTAATTTTTATGCCAACAATCAAAAATTTCAACAAATAATCAGAATATTAACGTTAACGTTAATCCTATTCCTGCAATTAACAACAAATTTTTCAAATGTAACTATTATCATAAATAATTGATGTTAAATTGTAATTATATAATATTAATATACTATCTAATTATGTTATAAATATTAAAAATAATGTTCCATCAATGTTTGCCAATAAAAGTTTATTAATAAATACCTACAGTCGTGGACAAAGTACAGTATTCTACTCGCATATAATGGCTATTATTCACACGGGTGTTTTACGACACTCGCCTGCGGCTAGTTAAGAATTGTAATATGGACAATCTGTATATAAAAATGCAAGGAATCGGTCAGTCACAGAGAAGTAGTCCAATTACGGAGGACATCAACCCAATGACGTCGGGAAATGCAGAATTGCATTTCCGTTTAAGAAATTATACTTTTATTTTATATTTTAAATCAATCATATTTTATACGTTGAATAAATCACACGTTTTAAACTATTGGTTCCGTTTTTTGTCCCAAGTATTTTATCTTTTTTTAAAAAGTTACCCTTGCGGGCAAGAATCGTAATTGGTGCTGTGACCAGGATTGGGAAAGCTGTACGACGAAACCCGTGGAAATTTCCAGTGAAGAAAACCACCGAGGACTTCGACTACAGTCTGGTTTCAACCAATTGTTCCCAGAGGCCAAATCCAGGAAGAACACATGCAGCGAACTATCCTAGCTATCCTGTAAGTTTACCTTCCTATTCTTTTTGCCTATATTGTGCATATTTTTTATTTAGTGTTAGATATATATTTGTTTTTTTAAGATTTATTTTATATATTGAAACAAAAGGTTACGTCTATACTTAAATACATTATTTTATTAGTAATAATATTTTTAACAAAAAAATCAAGCTTTGAATTCTTAAAGTAAAATTTAAATTATTTTTAGTAAAGTAAAATGGCTAGAACTTTAAATGATATACCTAGACTTGCTATAGATTTAATTCCAAATTTTGGTGGGGAAGAATCAAAACTTCCTTCATTTTTAAAAGCTAGTAGTGATTTTTTATTAACATACGCTAATTTTGATCAGGGTGATGACCCAATAAATGCTCAGTTATTAAGAGTAATACAATCAAAACTTCAAGATAGGGCTTTAGAAATCATATCTATTAGAGAAGATATTCAAACTTGGCAAGATATAAGAGATTTATTATTACATGAATTTTCTGACAGACGTAGTGAAAAAATTTTGATTCAAGAATTAATTAGACTTAGAATAAATTTAAACGAATCTTATTATGACTTTGGTGAAAGAATTAATAAATTAGTATATAAAATAGCGACAAAAATTCAATTGTCTCAATTAAATAACGTAGAAAAAGAGGTACATATAAAAATTCTTAACGAAAATGCATTAACTACATATTTATCAAATTTGCGAGAGCCTTTAGCTACACCTGTAAAAATTAGGGAACCTACTAACTTAAGGGATGCAATAGCATTGACGCAAACTAAAGAAAATGAATTCATGTGGGAAAGAAATATTGTAGGTACATCATATAATAGAAATTCGCAAAATTGTCAAAGTAGAAATTCAAGGAATTTTGGTAGAAATAATTTTAGAACAAATAATAACGCATGTAATAATTTTAATAATCAAAATAATTTTCAACCCAGACCATCTTTTAATCCAAATAATTTTTCTAATAATAATAATTTTCATGGTAATCAGAATTTTAATAGATTTCAACCTAATCAGCAAAATTTTAATAGATATCCTCCAAGGAACCCAAATTTTAATAATAGATACTCTACTTCTCAAAATAATAGAAATTTTCAAAATCCTCGACCGCCAATGTCAAGAGTTCCATCTCAAGATGTTTCTATGAGAACCGTTTCAACTTATCGACCAAATAATACATTCAGACCCACTGGTCCCAGAAATTTCATTTCCGAAGAATTAAATAATGTCCAAGTGCAAAATAATAATCAAAATTTTCCGTTGGTAACGACAGAGAACCATGTCCCATAGTATTAAATTTAAATAATGTAGAATGTAAATTACCACACATAATTATACCAGAACCATTTAATATTAAGTTAATGATAGATACAGGGTGTGATATGTCAATAGTATCTCCTAGATTAGTAGAAAAATATTATAAGAATTATTTACAAAAAGAAAATTTTATTATAACTACTGCTCACCAATCTACTGCCCATGACGAGGTTGTAGTGGTGCCATTAATGAAAATATTTAAATTTCCAAAAAATCATAAATTTTACGTTTTTGAAACAAATAAAAATTATGATGGTATTATAGGTAGAGATTTATTAATAGAATTAAAAGCGCAAATCGATTTTAAGAATAAAATGTTAAATACTATAAATGCAAATATTCCTTTACATTTTTATGAGAGTAATCCAAATATAATTTTAGAGCCACGAACAGAAACAAAATGTAAATTTTCAGTTAATACTAATGTCAAATATGGCATATACCCCAGGTAGCAGAGTGACGTGTTAAAGACGTTGAAAATTGGTCATTATTTACGTATATGAATGACGTGGAAAACACGTGATATACAGGGTCATAAGTCACAGACCAATGACGTCTTTTTTTACGTAAAAATTACGTTTTTTTTGACGTATTTAAAACATATAATTAAACATCCATTTTAGATTAAAAAATTGTATTTTTTTACTGTAAAAAACAAAATATCCTCGGAATTCATAAAAGAAATAATTACACAAATTATATTCAAATACAGGATGTCCAACAGTAGTTGACGATTTTTAAACTAAAATAACTTCGAATAAGATACATTAAACACATGCACACGGAGTATCCCATGTAAAAATAAAAATTCGCAATGATTTCCGCTCTGTTTAACTGGAAGGACAAGTTACTTAAATTCATTTTTAGATTATAAAAGACGATTAGGTAGTCAAAACGGCACTCTTTCGAAGGTATTTCAGTTCAAAAATCTTCACAATATTGCAAGACACCTGTATAATTTATTAAACTAAAAATATAATAACATGTTGAGTTTTACTGAGAAGATACAGGGGGGTAGCCACTAAGAATGAACCACCACTAGTCCTCCTCCATCTTCTTCGCCAAAGTCTATCACTTTTTACTTTATTATTAGTCCTGTTAAGAGATCGTGTTACGGGCTAAAATTTTTAGGCATTAAAATCTTGGGCCAAATTTTAAGTCTCCTAATAGAGTAATGTATTCCCAATTTATTTATAAAAAGGATACTACAAACCTTGTTTTAATAATAATCTCACTATTGTTTACTTAATTCTTCTTTTAATTAATTTTTCTACTTAAAGATGCCAACCCACTAACCAGATTTGGTACATATTGACTTAAAAAGGTTAAAGGCCTTTCTTGAATGTGACATTTGATGGATTGAATTCCTTCCTTACTTTTCTCTTCCTTTTTTGGTGATAAGATGATTGTATCATGTGCTAATAAAATCAACCAGTAACAGATTTAAATGCCTAAAAAAGAAATAAATGGTTAAAGTGTTTCTTAAATTGTATGGTAGAATACTGCACATCTTTTAAGGTGGATATATGAAACACTAACCTGTAGAAAATCACTCGTAAGGTCATCCAACGTCCTGGGTAAGTTTTTGTCTAACTTATGCTCGCTTTCTGTAACTGTTCTCTCCAACGTTGTATATATGTATATATTTTCTCTTCTAGACCCTCTTTTGTTACCCTTACATCAAGAAGGGGGCACAACAAGAACTTAATGATTTGAGCGTTCCCAATAAGTGCTACCATCTTGCTGTCTCATCGGTTTTATGTTTGCTCGTTCTATGCTACCACTGCTTTTTGGCTAACTTAAGACAGGATATAATCCATTCAAAGCCGCCTTCCTTCCATTTTTGATCCGGTAAACTATTGATCAGTGATACGGGCGTAGAGGACATCATACTAGTTCTAGAGTCTACTAACTAACAAGTAAGATCTTTCCATTTACTGAACTGTCTTCAAGTACTGAAAATAAAAGAAGCTAAATTATATGAATGACATTAGTCTTAGGGCTTACCTGGTTTTTAACTTTAAATTGTCGATAGTGTTTAGTATATTTGATAAACAGCTCATATTCATTATAGATCGTAACTTGGTATCAAATAAATTATTGTAAATCAAGAGCACGAGACTCCTATTGAACCTAAAAAGTAGGGTTAGAATTCTGAAAACGATTTATAACTTAATTAATTTGTATATTATATTAAACAGTAATAATAGATTTACCTGTGAACGATTAGTACTAATTGGCCAAGCATATTTGTAATAAATATTTCACTCGCACACGTGCACCCCATTTTAAAATATTTCATCATATAAATTTGACAGAACAATATTTTCTGACCTGTGTTTACTACAGCAGCCGTGGATAAAAAGTACTGTTTTATTTTTTTTTTGTTCATCATATTTACTTTTTTTTACAACAAAACACGACAAAATGGCTTCTATTGCGCCGAAGCTTCGATACAAGCCAAGCAAAGGTGGACGCAGTGTTGCCAACGTCAAACGTCTAGTCTAAAATTATTGGAATATGACCATAAAATTATAAGATTCCAGGATAAACTATCAGAAAAAAATTGATATATTGATTTATTTGAAATTTTTATCTCTATCTAGATTAGCTACATTATAGGTTATCATTATCGATTTATCAGTTCGTAAGCAAGATTAAGAAAAATTAAGTTAGATTTCGATAATTATCAGGCCACTGGCAACACTGGGCCACTGATGTTTGCACCGCAAAAACCGTGATTTCTAATAAATTTCATTAGGAATTTATAAAGTCCTGTTTTCGTTATTGTCTATGTAATAATAATTGTTGGTTACATTTTAGTTTATTTTCTAATATATTATTCAATACATGGTTAAGGCTACGATTTCGCACGAAATCTTTCCGAGTAAAAATAACTTTTTTGTTTTAATTTTATTGGTAATGTTGGTGTGCACTGACTAGGTATAAACAAATTTCTAAAAAATATGATTTTATATATTTATTCGAAAACTAATACCAAAATTCGACGAATATATTACGTTTTTTTATGACGTCTTAAAAACGTCCACCTAACAACGTTTTTTTCACGTCATGTTTTGGCCCAAATTACGTCAGTTGACGAGAATACACCAATTTTCAACGTCTTTAACACGTCACTCTGCTACCTGGGACGAAGGAAAACAGTTTAATGAGTTTGTTAAAATTCCTCCTTGTGTAGTATCCGTTAATAATTTTGAAACACATTTAATAATTAGAAATGAATCAGAGGAAAAACAACAGATTTCTTTATTTGCTTTAAATTTAGAACCGTTAGATGAGTGTCAAATAAATAATTTAAACTTTAATGGTAATAATAACTATCAAAATGAAAATACTTTTAATGTAGATGAAGTCTTGAATAAATTAAATTTATCTTATTTAAATCCGGAAGAAAAATTCTACATTCATAAATTAATATCAGAATACATAGATATTTTTTATATAGAGGGCACTGATTTGTCGTGCACTACAGAAATTAAACATAAAATAAAGTTAACTTCAGATGAACCAATTTTTCAAAAACCAATTAAATTTACTTTAGTTATAAATGAATGTCATAGACTTTCTATAAATTATGAAATTTTATCTAATCTTAATATATCAGAATCATTAGAATTTAGTTTAGGTAGCGAAATAAGTAATTTAAAAAATATTTTATTCTATAATATTAAACAAATTAATGATTATTTAAACCATTTAGTTGAAAATCGTGAAAAACGAGGACTAATCGATGGACTAGGTAGTATTATTAAATCAATTACAGGAAATTTAGATCAGAATGACGAAGAAAAAATTTATCAAGCTATAAACGAATTATCTTCTAACCAAAACTCTTTGAAAACTTTTATGAAACAACAAATATCTGTCACAGAAACATCTGTAAGAAATTTTGAACATATTATGAAAATTGTCGAGCAAAATCAGAATATCTTGTCTAATAAATTTGAAAAATTAGGAACTAAATTAGAAAAAAGTATTGATATTAGTGTTGCTTTAATTGAATCTAATCAACAAAGCCAAATTTTAAAAGAAATATTAGAGAAAATATCAATTGCGATAACATTCTCGAAATTAAGTATTTTACATCCTACTATTTTAGGATCTCACGAATTAATTGAAAATTTATTAACAGTACCGGACTCGGTACATTTTCCTTTTGAGATAATTATTAAAAATAGTAATGTATTTGAGAGACTGTCTAGAACTTTTGCTTATTCTAAAAATAATATAATTTATTTTATAATTAAAATTCCGGTAACTTCAGTAAATGAATATGCACATTATCACCTTGTCCCATTTCCTACTAAAATTAAAAATTCCTTTCAAATAATAATTCCTCAAAAACCTTATCTGCTGCTCCGAGAAGGACAATTCATCGAAATGGACCATGAATGCCAAGAAGTTTTACCCGAAAAATATATTTGCCCACTTCAGGAACTAAAGCCCGTAGATAACGAAGCCCCCTGTGAAGTTCATTTGCTAGCGAAAACCAAAAATCAAAACATATGCCGACCAATTGAAGTCCAACTACCAAATTTGAAAATAGAAGAAATAAGAATAAATGTTTACATGATAATAAACCCAAATAAATTTCCGATTGAAAGTAACTGTAATGGAATGCCAGAAATGATAGAAATTCAAGAAACCGCAGTAATTCAGACAGAGCCAAATTGCCAAATAAAAATTAATGGAAAAATCATCCCCAATCAACGATATACGACGTCAAGAAAATTAGAAGTACCTACCCTAGCAAAATTAGAAAATTTTACATTTCAAGAGACGAAAATAAACTTAGAAAAAATAAATATAAGCTCATTACATGAAGAGGCCGTAGCCATGGAAATAATTAAACAAAATTTAAATCAAGAAGTTCACCCCCTAATACATTATTCAGGAATTAGTACGATGTCAATTTTAGGAATCTGCCTACTGATAGCAATTATATGGATCATTTTTAAGAAATTAAAATTAAAATTCAAAAAACATAAGAAAGAAGAAGAAGATGTAAAAGAAGAAAGAAATTCAAAGGAAAACACCGCTGCCAAAAAGACCTCGATGTTTTCCATCTAGGAGGGGAGGAGTTAAGAATTGTAATATGGACAATCTGTATATAAAAATGCAAGGAATCGGTCAGTCACAGAGAAGTAGTCCAATTACGGAGGACATCAACCCAATGACGTCGGGAAATGCAGAATTGCATTTCCGTTTAAGAAATTATACTTTTATTTTATATTTTAAATCAATCATATTTTATACGTTGAATAAATCACACGTTTTAAACTATTGGTTCCGTTTTTTGTCCCAAGTATTTTATCTTTTTTTAAAAAGTTACCCTTGCGGGCAAGAATCGTAATTCCGCTCGTGGCGTAAACTACACCCTTGTGAATAATAGCTGTCATTATATGCTTGTTGAATAATATACTATTTTTCGCCATTAACAATACCTTTAATTTGATCCATTTCGCGATTTATTTGGTCAATTAGTTTATTAAAAAATAGCGAAGAACCGTCAAAAATGTTGTTTTTTTGCAATGATAATAATTATTACAAAAAAAGTTTTTTTCATATTATTATTGCTTTAAAAACAAGGTTTTTTGATTCTGAATAAAATAAGCCATTGCAAGACTGAATTGGTTAATTTGTTGCTGAGATATTTGATATTGTTTATCCCAACACCGTAAATGTTTATTGCTCTAACTTTTTTTTCTAGGAACATTTTAACTTCTATAAGAGCTCATTCTCTTCATTGAGACTTATATTTTTAAGATTTTTTTGAACCAAATAAAAAAGTAACATTTAACCCTTTGTTTATTGCTTTAAAAGGAGGATACTTTTTTTGTTATAAACAATTAGAGCTGGTGCTTAAAAACCAAAAGCTGATTTCTAAACGAAAAATTTGAAAAAGAATACCCCGCGACCAATAGGGACCGGAGTTAACAATTTTTTTTTTAAAAAATCACAGCTACATTGTTTATAACTATTAAGAAATAAATTAATAAATTTTAGGCATTCGATAGTCAAATACTTATATTTTTTGAAGTGTTTATTTAAAATTTAAAAAAAAATGTTTTTCATCGCCAAAAACATTGAGTAAATTCATCGATTTTCTCGGGCGGCAGTCAAAAACTGATCTCGAGAATTCAAATCGGCGGAGAGCGGAGAAAATAGTTGTATCTCGCAATAAACATTTACGGTGTTGGGATAAACAATATGAAATATCTCAGCAACAAATTAACCAATTCAGTCTTGCAATGGCTTGTTTGATTCAGAATCAAACAACCTTGTTTTTAAAGCAATAATAATATGAAAAAAAACTTTTTTTGTAATAATTATTATCATTGCAAAAAAACGACATTTTTGACGGGTCTTCACTATTTTTTAATAAACTAATTGACCAAATAAATCGCGGAATTGATCAAATTAAAGGTATTGTTAATGCCATAGAGAAAGTATAAAGAAGAGTTGCCGTTTCCTTGAGTAAAAGTGGCAACATGTGCGACTGACCTGCAGCCTTGGAGAGTATGATGAACTAAACTGAATTTGGCGGTTAATTTGAATATTCCCTAATCAAATTCTCATATTTCGTATATTATTAGCATTTTTTGTACCACCTAAAATGTAATTTTTAGATCACAGTTTAGGTGTTAACAGTAAAATGCCAATAAAGGTTAACAAAAAAAAATTAGGAAAAGTATATAATTAGCAACACATAATATAAAACAATTTTATTCAAATACATAAGTTTAGAAATATTAACATAATATATTAATACTGATAAAAATTATAAAAATAATAACTGATATTTTAATATAGGTATAAATAAACAAAGGAATGCGGGAATTTGATCTGAAGCATAAATAAAAGATTGGTAGAAACATTAAGATTATTTTCATCCTTTGTTTTGTCTTGTAGACATTACCACAGCCTTGTCCGTTTCCTGGTACCAATTTTATAATGATAAATGGCACGGGTAGTTTTAATAATTAAGAAAATAAGACCCATGTTTTATGTTTTTTACACGTAAAACTATAAATTTAACTCCCGTTGAACATAAATTTAAGATTTTTTATGACTATTTCATTTAATATTGATGAAATGATGTTCTAAAACAGCTGATTGAAATTTAGCTCAATGATTTCAATAATTTTTACAATAATTTCTACATCATAGGTAACTAATTTCCCAACTACCAAATACTAGGTACCATTTCCATTGTTCATTGCATTTGAAACGTACAGTCCCGTTGAAGATATTTTAGAGGATCACAATATTTATTGCTAAACTATTCACTAACAACTTAAAATTAAAAAATACTTACTTGTATTTCATTTTATCCAACGTCGTTATATGTATTTTAGATATAAAGAAATAATTTTAACGGTACACAGTTAGAGGTAACTGTTGACATTTGACATTTTATGAAACTAACCTAATAATTTATAAAGCCTGATTTACAATAGGGTAATAACACAATAAATGTTTATTTCTTTATTAAATGTTCTCCTACACTTATGAGAAGTTATAATATACATTGTTGAGAAAGTTTATAAGGTGTTATTAATCGTTTTATTTGCAACAATTTATATTTTTTAAATTTAAACAATTTGTTATTGTAAAACAGTCTCATAGTTCGCGAAAGTGGCGACCCCATGCGCGGTTAGACGCGCAGTAGCATGTTGGCCTTATGCGCCTATGATTCAAAACACCCCTGGTTAATGCCGAAAAAAAAAGTATTGAATACTTATTTCGCTAAAACCAGTATTGTTCAAAAAACAAAGACAGTAAGTTTTTTAAACTATGCACTCCGACCATTACCATACATGTTTCATCCTTTCGGAATCTTCCATGGTTGAAGTATATCAGGTTAGACATTCGCAGGATTTGTGACGTCACCTGGTGCCCATCAAAAATTTTTAATGTGTCATTATATGAGGTTATCGTCTTTTTTGACATATTTTTATTTAATTTTACCTATAAACTGATTAAAAATATATTGCGCTGTGTTTGGTGTAAAGTAATGAATAAACTTGTTTAACATTTTTAGATTTTATTTTAAGTAATACAAAAAAAGTTCTGTAAGATATATTATGTAATAGCTTTAAGTAGTTACGTATTCATTTATTAGTTAGCATTTTATTCAATAATAACAATAAAGCACTGCACAACTTATGAAAAATTTATATTACATACCAACTTGTATGACTGTAAATCTAAGTTATACTCGTATTTACATTTGCCATATTCGTTCTTTGAGTATAAATTAAGCATTAGGTATATAAAAGCATAAGTAACATAAACCTACAATAACAATATTTCAAATCACTTTTTTATAAAAATTATTTTTTTGATTAAACATTTATAAAATCACTCTAAAGTTAACCTGAAGTATTTTAAATCGCTTCGAATACTAAATTCAACGATATATCACACTTGATTATTCCGTGACGTTCTGTCTCTTCGGTGCCACCATCAACTTTATTTTTTTAATACGGACCTGTCTATTTTATATAATAGCACTAAATCGCATTGACTACATTCAACGATAATGACACTTGATTATTCTGAGACGATTTGCCCGCAAACATTATTAAGAACTGAACAATACTTTGCATACGAGGTTTACCTTTTACACACCGGAGGATGCGTCCAAAAAATCGGTAATTGATCTTACCAAACATTCATTGCCACAAAATACACAATATTTTTACTTACACACCTGTGACGTATTATGTTATACAATTTTCTCTGGGATAACAACACTACACCTGTCAGTGGTTCTGGAACTAGAGCATTATTTTATCAAAGAGTGCCTTGAACGTCAACTTTTAAATGTCAAATTAGTTTAATGATTGTATTATAAAAGTGCATTGTTTGATTTACGTTGATATTCTAAGCGACTTCTGTTACTGTTTAAAGTAGTTTACAAAATGTTTCGTTTTTCTGTAGATGAAAAGAAAGACATGTATGACACTTACATACGAAAATATCGTAATGTTAATCAAGCGATGCAGGAGTATGCTGATTTATATCCCGAAAGAAATCTGCCATCAAGAAAAACGTTTTACCGAATTTCACGTAATTTTTCTGCAAACGGCAGTGTTTGTAAGTTACGAACGAAATACAATACGAATAGGCATAATGTAAATGAAATAAATGTACCTACTGGCCGAAGTAAACATTAATCCAACAAACTCATCACGAAAAATAGCATTACAATGTGGAATATCATCAGCGGCGGTTAAAAAAGTATTAAAACAATATAAATATCACGATTACAAATTTCAAACTGCAGAAATTACACCAAAATGATCCAAATCGACGTAATACATTTTGCAGATGGTTTAGAAGACAGCGAAATAATGACAGATTTTTTTATAACAAAATCTTATGGACAGACGAAACCACGTTTACAAATTGTGGGATCTTTAATAAAAAAACAAGCATTTTTATGCTACAGTTAACCCTCATCTGACCCAACAGGCAAGACCTCAAGTGCGATACTCTATTAATTTATGGTGTGGCATAATTGGTAACACTTTAATCGGACCAAAATTCATAGACGGAAATTTAAATGCACAAAAATATATCGATTTAATAGAAGAAATATTAGACGAGCTTCCCCTACTTACCCGTAGTAAAATAAAATGGTTCATTCAAGACGGTTGTGGGGCGCACAACACAAGAATTGTTCATAATTTTTTAAATACCATGTTTTGAGGCAATTGGATAGGAACGAATGGACCAGAACGTTGGCCACCTCGTTCACCTTGCTTGAATCCTATGGATTACTTTGTGTGGGGTTTTCTAAAAAATGAAGTTTACTACAATGAAACCCAAAATATCAATGAATTACGAGACAAAATAACTGAAGCGTTTAATAAGATGACGCCTACTATTATTGCTGCAGCAACATGAACAATGTGTAAGAGAACACTGCTTTGTGTTCAAAACGGCGGTGGGCATTTTGAACAATATTTATAAATTCAACTACACTTTTAATTCAGTATATTTTTGTCATTTTTATGATTTGTTATTCAGTTTTGTTAAAATAGTAAACCCTTGTGATAAATACTTATAATGTCATTTAGTCAGTATTCCTGAACATACACCTTTTCGACATTCATTCTAGTAATAGTTATTTATACTCGAAAATAGTCAAAACAAAACGAGCAGCGATTTAGTACTATTAAATAAAATAGACCGGTCCGTATTTAAAAAATAAAGTTGATGGTGGCCCCGAAGTGACAAAACGTCACGGAATAATCAAGTGTCATATATCGTTGAATTTGGTATTCGAAGCGATTTAATAATATTAAATAAAATAGACAGGTCCGTAAAAAACGATTTTCCACAAATTCGGATTTTGTCGTATAACTCCGGAACTAATAGGAATATTTTAGGTTTCAAATAATCGTTTTGTCTATTTTTATATTTCGCACATTTTTCCCTATTTAACCGTCTTTCTAGTGTCTACCGTTTACGAGATAGCAATACTGTCCCTATTAAAAAGTAGCCACCCTGTATAGCCGTAAAAAAATAAAAACCACCCGAAAGACACAATAATCCTATGCAATCCAATGTTAAATTATTTCGTTTGGACTCCAGCTGACGTCATGCGCAAACTTGGACGAATTTGGGACTTCTGAGTGTCTAACCTGTGTAATTTTTAAATCATGGGAATCTTCAGTGGCACTTTGTCGGAATGCATAATTTCAAAAACTCACTCTGTCTGAATACCCCAAGTATTCCTATGTATTCCAAAAATAATAGTTAGTCACGCCATCTATCGTATGGTTGATGGTTACCAACCGGGATATTATTGCGAGGTGCCCGCTTGCCCCCTAGGCATTATGATGGATGATGGGTAACGCCATCTGCTGGCTACCAAGTTGTACTTGGATAGACCCGTTTACAGAATTGTATTCTGATAAACGGCTTGCCCGGTTGGTACCCATCAACCATACGATAGATGGCGTGACTATCTATTATTTTTGGAATACCAGTATTGTTGCTTGTAGAAGTGAAAAACATGTTTTCACTAACTATGGACCTTCCTAATTAGTTTATGTGTAAAAGTATATAGTTTCGTGTGTAAAAGTATATAGGCATGCTAGTTTTATCTCTGTCTACAACTTAGTATACTTTTCATCCTGTAGCAAATTTACGTCATGAAATTTCCCTACATCCTGGACTATAAGTGTTTAAATTTATTATATTTTGTTAAATTTCGGGAAGTTATGTTTTATTAACTTCACATAATTTTATTCCATTTTCAGCATTTTTTTGTCTGAAATTTCTGCTAGTAACTGTTTGTTGGCTAATAATGATTTTGCTGTTGATTTTTTTTCTTTTTCGGCGAAACTGGAAGTCGTATCGCAACCAGAAGAATAATATTACATGAAATTTACAATTTCATCAATTTGAACCCTTATTTGCAATAAAAAATTAAAAAGGATTTACTGAAAAATCGTTGATAAAAAATCGTTTTTTTGGTTCTTGCACTTTTAATGATATTTTTCGATACGAACAATATATTTTTTTCAAACCATCTTAAAGTCGAGGATTCAACGAAAAAAAAACAAGCATTGATAAAGTTAAAAAATTGAAAATTTGTAAAAAACCAACCTTTTCTATAGATAATTATGCTTTTTTTAAATTTAAATTCGTATAAAATCGAAATAAAAATATTTTGCTTTGAAACAATTACATTTAAAAAAAAACTTTGCGAGGGATAAAAATTTTAATCAACAGTAAAAACACAAGAGCTTTTATTTTATCTCATAAATTTTTCTTTGTAACGAAAAATTTTGCCAATCCGCGATTTTTCCATGTCTGTTTTTCTCGTAAAATTTTACGAGAAAAACTGACATTGAAAAATCGCGAGACCGGAGGTCGAGCGATTTTGCCAAATGTTAGTTTTTCGAGGAAAATTACTGATGGAAAAATTTTGAGTTGAAAATAAATTTATCCTTAAAAAAAAGCTTGAGTGTTTTTTTGGCAAGATAAATTAACGACAAAATATAGAATGAACAACAACAATAATTATCTATATTGGTACAATTAAATTTAATTTTTATTGTATAGGAGTTAATTTATCTTGAGCTTTTATTTTAAGGATAATTTTTTTTTTAACTGAAAATTTTTCCATGAGTAATTTTGCTCGAAAAATTGATATTTGGCAAAAGCGATCGACTTCGGTCTCGCGATTTTTCCATGTTAGTTTTTCTCGTAAAATTACTCATTGGCAAAATTTTTCATTATCTGATAAAAAAAGCTCTTGTGTTTTTACAGCTTATTTAAAATACAAAAATGAACGTTTTCATAAAAAAAATATTTTTGCACAAGATAATAAAAACGAACAAAACTGGTTTTTAGCATTTTTTCTCTATAATTTTGAGATTATTTTGAAAAATCATTAAAACTAAAGTTTTAGATTTTATAATTACCTACATCTTTTACATTAAACTATTTTTGATAGGATGCATATTTCAGCCATAAATAGTAAAAAACCAATATCTAACCCTGAAAATATATATTTACTTCCCTTCCCAAAACATTTACTCAGTCGTCTTGATTTTTCTTAATTTACTTATAATAATTTATCTTAAATTTTCCGACTAATCACATACTGCCAAGATTTTTATTTCGTTTACAAAATGATTGGCCCTGGTCTAATAGTAAAACGAGAGATTGTAAGGACACCATATAGATAACTTCTTAAAGCAGGGATTTTGCGATTACAACAAATATGAAAACACTAATTATTTAGTAAATCTGACAGATATTGTCATTATTTTAAAATCGTGACAGCCGTTGATGTCAAATTTTCATGTCATGACTAATTATATTTTGCTTGTGACCTTCTGACCTTCATATCTCTGGGCAACGGGGTCCGCCGAGGGTGAAATTTAATCCCAAACATCACGGACTACACTAGTTTTTTTAACCCTTTAATTGCGTAAAAACCATGCTTTGATACGAGAATCGAAAATAAAAGATTAGGTATATTTTCTTATTTTTCTACGACAGTAATGGTTCTGAAACCAATATCATGTATCTTTTTATAATTATTAGTAGTTTTGTTGTCTAGAAATGGGATTTTATATAAAATGAATGATTTTAGTTTTGTGATAAGGGAATAAAACTGTCATATCGCACGAGGACGAACCTTGAGCGTACGCGAAGTTCTCAATCGTCCAAGTGCGATACGAATCATACACATGAGTTGAAAATTATATTTTTTTCTATAATCCCCGAAAGGAAAATGTTTGAAATTTACATTTATTTCAGACTATTCATACAAGTCTAACGTTTAAAGTGTTTTTGGAAAGCGCATAGCATTTGTTTGTCTTCAGGTATAACAGAATATGTTATAGAAACTAAACAGTTTGTTTGTTCTTAAATATTACTAGGCGTAGAAGGCGCTTATTATTTGTTGAGCTCAGAAGTTTACTGCCGATACAGTGTAATCTGAGTGAAACGCAAATAATGAAGCCTTCTTCTCCGAGTACTATATGCTATTTTTTCTTCAAGTTATATGTAGCAAATAAAGTAATTCATATTTTCAAAACTGACAAACGTAAATCAATATTAAAATGACAGTTCCTACCTATTCGATTACAATGCCCGTAATAAAGCATTGATACCTTTTCTCAAAGGTTATATCCCGAGAACTGCAAATTTAACCGGATAAACTGCGGCTAGCCTTTTTTTTTAAAATTTTGCTTAGAAAACATTTGCTTCAAAGCAAAATTTTGAAAAAAATTGACTAGCCGCAGTTTATGGGGTTAAATTTACAGATCGAGGGGTATATGTTAAGATTATTTCCCGAATTGGGAATGTAGTATTTACATTTTATCTTTATTGTTTATTAACATGCATATTTGTCAAAGCTAGGCGACGTTTAATCAAAGCTAGACGTCGTTTAATCGCGATTAAACGACGTCTAGGGAAATAATCAAAGGTTATATCCCGAGAACTGCAAATTTAACCGGATAAACTGCGGCTAGCTTTTTTTGAAAAATTTTGCTTAGAAAATGTTTGAGACTGAATTATCCACCATTAAAAGCCCGAGACCGAAGGTCGAGGGCTTTTTAGGTGGATAATTCAGTCGAAAACATTTGCTTTAAAGCAAAATTTTGAAAAAAAATTGACTAGCCGCAGTTTATGGGGTTAAATTTACAGATCGAGGGGTATATGTTAAGATTATTTCCCAAATTGGGAATGTAGTATTTACATTTTATCTTTATTGTTTATTAACATGCATATTTGTCGACTTGAATGTAAAATGAATACAATTTTTGTCTTTATTGTTTATTAAAATTCATTAAATACGACAAATCAATTTTATTAACTAACGGTTAGGTAGGAAGATACTTAATTATTTTTAAAATCGGAACAATTAATAAAAAAATCTTTCAAGATATTTGCGAGATTTTCTGTTGACGTATTCTCATCTAAAACATACGACTTTGTGCCGCAAAATTCAATGAATTGGTTCCACACCGATTCATGCGTCTTTTTTTTATTTCTTGGGATACTATTCAAAATGTTTTCATCGATTATTTCTAAATTTCTTTTACCGAAACGTTCCATTTTTAAAATAATCTGCGTCAAAAACGACATAAGTAAATTTATTATTATTTGACGTTTCACGGCCTTCACTAAAAAATGTATATTTAAACTTAAAAATGGTTTTGACATTTCTCTGCATTTCAGTAAACATGCATATGTCATTTTGAAATAAAAAAATTATAAGAAATCATTGCGAAAATAAGAATTTTGGCGTCTAGGATTATAAATGATAATAGACTATCTGAGTGGTTTTGAATTAATTTTTATCAGTTTGCGACATTATTTCAATATGTTTGGATCCAAAAGCTAGGTGGTGTTTAATCAAAGCTAGGCGACGTTTAATCAAAGCTAGACGTCGTTTAATCGCGATTAAACGACCTGTAGCAATATAATCACTTATCAATACAAGTCACGTGGTGCAATTTGGAGGTCTCTCATTGGTTTTATTTGTTACGAGGGAAATAATCATTATTGTTGTACTAGTACAATAATGGAAACTCATTGTTGTACTAGTAAACAATAGAATATTTCTATTGTCTGTGTTGCCGAAAGTAATATAGTTATTATACGCTTGAAGAAAAAATATTTTTTTACAAACGTGTTAACTTTTCAAATATTTTTTTAGCAACTTGCTGCACTTTTAATATCGCGCCAAGTAATCGGAAACCTTAAAGAATCCGCTCTTCCATATATGTTGGAACACATGCGTTTGGCAAAAATGAGCTTCGATATGTGGGGAGCCCTCAGCCCTTTAAACAGCAAGTCCCCACCTGGTACAGAAGAAACGCCTACGGAAACTGAGGACAACGAAACAAAAGACGAAAATTTGGAACAGTTAAACACTAAAAGAACCATGAGTCAAGCAGAACTGGAAAGTACTTTGTATAAAGTAAGTATAATTTTATTCTCTTCTGTTTACTTGTTTGAAGTTTATTTATTACTTTTGAACATTGTAATAATTAACTAGTAAAAGGAATAATCTCTGCGCGATTTTTCAAGACTACGACCCGTTTCCGTCAGCGGAAGAAAGTCCGATTCGAAAAAATCGGAATTTTTCCAATAATAATTTTTTTTTTCAATTTTACTTTCCCGACCCACCTACTAGAAGGGAAAGTATTGTGAACGAGCTAAAAAAAAATATAAAAACAGAAATATCCATTTTCAGGTCCCCTGAGACGATTAAGACCATTTCCAGATGGAAGTCTGTCGGTCTGTGTGTGTGTATGTGTGTGTATTCTTCCACGATAGAGGCCACACGTTTAATTTGATTGAGCTGAAATTTGGTATAGTGGTTTGGGTTACCCGTCGGAAGAACCCATTAGTTTTTGTACGATATCTGTCAAACGGAAGTACCACTTCCAAAAAATGACAGATGCAATATGTCACGGAATTGGAGATGCTATATGTCATTTGAAAGCCCTAGAAAAACTCTATTCATATCAGATAAAATTATTTCTCTAACTGTCACCTGTCAAAAATAAAAAAATGTCAAAATTTGAAACTTCAGCGTTAAATATCTGAAGAAGTATTAATCCGATTGAGCTGAAATTTGGTATATGGGTTTGTTCTATCTGTTGGAAGAATTAATTAGTTTTTGTACGAGATCTGTCAAAGGTAAGTATCACTATCAAAAAATGACAGATGCAATATGTCACGGAATTGGACATGCAATATGTCGTTTGAAAGCCCTTGAAAAACTCTATTCAGAACAGTCAAAATTATTTCTTCAACTGTCACCTGTCAAATATTAAAAAATGTCAAAAGTTGAAACTTTAACATTAAATATCTGATAAGTATTCGTGGATACTCGTCGGTTGCGATATGGATATCAATCAACGCGTCTTGACTTACACAAGACCTTAATAGAAATCAGTATCGACAAATTTGCTTTCCTTATCGAGATATATCGAATAGAAGTTTCACTTAGTAGGCGGGACCGGGATCCTCGGACCCGAAATTGCTCATCTTCTGATAGAGCTTTTCTTTTTTGAATAAAAACCGCCAGCCGAAAGAATTTTCCGGATCGGCCTTACCGTTCTCGAGTTATCGTGCGCACGGACATCCACACAGACAGACTTTTTTTTTTGTCGCGGAAAATCATTTTTTTTCACGTTCCATGACATTTTAAGTCATTTGGAGCAAAAAAAATTTTTGAGATTTTTGCACGATTCCAATACTACGGTTTGCCATACTTCACCAAAGGTGAAGTATTGGCTGGCCGTAGTAATAGTATATTATATTGCTATGAGTAGCTTATTATTTGTTGAGCTCAGAAGTTTACGGCCAAGGCGCTATAGCCGAGGCAGTATAATCTGAGCGAAACACAAATAATGAAGCCTTCTTCTCCGAATAATATATATTATTTTTTTCTTCAAGCGTAAAGATAATTCAAGTTATATGTAGTAAAAAATAATTATGTCTATTTTCAACATTGATAAACGTCAAATTAAATAAATATTAAAATGACAGTTCCTACTTACTCTATTACAACGCCCATAATTAAGTTTTGCTATCTTTTCTCATTATTGTTGTATTAGTATAATAATGAAAACTCATTGTTATACTACTAAAACAATAGGATATTTCTACGGTCTGTGTTGCCGAAAGTAGTGTAGTTGTTCTTCAAGTGTATAATAATAATTATACGCTTGAAGAAAACATTAACAATTAGTTTTCAGTCTATCTTTTTGAAATTATTTTTTTATTTTTTTCTGTTTTTAATTTTATTATGATTGTGTTTTTATTTTTTGTTTTAAATTATCTTAAATTACGTTTACTATTCTGATATTTATACATATCTAACACTATTTTGATCATTTCTTTGGTTTTTTCTTCATTATATTTGTTTATATGTAAAACTTTTTTCTATTTTATTTTAGTACGATGGTACGTTTGCTGATCATTTGGAAATGACAATACAACTAGGTTACGTTATATTGTTTTCTTCCGCTTTTCCTCCGGCCGCTTTGTGCGCTATGCTCAACAATTTAGTAGAAATTAGGAGTGATGCCTTTAAACTGGCCTATGTTTGTCAAAGGCCTTTTGGACAAAGAGTGCCAAATATTGGTACATGGCAGGTAAGTGATAAAAACTTAGGTTCACATTTGTTCAAAGGATTTTTCAAAAATCAATGGATTTTCCTACTATTTTTTTTTATTGTCTAGAATTGCATGGAACATATGAGTATCATGGCTGTGTTAGTAAATTGTGCTCTAATTGGTCTCTCAGGACAAGTACATAGAATGTTTTCAGATATGACAGCCACTCAAACTATACTTCTAATAGTCGCGTTAGAGGTTAGTATAATTAATATATAGAATTAAAAAGATTTTTGTGTATCGTGGTGTTTCTACTAGAAGTGACCAAGTCAGTTTTGATGCTTTCCGAAAAATAGCGAAACGACTTGGGATAATTTCAAAATATGGTAATGATTCAAGTTCTAGTGACAAAACATGTAAAATCTGATTTTTCATATCAACTTTATTGTTACATGCAGTTTCTCGAAAAGCATCAAAACTGACTTGGTCATTTTTTTTGCAGAAACCCTGCGATATTTTTTTTATTTAATTGTTACCCAAAATAATGTCAGTATGTCATCTATAAATATTATATTAGTACCATGGGTATTTAGACATTGTTTGTTTTTAGCATATCATGTTGGTTATTAGATTCATAATAACTTGTGCCATACCCGATATACCTGGTTGGTTGGCCACAGAAATGGCTAAAATAGAATGGGCAAGAAGGGAAGCCAGTCGAATTACAACCAACACTCCGTCACCTGAAGAAATTACATCGAAACTTATAGGAAGGTAAAATAGTTTTTTTCTTCAAGCGTATAATAATAACTATATTACTTTTGGCAATACAGACAGTAGAAATATCCTATTGTTTTACTAGTACAAGAATGAGTTTTGATTATTATACTAGTACAACAATGATGAGAAACGATATAGGAACGCTTTATTACGGGCGTTGTAATATTTAATTAATTTGACGTTAAATAAATATTTTTTTGCAAGATATAACTTGAATAATCTTTACGCTTGAAGAAAAAATAGTATATATATATATATATATTAATAGGAGAAGAAGGCTTCATTATTTGTGTTTCGCTCAGATTACACTGCCTCGGCTATAGCGCCTCGGCATTAAACTTCTGAGCTCAACAAACAATAAGCGCCTTCGACTCGTAGTAATAAAATATACTATTATTTATCCCAAATCCATTTTTTTACGGTTCAAAAATCTTTTTCGACGAATTTTTTAGATTTTCGGTGTCACCGAGCCACTCGTTATCTCAAAGTCCGGAAAACGTGAAAAAGTCTATGGAAAAACTAAAGCAGTACGATTTTGAGCATTCCAAAGAAGCAACTCCAGTTCTGACTCCTACAACTCCAGGTGCTTCCTCGTCCAATACTTCCTCTGGTCACAGTCACAAGAACACAGGAGGCGTGACCATAAACAGCATCGCGGAAATACCACCGTTCAGGCCGAGGAAATCCAAAGAATGGACCCCGCCTGCTGAGGTTAGTCTCATATGTTTTCGTCAATAGATTAGTATTTTGTAAATAAATCATGTTTCACCTACTGCTATAGACTTCAAGGCATACATCTATTACTACCTTTAAATAAATATAAATAACTTCAAAAATATTTTTTTGTGCATCGGTCCACCATCAGGGTTGTCTTATTGATATTTGATAAGCTGCGTTATCTGTGGTCAGAACTACAGTTGGGAATGGATGAGACTATAACCAGTGGCGGCTCCTCGAAGGAGGCTTAGGAGGCTCAGCCTCCTCACCAATTTATTAATTTATTCAGCAAACAGCACCAGAAATATTTTGTTGATCATTCATTTTATTTAGTGTTTCTCTAATATTTTTTAAAATTTCACAATTAATTCCCTGTTCTCAGTAATTATTTCTAAATCTGACAACGGGGACCTGAGGCTAGACTCAATCGAATCTGTACATCTCTCAAACCCTAAACACGTGTTGCTCAACACAGTTGCCGTTTTTTGAAAAGTAAAATTGAAATACCGTAAAAAATAGCTGAAATGGCAACAGTCTTAGTAGGCTAGCCTTCACTCCGGTGGAAAATGATACATATACTTCAAATCCTAAACACGTGTTGCTTAACACCGTTGCCTTTTCGACCAGTTCAATTGCTAAATACCGTAAAAAATAGCTGAAATGGCAACAGTCTTAGTAGGCTAGTCTTCTTCTTTCAGGGGAATACCACACATGCGGATTGCGAGGGTGTTTGTTTTGTTTTATGATTAGCGGAAATAATTGTTAAGTGACGCCACGCGAAATAATTTGTCTGTTCGGTAAATTATTAAAATTTAAAATGAGTGCCTGTGATTTAGTTTCTGACTTTTTAAAAAATCCATTTAGTGGATTAACATATGACAAAAAAGTGTTTTTAAAAATAAACGGCCTTTACCGGGTTTAACAGGATTAGGTAAGCATCAAAATCGATCATTTGATACTGACAATTATAAAAAATATTTATTGTTAACGGGATCTGAGGAACACAATTAATTATATTGCTGGTATTGTTTATTATTTACAACTGATAATTCTTCATGTTGGGGGCGCTTGGGTTATAATGATTTGAAAAATTTAGCTCGTGGTCTAGACAGACATGAAAAATCGCAGGAACATATTACATCGAGTATTAAGTTTAAATTAACCGGTAAACAAAATATTGTTAATGTTATTGATTCTGCTCGTACACGCGAAATAGAAAATCATAACAATACAGTTAAAGACAACCGCGAAATTTAAAAAAAAATCATTGATTTCTTGTTAGATTTGTTTTGTAAATACTACTAAATACGATGGTAAGCTTCCTGATTTTATGAGTAACGCGTCAGTATTTGCAGGCACCTCAAAAACAATACAAAACGAAATTCTCGATTCAATCAATTATGTCCTCCGAAATCATATAGAGGATGAATTATTAGACGTTCCTTTTTTTTCGTGGCAGGTTGACGAAACAACAACAAAATATGAAAAATTCCAAAAAAAATTAAAAAACATTAAAAAATTAAAAAAATAAATAAAAAACAAAAAACATACAAAAAAAAATTTTGGCAAGAGAAACTCGTTGGTTCTTGCTGGGCAACAATTAATTTTGTGACTGAAGTAGCTGGTACGGTCGCTGCGCAAAGGTTAAATTAATTGGCTGAATGGAGTATATTTTTACAAAAACGTTTTATGACAAGCCTCCCTTCTTAAAAAGTTCACGAGCCGCCACTGACTATAACTGCGCAAACCCAAACCAAAGACGTATACAACTGGTGTAGGTCGACAACCAAATAGTATGATATTTTTTCTGTCGAAAAGTATACAAAATTAATAAATATAATTGTGACTTTATGTCAACGAGTGCTAGCACGGGGCGACCACCTTATGACAACGATAACAATTTAATAACAAAAACACGTGAACAAGTGTCCTGTAAAAAGATATGTTTCCAAAGACAGGAAACCAAAAAGGAAGGAACACAAGTTGCAAAGGGAAAAACAGGTGAAAACGTGCCCAAAAATATCAATAATGAGGAGCTTTTTTTTCTGGTAACGAAAGTCAGGAGCAAGAAATCGTGGTAGAACCAAAACTAGCTAGAGGACAACAATGCGGACGACGAAATATTTTACTTCTCAGGCATGGAGCTTGAGGACCAAAGATCGCAACAAAATATATAGTATGCAGAAAATAATAAAGCTTCCAACAAATAACAATAATAACTCGGAACGGCTGTGTATGTTACAATGTTACAGTCTATGGTTAAAAAAATTCAAACTTGGTTTCCTGCTCATCTAGACACCATAACGAACAAATTTTTCAAGTTTTCAAATTTTTTCAATAATACAAATCGCTGCAACCGTGATAAACAAACAAAAAAGAATAGGTCAAAACTCATAATTCTCGTTCGCAATCTTCGAGTCGCAATATCAATTTATTATTTTTTTTACAAAAATCCATTATTTAAGACTCCAAAAATCCCCCATACCAGTTTTGAATTGAATCTAGCAATAATCATAAATCTAGTCCGGCATCTTGGACAAAAAAATCATAATCTCCCATCCTAAAAACCTCCACATACCAATTTTGAATAGAATCCGTCAATAATAAATCTCGTCCGCCATCTTGGAGTCGCCATTTTGAATTTGTTAATTTTGACCAAAAATTCATAATCTCCGATCCCAAAAATCCCCACACACCAATTTTGAATAGAATCTGTCAATAATCATAAATATTTTCCGCCATCTTGGAGTCGGCATCTTGAATAAATTGATTTTGATAAAAAATTCATAATCTCCGACCCCAAAAACCCCGTATACCAATTTTGAATGAAATCGGTCCATAATAATTCTCGTCCGCATTCTTGGATCCGCCATCTTGTAGTTGTCATCTTGAATAAAAAAAATCAAAATTGGTTTCCTGCAAATCTAGACACTATATCGAACAAACTTTTCAAGTTTTCAAATTTGTTCAACAACGATACAAAACGCTACAACCGTAACAAACAAAAAAAAAAGTAAACAACGAAAATATATATAATAATTTTTATTAGCCCAGTTTTTCAATTGGCTGTTAATGTTACTGTTATTTACCAATAACATAACTGTAATGTATCTGGTAAAGTAATTGTTAAGTGTGACTGTGTTTTTCAAACAAAATTAGGTGATTGTTAGTTACCAATAGGTTAAGTTTCCAGTTGTACTTTTTGTGTGAAAGTTGGCTACCATGTGTGTTGAAAAGTGAGGTTAATTCGTTGTGAAGTGTCAAAACAATGCTTGTGACAAAATTTATTTGTAAGGTTTTTGTAATGGATATCTCTAATAAGAAGAAACAGCGTTCGGCAAATATAATAAACAATAAAATAGAACTTATAATTAATTTAGCAATTATTTTTTTTTAATTATTGAAAGTAAAAATCGGATCACAATTCATAGACAGAAAAAGAAATAATCTTGGGAAAATGTAATTTATTCTATGAGTTCTGTTAATTTTCTTATAAATAAACATAACTGTAATTAGTTTCGTTGGAAAGGTTTGAAAAATATTCACATTTTTGTGTATTGTATAATTCATTTGATGAGTGTAATCCAAAATTAGGTTTAACAATATTGATCAGATTCCATGTAAAAAATGTTATAATTTTTTGGTAAATTTGCTTAAATTTGTTTATGTAATAAAACACAGCTATAAAGTCTGCATCATATTTTTTTTATTATTTGTGGTTTCCACAATTTGTACACTAAACAAATATTATTATTATTGAACTTAAATATAATACTATATTTATATATTTCAAAACTTAAATAAACAAGAAAGTATTTAATAAATTAATGAATTTATGTACTTTTTATAAATTCAATATATAGTGTTTTCATATTACAACAAACGAAAAAAGTAATCATTAACCTATTGTCTACGTACTGTTTCATTTTCATCAAGGTTTTGATAATTATTATGCGGTACAACATCACTAATATGTTGTCAAATATTTTCATCTACTTTAGGTACTACTATACGGGCCTCAATGGCTATATTATGTAGGATGGCTGTTGTCTTCAATCGCATTCCTAAAGCTAGAACTGGAAATCGCCTTTTCCAAATACCAAATGTGCGTTCTATTACGTTTCTCGTACGAATTTGTGATTCATTATATAGACGTTCTGTTTCTGTTTGTGGATTTTGTAAAGGCGTTGGTAAGTATCTCATTATTGGGTAACCTCTATCACCCAAAAATAAGTCATTGATCCATTCCTCATTTGGTACTCCCGGTGACTGAATTCATACATGAGTACAATGTAGAGCTAGAGATATTGTGTAAAATCCCTGTTGTATAATATTTTGTTCTTCATTCATTCGGATACTAATATATTGAGCATATTTTTTAGTTACACGTTTAAAAATAGCGCTAGTTGTTGATTTATTTATGCCACCAAAGTCTCCAACTGTGACTAGCATATTGCCAGTTGCGTAGAACCGCAGTGTTATAAGTAATTGTTGCAGTGGAGTTACACCATGATTTATTAAAAAATGTAGATGAAATTTTCGTTTATAAATTGTAAATTTATAAATACGTACGTTTCTGTAGGAAATTTAACCATATCCTCTATTTGCAGCAATACATTTTGAACACTATTTTTATCTAGCCGGAATCAATGTCGTCCCAATAATTCAAGTGATCTGGTCGTTGTCTTATAATGTACGGTCGTCTGTATACTACATATAAAACATTTCTTATTTCTACTTCTTCATCAGAACCAGAAAAGACATTAACATTATAATTCGCCAATTTTAAATAAATTAAATTTAATTTGAATTATTGCACTTAACCTGCTGTTTGTATCTTAACTGACAAAAATAGTACCCATTAAATTGACCTATTGTTTAGTCAATATTTATGTGCGTGGTAACGTAACAAGACAATGATAAACAGATTTATATATTTAACAGGAGGATAGTTGTAACAATAACAGCAGATTGAAAAACTGGGCATTAATCATTTAGGACAAGTAAAAAAGTGTATAGATAAAATAAATCATACACACAAAAATATAAATTAATAAAATTATGGCAAGTCAGTATAAAAGTGTTTATCGGAATACTAGTATATTATACACCAAGGTACAGAAAAATCTTCTCTACCGTGGTTTATATACTATTTTTTCCACTACGGGAATATTTAATCATTTTTATAATGATATTTTTTGGATTTTTTGGGTATCTGAAAATACTTTAATCGAGAAGAAGCAGTTTGTGAAAACAATTGAATGAGAATATTCAATTAATTAAATTGTCATTTCATTATGCTTATTGCACTGTGAGTTTTAAAACTTTCAAGTAGCGATGAAGACATGAAGAATTCGATTCATTTGACACTTAGATTTGAAAAATTATTAAATTGATTTTAAGGTTACTTTTCTGCATAAATACCACTAATCAATATCAAAATATTTATTACATAACGTCAAACTATTTCAAACTAAAATATATCTAATAAACAATTACGTACCTCCCTGTTTTATTTGATTAGGTCGAAAATTCACTTGACATGGTGGAAATTCAAAAGAAAGTGCTTATTTGCTGTCGAATTTTTTATAATAGGTAATAAAAAAAGACTCTTATGAGAAACACAATGACAGATGCCTGTAATTAATTTGAAAGATTTCCTAAGATCACCTACCTCTGATATGACGTTTAGTCTTTAATTGTTTTTATTATCTACCACCAGTCAATAATAAAAAAATATCTACCAGTAGGAGAGAAATTTATCTTTTCGACTTGAATACAGTATAAATACTGTAGTAACATTTTTTTTAATAAAAGCACCTTCAGTTTAGACTTAAATTGACTTTTTGGTATAAAATTTTAAGAGACAGGAAAGTGCCTAATTAAATGACTATAAATGCTACGTAATGAATTAAATTTAATTGAATGTTTAATTGTAGTTAGTGTAGGAGGTCTGATTTAGTTTTTTAGTCTAAATTTTAAATTGAGTTTTATTCTGTTAACATAAATTACATTTGTATACACTGATCAATTTATAACACTAATAATAATACAACAATCCACTAATTAAGTATACAACAAATTAAAATGTACTGTTACAATACCATAAATACATATAGACAACGAAACGAAATAAAACATCAGATTTCATTTATACAATATAGGTCAAGTCAAAAAGTACAAAAAATTCATTAATATTGTAAAATACATTTTCTTTCAGAAAAACTTTTATATTTTTGAAGAATTGTATTATGTTTAGTAAGCGCCATTCAAGGGGAAGTAGGTTATACATCTTAACATGTAAAAATTGAAAAGAGTTGTTATTCCTTGTTAATCGAAAAAAGGGCAAACTTACTTACATATATCTTGTTTGTTAGGTTTGTTATTAATATTAAAGATACTACAAATCAAGGCTTGTATAAATAAAATAAAAATGGGCTAGGCCGTTTCTGAAAATATGCGAGTTTGCTCTCAACACTTTACCAATAAAGATTTTAACCGCCCAGATTTGTAATAAAAAAAAGGTTTAGTTGGTTTTTAACTATTATTTAGGTTTCTAATAGGACTTGTTTAATATGGTAATTTTTTTGTAACTCTGAATAAGATAAATTGTCTTATATCAACTGCAGTACCTAGTTTAAAACTGCTTAAGCTAAGCCATGAAATAAATATAAAAAAACAGCAAAAAAAGAGTTATGTCTGATTTTCTTCATATAACAGATGCAAGTAAACATAAATTAAAATTGAAGAAAGCAAGAAATTCAAATAAATATATTATTGTGCATGGACTAAAAACCAAAACAAATGTAAGTAATTAAAGAACCATAAAAAGTGAATAATATATTGAAATATACAGTGCGGTGGAATAAGTGTTACCCCCCCCCCCCCCTATGAACTACTCTATTTTTATATCTTAAGAAAAAAGCTCAAACAGGTCAATTTTTATATTAAACGTAGTATGTTATGACATAAAAGTTTCTAACCTCACATAATCCCTCTTCATGGGGGTGTCATTTTTTTAAATGAGAAAGTGCATCATGTGACACCTCATTTGAAACCTATTGAAACACTGATTTCAAAAATGTATAGTTGCAGTTACTGTTAAAGTTTAAAATTTATTTAATTTTCAGTACACCCTTAGTTGTTACTTGTAATTTATTACATTAAATGATTAAATTCAGTTACCAACATTTACAATGTAGGAAAGATTTATTTAAAGACAAAACTGTGGTGCATTTGATATTTAAGCTACATAATGCTGAAATAGCAATTGATTTTTGGAGGTTTGAAGATGGTTAGAAGTTGGCGACGTATTTCCAGACACCATAGAAACAAAATAATCAATATGAAAAACTTGTTTGACTTTAGAACATTTATATAACTGTCTTTTAATTTTTCATATAAAATAAAATAAAAAATATTTTACATTTGTGATTGAATATTGAAAAACACACATAAGCAGAGAAACGTCCACTACAAAAACACTTCCAACCCTCCAATGAAAAAACTTACCATCAAGCCAACAGAATTCATTGAATTCTTGCAAGGTAAGATTAAAACTCTCGAATAACTCAGACTCCGTTAATTTTTGAACCAAAGTGTTATACATTTTTGAAATCAGTGTTTCAATACCTTTCAAATGAAGTGTCGCATGATGCACTTTCTCATTTAAAAAAATCGAACGGGTGACACCCCCATGAAGAGGAATTATGTCATGTTCGAAACTTTTATGTCATAACATACTACGTTTAATATAAAAATTGACCTTTGACCTTTTTTCTTAAGATATAAAAATAGAGTAGTTAATAGGGGGGGGGGGGAAACACTTATTCCACCGCACTGTATAGAAATGTTACAAGTCCTTAAGAACAATAGACAATTAACAATGCAACGACTTGATGACCGACGCCGTTCCACACAAACACCGATGACATAAATACGAGAAGCAACGTATCGACAGGGTTCACATCATTTCCAGTCTTCAGACAGTAAACATTCATAAATAAATATTACTTGTAAATACCTAGAGGTATTGAACGACTAATTTGTCATTCAATAAATTCATTTGTTATAGTCTCAATAATAATTGTAATAGTAACGTCAATAAACCATTTTGTAAACAGTAAATAAAAACATTTTTTTAAACGTGCTTTGAGTGAGTGAAAACTTATTTGGCGCTGCGAACAGGATCATCTACACAGAATAATCTACATTCCTGGTCAACTTCAGTTGTTTGGTAGAAGTCCACATTACGAACCGGAGAGAATGCTACAGAAGAAGTGAATCACACTGATCATTTTCCTGTAAGTTATTTTTTCCTTATTCCTTTCACTTTTCATTAATTGGGCACGTTTTAAAATTATACTGAAGAACTTAATTTCATTTTATCGCAAAATTATAATTTTCGTAATAGAAGCCCTCTTAATAGGCCCCCGATTGAGTTAAAAAAATTTGAATCTTATTCCTGAAGTTAGCAACGGTGGTATTTCAAGCCTTCCAGAATATTCTACGGGTTTAAATTTATCAACTTTCATAAGATCGGTAGATAACCTATTAAAGTTTTTAGAATGATAGAATCTAACTGCTCCGCAAATTTTTATTTTAAATGCAAATATCATATCGCGAATTAAAGGTGAACCACGCGATTTTTTGAGTAAAATTTCCTGGACATAAGCTCGTCCAGCTTTACTTGAAAAATACGGTGATAGGAGATCTGAAGGAATCTTAGTCATATAATTGACAAATGCGGTACAAAAACCGTCAGAAAATTATGATGATTTTCATCAAATAAGAACTAATAATTTAAACGATTTATTACAAAATATTTCGCTAAACTGCGATGAAGGAACTGCCCAATTTAAGGCACCACGATAACTGTGAAGCGCAAATTTCTTGTAAAAATTACCTAAGATACCAGACGACAAAACCAAAATTAGAAAAGCCAAAACATGAATATATAAAAATTACAATTCAACGTTTAGAAAACCTCAAAATAATTTTAAACCACAAAATAATTTTAGATAAAGTAATTTCCCTAATACGAACTTTTCATATAATAAATCCAATTATCAAAATAACTACCTAAATAATTCTAATAATCAACAAAATCAATTTAGAATCCCAATGATGCGAAATAATTATAATTCACCTCAATTTAATTCTACCCCTAAACCCATGAGCGGCGTACAAACAATACGCATTTCTCAACCCATGAGTATGTCAACGAGACGTACACATAATTTTAACGTTCAGAATAATTCTGAAGAAAATAACGAATGTCTAAATGATTATCAAAGCACTGGTTATGTGGAAAATTCCCCCACACAAACAAATTTTCATAACCCTTCGCTAGAGGAATTTCGACCCCCTCAATTATGTTAAATAATATTAAAAGTTACCCCGTCTACCCTATTTTATCCTACCTCGAAGTAAATTAAAAGTATTAATAGACTCAGGAGGATCAGATACTATTATAACGCCCCACGCATCAAAATATTTTAATCCCTCTCATGATTACGAAAAAGATTTCACTTTAACATCAATGAACAAAACGACTAAACACTCTCACAATTTAAAAACCGCTTTATTCGAAGAAATTGGTATTCACGAAATAATAGATTCACAAATTGCAAATTGGAATAAATATTTTGATATTTTGTTATTAAACCCTTTTAATACAATTCCAGTCAGTATTAAAAACGGAGAAATATTATTACCTGAAACAAAAATAAATTATATCATTTTTCCTGAATCAATTCACAACGTAACTAACGGTTACATAGACGACATTATTTTAGACGAACCAATGCAATTAAATCCAATAGAAGTAGAACCATTAGACGATTACGAGACTGACAAAACACCTTCAAATTATACGAAAACAACGTTTAAACCCAGAGGAAAAAGATAAAATCTTACAACTTTGTTATAACTTTAAAGACATACTTTATGATGAAAAAAAGGACTTATCTTTCACCTCAGCTGTTAAACATGAAATCAGAACAAGATATGAAAATCCCATATACGCTCGTAGTTTTAGACACCCCAAAAGTATGCAATCAAATTAACAAATTAGATGATAAAATCATTCAGAGCCGTTACACATGCGACTGACGGTCAGTGCTGACGATCAGTCGGTCCCATTGATTCTATTGTGGTTTTCACAAGTAGCGCGTATCGTCGGTCGACTAATTCGTCAATTGGGGCATCAGTCGAGCCCTTGCGGGTGCGTACGGAACGCGTCAGCTCGGGCCATGGGCGCTTATGAGTCTTTTCACATGTGAATCGACTGATGATAGACAGTGTTGCCACAAAAACACCATTTTGTTTTGTTGTCTTAGGTTAGGTATTTTATTTTATTATTGTTTCTGTGTAGCTGCATGCGTAGTTAAATATGACGTCCAGCGATTTGAGAATAGATACAGAAATTTTAATTAGTTTAGTTCAACACCAGAAGTGTATATGGGATACATCCGATGAATGTTACAAAGATCGCGACAAGAAGATTAAAGCGTTTGAATCAATAACAGCAATAGTTACTACAAACTACGATTGTTTAACTGAATTGGAGAAACAAGAAGCATGTAAGTATGATTTATGTTTATTTATCAAATATAACTTTACATTCTAAAATAACCGTTGCATGATAAAATAAATAGTTTTTGTTGGTTACTTTGGATAATTATATTTTCGAGTCCTGCCAAGGAATTCTTCCACTCTCACTAATAAAGTAATTAGCAAATACATCTCTTATTTTAAATCCCTCTCTATTTAATTGTTGCACATTTTGAGAAATATCGGTGACTCCTGTTACCGAGAGGGTGTGCTGGAATGCGTACCCATCTTTTAAGCACACGTAATTATGCAAGACACAACAAGCTTTAACAATTTTTTTAGAAAGACGAACAGAGACATTAAGTGGCCTGTGAAATATGCGCCACTTATTTGATAAAATTCCAAAAGAGCACTCAGTGTATCTTCTAGCTCGCGTAAGTCTATAATTAAAAATTTTCTTTTTGTAGTTTAAATTTTTTCTTACATATGCTCGCATTAAATTTTGAGATCGAAAACGCATCATCACCAACTATAACAAAAGGCAGAGGTTTATTGCTTCCTGGTAATGGTTTATCCTCAGGAATATTAAACAAATTTTGTTCAATTTTTTTTCCAAAAATCGCTATTTGAAAATATATTAGAATCGGAAAATTTACCGAAAGCACCAACGTTAATGTAAGTGAAACAGTAATTTGCATCACATATTGCAAGCAGTATTAGAGAAAAATATTTTTTATAGTTAAAAAAGTCAGAGCCGCTTTTAATAGGTTTTATGATTCTTATATCGTTGTCTGTATAAAGAATAGTCTCTCAACCTCATGAGTAAAACAGAGAAGTAAAAGATGAGACGGATATATATCGGTACGTGGCGACACACCAGATTTATGGCGGCAATATTTGCAACTTCTCAGGTAGATTATTTTTTCTTTCTAGTAAACACTAGATGGCTCTCTAGCAAGTAATTCGTAAAACAAAAAAATACCGCAAGATGTCTTACTCTGAAAAGGTGTATTGGTTGAGGTATTGTATAAAGAAGTCTATATACAATGGTTGAGGTATTTGTGATGTTAGACTTCCTAAATCCTAAAGTTTATAGAGAGAAGCCTTATAATACGGCTCTGTCTGGTCTGTTTGTCCGCGTTTATAACTCAAAACCGAAAAGAGAAAAAGACAAACGGTCAAGATAATAAACTCAGCATACCTTGAATATCTCCCAAATAGATTTTCAGATTTTTATGACTTCCGGTTTCAAAACTGCTCAAGGTTTTACAAACCAGAACCAGAAGTGATACTACCGGTTTCGAAAATAGCATTCAGACGTGAATCGATATTTGAAAACACATTTGAGATATATTCATGGTTCATGAGATAATGCGCTTTAGATCAAGAAATATCGAAACTGTTTAAAAATCTTGTTTTCTTGTTATCAAGAAATTGAAAAAAATTGTTCAAGAATTTCTGGGATGTGACTGTTTCGCATTAGCAAATATTGTTAATGCATAATACCCTTAATCTGAATCTCCAAGGATGATACAAATTATACACAAATCTCAATAAAATTTCGTTCTGTAATTTTATCCTCAAAGGCTTGAAAGGAAAAGTAAACTAAAACCAGTGATTTCATATTTGCAGTAAAGTTGTTTTGTATTGAACATCTTTGGATTTATTTATTTTTCCACATTTTCCATGAAATATTTCATGAAAAAAAAAACAGAACATTCGAGGAAGTCCTCATATATCCCAGTGATGTCCCTGGAGCATCCCTAGAGTGTCCCTTTGATGTCCTTTGTTGGAACTTGGTACATCCCTGTTACGTACCAGAAAAACATCCCAATGTGTCCTTTTTTTTGGAAAGTAGATATCCCTGGGATGTTCCTAGTACGTATCATGTCCCAATGAAGGATAACCCAGGGATGTCCCAATAGCAAATGATGAACGTCCCTGGGATGTACAGGGGATGTACTTGTGTTATTATAGTTACTTGTTTGGTAGGTCCGGGGGGGGGGGGTCTACCGTGTACTCAGTCAGTGATTGGTCGTTTTAAAATTTCGACATGGTCTGACCAATGAGAAATCAGAATCCACGTATTTTGACCAATAGCAAATCAGTACTCGACTCAGAGTACGCTGTCAACCTTTACCCCTCTTCTACCAAACAAATATTACATGATGCCGTATCAACGGGACGGAGCTTACTCGGAAAACGAAAAATGTTATGAAAAAGTTATTTGGCAGGAGTACGTATGTTAGTAGTTTGAAAGGGAATTGTTTTACCCTTTTATTACAATAACAAAATACATTTTTCGTTTTCCCAGTAAGCTCCGTCCCGTTGAGCGTGGCCGACCCTGTATATATATGATCCAAGGTAATGTTTAGAAGTCGTTACGTACCTGCTAACGCGCAGGTACTTCTGACTTGTTTTAATTTAGAATCAAGTACATAAACAAGTCAAACAGAAGCGCCTGCGCGTTAGCAGGCACGTGACGCGATTATGATGAAGCATAAAAGTTGTCTAAAATCTGTTTTCAAATATCGATTCAGCGTTAAATTTCACGTCATAATGCTGTTTTTTAAACCGGTAGTATCAATTCCGGTTCTGGTTTGTAAAACCAGTTTTGAAACCGGAAGTCAGAAAAATCTGAAAATCCATTTGGGAGCTAATCAAGGTATGCTGAGGTTATTACCATTTACCGGTGGTCTCTATCTCTTTTCGTTTCCGAGTTATAAATGCGGGCAGACGGACAGACAGAGCCGTATTATAAGACTTCTCCTTTAGGGTTTAGAGTCTAAAAATAAGGTATGGGGATCAGGATCAAAAACGTAAAGAGCAAAAATATTTTGTTAAATGAGCAGGCAAAAAAAATAATAAAAAACTAGTAAAAGGATAATCTCCGCGCGATTTTTCAAGACTACGGCCCGTTTCCATCAGTGGAAGAAAGTCCGATTCGAAAAAATTGGAATTTTTTCCAATATTATCGAGATATCTCGGATAGAAGTTTCACTTCAGACGGGACCGGGATCCTCGGACCCGAAATTGCTCATCTTCTGATAGAGCCTTTCTTTTTTGAATAAAAACCGATGGCCGAAAGAATTTTCCGGATCGGCCGTACCGTTCTCGAGTTATCGTGCGCACAGACATCGTCACATCCACACAGACTTTTTTTTTTGCGGAAAATTAATTTTTTTCCACGTTTCATGACATTTTCAGTCATTTGGAGCAAAAAAAAATTTTGAGATTTTTGCACGATTTCAATACTACACGGTTTGCCACCCAAGGTGAAGTATTGGCGGCCGTAGTAAAAACAAACTCAAGTGGTAAAACTACGAAATAATTATACATAGAAAGGAGATAAATCAGAAAAAATGAGAAATATTGGAAGAATCACGTAACAGAAAAAAAAACAAAAACCTAAAAAATCAGAAAAAAAAACAGAAAAAATCGGAAAAAATGAGAAAATATCAGAAGGTTCAGAAGAAATCAGAAAAAATAATAAATAAAAAAGCTAGAAGTAGAATTTTTGTCTAAAAATTACCCTCGAAATTACCTACCACATTTTTTTTGTTTGGGTGAATATAATTTCAGTAAATTGAGGCCGATAATTTATTAAATAATCTAAAATATATATGCAGACTCTAAAAAACTAAAAATCATGTTTGTTTACAAAATCTGTAGATACCAAATTTTTTGTTTATTTATTTATTCTAAAAATAGATCTTTTAAAAACAAAAACCAGGTAGCAAGGTTGTCAACTCTCATTTGTCAAATTCAGTGTTTTTTTAACAAAATCTTTAAAATCCTCACAAAACAGTTTTAAATTTCATTTTATTAGATCCTGAATAGATGCAAATGTAAAATGAAAATTTCTCATATATATTACCTACAAAGTCTCATTTATTTAACGTCTTCTCGTTTGTAAAAAATTGCCCAATTTCACAGATAATCCATATAAAATGGGAATTTTTTTATATTTTGGCAACCTTGTTAGTCATCAGAAAACAGCCAGCCAACCAACCCAATGCTAAAAATTGTCTCGAAAACAGTTTTCTTCTTTTTAAATTTGAGCGAAAACAGTTTTCTTCTTAAATTTCATCAAAAACACCAGCGGGCAGCGCCATCTGAACGTTTGGTCCAAAACTTGTGTTTGCCATCTATACGTTTGGTCCAACACTACAAAAAAGTGTTAAATTTTTAGTCCATAAGGTTACATGACTATTCTTTATTCAGACAACGCTTATATGTTTCCCGTCAACAGCGCCAATACAATTTGGAAAATTGGCATGTACAGCAAACCCATTTGCAATTTCCAACCATTTATCAGTTGTCGGTTCAGCAAGATATTCTGGTCCCAATATTTCCCAAATTTTGTCACAAAGTTCTACGATTTTACTAATTGTAGAAATTCCTAATCTATATGTATAGTGAAGATCTGTAAAAGTGTTACCACTAGCCAAATATCTGTAATAAAAATATACCATTTTAAATATCATATAAGTAACTTTATCTTTTTTACAGTGAAAATTGTCCAGCAAAGATGGAAGACAGCAAGGGATGCATACAGAAGAGACAGGAACAATTTAAATAAAACAAAATCTGGCCAAGCAGCAAAAAAACCAAAAAAAGTTTATGTCTACTATAACAATTTAAAATTTTTGGACCAGGTTATGGAACTGAATTCGACAGAAACAAATTTTAATGAAACTGATGATACAACAGTCACAACTATATCTGGTTCTGAGAATGAAGATTTTGGAGAACCCGAAATAACCTATACACCTAAAGTTCCTAAAAAAAGGGGAGCAAAAAAAGTGCCAAGACCTAGATGAAAAACTAATTGCATTTCTGGAAAATAGTAAGAATTCCGATGATGATTTTGGCGATAGAGCATTTCTAGATTCTTTATTACCTACCTTAAGAACTTTTAATGATTCCAAAAGATTTCAATTCCGCTCAGAAGTTTTAAAAATAATGATGAGCATCAAAAATATTCCAACATTTGTCAGTAATACTATTGAAAGCTTCGTAAGACCTTCATCAAGTTTCTCAGACAACTCTACGCCTATATACGACTGGCCAAGACCTTCCTCATCCAACTCAGTTTCTGTGAATAGTGTAGATTTAAGTGGCCAACCTACTTTATTAGAGCTCACGGAGACAAATATAAATGATCATATATATATTGTGCAATCAATACTTAAAAAAATGTAAAAATATTTGTTCTTAGTTTATATAATAAAAGTATTCATACTCATATTTATTTAATTAGGTAGGTACTTATATATATTATATTATAGTACTGGCAAATTTCAAATTTTTTAACGAATTTCAGAGTAATTTAAAGATTATTAAAAGTGAAAAAGAAATAAAAAGAGTTAAAAATTAAATTAAAACAGCAAGATCATTCATTCTTTATAAAAAAATTGAAAACAATACAATTTTCCGAATTCAAAGAACTTTGGCAGTTATTTTGAATTTTGCTTAAAATTAGTCAAATGGCTTATTTTGTAATTATATGGCTTCTTACCTTAAGGCGGCACACAGTCTTTCTACAGAAGATATTGAAATTCTAATATGGTCTGTGAATTTTAAACTATTTTCAAGTTTACAATGTAGTTCATCAAAAGACTTTGTCGACATGCGAAAATAATTAAATTTCCATATAAGGTCACAAATGTACCTTTTAAGTACCTCTCCATACAAATTGGATGGACCCACATAGCTCTTTTTTTGTTCGTCTTCTGGTTATTAACCTTTTTACGCACAAAGCGGCAACAATGCGTTCGTTCTCTGTCCGCGAATTCATTGTGCGTACTGATCATACGCTGCATGTGAAAATCTCTGCAAACCATCAGCGCTGACAGTCAGCACTGAGCGTCAGTCGCATGTGTAACGGCTCTCAACCTTACAGTAGAAGACAAGTATCCCCTTCATAATATCGACGAGATTTTAGATAATTTAGGAAAAGCCACATATTTCACTGCCCTTGTTTTAGCACAAGGTTTTCACCAGACAGAACTTAATCCCATGTCAATCGATAAAACCGCTTTTACTATCCCTCATGGATACTTTGAATTCCTTAGAATGCTCTTTGGCTTAAAAAATGCCCAGGCCACTCTTCAAAAATTAATGGATAATATCCTGCGGCCATTCTCGTACAAATTTTGCTTCGTTTACATGGACGACGTAATTATATTTTCAAAATAAGAAAATCAGGTAGCCGATGCCCTTTCTAGAATATTTTTAAACGCCCTTACTAGTGATTCAATTTGCGCGAACGCCCCTGACACGACAGATTTCGATCTCGACGAATTTTTAAACAATTTCGACGAAATACGAGAAAGGCCAACGGACGACTCACAAACTCAACATACGTCAATGGAAACCCCAATTAACGGAATCCCTATTTCCGAAAAAGCGTTAATTTTATCAACAAATCAAATAATTATAGTACCAAACTTAAAAGAATTTAACATTGATTATAAAAAAATATTTAACAAACACAGATATACAACAAACACAGATATACAATTAACGTAACTGACAATTGGCAAGACTGTATCATGGACGCTTTTAGAACAATATTACGACCAAAACAAAAATTCGGAATTACTTCTAACCACAACGGTATAGTCGAAACCTAGACACAAATTTTATAGGCCCTCAATGCAAAATACCATTGCAAATTTTATTAATTAATGTGAAATTTGTTTGAAAAATAAATATGAAAGACAACCCTATCAATTGCCCCAATTATTCCAATTACTTGGTCAAAAACCCTTTCATATTTCACATGCAGACATTTAACAATGTAATAAAAATTACTATGTAACAGTAATTGATTCTTTTTCTAAATACGCCCAATGCTATAAATTACCTGACAAAGCTTTCGTTTCTGTTCTAAGTAAATTACTAGATTATCCGAAAAAAATAGTTTTCGACAGCGGTAAAGAATTTAATTCCGCATTAATGAAAGAATTTATGAATTTGCATAAAATAGATGTTCATTTTACGACAGTAAATAATTCCTCTTCTAATTCCCCCATAGAACGTTTCGATTCCACTTTATTAGAAAAAATTAAAACTAAAATCACAAAATCCCTCAGATTTTCTAGACGAAATTATTACACACGCAATTTTAATTTATAATTTATCTATACATAGTTCAACTAATTATTCGCCTTTTGCCATATTATCTAGACCGTACGCAGAAGAAATTCATTTTGATTTCGATTTACCGGTATATGATACATACAATCAAAAACATAAAGACGAACTCCAACCATTCATAGAATTTTTATATAAAAAACAAAAAGACAAACGTACAAAAGCATTAGAGAAAATAAATAAATTCGCTGAAAAGACTCCCCAAGTTAAAAAACAGACAATTTATGTTAAGAAAAAGAAAATTAAACCCAAATTAGACCCACCTTATCACGTAATGACTCCGACTTAACAAAATAAAACAAAAATATCGGGACTTACAGACAAACGTAATCCGACTTCCACACATCTTAAATATGCAAAGAGAATCCGAAAAATTTACCATAAACCTTCTTCATAGGAAATGCCTTCTACCTCCAGAGGTCCTGATCAAAATTCAGGGCATTCCTCATAATGTGTATTACCCAGAACCGATGGGAAATTCAAAAGAAATATCTCATTATCATAGACACATACTACAAATTAACCTTTCAAAGCTAGAAGCGACAATAACAGACAGTTTACATAATTTTGAGAGATTCACACCCAACGTGACAGGAGTCTCATCATTAAAAATCAAATACGACAATTTATATTTGGAAACAAAAGACAATTTACATAAAATTACAGGTAGACAACACAAACGAGGTTTGTTTAACTTCCTCGGAACAGCCATCAAATACATTACAGGAAATCCTGATGCTAATTATTTCGATTTCTTAAGGACTCACATTACCGACATAGAACTTAAAGAAAACGAAATTATAAAACCATACAATAATCAAATCTCATTCAGTGAAACCTTTAATTCTAGATTCGACAATTTATTAGATAAGTTAAACGATAATAATTTAATTCTTAGGAACTTTGTTGACCATATATCCCAACAATTAGCTAAAGTTAATGAAAGATTCGAAATACAAAGTATTAACGAATATATTAAGAAATGAATTATCACTATAACCCTTTCACAATTAGATTTAACAAATATTGAACTATTCACACTTAGTGAATTAAAAGCTCTTCAAGCAAAACTAATATTCGCGAAATGCTCTAGTCTTAGACAATGAGCACCCTTACGAATTAGTCGAATTTTCACACACTGTTGTGTGCGCTACCCAAAAGAAATTGCTCATAATCCTTAAAATACCTATCCTAAAAGTACGTTCTTACCAATCCTTTAAAATTTACCCTATACCTAATCAAGATCACGTGATGATAATCCCACCTGTCAGATATTATGCAAACAATGTATGGTATGAAGATTGCACACGAAAAATTGATTTTGTTATATGCCAAAACAAAATAAATTCAAGATGTCAAATCCCAAATGTTAAATCTTGTGCCACAGCCCATGTCAATGTAAATTTTATACAAGAAACCGAAGAAGCTTTACTCTTAGGGATCGTTGAGCCGCTTAAATTAAAAGACAATACTGTTTCTCATTTAAGTGCCATAATTTTCACCCAAGACATTACAAGAATTTGCAAATTCCAAATATTGTTAAAATTAAATTGGAACCACAACATAAATTAAAATTAGAAAAATTGGAAATTCCCAAAACCCATGGTCAGATTCAACCCATAGAAGCACTAAATTTACATTCGCAAATTTCAACTGGACTACGTTACTAATAATTTTACTTTTAGTTTTCATTTCCTACGTTATAATTAGGAAAAGAAAACTCGTGTGAAGTTAGCGCCCGGAGCTAGCGCCCAAATGCAGCTCCCACCCCCCACTACCAAGCCAAACTCACACGATACACAAATCATAAAAGTAGAATATTAACAAATTATTTTACCATTCAAAACAAGGTGTTCTCACATGGTCTTATATGACAGGAAAACAAATTATTTAGATGTCTAACTAGAATTAAAAACTCAATTCTGTAAGTGGAGATAAAGGATAAAATAACCCTATTAACCATAAAATATTTTTTTCTATCAAAACCAAGTTTTGTTACACCATCCAATATGGCACAAAAAATAATTTATAAATTTATCCATCTATGGAAAAAACTCAAATATCTAAGTAGTGGGATGAAGGGTAAAACAGCCCTAATAATTTTAAAATATTTTTTCTTCCAAAACTAAGTTTTGTGACACCATCTAATAATACACATAAAATCACTTATTAATATACCTATCTACAGAAAAAAAACAAATCTCTAAGTAAGTGGGATCAAGGGTAAAACAACCCTAATAATTTTAAAATATTTTTTTCTTCCAAAACTAAGTTTTGTGACACCATCTAATAATACACATAAAATCACTTATTAATATACCTATCTACAGAAAAAAAGACAAATCTCTAAGTAAGTGGGATCAAGGGTAAAACAACCCTAATAATTTTAAAATATTTTTTCTTCCAAAACTAAGTTTTGTGACACCATCTAATAATACACATAAAATCACTTATTAATATACCTATCTACAGAAAAAAAAACAAATCTCTAAGTAAGTGGGATCAAGGGTAAAACAACCCTAATAATTTTAAAATATTTTTTTCTTCCAAAACTAAGTTTTGTGACACCATCTAATAATACACATAAAATAACTAATTAATATACCTACCTACAGAAAAAAAGACAAATCTCCAAGTGAGTGGGATCAAGGGTAAAACAACCCTAATAATTTTAAAATATTTTTTTTTCCAAAACTAAGTTTTGTGACACCATCTAATAATACACATAAAATAACTAATTAATATACCTACCTACAGAAAAAAAGACAAATCTCCAAGTGAGTGGGATCAAGGGTAAAACAACCCTAATAATTTTAAAATATTTTTTTCTTCCAAAACTAAGTTTTGTGACACCATCTAATAATACACATAAAATCACTTATTAATATACCTATCTACAGAAAAAAAGACAAATCTCTAAGTAAGTGGGATCAAGGGTAAAACAACCCTAATTATTTTAAAATATTTTTTCTTCCAAAACTAAGTTTTGTGACACCATCTAATAATACACATAAAATCACTTATTAATATACCTATCTACAGAAAAAAAAACAAATCTCTAAGTAAGTGGGATCAAGGGTAAAACAACCCTAATAATTTTAAAATATTTTTTTCTTCCAAAACTAAGTTTTGTGACACCATCTAATAATACACATAAAATAACTAATTAATATACCTACCTACAGAAAAAAAGACAAATCTCCAAGTGAGTGGGATCAAGGGTAAAACAACCCTAATAATTTTAAAATATTTTTTTTTCCAAAACTAAGTTTTGTGACACCATCTAATAATACACATAAAATAACTAATTAATATACCTACCTACAGAAAAAAAGACAAATCTCCAAGTGAGTGGGATCAAGGGTAAAACAACCCTAATAATTTTAAAATATTTTTTTCTTCCAAAACTAAGTTTTGTGACACCATCTAATAATACACATAAAATAACTAATTAATATACCTACCTACAGAAAAAAAGACAAATCCCCAAGTGAGTGGGATCAAGGGTAAAACAACCCTAATAATTTTAAAATATTTTTTTCTTCCAAAACTAAGTTTTGTGACACCATCTAATAATACACATAAAATAACTAATTAATATACCTACCTACAGAAAAAAAGACAAATCTCCAAGTGAGTGGGATCAAGGGTAAAACAACCCTAATAATTTTAAAATATTTTTTTCTTCCAAAACTAAGTTTTGTAACACCATCTAATAATACACATAAAATCACTTATTAATATACCTATCTACAGAAAAAAAGACAAATCTCTAAGTAAGTGGGATCAAGGGTTGTTTTACCCTTGATCCCACTTACTTAGAGATTTGTCTTTTTTTCTGTAGATAGGTATATTAATAAGTGATTTTAAAATATTTTTTCTTAAAAAACTAAGTTTTGTGACACCATCTAATTATACACATAAAATCACTTATTAATATACCTATCTACAGAAAAAAAAACAAATCTCTAAGTAAGTGGGATCAAGGGTAAAACAACCCTAATAATTTTAAAATATTTTTTTCTTCCAAAACTAAGTTTTGTGACACCATCTAATAATACACATAAAATAACTAATTAATATACCTACCTACAGAAAAAAAGACAAATCTCCAAGTGAGTGGGATCAAGGGTAAAACAACCCTAATAATTTTAAAATATTTTTTTTTTCCAAAACTAAGTTTTGTGACACCATCTAATAATACACATAAAATTACTTATAAATATACCTATCTACAGAAAAAAAACAAATCTCTAAGTAAGTCGGATCAAGGGTAAAACAACCCTAATAATTTTAAAATATTTTTTTCTTCCAAAACTAAGTTTTGTGACACCATCTAATAATACACATAAAATAACTAATTAATATACCTACCTACAGAAAAAAAGACAAATCTCTAAGTGAGTGGGATCAAGGGTAAAACAGCCCTAATAATTTTAAAATATTTTTTTCTTCCAAAACTAAGTTTTGTGACACCATCTAATAATACACATAAAATAACTAATTAATATACCTACCTACAGAAAAAAAGACAAATCTCCAAGTGAGTGGGATCAAGGGTAAAACAACCCTAATAATTTTAAAATATTTTTTTTTCCAAAACTAAGTTTTGTGACACCATCTAATAATAGACATAAAATAACTTATAAATATACCTATCTACAGAAAAAAAGGCAAATCTCTAAGTGAGTGGGATCAAGGGTAAAACAACCCTTATAATTTTAAAATATTTTTTTCTTCCAAAACTAAGTTTTGTGACACCATCTAATAATACACATAAAATCACTTATAAATATACCTATCTACAGAAAAAAAGACAAATCTCTAAGTGAGTGGGATCAAGGGTAAAACAACCCTTATAATTTTAAAATATTTTTTTCTTCCAAAACTAAGTTTTGTGACACAATCTAATAATACACATAAAATCACTTATTAATATACCTATCTACAGAAAAAAAGACAAATCTCTAAGTGAGTGGGATCAAGGGTAAAACAGCCCTAATAATTTTAAAATATGTTTTCTTCCAAAACTAAGTTTTGTGACACCATCTAATGATACACATAAAATCACTTATTAATATACCTATCTACAGAAAAAAAAACAAATCTCTAAGTAAGTGGGATCAAGGGTAAAACAATCCTAATAATTTTAAAATATTTTTTTCTTCCAAAACTAAGTTTTGTGACACCATCTAATAATACACATAAAATAACTAATTAATATACCTACCTACAGAAAAAAAGACAAATCTCCAAGTGAGTGGGATCAAGGGTAAAACAACCCTAATAATTTTAAAATATTTTTTTCCAAAACTAAGTTTTGTGACACCATCTAATAATACACATAAAATCACTTATTAATATACCTATCTACAGAAAAAAAAACAAATCTCTAAGTATGTGGGATCAAGGGTAAAACAACCCTAATAATTTTAAAATATTTTTTTCTTCCAAAACTAAGTTTTGTGACACCATCTAATGATACACATAAAATAACTAATTAATATACCTACCTACAGAAAAAAAGACAAATCTCCAAGTGAGTGGGATCAAGGGTAAAACAACCCTAATAATTTTAAAATATTTTTTTTCCAAAACTAAGTTTTGTGACACCATCTAATAATACACATAAAATCACTTATTAATATACCTATCTACAGAAAAAAAAACAAATCTCTAAGTAAGTGGGATCAAGGGTAAAACAACCCTAATAATTTTAAAATATTTTTTTCTTCCAAAACTAAGTTTTGTGACACCATCTAATAATACACATAAAATCACTTATTAATATACCTATCTACAGAAAAAAAAACAAATCTCTAAGTAAGTGGGATCAAGGGTAAAACAACCCTAATAATTTTAAAATATTTTTTTTCCAAAACTAAGTTTTGTGACACCATCTAATAATACACATAAAATCACTTATTAATATACCTATCTACAGAAAAAAAAACAAATCTCTAAGTAAGTGGGATCAAGGGTAAAACAACCCTAATAATTTTAAAATATTTTTTTCTTCCAAAACTAAGTTTTGTGACACCATCTAATAATACACATAAAATAACTAATTAATATACCTACCTACAGAAAAAAAGACAAATCTCTAAGTGAGTGGGATCAAGGGTAAAACAGCCCTAATAATTTTAAAATATTTTTTTCTTCCAAAACTAAGTTTTGTGACACCATCTAATAATACACATAAAATAACTAATTAATATACCTACCTACAGAAAAAAAGACAAATCTCCAAGTGAGTGGGATCAAGGGTAAAACAACCCTAATAATTTTAAAATATTTTTTTTCCAAAACTAAGTTTTGTGACACCATCTAATAATACACATAAAATCACTTATTAATATACCTATCTACAGAAAAAAAAACAAATCTCTAAGTAAGTGGGATCAAGGGTAAAACAACCCTAATAATTTTAAAATATTTTTTTCTTCCAAAACTAAGTTTTGTGACACCATCTAATGATACACATAAAATAACTAATTAATATACCTACCTACAGAAAAAAAGACAAATCTCCAAGTGAGTGGGATCAAGGGTAAAACAACCCTAATAATTTTAAAATATTTTTTTTCCAAAACTAAGTTTTGTGACACCATCTAATAATACACATAAAATCACTTATTAATATACCTATCTACAGAAAAAAAAACAAATCTCTAAGTAAGTGGGATCAAGGGTAAAACAACCCTAATAATTTTAAAATATTTTTTTCTTCCAAAACTAAGTTTTGTGACACCATCTAATAATACACATAAAATCACTTATTAATATACCTATCTACAGAAAAAAAAACAAATCTCTAAGTAAGTGGGATCAAGGGTAAAACAACCCTAATAATTTTAAAATATTTTTTTCTTCCAAAACTAAGTTTTGTGACACCATCTAATAATAGACATAAAATAACTTATAAATATACCTATCTACAGAAAAAAAGGCAAATCTCTAAGTGAGTGGGATCAAGGGTAAAACAACCCTTATAATTTTAAAATATTTTTTTCTTCCAAAACTAAGTTTTGTGACACCATCTAATAATACACATAAAATCACTTATAAATATACCTATCTACAGAAAAAAAGACAAATCTCTAAGTGAGTGGGATCAAGGGTAAAACAGCCCTAATAATTTTAAAATATGTTTTCTTCCAAAACTAAGTTTTGTGACACCATCTAATGATACACATAAAATCACTTATTAATATACCTATCTACAGAAAAAAAAACAAATCTCTAAGTAAGTGGGATCAAGGGTAAAACAATCCTAATAATTTTAAAATATTTTTTTCTTCCAAAACTAAGTTTTGTGACACCATCTAATAATACACATAAAATAACTAATTAATATACCTACCTACAGAAAAAAAGACAAATCTCCAAGTGAGTGGGATCAAGGGTAAAACAACCCTAATAATTTTAAAATATTTTTTTTCCAAAACTAAGTTTTTTGACACCATCTAATAATACACATAAAATCACTTATTAATATACCTATCTACAGAAAAAAAAACAAATCTCTAAGTAAGTGGGATCAAGGGTAAAACAACCCTAATAATTTTAAAATATTTTTTTCTTCCAAAACTAAGTTTTGTGACACCATCTAATGATACACATAAAATAACTAATTAATATACCTACCTACAGAAAAAAAGACAAATCTCCAAGTGAGTGGGATCAAGGGTAAAACAACCCTAATAATTTTAAAATATTTTTTTTCCAAAACTAAGTTTTGTGACACCATCTAATAATACACATAAAATCACTTATTAATATACCTATCTACAGAAAAAAAAACAAATCTCTAAGTAAGTGGGATCAAGGGTAAAACAACCCTAATAATTTTAAAATATTTTTTTCTTCCAAAACTAAGTTTTGTGACACCATCTAATAATACACATAAAATCACTTATTAATATACCTATCTACAGAAAAAAAAACAAATCTCTAAGTAAGTGGGATCAAGGGTAAAACAACCCTAATAATTTTAAAATATTTTTTTTCCAAAACTAAGTTTTGTGACACCATCTAATAATACACATAAAATCACTTATTAATATACCTATCTACAGAAAAAAAAACAAATCTCTAAGTAAGTGGGATCAAGGGTAAAACAACCCTAATAATTTTAAAATATTTTTTTCTTCCAAAACTAAGTTTTGTGACACCATCTAATAATACACATAAAATAACTAATTAATATACCTACCTACAGAAAAAAAGACAAATCTCTAAGTGAGTGGGATCAAGGGTAAAACAGCCCTAATAATTTTAAAATATTTTTTTCTTCCAAAACTAAGTTTTGTGACACCATCTAATAATACACATAAAATAACTAATTAATATACCTACCTACAGAAAAAAAGACAAATCTCCAAGTGAGTGGGATCAAGGGTAAAACAACCCTAATAATTTTAAAATATTTTTTTTCCAAAACTAAGTTTTGTGACACCATCTAATAATACACATAAAATCACTTATTAATATACCTATCTACAGAAAAAAAAACAAATCTCTAAGTAAGTGGGATCAAGGGTAAAACAACCCTAATAATTTTAAAATATTTTTTTCTTCCAAAACTAAGTTTTGTGACACCATCTAATGATACACATAAAATAACTAATTAATATACCTACCTACAGAAAAAAAGACAAATCTCCAAGTGAGTGGGATCAAGGGTAAAACAACCCTAATAATTTTAAAATATTTTTTTTCCAAAACTAAGTTTTGTGACACCATCTAATAATACACATAAAATCACTTATTAATATACCTATCTACAGAAAAAAAAACAAATCTCTAAGTAAGTGGGATCAAGGGTAAAACAACCCTAATAATTTTAAAATATTTTTTTCTTCCAAAACTAAGTTTTGTGACACCATCTAATAATACACATAAAATCACTTATTAATATACCTATCTACAGAAAAAAAAACAAATCTCTAAGTAAGTGGGATCAAGGGTAAAACAACCCTAATAATTTTAAAATATTTTTTTCTTCCAAAACTAAGTTTTGTGACACCATCTAATAATACACATAAAATAACTAATTAATATACCTACCTACAGAAAAAAAGACAAATCTCCAAGTGAGTGGGATCAAGGGTAAAACAACCCTAATAATTTTAAAATATTTTTTTTCCAAAACTAAGTTTTGTGACACCATCTAATAATACACATAAAATCACTTATTAATATACCTATCTACAGAAAAAAAAACAAATCTCTAAGTAAGTGGGATCAAGGGTAAAACAGCCCTAATAATTTTAAAATATTTTTTCTTCCAAAACTAAGTTTTGTGACACCATCTAATAATACACATAAAATCACTTATTAATATACCTATCTACAGAAAAAAAAACAAATCTCTAAGTAAGTGGGATCAAGGGTAAAACAACCCTAATAATTTTAAAATATTTTTTTCTTCCAAAACTAAGTTTTGTGACACCATCTAATGATACACATAAAATAACTAATTAATATACCTACCTACAGAAAAAAAGACAAATCTCCAAGTGAGTGGGATCAAGGGTAAAACAACCCTAATAATTTTAAAATATTTTTTTTTTCCAAAACTAAGTTTTGTGACACCATCTAATAATACACATAAAATAACTAATTAATATACCTACCTACAGAAAAAAAGACAAATCTCCAAGTGAGTGGGATCAAGGGTAAAACAACCCTAATAATTTTAAAATATTTTTTCTTCCAAAACTAAGTTTTGTGACACCATCTAATAATAGACATAAAATAACTAATTAATATACTTACCTACAGAAAAAAAGACAAATCTCCAAGTGAGTGGGATCAAGGGTAAAACAACCCTAATAATTTTAAAATATTTTTTTCTTCCAAAACTAAGTTTTGTGACACCATCTAATAATAGACATAAAATAACTTATAAATATACCTATCTACAGAAAAAAAGACAAATCTCTAAGTGAGTGGGATCAAGGGTAAAACAACCCTTATAATTTTAAAATATTTTTTTCTTCCAAAACTTAGTTTTGTGACACCATCTAATAATACACATAAAATCACTTATTAATATACCTATCTACAGAAAAAAAGACAAATCTCTAAGTGAGTGGGATCAAGGGTAAAACAGCCCTAATAATTTTAGAATATTTTTTCTTCCAAAACTAAGTTTTGTGACACCATCTAATGATACACATAAAATCACTTATTAATATACCTATCTACAGAAAAAAAACAAATCTCTAAGTAAGTGGGATCAAGGGTAAAACAACCCTAATAATTTTAAAATATTTTTTTCTTCCAAAACTAAGTTTTGTGACACCATCTAATAATACACATAAAATAACTAATTAATATACCTACCTACAGAAAAAAAGACAAATCTCCAAGTGAGTGGGATCAAGGGTAAAACAACCCTAATAATTTTAAAATATTTTTTTCTTCCAAAACTAAGTTTTGTGACACCATCTAATAATAGACATAAAATAACTTATAAATATACCTATCTACAGAAAAAAAGACAAATCTCTAAGTGAGTGGGATCAAGGGTAAAACAACCCTTATAATTTTAAAATATTTTTTTCTTCCAAAACTTAGTTTTGTGACACCATCTAATAATACACATAAAATCACTTATTAATATACCTATCTACAGAAAAAAAGACAAATCTCTAAGTGAGTGGGATCAAGGGTAAAACAGCCCTAATAATTTTAAAATATTTTTTCTTCCAAAACTAAGTTTTGTGACACCATCTAATAATACACATAAAATCACTTTTAAATATACCTATCTACAGAAAAAAAGACAAATCTCTAAGTGAGTGGGATCAAGGGTAAAACAGCCCTAATAATTTTAAAATTTTTTTTCTTCCAAAACCAAGTTTTGTGACACCATCTAATAATACACATAAAATTACTTATAAATATACCTATCTACAGAAAAAAAAACCAAATCTCTAAGTGGGATCAAGGGTAAAACAACTCTAATAATTTTAAAATATTTTTTTCTTCCAAAACTAAGTTTTGTAACACCATCTAATAATACACATAAAATCACTTATTAATATACCTATCTACAGAAAAAAAAACAAATCTCTAAGTAAGTGGGATCAAGGGTAAAACAACCCTAATAATTTTAAAATATTTTTTTCTTCCAAAACTAAGTTTTGTGACACCATCTAATAATACACATAAAATAACTAATTAATATACCTACCTACAGAAAAAAAGACAAATCTCCAAGTGAGTGGGATCAAGGGTAAAACAACCCTAATAATTTTAAAATATTTTTTTTTCCAAAACTAAGTTTTGTGACACCATCTAATAATACACATAAAATTACTTATAAATATACCTATCTACATAAAAAAAAACAAATCTCTAAGTAAGTGGGATCAAGGGTAAAACAACCCTAATAATTTTAAAATATTTTTTTCTTCCAAAACTAAGTTTTGTGACACCATCTAATAATGCACATAAAATAACTTGGTTTTGGAAGAAAAAAATATTTTAAAATTATTAGGGTTGTTTTACCCTTGATCCCACTCACTTAGAGATTTGTCTTTTTTTCTGTAGATAGGTATATTAATAAGTTATTTTATGTGTATTATTAGATAGTGTCACAAAACTTGGTTTTGGAAGAAAAAATATTTTAAAATTATTAGGGTTGTTTTACCCTTGATCCCACTCACTTGGAGATTTGTCTTTTTTTCTGCAGATAGGTATATTAATAAGTTATTTTATGTGTATTATTAGATGGTGTCACAAAACTTGGTTTTGGAAGAAAAAAATTTTTAAAATTATTAGGGTTGTTTTACCCTTGATCCCACTTACTTAGAGATTTGTCTTTTTTTCTGTAGATAGGTATATTAATAAGTGATTTTATGTGTATTATTAGATGGTGTCACAAAACTTAGTTTTGGAAGAAAAAAATATTTTAAAATTATTAGAGTTGTTTTACCCTTGATCCCACTTAGAGATTTGGTTTTTTTTCTGTAGATAGGTATATTTATAATTAATTTTATGTGTATTATTAGATGGTGTCACAAAACTTGGTTTTGGAAGAAAAAATATTTTAAAATTATTAGGGCTGTTTTACCCTTGATCCCACTCACTTAGAGATTTGTCTTTTTTTCTGTAGATAGGTATATTAATAAGTTATTTTATGTGTATTATTAGATGGTGTCACAAAACTTGGTTTTGGAAGAAAAAATATTTTAAAATTATTAGGGCTGTTTTACCCTTGATCCCACTCACTTAGAGATTTGTCTTTTTTTCTGTAGATAGGTATATTTAAAAGTGATTTTATGTGTATTATTAGATGGTGTCACAAAACTTAGTTTTGGAAGAAAAAATATTTTAAAATTATTAGGGCTGTTTTACCCTTGATCCCACTCACTTAGAGATTTGTCTTTTTTTCTGTAGATAGGTATATTAATAAGTGATTTTATGTGTATTATTAGATGGTGTCACAAAACTTGGTTTTGGAAGAAAAAAATATTTTAAAATTATTAGGGCTGTTTTACCCTTGATCCCACTCACTTAGAGATTTGTCTTTTTTTCTGTAGATAGGTATATTTAAAAGTGATTTTATGTGTATTATTAGATGGTGTCACAAAACTTGGTTTTGGAAGAAAAAATATTTTAAAATTATTAGGGCTGTTTTACCCTTGATCCCACTCACTTAGAGATTTGTCTTTTTTTCTGTAGATAGGTATATTAATAAGTTATTTTATGTGTATTATTAGATGGTGTCACAAAACTTGGTTTTGGAAGAAAAAATATTTTAAAATTATTAGGGCTGTTTTACCCTTGATCCCACTCACTTAGAGATTTGTCTTTTTTTCTGTAGATAGGTATATTAATAAGTGATTTTATGTGTATTATTAGATGGTGTCACAAAACTTAGTTTTGGAAGAAAAAAATATTTTAAAATTATTAGAGTTGTTTTACCCTTGATCCCACTTAGAGATTTGGTTTTTTTTTCTGTAGATAGGTATATTTATAAGTAATTTTATGTGTATTATTAGATGGTGTCACAAAACTTGGTTTTGGAAGAAAAAAATATTTTAAAATTATTAGGGCTGTTTTACCCTTGATCCCACTCACTTAGAGATTTGTCTTTTTTTCTGTAGATAGGTATATTTAAAAGTGATTTTATGTGTATTATTAGATGGTGTCACAAAACTTGGTTTTGGAAGAAAAAAATATTTTAAAATTATAAGGGTTGTTTTACCCTTGATCCCACTCAGTTAGAGATTTGTCTTTTTTTCTGTAGATAGGTATATTAAGAAGTTATTTTATGTGTATTATTAGATGGTGTCACAAAACTTGGTTTTGGAAGAAAAAATATTTTAAAATTATTAGGGCTGTTTTACCCTTGATCCCACTCACTTAGAGATTTGTCTTTTTTTCTGTAGATAGGTATATTAATAAGTTATTTTATGTGTATTATTAGATGGTGTCACAAAACTTAGTTTTGGAAGAAAAAAATATTTTAAAATTATTAGGGTTGTTTTACCCTTGATCCCACTTACCTAGAGATTTGTTTTTTTTTCTGTAGATAGGTATATTAATAAGTGATTTTATGTGTATTATTAGATGGTGTCACAAAACTTAGTTTTGGAAGAAAAAAATATTTTAAAATTATAAGGGTTGTTTTACCCTCGATCCCACTTACTTAGAGATTTGTTTTTTCTTTCTGTAGATAGGTATATTAATAAGTGATTTTATGTGTATTATTAGATGGTGTCACAAAACTTGGTTTTGGAAGAAAAAAATATTTTAAAATTATAAGGGTTGTTTTACCCTTGATCCCACTCACTTAGAGATTTGTCTTTTTTTCTGTAGATAGGTATATTAATAAGTGATTTTATGTGTATTATTAGATGGTGTCACAAAACTTAGTTTTGGAAGAAAAAAATATTTTAAAATTATAAGGGTTGTTTTACCCTTGATCCCACTCACTTAGAGATTTGTCTTTTTTTCTGTAGATAGGTATATTAATAAGTTATTTTATGTGTATTATTAGATGGTGTCACAAAACTTAGTTTTGGAAGAAAAAAATATTTTAAAATTATTAGGGTTGTTTTACCCTTGATCCCACTTACCTAGAGATTTGTTTTTTTTTCTGTAGATAGGTATATTAATAAGTGATTTTATGTGTATTATTAGATGGTGTCACAAAACTTAGTTTTGGAAGAAAAAAATATTTTAAATTTATTAGAGTTGTTTTACCCTTGATCCCACTTAGAGATTTGGTTTTTTTTCTGTAGATAGGTATATTTATAAGTAATTTTATGTGTATTATTAGATGGTGTCACAAAACTTAGTTTTGGAAGAAAAAAATATTTTAAAATTATTAGGGCTGTTTTACCCTTGATCCCACTCACTTAGAGATTTGTTTTTTTTCTGTAGATAGGTATATTTATAAGTTATTTTATTTCTATTATTAGATGGTGTCACAAAACTTAGTTTTGGAAAAAAAAATATTTTAAAATTATTAGGGTTGTTTTACCCTTGATCCCACTCACTTGGAGATTTGTCTTTTTTTCTGTAGGTAGGTATATTAATTAGTTATTTTATGTGTATTATTAGATGGTGTCACAAAACTTAGTTTTGGAAGAAAAAAATATTTTAAAATTATTAGGGCCGTTTTACCCTTGATCCCACTCACTTAGAGATTTGTCTTTTTTTCTGTAGATAGGTATATTTATAAGTGATTTTATGTGTATTATTAGATGGTGTCACAAAACTTAGTTTTGGAAGAAAAAAATATTTTAAAATTATAAGGGTTGTTTTACCCTTGATCCCACTCACTTAGAGATTTGTCTTTTTTTCTGTAGATAGGTATATTTATAAGTGATTTTATGTGTATTATTAGATGGTGTCACAAAACTTAGTTTTGGAAGAAAAAAATATTTTAAAATAATTAGGGTTGTTTTACCCTTGATCCCACTTACTTAGAGATTTGTTTTTTTTCTGTAGATAGGTATATTTATAAGTAATTTTATGTGTATTATTAGATGGTGTCACAAAACTTAGTTTTGGAAAAAAAAATATTTTAAAATTATTAGGGTTGTTTTACCCTTGATCCCACTCACTTGGAGATTTGTCTTTTTTTCTGTAGGTAGGTATATTAATTAGTTATTTTATGTGTATTATTAGATGGTGTCACAAAACTTAGTTTTGGAAGAAAAAAATATTTTAAAATTATTAGGGTTGTTTTACCCTTGATCCCACTTACTTAGAGATTTGTTTTTTTTTCTGTAGATAGGTATATTAATAAGTGATTTTATGTGTATTATTAGATGGTGTCACAAAACTTAGTTTTGGAAGAAAAAATATTTTAAAATTATTAGGGCTGTTTTACCCTTCATCCCACTACTTAGAAATTTGAGTTTTTTCCATAGATGGATAAATTTATAAATTATTTTTTGTGCCATATTGGATGGTGTAACAAAACTTGGTTTTGATAGAAAAAAATATTTTATGGTTAATAGGGTTATTTTATCCTTTATCTCCACTTACAGAATTGAGTTTTTAATTCTAGTTAGACATCTAAATAATTTGTTTTCCTGTCATATAAGACCATGTGAGAACACCTTGTTTTGAATGGTAAAATAATTTGTTAATATTCTACTTTTATGATTTGTGTATCGTGTGAGTTTGGCTTGGTAGTGGGGGGTGGGAGCTGCATTTGGGCGCTAGCTCCGGGCGCTAACTTCACACGAGTGAAAAGAAACCGCATCCGAAAATTGTTGTTTGGACAAAGAGTTCAACCCCAACAAGCCCTTGCCTTGCAGGAGTTATTGTAATCTTCGAGGACGAAGTTTCATCCCAAGGAAAGAGGAGAAATGTTACCATAAGCCCTTAAGAACAATAGAGAATTAGCAGTGCAATGACAAGGATGACAGACGCCGTTCCACCCAAACACCGATGACATAAATACGACAAGCAACGTATCGACAGGGTTCACATCATTTACATTCTTCAGACGGTAAAGATTCATAAATAAATATTACTTGTAAATACCTATAGGTATTGAACGACTAATTTGTCATTCAATAAATTAATTTGTTAAAGTCTCAATAATAATTGTAATAGTAGCGTCAATAAACCACTTTGTAAACAGTAAATAAAAACATTTTTTAAAACGTGCTTTGAGTGAGTGAAAACTTATTTTCCTACGATCACTACCCAAAGTAGGCTTTTGTACACTCAAATCTAACCGCAAAGTTGACGTTTTCCGTGATCTGTAATAATTTGACATTATTGTCGCTCTAGCGCGTACTTTTCCGCTCGCCTGTTTTCATTTACAATAAACTAAAGAAAGGTAGTAAATAATAGGTATATTAAAACAAAATGTAGGGCAGTCTGAATATTTTAGTTGAAATATTAATATTTGAAGATATTTCGAACGAAATTAAACTTTATTTTATAAAATTTATCTAGTAAAAATATAACAGTCAGAAGGTACACCTAGGTACACCTATATGAAATAGTGATTGCATATTTAAGTATCTACTTACTGTTTTGTGCAAATAGTAGACTATGAAATTAATGAAACGTCATTATTTCATTTTTAGGTTATGAAGTGTATTTTCATGTTTTTTTTTAAATTATTTGTCTAAAAATAATGTGATCGTAGAAAAAATCTTGTGTGCAATTCGAGCAGAAAGTGCTTTGCCGCTTTCGGCAGATTGCCCGCGCTCCGTTACGCGTCGCGCGGGCAACTCTCTGCCTCAAGCGGCAAAGTATCACTTTCCGCTCTTAATACACAAATAGCTATTATATACATAGCTTCGTCACAATAAATAAATAAATAAATACAATTCAATAAGAAAACAAATTAAAATCACTTAACAAGTCACCAAAGATCCGAATTAAATAAAGTTTGTTTTACTCCTTTGAAAATTGACATTGACATTTTGCAGCGTCACCTATCGAATTCTACTTTTCCCAATTCGCTGTGTTCAACTTGCCATGTGGCGACACCGTAGGCTGAAATGTAAAACTTTGTCCTGTACAATAAAAACAGGCATTTTGATTGAGGAAATAATGCATGATATAAAAGAACGGTGCAAAAGTGGCATTTCGTCACATATGCTCGGTGGACGAGAAACTTTAACAGAAAATAAAAATTATAACTGCAAAAAGAAGTTTATAAAGTTTCATTAAACGTAAATCTATTGCGCTTTGAAATACATATTTTTATATGTTTATTGTTATTTAACATTCACAATATGTAATATGTGTATTAAAACGAACCGTAAGCTTTATTTTACCCTGACTTGATTGAAAATTTTGTTCCTAAACTCCTTCGAGTGATTCTATGACAATGAAAATTTTACTGCAGTTAGCTGACCACATAAACCGGATTGTAACGAAATAAACATTTTAAAATTTGACTTGGTTTAACCGCTAAAAATTTATATGTTATATTAAATTAAAGACTATATATTTGCGTTGGTTTGATGGTTATGCGGTTTAAGACACGAATTTGAAAGCAAAGGGTTGTCGGTTCGAACTAATATAATCATCGGAGAAAATCGATCATCTTCAATTTATTTGTCCTACATAGGAGAAGAAAAAAAGGCACAGCAAAGTTTGTCTTTCTAATAGTTATTCATACACGATTTATCTTACCTCTTCCTCTGCCATGATTGTTATTTTGTTTAAAAAAAATTGAATGAACTTTTTCTTTTTGTTATTTTTGTGATTTGATGTTATAAAAGTACTCCCAACATCACTTACTGAACTTTTAGAATTACCCAGAAATGGCAGTGGAGAAACTTTGGCAGATGCTTTTGGCGAATTTAAATTTGTCACTTTTGAGAGTAGTCACGTGTCTAGCATAGTGACGTAATCATTTTGGTCTAAAATTAAATAAGCGTTTTGGCGCCACATTTCTGCTTCAAAAATCAAAGATGATTTTTCCCGTGAAGTAGATGTTCATTTCCACAAGAAAAATAATCCACATGTATAATACTTATGTACGCTTACTATGAGATATATTTTCAATTTTGGTATAATACCCTATTTGATAAACGATTTAAAAGATTATTTACATATGGTTCCCAAGAGAAGCTATTGTCGATTTGAACTCCCAAATATTTGATTTCTTTCAAGGCGATTTAAGTTGAAGTTCAAAGTTTGATTTTTGTTCTCATTGCATTTCAAATTTACCATCTTAAAATAATCAACCCATCGCAGATTGTTATCCACGTATATTCCTAAAAATGTGGTACATTTTTTAGAAGTTATTTGAATACCACTAACGGTAAATTGTAATGATTATTTTTTGACGTTTCTCGAAACCAATAGAAATTTTCAATTTCAGTAATTCATATACGTTCTAGCCAATCAAAACATTATCATAGTAAGAATACTCTACTTACATTATTTCAGCGAGATTAATTCAATGTACATTGTTTTTATTGAATGACAACCACATGACAACGTATTTTCTTCATCTGACATTTTGATTGTAACGTCAAAAAATAATCTATCGAATGCCACATGAGAGTTCGATAAATGATAATAATTCTCCAGTCATTTTCTCAAACTTGTTGCCATTTGACAACAAGTTTTCTAAAATCTGTCGAATTATTTTCAATTTATTCTCACTCTCTTGTGATATTACTACAGAAAATAAATACAGTCGAAGTTTTCGACATGCTTACTATTAAGCCATTATTCTCACACCAGTTTACGAAAGACTGCACTAAATATTTATTTCCTGTCAGTAAGATATCTCATTGTAGTGCATGCTTTTTTCGTTGGCGCATTTCACTACATGTTAACCTTAGTGTTTTGGTAACATTGTTTTTTGATGTTAATAGTTATATATTTCGTTTTGAATTAAGGGGGAGATATGTAGTGCCTGCTTTTTTTTTCATTGGCGCATTTCACTACATCTTAACCTTAGTGTTTTGGTAATATGGTTTTTTGACGTTAATAGTTATATTGTTCGATAATGATGATTCACAATTGATGAAATTGACTTTTTAGGAGCGCTCGGTTTGTCATGCGTTCGCCAAAGATAATTGGCAGAATGACACTTTTTTTGAGGGATTTCAGAAGTCAAGAAAAACAGGAAAAAACAGGAGAAGAACATCAACATCAACAACAAGAAAATCAATATTCTTTCAACTTTGTCAACTATACACATTTTATAAAAAAGCACTTGATTTTCTGTTACAAAAAAAATAAATAATAGGTTATTATGCAACGATAATGTAATGATAGCCATTAATACACGAGCATGTTGTAGGATACGAAACGAGCTGCAAGCGAGTTTCGTATATAACATGCGAGTGTGTATTCATGTCCATTACATGAGAGTTGCATACGCTATTTTTTCTACTCCCATTAATAAACGAAATACATATTTATTTTAAGATTTTCATATGTTAATTATCTTAAATGAAAAGGAACATTTTTATAACAATGAAAAGAAATACTTTTTACTTACTTAATACATATTGCCCATCTACCATTACGGGTGTAAGGATAAACACTTTTTCTCACAACATATATTAATTAGTAACCTTTTTAGAATATATTAATAAGTTAACCTTTTTTCTTATCGATTTTAAACAATTTAAAATATTTTGACAGCTGTCAAAATAATTGTCAACTTCGCTAAAAAATAACTAGATTCTATTCGCTGAAAAATTTGTACTATCAAAACAACCGTCTACTTCGCCAAAAATAATTCGATTCTATTGGCTGAAAGAACTGTATCGTAATGAAAACCAGTTTCATAATGAATCTCATTAAGAAATTGGTATTAGTCTTTTAATTGGCGTATTATAAAATAGGAGTAGAAAAAAGACGTTATGCAATATTGTAAGTTAATAATTTCATGGTAGTTACTGGACGTCTGTGAGGTAGATCAGGCAGCTGCCATACTCATAAACCAAGCGAAATACAGAGTTTGTGTTCAATACCGTTAAACTTTATTCAATCAAATGCGCGCGAGAGATCAAAAAATAATCCGGCCACTTGATTGAATGTATCTAGGTAAATTTGTTCAATCAAAACTACATGCAGCTGATTGAGTCGATTTATCATTCATAAAACCATGTTAAGAGTCATTGACCGTTGGCAACGTTTAACATTTTGCAGTAATATTGTCGAGACCAGAAGAATTTTTGTTTTTTAATTTTTTTCCTCATCTGGAGTTTAATGAAAAACGTTTTATTAAGTATCTTAGGGACTGTACAGGAGTTTGGTCAAGAATTACCATAATATATAATCAGCTACGTCATGCGGATCAGTCTTAGATTTATTATTAAACTTATCAATTAAGGTATTTACTGACATTTTTAATCTCTGAAGTTAGCCAATTCGATTTTTGATTGGAATTGTTAGGTTAATATCTTTTTTGTTGAAGATTATCACTAGGTAGACAAATCTCTGCACTAAGATATATCATTTTTCACCAATTTAATCTGATTATTAATATTGAAAGTATATTTTAAAGTAAAAATACTGTGGCGACTAATGCCTGATTTGTGGACGTTAGTGTTACAGAGGGACGTGTTTAGATATGCTAGTTTGGCCTAATCTATTAGTGAAAACTCGTAGGAGTCAAATAAGTAAGTTTTAAGTTATAAAAATTGTTTTGTGGATAGAATTTCAATGATAGTCAATATTTAGGTCTCCACAGATAAAAAGACTTTGTTTACTAATATGGTCCAGAATGGCCTCTAGTTTTTATAAAAACATTCAAAACTTCCCGATGGTGGTCGATAAACACTCACTAAAACACTCGCTACACAGATTTTATTGTTACCATACCATAATTTTACAGAGCAACACTCACAGTGCATCTCCATAGAATCATGATTCAAATGAAGTTCTCTAGCATAGATCAAAGTTCCACCATGAATTTTCTGCTTTCTGCAACACCAACTCATAACCTGGCACTACCATTAAATTGATATTGTCTGGAGTGCCTCAGTACTCGGTAATATTTATTATGTCTGGTTGTTCATCGTTTACAAGGATTTCAAGTTTATTCAATTTATTTATTAAATATTGAGCATTTAGTTGTTTTATTTTAAGAATGGTATTTTTATTTACCTTAGTGTGACTATCATCTTCAGATTTTGAGGTTAAGTTCTCTAACTTGAAATACACATTTCAAATTCTTTATGTTTAGTACAGCTAATATGATAGCAAATATCACAAATCGCACATTTGACAAACGAAACAACTTTAATTTTAAAACGTCTACAAATTATATCGCCGGTATCGGTACGTCGATTAACCTGACATGGCTCACTTACTAATGCTCCAAATGTTGAAAATATGATTGATAGTACAAGCACACAACAAAGTGAGGATAAGATTCTTTTAAGAAAGATGGTACCAGGAAAACCAGCGAGAAATCGTATTAAGACGAAGTGCAGGAAATACTCTCACAAAGCCGTATTAAAAGACTTGGCTTAGAAGTCTAAAACTCATAGAAAGTCACGTTTTGATGTGACAAAGATTTCTGTAATTCTAGGTTTTAAATTTCATTAGACAATCATGGTCAGAAACACTAATTAGGGCTCTAGATAAATCTTAACTAAAATATTCTAAGATCGAACATGTCCAGTTTGGTGGTATGTCTCACTTATGATTTAGTTCAGTTACTTTTAAAATCAGCTTTACATATAACTGTATAAAATTTAAAATTTCAGGGGGAACCTTCCTATCATCTAACCATCGGTCCTGGAGGTGTGGAATGGGCTAAAAGACTGAAAGAAGAATCAGAAGTACACAGGAGTACAGACTGTATTGCTCCTAAGGTAAATGTCATTCGGTTAATTGAACATTTTTAATACAAAATGTTTTCTCAGGATGCCTCTAGTTCCGATTCAGATCTATTAAAAGGTAGTCCGATGTGGCCTCCTAGGCCAAGATCGCCAACCCAAATTCCAGCCAGAGCGAGACCTCTAGTACCACAAGATCCTTCTCTTAGCGATAGCGCTAAAAGCGTCTTAAGTCAGGAGGCAGCAGACGAAGCAGCAGCCAAAATAGGCACGTATTATATTAAATTTATGTGTTTTTAAAAGAAGTGGATAATAAAAAATATTTGAATACAGAAGATAATTATTTTTTAGCTGCGGAAGAACTGGCGGCTAAGAAAACGCGAGTAAAACAAAGTTTGATGAAGAGAGCTCGCTCAGTCGCTATATTTTCCTTAAAATTAAAAGAACGCCGTGCTAGGGAAGCACAAGAAAAAGGTTTGAAACCTGTCACGCCTACAGCACCGCTTCCGCCTCCTCAACAGGGAGGCGAATTGTCTTGTATTCCTATCGAAAAGGTAATTAATATTGTTGATAGGTGTTCTATTCTAGGTATCAACCAGAGCATACTGGGTCTATTTTTTTTTAGTTAATCCAATTGGATGATTTGAGGCCTAATAGTCAAACTGGCATGTTGTAGCAACATTCGCCCAACTAACAACGATAAAAATGTGCGTACAGTTATTTTTCAAGTAATCAAATTTTGAGAGTAAGTGAAGAATATGAGTCTGAAATAAGTACATTGTAACGATTTTTTGGATAGCGAAAAATGTATATCTTGTTATACGATATAAACAAAAACCATCCTGTTTAGTTGATCATCTTATTTTTCGTACAAAGTTTGAAAGTACCTAAAAAATGACATTTGACAAAATTTTGACATACGTTAATATAAAAGTAACATATGACAAAGTTATAGCAAACGTACGTTAATTGTAAATGATGTATGAGAAGATTTTGATAGAAGTGATGGATCGTATCTATTTAAAAATGATGTCAGACATTGTAGCGAAACTTAAGTGGTTAAAAGTAATTACATAGTGTTGTAGGAATATTTGCTATGTTCCAAAATAATATAGTGATCCCGAAATGTTTGCAATTAGACGGTAATAAATTAAAAAAAAAGAGAAAAATTGTATTTTACATTTGGACCATGCACATATCATTTCTACAAGTAATTTTTAAGAAACTGTTGAGTATCATGACACAAATATTTAGATGACTCACTAAAACAATTTAACTTTAAACTAATCTAAACTTAAATTTAATTAAACAAGAATACACTCATTGCAATTAAAAATATTTTTAATTTACCAGGCAGCAGACTTACGTCAATTTTCTGTTATTTGCGATTTAGTTCTACCTCAAAGTCTCAAAAACACCAATTCCACGTGATTTTATATTTACCTATTAACTAATAATTGGAATAATATGTAACCCTGTGTTCAACTATATAGGAATCATTTTAAGTTATTGAATAGGATATTTAAATATCGGGATTGTTTTAAACAAATTTATTTCTTAAGGACATACATAAAATTTAAAGTACATTTATAAGTATAATAGTCAACATTAGAAGAATACTTTTTGTCTAATAAGAAAAAAGTATTAGCTCCTATTCTCTCCCAAGAAAAGGGCAAGGCAAATATTTTTTCTTGAATATATCTTACATATTCTATAAGATTTTATTAATATCTATCTCTGTTAGGCTGGTATAAAATTGTTTCCACTCGAGATTTTAGTTTTTTCAATTCAAAAATGTCATGAAGATTATATAGTGACATATTAATATGTATTTATATTTGGAACAGCAGTTGCAGTTAATTAATACGGAAAACACACTACGACTTCAATCACATTTCTGTATCTCTTCTACAATTTAAATTTAAATCTGTGCAAGTTTTTAAACCCAAAAAAGCATTTGGCTCTCAAGTAATTTGATGAATGTTGATTGCAAAGATTTATTGCAATTTTTGTAAAACATTTTTAAGTACAATGTATCTAGCTTAAAAATAATCGGTTGATTACACACATTTAAATATCAATTATCTGAAGACACAGCTTCCAGTTCAATGCTAATAATGAACAGTTCATCTTTTCATTTATATGCTCATGGTCTTATAGAGATAGTTGATCTATATGCTGCGATTTCGCGTAAGATATCGAATTATCGGTAGTAATATCACAAGAGCATCGAAAATAATCGATTACATGTACGACTCTCTAGCTAGACGTATTTTGTGGCTCGAGTGGCATTTTAAAAAAATACGATTTTGCGTGCGTGCGTGCGTGCGTGGGTGTGTGTGTGTGGTAACGATAACTCAAAAAATACTGAATTAAAAATTTAAAATTTTGCATACAGGATTCCCTAGATTAGATCTGATTAGATTTTGGTGCCAATCGGACAACCGGAAGTGGCAGTTGCTATGAGTGATGACATCATTACTATACAAAACGGCAATAAAGTTTTACACATTTATTTTGTATACACTATAGTTTATTTTCGTATCATTAAAATTTTCAAAACTTTTGCCATTGTTGCCAGATTTACAAAAAAATTATTTTTTTTCATACTTTTTTTGTGCAAACCTGTAAATTTTTGATTCAAAAATGGCGAGAGGTCATGTGCTGGCCACATCAGATTTTTACTTTTGGTTAACTGACAAAAAATTGTCATTTTTAGGTTTATTGTGTATGTTTTGAAATAAATCCGACGTCTAGCGTATATGATTAAAAACCATGAATTCAGTAGTTCATCCGAATATTATATTATAATCAAGGCTTAATTAATTAATTCTTTAACACCTTCAGCACCAATGTATTCCTAAGAAGTATACAGAGTATTTCATTGGGAAAGTGACATACGTTAACTGCAGATAGGGGACACCTAGGTGATCTCAAAAACCCCATACTTATATGGTCTTACTACTTTAATAACCAAGATACAGGGTGTTTTATCTATTTTGAAAATTTCTTGCATGGTTCATTACTTTTTAACCACACTGTATATTTTCATGATATTTGGCGGGCATATTTTGTTTAAAGTGTCCAATCGATAAATAAATTTACAATAAAAGAACTCCAGGTCCGGATTAAAAAAAATGTTATAAAAATATTCCGACACAAAAACAACAACCTGTATATCACATTTTTCTAAAATAGATTCTGTAGTTGCAAAGAGCACGAAAAAAATAATTTAGTGATATACTTCGCATTTTCCGCAAAATGTTTTTTTTTGTAAATTTTTGAGTTGGAATTCTGAAATGGTGTGAATTGTGAGAGCCCAAAATTGAAACTAATTGCTTTTTAATGTGATTTTACTTTAACTAGTCTTTCATTAAAACCAATTCATTTAAAAAAAAATTGTTTCAATTTTGGGCTCACAATTCACACCATTTCAGAATTCAAACTCAAAATTTTACAAGAAAAAACATTTTGCCGAATATGCAAAGTATATCATTAAATTCATTTTTCGTGCAATCGTACGCAAAGTGAGTACTTTGCGTTCTCCACAGCGGCCGAGAAATTCAATTTCGCAGCGTTGCCCATGGTAACGGCCGAAAAAGCAAAAGGTCACTTTCAAATTTCACATTTCTACAATACGAAACTAACAATTTTATTATTTTTTATTAAGCACAGTATTAATTTTTAAATTAACAAATACATACTTATATTATTCAAGATAAATGTTAATTGTAATTGTACAATTTGTATTATGACTTGTATTTAGTCTATAAGTTGAAGCAACAATATGCTGAAATATCACTACCAATGTCAAACATATTTGCGTTTTGTCAAGAACTGTCAAAATATTTTATATATTCAAACACTGTCGTTTCCATAGCAGCTGTGATTTTGTTAATGAAATTGAACTGCTGTTGATTTTAAAGCAATAATATATTTATTGGCAATAATCTAATTTCATAATTTTAATAATTGCACGAAAAATAGTGTGTATACCACGGCCGCGAAATTTTTTGGCGACCTCAAGATTATCTTGCCTCGGCCGCAAGCGGCCGAGGCGATAATTTTTCTTTCGGTCTTCCAAAAAGGTATTTATATACAATCTATTTTAGAAAAATCTGATATGGAGGGTGTTGTTTTTGGGACGGAATATTTTATAATATTTTTTTAATCCGGACCTGGATTTGTTTTATTGTAAATTTATTGATCGATTGGGCACTTTAAACAAAATATGCCCGCCAAATATCATGAAAATATACAGTGTAGTTAGAAAGTTAAGAACCATGCAAGGAATTGGCAAAATAGATAAAACAGAATGTATCTGGGTTATTAAAATAGTTAGATCCATTAAGTATGGGGTTTTTGAGATCGTGTCCCCTATCTGCAGTTAACGTATGTCACTTTCCCAATGAAACACTCTGTATAGTTTTCGATCAGTCACTGTCGTATTGTTTTGTGCTGGTTTTAATCAGAGCTGTCCCTAAGCACTGTGCTTAGTGCTTTGCTAAGCACTCTAAACACTTTTGTGCTCGGAAACACAGTGATTATGAGCACTTTATAAAATCAGTGCTTAAAACCCTTTACCAAAGGGCTTAGTGGTTAGTACTCGTCAAAAGTGCTCGCGAGTACTCCAAAACGTCGCAAGCACTCAAAAAGTCTCGCGAGCACTAAAGCCTTTTCATGAAATTTTTCAAAACTCACGCTAGTACATATTAGTGTAGAGAAACAAGTTTCATTATCATATTAAAATACAAGTTTCATACGACATTAATTTAGTCCACGCGCCCATGTTTAGAAAAAGAGTCGATTACATCCCTACGAACCGTGTATTTTATACTGTTTTTACTTTCCCGACCATTAAGACCATTTCCAGATGGAAGTCTGTCTGTCGGTCTGTGTGTGTGTATTCTTCCATGATAGAGGCCACACGTTTAATCCGATTAAGCTGAAATTTGGTATAGGGGTTTGGGTTACCCGTCTGAAGAACCCATTAGTTTTTGTACGACATCTGTCAAATGGGAGTACCACTATCAGAAAATGACAGATGCAATATGTCACGGAATTGGACATGCAATATGTCATTTGAAAGCCCTAGAAAAACTCTATTCCGAATACTTAAAATTATTTCTCCAACTGTCACCTGTCAAAAATAAAAAAATGTCAAAATTTGAAACTTCAGCATTAAATATCTGAAGAAGTATTAATCCGATTGAGCTGAAATTTGGTATATTTTTTTGGGTTATCTGTCGGAAGAACCCATTATGTCGTTTGAAAGCCCTTGAAAAACTCTATTCATAACAGTCAAAATTATTTCTCCAACTGTCACCTGTCAAAAATAAAAAATATCAAAAGTTGATACTTTAACATTAAATATCTGAAAAAGTATTCGTGGATACTCGTCGGGAAAGTTTTGGGGCGACACAACCGATTTTTTTGATATTGGTAGTAGTAAATTTTTATTGAAAATCTGTGATTTAATAAATTATTAAAAGATTCGTTACATATACATTTCTTAGGAAGATTAATTGGTGGTTATTTTTAATTATGATTAGTAAGAAGTATTAAGAAGTATTTTTCTATACACAAATCACACATATATGTATATTTAAAATTTCATTTTTTTTGTAAAAAAGTTTATAAGGTAAACCCGGGGAAGTGTGAATGTGGGGCAAGTGTGACTATGGTTTATTAAATATTCTACGATATAGTAACGCTAATGACATCTCGTGAGCAGGTGCCTAAGTCCATTGAGCAGCGATCTGCATAAATACAGTTCACCTTACACGGCGAGAACTGAAATTTGACATTTTGTTTTTGTTAGTAATCAAACACTTGTTGATGAAGTGTGTTGTTGTTGTGGAAAAAATTTTTAAGAAGCTGTTAATAAAGGGTAGGTAAATATTTTATGGTTTATAGTGCAGTATTAAAAGTTAGATTATATTGTGTGTTCAAAGAAATTATGTTATTTCAATTTTTAACCGAATTATGTCTTAGGTCACACTTACCTCGTTCATTTTGTAGAGTGAGGTAAATGTGACCACGTGGACAGGGGCAAATGTGAACTGGTATTTGTTTCGAATAAAAATAAATACTTAAATATGTCATTTAATTGCAGATTAAAATATGGTTAGAAATTATAAAAAAAAGTCTGATCGAGGAACCAAATATACCCAAGATGATTTAAATCACGCAGTAGCAGAGATAAAAAGAGGGTTTTTTTCGATATATCGGGCACATAAATTATTTAATATTCCTAAAACCACACTATTTTACCATGTAACTGGTGCTCGAGGAGTGAAGAGCAAGTCACAAGGTAGGGCCCCTGCGATTCCACTCGAACAGGAGACCAGATTGGCTGAGGGTCTAAAGACTATGGAGCGGTGGGGATTTGGAATATCCAGATTAGAAGTATTAGAGATTGTTCGCGAGTTTGTTATTACAAATGAAATAAAAACGCCATTCAAGAACAACATTCCTGGTGACGAGTGGTTTGCTAGTTTTAAAAAACGCCATAATCTTAGCGTAAAGAAACCACAGGCTGTGGAATATGCGAGAAAAAAGATGACAGATCCATTTTTTGTCCAAGAATATTTTGATATCCTTAAAGACACATTAGTAGAGCTAAAGTTAGAGGAAAAGCCAGACCTAATATGGAATATGGATGAAACATCCATTACACACGATCCTAAAAAAACCAAAGTCGTGGGGGCCAGGGGAAAGCCGAGTTCCAGAACCACTTCCGGACCAGGGCGAGAAAATACCACGGTTCTTTCGGCAGTTTCTGCATCAGGAACGAAGGCGCCACCACTAATTATATTCAAGGGGAAGAATATTTGGGATTCCTGGCTACCTGACAACCAAAATTCGTTTCCAGGAACTGCCTATGCAGCTAGCCCCAATGGATGGATGGAAAGTGATATATTTCATAATTATTTTCAAAAAACCTTCATTCCTGTATTGGGACCAAACAGACCCGTCTTATTGGTATATGACGGCCATAGTACGCATATTAGTATTGCACTTGTTGAATTGGCACGTGCAAATGACATCACAATAATCAAACTTCCTCCTCATACAAGTCATATCTTACAGCCTTTAGATTTGGCTGTATTCAAGTCTGTAAAAGATATTTGGGACCAAAAACTCGTGACTTGGCAGAGACATAATACTGGCATCAGAATTCCGAAAAAAGAGTTCTCTCAGATGATTGGTGCTACCTGGAAAAATGTAAACGCAGAAATTATCAAAAGCGGATTTAAAAAAGCTGGTATTCATCTTTTCAATCGTCATGTTATACCAGAGGAAAAATACCATCCCGAAAGTTTAAGAAGATTTAAAGAACAACAGGCTTTAAAGAACCACAGTATAGTTGTAGATGAAAACAGAACTCCTAATATTGACGCAATTACTAGCGAGAATGCACAGGTCACAGATGATGACCAATCCATACAAAACCAAGCAACTAACATCTTTGACGCAGTTCCAAGTACCTCAAAATTGAGTTTTGAGGAGCTATTATTGAGCACTGTAAAACAGACCAACAAAGAAAGCCCATCGGCCACAAAAAGGAAAAGGGTAGCCACAGGTGCGGAAGTCGTTACCTCGGAAGTAGTACTGAATAGACTCGCAGAAGAAAATATAGCAAAGGAATTGAAACAAAAAGAAAAACAGAAGAGAAACGAAAAAGCAAAGGCAAAACGAGAAATTCAGAAACGTAAAAAGGTTAGAAAAATACAAGAGAGTTTTAGTAGTTCCAACTCTGAAGAAGAGATGGAGGAACCCTCATATGTGGATTCAGAAGATGATATTGACCCAGAACAGTGGGAGGAAGAAGGGGTAGCAGTTGAAGAAGAAGAAGAGCAAATCGTCGAGTATGAAGCAGAGTTAGGGAAGTTTCAAACGGCTGTTGAGTATACGTCTAAAAAAAATGTCAAACATTTTATCGGAAAACTTGAAAGCAGAAATGAAAATGAATGGAAAATTCGTTTTTTGCGATACAAGCAGAGTAGTAACTACTTTTTTTGGCCTGAAATAGAGGACACGGATATGATAGTCGAAGGAGATATTGTAAAAATGTTTCCGGAACCTATTAGAGACAGAAGAAATCATTTCATTTTCAAATCAAATTTTGAAGGATTAAACCTTTAATCTTTAAAAGTTTGTAAATTTTTCAATAATAAAGTTATTAAAATTTTTCAAATACAGAAAAGTTTATTTTTTTTAAGTTTCTAAATTATTCACATTTGCCCCAAAAATAAACAAATGTTTCTAAGCTAAAATTCATTGTCACACTTACCCCAAATTAACGGGAAAGTGTGACCCATGGGTATTTTTTTAAAAAAAATTTTGTAACTTTTATAACATTTGTTCTAAAGATAACCTAATTCAGTAATAGGTAATAAAGTTCTTAAAGACTATAGATAAAAAATATCAGGACCTAAATAATCTCCAATACCCTATAAAATATACCATAAAACTCAACTATTTAAAAACTAGGTCACACTTCGACGGGTTTACCTTAATGCTAGCTCTTCTATTTTATTTCATGAATTGGATAAACTATGATATTATTTTCCTATATCCCAATTCTAGGAGGTTTTGTTGGACTTCCTATATTTGTATGAATAAGCTAACAGACATTTCAATAATTAACTTTTCAAAAAGTGCTTAGTGCTTGTGAATTTAAAGCACTTTTTTAGAGTGCTTAGTACTCGCGAGCCCTTTTTGTCAGTAATCGTCACAGCTGTGGTTTTAATGCTTCGTGGCGGAATGTCTCCTTCTTTTGTCCAGATTTTTCATGTATATCCTAAAATTTTCCACTCATACAGGCGCACTTGGAATGTCCGTAGCCTTAATTCACATCTTGGTCAGGTGGCTCCCGATAATTACGGTGACATTGGTTTTGACCAGAACGATAATTGAATAACACCAAACATTAATTAAATCGTAATTTTAATCGTAATTTTAATTTTAACATTTTTTGATGAAATTGAAAAACGAATGGAACAAAACCAAATAACTTTTGGTAATACTCTTTTCTTTTGATTACAGGAAAATAAAGACAATAAATAAATCGATTAATTTATAAGATGTTATGTTTAAGTATATAAAAAAGTTAGTTTATAAAAAAATGTAGATATACAAGAGAAATTTTATGATTTATCATTAACCACTTATACTTGTTATCTTGACTATGCGTGGAGCCTCGAGTTTTCTGATAATCATGGGCAAAAACTCCCAAGGCTATTGAACTATAAACTGCTGCTGATTATTTATGATGACCTAACTCTGTCCTGGCGAAATTCTAGTCTAGTTACATGTGACCTCTTTATGGCAGCCTAACTCCGGCCTCTTTATCTATGGCCCAATTGAGACCTGACTGATTCTTAACCAATTTGGAAAAAATACCCATACGGTAATAGAACTAATGTTCATCAAATTTAAAGGCTAGGATTTGAACGCTCACTCGTTTTAGCACAATGTATTAGAACGAGAGATAATCGAGGTGGAAAATAGCATCTAAAAATAATTATGGCAAATACCGTTACAGTAAAATCTGACATTTTGGTTAAAAAAAAACTCAAGATATAAATTTCTCTTACCTTTCAACAGAAAAGCATGTGTCCATTCTTAGTTTCTTCAAAAAGTTTCTACATTATATAATCCGGATTGTGCTATTAGCTCTACATTTTATATAGAAACATTTTTAGTTAATAGGTAAAATTCTTCTAATTGGTAAAACTATTGGTGGAGCTTGAACTTTTCGCCTTTTTGTCACCACATCAGTATCCATGAGTTCCAGTTTAGTTTGGAGTAATCATCAGTGACGTATAGCATAATTCTGACAACTTGTCAAACTCTGTCTGTCTCTGTCGGTAACATTAACATTGCGTTACGTAGCTGTTCTATTAGTATTTTTCGTATATTCGTCATTCTTCATTCATGTCATCAATTCTGCATTAATTTCATCAATTCTGCGTTAATTTAATCAATTCTGTCTTATTGTAATTTTTACCATTTTGGTTTTCATCTACTGATATCTTCTGGTTATATTTATAACTTAAAATTTCGCTGTTTACCAGTAAATGTTATATATTACTTCTGATAATAACATTTACATATAAAAAGAGACGGTTTGTTGCCTGGATTATATTAATATATAATTTTACACACTTACTCACTATTACACACTTGTTAAAGTCTTAATTATTAGAAAATCAACTGCAATAATATATTTTTTTTTTAATATAGCAGTCTCGTAATTAATTTTTAAAGTAAAATATTTAAACTATCAAATTAACTCAATTTTAGGATTAGAATATTCGTAGCCAAAAATACTGTACATGATCCAAAGTAAATTCTCAATTTACCGTATTTTAAAATTTTGACAGTTGTTTACTACAATGCCTTATTTAATTGAGTCTTGAGCGAGGGAAATGTTTTGCTCTTCCATTTCTCTACACACCAGAAGTAGAGCCTTTAAAACAAATAAATAAAAAGTGGCTTCTAATCTAATTCATACAAAACATTACTTTATAGATAAGCAAATACTTATATTGAAGAAGGGCAGCTCGATCTGTAAATGGAATTCAACATTTTCCCATGCTCAAGTTTGACAGTACCTGTCGAATATATTAAAAAATATCTTCTCTTTCCCTTCCGTATAAAAAAGAGATTAGTTGATAAATTAGTTATGCTAAACAAAAGCAGATTTGTATAGTACTTACTGTAATAGAACTTTGAACATACCCAATGTAATGTAAATAAGTGTTTTTGTGTTTTGTGTTCTATAAAAATGCTGCTTAAGTAGCCCTAAAATAGCTCTGAAATGAATAATTACATTTTTTTTAATTTATTGTTATAAAAAACGAATCTTATCAAAAATCTGAAGTATTCATCTTTACAAAAGAAAACAGCCATTATATAGCAAACCAAATACCAACTTACCCTCTAAAGTCGAATTGTCTTTCCAAAATTCTTACACCACCTCATCGAGAATTCCAGAACTCTGCTCCTGGTTCCATATAACAGTAATTTATAAGGTAATATAAATTACCTATATTTTTCTATTGCAACTTCCATAGTTTGAATGTAGCATCCATTTAGTTTCACCTCTATATGACAACTACTCATTCATTGTATTGAAATTAACTCAGGATGCTACTATCACATTCTAAGTCAAGATTACAATCACGGGATCTAGCTTCAATTAGAGCCCCAGGTTCATTTCTCTATGACAGTAACTTAATCGCTGTAATATAATGAATCATTATACTCATACATTTTGATCTTAGTTTTTAGTTCCAGTATAACTTCTAATAATGTAATGAAACTTACATAAAATGAACTAAATACTAGTTCAAACTAGGGATACTTTTTAACATAACTTTGGTAAGATATACAACTCCTTCAGTTGACTTTCTAGGCTTAAAAAATTAAAAATTAAAATGATTTGTTCAACTTTCCATTGGGATCAGTAGTAGCCCTATTGGAATTAGAAGATTAGATTTGTAATTTTATTTAAGTTTGTTCCACGGAAATAAATGGAGAATATATATTGAAATGAAAAAAACACGGGATACAGGGTGGATTACATTTCTCACCTGGAGAACTCCTGACTGGGCTGGGTTCAATAGCACCTACATGAAAAAATACAAAATATAATGAAAATTAATAAAATTAATGATCTTCTCTTTATTCTCTTCTTCTGCTACTTCTTCAGCTCTCCTAATACTTTTTTTTGTTGTCTCCGCACCTTTTTACGTCTACTCATTCACTTTTAAAATTGTTTGTCTAGTCACAAATTATTTTTTTTTTAATCATTGTTCCTCAACTTGTATAAATAATATTGCTTACTTACTTTTTTTTAACTTTTATTTCTTCATTCAATAATTATTTTTCTTTATACATAAAACATTCCTTTATAAATATAATATTACATTTTATAGAATTATTTCTTTTTTAGCTTTTTTTCAAACTTTTGACAACCTTCTATCTTTTTGATTTATTATTCTTTATTCAATTTTTTTAACAAAAGTTTTACATACTATTTTTTTATATTATTTTAAATTGAAATTTTGATTGACGCCAACCCAATGACAAATCATTTCACCCGATACGAAATGTCATCCAACCTGCCACAAGAAATTTCATACTTCAAATGGCTTAAGCCCTATTCATATTACCAAAATTAATTTATACTTTATATCATTTACTAAAATTTCTTTTTAATTTACATTTTTCTTTTTAATGTTAAAAATAAAGGAACACTGTTAATTTTACTTCCAATTAATATCCATTTTTTTTTAACTCAACCAACCCCTACTTACTATAATATTTTATAACAAATCTTATACAGGGTATAACAAATTTCCTAACAATTACCCAAAATTACAGGGTATAACAAATTTCATAACAATATATAACTTTTTATTTTCGAAAGTAAAAAGACATTTGCCAGTAATATGTGTATATATAGCTTATAAACTTTTGTGCTTTACACAGGGAAATATATCATACGAAGAATAAACGCCGCAAGCCATTCTGAAAATAATGACAGCTAAATATTGATTTTCTATGGCGTATTTTCATGTTTATCGATAATAATAACGCCGATTATTCTAAACACGAAAGACTTGCATTCGAGAAATATGACATCCTTGCGTGTTCGCTTAAAATGTGATTATTGGAAGGGATTTCTCGCTCGGCAACCGCTCAAAAAGTAGGCTTACTCGAGACATTCCATACAAAGATTAACCATCTGCATAAAAATTTGATTAACAAAAAAATCAACAAACCTCTGTTACTATGATAGACACACTAGATTACTTTTTATATGTAATACAGTATGCACTAGTAGAGTGCAAACTACAACAAGCGCACTCTCAGCAATTGCGCTGTTAAAGAAAACTAGAGCTTTTTCTGGCAGTTGTTTTTATGACTTTTCCAGTAATAATGTAATAATTTTTCCAGAATCATACTTTTGACTTCTAAAACTTGTATCGCTTGTATTGGAACAGGAACAAAACTATTTTTTTCGTAAATTTATATATGGAAACATCTAAAAGATGTTCGACAAACCCCGTGTCCTTACCACACCTCGCACATGTTGTAACTTGCTTTGAATTGGTGGAAATATACAACAATTATTGTGCGACATAAGTAAAAATTTTAAATTTTGAAACGCCCTCTCTCGGTTACTATTCACAATAGAAAAAAACACAGTAAAGGTATTACTGTTTTCTGAAACATGCATTACCTATTTAATTTTTGCTTATATATTTATCCGACTTGTAAAGAATATTTTATATGCGTTTTGCATATTTCCATATTATTTAAAAAATGGTACTTTCCGTTTTTTTTTTTAAATCGGGTACGAATATTTTTAGGGCGGATATCAACCGGGCACCCAGCAGGTAGTAGCAAATAATACGCTAGGTGATCCGGGGTCCAGAATTTTTAATCCTTAAAAGGAGCATCATCAACCGGGCACCACACACGGATGGACTGATTACCTACTTGTAAAAATAATTTTCAATTTTTAGAAAAAATAATTATAATATATAATATAATATAATATAATATAATATAATATAATATAATATAATATAATATAATATAATATAATTTATTCATTAATTGGATTACAAGGAAGGTTTATACAATATATAAAATATATAAATTATGGTTCTTCCACTAAAGGCCAAGCCTTGAAAGTGGGTTCTATTTGTTTATTAAATTATTTGTTTTTTTATTAATTTAATTTAATATAATATAAGGGTGTAATATGAAAAATGTAATTTACCTAAAGAACGTCAATAACATGTATAGGATTTTATTTTAGGAACATAATTTAGACGTGATTTAATGTAGGAACATAAATAACCTAACATAAGATTGTACTTCAAGAGCATAACATAAGATTTGAAGATAACATAACATTCGAATATAGAGAGCTCAACACAAATATAATCAAATTATTTATATAAATTACTTATATAATAATATCAAAAAATGCATGCGCTACTAGCCGAGGGATTTGTGAAAACCATTTGTAAAATTTCTTTTTAAATAGTTTTAAATCAAAATGTTTAATTTCAATCGGTATTGAGCTGTAAAGTTTTGGACCTAAATATTGATACGATCTTTGATAAATCGTTTTTTCGGGTTTTGGTACCTTCGATGAAACTTCTTTATGTCTTGTTTCGTAATTATGATTTATTGGCACTAGATTATTTTTATATTTGTGCTGTCTGACTATAATGCTACAATAGAAAAGTTGTTTTATATCTAATACTTTTGCTTCTTCAAACAATTTGTCTGTAGGGTAAGTATATTTTTTTTCGAATATTATTTTAAGAAAGTATTTTTGAGTTATTTCCAGGTGATGTAGATGAATGTCAGGTGTTCCCCCCCAAACAACAATGCCATATCGTAGGTGACTTACTACAAGAGCCTGATAAAGCATAATTAACTGAGAAGGAACAAGCAACTCACTAAGAGCTTTAAATCTGGGTAAAAGAGATCGTATTTTTTTTGTTATCATTTTAGTGTGTAGGTCCCATTTTAGATGTGAGTCAAGATGTAGTCCTAGATATTTTATATTAGACTCTTTTCGAATATGAACATTATTATCCTCAGAGATATTAAGATAGGTAAAGTCAGGTAAGTTAGTCATATAAGGTGTGAGAGGAGTGAAGTAGGTCTTGTCAAAGTTTACAGTCAACAGTTTGGATTTAAATAATTGTAATATATGTCGAAAATCCTTTTCTACTTTTAGCTTTAGTTCCATCCAACTGTTATCTTGGTAAAATATTGCCGTGTCATCAGCAAAACTCACCACACTCCCTTCAGTATTTAAATTTAGGATATCATTGACATAAACACTAAAAAGCATAGGACCTAGTATAGTTCCCTGAGGGACTCCATATTCAACTGTTAAGAAACTGCTTTTTGTTTCTCCTACTTGTACGCACTGTTGTCGTCCGGTTAGGTAGCTTTCAAAGAGTTGAAGTACTTTTCCTCTTATACCTGTATTTTGTAAGGTTTGCAGTAGCTGGTGGTGACTAACGGTATCGAAAGCTTTAGCAAGATCTATAAAGATGCATAGTGCTGGTTTACTTTGATTCATAGCTTCATACATTTTTGTTGTTAAATAAACTAAAGCATCTTCAGTTGATTTATTTTTGCGGAACCCGAACTGTTTATCAGATAGTAATTGATATTTTTCGAAGAATGAAGTTAATCTATTCTTTAGAATTTTTTCGAATATTTTCGCAATATTGGAAATTAGTGATATCGGTCGATAATTAGTCACCTCTAAGTTATTTCCCTTTTTAAAAATTGGTTTGACAACAGCAGTTTTTAGGTTTTTTGGAAAAATGCCTTGATCGATGGTTAGATTAATTAAATAGCTTAAAACTACAGAAATTTCATTTGCAACAGCTTTTAGAGTTTCCGACCTAATGTTGTCTATGCCTGGACTTTTCTTGTTTTTTAAATCTAAAATCATATCTCTAACTTCTAAATTCGTAGTTGGGGCAAGGAATATTGTATTAGAAGATGGGTGAGTTATTTGTTGATTAAAATTTGTAGGTTTTGATATTTTGGAGGCAAGTTTTTTCCCAATGCTCGTAAAAAAATATTAAACCTTTCTGCAACTGACAACTCACAAGTCAACAATTCACCGGTTTCTGAATTAATTTTCGAAACTGTCTCTTGTTTTTTTGTTTCATTGCAGATTTCTTTTACACATTCCCATAGTTTTTTGCTATCATTTTTATTTTCTCCTATTCTTTCTTGATAATAATTCTTTTTTGATAATTTAATTATTTCATATAGTTTATTTCTGAATTTTTTATAGGTTTGCTTGTTTATATCTGTTGGGTGTTTTTGCATTTGATGAAAAAGTTTATTTTTTTCTTGAATTGACGTTAATAAACCATTAGTGATCCAATCTTTCTTTCCTGAAGTTTTTCTGTTCAGTTTTATTTTATTTGTACAGTTATTCACATGATTTCCAAATGTTTGTAAAAATTGACTTAATGATTCATCTATGTTATCGCTGGAGTAAACATTTTCCCAGTTCTCTACATTCAATGCTTGTTTCAGTTTATGATTGTCAGTGAAATATTTATATTGTGTTTTAATTAGTTCCTTTTGTCTGATTTTAGGAAGGAACATTTGTAGGATCGTTGGATTATGATCTGTGACTCGCACCCCCAAAACTATTGGTAAATTTATTAAGTTATTGATTTTAGTTCTAATAAAAATATGATCCAGACAGTTTTTGTATCGAGTTGGTTTATTAATTGCTGATATGAATCTATGAGATGACAAAGTATTTAAATAATTGACACTATCTGTTGTATTTTCTAAGATATTTATATTTAAATCACCGAGTATAACATCTATATTTGCATTATTTTCATATTCCGTTAGATATAAGTTAAGATCATTTATAAAAGTAGTTATAGAGTCTGAAGGACTTCTGTAAATGGCTGTTAGTTTAATTAGTTTATTGTTTTTTTTAATTGTTAGTTGAATACTATTTATTTTTCCAATTAAACAGAATTTGTGATTGAAAGATAGCTTTTCATTTACAAAAATCAGTATACCATCATTTTGATTATTTTGCCCTTTATTGTATATTTGTTTGAATCCATTTATTTTTAACATATTCGGTTCGGATATTTGCCAAGTCTCAGTAAAGACTATGCAATCAAAGTCATGTTTTAAAGATCGTATCAAAATTTTAAATTCATCTAAATTTTTCCTCAAACTACTAGCGTTAGAATGAAATAACCTTATATTTTCACTATTATGTACTTCTCTTGTTTTTATTTCAGTAAATTCGTTATATTTAGTTAAAGTCTCTATCTCGAATGATTCTATTTCTTTTAGTTCAAAATTTCTTACATAGTTATCCATTTAATGAAAAATATTATTTTTAAATTTACTAACTAAAATAAAGAATAATTCTTCATAGTTTCTTTTGCATTTGAAGGTGTGCTTAAAAAAACTAAAATTTAGATTTGCAAATTATTTTTTTTTAAATTACACGTTAAATTATATATTATTATTATTAGTATTATTATTTTTATTATTATTTTTATTATTTTTATTGTCATTATTTGTCAAAAAGTATATTTAAAAACTAAAAGAAAATATGAAATATTTCAAAAGGTGTTTATTTATTACATTTTTAAAAATTACAATTATTATCTATATTACAAAATATGTTACATATGTTCCCGAAGCGAGTTCGTAACTTGTTATGAATATACTGAGTTGCGCAGTATAAAATAACTCTTCTGCCCTCATTAGGCAACACGCCGTATGTGAGAGAATGATTGAACGGAGAAATGCAGGTTTTGTTTAAGCTCGTACCCGTTGTAAGTTTCGAATCGGTAGTGGGAAATAAATACTGCACATTTATAAAATTTTCCGGGGAATTCATATTTTGGTAAAAAAAATTGAAAGTAAGTAATAGATTATAAGTTATGGTAATTTAGTGATTAAGAAAAATGCAGTACTGCGTTTATCCTAAGCACTTTATAAGTAAAGAAATACTACATGCATTGTTTTTTCCATTTTATTCGTTTATATCATATGTTTATTACATAAAAAAATTTCATTCTAATTTTAACAAAGTCAGATGCATTATGAAAGCACTAGAAATACTGTAAAAAGTCTAAATAATTCAAAGGTTCCATATTATCGTACGAAACCTTATAAAGAAGATGATACTCTCCCCTAATTGCTGTGAATTGAACTACGTCTTTTAAGTATACGCAACAGGGACGCTCCTTAATTTTTTCTCTGAAACGTAGGACTTCCAATTATAAAAGTCGTTTTGTCTTTTAAGAGATAGTTCTACCTGAGGGTGGAATCTATCCGCCGACATAAACGTGTGGGTTCGAAATAATGAATGTTAATTTCATTAGCAGTGATATCGCTTGAATTAACTAAGTAAACAAGAAAACTTGCAAAGTTTTTGTTTTGGCTCGAACAGTTGTCGAGCCAAAGATTGACAGATTTGGAATCTGTTTTCTAAAAAACATGTAAAATGCACTTATGAGGTCTTCTTGACATCTACCACTAATTTCCTCGTGCCAGAGAACTGCAAATGGCTTAGATCGCTTACTGGCACTCAAAGGGATAAAACTTTCATTGTATACACTGCCCTACTAAGCGAAAAAGGGGTATCTGTGATTTATAATGTCTTGAGTTTAACAGGTATTAAGATTTCATTTAATGCCATTATTATTTTATGTGCAATATTTAAGTTAAAAGCGAAAATATATACGGTTTTATTCGTTTAATTTGATGAAAATAATAAAATTTATTTATTTATATTTTTTTCTAAAATAATTGTAGTTACCCCTATTCTGCTTACGATTTACTAAAATAAAAAAAACAGTATCTACATACAAACATTTATTTTTAAATGGCTTTGTTTGAATAACAAGATATTTTCTGAAAAATGATTTAGATATTAATTGGAAAACTATTATTAATCATCATCATTATCATTTTCAAGGCATTGCGTGGTAGGTAGTTCCTTCCAAAAATGTAAACGATTTTTCGGCATAATAGCATTGTCGGCTTCTAAAAGCTTTGAGATAATATTATTACGTCTTTCTTCTGTGATGCCTCTTGGCTTTTCTCTTATTGGTGGAACTGGTATTCCAGTCTTTGTAATTTTGGCATTCAAGAAATTTAATGTTAAATCAGGGCCACTAAATTTTTTTTTTATAAAGTAATGACATTGATCCCCTGTGGGCCGTGACTTGAACCATATCATGGATATATGGCCGCGTACTATTTGTTTTTTCAGTTTGTAAGTGGATGAAAAATCCTGCCAGTCGTAGAAATCGCGGAGTTCCATTTCCAAAACTGTAACTGCCAGAACTGGCTTGTTGAACAGCTTGTTTAAATTCTGGAAAGTCATAAACCTTCTTCATTTTCCGTAGAGATTTTTCTACTTGGTGGTGGAATGCGTCAGCACTCATAAATGTGTGGCCTGGTTCGAAGTAATTTATTTCTATTACTTCGGCGGATATATCGGATGAGTTTATTATATAAACTAGAAACGTAAAAAATGCCCAGTTTTTATTCTGTGAGCTGCAATTATCTACCCACAGAATTATTTTTTTCGCGTCTCTCTTTAATAAAAAGAATTTGTGAAAGGTACTTATTATATCTTCTTTTTTTCGTCCTCGAATTGCCTCGTGCCAAATTGCGGCCACAGGTTTAATATTTTTGTTCTTAGTTCCTACCGGAACGAAACTTTCGTTATATGCAATCAATCGTGGAATGAATATAACTGATTTGAACATTTCACACCGGGGTAACATTATGACTTTTTCCAAATCAACAGAATATGTAACTTCTCCTTCTTCTGGCTCTTTGTTGGCATGTTCTCTGTAAAGCACCCTTGCATCTTTACTCCGGTTTATATGTTTTGACCACTTCTCGCAGTCGGAACAATCATTTTGTAAATTTTCTTCTGAATGAGGATGGATTTTAAAGTTCTCACACATTTCGCATTCTTCGTGACCCAACGTTACAAAAGATATATTTAACTTTTGTACTATTGAGCGATACAAATCGTACGAACAAGGAATTTTTGGATTGCTCATTTGAAAATTGCCAAACATATCTTATGTTTACATCTCTTGGTAAATAACGTCGCTTGGGTGCATGTTCTCTACGATAATGCGATATCGATGGGTGGAAAGACTCTATATGTTTTTCAATTATTTTATGGTCCAATTTATTATGAGGTACTCTTCCACGACTTCTATGTGGCTTTGGAACGAGCAATGACTTCGAAGATGTACAAAATCTTTGGAAAATTTTGTCGTTATTTTTGTGAAACCCTAGAGTGGTCAGAAAAAAGGTTCTGCACACTTGTTTACATTCTCCGTCTGCTGTTTTTAAAGAATACATTAGCGTATGAGATCTGCGAGACTCTAATCCAACCGTTTTACGTTTAACGCTTATCTGGCTGATACACGACAGCATAAATTGGTGCTGCTGTTCATGGTCTAGATTCCAGAACTGATTATTTATATCAGTTCTTCTTTCTTGATATATCTCCCTGTTACATTTTTTCTTACATTGATCACCACATCCATCCCTAACAGAATGTAAATCCCTTAGTTTATTGCATTTAATTATTTTTCTTTCTTCGGATGAATATTTAAATTTTTTACGCCTTCGTTGTTCCCCTTTCTTAGTAATGCGAGTTTCTATTTCATTTTCATCCCGTTCTTCAATTTCTCTTCCATTATTTTGAATCACGTTTTCCAAATTGTCAGGTTCAGGAACTTCTGGGTATTCTTCATGATTATGGGTTACTAATTCATTATTGTTCTCCACTAGCAGGCCTTCCACTATTATAATATTTATTCACAAATTGTCGTCTACTTCCATTTGTATGTCACTTTCTGCCAATTCACGTAAACCCAACCCATTCTCTTCATCTTCCATTACATTAAGAGTTTTTTTGAACGTTTCTGGATCTGGAAGCTTACCCAGGTAGCAGAGTGACGTGTTAAAGACGTTGAAAAGAAATAATTACACAAATTATATTCAAATACAGGATGTCCAACAGTAGTTGACGATTTTTAAACTAAAATAACTTCGAATAAGATACGATAAAAGAGCAGTTTTGTCTGAATGCATTTTTTCCCGTTCCCACTATATTTTTCATTAAACACATGCACACGGAGTATCCCATGTAAAAATAAAAATTCGCAATGATTTCCGCTCTGTTTAACTGGAAGGACAAGTTACTTAAATTCATTTTTAGATTATAAAAGACGATTAGGTAGTCAAAACGGCACTCTTTCAAAGGTATTTCAGTTCAAAAATCTTCACAATATTGCAAGACACCTGTATAATTTATTAAACTAAAAATATAATAACATGTTGAGTTTTACTGAGAAGCTACAGGGGGGTAGCCACTAAGAATGAACCACCACTAGTCCTCCTCCATCTTCTTCGCCAAAGTCTATCACTTTTTACATTATTATTAGTCCTGTTAAGAGATCGTGTTACGGGCTAAAATTTTTAGGCATTAAAATCTTGGGCCAAATTTTAAGTCTCCTAATAGAGTAATGTATTCCCAATTTATTTATAAAAAGGATACTACAAACCTTGTTTTAATAATAATCTCACTATTGTTTACTTAATTCTTCTTTTAATTAATTTTTCTACTTAAAGATGCCAACCCACTAACCAGATTTGGTACATATTGACTTAAAAAGGTTAAAGGCCTTTCTTGAATGTGACATTTGATGGATTGAATTCCTTCCTTACTTTTCTCTTCCTTTTTTGGTGATAAGATGATTGTATCATGTGCTAATAAAATCAACCAGTAACAGATTTAAATGCCTAAAAAAGAAATAAATGGTTAAAGTGTTTCTTAAATTGTATGGTAGAATACTGCACATCTTTTAAGGTGGATATATGAAACACTAACCTGTAGGAAATCACTCGTAAGGTCATCCAACGTCCTGGGTAAGTTTTTGTCTAACTTATACTCGCTTTCTGTAACTGTTCTCTCCAACGTTGTATATATGTATATATTTTCTCTTCTAGACCCTCTTTTGTTACCCTTACATCAAGAAGGGGGCACAACAAGAACTTAATGATTTGAGCGTTCCCAATAAGTGCTACCAGCTTGCTGTCTCATCGGTTTTATGTTTGCTCGTTCTATGCTTTTCTGCTTTACCACTGCTTTTTGGCTAACTTAAGACAGGATATAATCCATTCAAAGCCGCCTTCCTTCCATTTTTGATCCGGTAAACTATTGATCAGTGATACGGGCGTAGAGGACATCATACTAGTTCTAGAGTCTACTAACTAACAAGTAAGATCTTTCCATTTACTGAACTGTCTTCAAGTACTGAAAATAAAAGAAGCTAAATTATATGAATGACATTAGTCTTAGGGCTTACCTGGTTTTTAACTTTAAATTGTCGATAGTGTTTAGTATATTTGATAAACAGCTCATATTCATTATAGATCGTAACTTGGTATCAAATAAATTATTGTAAATCAAGAGCACGAGACTCCTATTGAACCTAAAAAGTAGGGTTAGAATTCTGAAAACGATTTATAACTTAATTAATTTGTATATTATATTAAACAGTAATAATAGATTTACCTGTGAACGATTAGTACTAATTGGCCAAGCATATTTGTTATAAATATTTCACTCGCACACGTGCACCCCATTTTAAAATATTTCATCATATAAATTTGACAGAACAATATTTTCTGACCTGTGTTTACTACTCCAGCAGCCGTGGATAAAAAGTACTGTTTTATTTTTTTTTTGTTCATCATATTTACTTTTTTTTACAACAAAACACGACAAAATGGCTTCTATTGCGCCGAAGCTTCGATACAAGCCAAGCAAAGGTGGACGCAGTGTTGCCAACGTCAAACGTCTAGTCTAAAATTATTGGAATATGACCATAAAATTATAAGATTCCAGGATAAACTATCAGAAAAAAATTGATATATTGATTTATTTGAAATTTTTATCTCTATCTAGATTAGCTACATTATAGGTTATCATTATCGATTTATCAGTTCGTAAGCAAGATTAAGAAAAATTAAGTTAGATTTCGATAATTATCAGGCCACTGGCAACACTGGGCCACTGATGTTTGCACCGCAAAAACCGTGATTTCTAATAAATTTCATTAGGAATTTATAAAGTCCTGTTTTCGTTATTGTCTATGTAATAATAATTGTTGGTTACATTTTAGTTTATTTTCTAATATATTATTCAATACATGGTTAAGGCTACGATTTCGCACGAAATCTTTCCGAGTAAAAATAACTTTTTTGTTTTAATTTTATTGGTAATGTTGGTGTGCACTGACTAGGTATAAACAAATTTCTAAAAAATATGATTTTATATATTTATTCGAAAACTAATACCAAAATTCGACGAATATATTACGTTTTTTTATGACGTCTTAAAAACGTCCACCTAACAACGTTTTTTTCACGTCATGTTTTGGCCCAAATTACGTCAGTTGACGAGAATACACCAATTTTCAACGTCTTTAACACGTCACTCTGCTACCTGGGTATGGGTGATATTTTTTATATCCGAAGAATTTTCTGGATTTTGAATATCGCTATTCTCCAATAAAGTAACTGGCGAATTTTCAATAATATTTTCCCAATCTGTACTACTATTTGTTGGGTTCGTAAGAGCCGAGGTAAGAGCTAAGTCAAGCAGCTTTTTCCTTCTACTCATCTGAAATAAAAAAAAAATTGCATAAGTTTTTAATAAAATGCAATAATCGCAAAATCGAATTAAATATTTAAACATCTTAAGTTTGTTAAAACAATGCTAAAAATTAGAAACGCATTATTCAGAACGAAATCCATAAAAATACTTTTTGCGTAAAAGGGATCAGAATGTGCAAACCAGTTTTCTTTATGCAAACATTATTTTGTTAATATTTTAGGTTATGGTAGTAAAATTGAGAACTTACCTCTAAATCTTTAGTAAATCACTTTAAAATTATTGTATAATGTTCTTATACACAATTAAAAATATTTCCAACGTTGTTTTATCCCGAACTAACAAAAATGAACGAAAAAAAACTAAAAGAAATACTATTTTTTTCAGTGGGCGATTAGAACGTGTTCACAGTTTAAAATTAAGTGCAATACTAAACACCATATTAATACTAAACGACTTTGACAATAAATGACGTTTACTAAGAAATTTCAGCCGTAACTACATAAGGTCGTGTAGATACCACCATTATTATCTAGTATTGCTACTTCGCGCCAAAATGCTTAGTATATACTGCATACTTTGTAGATACCGCTAAACTTATAGTCTAAAATATAATATGTGTAGTGTAGATACGGCAAATTCACTCTAGTACTGGATAAAATAAAGTGCCTTGAATGGCTGGACCTGAATATCTCATATTTCGAAAAAAATGTAGATACCCCCTTTTCGCTTAGTAGGGCAGTACAGAAAGTCTTTTTACGAACAAAACTTTTTTAAATGCATCAACCCTTGGCAACATTATGACTTTCTGAAGATCTGCCGAAAAGTGTGTGTTTGTGTTTCAGCAACGTGTTGACGATAAAGTTCTCGAGACCATTTAGCTAAGTCTATGTGTTCCTTCCAAAATCTGCATATGTCACAACTCTCAAGTTGAAGCTGATTCTCTTTGTGTATGTGCAATTTCATGCCTTCACAATGCTCACACTCTTCATTGCCGAGTTTTGTAAAGGATATATCTTCTTTCTTAACTTCGCATCGATATACGTTATATGAAACGTTAATTGTCGGACATTTTTCCAGAAAATCATGTATTTTATTGTTATATCACTGGACAAATTTGGTGCATGTTCACGACGATAGTGAGATATAACAGGATTGAAAGATTCGAGATGTTCATTAATTTTATTTTTAGGGATAAAATTTATTTGTTGGCTTTTACCACGTTTATCTGCTACTGGTGTAATGCTACCTTTCGGTGTTTTAGAAAGAACCTCATAAACCAATCTGTCATAACTTGGTTTATATCCTAGCGTACATAACTAAAAATGTTTACAAACATGTTTAATTACTCCTAAAACATCCTTCAAAGTGTATTTGAAAGTATTATTTCTAGTATATCCTTCGTCTCTTTTCTTTGTTTTTTTTTATCTCAAGACGTTCGCTATGCTGCGGGAAGTGATCTATGCTTAAGAGAAACGCCGCATCGGGGGTTGAGTTATCGCGGTTTTCCTAAGCTTGCAAGCGATGTCGCGTTATTTCTAAGTACGAATGGAAATTTGTTTCAGATACCGCAAAATAATAACCAGTTTATTAATTTCTGGCAATGTTTGCGGCGTTTTTGCCAAGTTATAATGATAGAGTTTCAAATAACATTAACGGAGATACTAATATCTCATTTTCAAAAATTTTGCAGATGCCGCGTTTTCGCCAAGCACGGCTACGAAGACTCCTGATGCATTATTTTATAACTGCGCAACTCAGTATGTTCATAACAAGTTAGGAACTCGCTTCGAGAAAAAGCCAATTAATAAGCCTATTAATACCTATTACAAAAATTGTTTGGTATAACAGACACATTTTATAAAATTTATTCTAGTTATTTTTTTTTGTTTGAAACATAACCACTAGATTTTGCAAATTTTTCAATTTATTTTTGACTTCTTTGTCTTTGATTTGATGCGGTATGTGTAGACTTTGTATTCTAATATATGTATCTGTTTGAAATGCTATTAATTTTTCAATAAAAATATATATAGAGGGAGTGCAGTGTAAAACGAAGTACCTAAATGTAGGGTTTTTCCTAATATACTTAATCTACTCTAATAATCGTAGTGCCCGGTTGACGGATAGGATTAAGTGACCTTTACGTCAATACAGGTGCCTGGTTGACACCCGCTGTATTTTTAAATGGAACTTTTTGGGGCTCAAGTACCTCCAAGAGGTGAAAATTAATCGGAATTGATTTTACATTTTTGATGATACGACTTTATGGAATCAATATCCTTAGGAACGTCTTTAAAATAAATATGCGTTTCTTGCCAAGTTGAAATCTTGCGCCGAGATGTCCTTGCGCCGAGTTGTCCCCGCGCCGAGTTGGATGCGCCAAGTTGTCCTAGACCGTATTTCGTCAAGTTTATTTCGGTAATTTTTTTTTTGGTGACTTTATTTTTCGGTGAATTTTAGTGACACTACTAAAGTTAGACTTTATGGTTCATTAGACTGATTGCCTATTCCAGTAATGTTGTATTTGTTCTATTCGGAGCTATTTTAAATAACTAGCGAATTTTAGAATAATGCCTTAAGGAAAGGAAATAGAGGAACATTATCGAAATATTCATCATTCCTCAAAGTGTAGCTAGTCAATAAAAATTATAAAATTCTAAAAAAAAGCCATTGATTTAAATAGCAATAATTGATTTCGTTCAAATTGAACTGTTGTTATAATAAAAAATTAGCCTATAAGTAAATAACCACAATTTTTGATAGTTATGTAAGGTTGTTTTAAATTATTTTTTATAATATTTGTAGCCTAGGCGTATAACATCAGTGTCATACTAGATTTTAAGACTGTATTCGATAGACAGGTTTATTTTTTATAAAATTATTTCTTGTGTACAGGTCGTTTCAAACAAAACTCACATTTTTAGGCAATAAATAAATTAGTCTAAACGTTCGCTTCATAGCTGTTGAGACGTTTTTCTATTTTTTTTTGGTTTTATTTTTGGTAGTTACTCTTTGGCTAACCAGCTATCCTGTACTATGCCTCACGACAAAAAAATTATATTTTTTATATTAAGAAATCAAAGCTTCGCAAACATGGTAATTTGCATAAATTATTGAAGTAAAAAGACGAGGTTGACGGTTCTTTTTTTCTACAAATTGATTAAAAAATATGGAAACGCTTCTCTTACGTTAAAATAACTAACAGAACCTACGAATTTTGAGCAATTTGTTTTAAAATGTTGTTATAGTTTATCCATTATCAATTGCAAAACATAAAAACTGGTTCCGAACCCATGGACAAACACTTTCTTTGACATTTGGACACGTGTACCGGATTTTATATAGGTAGTAAACATTATTTTTTATTTCTTAATTTGGCATAAGTGCAGTGCATATATATTAGATATTAATTATACCTCACGTAACTGTGTTTTTCAATTGATAATGGATAAACTATACCGGTACTTGATAACACTCCTGTCGTGGTTATCTTATTTTAGGTTGGCGTGAAGATACAAAATGTTTATTTCTTCGTGTCAATAGTCAATGAACCAATACTTTAGGTAATACATCTAAAGTTAAACTAATTTTACGGGTTTAACTTATTTAGTTTCTTAACTATACGTTGGGGTCCTTGCTGATTTGCGAGATATACTTTTATTACGCTTAATTAACCTTAACGCTATACTTCCTTATTAATCCAAAATATTCTGGATTAAAACTCAATATACAATTATATTAAGTCTTTATCATGGCGAAATTTCAGGCAAATATTTAGTAAATACAATTAATGTATACCATTTAGGCGATTTAACATCGACTTTCAATATTAACTCATTATTTTATGACATTCGAAAACATACTTATTTCTTAAAATTATGTTATTGTACTTGCGTTTGCTTTTAGAGTAAAAAAACTCTTATACAACGGTTTTATCCGTCCGTCTGTCTGTTAGCCTGATTCAAGTCGAGAACGGAGATACAATCGGCAACGGCAATCGACTCAGCATTATTAAAACCTCCAAAAATGATATTAATCTTTGACCCATTTTTACTTTCCTGCTTCATATACCATATGTACCTACTATATATTATAGAGGTATATATACAAAAATTTGTTGAAATATATTTTTCACCCTTTTAAAGGGTGTTCTCAATTTCGCGATCGGGTTCTTTTACCCCTAAGTTTGTCTATTTTCCGGGAGGTTTTCACAAATCTTCCCATAAGGAGTAATACTTTAATATTTTAATATATTCTACAAATTTACAATACAAACTGTGGTATAGGACTCATAAACAGTGTTGCCAAGTGGTACTATAGTACCACATGTCGTACTCTTGATCGTCAAAAAGTACAGTGATAAATATGGTACCTAAATTGGTTTCAGGGTACAACGAGAGATATCAACTTTTTTATCGATTTTTTTCAGACAAAAATTAGGTGGCTGGTTCATATCCGGCTCGAAGGATCAATATTGTAACTCGTACAGTCCACATCAGGCTGTTTGATTTTATAATAATAAAAACTTCTTAAAACAAAAGTTGAGTTATTACCGTCGCAACAGATTCTCTATAGTGTATATAGTATCCACGAAGTAAATCATGCGTCATGCGTGCCTCTAGTGGTTGATATTGAAACTGAACTGAAAATTCTCTGTCTCCCTTAAGTTATTTAACGTTTGTTTCTATTCGACGCACCTTGGGCAGCTTCTTCGGCCTATAGCAAATATTTATGGAAATTATGTGTTTTTTCTTTCATATGGAATGGAATTGTCTTCATAGGGGGGGGGGGGGGGGTTGCGACTGGATAGTATGTTCCAGGGGTTTGTGGTTGTTCCATGACTCACGAGTTAGCCAAGGGCTGATGGTCGCAGTCACCAGTCATGTCGAGAGTAACATATTCCATATTCAAAGAAAATAAAGTAAAACATAATTCTTGTTAACTAAAAATAGGTAATGCTGCGTCTTTTAGTTAAGAATAAATTGGCCACAAAGGCCGCGCGCGGCATTCATCAGCCACCGTTCGACATCGAAAAGGCTTCCCTGTGACGCCACGACAAAATATTAAAAAGTGGTACAATGAGGCAAAATTTAGTGAATTTTCATCGATTTTGTGGTACTTAAAGTTTTTCCCACCTGGCAACACTGCTCGTAAACGATAATCTACCAGGGGTACGGAATAAAGAGAAACGCATTTAGTACGAGCGCTTATGAATTATTTAATTTAAGTACTTATCTAGATAGGTAATACATTATTTATTATACAACTACTAAAAATGTATTAAATTACATTCATTCATTTTCGAAAGTAACAAGTTTTTATTGTCAAATTTCATGTAAAAAGCCAAAAATGTTTAATTCAATGTATAAATATTCAGGAAGGCCACTATACTATTTTAAATTGCTTCCATAGATGTACTGTGAATTACCTAATATGCCACGTTGCCGCCTTGTTCCCCGCAAAAGTAAATTTTGGATATGCGGTATGAGGTATATGTATAATTTTCACATTTTTATAATATATATTTATTTCTTATACGTCTACAAAATTCCTAACTTATATGTAATTAAAATACAATGATCACTTAGGTTATTTAATACTACCTCGAACGCCTGTTCTCGCTTATGTATGTTACATTCTATGGTTAAAAATAATTCAAAATTTCCTGTACATCTGGCTACCATAACGAATAAAATTTTCAAGATTTCAAATTTTTTCAACAACACAAATCGCTGCAATCGTGACAAACAAAAAATAGGTCCATCATCATAAATTTCGTTCGAGAAAAAATTCATAATTTTGAATAAAATCGGTCAATAATCATATATATCGCATCCTCCATCTTGGAGTCGCCATCTTGAAATTATTAATTTTGACAAAAAATTCATAATCTACACCAAAAACTCCCACATAACAATTTTGAATTAAATCTGTCCATAATCATAAATCTCGTCCACCACCTTGGAGTCGCCTTCTTATTTTTCAAATTCAAAATTGGTTTCCTGTACGTCTAGACACCATAACGAACAAACGTTTCAAGATTTCAAATTTTTTCAACAACCATACAAAGCGCTACAACCGTAACAAACATACAAAAAAGCAAACTCAACGAAAATATATAATAAGGATGTGCTCAATTTAGTCAGTAGCAAATTGTAATTTAAAATTTACATTATTTGAAGAAGTTTAACAAATACTTTTACATATTTTTTCTAATTCTAATATAATAAACACGTATAAATCAACAATGTACAATGAACACATACAATACAGCACAATACATATAATAAATACTTACAACATAACACGAAAGTAATCTTAAAATTAAAAAACAATTATATATAATACGACACAATACCTCAACTGTAATATTAAAATTAAAACTAATTTCAGTCTGGCAACAAATATACAGCGATTTTCATGAGACGTCGCTAACCTCAATTAAGAAATAAAAGCAAACCGAACCATTTAAATGAAAACTTAACAAGAATGTCACTTCATACTTCCAATTTCTCAGTAAATTAAACACTATTATATATATATAGTATAACGCAATATATTTATAAACAGATTTAATACCGTCCTGTGCATTGTAAACTTTATACACATTACATACAATCCAAAATATCCTGTTATCTTAGAAGAACCGACAATAGAAACAATAGCTTTTGCACAGTTCGCAGTCGTAAACAAACAGTACATAGGTCGCGCTGAAATTTATCCAATGGATTAAAACATTTTTGGATTTTTTTACGTGAAATTTGGCAATAAAAACCTGTTACTTTCAGAAATTAATAAATATAAGTCCATAAATTTTTAGTAGTTGCATAATAAATAATGGATTACATATTTAGATAATTACTTAAAATTAAATTAAATAATTCATAAGCGCTCGTACTAAATTCGTTTCTCCTTACTCCATACCCCCTAGTCGATTATTGTTTACCAGTATTATACACGACTTAGTATTTTATTTCAATTTTTGATAAAGATAATGCCAAGGAAACAAAGCAATTCTTCTTGTGTCATATCTAAGCTCTTTCCGTTTTGGATGGCATATAAATTTGATTGAAAAATAATATTTTCTTCTGGAAACACCTCTTCCTCCGGCTGGTTCTATTTGAAGATATTTGTCTTCTCTAACCCATGTTATTTCAATCTCAACTTCCTCCACCGTTTCTTCTGTAATCAAAACGCTTATTTTTGTGTTTCTTCGTCTCTTTTCAGTACATGGTAGTTATTGTTATAAGAAGCTCCCCGTAAAAAACGTTTCATATTAGAAATTTTCATGTTACAATAATATGAAACACTTCCTAGAAACATCAACAAGATTTTAAATGCTTTGTCCTTTACGCCTGAAAAATTCGTTACTGTAATTACCAAATTTATTTAATTAGTATTAGATTGCCGAAATGTAGTGAGGTCATTTGTAAAACTAGGCAATTTGTACTTTTTTAAGAGTTCCATCTGGTACTATTGTCACACCGAAAAGGGCACTTTTACTATAAAGGGGGTAGATCTAGTAAATAAATAAATGATAGAGCAATAAATATATTATGGCATAATAAAATACAAAAACGACAAATCAAAACGCTCAAATAAATACCTAACTAATACATACAAATAAATATTACGATACCAACACATGCCACTATGGTCGATTATGAACAAACTGCCGACAGAATTCCAACAGCTAAAAAAAGCCTCGTAGAAAAATATCTGTTAATATTTATAACCGTGAATAATGTGTAATTTTATACGTTTTAAAGGATACAATAAACAAAACGCATTAAATAAAACGTCGATATTTAAATAATAATTGATTTGGATAATTATGATCATTTGGAAAAGATGTATTTGTGACATATCTTATTGTAAATTTACAAAATCTGACTTCCTATTTCTCACTTATAAAATACAAAAAAAATAGGCTCTATAATCGTCAGCACTCACAAAACACATCTTCAGATGCACCAAATCAGCGGGAAGAGAAGGAAGAAGTCTTTCCTGCAGTAAAAAACGCTGGAAATCCATTTTCACCGCAGGTGGATTTTCAGGTACCAGAATAACTGTCTGTCTTTCATAGGACCATGTTTAGAGAGAGAGAGAGAGACAAATCTTAGGAAAAACCATTCCAGCGATACCACTTCATTCACATAATTTTGACTTTCGGCCATTTCGGAAACCATAAATAATTTAAACTATTTGAAAATACTGGCTTTGATGTATAATTTTAAGAAATGTCTTTTAAATGGGCACTTGAGTTTATGGATTTATCTCGATCGATAAGTCACCATCGATTCTAACGACGACTGGAATTCGTCAATTGGTCACTAGGTGTAAAAACTTCTACCAATTCATTTATATCGATTATTTCAATAAATGTGTTTCTAATCGGATAATTTTTAAGGTTGGTAATTAAGTATAAGATATTGTTTTATATTCAATTTAGCCTACAAATTTATAATCTATATCTACTATTAAAGAAGAGTATAGACAGCAAATCAACAAAACGCCATCTATATGTGATGGGGACACGGTATTCGCAAACTTCTGAAAGAAACTATCATTCATTGAAGTAAGGAGCCGGTACTACCGAGCAACCGCAAAGATGTCCCCACCGTCTCAAAGTGAATGAATTCACTAACGATTAGTTGAAATAAATAAGTTATTTCTAGCTTGTATGTGTTAGTTTTGAAAACTATACATCCGGCCGTTTACCAGACAGCTGTTCCATCCCTTAAGGATTCACCAGTGGCAATAGACATAACTTATAGAAATGGCAGTAGAAATAACATGTATTTCAACTAATCGTTAGAGGATTCATTCCCTTTGAGACGGTGGGGCCATCTTTGCGGTTGCTTGGTAGTACCGGCTCCTTATTTCAATGAAGGATATTTTCCTTCAGAAGTTTGCGAATATATTGTCCCCATCACATATAGATGGCGTTTTGTTGATTTGCTGTCTATACTGTTCTTTACTCAAGAATGGTGCACTAGTACTGAGGGAGTGAGATTTTAAAATTATGCATCTTCGGCGCATTGCCACTGATGAGTCCTTAAGGGACGAAACAGCTGTCTGGTAAACGGCCGGATGCATAGTTTTCAAAACTCAAGCACATACAAGTTAGATATATCTTATTTTTCTCAGTATTAAGTATATTAAAAAAACCGTAACAATTGGCAGAATATCACAATCTATTTAACAAATATGTTATTTTATTTTCTCTCTCTGAAAATTCGAAAAACAGTTAGTTACGTTGTGAGGCTATAAAATAGATTTCTTGTCGCTTGAGAGTTATTGTTTCAGATGAAAAATATATGGTATGGGTTCCCTGTTAGGTTATTCTCACATTTGCAGTAAGGACTCCCACATTTTTATACCAGTAATTAACATTTTATATTTGTCATATTAAGTTTGGAGACTAAAATTGTCCTATTTTGTGAATATGTCCCGTCAATATTTTCCTTTATATTTTAAAAACAATGGATGATAAATACATACAATCTTATATCACCGAATTCATCTCAATGAGCTTACTTGTGCTAAATAATATATTTTAGAAGCATTTCAAATTTGACAGTTCTGCTATTGGCTCTTTTAACGTTAAATAAGCTTTTTCAGTCTTTATCTACCCTATATAATAAAATTAAAAGTACTAGCTTGTAATGATACTTCAATTAATGATTTTCTGTTTCAACTTAAAAACAAAATATAAAATTGACATTTTGGCTTATTTTTACTTCCTCTTTTTAATCAAAATTAAAAATATTTACAAAATTTTTATTTTACTGTTTGAATACAATGAATGGGGACGTGTGGTGCGGTAGCTACAGCAAATTCATTTGTAGTATATGAAAATCTACTTAAAATTATTCATAAAAATAAGAGCTTGGTTAATTTTGAAACACTACGATTGCTAAGAAATAAATTTTCAAAATTTCCAAGTGACGTCAGCTACATTAATTTGTTTAAAATAATGTAGATGGCATGACCAGGTATAATTTACAGTTATCTGTCGAGTATTACTAAACCAAATAGCCTTAAAAATAATAGGTTATGTTACACTGAAAAGTCAAAAATAAAACGTTGTGCCTAGCAGTACATCGGATGTACGCATTTATTTTGTACTTCGGCCGTTCATTGCGTTTTAAGGCTTACAAAGTATAGAAGTATGTTGGCGCATTTGCTTGATAAGTTTGATATTATTTCTGTAATGTCGTTGTATAGTATATGGTTTCGGTGTAAAGGTATCTTCATGCTCATACGAATTTCGCAAAATTTATGTGAATCGGAAAATGTTTTGCCGTCCGCAAAATTTGATGTTCATACTTGGGCGATATAATTTGACGGTTTCTGCCAACGGTCAAGTCAGATAAGTCAAAATATGTGAAATTATGGTGTTGTGTTCGTGAATTTTGTAAACAAACTTAATTATAAAAAATAATGGATTCAGAAACAGAAACAAAACTAAATATATTGAACTTTTATATATTATATTACGAACATTTACCACTATTGATATCTGTCACATTCTGTGACACGTCATCATCCGAATCCGCAAAAAAGTTCAAATATTTCAACTTTATTGCGAAATTTTCAGGCGCCATTTTATTCGCATAAATTTTGCGAAATTCGTATGAGCATGAACATGCCTTAAAAGGGCCGGAGTTTCATCCTAGTACGGCCATTTTTTTTATGTTTTAATATTTTTTTTAGCTTCATAAAATAGTGATTGTTAACTGGTTTGATATGTATAGTAGAGTTTTTTTCTCCAAAATTAATGATTATTAGTTTTCACGCTTTAACTTCTTAAAATCTACATAAAGATAGTGACATGGTAACTAGTTTGATTTATACAGTAAAGTGTCTTTTTTTCTCAAAGTTCGAGACGTAAAAATTAGGTAGTTTATTTTATTTTCCGATTTACAATATAAACAAGCACATCCGATGTACTGCTAGTCACGGCGAAAATAAAAACAATGCAATTTTCTTCTTTTCCCATATTTACATCTGGCCTCTATTTAATAAGGAATTCAATTCGTATATACTGACATCTCTTAACAGTATTATCAATTAATGTAGATATTTTTAATTTATTTTATTTTAAATTAATACAGGTTTAAAAAAATTATAAATATTTTTGTAGGCATATTTGATAACATACTTTTAAGGTCCTAATTTAAAAAAATTACATAATGCGTCCCCTGTTCAAAACCATAATAAGGCACTCTGTATACAGGGTGGCGAAAATTTCATTGCAATGTATTGTAATCTCGGAAACCGTAAGAGATACGAAGTCGGTTAAATGGAACAAAAGTTTCTCAATTTGAAGGCTAATCGACTGGTGCTTTGCATCCACAGATATCAGGGACGGTTTTCATAATAATTGATAAAAACCAAAATTGTACATTTTCTATTTAATGGTCCAGTGCTTTTATTTTGAACAATAGAAAAATAGTGTATGAAAGTTTTTTATTTGAAAATGTGTTACCCACAATCTGACAATATTGAATTTTGAATCTGACGTTTAGTTTCCGCCCAGTCACCCTCAACTTTTTTTTGTCAAATACAGACCTGCAATTTTTATGTGATTTTTGTATAGCATTTTATTTCCTGAATTCATCCATTTATTACACCTAGTTCATTTTTGATTATTTGAATGAATTTAACTATTTAGTATAAAAGCTTTTAAATTCGGTCCTGTACATTATCTGCAGTTAATAATACAAAAAAATGTAAAGGGAACAAATTATTTTATTTCATAATTAATTTATTAATTCACATTAACCGTTCAAAATGAGATATGCATAACAAATTTCTATTGGTCATTTGAGCTGTTGCTGAGTTCCAACTCTTCGACGTAACCCATCAACATTTTGAGGAACTCCTGTATCTTAAATTGGCCCCACAAGTAAAAATCCATCGGATTTAAGTCTCGAGTTCTTGGTGGCCAATGTTCAAGATCGGGTTTTTTTCTTGCATAGAAATATTTGTTTTTACTGCTAAATAGTCAATAATTCGTAAATGTGGTCTCATATGTCCACAAAAATTATTTTATTTATCTACTGTCAGTAACAGTAACAAAATCTCGATAGTTGTTGTTTGTTTTTAGGATGTACTCTTTGAAATTTGTAATATATGGATGAATTCAGGAGATGAAATATTAAAAAATTACATAAAAAGTACAGATCCGTATTTGAAAAAAAAAGTTGACTGTGGCTGGGCGGAAACTAAATGTCACATTCGAAATCTAATATTATCAGATGGTGGGTAACACGTTTTCAAACAAAAAAGTTTTATACACTTTTTTTCTATTGTTCAAAATAAAAGCACTGGACCATTAAATGGAAAATGTGAAATTTTGGTTTTTATCAATTATTATGAAAACCGTCCCTGATATCTGTGGATACAAAGCACCAGTCGGTTAGCCTTCAAATTGAGAAACTTTTGTTCCATTTAACCGACTTCGTATCTCTTACGGTTTCCGAGATTACAATACATTGCAATGAAATTTTCGCCACTCTGTATAGAGTGGTTGGTTAAGAGTGTTTCCAAGATATCTTCGAAACAGTTTATTTAATGCCTTTGGAAAACTATTTTTTTACAATAAAATACTCTAGTAAAAATATTTTATAATGGGGACGTATTATGTACTTTTTTTAAATTAACACTTAAAAGTCTGTTATCAAATATGTCTACAAAAAATATTTATAATTTTTTTAAACCTATATTATATTAAAAAAAAATTAAAAATATCTACATTAATTGATAACACTGTTAAGAGATGGCAGTATATACGAACTGAATTCCTTATTAATAGAGGCCAGATGTAAACATGAGAAAAGAAGAAAATTGTATTGTTTTTATTTTCGCCGTGACTAGCAGTATATCGGATGTACTCGTTTATACCGTACATCGGAAAATAAAATGAACTATCTAATTTTTACATCTTGAACTTTGAGAAATTATTTTTAAAAAAGACACTACTGTATAAATTAAACTGATTACCAGTCACTATTTTTATGTAGTTTTTAAGAAAAAGCGAAATCTAAAAAACATTAATTTTAGAGAAAAAAACTACTGTACAAATCAAACCGGTTATCAATCACTATTTTATGTAGTTTTTAGGAATCTTATAAAATTATCAAAACAAAAAAAGTTGGTCGTACTAAGAATCAAAGTCAGGCCCTTTTACACCGAAATCATATACGCATTACGAGAAAAAAACTTACTTTGAAAATCTTAAAACGCAGTGAACGACTGTTGTACAAAATAAATGTGTACATCTAATGTATTGCTCTCAGAGTAAATATATATAGAGAGGGCATTCTATCCTTTTTTTAAGCCAACATCTAGTTTACTTTTGTTGACATCGTCCTCTAGAAATTCCATAAGCGTACTTTCTACCAGGATAATTTAAAATCATACATTAAATAGTTTACAGTTTGTGATTTGATTTGTGTTATTTTTGTAGTGTTATGGGTCGTACTAAATATTGTTGTAAACATTTTGAACTATTTTAAGTGATTTTCTTGAGAGGTTGTTAATCATGAGAAAGAAATGTGAAAAATGTGGTGCTTTTCTCAAGCCATTAGATAATCAATCTTACACTTCACGAGTAAGTTAGGAAAGTAGTTTTTGAATAATTTAAAATATATTTTCATTATTTATTTTGCTTCCTTTCTTTTTTATGTTATGTACCATTCACATTTATTTTTTGTTATTCGCATGTACTCCTTACTGTAAACAAGGTTTTAGAAGCAATAAAAAATATTATTTATTTGATTCCATTAATAAAAACGTATATTTAATATAAATTTACAAGCATTTGCTATGTGTTAATGTTAATATTTATCAGTATTACAGAAAATACAACTTTTTCGAAATTATATAACTTCTCACGACATATTTAATTCAAATGTGATATACTAATAACATGTAAAATACCTAATTTTAATTTTCTATTTTTTGCTAAAATAAAAAAAAGTTATAATTCTTCGCGTCGCCGTCTAATACATCACGTCAAGTTTTGGACCAAACGTTCAGATGGCGCTGCCCGCTGGTGTTTTTGATGAAATTTAAGAAGAAAACTGTTTTCGCTCAAATTTAGAAAGAAGAAAACTGTTTTCGAGACAATTTTTAGCATTGGGTTGGTTGGCTGGCTGTTTTCTGATGACTAACAAGGTTGCCAAAATATAAAAAAAATCCCATTTTATATGGATTATCTGTGAAATTGGGCAATTTTTTACAAACGAGACGACGTTAAATAAATGAGACTTTGTAGGTAATATATATGAGAAATTTTCATTTTACATTTGCATCTATTCAGGATCTAATAAAATGAAATTTAAAACTGTTTTGTGAGGATTTTAAAGATTTTGTTAAAAAAACATTGAATTTGACAAATGAGCGTTGACAACCTTGCTACCTGGTTTTTGTTTTTAAAAGATCTATTTTTAGAATAAATAAATAAACAAAAAATTTGGTATCTACAGATTTTGTAAACAAACATGTTTTTTAGTTTTTAGAGTCTGCATATATATTTTAGATTATTTAATAAATTATCGGCCTCAATTTACTGAAATTATATTCACCCAAACAAAAAAAATGTGGTAGGTAATTTCGAGGGTAATTTTTAAACAAAAAATTCTACTTCTAGCTTTTTTATTTATTATTTTTTCTGATTTCTTCTGAACCTTCTGATATTTTCTAATTTTTCCGATTTTTTCTGTTTTTTTTTCTGATTTTTTAGGTTTTATTTTTTTTTCTGTTACGTCATTCTTCCAATATTTCTCATTTTTTCTGATTAATCTCCTTTCTATGTATAATTATTTCGTAGTTTTACCACTTGAGTTTGTTTTTACCACGGCCGCCAATACTTCACCTTGGGCAGCAAACCGTGTAGTATTGAAATCGTGCAAAAATCTCAAAAAATTTTCGCCGCTAGAGGGCGTGAAAAAAATTTATATAGACATTTTTGTGACTTTTTTAGATTTTGAGACAAAATTATGGATTTTTATGAAAAATTACATGGTATCAAAATTGTAGAGTATAAAATTTTCTATAAATTTTGTCTTAACTATTTTTTCAGGTTTTATTAAATTAATATTTTTTAGTTAAAAAAAATATCTTTAAATTTGTAATAATTAATTTTATAATTATAATTTTTTTCAAAATTTTATTATAAAAATTGTGGAATTTTTTAAAAATTGGCTAAGAAATTTAAGATTATATTACGATTTTAAACTAAATTAAATAACTTCTAAAATATTAAAGTTATTTAACTCTAATTTGCACCATTCTAAAGATAACATAAAGCTGTAAATTTAAAATGTATTTTAGTTTCTTAAAATTTAGAATTGTATTTATTATAGCCAAAATTAAGAATTTTTTTTAAATTTTTTGTAATTTCGTTTTATCAATAAGTATAAAATAAATGAAAAAAGTAAATAGCATATCCGAAAAGGATCCAAAAGTACTATGTGTGTAAATTATTTCATAATTTTAACACAGTATTTGTAAAAGTTATAGCAAAAAATGAAAAAAGTTTAAACAATTCAATGGATTTATCTATGAATTTTTGACAAAAAATTTGATTTTTTTTTAGTTTTCTTAACTAACTTTATTAATGAATTTTGATCCAGAAAACCTTAAAAAAAGGCCTGCGTTTCCCAATTTAAAAAAAAATACCATTAAATTTGTAGTAAAAATAGAATTCATAATTTTTTTTTGAAATTTAATATAAGTTAAAAACAAATTGAATAACTTTAAAAATATTAAAGACATTAAAATGGGATTTATAACATTCGATAGGTAATACAAAACTCTAAATTTAGAAAATATTTTAGTATTTAACATTGTAATTTTTCTAAAGAAAATTTAAAAAAAAAATTATTTTTTTGTTTTATCGAAAATGGTAAAACAAATGAAAAAAGTAAATAGTACATCCGAAAGGGATCAAAAAGTACATTATGTGTGAAATATTTCATAATTTTAAAATATATAATACTTATAGAAATTATAGAAACTTATAAAAAGTTGAAAAACAAGTTTTGATGCAGAAAAACTAAAATAATCGATTAAACAATTACTTTACTAGGAGTGTTCGGAAAGTTGGGTGGGATTACCCCCTCATTTTTTATTATGTTTTTTGCCTGCTCATTTAACAAAATATTTCTGCTCTTTTCGTTTTTGATCCTGATCCCCATACCTTATTTTTAGACTTCTAAACTAAAGGAGAAGTCTTATATAATACGGCTCTGTCTGTCCGTCTGCCCGCATTTATAACTCGGAAACGAAAAGAGATAGAGACCAACGGTAAACGATAATAACCTCAGCATACCTTGAGTAGCTCCCAAATGGATTTTCAGATTTTTTTGACTTCCGGTTTCAAAACTGGTTTTACAAACCAGAACCGGAAGTGATACCACCGGTTTCAAAAATAGCATTATGACGTGAAATTTAACGCTGAATCGATATTTGAAAACAGATTTTAGACAACTTTTATGCTTCATGAGATAATCGCATTTTTGTTTACAAGTCGTCACGTGCCTGCTAAGGCAGGAACGTAACATTCTAAACAACCATTACCTGGATCATATATGTACTCTGAGTCGGGTACTAATTTGCCATTGGTCAAAATACGTGGATTCTGATTTCTCATTGGTCAAACCATGTCGAAATTTTAAAACGACCAATTACTGACTGAGTACACGGTAGACCCCCCCCCCCCCCCGGGACCTACCAAACAAAGTAACTATAATAATATAAGTACATCCCAGGGACGTCCATCATTTGCTATTGGGACATCCCTGAGATATCCTTCATTGGGACATGGTACATAATAGGGACATCCAAGGGATATCTATACTTTCCAAAATAAGGACACATTGGGATGTTTTTCTGGTACGTCCCAGGGATGTACCAAGTTCCAACAAAGGACATCAAAGAGACACTCTAGGGATGTTCCAGGGACATCACTGGGATATATGAGGACTTGATCGAATGTTTCTTTTTTTTTTCATGAAATATTTCTTGGAAAATTTGGAAAAATAAATAAATCCAAAGATGTTCAATACAAAACAACTTTACTGCAAATATGAAATCACTGGCTTTAGTTTACTTATTATTTCAAGCCTTGAGGATAAAATCACAGAAACGAAAATAAAACGAAATTTTATTGAGATTTGTGTATAATTTGTATCATCCTTGGAGATTCAGATTAAGGGTATTATGCATTAACAATATTTGCTTATGCGAAACAGTCACATCCCAGAAATTCTTGAACAATTTTTTTCAATTTCTTGATAAAAAGAAAACAAGATTTTTAAACAAAAATATCAACAAAAATATCAACTTTAAAAATTAATGAGTTTCGATATTTCTTATGTGAATGGATGTCACAAATATCAGGGCATGAAAGGGACAACCTATGGATATACCAGATGGGTCATCCACTGCGGATGTTAGGGAACCTATATGCCGCTTCTAGCAGCGTATATACCCAAACAGCACAAGTACGTCCCCCGGACATCCTCGGGACGTCCGTTTTCGGATGCTCGTACGTCCCGGGTACGTCCAATTCAGGACTTTGGACGTCCCCAGGACGTCCTCGGGACAGATTTTGTTAATAATCAAGGAGTTCCGAGGACGTTCGATATTGGTCCCAAATTAGAACAAAATTTCCTTCCTAGGACAGATATAGGACATTTCTAGAACCAATTTAGGATCCTTTGAGGACCAATATAAAACCTTTTTGGGACCTCTAAAAAGCCTCTTTAGACCTGTATGGGATCTTTCTGGGACCGTTATGGTCTAATAAATATTAATACATTATTATTAACGAGTTTATTAAAAAAACAGTAATAACGTTTTTTTGTTTATTGTTTTTTCTCGTTCTGTAGGTACTCAGTTTCAACCAGTATTTTATTGACAATTCACTCTGTGCCTCATTATTGGCTAAACTTGCTTCATCATCTGCAACAAAAAATAATAAAAATCATTCGAAATTTTAATATGCTAGAGAGGAGTTATGAATATAATTTGTTTATATTAGACATTATATATTACAAAAACACTTATATAATTCTCCTTACCTTTTGGCAGCAAACGGCACACCCAAAACAACTTTTAAACACTTATTTTTTCTTAATATTATTACTATATTCTTAAATTTTTCTTTGACGTTGCCTCTTGCTTAAAAGTGTAATTACTGTAATGGCGGACGGCTCGGTGAACGATGAAAGATGTCAAAGCGGTGTTGCCAAGAGGAAACATTTACGTTCTGTATAACTCATGTATAACATTTATTATAATCCAAGAAAAAATAATAGCGAAATTAGCTTTTAATGAAAATTCATTTATTGACTTAATAAGAATAAAAACACCTACACGGTCAAATAGTATTTATTCTTAAATTGTGAAATTCTACTTCACCTGGCAACACTAGTCTGCTTGCAACGAATCTCGAGCAACTCGAGACTCGTACCGCGTGCGCGATGAACCGACCTTTGGATATATCTTTGTTATACTTTTTATATCAACCACTCGACTTTGGTATTGAATTTTTTTTAAATAATATTTTTAGTTTTTTACAAATTGTGTTAAAATGGAATATTTATGCGTTAGTTCAACTTTAAGACATTTGACTTATAAAATAATTTTTTCCAATACAACCTATCAGCGGCATCAGTTTACGCAGTTACTTTTAATTATTTGATGAAAAATATAACAAATCAAAATCACCGGAATGCTGAACAGTGGACCTAAATCGGACGTCCTGGAGACGTACAAGAAAGATGTCCCAGGGAAGTCCAAAATCAGTCGTCCCGAGGACGTCCTGAAAAAGGCCTGGGACCTTCAGACCTGAATCGGATCTAAATCGGAGGTCCTCGGGACGGTCTGTGCTGTTTGGGTATGATCTAAAGCGCATTATCTCAGGAACCATGAATATATCTCAAATCTGTTTTCAAATATCGATTCACGCCTGAATGCTATTTTTGAAACCGGTAGTATCACTTCCGGTTCTGGTTTGTAAAACCTTGAGCAGTTTTGAAACCGGAAGTCATAAAAATCTGAAAATCTATTTGGGAGCTATTCAAGGTATGCTGAGTTTATTATCTTGTCCGTTTGTCTTTTTATCTTTTCGGTTTTGAGTTATAAACGCGGACAGACAGACCAGACAGAGCCGTATTATAGCTTCTCTCTATAAACTTTAGGTTTTAGGAAGTCTAAAATTTACCACCACCAATAAAGCGTTTTCTGTCATTTTGCAAACTATATTTTAAAAATATTTTAAGAATTGAAAAATTATTCGCAGTTTATATTTAATTATAAACTTATTTTTGGAAGAATAATTTTTGAAGCGCATTCAGTTCACTATATTTTTTTGTTATTTCGTTTTTGTGTACATATTCAATTCAAACTATATACAGATTTTTTCCTCTTGCAAAAAAGATAAGTTTAAAAAGTGAAAGTTTTTTTCAAACAATGTTCTAACATCACAAATACCTCAACCATTAGTATATAGACTTCTTTATACAATGCCTCAACCAATACACCTTTTCAGAGTAAGACATCTTGCGGTATTTTTTTGTTTTACGAATTACTTGCTAGAGAGCCATCTAGTGTTTACTAGAAAGAAAAAATAATCTACCTGAGAAGTTGCAAATATTGCCAACATAAATCTGGTGTGTCGCCACGTACCGATATATATCCGTCTCATCTTTTACTTCTCTGTTGTACTCGTGAGGTTGAAAGACTATTCTTTATTCAGACAACGCCTACGTGATTTGCTATTTTCTTCTTTTTTTTTAAATAGTTCAAGTCGCTAAAGTTTAGTAATATCCGACAGATAACTATAAATTATACATTATCATGTCATCTCCATTACTTTAAACAAATTAATGTAGCTGACGTCACTTGGAAATTTTGAAAATTTATTTATTAGTAATGTATTTCAAAGTTAACCAAGCCTATTTTTATGAATAATTTTAAGTAGATTTTCATATACTACAAACGAATTTGTTGTAGTTACCGCATCACACGTCCCCATTAAAGTAAGTGAAGAATGTCAGTTTTAGAAGCTAGCTGAATATATTTTTACTCCGTTTAGTAGATAGAGAAACAACAGAAATGCTTTTTCGCTAAAAAACTAATTTAATTTGAAATAGTCTATACCAAAGAACTTCGAGATATGTTTATCTTTGAGTTTGATTTATATGTTCCATTTGTTTTTATTTCTCAACTAAAGCTTTTTAATTTGACAAAATTTTAGATTATAATTTACAATAGTCTTTTCCAAAACTGACATATCTTGAAAACACATCGAGATATGTTCATATCTTTTACTAAATTTGATATTTTATTTCTTAATTATAGTTTATGCATTGGTTCGCCGAAATTTGATCAGTTCCAATGAAAGATATATTATTTCTTAAAATCATAAACCTCGTCTTATAATTCTTAGGTTAAAACTTGAGCTAAAAGAGACGAATACTGTTTTAATAATAAAAAAATACGATTCGTATTTCTTTTTTTCATGTTTGAGAAGTCTAATTATAATACGAAAGCCTGCCTTTTTTCGATTAGCCATTTTTAAATCAATTTAAAGGTTGATCGAATACTTATTCATGTTGCGCATAAATGTTGATGCTTGTTAAAAATGTATTTAATAAAATAAAAATAAATTAAAATTCATTTTGTTTCTTTCAACCTTAAAAATCTCCCAAACTAGAATAATGTTATTACATTACTGTCAGTTTTTGGATGTGTTTCGTACATTATTTTTTCAGCGACCGTTTGGAATAAGAAAATACTCATATTAGTTTTCTACCGTCGCCATCGCTTGATAAGGCCCGGTCCTTCGAACTTCTGCTTTTCACATTGGCAACGCTGTACTGTAACGTAAAACTGGTGTCGCCACTCTCGCCCAGTCACAGTGTCTTTCTCCAGTCGAGTTAGGTGTAAAAGTGTGTGCCAATTTATATTATAATATCAATTAAGTAAGTAAGTATTTATCAGTAGTTTTATTATATGTAATTACGTAATGGTGATTATTATATTTCACAATCTCCTCCTCATGATTACATAATGACACACATGTAGTTTCCATTACTTTGGGATGTTCGAGAGTTCACAATATTTAAAGATACACCTAAATTTTTGTTAAATACCCACAACCCCGCCTATGTCTTAGCTAATACCTTATCTCTGCGTCAACCTGTCGATGACAAATCCTCACTTCATTTCTTTGTGTGTTCGGGTAAAGTTGTGTATTTTAGTGGTAAAATAAATTTAAAAAAGAAACTGGAATTTAAGACAAAATTAGGAAAATTAATGAACAAAATATGAAAAATATATGAGAAGTTATTATTTGTTTTACCTGAATTATTATACCCATGTATAGCCCTAATAACATGATTAGCAATTACATCTCGTTTACCATTCATATGAATTGGTTATTTAAAATCAGAGTTGCCATTTCAGGAATTTAATAAATCGGTAATGAGAAACGAGTTTTATGTGGATCCAAGCGAAATAAATGTAAATAACGATTTGATTAGAAAAAACCATTGACATGAGTTGGGAAAAATTTAATAACACCAATTTATTTTTTACTGTTAAAAATAATAATAAAACGTAAGTATATATGTCATTTTCATCGTATTCCTCGTCGTCTGGAGTCGAGCGATAGAGAAATCTAAGGTCCTCAAAAAATAAAAATATTCGTGTTTTGTTAGAGTTTGATACTAATATTAATTGGACAGTGGTGCTCCAACATGGAGTTAAAAAGGAAATTCGCCAAAATATTTTGGAAGAATGTATAATTAATAAAAATTACCCTTCCCTTTTTTGCTCCTGACTAAATATGAATTAAGAACTCATATCCATTTGGAAATTGTTTTACTAGCTCTCGAAGGACCAGTCTGATTAGCACATCAGACACATTATTTAACACAAAGAATCGATTGTATTTATTTTTAAGGGTTATTTTCTCACCCATTTATTAAATTAAAATATAAAATGAATTTACACTTTTTTAACACAACGTGTAGAGTATAGCTCTAACTTCATTAAACTTAAATAAACATTATTAACACTTATTAATTTGAAATCTCAGAATGTTCAATATGTAATTAAAAAGCTCTCGCCGTGAGACACATGCTCATCGGCGATCTAGAAGCCAAATCATAATAGTTAAATTTGAAAAGCTCTCGTCGGGAGACGTCTGTTCTTCCGAACGATCAAGAAGCTAATGAATATGTGGACAATAATTTGGCGCGATATCCATATTCGGATTCAACTGCGCTTGTCGCTCTCTACGAGAATGATATATAGAAAGAGACGATTGTTAGTTTCAACGGTTTTGTTTAGAAATAATTTTTTTGATATAGCTGTACCATTTTACATCACGCGATAAATGACGTGGACAGATATTTGATGAAACTTGTTGATTTGGAATCTATTTTTAGATTTTAGAATAATAAATTGTTAAGTGGTGATCAAAAGTATGAACCGAAATAATAAATATATTAATTTTAAAAGAAATAGAAATTAGTTTGTAAATTCTGGATAATATTCCAGTGAAATTTATCCAGCTCCTATGATAAATAAAGAACTTGAGTTGAGTTTATTAGCAGCAAAAGGATTAAGCACTACTATGAGTGGAGTCTCAAAGCGCCATTTGAGGAACAGTCGCTACAAAGAGGCGAGGGCGAACGGGAAATCATGGCCGAAAGCAAGGAATAGAAACTTGGAGAGGAATAATTAGAGAGAAAAAAAAAGTAACTACAGTTGGTCGATTACAAAATATTAAACCGACTTGGCAAAAATGACAAATAATGTTAACATTTGAAATATGGTGGTTATAGGTGTTACAGATTTTAATTTACAAATAAACCAATATAAGCACAAGTGTGCGGCCAAATCAGCGACTAAAACGCCGCGTCTTAGTCGCAGCTATGTAACAAATGTAATTAAACAGGCCTGGCCATATCTAGCGTTTCATATGCAGCGACAGCAGTTCGGTCGCGAACGAAAGCGACTTTCTGTGGCGGCGACAAAGACGCTCTCCGTTGTATTAAATTCAAGTGGCCAGATTAGCGTCGGCTACACGTTGCCTCTTGCATAAATATTCAGTTTTGTATTTCAAAGCAGAAAAATGTTTTAAACCGAACAGTTTATTTCGGAAATCGAATCCCGGCCTGCATTATATGAATTAAAAAATTTTGTGTCGTCCTTTTGTAACAAATTGTATAAAGTATGAAACTGGCCGGGCTTTTTCTCTTCATATTTATAGGATGAACCGCAAATCGTTTCTTTTTCACTTTCTTTTGCCTGAGACAGTGCGTCTTCTTCCGTGTCCATTGTAAACTGTCTTCAAAGTCGTTTGATTTGGCCAGAGTCATATATACCGGCGACAATAAAATTCGTCGCGGCGTTTTAGTCGCAGCGACCAAGTCGCTGATTTGGCCGTACCCTAAGGCCCAAAATAAGGTCCTCTGTAAAGGATCAAAATTTGGTGATAAAAAAAAGCGCTTAATGCGTCTAAAAAAGTTTTCACAAAACACATATATATATATATATATATATATATATATATATATATATATATATATATATATATATATATATATAAGAAAGAACTCTGTGTCTAGTGAGGTTGTGGTCAACGACAATCACAAAAGAAAACTCTTCGTTAAAAAGTCAAGCTTTCGCTAATATTTATTAGCATTATCAAGACATCTAAAAGTGTACAAAAAAATTTAGAAAAAATACAAAATATTATTAGACACACTTACTAGCATGAGGATGTGTGGTACTGTGTTACATACTTCTTTAAAACAGACATAAGACATTAAAAAGACGGCACAACAAAGTCATAAAAACATAATAAAAATGCGTAATGCATTGTGCACACATAGAGGTGATACAAGTTACAAAATAAAAATTTTTTACAATTTAAAAAACATCTTAGAAAGAAATTTGTGTTAAGTGTGCAAGGGGATGACACACACAAGCGATAAGCTTGACGGCTGACAATCATGACAAGTGACTGATGACAAAGAACCAAAATCAGACTCAGACGTGTAAGCACAAACGCCACCGAATTATATGAGAGTACCGGAGGATGTATTCAAAAATCGAAAAAGAAGAAGAGTGTGAAATAGAAGACAGTGTCATTAGAGCGGGAAAATTTGAAAATTTTGAAAAGGATTAAGGACGTGACACAGGAAAGTGAAAAATTGCCATGAGGCAAAATACAAATGGAGCAGAAAAGTCAAAAACAATCTACACCATACGACGTGGTATTGGCCAAGTAAATGTGGGTCAAGTTTGTTAATGACAGAAGTATTAAAAATCAGACAGTTGGGAGTTAAACTCTGCGACATTGTTATTCTTAATTAATGCAAAAACAAAGTTGTATATGACACTAAGGTTGCTAATGTCAGTTCGTTTGTTCATAGAGTTTTCCTCCCTCATGATGTGAAACATCTCTAAGAATTGTCTCTTATAGGGGTTGCGTTCCGATGTTATAACTCTCGTTTGATCAAAGGCTATAACATGGTCTAGTGAGAGAGAGTGTTCTGCTAAAGCGCAAGATCTTTTTGACTTGTTGATATCACTCCTATGAGAGACAATACGACCAGAGAGGTTTCTACTCGTTTGTCCAATGTACTTTAAATCGCAAGCCTGACACGGTATGCAATAGATTACGTTCGACCTCTGCATCGCATCCACAGGATGTTTGACTTTAGAATGAAGAGAAGATAAGGATTTAATGTGTTTACAGGCAAATTTGAAGTTGCAGTCTTTGAAGATATTGGAAAGCTTGGGGGTTAGTCCCTCTATGTATGGAAGCGTTCTGTATAAGACGGGGGCCAGATTAGGAGTGGGGACATGGTTCATTTGGCTCCGACTCAAGCCATTAGTGATGGAGATGCGTGGATTACTGAAAAGTAGTCTGTTAACTATGTCTCTCGGATAGGAGTTTTGTAGGAGAATGGTCCGGAGTTTGTTGAGGCCTTCATGCCTGTGGGAAGGATGGGAAAGTTTATCTACTCTGGTTTTTAAAGCAACAATAAGATTCAATTTCATCCTAACAGGATGGTAAGAGTTGTAGTTGATGAATCTGTTACTACACATTGGCTTTCTATACCAAGATGTGCATAATATATTATTTGGTTTTCTGTGTACCACCATATCCAAGAATGGAAGACTTCCGTCAGATTCCGGTTCTACAGTGAATTGCAGATTCGTTGAATAGGTATTGAACACAGAAAGAACTAAGTTAATTTGCCCAATGGGCACCGCTAAAATGAGGTCATCAACGTACCTTTTAACGAAAGGGATGGGGAAAGGGATGAGGTTTAGGGAGTGTTGGACTAAGTCATCCAAGACATAATTAACTAGAATAGGAGAAATTTTTGATCCCATAGGGGTACCAAAAATTTGTTTGAAATATACGCCCTCAAACACTAAATAGTTTGAGTCGAAAATGAACTGCAAAATTTTGCTGAAATTTTCCCAAGTGAGGTTACAGAAATTTTTGATATGGTCCCAATGATGCTACAAAGTGGAGAGAACTAAATCGAAAGGAAGGTTAGTGAAAAGGGATACTACATCGAAACTGACGAGCATGTAGTCCGGAGGTAACTGAAAATCGTTTATAAAATTACTGAAAGTAAATGAATCTCTAATGTAGAAAGGATTGTCAATGTCATAGGCATTGGTGAGAATTTCAGTTAAAAAGGTGGCTAGATTCGAATTCGGAGATGAGATAGCTGCACAGATAGGTCTCATAGATAATGTGGGTTTGTGAATTTTAGGCAAGCTGTAAAATCTAGGTGCAATGGAATTGTAACAGCGAAGCTTTTTTGCTTCAGCTTCAGTAAAGGCTCCTTTTTTTTTCTAAACTAGAGATAAGACTGTTGGACTTCTGTTGGAGCGTAGAAGTAGGATCCCGATGAATCTTTTTATAATATTTTGTATCATTAAGTAATTCGAAAGATTTTTCAACGTATACATTCTTATACATAACAACTGTTACATTTCCCTTGTCACTGTTGACTAGACAGAGATCAGGGTTATTTTTTAAAAACATTCGACATTTATTAAAAAGTAAGTTAAGTGGTTGTTTGAAATTTGAAAATTTGTGTAAAAAATTTGTGATGATATTAGTATATTGAGCCCGAAAAAGATCTTTTTGGTTTTCATCGTGTGAAGAGATGATAAGTTCAAGGTCACCTAATAGACCTGGTATGTTTAAGTCTTGAAAAGAAGGAGGTATAACAAATTTGGGGCCTAAGGCCAAGAAGTTGTTAATATCCGGCGGAATGGCCGTATTAGTTAGGTTTTTTATCCAGTGATCTTGAACTTTAATCTCAGATATTGCATCTACATTTAATCTGTTAAATTTTGAGAGTTGAACTCTCCTAATTTTGTAAAAAAGCCTGTTGTAAGTAATATCGAGCCGCCTTAAGTATTCATTTAAAATATGGCGTGGAAGGATTGCATTTAATTTAGTTTTAATTTCTGAGAATTGTTTTCCCAATAAAGTAATTTCACTTAAGGTGACTCTTATTTCTAGACTAAGTATGTTATTTCTTAACCTTGCGTTAAATTGTTGAATTTTGCGTCCTGTGCGTCCTGTAGTGTGATGAAGCATGCCATGAATGTTACGTATGCCATTGGTGATGTGACTAGGATGTATATTATGTGCTCTGCATTTTAGAAGGAAAATACGTCTGTTTCTGGAAGATGCCAGTTTCTTATTTATTTTTGCCAAAATTCTTTAGTAAA